>CM022301.1:507294041-508780093 GCA_011799875.1 Thinopyrum elongatum | reverse complement strand
TACACAGGCTCAAGAACGAGATTGCAGCATCTAGGACAAGGCCAAACAAAAGAGACTAGCTCTTTGAAGAATCAAAGGGCGGATCAAGAAGACCAAGACCAACCCAAGGAGTAAAATACCACGATGGGAAAACCTCCCCTACCAGGCAGGCGATCCTGGCGGGGACGAGGTTGCTCCGAAGACAAGTCTCAAAATTGCCCCGGCAGGTTTGCCGGGGACACTGAGGGCGGATTACCCAGCCAAGGCTCCACCGCTCCACCTCACAGCCACGCAAGTCACCGATCGGTGCGGTGTCGAGCCCCCAAGATGCTAAGTGGCCGTTATTTGGCATGTGGTAGCCATCTCCAGAGGAAATCACCTCCAAATGACACTCATCCAGCGACGTGTCACGCAGGCAGGCGAGAAGGTGGCAAAACAGCACGGCAAGGCTTGCTGGGCTAGGATACGATGTGACATTAAGCGGCGCATTTAATGCGCTCTATCCAGACTGCAGAGTTAGGTATGATGGCACTGTTTGCTATCTAATCAGTATGCAATGACTGATTTGCCATTGTGGTGACCCCTTGATCTATAAAAGGAGGGTCATGGCAACCTTAGAAATGATTCAGACCCCGATACACTCATACGCGCATAGCTGCTCTCGCCTCGAGGCGACCTTGCCGGGCTAGAGCACTACGTCTCCACCACGGTCCTCTCATCAATCCACCAAAGCAGCAGTAGGGTTTTACGCCTCATGGCGGCCCGAACCTGGGTAAAAACTGCCCGTGTGATCACCACCACGCTGCCCTGCACCCTCCGATCTTTGTGCAATGCGTCCTTCCCCCCTGCCGAACCACAAGGGGTCGATGGCCCCATAGGTGGCCGTGTTTTCCCATGACATCTTTGGCGCGCCAGGTAGGGGGCAGCGCTTGCGTGAACCCGAGAGCGTACGCAGCGCGTCATCTTCATCATCGTCTTCTTCATCGATGGCTTCATCATCCATGGCGTCCAAGAAGAAAACCGGTGCCGCAGCTCACCCGTCCACCTCGAAGGCCCCTCCATACGTGGCTGCCGACACCGTGGGGGCTACGGGGCGCACTAGGACGTGGACGATGTGGGGGACGTGACCGGCGCAGACGGCATCGACACCACCTCCCCCGTAGCCGAAACGGGAGCAGGAGGCACCGGAGAAGGACAGCGCCAACAACATCCCAACGGCCACTCTTCGCAAGGTGCGGGAGGAGATATCATTCCATCCGTGCCTCTCCACCCCATTAAAAGACGCGGCCACAGCGGTGATGCTCGCCCTGGGGCGAACCGCAATCCTCCGGCCGCCCCCGCCGCGGATGTGGCCGCAGGGCATGCGTCACCCCCAGGACGGGCTGGCCAAGCTGATGCACCTAAAGGAGCTGCTGATCCCCAAGCACATCCACCTCACCTCCATGCCGTCCTGGCTACTAGCTCACGATGACGGGAGCACGGCGCTGCTACTACTGGCACCGTCAGAAGCTAGGCGACACTACAGTCTACGTCGTCATCCATGCTGAGCACTGCTTCGGAGGCCATGGCGTGGGCCCAACTCCTGTTGAGATTTCCGCTGACGGCTGATCAGATGGATGAGTGGAGAGCCACCATTCAGAGCTTAATTGGTTTCGCCGAGGCGGGAGGATCGCAGCGAGCAGGCCCGTCACAGCCTCCACAGGTGGCGACAACAGCCCGAGCTGCTGGCCCTACCGTAGGGGCCACACCCATGGTGCAATCCCCTCCGCGGCAGCTAGCGCAGGGGCCACGGCCAGAGCAACGCAACCAGGAACCCGATGACGTATCGATGGCCTCGTCCGATCCTCGGGCACGACGAGAACATCAGCGAGTCCCGAAAGACAGGCTAGGGGAAGACGCGCGCGTCACCGTCGAACGACGCCGCGAAACCCAACACCGGTTTGATAGGTGCAATGGCTCCGACGTTGATGAGCCTACGCCCGATGAGGGTGGGTGCCTACCTTTCGGGGTTGGGTGCCCCGCCTTCACTCATGAGCTGCAGCAAGTCCGTTGGCCATCTGCCCTCACATTCAAGCCAGAAATACCAGAGAAGTACGATGGAAGACTGAACCCGGCAGAGTTCTTGAGCATCTACACCATCGCTGTTCAAGCTGCCGGGGGAAGAGATGAGAAGGTCTTCGCCAACTGCTTCCCCTTGGCACTCAAGCCAAATGTGAGGTCTTGGTTGATGCACTTGCCAGAGAATTCCATTTCGACCTAGGTTGACCTGTGCCCTGAGTTTGTTGGCGCCTTCATGGGCGGCCAGCAAGAACCAGGACGGCCCAGCGAATTATAGCTACTCCCACAAAAGGAAGGAGAGAGCCTGCGGAAGTACATGCAGAGGTTCAGCTGGGTGCACAGGAACATCCCAGACATCCACCCGGCAGCTGTGATAGCCGTGTTCCAGTCCAACGTGCGCAACCGCCGGATACGTTCTAAAATGAACGTTCGTTTGCCCAAGACTGTGAATGAGCTATACACTCCAATGGATAAGTGTGCCCGAGTAGAAGAGGGGAGGCGACTTCCATGTGAAGAAGATGGCGTCGACATCGACTCAAAAGACTACAACGACGCCACCAGCCAGAAGAAAAAGAGTAAGAAGCACAACAAGAAGTGCAATGATAAAGTGGTAATGACCGTTGAAGGATCGAGTGCACCTGGTACCGGCAAAAAGGCCAAGACCGAGGTCCCTGGCAAGGAAGCTGCCGTGTGCACTAATTGCTGGGAAGCCGCAGCTGCCGAGAAAGTTGGGAAGAGTGATGGGCCATACTTCAAGATCCATCGGACCAAGGGCCACGATCTCCGGGAGTGTCATCAGGTTGAGTAGCTCATCGAGAAGCAGAGGGCTGAGTACGAGAAGCGTGACAAGGAGAGAAACCAAGATGGTGCTGACGAGAAGGGCCGAGGGGGCAGAATAGGTCGCCCCAGCAAGGCTCCTCGGTATCAAGGGAAACCCGCCAAGGGCCGTGAGAAGAAGGATTGCGAGGACAGAAGTGATGAAGGAGATGAAGAGGAAACCAGTGAGCAGGAATTCCAGGAAGCCACTGACGCCCTATGCATTGACGGGGGTGCATTTCTGCACTCCTCTCACCACCAACTTAAAAGGTGGGTGCGTGAGGTCAATGCCGTGGAGCCAGCGGCAGATTCTCGGAAGCCGCTCAAGTGGTCCCGCATGCCCATCGGCTTTGATGAGGAGGATCACCCTGACCGCACTACTGCGGTGCGGTGTTTTCCATTGTTGGTTTCACCAACAATCCGCAACCTCAAGGTCACAAAGATGTTGGTTGACGGCGGGGCCGGGTTGAATCTGATTTCTCCAAAGGTCATCAGCAAACTCCAGATAGCAGACAAAGAACTCAAGGTTACTGGTACATTCCAAGGGGTCAACCCTGGCAGGAGTCACCCTAAGGGGAAGATCACACTACCGGTAACATTCTGGGGGGGGGGGGGGTGGAGTTGAACTACCTGACTAAGAAGATCGTGTTTGATGTGGTTGACCTCCCGCTGACGTACAACGGAATCCTTGGTCGTCCTGCCCTGGCCAAATTCATGGCGGCATCCCACTATGCCTACAACACTTTGAAGATGCCAGGACCAATGGGCGTTATTTCTATCCCATCAGACAAGAAAGACGCAACCATATGCATGGACAAGATGTACCGGGAGGTAGTTGCTGCAGAAGCTGCGGAAGCCACTGCTCCCACCAAGGAAAGCAAGAAAAAGAACAAAGGAAGCAAGGATGCCAGCGAGGAATCCGGGAAGCATGCCCCTTCGGAGTGCACTGCACCTGTTTGATGACTTGCCGGAGATTTCCAATAGCAAGAGATCCAAGGCTGCCGCACCCTCTGTGAAAAAGGTCCCGACAAGGCTGGCTGGCACTGGTGGTACATTTACCATCAGTGCCACCCTCAATGACAAATAGGAAAGCGCGCTCATTGCCTTCCTGCGGGCGAATGTCGATGTGTTTGCTTGGCAACCATCTGACATCCCCGGTGTTCCCAGGGAGGTAATCGAGCACCACCATGCTGTCTGCCCACATGCCCGGCCCGTCAAGCAGAAGGTCCGGAAGCAAGCTTTGGAGTGGTAACAGTTTATTGCCGAGGAGATCAGGAAACTTGAGGCAGCTAGATTGGTGAGAGGAGTATTGCATCCAATGTGGTTAGCAAACCCAGTGGTGGTGCGCAAGGCAAATGGGAAATGGAGGCTTTGCATAGATTTCGCGGATCTTAACAAAGCATGCCCGAAGGACCCATTCCCCTTGACGCGCATCGACCAGATTGTGGATTCCACCTCCGGATGTGACTTGCTCTCCTTCCTGGATGCCTACTCTGGATACCATCAGATCTTCATGTCCAAGGAGGACGAAGAAAAAACCGCGTTCATAACTCCATGTGGCACATACTGTTTTGTACGGATGCCCTTCGGGTTGAGGAGCGCTGGATCCACTTTTGCAAGAGCAGTACATATTAGCTTTGAGTCCCAGTTGCACAGAAATGTTGAAGCCTACATGGATGATATTATGGTCAAAACCAAGGACAGAATGACTCTCATTCAGGATTTGGAAGAGACCTTTGCAAATCTGTGGATGCTCAGTTTGAAGCTGAACCCGAAGAAGTGTGTGTTTGGCGTTCCCTTCGGCAAGCTACTTGGATTTTTTGTGTCCCACCGGGGGATAGAGGCCAACCCCGACAAGATCAAGGCTATCGAGCAGATTCAAGCACCAAAGACAATCAAGGACGTGAGGCATTTGACTGGATGTGTTGCCGCGCTGAGCATGTTCATTTCCAAGTCCGCTGAACGCGCCTTGCCGTTTTTCAAAATCTTGAAAAAGGCAGGGCCCGTGGAGTGGACCCCGGAGGCAGACGCTGCGCTACAAGATTTGAAGACCTACCTTTCCTCTGTTCCCACCTTAGTCGCTCCCAAACCACAAGAGCCGTTGCTCCTATATTTAGTAGCGACAAATCAAGTGGTTAGCGCAGCACTGGTGGCACAGCGGGAGGTAGATGAAGCATCAACCGCCGCCACCGTCCCCTCTGGAGAGGAAAGTGAACCAGTCCCGGCAGGATCAGATGCAGTTCAGGACAAAGAAGAGCAAGGCAACGGAGACAGTGCCAAGATCACGCCAAGGAAGAAGGTGGTGCAGCGCCTAGTGTAGTTCGTCAGCTCCCTACTGCAGGGGGCTAGGTCGAGGTACTCTGGCGTGCAAAAGTTGATTTTTGGCCTCATCATGGCCCCAAGGAAACTGTGTCATTATTTCCAAGCCCCAAGATCACGGTTGTCACCCGCTTCCCCTTGCAACGCATACTCCAAAACCCTGAGGCTACTGGCAGGATCGTGGAATGGGCTTTGGAATTATCCATCTTTGGTTTGTGGTTTGAAAGCATGTCGATTGTTCAGAGCAGAGCATTGGCAGAGTTCATTGCAGAGTGGATGCCAACCCCTGATGAGGAAGTACTAGAAACAGTTATCCCCGGCAAGGAAGCGCCCCAAGAATGGATCATGTCTTTTGATGGCGCCTTCTCCCTATAGGGTGCAGGAGCTGGCATGCTTCTTGTTGCTCCCACTGGGGAGCACCTTAAGTACGTCGTTCAAATGCATTTCCCCCGGGAGGAGGCTACAAACAATATTGCAGAGTATGAAGGGCTCCTTGCCGGGCTTAGGATTGCGACAGAGTTGGGAATCAAGAAGCTGATCATCCATGGAGACTCACAACTTGTGGTGAGACAAATCAACAAGGACTACCAAAGCCCATTGATGGAGGCATACGTCGAGGAAGTGAGAAAGTTGGAGGAGCACTTTGACGGATTGCAAACAGAGCACGTACCACGATGCAGAAAACAACATTGTTGATCATCTGTCAAAGTGCGCTGCGCAGAAACTCCCTGTGGAACTAGGGATTTTTGTTCTCCATATGACTCAACCCTCCTTATCCCCGCCAACAATGGCCAGGAAGAGGAGGAAATTGAACTCCGGCTAGCCTCTCCCGGCAGAGCTTCTTGAAACCCCTGGAAGAAGGCTTGGCAGAAACAACTCCCCTACGATCAGTGAGCCGCACCCTCCCGCCGAATTACCAGCCTTTGCGGTCGAGGCGTGCGCTCCTGTCGACGAGGAGGTACCGCTGTTCCTTGTTGCCGAGTCCCAGGCTCCAACTTGGGCACGGCACATTGTTCGTTTCCTCCAAATAGGAGAACTTCCCGAAGAACAAGAAGAAGCTGAAAGAGTAGCCCGAAGGGCCAGTATGTATCAGTTCGTTGATGACACACTATACAGAAGATGGCCCAAAGGTGTGAAATTGAAGTGCATTGCCGGGAAGAAGGAAAGGAACTGCTGGCAGAAATACACAAGGGTATGTGTGGCTCCCACATCGGATCAAGGGCCTTGGTTGGAAAAGCTTTCTGGCAAGGTTTCTACTGGCCCACTGCCCTCCAAGATGCAATTGAGCTAGTCACCAAGTGTGAAGCCTGCCAGTTCCACTCCAAGAATATCCATCAGCCTGCTCAAGCTCTCCAAACAATCCCTTTGTCATGGCCATTTTTGGTCTGGGGGCTTGACATCCTGGGTCCCTTCCCCCATGCTACCAGGGGCTTTGAATTCTTGTTCGTCGCAATCGACAAGTTTACAAAGTGGCCGGAGGTGGAGCCCGTGAGAAAGGTGACCGCGAAGTCAGCTATCAAGTTCTTGAAAGGATTGGTGTGCCGCTTCGGGGTACCTGCCCGAATCATCACCGACAATGGCACCCAATTCACGAGCCGCGCCTTCATGCAATACTTTCATGCCCTCGGAAGCAAGATTTCATTTGCCTCCGTGGCCCATCCCTGAAGCAATGGACAAGATGAAAGGGCGAACGCTGAAGTGCTGCGAGGTCTCAAGACAAGAACTTTTGATAGACTGCAGAAGTGCAGCAGACGATGGATCGACAAGCTGCCGGTGGTTCTTTGGTCCCTCCGTACGACACCAAATTTAGCTACCGGTCAGACTCCCTTCTCCGTAGTCCATGGAACTCATATACGGGTCTCCTCGAGTGCTTGCCTACGATGAAGTAGAGCAGGAACAACATCGGCATGACGATGCTGTGCTACTTGAGGAGAACCGCCTCTAGGCTGCTACACATGCTGCACGCTACCAGCAAGCCCTGCGTCGCTATCACAGCCGCAGGGTTCATGCCCGGAGTTTTGAGGAAGGCGACCTTGTCCTTAGGCGTGTTCAGTCCGCCAAGGGTGAAAACAAGTTAACGCCAAAGTGGGAAGGCCCTTACCGGGTAGTATGAGTCACCAGACCTGGCGCAGTCTGTCTGGAGACCAGAGATGGCATTCAATTGCAAAACTCATGGAATATTGAGCATCTTCGTAAGTTCTACCCATAAGGCGCGGCTGTCGGGCCCTGCCCGGCAGCCACCCTTTTGTACAAGCTTTGCCAAAGTTGCATGTAACCCTTTGTACAAAGCCATGCGCAGACCCTGAGCAACAGAGAAATAAACGAAGTGCTGGGGGTCCCCCGAAACTTGCATGCATGCATAAGCATATCATGAGCATAGCATGATCATGTAGAAGAGGGCGCATGTGGCATCGTTTTCATCTGCATTAAGTTGCAGGGTTCTTGCCGTGGACTTGGTCCCGAAGAAAAGGAATGAAGACGAGCCCACGTGACGATCCCCGGCAAGCCAAATAGATAAGTTCCTTCTTATCCATATTTGTTCTGTAATTTGCAAACTTGTGCATATGAAACCCCGCCACCTTCGAAACATAGGTGCTCCTACCCATTAACTTGAACGCTGCTTCGGTCAGGGTGGTCGCAGTGACCTTTGATGGAAAGGGCTCGGCGGGGGGCTAGTCCCTTTTTTATGGTTGTGCCCGGCAGGCCTAGCCCTGCGGCAGCAAACTAAGGGTACCGGCAGGATAACTTGCCGGAGAAACTTGTTTACTTAAATGTATAGAGGCATTTCACCTCTGCATGGAAATGGTACATGCACAAGTGCCCGACAAAGTTTATCTTTTTCGTTAATATGCTGATAATCAAGTACAGATCTTACAGAACACAAACATGGATAAGGAAGTTTACATTATTTAGACTAAAGTTTGGCCCAGGCCTACATATTTTAAACTGAAAAAAGATAAGTGCCCCGTAATCCCTTTCTTGTCCTTCTCCTCCTAGGCACTACGACAGGAGGCGAAGAGGGCAGAAGTGGTGCCTGGGCAGAAGCCCAGCCCGACCCCGTCGGGCCCCATGACAAGGAGCTCAACAAGGTCGGGAAGGCACGGATGAAGGTGACGGTGAAGAGTGCGGCAGAAGGGTCCCCCTGACCACCGCCACCAGGGCCAGCAGGACATGGCAGGGCGAACGAAGTTGCAGCCCACGAGGAAGCCTGCCGGGGTCCAGCTGGGAGACTGCTGGAGGAGTTCGGGGCATCATCCCCACCCCCGCATCCAACTCCCCAGCAAATCACATTGCCAGGAATGAGATGCAGGTGCAGATGATGGTGCCGACACCTGACGGTGATGGTACAGCTGGTGTTCAGCCGGAGCCGGAGCTGTCGCCCTCCTCGTCGACGCTATCGTCATCGCCGTCACTGTCCTCCTCATCGGTATCACTCGAGGAGGAGCTTTCCTCATCAGTCAAGCTCTCCGCGCAGCACCCCAAGTGAGCTCCCGAGCATCCGAAGACCTTGACGGAGAGCAGCCCGGCATACATTAATTTAAAATGAAGGACGTGCCCCTCTGACAAGCTGTGGGCACGGGCAAAAGTCTTCCAGCCGCGTCGGAAGAGCATGACATGAGGGGCGGGGAAATCCACATCCACCCGCATGCTGCCATTACAGCAACCCCTCATGTGCAGTTTCAGCGTGCGCGGTTGTTCAAGCTCCATCACCCTCGCAAATGGAGTAGGGAGGCGGAGGCGGCCGCGCGGGGGCTTATACAACCTGATGATGAACTCCAGCGGTGGATCTCCGATGTGGCCTTCCATTGGGGGATGAGTGGCCGGCGGAGGTGCGACCAGAGAACCACCCCGTCCTCCTCGACCCCGGGCACCACGGCGGCCGTGACCTCACCCCCTCCCACCTCTTCTCACGGCGGGCTCCGCCCCCGCGATCCCAATAGGAGGAGGGAGGCGCTGTCGAGAAGAAGCCCTCGTCGCCACCACTGGAGAACCGCCACGACCCCTGCCCCTCACCATAGTGGGCCAGAATTGCTAAAGGTAAAGGAAGGAGTGAGATGTGTGGAGAAGCACCGTGCCCTGCGTCCCTTTTTATAGGCGAACATGGCAGGGGGCTGGCTCCTCCCCCTTGAAGGCAGCCTCCCTACTCCTCCAATCCGGCTCCCCCGTGCCACCAACGGCTTGTGGAATCAAGGCCGCCCCCAGCACCAATCCATGGCATCTGGTTTTCTACCATGGCACGCATTTTCACACCCTTTGCATCCACCAAACAACCCCGCCGATGCATGCGGTGCAAATGGCGGAAACGCTACAAATGGGAAGTTAATGGAATGGCAGTTACCACCCCATGAACACGGGACGTGGGTAGCCCAGGGATCGTGGCTCATAATCTCCCCACGACGTCTGGCACGTCACGCGAGAAAACCGGAAACCGATTCAAGCTCGGATTAATGAAGAAGCAAAGAAGATCTCAAGGGGTGAGCTACTACAGCCTCCCCACCTATGTACTGGATAGGGCCTACCCTGACGACGCTCGGCAGCGCATTCAGGCCAGGCCCGGGGGCTCTTGTCAGTGCAACAAACCCCAGGTATGTTGCCCAGACTATACACAGGCTCAAGAACGAGATTGCAGCATCTAGGACAAGGCAAAGCAGAAAAGACTAGCTCTTTGAAGAATCAAAGGGCGGATCAATAAGACCAAGACCAACCCAAGGAGTAAAATACCATGATGGGAAAACCTCCCCTAACGGGTAGGCGAGCCTGGCAGGGACGAGGTTGCCCCAAAGACAAGTCTCAAGATTACCCCGGCAGGCTTGCCGGGGACGCTGGGGGCAGATTACCCTGCCAAGGCTCCACCGCTCCATCTCACAGCAACACAAGTCACCGATCGGTGCGGGGTCGAGCCCCTAAGATGCTAAGTGGCCGTTATTTGGCACGTGGCAGCCATCTCCAGAGGAAATCACCTCCAAATGACACTCGTCCAATGATGTGTCATGCAGGCAGGCGAGAAGGTAGCAAAACAGCACGGCAAGGCTTGCCAGGCTAGGCTACGATGTGACATTAAGCGGCGCATTTAATGCACTCTTTCCAGACTGCAGAGTTAGGTATGATGGCACTGTTTGCTATCTAATCAGTACACAATGACTGATTTGCCATTGTGGTGACCCCTTGATCTATAAAAGGAGGGCCATGGCAACCTTAGAAAGGATTCGGACCCCTGTACACTCATACGCACATAGCTGCTCTCGCCCCGAGGCGACCTTGCCGGGCTAGTGCACTGCGTCTCCACCACAGTCCTCTCATCAGTCCACCAAAGCAGGAGTAGGGTTTTACGCCTCACAGTGGCCCGAACCTGGGTAGAAACTACTCGTGTGATCGCCGCCGCGCTGCCCTGCACTCTTCGCTCTTTGTGCAATGCATCCTTCCCCCCTACCGAACCACAAGGGGCCGATGGCCCCATAGGTGGCAGTGTTTTCCCACGACAGACGAGATGTGGAGAAGGGAGTTGGGGGCTAGATCATGAAAAATCTAGCCCGTAGAAGAACATCAGCCCCCGCACAAAGGGGTGCTGGGGAAATCCTAGCCCCCTAAGGAAATGAGGGAGGAATATGACCCTTTCACCCGGCTTGGCCGTAGGGACGATCTGGCCCTCTTCGGGGGCCCGATGGGGAATGTTGGTCGACAAATAGCCGGCCTGCTTCAGCTTCACGATATCGCCGTCGGTGACGGTGGAAGCCTCCCAATTCCCGTTGGCGCGGGATCCGGCCAGGGCTGGAGACGGAGTGGGATTTGGTATGGAGGCAGAGGAAAGGGGTGTTGGAGCTCTGAGGATCTGCGTGAGTGGAAGGTGGAGGAAGGCATGGGATGCTGACTATAGTAGCTCCCTCTTTATAGACTGTTGACAGGCCAGGGGTTCCTTTTTCCATGCCGTTGGCTTCTCCACTTCCCGATATACCCGCGTTATGTGCGGTGTGGGGAATCGAAATCATTAACCATATCCCCCGAAAGGAGTGACACAATCTCCACCTCGAGGGGACGTGCCAAACGTGGCGTCAGCCTTGAGCCGCGCTTCGAGAAATAGTAACTGCTCAGCGTTATGGCTGGAGGCGACTCTTCGTTGAAAGTGAAAAAGTTGTCAGATGAAGGCACTATTTAGACTTGAACGATTTTTTGTTATTGCCTTCGTTGTTAAGTAAAACTGCCATTTCAGATTTCGGACATCACTTGGCTCCGAACATGAACAAAACATACTAAATAACTCGCCTCGCAAGCTGAACACTATTGAGTTAGCGGATGCCGGATACAAGCCTTAGCGTTGGAGGCAAGTTCGGGGGCTACTGAGGGAGTCATGGACTAAGGGATCCTCAGGGTGCCGGCCCATTGAACATTGTCCGGACTGGAGAAGCCGTATAGTGACGGGAGATCTATGAAGTTGTGGTGTGCCCTCCAAGTCAAGAATGCGCAGGATCTCTTTAATCCCTTATTGTAATCTATCTTCGGTAACCCTAAACCTATTGGTGTCTATATAAACCGAGGGTTGTAGTCTTTAGGGCTAGAGCTATATTCATCACCACATCACCATAGGGTTTAGCTCATGCTGATCTCGAGGTAGATCTACTCTGTAACCATACTATACATCCAATACAATCAAGCAGGACGTAGGATATTACCTCTCCGAGAGGGCTCGAACCTGGGTAAACATCGTGTTCATCATCCCTTGTTCCCCATAGACCTTATATCCACAGCTCGGGCCCCCCTACCTCGAGGTCTGCCGGTTTTGACACCGACAGGGGTTAATACATATATATGAATGAAACTCAACACAATTGATGGTAATAAAATAAAATTGTGAATATTGTTTACGTACTTCAAATTGTTGGTCAGATAAGCCCCGCTCAGAGGTCGAGTGGTGAATGAACTCGCAAACATAGTGTCCACATAAATTATTCTCGGGTGCCTGCCACAAGCACTTTACGAGAATAGAGTTCAATCAAACTGATAATCAAGCATGATAATGGTATTGATGAAACTAGAATCAATGAGAGATGCGCGGAACTAGCTAGTACTACTTACTTTGGGGTGTGAGAATCACAACTCCTTTTTCTCTAGACCCGGAACCATTCTGGTGAACTTTTTCCAAACCCTGCCCGGCAAAGAAAATGATTACTTGATATCAGGAAATGAACGAAAGTTACTGATATGGTGCGATAATGATTGAACTTACTTCTGGAGCATTTCACCCATGTCCGTCCACAACTTAAGCTCTTTACATCTCGAGTCTAAAACAATTACTAGTCCCGCGTCAAGCTTAATGGATAGCAGAATAAAGTGGAAGCTACGCATGCATAACATAATATGCACAAGACAGTAACACTCACTTGAAGTTGTAAGGAAAGAGTATTTCCCTTTTGTTTTGATGTCGAAGGAACACGTTTAGCAAGTTTTCCTCAGTATTGGTGGGTCTCTTTTGTACCATATATTCATTTACGGTATTTGGGTAAATGAACCCAATGTCATAGTTTTGCCCTCTTTTGCATTTGACGATCTTCAATCTGCATAATATAGTGAGGATAATTATATATACATGCAATGAACGAGGTGAGCTAGAGACTTGATTACAGAAATAATACTTATAGACAATAGCAACTCATGAGAGTTTTGTCGATGGCGTCTTGATTGTATAACTGAAATAATTCCACAAATTCAACGTACATCAGGTCAACTCCAATGAAGTCGTGCTCATCTTTAATTCCCAGCAAGATACTGTCGGTCCCATCCTTGCTGCAGGTTTCCAAGTACGAGTCATGCAATCTTCGCATCATCGTTGGTCGATGCGGGAGCTGATCAGGTTTGACGAGAGGCTTCCCGTGCTCGTATCTAAAGGGCGCTACTACCTCAGCCATTTCAAACTGTACATCATCGCCCAAGTAATCACCAAGAGTGGTACCGGGCGCTAGCCCCGGATGATTAGCGATATCGGTAAACACCTTGAGCGGGGGGCACGATTGCTTTTCCTATTCACCGAGCTAGGGAATTGTTTTCCTACTTCGTCTTGCAGCACTGCTAGTACTTCCCGACCGCTGCGCTTCATCAAATGTCTTTTCAATACCGCGGTCATAGTGTGATAGAGGCGGAGGCGGTGGTGGTCGCCTAAGGGCATCCAGAGGGCGCTTCGCTTTCATCGAATCTATTTTCTCCTTTGGAGGTGGACGTTTCCGTTCAAAATGGGTGTTCACTTCGGTAGCCACGATGTCCTTGTTTTTCTCGTCAGTCATCTCATATGGTAACTTTGGAGGAGCCTTGAGGCTTGGACCAGCTCTGAATTTCTTCCCTGATGTACTGCTAGCCGTCGGAGTGGCGGCACCTCTCTTCCTTCGTTGCTGAGGTGGCGGAGTCAGTTGACGCGGCAGAGGAGGTGCAGTCCGCTAACGCGGTGGAGACAGCTGAGGCAGAGGAGGATTCTGCTGAGGGGCCTCCTCCGTCGGAGTCCGTAGAGGCGGCAGAGACTGCTGACGCGCTGGAGACGACTGAGGCAGCGGAGATAGCAGAGCTGGACTGTGAGGAGTCTGTTGAGGGGCCTCCTCCGGCTGAGTCTGCTGAGGCGGCGTCCAGTTTGGAAGCAAGATGTTTTCCTTTCTCCATAGACAGGTAGTCCTTAAGGCATTTTCCAGAAGAATCTCCCCTTCACCTGTAGGGTACTCAAGCTCCAGCCCCTCAAATCCGTTCATTATTTCATCCACCCCGACAATAGCAAAGCCATCCGGAACCAGAGCGAAATGGAAAGTTGCATCAGGTCAAGGAGGTAAGACATAGCCGACCGCCACCTTCAAAGTTTGGTTATGGCATTTCGCAATTAGCTCACAATGTTCATTCTCCGTGATACCATCCACGGGGTAGCGAGGAGCCATGATATCAGGCTGAACGAGATCCGTGAAAGCCACGCTACTTTTCTGCTGAGATGGTGGGGTAGCTTGGGCAGTATCGAATGAAGGATCTTCGTGCCACTGAGATGGTGGGCCGGTAGCTCGCTGGCTCTCAAGTTCATCTAGTTTCGCTAACCTTTGTTCCATCTTCTGCATTTGGTCTGCTTCCTCTTTCTTCTTTCTCCCTCGTCTTCTATACGTGGCACTGCTGTCCAGAAACCCATACTTCCACAGAACGGGGCCTGATGTGCCTCTTGTTCGTCCAGGTTGTTCAGGATTCCCGAGGGCCTTTGACAGCTCGTCCTTCTCTCTGTCGGGATGGAACCTCCCTTCCTGCGCTCCCTTGATTGCTTCCTCAGGCTTTTTGACAGGTGTTTCAAGTTGATCTTTCGTGAAAACACACTTCCCTGATCCTGGGTCCAAAGTTCCCCCAACCCCGAAGAACCAAATCCTTGCCCGATCTGGCCAGTTCAATGTCGCTGGTTCGACCCCTTTAGCAAGCAGGTCGTTCTCAGCTTTGTCCCATGTAGGCCGGGCTTTGCTGTAGCCACCTGACCCCGTAACATGGTGATACTTCTTCTTTGCACCATTTTTCTTATTTATCTGTGACCTTTGCTTAGCCTTCTCCGATTTCTTGTAGGCCACAAATGCGTGCCAGTGATCTTTTATCTTCTCATATTGACCGGTGAATTCTGGAGTCTCGTCTTTGTCGACAAACTTTGTGTTCAATAGTTTCTTCCAGTTCTTGAATAGTTCTGCCATCTTCTTAAGAGCAAACGCCTTAACCTTTCGCTGTATAACTGGGTTATTCGGATCCTCCTCTGGCGGTAGGCTGAAATTTGTCATCAGCCAGTTCCAAAGATCATCTTTCTGTCTATGACGGACATAAGAAACTTCACCGTCCTTCCTCTTATTCCATTCTTGGATGCTGACCGGGATGCCGTCCCTAACAATAACTCCGCACTGATGTATAAATTTGTCTTTGGTCCACTTGGGAGCAATCGGTTGGCCATCTCGAGAGACTTCTTCAATCGTGAACCTTTCATCCTGGCCCAACCTTTTCTTTGGGCCTTGTCTCCTTACCGAAGTTTGGCTCGATCCGGAGGGCTAAAAGAAGAAAGTGATGGGGAACGTGCAATTTCAAAAAAATTCCTACGCTCACGCAAGATCTATCTAGGAGATGCATAGCAATGAGAGGGGAGAGTGTGTCCACGTACCCTCGTAGACCGAAAGCGGAAGCGTTAGCTTAACGCGGTTGATGTGGTCGAACGTCTTCACGATCCAACCGATCAAGCACCGAACGTACGACACCTCCGAGTTCAGCAAACGTTTAGCTCGATGATGTCCCTCGAACTCTTGATCCAGCAAAGTGTCGAGGGAGAGCTTTGTCAACACGACGGCATGGTGACGGTGATGGTGATGTGATCCGCGCAGGGCTTCGCCTAAGCACTATGACGCTATGACCGGAGGAGTAAACTGTGGAGGGGGGCACCGCACATGGCTAAGAGAATATCTGATGTGTCTTTGGGGTGCCCCCCGCCCCCGTATATAAAGGAGGGGAGGAGGAGGCCGGCCCCCTAGGGGCGCGCCAAGTGTGGGGAGTCCTACTAGGACTCCCAAGTCCTAGTAGGATTCCCCTTTCCTTTCCGGAGTGGGAAAGAGGGAAAAAGAGAGGGAGTAGGAAAGGGCAAGGGGGCGCCGCCCCCTCCCCTAGTCCAATTCGGACTCCACGGGGTGGGGGGGCGTGCCACCTCCCCTTGGCCTGCCTCCTCTTCTCCCCTATGGCCCAATAAGGCCCATTACTTCCTCGGGGGGTTCCGGTAACCCCTCGGTACTCCGAAAAATACCCGAATCACTCCAGAACCATTCCGGTGTCCGAATATAACCTTCCAATATATCAATCTTTACCTCTCGACCATTTCGAGACTCCTCGTCATGTCCGTGATCTCATCCGGGAAGCCGAACAAACTTCGGTCACCAAAACACATAACTCATAATACAAATCGTCATCAAATGTTAAGCATGCGGACCCTACGGGTTCGATAACTATGTAGACATGACCGAGACACATCTCCGATCTATAACCAATAGCGGAACCTGGATGCTCATATTGGCTCCTACATATTCTACGAAGATCTTTATTGGTCAAACCGCATAACAATATACGTCATTCCCTTTGTCATCGGTATGTTACTTGCCCGAGATTCGATCGTCGGTATCATCATACCTAGTTCAATCTCGTTACCGGCAAGTCTCTTTACTCATTTCGTAATGCATCATCCCATAACTAACTCATAGCTTATGGTGATGTGCATTACCGAGAGGGGCCAGAGATACCTCTCCGATACACGGAGTGACAAATCCTAATCTTGATCTATGCCAACCCAACAAACACCTTCGGAGACACCTGTAGAGCATCTTTATAATCACCCAGTTACGTTGTGACGTTTGACAGCACACAAAGTTTTCCTCCGGTATTCGGGAGTTGCATAATCTCATAGTCAGAGGAACATGTATAAGTCATGAAGAAAGCAATAGCAATAAAACTAAACAATCAATATGCTAAGCTAACAGATGGGTCTTGTCCATCACATCATTCTCTAATGATGTGATCCTGTTCATCAAATGATAACACATGTCTATGGTCAGGAAACATAACCATCTTTGATAAACAAGCTAGTCAAGTAGAGGCATACTAGGGACACTCTGTTTGTCTATGTATTCACACATGTACTAAGTTTCCGGTTAATACAATTCTAGCATGAATAATAAACATTTATCATGATATAAGGAAATATAAATAACAACTTTATTTTTGCCTCTAGGGCATATTTCCTTCAGTCTCCCACTTGCACTAGAGTCAATAATCTAGATTACATAGTAATGATTCTAACACCCATGGAGTCTTGGTGCTGATCATGTTTTGCTCGTGGAAGAGGCTTAGTCAACGGGTCTGCAACATTCAGATCCGTATGTATTATTCAAATCTCTATGTCTCCCTCCTTGACTTGATCACGGATGGAATTGAAGCGTCTCTTGATGTGTTTGGTTCTCTTGTGAAATCTGGATTCCTTCGCCAAGGCAATTGCTCCAGTATTGTCACAAAAGATTTTCATTGGACCCGATGCACTAGGTATTACACCTAGATCGGATATGAACTCCTTCATCCAGACTCCTTCATTTGCTGCTTCAGAAGCAGCTATGTACTCCGCTTCACACGTAGATCCCGCCACGACGCTCTGCTTGGAACCGCACCAACTAACAGCTCCACCATTCAATATAAATACGTATCCGGTTTGCGACTTAGAGTCATCCGGATCAGTGTCAAAGCTTGCATCGACGTAACCATTTACGACAAGCTCTTTGTCACCTCCATAAACAAGAAACATATCCTTAGTCCTTTTCAGGTATTTCAGGATGTTCTTGACTGCTGTCCAGTGATCCACTCCTGGATTACTTTGGTACCTCCCTGCTAAACTTATAGCAAGGCACACATCAGGTCTGGTACACAGCATTGCATACATGATAGAACCTATGGCTGAAGCATAGGAACTGACTTTCATTTTCTCTCTATCTTCTGCAGTGGTCGGGCATTGAGTCTGACTCAACTTCACACCTTGTAACACAGGTAAGAACCCTTTCTTTGACTGATCCATTTTGAACTTCTTCAAAATTTTATCAAGGTATGTGCTTTCTGAAAGTCCAATTAAGCGTCTTAATCTATCTCTATAGATCTTGATGCCAAATATATAAGTAGCTTCGCCGAGGTCTTTCATTGAAAAATTCTTATTCAAGTATCCTTTTATGCTATCCAGAAATTCCATATCATTTCCAATCAACAATATGTCATCCACATATAATATCAGAAATGCTACAGAGCTCCCACTCACTTTCTTGTAAATACAGGCTTCTCCAAAAGTCTGTATAAAACCATATGCTTTGATCACACTATCAAAGTGAATATTCCAACTCCGAGAGGCTTGCACCAGTCCATAAATGGATCGCTGGAGCTTGCACACTTTGTTAGCACCCTTAGGATCGACAAAACCTTCTGGTTGCATCATATACAACTCTTCTTTAAGAAATTCATTAAGGAATGCAGTTTTGACATCCATTTGCCAGATTTCATAATCATAAAATGCGGCAATTGCTAACATGATTCGGACAGACTTAAGCATCGCTACGGGTGAGAAGGTCTCATCGTAGTCAACTCATTGAACTTGTCGAAAACCTTTCGCAACAAGTCGAGCTTTGTAGAAAGTAACATTACCGTCAGCGTCAGTCTTCTTCTTGAAGATCCATTTATTCTCTATGGCTTGCCGATCATCAGGCAAGTCAACCAAAGTCCACACTTTGTTCTCATACATGGATCCTATTTTAGATTTCATGGCCTCAAGCCATTTCGCGGAATCTGGGCTCATCATAGATTCCTCATAGTTCGTAGGTTCGTCATGGTCTAGTAACATGACTTCCAGAACAGGATTACCATACCACACTGGTTGACCTACGAGGTTCTGTAGTAACTTGATCTGAAGTTTCATGATCATTATCATTAGCTTCCTCTCTAGTTGGTGTAGGCATCACGGGAACAGATTTCTCTGATGATCTACTTTCAAAATTGAGAGAAGGTACAATTACCTCATCAAGTTCTACTTTCCTCCCACTCACTTCTTTCGAGAGAAACTCCTTCTCTAGAAAGGATCCATTCTTAGCAACAAAGATCTTGCCTTCGGATCTATGATAGAAGGTGTACCCAACAGTTTCTTTTGGGTATCCTATGAAGATGCACTTCTCCGATTTGGATTCGAGCTTATTAGGCTGAAGCTTTTTCACATAAGCATCGCAACCCCTAACTTTAAGAAACGACAGCTTAGGTTTCTTGCCAAACCACAGTTCATACGGTGTCGTCTCAACGGATTTAGATGGTGCCCTGTTTAACGTGAATGCAGCTGTCTCTAATGCATAACCCCAAAACGATAGTGGTAAATTGGTAAGAGACATCATAGATCACACCATATCTAATAAAGTACGGTTACGACATTCGGACACACCATTACCGTGTGGTGTTCCAGGTGGCATGAGTTGTGAAACTATTCCACATTATTTTTAAATGAAGGCCAAACTCGTAACTCAAATATTCGCCTCCGCGATCAGATTGTAGATACTTTATTTTCTTGTTACGATGATTTTCTACTTCACTATGAAATTCTTTGAACTTTTCAAATGTTTCAGACTTATGTTTCATTAAGTAGATATACCTATATCTGCTCAAATCATCTGTGAAGGTCAGAAAATAATGATACCCGCCGCGAGCGTCAACACTCATCGGACCGCATACATCAATATGTATTATTTCTAATAAGTCAGTAGCTCGCTCCATTGTTCTGGAGAACGGAGTCTTAGTCATCTTGCCCATGAGGCATGGTTCGCAAGCATCAAATGATTCATAATCAAGTGATTCCAAAAGTCCATCTGCATGGAGTTTCTTCATGCGCTTTACACCAATATGACCTAAACGGCAGTGCCACAAATATGTTGCACTATCATTATCAACTTTGCATCTTTTGGCATCAATATTAAGAATATGTGTATCACTACGATCGAGATTCAATAAACCATTTATATTGAGTGTATGACCATAGAAGGCTTTATTCATATAAACAGAACAACAATTATTCTCTGACTTAAATGAATAACCGTATCGCAATAAACATGATCCAATCATATTCATGCTCAACGCAAACACCAAATAACATTTATTTAGGTCCAACACTAATCCCGAAGGTAGAAGGAGTGTGCGATGGTGATCTTATCAACCTTGGAATCACTTCCAACACTCATCATCACCTCATCATTAACTAGTCCCTGTTCATTTTGCAACTCCTGTTTTGAGTTACTAATGTTAGCAACTGAACCGGTATCAAATACACAGGGGCTACTATGAACACTAGTAAAATACACATCAATAACATGTATATCAAATATACCTTTGTTCACTTTGCCATCCTTCTTATCCGCCAAGTATTTGGGGCAATTCTGCTTCCAGTGACCATTTCCTTTGCAGTAGAAGCACTCAGTTTCAGGCTTAGGTCCATCTTTGGGCTTCTTCACGGGAGTGACAACTTGTTTGCCATTCTTCTTGAAGTTCCCTTTCTTTCCCTCGCCCTTTTTCTTGAAACTAGTGGTCTTGTCAACCATCAACACTTGATGCTATTTCTTGATTTCTACCTTCGCCGATTTCAGCATCGCGAAGAGCTTGGGAATCGTTTTCGTCATCCCTTGCATATTATAGTTTATCACGAAGTTCTAGTAACTTGGTGATAGTGACTAGAGAACTCTGTCAATCACTATCTTATCTGGAAGATTAACTCCCACTTGATTCAAGCGATTGTAGTACCCAGACATTCTAAGCATATGCTCACTGGTTGAGCTATTCTCCTCCATCTTGTAGGCAAAGTACTTGTCAGAGGTCTCATACCTCTCGACACGGGCATGAGTCTGAAATACTGATTTCAGCTCTTGGAACATCTCATATGCTCCATGGCGTTCAAAACGTTTTTGAAGTCCCGGTTCTAAGCCGTAAATCATGGCGCACTAAACTATCAAGTAGTCATCATATTGAGCTTGCTAAACGTTCATAACGTTTGCATCTGCTCCTGCAATAGGTCTGTCAACTAGCGGTGCATCAAGGACATAATTCTTCTGTGCAGCAATGAGGATAATCCTCAGATCACGGAACTAGTCCGCATCATTGCTACTATCATATTTCAACTTAGTTTTCTCTAGGAACATATCAAAAATAAAACAGGGGAGCTATACGCGAGCTATTGATCTACAACATAATTTGCAAATACTACCAGGACTAAGTTCATGATAAATTAAAGTTCAATTAATCATATTACTTAAGAACTCCCACTTAGATAGACATCCCTCTAGTCATCTAAATGATCACGTGATCCATATCAACTAAACCATGTCCGATCATCACGTGAGATGGAGTAGTTTTCAATGGTGAACATCTCTATGTTGATCATATCTACTATATGATTCACGTTCAACCTTTCAGTCTCAGTGTTCCGAGGCCATATCTGCATATGCTAGGCTCGTCAAGTTTAACCCGAGTATTCTGCATGTGCAAAACTGTCTTGCACCCGTTGTATTTGAACGTAGAGCCTATCACACCCGATCATCACGTGGTGTCTCTGCACGAAGAACTTTCGCAATGGTGCATACTCAGGGAGAACACTTATACCATGAAATTTAGTGAGGGATCATCTTATAATGCTACCGCCGTACTAAGCAAAATAAGATGCATAAAAGATAAACATCACATGTAATCAAAATATGTGACATGATATGGCCATCATCATCTTGTGCCTTTGATCTCCATCTCCAAAGCACCGTCATGATCTCCATCGTCACCGGCTTGACACCTTGATCTCCATCGTAGCGTCATTGTCATTTCGCCAACTATTGCTTCTACGACTATCACTACCGCATAGTGATAAAGTAAAGCAATTACATGGCGATTGCATTTCATACAATAAAGCGACAACCATAAGGCTCCTGCCAGTTGCCGATAACTTTTACAAAACATGATCATCTCATACAATAATGTATATCACATCATGTCTTGACCATACCACATCACAACATGCCCTGCAAAAACAAGTTAGACGTCCTCTACTTTGTTGTTGCAAGTTTTATGTGGCTGCTACGGGCTTCTAGCAAGAACCGTTCTTACCTACGCATCAAAACCACAATGATTTTTCGTCAAGTGTGCTGTTTTAACCTTCAACAAGGACCGGCCGTAGTCAAACTCGATTCAACTAAAGTTGGAGAAACAAACACCCGCCAGCCACCTGTTTGCAAAGCACGTCGGTAGAACCAGTCTCATGAACGTGGTCATGTAATGTCGGTCTGGGCCGCTTCATCCAACAATACCGCCGAATTAAAGTAAGACGTTGGTGGTAAGCAGTATGACTATTATCGCCCACAACTCTTTGTGTTCTACTCGTGCATATCATCTATGCATAGACCTGGCTCGGATGCCACTGTTGGGGAACGTGCAATTTCAAAAAAATTCCTACGCTCACGCAAGATCTATCTAGGAGATGCATAGCAATGAGTGGGGAGAGTGTGTCCATGTACCCTCGTAGACCGAAAGCGGAAGCGTTAGCTTAACACGGTTGATGTAGTCGAACGTCTTCGCGATCCAACTAATCAAGCACCGAACGTACGACACCTCCGAGTTCAGCACATGTTCAGCTCGATGACGTCCCTCGAACTCTTGATCCAGCAAAGTGTCGAGGGAGAGTTTCGTCAGCACGACGGCGTGGTGACGGTGATGGTGATGTGATCCGCGCAGGGCTTCGCCTAAGCACTACGACGCTATGACCAGAGGAGTAAACTGTGGAGGGGGGCACCGCACACGGCTAAGAGAATATCTGATGTGTCTTTGGGGTGCCCCCCGCCCCCGTATATAAAGGAGGGGAGGAGGAGGCCGGCCCCCTAGGGGCGCGCCAAGTGTGGGGAGTCCTACTAGGACTCCCAAGTCCTAGTAGGATTCCCCTTTCCTTTCCGGAGTGGGAAAGAGGGAAAAAGAGAGGGAGTAGGAAAGGGCAAGGGGGGCGCCGCCCCCTCCCCTAGTCCAATTCGGAATCCATGGGGGGGGGGGCGCCACCTCCCCTTGGCCTGCCTCCTCTTCTCCCCTATGGCCCAATAAGGCCCATTACTTCCCCAGGGGGTTCCGGTAACCCCTCGGTACTCCGAAAAATACCCGAATCACTCCGGAACCATTCCGGTGTCCGAATATAACCTTCCAATATATCAATCTTTACCTCTCGACCATTTCGAGACTCCTCGTCATGTCCGTGATCTCATCCGGGACTCCAAACAAACTTTGGTCACCAAAACACATAACTCATAACACAAATCGTCATTGAACGTTAAGCGTGCGGACCCTACGGGTTCGAGAACTATATAGACATGACCGAGACACATCTCCGATCAATAACCAATAGCGGAACCTGGATGCTCATATTGGCTCCTACATATTCTACGAAGATCTTTATCGGTCAAACCGCATAACAATATACGTCATTCCCTTTGTCATCGGTATGTTACTTGCCCGAGATTCGATCGTCGGTATCATCATACCTAGTTCAATCTCGTTACCGGAAAGTCTCTTTACTCGTTCCGTAATGCATCTTCTCGTAACTAACTCATTAGTCACATTGCTTGCAAGGCTTATAGTGATGTGCATTACCGAGAGGGCCCAGAGATACCTCTCCGATACACGGAGTGACAAATCCTAATCTTGATCTATGCCAACCCAACAAACACCTTCGGAGACACCTGTAGAGCATCTTTATAATCACCCAGTTACATTGTGATGTTTGATAGCACACAAAGTGTTCCTCCGGTATTCGGGAGTTGCATAATCTCATAGTCAGAGGAACATGTATAAGTCATTAAGAAAGCAATAGCAATAAAACTAAACGATCAATATGCTAAGCTAACGGATGAGTCTTGTCCATCACATCATTCTCTAATGATGTGATCCTGTTCATCAAATGACAACACATGTCTATGGTCAGGAAACATAACCATCTTTGATAAACAAGCTAGTCAAGTAGAGGCATACTAGGGACACTCTGTTTGTGTATGTATTCACACATCTACTAAGTTTCCGGTTAATACAATTCTAGCATGAATAATAAACATTTATCATGATATAAGGAAATATAAATAACAACTTTATTATTGCCTCTAGGGCATATTTCCTTTAGAAAGAAGTGCTAATATATGTACATACAAAACAATTAATGCATCTAGTCAGCAGAGGCTTAATGACCCCCCTCATGTCGAACTTTGCAACAGTTAAGGCTCCAACATCGGTGGAGCCATCATATCCTCCCTCCTCCATTTGATCACCGGAGCCATCATGATCTCCTCCCTCCTCCATTCGATCACCGGAGTCGTCATCCTCTCTTTGCTCACCATCGGTGTCGTTGAGAAATGACAAGGTGATATCACCTCCGTCGCGGATTATATCCCCCAACAACTCTTCTTTTTCTAAATCTCTGTCCATAGTTTCTGCAAATATTACAACATGGCAATATACAACCATGAGAGATGGATTAGTGGAAAACATAGACCTAATCACAACAATGAATCATATGCATATGAGCAATGGATTCGTGGCAAACATCATGCAAAGTTGACAAGTTTTATAACAGACAGTTTATGACTCCTCCCCCCTCATGTCTGATGAGTCATCCTATCTTTCAAGAGAGGATACTTTGTGGACCGCCTCTCTCATGCCTGTCCGACGTGCAAATCATGTTTTCATATGCCTCAAAATCAAAGTTATGGGGGTTATGTTTTAATGACCCCCCCTCATGTCGAAGTTGTCGGGGTTATGTTTTAATGACCCCCCTCATGTCAAAGTTATCGGGGTTATGTTTTAACGACCCCCCTCTCATGTCGAAGTTATCGGGGTTATGTTTTAACGACCCCCCTCATGTCGTAGTTATCGGGGTTATGTTTTAACGACCCTCTCTCATATTTTCATATGCCTCAAAATCAAAGTTATATATCGGGGTTATGTTTTAACGACAACATGAATACAAGATTTATACACAAGATGAATACAAAATGAATACAAGATTTATACACATGGATGAATACAAAACTCAACAAATGAACCAACCATCATCCTATGAATAAAACTCAACATACAACAAAAGGACACCTTTTGTCGAACAACGGAGGGACGATCATGGACCAACTCCATGGAGATGCAACACCACAACCTATTACAGATTATGACTTGGTGAAAAACAGACCACATACATGAGCAGAGTTAATCTGATGACATGTTGGAGACAAG
This sequence comes from Thinopyrum elongatum, assembly GCA_011799875.1. Taxonomy (NCBI): domain Eukaryota; kingdom Viridiplantae; phylum Streptophyta; class Magnoliopsida; order Poales; family Poaceae; genus Thinopyrum; species Thinopyrum elongatum. The sequence goes on along the minus strand of CM022301.1, from coordinate 508,755,106 downwards.
AAATAAATATGCTACAATGGTTATACATGGCAAGTAAAAGCATGGCATGGAAGTACTAGTTGCACATAACAAATGATGTTTACTGAACATGAGCATATGACCTCTAGATCATTGGGATTCATCAAGCCAAGTTGCAAAGTTAAAACAGATTCTCAGACTTAGTGTAATTCATGGTGTGGCAGAAACAGATTTAAGATGCACACTTGAAGGCAAGAATTAAATATGCTACAGGGTAAGAACATGGCATCAAAAGGTATGACATGATAGAGCATAACATAAACAAAAAATATTGTTACTGATCATGTTCAGAAGAGTCATGGATATGATGGTAGCATCAAGAGAACATGGCAAGAAGATATAACAGATGTCAGACTTGGTGAAAAACTGGGCATGCTGACAACAACATCATGATGCTGACTTGCGAGGCACATAACAGCAAGCATAACAATTTTATAATTTATGAAACTAACATGAGCATGTAGTAGACATAGCAATCTTCAAATACTCCATTGGCACAAGTTCATATAATGCACAGATCATTTACTATTGATTTTACAAAATGGAACATTCTGTTACCAGGCTGACAGATATAACATGATAATAACTTGAGAGCAACAACTAAACATGCTATAGCAAGGTAACATAGCAACCAAAATGATGGAATCAAAGTACACATCACAAACACCAAATCACATGAAGGAATCATATCCATACGAGGTCTAGATTAGTAGCAACCAACAAGCAAAGTTGGCAAGTTTTATAACGGACAGTTTAGGAATTAGTGAAATTAATGTCTGAAAACAGAAACAGTGACTAGGCATGTTTGCAATCTCATGGCACTCACATCAAGGCATATCATGGCATGACAAAATTACTAGCAGCAAGTACACATAAAAAATGATCCAACGTCATGTTGACAAGTTGCTCATATGGTGCATGCGTTAATTCACACAAAAATGACAAAGTGACAAACATCAACAGCTTTCAGCACTTAACATCATTTAGCACTTAGGCAAAACCCTAAATAAGGTCAAAAGCTTGCCACAAAATGATCATCCATCCATCTAAACATATCTATCTATCCATCTAACATCTCATACATATCTATATATATATATCCATCTAACATCCATCTATGGTTTTCTTTTCACAAATATTCTGAAAAAGTTTCATATTTTAAATTATTGTGGGAGTGATTTATATCCATCTAATATTGTTAGCAGTTCTGGCCTCACAAATCCTACCACAACAAAACATCAGTACCCCCATACAATTTCTTCAGAAATATTATGTCCTCAAGTTCAAACAATTCAAGTTTCATTTGAATGAAATTTGGACCAGAGGAAGTGGCGGCGCAGGGGAAGCGAGGAGCTCACTGGGGGCGGCGGCCTCGGGGCAGGGTGAGGCGGCCAGCGTCGGGGGCTCGGGGAGGAAGCGCGGGAGGGGCGGGGCGAGGGCGTCGGGGCAGGTCGGGACAGGGCGCGGCGAGGGGGCGATGACGATCTCCGGCACAGCAGGCTGGCGGCATCGTGCTCTGGTTCAGCATTGGGGAAGAGAATGGGAGAAAAACTCCTAAGTGTCGCTTATATAGCCCCCTTTAGTCCCGGTTGGTGGCTGCAACCGGGACGAAAGGCCCCCCTTTCGTCCCGGCTGGAGCCACCAACCGGGACTAAAGGTGTATTTCGCCAGGCGAAAGGGCGGGAAGCACAACACTTTTGTCCTGGTTGGTGGCTCGAACCGGGACGAAAGGGGGGCCTTTCGTCCCGGTTCGAGCCACCAAACGAGACAAAAGGGCTGGCACAGCGGTGTCGAAAGTTTAGTCCCACTTCGCTAGTTGAGAGGAGCTCGCAGCGGTTTATAAGCGCGGATGCGGCTGCCCTGTCGAGCTCCTCTCTAATGCAGGCAGTACATGCCTACCTCTGTGCCCTGTTGGGCCTGCTTGCATTGCGGGCCTGCATCCTGGCACATATGTAGGGTTTCTAGTCGTATGCAGGTCGTGGTTGCTTAGTAGGCGGGCATTTTTCTATTTTTTGCATATGTTATGTTTTTAAAATTCTAAAGTTATTTTTTGCATATGTTATTTTTAGTTATATAATTTTAGTTGCACAATTTTATATAATTTAGTTATATAATTTTAGTTGCATAAATTTTATATAGTTTTAGTTGCATAAGTTTTATTTTTTATTGATTCTTTTTAGTTGATTCCTTTTGCTATTAGAGTTTTATAAAAGCTTTTTAGTTTGCTATTAAAGTTTGTAACAAAAAATACTTTATGAAAATTCTTTTTGCTATTAGAGTTTTAACAAAAAATACTTTGATAATTTTAGTTTGTACCGAGCTTTGTGTTGCCATCTTCGCAATTTGGGTACAACCCTTTTTTGTGATCCTCTAACATGCGATCGAACTTCAACTTCTCCCTTTTACTTTCGCATTCTCTCTGTGCATCAACAATGACCCGGTGAAGATCATCATCGGGCACATCATCTGGTGCCTCTTGATCTTCAGCTTCCCCCGTTGCAGTATCACCGTATTCAGGGAACATAGGATAGTTGTCATCATCCTCTTCTTTTTCGTTGTATTCCATCATAACCCCTCTTTCTTCGTGCTTGGTCCAAACATTATAGTTTGGCATGAAACCCTTCTCAAGCAGGTGCAAGTGAAGGGTTTTCGAGTTAGAGTAATCCTTCGTATTCTCACAAACAGTACATGGACAATACATAAAACCATTCTTCTTGTTTGCCTCAGCCACTTCGAGAAAATTATGCAGGCCCTCAACATACTCGGATGTGCGTCGGTCACCATACATCCATTGCCGGTTCATCTGCGTGCATTATATACTTAAGTGTATCAAAAACCATTACAGAACATCATGAATAAAGAAGTGACCAAATTAATACAAGTTCATCATCACATTAAAACCAAAGTACAGTAGTGATCAAATGTTATTACTGAAAAAATAAATACATAAAGTTCGTACATAGTTCTCATAGAACAACATATAGCTCTGTAGAGCATCTAATTAAAACATACAACTATGTAAAACATTTAAATGCAACAACAAATGCGGTCATAATCACAACTAAAGTAACAATTGATCCAACAGCATAATGATACCAAGCCTCATTATCAATGGCATATTTTCTAATCTTTAAAATCCTTAAGCGCATCGCATCCATCTGGATCTAGAGATCATCGACGACATCAGCAACATGCAACTCCAATTCCATCTTCTCCTCCTCAATTTTTTCTTCAAGTAATTGTTTTCTTTTTCAACTAAATTTAACCTCTCGACAAGAGGGTCGGTTGGAATTTCCGGTTCACATATCTCCTAGATAAAAACATTTATGCCACGTTGGTCGGCATAATTGTCATAAACACTAAATGAAACAAATAGTTAAAAAATATAATATACCACATCCGAATCATAGAACGGACGGGGGCCGACGGGGGCGGATACCAAAACCATGGCACTATATAATAACAAACAATAATAAAAGTAAGAAATTTATACAAGTATCTATCTAAAGCGTACAAGTAAGAATTTTTTTCTTTTAAAAAGAAGATATGAACAAGAGGCTCACCATGGTGGTGCCGGCGACGAGATCGGCGCGGGCGATCGATGACGGTGAGTACGGGGACGGGGACGGCACCCTACATATGTGCAGACTCTAAGAAGTTAATTTCAGCTCAAATTGTGCATCTAAATCAAAAGAACTCTCACATACACTCCTCCACTAAAACCCACAAACCACTCTACTTCTAGAGCATTTGAAATGAGCTAAACTAGCAGTGAGAGATAAAACAATGAAGTTGCTAACCTTTTAGAACACTTGTGTAGTTGGTGCACCGCCAAATCTAGATAAATCTTGGGGAAAATGTAGCTTGGAGGTCGAGCTTGGAGAGGAGAAAGCTTAAGTGTGGCTCCGGTATTTCATCGAACACCTCATGTGCATATACAGGCAAAAAACAGTGTGGCCCACACCTCCTCCCTTCCACGGCCAAACAACAGAGGAGATGGGGGGGCGTGGATATATATAGGCAAAACTTTAGTCCCGGTTTGTGTCTTAAACCAGGACTAATGGTCTACCCTTTTGTCTCGGTTCCAGACACCAACCGGGGATAAAAGGCAGCAACCCCTTTAGTCCTGGTTGGTGGCTGGAACCGGGACTAAAGGTCCCAACCGAACTGGGACAGATGCCTGCCGAGTCCCGGCCGGCGTCCTAGCCTCACGAACCGGGACTGATGCTCCCATTAGTCCCAGTTCGTAACACGACCGGGACTAATGCTTTGATCTGTCCAGGACGAAAGCCCTGTTTTCTACTAGTGGTTGTTTTCACGGAGTAAAGTTAGCATGGGTGTACATGTGCCTTCGTCAAACACAAAGATAAATTTTGACATGACAATGTTCCTTAATAGGTTTGGTCTCTCACTAGAGTGCAATTTAATTCTATGCTGGAGAGGTGACGAGGAGAGCATCTCGACTAGTAGCTCAGATCAAAGATAATATCGCTTCCAAACTCCTACCCTCTGACAAGTGAAGTGCTTGACTAGTCACTCAGATTGAATACAGGGCCACCGTGAAAGTTCACTTCCCTGGATGTAATCTAAGCCTTTGAGGTCCCTACCCAAAACTCTGAGCCGTGAAGGGATTCTATTCAAGTGCAAGTGAATGTTTACATGCCCATGTGTTGCTTATATATGCCAGGGTTCTTGACATATGATCAAGAGTATCATACAGCAGTCGGTAGGAGGTGTACAATAATAAGGCTTGCCATTTAATTAAAAATTGTTCACCGTGTTGTTTAAAAAATATTTAACACATATAAAATTCATCATGTGGCAAAAAAATTGCAGGATTTGAAAAATATTTATGTATAAAGATTATATTTGTGAATCATACAAAATTAAAAATAAGAAAAACCGAAGAAAACGGAAAAGGAAGAAAAGAGAAAAGAAAATAAACACCAAAGCAAAAAACGAAAATCAATAAAAAATGAATAGAATAAAAAACCCAGAAAAGAATAAGTGGAAAGAAAAAACCGGACAGGAAACAACGACCGCAAAAGAAAATCAGTTAAAGTGGTCTGACACAAAATGTATGCAAGTTTCAGCAATTATTGGACGGTATGAGTTGGTGTGGAGACCTCCTAGTCGACTTAAAGTGAGCTAATTTTAGTGATTTTTTTCTTTTCAATTGTTTTTGAAAACCTGGCTATTGGGTGTTTTTCCTCTATTTCCCTTTTTTCAAAAAGAGTTTCATCTGTATTTATATTTTTAATATATATTAAAAATCACTGTACATTAAAAAGTTTAGTATGTATAAAGTAAATGTTCACCATATGTTAAATTTTTTACTATACATTAAAAAAAGTTCAGTGTATATAGGAAAAAAATATAAATTAAAAAAAGTTCGGTTTGTATTGAAAAATGTTCATCTGCATATAAAATATGTTCATAGTATATATTATAAAATAAATATTTAAACTATGGAAACCTTTAAAATAGGAAAAAAATCAAACGAGAAGAAAAAAAATCTAAAAAAGAGAAAAACCCTAAGAAAAACCAAACCCAGAAAGAGAGAACCGAAAAATGAAAATAAAATAAAAAGGAAAAAAATAGAAAAAATAACCAAAAAGAAGATTAAAACCAAACAAAAGCCACAATGAAAAAGAAGAAGAAAAAAAATGCAAACAGACAGATGCAAGATGCACGCGTGAGAACTTGGTCGGCCTACTATGACTCGTTGCGGGTGAAGACACGCTTAGTTGACACCCGTGGCCGTTTAATAACGGATAATGCTATTACTGCTTTTGAATGTTTACACTTCATGAAGAGTAATAGGAGCAAGAGGAATTCACATTGTGAAGTGAAAGTGGATATGATAGATTGGAGTGGCAATATCCGGAGGGCATCATTTATAAGCTGGGTCTCTGCCAGAGTTTTGTGGAGACAATTATGAGAGGTGTTAGATCGGTCTCATTCTCGGTGCTGTTTAATGGTGGCCAAACGAGGGAAGTTCATCGCTCCATAGGAATTAGACAGGGTGACCCCATCTCACCATATTTGTTCTTGTTGGCTGGAGAGGGTTTGTCTTGTCTCTTGAAGCACAAGGCTAGTCTAATTCAGATTGAAGGGATAAAGATTGTAGCAACGACACCCGAGATACACCACCTTTTATTTGCCAACAATTGTTTGATTTTTTGTAAAGCTACAGAAGACAGTGTCCTGCGTTTTAAAGAGGCCCTTGATGCCTACTGCAATGCGTCAGGTCAACGGGTTAACTCCAAAAAATCATCAATATATTTTGGGAAGAAGTGTTTGGAGCAGACTCGAAGTAATATCAAAGGAATACTTCAAATAACTAATGAGACATTGGTAGAGAAATATCTAAGCTTACCGTCGAAGGTTGGCAGATCAGCGAATGGTACCTTTGCGTATCTCAAGGATAGGGTGTGGAAGGATTTCCAAGGGTGGATGGAGCTTACCCTAGCAGGTAGTGGCAAAGAAGTTCTAATAAAGTCAGTGCTACAGGTGATTTCTACATATTCTGTGGCGATATTCAAGCTACCTAGGGGTCTATGCAAATATATCACATCCTTAATCCGCAAGTTTTGGTGGGGTAGCAAAGCCGGAGAGAGGAAGACGGCTTGGGTCTTGTGGGAAACTATGACCATGCCAAAGTACAAAGGAGGAATGGGCTTGTGGCTCGTCAAGTGAGGTGAGTTCTTAAAAACCCTACATCATTGAGCTCTTGTGTTCTCCAAGCAGTGTACTTCCCTTCTTTAGATGTTCTTTCTGCTGAGCTAGGGTCGAATCCGTCGAGGGTGTGGCATTCTTTATGTGAAGGTAGAGTGTCGTGGTGGAACACGATCACCTATGGGGCCATGAGCCCCTTTGTGGTTCGGCGAAGGGGGATCATGTTGCACAAAGAGCAGAAGCCATGAAACAACACGACGGCGGTGACACTGGCGGCTTTTACCCAGGTTCGGGCCGCTGGATAGTGTAAAACTCTACTTCTGCTTTTTGGTGGATTGAGTGGAAGAACAGAACGAGCGCGCAGTGCTCAAGCCCGGCAAGGAAGCCTCAGGGAGTGCAACTACGCGCGTACAAGTGTGCCAGGGTTCGAATCCTTTGCTAGGTTGCCTTGGACCTCCTTTTATAGCTTAAGGGGTAACCACAATGGCAAAACAACCTTTATCTACTGATTAGATAGCCAACAGTGCTATCATACCTAACTCTGGCAGTTAGGACAAAGTGCATTAAATGCACTGCTAGGTGTCAAGCAGAGGATGAAGCCCGGCAGACCTGCTAAGCCGCTTAACCATCTCTTGCTTATCATCTTGACACGCTTCTGGCCGGGTGTGACTTGGATAAATCTTGTCTTCCAATGGGCTGCCACGTGCTTAGCAGAGGCCACTTAATCGCTTGGGGGCTCGACACTGCACTGATAAGTGACTTGCATCGCCGTGCGGTGGAGCGGTGGTGTCTTGGCGGGGATTCCGCCCTTGGCGGACCCGGCAAGCTTGCCAGGGAAGTCTTAGACTTGCCCTTGGGGCGGTCTCGACCGAGCCAGGCTCTCCTGCCCGGCAAGGGAGGTCCTCCCCAAGGTGATATTCTTCCATCTTGGTCTTCTTGATCCGCTCTTTGATCTTAGTAAGAGCAGCTTCTCTGGCTCGGGTGTTGATGTTGGACAAACGATGCTAGTGTGCCTGTGTGTAAGTCCGGGCAACAAATGCAAATGTTTGTTGCACCAATAGGAGCCCCCGGGCCTGGCCCATACGTGCTGCTGAGCATCGTTGGGATGGGCCCCAACAATCACACAGGCAAGCATTTGGGACATGCCACTACAGGTTTTAAGTCTCTCGAGACGTTTTCCTTGCTTCTTCATTAACCTTTGATTGAGTCAGTTACCGCTTTCCCCGCGAGTCGTGCAGAACAATGTGGGAGTACCCATGTAGTGGCTCACGACCTGCCCACGTTCACGGGGAGGGATAACTGCCATTTTACTCACCCACTACGCCTACCGTTTCTGCCACGTACGCTGCATGCATTGCGCAGGGTTGGTGGCGGACGCGGAGGGCACGGAAATGAGTGCCATGGCAGAAAGCCAGGCGCCGTGGATAGGCGCAGGCGTACGGCCGTTGATTATGGGCGTCGTCAAGAGCGCAGGGAGGCAAGATTGGTGGAATGGGGCGGCCCCCTCCCAGGTGGTGAGGAGCCAGCCCCCGGCCATGTTTCCCTACAAAAAGGGACGTGGACGAGGGGCTTACCCACACACTTCTCCTCTCTGCCTGCCCGATATCCTCCTTCCACCATGGTTCGGGGGAGAGGTCGTGGCCGACCTCCAACGGTGGCGATGAGGGTTTCTTCTCGACTGCGCCTCCCTCCTCCTGCTGGGGACGCAAGAGCAGAGTCCAGTGCGCAGGGTGGCGTCATTGGTCATGGGGGCGGCTGTCATGGTGCACGGGGTCGAGGAGGACGCGGTGGGGCTCTGATTGCCCCCTCCAGCTGTCCCTGCCCCGGATGAAGGCCGCGTTGGGGACCAGCCGTTGGAGTTCATCGTTCAACTACGCGGGCCTCCGCGCAGCTGTCTTCGGCTCCCAACTCCCTTCGCAAGGGTGATGGAGGAGGAATAACCACCCGGACTGAGGCTGCGCATGAGGGGCTGCTGCAACGGCAGTATACGGGCGAACATGGAGTTCCCCGCCCCTCATGTCATGCTTCTCCGCGCGTGGCTGGAAAACCTTTGCTCGTGCCCACAGCTTGGCGGAGGGGCACGTTCTCCATTTTAAGTTAATGAAGGCTAATCTGCTCTCCATCAAGGTCTTCGGGCGTTCGGGTGCTGCGCGGAAAGCTCGACCGACGACGAAAGCTCCTCCTCGAGCGACAGCGACAAGGAGGATAGTGTCGATGAAGGCGACGGCTCCGAGCAGGAGGACGGCGGTTCGAGCTTTAGCTAAGCGCGAGCTGCACCGTCACCATCAGGAGGGTGGCTGCGGCACCATCATCTACACCTTGCTCTTCTTCCCCCAGCTGAGCGATTTGCCGGGGGTGCTGGGTGTGGATGCTTCCACCTCCTCCAGTAGTCTTCCAGCTGGGTCCTCGGCAGGCTTCCTCGTGGGCTCCGGCTTCGTCCGCCCTGCTGGTGCCCCTCCTGCTACGCCCTGCTAGCCCTGGTAGCGGTAACTAGCGCATCGCCTAGCCGCTCTCTCCGTCCATCGTCTTCGCTCCCGCCCCTCTCAATCTTGTCAGACTGCATCCCGCGGGCCCTGACGGGGTCAGGCTGGGCTTCTGCCCAGGCACTACTTTTGCCTTCTTTGTCTCCCACGGCATCCCCTAAGAGGAGAGGGACAAGAAAGGGATTACGGGGCACTTATCTCTTTTTAATCTAAAACATGTAGCCGTTTACCAATCTTTAATCTAAAATATGTAGTCCTTTATCCATGCTTGTACACTGTATGATCTGTACTCGTTTATGAGCGTATTAACGAAAAAGAGAGCTTGCCGGGTACTTTTGTGCATGTGCAACGCCTATGCTGAGGAATGAACCCTCAATACTCTCAAGTAAACAACGTTCCCCGGCAGCACATCTTGTCGGATCCCTCCCTTGCTACTACTACGCCTTCATGTTAGGGTAGGAGCAAGGATAGGAGCAGGCCCCTCGCCGGCTCATCTCAATTGCTTCTACAACCAACCCTCGATTGACGGAACTCCGTATCAAGAGGGATGGGAGCATAGAGGATAGGAGCGGCTAGGTTTCCTCATGCTCAAGTCTTCATACAGAAGTACATGATGGATAGTGGAGTAAACTTAGCTGTGTTTATAGTTTTTCTCATTATCCCCGGCAGTGATAGTTTGTCAGGGGTCGACGCGCTGGTTCCTCCTTTACTTTTCCTTTCGGGAAATTCGTCCGTGGTGGGAACTGCGAATCAAAGGAGCATAAGGGAAAAACCGGCAGTGTATAATATCTTTGTAAAGGATTAATCAGCTCATGTTTAAGCATTGTCATAACCCAACAAAAGTATATGCTTAAACTAGACATGCATGCAAGTTTTAGGGCGCCAGCGCTTCGTTTTATTATCTCTGCACAGGGTCTGCGCCTGGCTTTGTACAAAGGGTTACATGCACATCGGCTAGGCTTGTACAAAAGGTGGTTGCCGGGGCTGAGCCCGGCAACCGCGCCTTACGGGTAGAACTTGCGAAGATGCTCAATATTCCATGATTTTTGCACCTTGATGCCATCTTCGATCTCCAGACGGATTGCGCCAGGTCTGGTGACTCGTACTACCCGGTAAGGGCCTTCCCACTTCAGCGTCAACTTGTTGGAACCTATCACAGCCCTGGCCTAGTCCTTGCCTGTCATTGCATAAGCATCCATGCATCATGTTTAAATTTTCCTTAAACTTGAAATAAAGATTGATCAAACCCTAGCACCCCTCTGAAACACTAGGTTCAAATTTAAATGATTTAAATGAACCAAAAATGCCCTTCACAAAAGTTCATCATTTTTGAATTGGTCTAGAACCTCTGCCAAAAATGGTGCACACTTTTCTAGGTCATTTATGGATTTTTGTATTAAATCATAAGGTATTTGAATTTGGGCATTTAAACAATATAATTATTTTAAATGCTCAAATAATTCTGGAAACAGTTGAGGGCTGTTTGAAATATTTCAAAAGGTCCCCACAAATATTTCCAGGAGTTTGAAAAATGGTTTAGTATTATTACTAAATCAAAAATAGAAAAGAAAATTAGAAAAAGAAAAATAGAAAGCAGAGAGAGAGGTACTTACCTCACCTCACCTGTGCAGTCCACCACCGCAGCGGCCCAGCCCATCACCGCAGCGGCCAGCCCACAGTGCCGCCTCCTTCAACCTCGTGCTAGAAGGCACGAGGGCGCGTGCTCGCGGTGCGCAGGCCACCTCCTGCCTGCCTGCATGCACCCCCGATGCCCTGGACGTTGCCACGCATCCCCCTCGACCCCCTCGATCACTCGCTCGTCCCCATCCTCTCTCTGGCCCTCTCTCTCTCGCAAGAACAGAGTGCAACCGAGCGTTGTCATCGCTCGCTGTCACCGCGTCCATCGTGCTCCCCGTGCCGCCCAAGCTGTTCCCGAGCTCCGCCACCTCGTCTTCGACCTCCTCACTGAGCCAAGCGACTGGAAGGGCCCCAAAGCGCCACCCCCGATGCCTTCCCCCTCCTTGGTCGCCGGAGATCCGCCTAGCAGCCCCGCTCAGCTCCGGCCTTCCCCGAGCCTGCTGGTCTTCTCATCGTGATCTCCGTGAGCTCCTCTGCCGCTCCCCTCTCTTCCCGCACTCTATAGCGCCCCCTAGCCATGTACACCACCGGAGCTAAGAGCTCCTCGACGCCGGCCATGTCGCCGTCGTCGCTGCAGCCGCTGGAGTTTGGGCCCGAGCACGTCATCATGCTCTGAACGCCCCCAGGAGCCGAGCACACCCACTAGCTCCTCCTCCCGTACACCATAGCGCCTAAACCCCGAGCACCCGAACTCCTGCCGCCGCTTTGCTCGCCGCCGTTGCTGTTTCCGGCCATTCGGCTCGCACCGATGGCACCTCTGGATGCGCAAGAGCACTAGCTCCAAGCCGAGCCTCTCCGCGCGCCCAACCACCCTCTGTGGCGCAAGTCCGGCGAACTTCCGCCACGTTTTGGTCACTGCCGGCCTAACTCCGGTGACTGCCGGTGTGGCGTGGCCATTAGCGGCTAATCCCCCTAATTAGCCCTCTAACAGACATTGACACCGGGCCCCACATCAGGGTCAAACCCCAGTCAGCGTCGGGTTTGACCGGGATTAACCCTAGGTCACTGACCAGTGGACCCCATTGGTCAGGTTTGACCCTAGTCAACTCCGTTGACCTGCTGACGCAGTAGTGACGCAATGCTGACATCATAAATACATTTGCTGGGATTTTCCTGCTTAGAAATAAATCTAAAAATTCCAAAAAATGTTTAAAACTTATAAAAATCATAGTAAATAAACCGTAGCTCAGAATGAAATAATTTATATATGAAAAAATATCATAAAAATCCAAAGAATCTGTTTATGTCATTTTCATGCATGTTTGAACAACCTAAATATGCTATACATGAAAATTTCAATAAATGGCATTTGAAATGCCTTACATGGAATTTGAATTTGAACCTTGGGTTCAAACCAACTTCATTTAAACTGTTTCTAGTTGCATTAGCCCAAATCACACCATATTGCCATGTCCTGATCATGCATCATATTGCTGTATTGCATTGATTGTGTTCCCTCTTGTTTGCCAGTGTTTGCCCCCTCTCAGTAGACGTTGTTTCGATGATGTGATCGATGACACCGATGAAGACACAGTGTTATCTTCAGAAGTGCTAGGCAAGCAAACCCCCCTAGTTCATTCCGATGCAATCCCACTCTCCCGCTCTTGCTCTCTTTTACTGCATTAGTAAAACAACGATTCAACTATTACATGTTGTGGTAGTTGAACCCATTCCTCTACATGACCTGTCATTGCCATAGTAAATAGTTGAAACCCACTAGCATGAGTAGGAGTTGTTTGAGCCATGATGTGCCTACTCATTCATGTTTGCTTGTTATGCCTGCTATGCTTAGAGTTGTGTCGGGTCTGTTTCATCTGGGATGGATTGGAATGGTGGTGAACATGTCCTACTGTTGAGAGCTAAGTGTGTGAAAACAATTTGGTAAAGGTAGCGATGAGAGGCCATGTAGGAGTACATGGTGGGTTGTCTCATTGAAACCGTCCTCAGGAACTGAGTTCTGTGTTTGTGATCCAAGACAGTTACTACCACACATTGGGATCCTTAATTGACTCTCTCGACTTATTAATCGCCTTGATCTCTGTCCAGGAGTTGCAAGTAGTTTCTGGTGTTTGTAGTATGCTGGAGGCCGTGCGCAGCGCTGACCCTAGGGGTGGGCTGTGATGTGGTAGGCAAGTGGCCCGTTGTATCGAGTCGCCCGTTTGGTGACTCGGGAACCCTGCACACATCGTTTGGGGCCGTAGTGGAAACCCCGGCCGGATCTCCTTGCGGATGGAACATGAATAGGTGATAAACCTGGACTAGAGACTTGTGTGGTTAGTCAGGTCGTGGCCGACACCCTCGCCGGGCTTCCGCTTGAAGGTTGCCGAGTACATGTCGTGTAAACGGCGATAAGTGGTGGGAGCGTGTGTGAAGAAGTACACCCCTGCAGGGTTAATGATCTATTCGAATAGCCGCGTTCGCAGATATGGACTACTTGGAACACTTATATGGTTCATAGACAAGTTGAAGTGGATACTCTAAAATGCGCAAGATAAGTGTGAGTGCTTTGCATGGCCTTCTCGTAGGGAGACGGGAGAGAATCCAAAGTGGTGTATTTATATGGTGTGGCACCCCGGCTTAGCCAACCAATTTACCAGTGTTTCCAACCCAGAGATCAAGTCTTCTGGAAACACTCAACAACTTGGAACAGAACATAGCTGAACTTTTATTGATAACAGTCGGGTACAAGCTCATATTTTACATGATCATCGAGGCCGAAAGCACATCTAGTGCTGCAACAATATCTACATTATTTATTTAACATAAGAGGGCCTCAGCAATACTACGGAATACTACAGCGGAAGACTACTGCGTAGCGGAACATGATAGACACTCCATCCACAGGGACACTGCTGTGGACACATCCTAGGCATCGCAACACGGACATCGAGACCTCCGTCTCAGTCTTCTCCTGCATCTGGCATGATACGCCAGGTGAGTACTTTGAATGTACTCGCAAGCACATGACAACCAAATATGCAGCAAATAATAGCATGGCATGAATTGGGATGAATCTCAAGTGAATCACTTACTGTCATCGACTTACTCATCTCCGGGTTGTCTTACAACCCCAGAGTACTTTATCTCAATTAGCACTACTGCTCATAAGACCACTTCTTCAACCACTACTAAGGTTGTTAGGGTTGATCACCTAGAGAGGTCTGGTCGGGCTGTCCAATACCGTGGACACGGCTATTCGAATAGGTTTTACACTCTGCAGAGGTTGCGCACTTTACCCACACTATGGAGCACTGACCTCGTGATCCCATTCGGGTGGACCAGCGTTGCTCCAACGAAACCTGTCTAACTCGTGACTCTTCCATCGTACCACCGGCAATCACACTCCTTCGTGCAGTCAAGCCCTGGGTGGCCCTATGTCCTCTCGACACGTGCCACCGTCGTGGCCAACTACTGTCCCAAACGGGGACACCGGCAAAAACAACTCAACTGGGATCACAGGGTTATCGTCGTCTACCTGATCAGGGCAGCACGCACGCATAACCCTCCCTCTTTGGAGGTACCGGTGAAAGAGCACGCAGCCAGACCAAGTCAAGGCCGTCCCATACCGGTGAATGTGGCTGCACGGATAAGCCCGAACAGGTGACTCATGATCAACCAACTATGTTTATCTCAGTTATCAAGGTTGTTTCATCAAGTTAACTTAGTTGGTCACATTAGTCATTTTAATAATTTACTTGGGATTATTCATATTAAATAAATGCAAGAGTTGCATATGAGCAATGCAATGCTATGAAATGCCACAAAACATGGATGCCCTGGCTTGCCTTGATCAGTTGGGTGGTTCAGAAACTCTTGATCTTCAAATCCACAGGTTTCTCCCTCTGAAAATATTTTAAAATAGTAAAAGAAAATGTCACATTACACTGTTTCAATCACCAGCAATTCTGTGAGTGTATGAAAAATACCAAACTTGGTGGAAAAATAAAGAATTCAATAATGAACACAATGCAAAAAGAATCAGGTCATTTGGACCTTCCTGTAAAAAGTTATAAGCAGTCAAACCTGCTGGTCAAACTCTGGTTTAAAAATCAAAATTTACTTAAAACGGAAACTCAGCCCGGCCCACGTCGAAGGCGTATTTGGGATTTATGCCTCCACTTACCGCTTCGCCATAGAGGCTGACGGCGGGCCCGGCCTTCGTTTAAATAGAGAGAGAGAGAGAGAGGGGTCCGAGGAGAAGGCGGCTCACCGGCGAGCAATGCCGGCGATCTCGTCGGCGAGAGGGGCTGGAGATGGGCGGAACAGAACGAGCTCGAAGAGGCGGTCCTCCCTGTACCCGTCTCATGGCCGGAGGTGGACGGACGGCGACGACCCCTTCTTCTCCGGCGGATAGCAGTTCGGGTCGTCGGCGTACGCGTCGATTTCGGCGACAACCGGCCAAGGCGAGGGCTCGGGAAGCACCACGGGACTTCACTGAGCTCGACGGTGGGCTTGGGTGGAGCGGAGGGTGGCTAGAGCGAGCTAGAGGAGGAGAGGGATCGCGGCGGAGCTCCGGTTGAGCTCGACGCCGGAGGCCTCAGTGCCTCGTTTGGGGCTGCTAGGGGTGGCTATGGAGGGTGAGGAGAGGGGTGAGGAGCAATGCCGCACCGGGCGGGGCAATTTATAGCCGGGAGGAGGGTATCGGAGATCTCTCCCGAAGCGGCTCGATGCGGGCCAGGGCGCCGGCGACGTACGCCGCACTGGTGTGGATGCTTGCGGGCGAAGAGATGGGTGAGGGCAGAGCATTGAATGCTCGAGGGGATGGCTCAGGGGAAGAAGACGACGGCGCCGCAACACTGTGGCCGCACGGGCAGAACAGGGCGGCGATGACGCGGCGGCCGGCGAGGGCGTCTCCGGCGCAGGCGAGGCTTCCAGAGGAGCTACGCGTCACCAGGGGAGCTAGTCGGCACGAGCGGACAAGCAACAGAGGCGAGGGCACAGCGGGATGAGACGGCTCGGGCACGGGCGCTGCACAGCGCGCGGCGACAGCCATGCCAAGCCCGTGCTCACCACGGTATCTCTTGTCCCGCGACCACGTTGGCCTGGAAAACGATGTCTGACGCATCGACCCTCGATGGTTCACCTCACCTGAGCCTTTGGTTTGGCTAGAAGTGGTCTGAGATGAGAGGTTTAGTCAAAAACAGGTTCTGACAGAAATGTTGGGGAGGTTCTGGAGCTTGGATGAGGATGAGGTAGAGTCAAGAGAGGTGTCTGGTGTGATCCACGTTGGATGAACAACAGACTGGTCAAATTTGAAGTCATTTGGAGAAGAAATGAAGGTAGTTCATGTGTAAGTGACAAAACTGGTCCAGAATAAAGATATTGATGTACTGCTCACTTGGATGATCTTCAGATGCTAAAACTTGGTGAAGGGGAGTCATTTGTAGGTGTTCTCATGCCACAAAAATTTCAGAGCAATTGAACCAACCTAGCAAGTACTTCCTTCACAAAGACTCAGTCTA
This sequence comes from Thinopyrum elongatum, assembly GCA_011799875.1. Lineage (NCBI taxonomy): Eukaryota > Viridiplantae > Streptophyta > Magnoliopsida > Poales > Poaceae > Thinopyrum > Thinopyrum elongatum. The sequence continues at coordinate 508,738,827 of CM022301.1, read as the reverse complement.
AACAGGAGCAAAAATGGTTTATTTTGCAAAATATTAGATCATGGCCATGGAATGTTTTTGGAGATTGGGTCAAGATATGATCCAAGAGATTTTAGGGAATTATTTGAGAATTTTCTGAGCACTATAGCTATAGGCTGCCTTACAACCCATAATAATGCTCTAAACTCCCAAATAAAAGGAAAGGGTTATTGAAAATAGTTTTATTGAACTTTGGGGTCTTGGGATGCTTGGCAGGGTTTTGGCAAGGGGATGAGGCTTGGAATCACTTGGCAAAGATTCGAGAATGTCAAAGGCCGAATGAAAAGGTTCAAACACCATTCGAATTCAAATAAAGCCAAGAAAAAGTTTGAACAACAAATGTTACCAAAAATCAGGGTGTCACAAACCTACCCCCCTTAGGATGAATCTCGTCCTTGAGATTCGGTTGCTCAGGGAACAAATATGGATATACGGATCTTAGGAAATCTTCTCTCTCCCAAGTAGCTTCTTCTTCCGTGTGGTGTTCCCACAATACCTTATAGAATCTTATTACCTTACTCCTTGTGGTTCTTTCCATCACATCCAAGATCTTGACTGGCTTCTCTTCATAAGTTAAATCCTTAGCCAGTTCCAGTTCACACATATCTGCTTCTTTGGCTGGGGGTGCGATGCATTTTCTTAATTGCGAGATGTGGAAAACATCATGCACGTCCGACAGTGCGGTGGTAATTCCAGTTGGTACGCGACTCGGCCCTTCCTTGCAATCACTGGAAAAGGGCCAATGTACCGTGGGGCTAGCTTCCCTCGGGTCACAAACCTCTTCACTCCCTTCATCGGAGTAACTCGCAGATAGGCATAGTCTCCAGGTTCAAAGGTTACTTCCCGATGCTTCGGGTCGTAATAACTCTTCTGTCGGGACTTGGCTGCTCGTAGGCGTTCTTGAATATCCTTGACCTGTCTTTCTGCCTCGAGCATCAGGTCCGTTCCAAATATGCGACTGTCTCCTGTCTGAGACCAGTTTAACGGTGTGCGGCACTTTCGTCCGTATAACGCCTCAAAAGGCGACATCTTGAGACTGGCCTGATAACTATTGTTGTAAGAGAATTCTGCATACGGCAGGCTATCCTCCCACTTGGGTCCATGAGAGAGAGCACAGGACCGAAGCATATCTTCCAAGATTTGATTTACTCGTTCGGTCTGTCCATCCGTTTGTGGATGATATGCTGTGCTGTGTTTCAGCATGGTGCCCAAAGCTTGATGTAACCGATGCCAGAATGCTGAGGTGAATAGGGAACCTCTGTCTGAGGTGATAGACTTGGGCACCCCATGCAGACTGACAATCCGAGACATGTAAAGTTGTGCTAGCTGGTTTGCGTTGTAAGTGGTTCTCACTGGGATGAAATGTGCCACTTTTGTAAGTGCGTCTACCACGACCCAGACGGCATCGTTACCCCTTGTGGACTTGGGTAGTCCCATGATGAAATCCATACATATGTCATCCCATTTCCACTGAGGAACTGGTAGCGGTTGCAGTAGTCCTGCTGGTTTCTGATGCTCTGCTTTAACCTTGTTGCAAATATCGCAACAGGCGACATAGTATGCAATATCATTCTTCATTCCTGACCACCAGAATGTCTCTCTTAAGTCTTGGTACATCTTGGTACCTCCCGGATGGATCGAATATGCGGACTCATGAGCTTCCTTGAGTATTTGCTGTCTCAAGTTGTTTTGATATGGCACACAAATTCGTTGCTCGAACCACACGGTATTCTGTTCATCCGTACGGAAGGACTTGGCCTTCCCTTGCTGAATTAACCCCTTGATCCTCTGAATTTCTTCATCTATCTTCTGGGCTTCCTTTATTTCCTCCATGAGGGTTGGAGTGATTTCCAACGTGTTCGGGGTCATTGAACCGCATAGTACCATATTGAGCCTGGCAAACTCTTCTTGTAGGCTCGGATGCATACCTGCAATTAGTGCGTTCACAGCAGCTTGTTTCCTACTCACGGCGTCGGCGACCACATTCGCTTTCCCTGGATGATAGTTTATTCCAACATCATAGTCCTTGACTAGCTCAAGCCATCTTCGCTGCCTGAGGTTCAGGTCGGGTTGAGTGAAAATATACTTGAGACTCTTATGGTCTGTGTATATTTCACATCATTGTCCAATAAGATAATGCCTCCAAATCTTCAGAGCATGAACCACTGCAGCTAGCTCCAAGTCATGAGTGGGGTAGTTTTCCTCGTGGGGTCGTAGCTGTCGTGATGCATAAGCTACAACCTTCCCTTCTTGCATTAGCACGCACCCGATTCCGCGTCTAGATGCATCGCAATATATGTCGAAACTCTTATGAATGTTTGGTAGAACTAAGACAGGGGCTGTGGTTAGCCTCGTCTTTAATTCCATGAAACTGCTGTCGCACTCCGCTGTCCAGACAAACCTTTGATTCTTTTTCAATAACTCCGTTAGTGGCTTAGCTATCTTAGAAAAGCCTTCAATGAAGCGACGGTAGTAGCCTGCCAAACCCAGGAAACTACGGACTTCAGTCACCGTGGCTGGTGTTTTCCAGTTCAAGACCGCAGTAACCTTACTGGGGTCAACAGCTATTCCCTTTTTTGATAGAATGTGTCCAAGGAATCCCACCTCTTTTAGCCAAAATTCACATTTACTGAACTTGGCATATAAGCTATGGGTTCTCAACCTTTCCAAGACAGCTCTGAGATGTTGCTTGTGTTCTTCCTCATCCTTGGAGTATATCAGGATGTCGTCAATAAACACCACTACAAATTTGTCCAGGAAGTCCATGAAGACTTTGTTCATCATACTCATGAAATAGGCTGGCGCGTTGGTCAGTCCGAACGCCATGACTGTAAATTCATACAGCCCATACCGAGTGGTGAATGCTGTCTTAGGAATATCTTCTTTCCGGATCTTCAACTGGTGATACCCCGTCCTGAGGTCGATCTTAGAAAATACTTGCGCTCCATTCAATTGGTCGAATAAGTCATCAATTCAAGGGAGCGGGTATTTATTCTTGATGGTGACCTCGTTAAGTTGTCGATAGTCTACACACATCCGTAGACTCCCATCCTTCTTCTTGACAAATAGCACTGGTGATCCCCATGGTGAGATACTTGGACGAATGTATCCCTTGTGCAACAACTCGTCCAATTGCTTCTTTAGTTCTGCCAGCTCGGGGCCTGGCATCCGATAGTATTTCTTATATATTGGAGCTGTGCCCAGTACTACCTCGATGGCAAACTCCAATTCTCGATCTGGTGGCATTCCTGGTAATTCTTCAGGAAATACGTCTGGAAATTCACAAACCACGGGAATCAAATTCAGGTCCGTAGCAGTGGTATGATATGCCGTGCCCTTTCTTGTTATCGTTTGGCTGGCCAGAAATTGGACGGTCTGTCCGGCTGGGTTTACCACTGTCACCGTTCTGGTGGCACAGTTGATGCATACTTGGTGCGGGGTCAACCAATCCATTCCCAGGATTATATCTAATCCTGAGGTTTCAATAGCCACCAGGGTTGCTGGAAATTTGACTCCATGGATTGAGATTTCCAGATCCTTATATATAATATTTGTACTGAGCATGGAGCCAGGGGATTGCACCACCATGATTTTGTCTAAAAGCGAAGGAGAAATTATGTGCATGGTGGCAAAATGTCGCGAAATAAAGGAGTGGGAAGCCCCAGAATCGAATAAAATTACGGCAGGTATGTTATTGATAGAGAACATACCAAGGACAATATCTGGAGCTTCACAGATATTTTCGATAGAAATATGGTGGACGCATCCGCGGTTGAAGTTGCGGCGCCCAAGGTGGTTGACTTGAGGCTTGTGGTCCGTTGACTGCTTCCCATTATTAGTAGGACATTGCTTGGCATAGTGTCCACTTTGGCCACAAGTGAAACAAGTGTTGTTGCGGCGGCAGTCTTCTATGACTGGCTACTTGCCGAAAGTCTTGTTCTGGCTGACTGGCTTGTTATTGTAGTTGCCACCATTATTCCATACAGGTTTGCTCTCAGATGGCCCTGGCTGCCAACTGCGCAACTTTTGAGCATAGGGCTCCTTGTTGTCCTTCTTGGGCTCGAACCTCCTCTTACGATCTTCATTCCCAGACTTGTACTCTCGTTCGGCAATGAAGGCCTTATCCACCAATGTCTGGAAATCGGGGAAATCCAACATGCATAACTGACATCGAAGGGCGTGATTAAGTCCTCCAAGGAACCTGTCTATTTTTCTTTCTTCAGTGGCCACATCATAAGGAGAGTATCGGGCCAAGTTGTTGAACTTGTTTAAATATTCTCCCACAGACATGCTTCCTTGAGTGAGAGCCAGGAATTCTCGCTGCTTTATTTTCATGATGCCCGTGGGAATATGATACTTGCGGAACAGTTCTTTGAATTTTTCCAAGTAATTTCTTCAGTAGGTCACATTATTTTGGTGTTGTCCCACCAGATGGCTGCCGGACCTTCGAGATAGTGGGTGACAATGGAACTTTATCTGCCTCTTCACAACGAGCGATGTCCAGTTTCTTCTCCATGGTCCTTAACCAATCATCAGCCTCAATAGGGTCCTCAGCCTGACCAAAGTTGGGTGGTTTTGTACGCTGAAAATCAGACAATCTAGAATGCACCCCATTGCCATTATTCTGTCCTACTATAGTCTGCATAGTCTTGAGAAATTCAATGAGGTCTTGGTTTCTCTTTTCCTCAAACATCCTCATTATCTGGTCTGTGGTTGGTGCTTGAGGTGGTGGTGGTGGTAAGTCTTCGGGTGGTTACCCTGCCTGTCTGGCTGAGCGACGGACAGGGGTTCCATCACTGCCTTGACTGCTACTTTGTAACATCCCAAAATTCTAAATTTTGGAATGTTATAATAATTAAAATATATGATTGTTTGATTGATTGTTGAGTGATTGATTGAGTGGAATTTTAAACTTTTGAAGTTTTGAATGAGAGGGAATAAAAGGACTTTCCAAAAAAAATGTTTCAGTTTGAAAATATTTGAATTTGGAAATATTTCAAACTTCATGCCAATCAATGATCCTCATGATTTCTTCAATGAAAGAGAGTGGGAAGTAAAGAAAAAATTTCATTTGAATTTGTCATTTAAATTTTGTTTTTAACTCAAAGTGGCATTTGAATATTATTCAAAAAACTTTTCTGACAAAGAACACTTGAAACAAAAGTGTTGAGAGGGATTAACATGACACCCCAAAAATGTTGGAAGAATTTTTTTCCGATGAGTTTTGAAAGTCATTTGGATTTTTGTTTGAATTTAAAAAAAAATGATTTTTCAAAAAGTATTTTTTTTGCCCGTGAAAACTATCCCGTTAAATTGGGCTTTTTTTCTAAGAATTTTGATATATAATACTCATATATTTTATTTTTATTTTATTTTCTAAAATGATTTTTTCTTCGCGGGTTATTTAAAAAAAAGGAAGGTACTGTTTTTTTTTGGGCCAAATCTGGCCCGATCCGAACAGGATCATCTCTTTCCTCCACGCGAGATCCTCTCGATCTCTAGCCACCACCGGAGCACCGCCGGAGATCGCGGGATTCACGAAATCCCTTGCCCCCTCCTCCAAACCGACCTCCCACCCCTATAAATACCGCACCCCGCAATCCATCACCGCCCTTAGCCCCCTCTTCCCCGCCCCGAGCCGCCCGCAGGAGCTCGCCGGAGTTCGCCGGACCACCGCCGCCATTGCCGCCCCGCCCCGCCACCTCCGGCCACCCCCGCCACCCACCGACCCAACCACCGGACTCCCCTCGCTCCGCCGCCCCCGCCCGTCCCCTCGCCTCGCCCGGAGGACCACCGGAGGACGTCGCCGGAGCTCCACCAGAACCCCATCTCCGGAACTGCTACAGTAACCCCGACCTGCTTTTTTTTTCGTTCTGTTTTTAAAACAGAATAGTTTCAATCTTGTAAAATCCATAGTTAATTATCTACAAGGTATTTTTGAGTGATTCCAACTGCGTTGGATCACAAATTTTATGAAGTTTCTGTTAGTACAATTTTATTTCATATTTGGGCAGTTTAAATTTGTGTTTGTATGAATTTGCTCAAATCACTAGATTTGAGCTATTTTGAGTTAGGAATATTATTTTTGACCGATTCTTTTTGCTACTGGTTGCTTATTAGCCTAGCTATACAGTAGTGTTCAGTTTGCATGTTAGTGATCTATTTGAAATAGCTTTTTATTGTAAACAGTACTGTTTACTCTGTTTTTAGTCCTGTTTGTAATTTAATTATTATTAATTAGTTTTAATTATTTTCTTTTGCTAGTTTTCGCTAGTGTAGCATATATTCTGTTGTTTAACAGTAGGTAAATTCTAGGATTTATTAGACTTAGTATTCTTGAGGTTCTAGGTGTTGTTTGTTGCATGACTATATTGCTAGTAGTAGTAATAGTATTATTTTATTGTTTTGCTAGAATTTTATTATAGGAAAAATATTTTCTGTTAATTAGTGAATACTTATTTTTACTCTCTGTTAAGTAATTGTTTTAGGCTTTTTACTTGCTGTTAGTAGAGTTGATTGTGTTGTAGGTTAGTGTTATGCTTTGCTTTGAGTGATTTGGAGTTTTATTTGGTTTTTGCCTTCGATCATATTTCGACTTCATTGTTATTTTGATTGTTATGATTGAGTGCTAGAATGTTTGCTGATGTGAATACTATGCTTGCTTGTATAGATTTCATCGAAGAGTGACGACTAGTTTATCAAGTTTCTGAGAGCGATAATATCTTCATCAACTTACCAGGCAAGTTCACTTTGACCATGTTATTCATACCCATGTTTTTATTGCATTTAGTGTCACCATTCATGATCCCTCCAGTAGTGTTATTGACTTCTTGTAGTTGAGTAGAATGCATGAGGTAGGAACCCATCACCCTGTTATCAAGCCCGGGACGTTATGTAGTTTAAATGCTACGCTATAGTAGACGGGGTTGGTATGAGTGCTCGGGAGTGGTGTGAGAATGGAGGACTCTACGTCAATGACGACAACTTCATGATGGCATCTGCAAGGACTGCATCTTCAAGACCTCAAGACTCGAGACAAGAATTCAATACACACTACTGGGTGAAGGATGGTTGACGGGCACCCTGGAGCAACCAGTGGATGGCCGGGATGCATGGAGAAGCGCCATGACATCTTGCGGAAAGCTTCACCCAGACTCAAAGAGACGGAAGAATACTTCATGCCCGGAAGCTTACCTGTGCAACCGCAAGTCACTATGGGCTCTGGCTTAGTTGACCTTAGTTGTGACTCTGGCTGGGACGGTGCTAGCAGATGTAGAACTACGGTAGGATTGGATGAGCACCGGACAGTGGTCAGAGGAACTCTTCGGAAGACCATGTTTCGGTCATCTTGTTCTCAAACACCCTGAAGTGCGAGAACGTAAAAAGAGGGATTGAATCTTTCGGGTAAAGTGTACAAACCTCTGCAGAGGGTTTAAACCTAATCGATTAGCCGTGTCCCCGGTTACGGACAACTTGAGCCTCTCGACTTGGATCTATCTCGGAACTCTCAACACCAGATCAAAAAACTTAATTGTGGGCAACTTATGATGATATGGGCTATGAGACATCGGTTGGCGGAACCATGTCATGTATAGGTATCTGCTTTGTAGTAGAGATTCCTTGACATTCCTTTGTTGTAGGGGAAATAAAATTAGCTTTTATGCAAAACAAAAACTCAGACACAGAGCCACAAAGCCTTATTGCATATAGTGTAGTTTTATCATCTGTTCTTCTTACAGTGATCTTGCCGGTACATTCAATGTACTGACCTACACGGCTGCAACGTCTCATGTTGTAGATATTTTTCTTCTGATGAGTAAGAGTACGGTACAGGGTTACGGTCTACACTCAACCTGCCGATGGCGTTGATGGGACTCCACACCCGATTGTTTGTTTCCGCTGAGACTTATGAGGTATATATCACTTTTACGTTATTTATACATGTGATTGCACTTTGATATATACATTGATGTACTGTGTGTGCCAGCATACTGATCCAGGGATGGCACAGATACACAGAGGCTTGACCGTTTGAGGTCGGGTCGCTACATACTTCCTCTTCTCATCTAAATTTGGTTCCCAAAGCAAATACCGAATCGATGAGCAATATCCATAAGGGGAAATACGATTATATGACACCAAAGGAAAGCATTAAAAAAACGAATAAAGGAAAACAACATAATTATACAAAGCAACCCAAGATCATACATGGCAAGCTAGTAGGGGAAATATCATGGCTAGACTGCTCATACGGCAGTCGGCATATGCAAAGATGCATGCATTACTATGCAAACTCCAGTCTAGTGCGTTGGTGACACGGACACTGTCCATCCGAAGAGTCCTCGTCGTCAGATCCTGAGTCGGAATCAGAACTGATGATATGAGTCACCGGGTCAAAGGAGACGCGACGTCGCTGCTGAGATGGCTCTCCTTCTGCGGAAGAAGAAGCACGTCGCCTCAGCATTGGCGAAGCAGGAGTGGCGAGGAGTGAGGCCCACTCATCTGGAGTCTCACGTCGACTACCAGACGATAAGCCTGGCGGTACAGTAGAGCTAGGAGAAGTACCCAGCCTATGTGGAGATGGAACTGGGGGTGGATACATAGGTGGAACTACGGAAGGAGGTGCTGGAGTTACTACTGCAAGTGCCCCCTGAACACGACACAGCTCCTCAGCCAAGGAAATGATCATGCGGTAACTGGCGTTCAGGTAGCGAGACAAAACACCAGCTGCATGATCACACTCCGGGTCTACAGGTGAGAAAAGGACTCGCCCTGTCGTAGGCGACAGGGTGGGATAATGGATGAAACCTGGATGGGCCTGCATATCAACCTCGTGGGAGCGCAGGCCAGTAATAGCTTCCATGGCAGCAAACTGGATCGCCAACTCCGGAGTAGATGCCACCCCGCCCTTGGAAGAGCGAGACGAGCTTCCAATATCCGAAGTCGCGGTCATGTAGGCCACTGCATGGTACTCATATACTGGCTCGCCTAACTGCTCCCGGAACACCTGGTACACCGGGTCTTCACCGTTGGGATACAGTCGAAGCCAGACGCTGCGAAGCAGATCTGGAAAAGTGTGGGGTTCTGGCTCATGATGGAAGGAATATGGAACTGGTGCCATCTACACTCACAATGCCAAAGGTTAGTAACATAATGAATTATGATGTATGATGCATGGCATGCAACAATCCAATGCAGCAAGCAAATGCATGTTCAAAGTCCTATACTACTCGCAGTCCTAGCGCGGTTTACCTAGGGTGTCCTACAGTCAGCAAGGCTCTGATACCAAGCGTTGTGGCACCCCGGCTTAGCCAACCGGTTTACCAGTGTTTCCAACCCAGAGATCAAGTCTTCTGGAAACACTCAACAACTTGGAACAGAGCATAGCTGAACTTTTATTGATAACAGTCGGGTACAAGCTCATATTTTACATGATCATCGAGGCCGAAAGCACATCTAGTGCTGCAACAATATCTACATTATTTATTTAACATAACAGGGCCTCAGCAATACTACGGAATACTACAGCGGAAGACTACTGCGTAGCGGAACATGATAGACACTCCATCCACAGGGACACTGCTGTGGACACATCCTAGGCATCGCAACACGGACATCGAGACCTCCGTCTCAGTATTCTCCTGCATCTGGCATGATACGCCAGGTGAGTACTTTGAATGTACTCGCAAGCACATGACAACCAAATATGCAGCAAATAATAGCATGGCATGAATTGGGATGAATCTCAAGTGAATCACTTACTGTCATCGACTTACTCATCTCTGGGTTGGCTTACAACCCCAGAGTACTTTATCTCAATGAGCACTACTGCTCATAAGACCACTTCTTCAACCACTACTAAGGTTGTTACGGTTGATCACCTAGAGAGGTCTGGTCAGGCTGTCCAATACCGTGGACACGGCTATTCGAATAGGTTTTACACTCTGCAGAGGTTGCGCACTTTACCCACACTATGGAGCACTGACCTCGTGATCCCATTCGGGTGGACCAGCGTTGCTCCAACGAAACCTGTCTGACTCGTGACTCTTCCATCATACCACCGGCAATCACACTCCTTCGTGGAGTCAAGCCCTGGGTGGCCCTGTGTCCTCTCGACACCTGCCACCGTCGTGGCCAACTACTATCCCAAACGGGGACGCCGGCAAAAACAACTCAACTGGGCTCACAGGGTTATCGTCGTCTACCTGATCAGGGCAGCACGCACGCATAACCCTCCCTCTTTGGAGGTACCGGTGAAAGAGCACGCAGCCAGACCAAGTCAAGGCCGTCCCATACCGGCGAATGTGGCTGCACGGATAAGCCCGGACAGGTGACTCATGATCAACCAACTAAGTTTATCTCAGTTATCAAGGTTGTTTCATCAAGTTAACTTAGTTGGTCACATTAGTCATTTTAATAATTTACTTGGGATTATTCATATTAAATAAATGCAAGAGTTGCATATGAGCAATGCAATGCTATGAAATGCCACAAAACATGGATGCCCTGGCTTGCTTTGATCAGTTGGGTGGTTCAGAAACTCTTGATCTTCAAATCCACAGGTTTCTCCCTCTGAAAATATTTTAAAATAGTAAAAGAAAATGTCACATAACACTGTTTCAATCACCAGCAATTCTGTGAGTGTGAGAAAAATACCAAACTTGGTGGAAAAATAAAGAATTCAATTATGAACACAATGCAAAAAGAATCAGGTCATTTGGACCTTCCTGTAAAAAGTTATAAGCAGTCAAACCTGCTAGTCAAACTCTGGTTTAAAAATCAAAATTTACTTAAAACGGAAACTCAGCCCGGCCCACGTCGAAGGCGTATTTGGGCTTTACGCCTCCACTTACCGCTTCGCCACAGAGGCTGACGGCGGGCCTGGCCTTTGTTTAAACAGAGAGAGAGGGAGGGGTCCGAAGAGAAGGCGGCTCACCGGCGAGCAACACCGGCGATCTCGTCGGCGAGAGGGGCTGGAGATGGGCGGAACAGAACGAGCTCGAAGAGGCGGTCCTCCCTGTACCCGTCTCGTGGCCGGAGGTGGACGGACGGCGACGACCCCTTCTTCTCCGGCGGATAGCAGTTCGGGTGGTCGGCGTACGCGTCGATTCCGGCGACAACTGGCCAAGGCGAGGGCTCGGGAAGCACCACAGGACTTCACTGAGCTCGACGGTGGGCTTGGGTGGAGCGGAGGGTGGCTAGAGCGAGCTGGAGGAGGAGAGGGGATCGCGGCGGAGCTCCGGTTGAGCTCGAGGCCGGAGGCCTCAGTGCCTCGTTTGGGGCTGCTAGGGGTGGCTATGGAGGATGAGGAGAGGGGTGAGGAGCAATGCCGCACCGGGCGGGGAAATTTATAGCCAGGAGGAGGGGATCGGAGATCTCTCCCAAAGCGGCTCGATGTGGGCCAGGGCGCCGGCGACGTACGCCGCACTGGCGTGGATGCTTGCGGGTGAAGAGATGGGTGAGGGCAGAGCATTGAATGCTCGAGGGGATGGCTCAGGGGAAGAAGACGACGGCGCCGCAACACTGTGGCCGCACGGGCAGAACAGGGCGACGATGACGCGGCGGCCGGCAAGGGCGTCTCCGGCGCAGGCGAGGCTTCCAGAGGAGCTACGCATCACCAGGGGAGCTAGTCGGCACGAGCGGACAAGCAACAGAGGCGAGGGCACAGCGGGATGAGACGGCTTGGGCACGGGTGCTGCACAGCGCGCGGCGACAGCCATGCCAAGCCCGTGCTCACCACGGTATCTCTTGTCCCGCGGCCACGTTGGCCTGGAAAACGATGTCTGACGCATCGACCCTCGATGGTTCACCTCACCTGAGCCTTTGGTTTGGCTAGAAGTGGTCTGAGATGAGAGGTTTAGTCAAAAACAGGTTCTGACAGAAATGTTGGGGAGGTTCTGGAGCTTGGATGAGGATGAGGTAGAGTTAAGAGAGGTGTCTGGTGTGATCCAGGTTGGATGAACAACAGACTGGTCAAATTTGAAGTCATTTGGAGAAGAAATGAAGGTAGTTCATGTGTAAGTGACAAAACTGGTCCAGAATAAAGATATTGATGTACTGCTCACTTGGATGATCTTCAGATGCTAAAACTTGGTGAAGGGGAGTCATTTGTAGGTGTTCTCATGCCACAAAAATTTCAGAGCAATTGAACCAACCTAGCAAGTACTTCCTTCACAAAGACTCAGTCTGAACAGGAGCAAAAATGGTTTATTTTGCAAAATATTAGATCATGGCCATGGAATGTTTTTGGAGATTGGGTCAAGATATGATCCAAGAGATTTTAGGGAATTATTTGAGAATTTTCTGAGCACTATAGCTATAGGCTGCCTTACGACCCATAATAATGCTCTAAACTCCCAAATAAAAGAAAAGGGTTATTGAAAATAGTTTTATTGGACTTTGGGGTCTTGGGATGCTTGGCAGGGTTTTGGCAAGGGGATGAGGCTTGGAATCACTTGGCAAAGATTCGAGAATGTCAAAGGCCGAATGAAAAGGTTCAAACACCATTCGAATTCAAATAAAGCCAAGAAAAAGTTTGAACAGCAAATGTTACCAAAAATCAGGGTGTCACATATGGTGAATATGTGGACTCGTGTGCACCACCTCAAAGAAAGTGTTCGTAGACGTAGTACAGGATAGCCACTGAGTCAAAGCTGGCTTGCTGCAGTTAAACTCCACCACCCCCTTTGTTGACGCTGATGCATATGTAGCTACTTCTGATGTAAGTCTTGCTGAGTACCTTTGTACTCACGTTTGCTTAATTTATGTTTTTGCAGAGAGACTTTGTTCTCACTAGTAGTTTCACGCGGGCTTCGACAATTAGCTTGGGAGTCCCAGACAGAGGTCTGGTTCCTTTGGAGGGTCTTGTAGATAGATAGGCTTCTTAGCCTTCTTTCTTTTCAGATGTCTGTACTCGGACATGTTTATGCTTCCTCTTGGCTTGTATGACGTGTGTGAAGGGTCATGAGACCCGCTGCTTGTAATAAATGCTATGATGGCTCTTCTGGGCCTTTATCTATATGAGTTGTTGAGTTATGTTGTGATGCCATGTTGTACATCGCATACTTGCATGTTATGCGTACGTGTAACATGTATGGCTATGTGTGGGATCCGACAACCTAGTTGTTTATTCTTTGTAGTCTCTCTTATGGGGAAATGTCTCCTAGTGCTTCCACTGAGCCATGGTAGCTTGCTACTGCTTCGGAACACATGGGATGATCGGCATGTGTCCTTCTTTGCTCATGTGTTTGTCCCTTCGGGGAAAAGTCACGTGGTGCTTACCGGAGTCCTGATAGCTTGCTACAGCCCGGATTCACTCGCTGCTAACCGACACGTGCATTCCTGGGTTATGTATGCCTGTCCCTGTAAGTTAGTGCCACCTTGGGTTTACGACTAGTCATGTCGGCCTGGGTTCTCTGTCATATGGATGCTAGCAACACTATCATATACGTGAGCGAAAAGGCGCAAATGGTCCCGGGCCAGGTAAGGTGGCACCCGTGGGGATACAGTGCGTGAGGCCGCAAAGTGATATGATGTGTTACATGCTATATCGATGTGACTTAGGATCGGGGTCCTGACAGAACCCTTGGCAGATTGAACACGCCTAAGGACAAGGTCGCCTTCCTCAAGGATCCGGGCATGGACCCTGTGGCTATGATAGTGGCGCAGGGCTTGCTGGTACCGTGCAGCACACACAGCAGCCCGGAGACGATCTTCCTCAAGGAGCACGGCATCATCATGCCGGTGCTGCTTTTGCTCTACTTCGTCGTAGGCAAGTACTCGAGGTGACCTGTATATGAATTCCGTGGGGAGCAGTGCTTCTGCCCCATATACTAGGGAGAAGGGAGTCTGGCCGGTAGCTCGATTTGGTGTCGTACGGAGGGACCAAAGAACCACCGGCAGCTCGTCGATCCAGCGTCTGCCGCACTTTTGCAACTTATCAAAAGTCCTTGTCTTGAGCCCACGCAGCACTTCAGCATTCATCCTGTCAACTTGTCCGTTGCTCCTGGGATGAGCAACAGAGGAAAATGAAACCTTGCTTCCGAGGGTCTGAACATATTGCATGAAGGCGCGGCTTGTGAATTGGCTGCCGTTGTCAGTGATCACTCTGGCGGGCACTCCAAAATGTTACACCAATCCTTTCAAGAACTTGATAGCTGACTGTGCGGTCACCTTCCTCACAGGCTCCACTTCCGGCCACTTTGTAAACTTGTTGATTGTAACGTACAAGAATTCAAAGCCTCCGGTAGCACGGGGGAAGGGGCCCAAGATGTCGAGCCCCCAGACTGAAAATGGCCATAATAAGGGAATTGTCTGGAGAGCTTGAGCTGGTTGATGGATGTTCTTGGAGTGGAACTGGCAGGCTTCACATCTGGTGACTAGCTCAATCGCATCTTGGAGGACCGTGGGCTAGTAGAAACCTTGCTGGAAAGCTTTCCCAACCAAGGCCCTTGATCCGATATGGGAGCCGCACACGCCTTTGTGTATTTCTGCCAACAGTTCCTGCCCCTCTTCCCGGCAAATGCACCTCAATTTCACACCGTTAGGCCTTCTTCTGTATAATATGTCATCGACAAAATGATACATACTGGCCCTCCGGGCTACTCTTTTGGCTTCTTCTTGCTCTTCGGGAAGTTCTCCTGCTTGAAGGTATTGGACTATGTGTCGTGCCCAAGTTGGAGCCTTAGGTTCGGCAACAAGGGCGAATGGAACCTCCTCATTCGTGGGAGCGCATATGTCGACCGCAAGAACTTGTAGTTCGGCAGGAGGGTGCTGCTCACCAAGTAAAGTGGAGTTATTCCCGGCAGCTTCTCTACTGGGGACCTCTGGGAGCCCTGCCGGGAAATGCATGCCGGAGTCCAACTTCCTCCTTTTTCTGGCCATCGTCGTCGGGGATACTGAGGGTTGAGTTAGGTGGAGAACAAAAGTCCCTGTTTCCACAGGAAGCTTTTGTGGAGCACAGTTTGAAAGATGATTAGCAATGCTGTTTTCCGCACGTGGCATGTGTTCTGTTTGCAATCCATCAAAATGCTCCTCCAACTTCCACACTTCCTGAACATACGCTTCCATCAACGGGCTTTGGTAATCCTTGTTTACTTGTCTCACTACGAGCCGCAAGTCTCCACGGATGATCAACTTCCTCATTCCCAATTCTATTGCAATTCTAAGCCCGACAAGGAGCCCCTCGTATTATGCGGCGTTATTGGTAGCTTTCTCCCGGGGGAAGTGCATTTGGACCACACACTTGAGGTGTTCTCCAGTGGGTGCAACAAGAAGCACGCCAGCCCCTGCGCCTTGTAACGAGAAGGCACCGTCAAAATACATGATCCACTCCTGAGGCGTCTCCCTACCGGGGATACCTATTTCTGGTGTCTCTTCATTTGGAGTGGGCGTCCATTCTGCATTGAACTCCGCCAATGCCCTGCTCTGAATGGTTGAGGTACTCTCATACTTCAGACCAAAACTTGATAACTCCAATGCCCATTCAACTATTCTGCCAGTAGCGTCGGGGTTTCTCAGTATGCGCTGGAGTGGAAAATGAGTGATAACTATGATCTCGTGGGCTTGGAAGTAGTGACGCAACTTCCTTGAGGCCATGATAAGGCCGAAGATTAGCTTTTGCACTCCAGAGTACCTCGACCTAACCCCCTGCAATAGGGAGCTGACAAAGTACACTGGCCGCTGCACCACTTTCTTGTTTGCCATGACTCCAGAACTGATCTTGCCACCCTGTTCTTCCTCAACTTGGTCTGTGTCCAACCTTGCCGCGGCCGGTTCAGCTTCTTTCCCTGGGAGGACCGTAGCCGTGGCTGCTTCTTCGTTTACTTCCCGCTGCACCACTAGTGCTGCACTAACCACTTGATTAGTTGCCGCTAGGTCTAGCAGCAACGACTCTTGTGGTTTAGGAGCAACGAGAGTGGGGGCAGAGGAAAGATAGGCTTTCAAGTCCCACAGCGCTGCTTCGGCCTCCGGGGTCCACTTCATCGGCCCTGCCTTCTTCAAGATCTTGAAGAACGGCAGGGCATGCTCGGCAGACTTGGAAATGAACCTACTTAGTGCGGCAACACATCCAGTCAAACGCCTGACATCCTTGACGGTCTTGGGTGCTTGTATCTGCTCGATTGCTTGGATATTATCGGGGTTGGCCTCTATCCCTCGGTGAGACACATAGAAGCCAAGAAGCTTGCCGGAGGGAACGCCAAACACATTTCTCAGGGTTCAACTTCAAGTTGATCTTGCGTAGGTTTGCAAAGGTTTCTTCCAAATCCTGAATGAGCGTTGATCTGTCCTTGGTCTTGACCACTATGTCATCCATCACTACAGGAATCAGCTTATTTGCCGTCCGCCATGGCAGATGGCAAACGCACCAAAAGCGGACGGCAAAGCCCTTTGCCGCCAGCCACCGACGGCAAACCTGCCCGGCAAAGAGAGTGATGGTAAACAGGCTCTTTTCCGTCTGCTTCTTCAAAGCGGACGGCAAAGGCCCTTTGCCGTCCGTGGCAGACGGCAAAGAACATGGACGGCAAAAACCATGCGTTAGCCACCTACGTGGCTAACGGCAGCCTTTGCCGTCCGCCAGCAGACGGCAAAGCTGCCCAGCCTTTGCCGTCTGCCACGGACGGCAAAGTGACCAAATGGGCCAGCTCCCAGGTTGCACAGGTTGCTGTTTTTTCTGTTTTATGTTATATCCTTGCATTTTCAGAAGATATATATGATATATATAGTTTCAACCTCAAACATAGCCCATGTATCAAACATCTAGTAGTCCATCAATGCAACAGAACACATAGGGTATTAAAAGATCCAATACATACATAGTTTCATGGAGTTCATCCATATATACACATACATAGTTTGACATTGTTCATCAATACAAATGAAAACAAGAACTAAACACTAGTAGTCCATCAATGCTGCTTCCATGAAGTGAATCAAACCTGCAAAAATGGGAGTAAGAAAGTTAGAAGCAGAAGAAGAAGAAGAAGAAGAAGAAGAAGAAGAAGAAGAAGAAGAAGAAGAAGACTAGAAGAAGAAGAAGAACAAGAAGAAGAAGAAAGAAGACTAGAAGAAGAGAAGACTATAAGAAGAAGAAGAATTTTCTTCTTCTTCTTCTTTTCTCATCTTTCTTCTTCTCTTCTATCTTTTTATCCCTTTCCTCCTCATTCTCATTCTTCTTCTTTTATTCTTTCTTTTTCTTTTCTTTCTTCTTCTATTCTTTCTTTTTCTCCTACACTCTAATAGGTAAAGATAGGTCCTAATCCCACCCGAGTATGTGTAGATTGAGTACGTTCTCCATGCTCTATGCCATTCCGAGACAAAAATTTGGCAGCACCTCCCCGCTGTTCTCCTGATACACGTCTCGGCAAAAAGTCGAGAGAATGTGCATCCGGAGAACAACAGGGAGGCGCTGACAAAATTGTCTCGGAATGGGGTAGAGCATGGAGAACGTACCAATCTACACATACTCGGGGGCTGTCCGTGGAAATCGCTGGACAATCCAAATGAGTTACGGTGGTAAATATGCAACTGAATGCATATTTATTGATGCAACCCTTTCGGATGGGAGACGCATACTGGTTACGCGACTTAGCATGAAAATGAAATCTACTAACATGATTAAAAGAGCGTAGGAGGTGCAGGTGGATTCGTAGCTCACCCTCAGCTGTAGAGGAAGTAGTCGAACAACGGCAGGATCACGGACAAAAAATTTCAACCAATGATGACTCCAAGGAGATGAAATAGCACAAAGCCTGCAAATTTTACTGATCGAGTCAAGAAAATTTAGGACATCACATCACATAAAGCATCGTAACTTCAAACTATGAAAAAAACTTCGACCCCTCGGTGATCCTCGACCCTCAACCCCTCGGTGACCCTCGACCCCTCGGTGACCCTCGACCCTCGGAGATCCTCGACCCCCGACCTGTAACACCCTGGATTTTGCCCATTTCTTTTTTTCTTTTGAATTTGGTTTGGATTTGCTTGTTTGTGGCTTAGTAGTCTTGAAACCTGGAGGGATCACCCTTAAATCCTCTTCCCAAGTGGCTTGCCAACCTCAAAACCATCCCAAGACCATGTCATTTCCATCTTGGGCCAACCCCAATATTCCTTTTTCTTGGGAAAATTCCTTTTTCTATTAAAGGAATAACCCTGTTTGTCCTGAGTTGTGAAGCAACCCACATTTCCATCATTCCCATTCCCAAATAATTCTCATAAATTGTTTAGGTCATATCTTCCACAAATATGTCAAACCCTTCCTTACCATGTTCAAAAATATTTCACAAATATTCTTTTTCTGATTTTGCCCTAGCTGCCAAGTTGAGAAGCAAGTACCCTTTATATTTGCTTGCTGGGTCTTAAACTTTTTGGGCATTCTTTCCTATCCATATAAATGCCACATGCCAAAATTCAACTTCATTTGGATATTAAATCTCCCTTGGCTAATTTCCAAAGTTTCTGGTCAACTGAAATCTTTGTGAAGCAAGTGCTAGCTAGGAGTATCCAAATGAGTTGAAATTTTGCAAGCGTCTTCATATGCCCAAATCATGACTCTCCACCAAGTTTCAACCCTATCCAATCATCTATGTGAGCACAGTCTCAAATCTTGTTTTCTGGTCAGATTTTCACATTGTGAAGCAACTATATTTTATATTGTTCCATAATTGCTGAAAATTTACCAGAGCATTCACCTACCCATATAACCTATATCCACAAAAGTGTGGATCATTTCATCTTCCCAATAATTCCCTAGAATTTTCCTAAGATTCTGGTCAGAGAGGTTCATTGTGAAGGAAGTACCATTTTGGCTTGTTCAAATGGCATGAAATTTTTATGGCACTCTCATATGACCAAATCATCATGCTATACCAAATTTCAGCCCAATTGGCTACTCCATGTGAGTGGCACTTCAAGATTGAGTTTCTGGACCAGATTGGTCAGTTGCAAAGCAACCATATCAAATCTTGGTCCATTTATTTCCAAACTTCCCATGATTGTAGTCCTTCCTGTCCTAAATCTCCCAGAACCCTCCTAAACCTCTCCTCAGAGCTCGAGCCGCCCTCTTCGCCCTCAACTGCTGCCACGGCCGCGGCTCGGCCTCGCCTAAATTCCGGCGACCCCGAGCCCCTTCCTCCGTTCTACCACCACCATGAGGTTCTCTGAACGCCGGCGACCCTCCCCATCTCCTCCACTCCTCACTGGAGTGCCCATGGCTGCGGCCCCCATGTTTTGCCGCCGCCCGTGTCCTCGGCCACCGCGAGCCACCGCGGCTGCAGCTCTCCCTAGCGTCCGTGCTGCAGCTGGTTGGGTGCGGTGCTCCTTCGCGGTGTTGCCGGTGGTCTCCTCTCGGCCGGAGATGGCCGGAGCCGCCCGCGCCTCTCGCCGGAGCCCGCCAGTGCCACCTGCTGCAGCGGCCACCACACCTCGCCCACGCCACTTCTACTGGTTCCCCTGGCCGCGCCTCTTCACGGCGAGCGCACCGGTGCCCGCGCCCGTGCAGGAGGTGGCCGGAGTTGGTCGGGCCAGCGCCGGCATCGCGCTGCTGCCCTCTGTCTCCTCCTCGTCGCAAGGTAGAAGAATACAGGGGAGAGAGAGAGGAGTCAGCGCCGGGTCCCACCCGTCATTGACCCAGAGGCCGGGCCCACTGACTTAAGTGGAGGCGCCCTCTCCGTAGTGCGTTCCCCTCTACTGGAAGGCGTATTTCCTTAAAAGCCGCTTTCCAGTATAGGAGGCGTATTCTGCTCGAAGGCGCCTTCGGTTTAAGCCGCCAGGGGCCTATCTGCGAATAAAATCTTTATAGATTGGTCCCTGTACTTCAAACGGCTATACCTTTTCATCCGTAACTCCGATCGAGGTGATTCCAAAGCCCACTTCTTCGTCTCGTCGAGCTCTATCTGTGGGTATCATTTTCATAATGTGTTGACACTGTGAAAATGACCATTTTTCCCTTGCCCGTAAACAGCCCCCTCCGAGAGAGAACTGTTTCCGGCAACTCCTCCGCGACCATTCCGCACTTCTTCCCGATGGTTTCTTCACCCCAGGCAAGCCACAACTCTCATCTACGTAATCGCATTGCAATGTCATAGTTTAGCTATTCAATTTAATAGTAAGTATGAGTTATTTGTGTAATGAATTGGGTTATACAATGCTTGAGTAAATTCTTGGATAGGTGACTACCATGTTGAGTACCGGATTGTAGTGACTAGTAGTTTACCCACTCGTTGATGCCATGATGTTGAGATTACCATGTATGATTATTCTGGATTTCATCCGGTAGTTCATGGAGATGAGTTAGTAGCAGTGGCTTAAGCATACTGGTTATCGGATTTCTAGCCAGATATCGTTTTGACTTGGATTGCTATGATATCGGAGTGTCAGCCATGACAGAGATTATTTGGAGATAGGATACTTCATGGTTGATCCAGAGTCACCTGTCCGGACTTATCCATGCAGCCACATTTCCCGGTATGGGATGGCCTTGACTTGGTCAGATCACGTGCTCTTTTACCAGTACCGCCCGACAGGGAAGGTTATGCGTGCGCGCTACCCTGGCCTGGTAGGCGGCGATAACCTTGTGAGACCAGTTGAGTTATATGGTACCAGGTCCCTGTTTGGGACAGTTTGTTAGCCACGACGGTGGCAGGTGTCACGCGGTGACACAGGGGCCACCCAGGGCAGGACTCCGGGGGAGGATGATTGCCGGTGGTATGATGGGAGAGTCACGGGTTAGGCGGGTTTCGTTGGAGCAACGCTGGTCCACCCGAATGGGATAACGAGGTCAGGTGCTCCATGGTGTGGGTAAAGTGCGCAACCTCTGCAGAGTGTAAAATCTATTCGAATAGCCGCGTCCACGGTATTGAACAGTCCGTCCAGACCTCTTTAGGTGGTCAACCATAGTAGTGATAATGATGGAAGAACTCGTCTTATGATCGGAAGTACTCGGTGGATCATGAGTATTCTGAAGGTTGTGAGGCAACCCGGAAGAGAGTAAGTTTGTCAAACTTACAGTGCAGATGGTATCAGGAATATGATATGTTAGCCATGGGATGGCTATGAGATGAGTGGTCGGATGACCACATGATTTGGATTGGATTTGGAACAGATTCGGATTGGATCCTGAGGTTATTCGGAGTATGGATTAAACTACTTAATAGGCTTTACCTTACTGCATCTTCTTCAGTAGCTATCTTGCTATGATGTTGTCTTGCCTTAATGCTGATGTTTGTTGTGAGCTTGCGAGTACATTCAAAGTACTCACCTAGCGTGTCATGCCAGTTTGCAGGCCATGCCATGATTGCTTGCTTGTCGAGGATCCCGAGTTTGCGACCTAGGATACGCGTTCTAGCCAGAGTCCTTGCGGAGTGGAGTCCATCGCCGCTGTCACTGTTCTGCTGCCGAGAGAGTTACTTCGATGTTAGCATAGAGCTACCCCGGGCAGGCGTAGTGTCGCCATGCTGATGTAATCCTTGTACCCTTTGTAACCATATCCATTGTAATAAAGAGTTGATTTGTTCTATGCCAACAGTGCCGTATTCCAGAGGACTTGTCCCTGGGCTGGAATACGGGGCATTCTGGTCTTCTCTGAGCCGGGTTGCCACACGGCCCCTCGACCTTCTTTTCCTTCTTTTCTTTCTTTTTCTACTTTTTCTACTTCTTCTTTTTTCATCTTCTTCTTCCTTCTTTTCATCTTCTTCTTCTACTTCTTTTTTTTTATCATCATCTTCTTCTCCTCCTCCTCCTCCTCCTCTTCTTCTTCTTCTTCTTCTTCTTCTTCTTCTTATCTTCTCCTCCCCCTTTTTCTTCTTCTCCTCTTCTTCTTCTTATTCTTCTTCTTTTCTTCTCCTAATAATTTTTTTCTAGAACTAACCTAACTAACACACTAGTAACTAACCTATCTAACCCTAGTAACTAACCTAACTAATAGTAGAAAAAAGAAAAAAAATAGAGGGGAGAGGCTCACCGGAGTGGGGCGGCGGGCAGCGAGGCCGCGGGGCAGCGGGTGGGGCGGTGAGGCGGCGACACCGCGGGTGTGGCGGGGCGGCGAGGCCATGGGTGTGGCGGGGCCGCGGGGCCACGGGGCGGTAGGGCGGGTGGTGGGGCAGCGCGGCAGGACGGCGAGTGCGATGGGGGTCGGGGGCGGCGGTGGCGGCGGCGGTTGGGGTGGGGGCAAGGTGGAGTGAGAGCGCGAGAGTGGGAGGTGGGGTGGGGGGCGCCGTTAGGTAGTGTTTGGTTTGCCGTCCGCTAGCGGACGACAAAGATTCTTTGCCGTCCGCTGGCGGACGGCAAAGAGGTGGGGCTGGTAGGCCGTTAGGGTTTGGGCCTCCACTGGACCCCAGCCACCTCTTTGCCGTCTGCTAGCGGACGACAAAGAATTGGCTGATGGCAAATAGGGTCTTTGCCGTCAGCCAGTTCTTTGCCGTCCGTTTTATAGAAGCAGACGGCAAAGGCCTTCTTTGCCGTCCGCTAGCGGATGGCAAAGAGCTGACTGATGGGAAATTCTCTGTTTCCAGTAGTGCATGTAAGCTTCTATATTCCTGTGTAGCTGAGGCTCAAACCCAATTTGCACTGCCCTTGCAAAAGTGGACCCATCGCTCTTTAACCCGAAGGGCATCTATACAAAGCAGTACGTGCCACAGGGGGTTGTGAACGCGGTCTTCTCCCCGTCTTCTTTGGACTTGAATATCTGATGGTATCCGGAGTATGCGTCCAAAAAGGAAAGCAGATCACACCCAGAGGTGGAGTCCACGATCTAATTGATGCGCAGCAGGGGAATGGGTCTTTTGGGCATGCCTTGTTTAGATCTGTGAAGTCTATGCAAAGCCTTCATTTCCCATTCGCCTTGCGCACTACCACTGGGTTGGCTAACCATGTTGGATGCAAAACTCCCCTGACTAAACCAGCTACCTCGAGCTTCTTGATCTCCTCGGCAATAAACTGTTGCCGCTCCAAATCTTTCTTTCCGACCTTCTGCTTGACGGGCCGAGCATGAGGGCAGACAGCTAGGTGGTGCTCGAATACCTCCCTGGGAATGCCGGGGATGTCAGATGGTTGCCAAGTAAAGACATCGACATTCGCTCGCAGGAAGGCAACGAGCGCGCTTTCCTCTTTGTCATTAAGGGTGGCTCTGATGGTAAACGTACCGTCAGCGCCATCCTACCTTGCCGAGACCTTCTTCACAGCAGGCGTAGTAATCTTCAATCTCTTACTAGTGGAACTTTCCGGCAAGTCATCGACAGGTGCAGCACACTCCGGAGAGGTGCGCTTCCCGGATTCCTTGTCGGTGTCTCTGCTAGCCTTCTTTTTTTTCTTTGTTTCCTTGGCGGGAGCTGCAGCTTCAGCGGCTTCAGCACCTACCGTGTCTTGGTACATCTTATCCACGCATATGATTGCGTCTTTCTTGTCTGACGCGATAGAGATGACACCCATCGGCCCTGGCATCTTCAAGGTATTGTAAGCATAGTGGGATGCTGCCATGAATTTTGCCAAAGCAGGGCGCCCAAGGATCCCATTGTTGTGGAGAGGAAGATCAACAACGTCAAACACAACCTTCTCAGTCCGGTAATTCAGTTCTCCGCCAAACGTCACTGGTAGTGTAATCTTCCCCTTAGGACGACTCCTGCCGGGGTTGATTCCTTCGAACGTGCCAGTGACCTTGAGCTCTTCATCTGATATCTGTAACTTGCTGATCACCTTGGGAGTGATTAGATTCAGCCCAGCCCCACCGTCAACCAACATCTTTGTGACCTTGAGGTTGCGGATCATTGGTGAGACCAACAACGGCAAGCACCCTACCACAGTGGTATGGTCGGGGTGGTCCTCTTCATCAAAGATGATAGGCGTGCGGGACCATTTGAGTGGCTTCCGAGAATCCGCAGATGGCTCCACGACATTGACTTCTCGCGCCCACTACTTGAGATGGCGGTGCGAGGAGTGCAAGGACGCACCTCCGTCAACGCACAGGGTCTCAGTTGCTTTCTGGAATTCTTGCTCATTGGTTTCCTCTTCATCCCCTTCATCACTCTCGTCATCACCTTCCTTCTTTTCTCGGCCTCTAGCAGGTTTTTCTTTTTGCTGAGGGGCCTTGCCGCGGCGGCCTCCTCTGCCGCCACGGCCCTTCCCGCCAGCACCTTCTTGGTCTCTCTCCTTGTCACGCTTCTCATATTCGGCTTTCTGCTTTTTGACAAGTTGCTCAACACTCTTGGAGATCATGACCTTTGGTGTGGCGGATTTTGCAGTATGGCCCATCATATTTCCCAGCTTTCTCCGCTGCCGCAGCCTCCCGGCAATCAGCGCACATGCAGCTTCCTTGTCGGGGGCTTCGGTTTTGGCTTTCTTGCCGGCACTAGGGTTGCCAGAACCCTCGACGGCCAGTACTGTCTTTTCCTTGCGCTTCTTGTTGCGCTTCCGCCCCTTCTTCTTTGAGCCAGTGGCCTCGTTATCTTCGTCCGAATCAACCTCTACTCCTTCCTCCTCTCCAAGAAGTCGCCTCCCCTCTTCAGCACGAGCGCACTTGTCCGCCAAGGTGTACAACTCATTGATGATTTTGGGTAGCCGGACGTTCATCTTAGAACGTATCCTCCTGTTGCGCACGTTCAAGTGGAACGCGGCAATCACCGTTGCCGGGTGTATCTCTGGAATGTTGCGGTGCACTCGACTGAATCTCTACATATACTTTCACAAGCTCTCCCCTTCCTTCTATGGAAGGGCTTGCAGATCACTGGGGCGTCCTTGCTCTTGATGGCCGCCCGTGAAGGCGCCAACAAACTCATTGCATAGGTCAGCCCATGATGAGATGGAGTTCTCCGGCAGGTGCATCAGTCATGACCTCACATTTGACTTGAGTGCCAAAGGGAAGAAGTTAGCAAACACTTTCTCATCCCTGCCCCCGGCGACTTGAACGACAATTGTGTAGATGCTCAAGAACTCTGCCGGGTTCAGCTTTCCATCATACTTTTCTGGTAGTTCTGGTTTCAAAACGCGGGCAGATGGCCAACGGACTTGCAGCAGCTCGCGAGTGAAGGCAGGGCACCCAACCTCAGAAGGTAAGTACCCGCCCTCACTGGGCATGGGTTCATCGACGTCTGGGCCATTGCGCCTGTCAGATTGGCGGTGGGTCTCCCAGCGCCGCTCTATAGTGACGCGCGCATCTTCCCTCCGCCGATCTTCCAGGACCTGCCGCTGATCTCAACGGCCTCGTGGATCAGATGAGGCCATCGAAGCTTCATCGGGCTCGGGGTCGTGCTGCCTCTGGGTTTGCTGTCGCGGAGGGGACTACACCGTTAGTGCGGCCCCCTCGATGCGGCTAGCAGCTCGAACTGCTGTCGTCGCCTGCGGGCGCCGTGATGGCTCCGCCCGCCGCGATCCTCCAGCCTCAGCAAAGCTGATAAACTCTGGATGGTGGCCCTCCACTCATCCATATGATCAGCAGCTGGCGGAAATCATAGTAGAAGTTGGGCCCGTGCCATGGCTTCCGTAGGTGTGCTTGGCATAGCTGACGAGGCAGATCATGACGTTGCTCGACCCCTGGTGGTACCAGCAGGGGCATCGCCGCGATCACGCCACCGTGGATTGGTTGCCAAGGCGGTTTGTTGATGAGTGGGCCGCGCTCGAGGATTGGTGACCCCATTCGGCGCTTCGGCTTGCTCGCCTTGTTCCGGGTGAAGTGAGCGCCCGGTGGTCGCGCCTGGAACAGGCGCGGCCAGAGGGTCATGACTCGCACCAGAGCGGGTGTCGTCGCCGCGGCTGTGCCCGTTGGTGCGGCGGGGTGGTGGAGACTGGACACCTCCCCCACAAGAGTCTTGTGGGTCATGTCCGTCTGAACTTTGCTGATGCTGGCCTCCTCCGGCGCCTCCCGCTCCAGCTTCTTCCATGGAGGACACAACGACAGCGCCGCCTGCGCCAATCGCGTCTCCCGTGGTACCCGCACCTTCTAACGCCGCCGCAGGGTCAGCGGCGTCTGCGGCCGCGTGAGAGGGGGCTTTCGAAGTGGAAGGGTGCGCGGTCGCGCCAGACTTCTTCTTGGGCGCCATGCGCAAGGATGATGATGATGATGATCGACGATGGAGCTCGACGCGTTGTTTACAACTTCAGGTTCGCACAAGCAACCCCCCTACCTGGTGCGCCAAAGATGTCGTGGTGGATCTATAAGTGCATCTAGTGCCCCTTAGTGATTTTGGTGTATTGAAGACTTATAGGTTAAGGGACTAATGCGTTTGTGAGTGTACACAGGTCTATAAGTCTATGAGGAGTTTGATATTTACAGAGAAAGTCGACCCCTAAAAATGAATGTCTTCAACTGAAGACTTTGGCTTTCTAAAGACTTTGAAATTGAAGAAATTGGTGTGACCGTGAAGACTTGATATTCATGCAAGGATTATGATGCGTGAAGACTTTTGTTTTCATTGTTTCGTTTTTCTCGTTCTTGAGTCATAGGAAACACCGTACTGATAAAGGGGGTCGAGGTAAAACTAAGGAAAATTTTCCAAGTGATGCTCATCTCAAAATCCTACACCTACCCAATCCTTTCGAGTGAAGCCATTGGAAATCTCATACAGTTCAGTCAATTTCTTCAGTGACAGAGACGAAGTTATTCTGGTCTCTGAGGAATTTGTACTGACTGAGGAGTTAGGAATTCGCCAGTGCGGATTGCCTACAAGTGAGGAACATGATAGCCCTGAGGAATTTGATACTTAAATTTCCGACCATTGCTGTGCTACGCGCCAGCTGTCCCAAAATATCTACCCACCTAACGGTCATATCATTGAAGGGCATTTATGTCTTATCATGTCGGGCTGCTCCCTAGGCTATAAATAGCCACCCCCTACAACCACTAGTTGGTTGGCTTCTCCGAGAGATAGATTGACACTTGTCATTTAGGCATCCCATCCTCCGAGGACTTTGAGCGAAAATCATCAAGTGAGGAAAAACCCAAAACCCAAACACCTACGAACCCAAAGTGATTGAGCATCACTGAAGAGATTGTTCCTGTGTGGAACCGACGCTTGTTACCTTTGAGGACTGTGCATCCTCCAGACGGTTAGGCATCATGGTCTAGAGCATCCAAGAGGAATTGTGGATCGCCGAGTGACCAAGTCTGTGAAGGTTTGGAAGTCACCTGTGAAGACTTACCACGAGTGTTTGGGCGAGGTCTGTGTGACCTTAGCTCAAGGAGAATACGGTGAGGACTGTGTGTCCGGGACTGTGTGTCCTCAGGTTTAAATACCTAGCCGCTCCAACCAGACGTACGACTGTCATAGCAGTTGGAACTTGTATACCAAATCACTGTCTTCACCGAGCTACTGGTTCTATTTCCTCAACCCTTCCATTTCCTTGCATACTTGCTGTGTATTTGATCGTTACTGTTTGAAGACTTTGACTGAAGACTTTCTCAATTTCCTCAATCCAATTTCTTCAGTCAGTTTGTCTTCAGCCTGCTTATCCTGTGTTTACGCTACTTGTACTCTGTTTTGTTTCATTTCATCATGATGACTATGCTACTGCTTTATTATGCATGTACCTGAGTACTTATTTCGCTGCTAAGTAGTTTGTTGCTTAGGAATTTCCTCACCTTGAAATTCCTTAGTGACGAATTTGTAAAAATCACCTATTCACCCCCCTCTAGTCGATATAACGCACTTTCAATTGGCATCAGAGCAAGGTACTCCCTTGTTCTGTGTGATTTTGGTTTAACCACCTGGAGTTTTAGTTATGTCGACTGCAGGCATGATCAAGGTCTCGGCTGGGTGTCCTACCTTCGATGGGACAGACTACCCCTACTGGAAGAACAAGATGCGCATGCATCTTGAGGCAATTGACAACGATCTCTGGTACGTTGTGGAAAATGGCGTTCCCTCCATCACTCCTTCCGTGAACGCTGCTGATGTGAAGAGATTCAAGCAACTCGACTCTCAAGCGAAGAATATCATATGTGGCCATCTGAGCAAAGGGCAGTATGGCAGAGTGAGTGCTTTGGAGACAGCTAAGCTTATCTGGGATAGGCTATCCAAGGTCAACGAAGGAGTCTCAACTCAACGTAACTCTCGAGTTGACGTTCTTCGCAATCTCTTCAACCGCTTCTAAAGACTCGACAACGAAAATGTTCAGCAAACCTTTGATCGCCTCACTGACATCTCAAATGAGCTTCAAGCACTTGGTGCCATAGACATCACCGACCATGAGGTAGTGAAGAAATTGCTAAGATCTCTTGATTCCTCGTTCGATACACTGGCACTGATGATTCAGGAACGTGGAGACAACAAGTCACTTGATCCTGCTGATATCCTCGAGAGGCTGAATACTCATGAGTTCCAACTCGCTGAGAAGAGAGATCTCTACGGACCAAGCTACGGTAGATCTCGCGCACTGAAGGCCAAGGCAGTCTCTGAATCTGAAGATGAAGATTCTGGTAGCAGCCTTGGTGATCCTGAAGAACTGAGTCAGGAGCTAGCAATGCTCGTGAGGAAATTCCAGAAGTTCTCTAGACGTGGCCGATTTGGAAAATCCTCAAGAGGTGATGACTTGAAATCAGATTCCTCATCCCGCGACTACAAGAAGAGGACTTGCCACAAATGCAAGAAACCAGGTCACTATATGACTGATTGTCCTCAGTGGGCTAAGGAAGCTAAGAAGAAGAAGTACAAGGATGACAGTTCTGATGACTCGAAGAAGAAGAAGAAATCTTCAAAGTCTTCATCGTCAAAACCGTCAAAGTCTTCATCTACCAAGAAGAGCAGTTCCAAAAAGGCTCGGGCATTTATTTGCAAGGAAATGGACTCTGAAGCTGAATCTGAGGAAATTGAGGAAGATGAGGCATCTGGGGAGTCAGACTCTGGTGTGGCGAGCCTAGCCCTCGCTACTACTTATGTTAGCAAGTCCATCTTCAACACTGAGGAAAATGGCTTCCCCAACACTGCTGATGACAGCAACGATGACTATGCTCCCACCTATTGCTTCATGGCAAAAGGTGCCAAGGTACTCAAATATCCCTCCTATGAATCAAGTGAGGATGAATCTGATGAAAACCTCAAACCCAGTTATTCCAAGCTTGCTAATATTGCCATTAAACAACAAAAGGCTTTGGAAAAACTTCAAAATTCTCTAGACAAAAGCGATGACCTGTTGGGTGAGGAATTGGATCGAAATCAAACTTTGACTGATAATCTTCAGCAACTACAGTCTAAGTTTGATAAACTTCAAAGTCATCATAACACTCTCTTAGCCGATCATGAGAAGCTTTCTTATGAATTTCTTCAAAGAAAGCAAGATCTTGAAAAGCTAAGGGTGAGTTATGAAGATCTTCAGAAGGAAAACGATTCATTGCTTGCTCAACAGATCAGTTCCGCTCAGGATGAATTTGTTCCACCATGCTTGAAATGCATTGAACGTGAGACTGCTAATTCTTCACCTGAAAGTTCAAATGCTTCTATTGCTGCAAATTCTTCAACTATCTCTGTGGTCACAAATTCCTCATCTGAGGATACCACTAGTATCACTGACGAATATGCAGGGTTGAAGGAATTGTATGTGACGGGCATGTACAAAAGCCTCAAAGGGCATCAGACTCTTTGTGATGTGCTCAAAAAGCAGATCTTGAACAGGAACCCTAGGAAAGAGGGTATTTCCTTTGAGAGGAAACTCAATGTTGATGGAACATACTGGAAGCCTGAGCAGTATCCCAAAACCTCATGGGTTGCTGCGAAGGGATCTCCAGTAGATCCATCTACTTTATCTGGCTTTACATGTGAATCTTCATATTCTTCTGATGAGTCATTTGACTCCAACTATAAACTGTTCAAAAATCAGAATGGTGAAGTATTTGCTAGATATGTTGGCACTAACTGCAGGAATTGTCCCCCTACGAAGGAAATCTGGGTTCCCAAAAGGTGTCTTGAAAGTCTTCAGGTGAATGTCCTCATGACACCACCTGTGAAGAATAGGAACCCCAGATAAAATTCTTCATATGGACCAAAGTCTTCATACGGATCCAAGTCCTCTTACGGATCAAATTCCTCACGTGGATCCAAGTCCTCATATGATCATCATGCTAATGCTTCTGTTTCGCAGGGAAAATCTAAGAGTTCTGATTATGTGCATTATTCTTC
Organism: Thinopyrum elongatum; assembly: GCA_011799875.1. Lineage (NCBI taxonomy): Eukaryota > Viridiplantae > Streptophyta > Magnoliopsida > Poales > Poaceae > Thinopyrum > Thinopyrum elongatum. The sequence continues at coordinate 508,708,711 of CM022301.1, read as the reverse complement.
AAATCATTATGTTCATAAGTCCTCGAAGAATTTCTCTGCTTATTCATATGCTTACCCTAACCCCTCTCCCGTGAAATGAAGCGCCTTGGCTTCAATGCCACCTTTCTCTTATGGAGCTCGCAGAATGATGAACTCTTTGCCACCCCTCCAGATGTGGGTGGTGAAGAAAAATAACTAATCTCTTATGCAGGGTCAGGTCTCCAGACGAACTAAATCGTCAGAAGAATTTGCTGGAGACCTGAAATGCTTGAAAGGACGCAAGCTAATCATGAAGAAATGATTTATTCATTTCTCCCGTCCTCATACTGCTATATATACATATGTTGCATTTTTGATGAAATACTGTCTGATGAATTTGATGTCATATTCTTCACTCTGAAGTATATGTGTTCATAAGATGCACTAATTCATCTGCAGGATGATTTACCCAAAGCTACTGAGTGGGTCCTCGACAGTGGATGTACTAATCGCATGACCGGTGACAGGAGCTTACTGATGAACACTCCTTTATCTCCATCACATTTGAAGCATATCACCTACGCTGACAAAGGCAAAAGCAAGGTATTGGGTCTAGGTAGGGTTGCAATCTCAAAGGATCGACACATGGACAAAGTCATGCTTGTCGAGTCCCTCGGATTCAACCTCATGTCTGTCTCAATGCTTTGTGATCTTGATATGGTTGTTGTCTTTGGCAAATATCGCTGCTTAGTGCTCATGGAATCTGACAATTCCAAAGTCTTCGAAGGCTTTAGGAGAGGAGACTTGTATATTGTTGATTTCTCTGCAGGATCACAGCCTGCCACATGTCTACTTGCAAAAGCTTCAGAAGGCTGGCTATGGCATCGACGACTGGGTCATGCTGGCATGAGGAACTTACACACGCTCGTGAAGAAAAAGCATGTCATTGGCATCGAGGGTGTCAAATTCCTCAAAGAGCATCTTTGTGGGGCTTGTGAGGCTGGAAAGATGACCAGAGCCAAACACCCCTCAAAGACTATCATGACTACCTCTCGTCCTTTTGAATTGCTTCACATGGACCTCTTTGGCCCTACTCATTATGCCACACTAACAAATACAGCATCTCTATATGGCTTTGTCATTGTTGATGATTATTCTCGTTACACATGGGTGCATGTCATTACTTACAAAACTGAAGTGCAGGAAGTCTTCAGACGATTTTCTTCAAGGGCTTCGACGAATTTCGGTGTGAAGATCAAGCATAAACGTAGTGACAATGGGACTGAGTTCAAGAATACTGGTCTTGATGACTATCTCGATGAACTTGGTATTACTCATGAGCTATCTGCCCCATACACTCCTCAGCAGAATGGCGTTGTGGAGCGCAAGAACAGGACTCTTGTTGAGATGGCTCGCACCATGCTTGATGAATACAAGACACCTCGTCGCTTCTGGCCTGAGGCAATTGATACTGCATGCCACATCATCAACAGGGTATATCTTCACAAATTCTTCAAGAAGACCTCATATGAACTCCTCACAGACAAGACACCCAATGTGAGTTATTTCAAAGTCTTCGGTGCTAAATGCTGGATTAGAGATCCTCATCACAATTCTAAATTTGCACCGAAAGCACATGAAGGTTTTATGCTTGGTTATGGAAAGGACTCGCACACCTACAGGGTCTTCAACACCTATCACAACAAGGTTGTTGAAACTGTAGATGTGTGGTTCGATGAAACTAACAGCTCACAAAGAGAGCACCTACCTCCTGTGCTAGATGAAATGTCACCTGAGGAATCCATCAAGCTAAAGGCTACTGAGGATGCAATTCCTACCGAAGAATCTGCTGAAGAAGTCATTCCAGATCGTGAAGAAAATCATGTTGGTGCATCTAAAGAAAATGGCTCTGAAGAAAATGCTGAGCCAAATCAAAGTCGTCAACCTGGTCATCCTCGCGTTGCAAATGAAGTGCAGATTGAGAGAATCATCAACGACATCAACGCACCAGGTCCTCTTACTCGCTCAAAAGCTTCACATTTGTCTAACTTTTGCGGGCATTTTGCTTTCGTCTCTATCACAGAGCCCACCAAAGTTGATGAGGCATTTCTGGAGCCTGAATGGATTCAAGCGATGCAAGAGGAATTACATCAATTCGAGCTGAACAATGTGTGGGAACTTGTCAAGCGACCAGACCCATGCAAGCACAATATCATCGGTACCAAATGGATTTACCGCAACAAGCAAGATAAAAATGGTCTTGTGGTAAGAAATAAGGCTCGTCTTGTAGCTCAGGGCTACACACAAGTTGAAGGAATTGATTTCGATGAAACTTTTGCACCTGTTGCTTGAGGCTATTCGCATATTGCTTGCTTATGCTAACCATCATAATATCATCTTATATCAAATGGATGTAAAAAGTGCATTCTTCAATGGTAAGATTGAGGAAGAAGTATATGTTGCTCAACCCCCAGGTTTTGAAGATCCTAAACATCCTGACAAAGTCTTCAGACTCAATAAGGCCCTCTATAGCCTCAAGCAGGCCCCTCGGGCGAGGTATGATACTTTGAAGGAATTCCTCATAAAGAAAGGCTTCAAACCCGGTTCACTCAACCCAACTCTTTTCACCAAAACATATGATGATGAATTATTCGTGTGCCAAATATATGTTGATGATATTATCTTTGGCTGTACTAACCAACATTACAGTGACGAATTTGCTTATATGATGAGTGAAGAATATCAAATGTCCATGATGGGAGAATTGAAATTCTTCTTAGGTCTTCAAATTCGTCAACAACGCAATGGCATCTTCATTTCTCAAGAGAAATACCTCAAGGACGTTCTGAAGAAATTCGGTATGCAAGAGTGCAAAGGCGTCAAAATCCCTATGCCCACAAATGGCCATCTATGCACTGATGAAAATGGTATAGACTTCGATCAAAAGGTATACCGCTCCATGATTGGCTCTTTATTGTACCTATGTGCATCTAGGCCGGATATTATGCTTAGTGTTTGCAAGTGTGCCCGATTTCAAGCTACACCAAAGGAATCACACCATAAGGCTGTGAAACATATTCTTCGATATCTAGCTCACACTCCAACACTTGGATTATGGTATCCCAAGGGATCGGCTTTTGATCTCATTGGATATTATGACTCTGACTATGCTGGTGATCGAGTGGATCGCAAGTCAACATCAGGCACATGCCATTTCCTCGGACGATCCTTAGTATGTTGGTCCTCGAAGAAGCAGAACTGCGTATCACTCTCTACTGCTGAAGCTGAGTATATTGCTGCTGGTTCTTGCTATGCTCAATTGCAGTGGATGAAGCAAACCCTCAAGGACTACGGCATCAACATGAAGAATGTGCCACTCTACTGCGACAACGAGAGTGCCATCAAGATTGCGCATAACCCAGTTCAGCACTCAAAGACAAAGCACATCCAGATTCGTCATCATTTTCTTCGAGATCATGTGTTGAAGGGCGACATCTCTATCGAGCACGTGAAGACTGAAGAACAGCTAGCCGATATCTTCACAAAGCCCTTGGATGAGAAGAGATTTAGCAAGTTGCGGTGTGAGCTAAATATCTTAGAATCTTCGAATGTTCTTTGAAAAGGACACACATCCTAACACTTATGCAAAATTGATGACTTAGAAATGCAACACACGAAGTAACGTTTTTCTTCAATCAATGAAGACTAACCCTCTAAGTGTAAAGAAATTAACGAAGAATTTGATTCTCAGAGCCCTACGACAGTTGTACGCGGTGTCTGAAATCATCATTCTTATACGGTGTGTCACGCCACCACAAAAAGTTGAAAATCTTCAAAATTGAGTTTTTTATTTTGCAAATTCTTCAATTTTTCAAATTCTTCAACTTTGCAAAGTCTTCACTCTTTCCGACTGTGTTCTTCATTGACTATATATATACTTGAGTTTTTCAGTCCTCTACAACATTCACTTATTGCTAATTCTTCAAGTTGACCTTTACCTAAGTGAATGTGATCGGACTCTTCCCCCTCTTTGCTAAACTCAATCCAGTCTGTTCACAAATTCTTCATGTGCGTTATATTTGAAACCCGTTCAAAGTCTTCACTGTGTCCTTGACAGCTGACGAATTTGCGAACGAAACATTATAATATTCTTATCTGATTTTTCGGCTCTTGCCGCTCAAACCGTTCCACATCCCTCGATAAGATTTATCAATTCACCCATGATCTAACACGATCTCCACTTCACTGTACGTGGGTGACACTTGTCGCTAGGATGAGAAGGGTCAGGGGCATGTTCGTCCATTTTCCTCGGACAGGCGGTTTTTCACCTCGGCTATAAATACCCCTTACCCTACTCAGATTTCACCTCCCGCTCGATCTCACTCCCCTCGCTCGAGCTCTCTGACCTAGCGCCGCCGCTAAACTCCATTGTCGCCGGCAAGGAAGAGCTTCACTACCTCGACTTCGTCGTCGTCGTACTCACGCCGGCCGCGGAAATCTTCACTCCGCCGCCGCCATAGCTGTTTTCCATCGCCAAGTTAGGGCGTGGAAGATCTGAACGGACGAACTTCTCCACTATTACTCTCAGTTCGTCGTGTTCTTCGTCAAGGGTAAATAAAATCTATTTTTACTGCCCTTGTTGATTCTGATGATTTCCACAAAATCTTCAAAAGGTGTTTATTCTTCAACTTTCATGTTCTTAAACACCAACTTGCTTCTGTTCTTGATCTATTTCTCTAAGCAACATTTTTTTTCTTCAAGATTCCTCAATTGTGTGGATTTTCAATCTATACAACTCTAGAACTTAAGTCAAAGAAAGCTTAGTGAAATTCCTCAAGACACCCCTGGTCAAATTCCTCAGACTTGACACTTTTGAAAAACTTCTGAGAACGCATATGACCTCTCCAAATTCTTCGCACCTATATTCTGTTCACAGGTACACATGTCCGCTGCTGAATCTCTAGGTTCTCATCAACTTAACTCATTTGCAGCATTCCTTGAAGAAAAATTGCATACCTCATCAGAAAATTCGATTGTTCAAAATCCTCAAGTGAAGAAGATGGCTGATGGTAAAAGACCTCAGAAGGGAGGAAAGAGGCCAGAGTCAAATACTGCTTTTGAGATCCCTGAAGACATCTACGATGAATATTGTACTCCTGATGAAGCAACTCATGGCAAGGAGAACAAAAATCAGCGCAAAGTGCGCATTCAGAGGATTGAGAGGAGATGGGCAAGAGAATGGAGGGAGTATCGATATGTAACACCAAAGTACATGAAGAAATTCGCTGTTAACCCTCCATGTCCAAGACCTCCATTGGCTCCAGGCCAAGAAGCTGATCCCACAAGCATCAGAAGAGGTGAGGAATTTCCCAAGGAATGGGCTAACCGTCAAGCCAAGCTGGCCAAAATGGCTAAAGAGGCAGTGAAGAAATTCAATGAAGATTCTACTGCTGCCGCTGCTGAGGCCTCTGCTAGCAAGCCTAAGAAGGCTATGCTGAAGAAATCAGCTGTCAAGACAAGTTCCTCAGCTGCAATGCCCTCATGGCCAAGCTCTGCAATGCCCTCATGGGCTGATCCTCAAGCAACTTCTTCAAAAGCAGCTCCAACTCCCTCAGTTGCAAAATCCTCAGCTGCTCCTACAAAGTCCTCAGCACCTGTGCATCTTGCCACTTGCCAAAGGACTACGGGAATCTCAATTGCTTCAGGAGCCTCTGCAAGTTCTTCAGCTCCACCTCAGTCTTCAACTGCTCCGACCTTGCTAAAGAAAAAGGCCACTGCTGGACGAGGCACAAGGCCAAGTCCTCACAAGAAGCAGGTCACCTTTCAGGTTCCGTCAAGCGAAGACGAAGCTGATGATGAAGAATTAGCTGAGATCATCAGAGATCGACAACAAAGGGCCGCTAGTGCCAAAGGCAGTGCTGTGCCCCTCATGCTGGATCCAAGGAAGATCCTTGATTTCATTGATCTATGGCACAAGAACCCTAACACACCTTTGCCTGAATTAAACCTCACTCCTGGTCAAAGTCACATGTTGACGGCCTTCATTACTGAAGAAAAATGGAAGTTTGAAAAGGCCAGGCAGGTGAAGAAAGCTCAGTACAAGAAGGAGCGTTTTCTGAAGAATAATGTTGTGAAAATGTCTCCTGAAGAACTTGTGACTTTGCAAAAGGAGATCAAAGCACTCAGTGATGAATTTGACGAATATCGAGCAGATTGGCTAGGCGCCAAAGTCAGATTCATCATAATGGCAAAGGGATTCACACCGATCATTGCAACTTCATCGCAACCCGAAATTCTTCAAACTGAAACATCTGCTCAGCCTATTGATGAACATGCAAGCACAGCTGATGAAAATCAGTCTGTTGAAGAAAATGAAAGCACCAGGGCTGATGATGAAATTACAGTCACTGAAGAACATGCCAGGGCAACCACCAATGTTGTGCCTGAAGAGCAAACCAGGCCAGTTGATACATCTGCTACTGCGCCTGTAGAATCTGAACAAGCCAGGGCAACTTCATCAGTTGCTCCTGAAGAAATTCAACCAATTTCATCTGCTCCTCCTGCAAAGTCATCACAGATGAAAGATGTCCACCTTCCTTCTGCATCAGAAGCGAAGAAGACCAAAGCCGCAGAGAAGGCTGCGGTGAAGAAAAGGAAAGCATCAACATCTTCAGAGTCTTCAGCTCTCAAGAAAATGAAGACTTTGATGAGCCCAACTGAAAACCCAATTGATGCTGTTCCAATATCAAGCATGCCATCAAAGGAGATTGTTCCCTTTGGTGAGGAACACATCATACCTGATGACCGTGATAAAGACAGTCCCTCTGCTGCTTCGTCAGAACAGTTGGATGAAGACATTGAAGTGGATGATATCCCTTCAACTCTGCTGGTATCATCGCCTATGCCTCAGTTCATAGCTGAAGAGGCAGGCGTTGAAGAAATTGATGAAGAAGATGAGGATGTGGATATTGGGTCTACAACTCCTATTTTGAATGATGACTTTTGGGAAAGTCATCACCCCAATTCACCTCTGACAACACCACTGCAACAAGTTCCTCAGTCCCCTGTGCCAACTAAAGAAATTCATACGGGCTCTGATGGACCTCTATCTTCACTTCAATCTATTCCTGAAGAAGTTCCAGCCGCTAGTGCTGAAGAAGTGGAGGCCAAGGCTGCTGCTGAATCAGCTACTGAAATTCCTCAGCCTGTGGCTCCAGAAGTTGTGCATCAAGAGGCTGTGAAGACTTCAACTGTAAATCTTCAGCCCAAACCACAGGATCCTCATACGAACAAGCAGAAGTTCAAGGCTGATGACTTCTTTAATGAGCATCAATTCTTCACTGACTACAATCCCTATGACTCTGCTCGACTTCGTCGCAAGCGTTTCTGGACCGCCAGTCAAATGAACTTCTACTCCTCACTGCTGTTTGATAAAGATAAGGTCTTTGCACATGAGCAAATTCCTCATGTGGATATGGAGTCTCTTCCGTGCTTCACCCCTGTCCTCAGTGTTCTTCATGACGCAGGGTTACTCAACTTCTGCACCGACATCTGCGATTGGAACGAAGAACTTATTCTTCAATTCTACGCCACACTGCATATCACTGGAAATGATGAAGATGTAAATTCATGGGTGCTAGGCTGGATGACTAATAATACTCATTTCAAAGCACCGGCCTCCGAATTGCTTCATGCCGTTCCTCTTAGTCCAACCGTTGAAGATGCAAGGCTGATGTATTACGAAACTGAACTCTCAAATCATTTGATGCAAGTACTGATGAAGCCTTTGAAGGCTGGCCAAATTCCAAGGACCACTTTCCTCGTCAAGGAAATGCTTTATGTGCCAAGGACAGTTTATCGCATCTTGACCAAAACCCTCAGTCCAATCAAGGGCCATAACTCTGATGACGAAGAGGTTGTTGGCATTATGAAGAATCTGCTGTTCAATATCATTCATGGTATTCCTATCAACTACCACGATTTCTTCATGAGGACTTTGGCCAATGCTGCTCTGTCACCTTTTGAGTTAAAGCCTTATGCTCCCTGGATCATGAAATTCATCAGATCTAGGTCTTCAATTCACTATAAGGCTGACTTTCAAAATCATCTCAGCTATTTGCCCCCTATTGAAGTCGTCAAACGGACTATTTCCTCAGCTGATGAGAAGGGCAAGACTGCTATTATAGATGAAGGCACTCGTCCATTGGATGGCCAGTTTCGCAAAGCTGCATCCTACTCCACCAATGATGACTCTGCAACACAAGATTCTGCCGCCAAAGCTTCAGAACAAAATCCTCAAGCCACTGCTCCGCGTGTGATGACTGATCGTGAACTTCTCCTTAGTCTTCATCAGAAAGTTGATCGAAATCATAAGTGGGTCAAGCGTCAGTTTGGTGCAATTCTTCAGAACATGACTGTCACTCAAAATACTGTGAAGAAGAATCACTACTACTTGCATGAAGTCTTCGACTGCACTTGGCTATTCTATCTAATCTTTATAGTGCTGAAGATCTCAAGGAGATGGGCTTTCAACAGGACTTTGACTGGTCTCAGCCACCTTCGAAGAAGTTCAAGAAAGTCAAAGTTCCTCAGCTCGTCGCTAGTTCATATTCTTCATCGCGCGAGACGAATGAAGCTGAAGACTTGAACGACACCGCGGCAGGCCCTACTCCAACGGATGACCCCAACAACACTGGCGCTCCTCCATCGACCTCATGATGATATTCTTCAGGGGCGTTAGTCCTCATTTTTCGACCCTTTTGGTCATTCGATGACAAAGGGGGAGAAATTTGAGTTAGTCTTCAAGCGGGTCTATATATATGGGCGTTTTTTTTGCTAAGTTACAACTCTCGTTCTTCTGAAGTATTTGTTGGATCGAGTTGTAAACTTAAGTCCTATGGTGGTCTGATACTTTTGCTCTGTTTTTCTGCATGCTATTTCTTCAATATGTTAATGCACGCATGCCGAATTACATCAGTCACCATATTTCATCATGCATTTCAAATTCTTCATATCATATGTTAAATGCGTGTATGAATTTCAAGATATAGGGGGAGATCTCCATGATTCTACTCTTCAATGTGCATTGCTTATCAAAAGCAAATTCCTCACATATGCACATCTTCAGGGGGAGTTCTTCTATATCTTGCAATCAAATCCCTCACTATCACTATTTACACTTCATATGTTTATCGCCGTTTAAAACTTAACCTATATTGTCATCAATCACCAAAAAAGGGGAGATTGTAAGTGCATCTAGTGCCCCTTAGTGATTTTGGTGTATTGAAGACTTATAGGTTAAGGGACTAATGCGTTTGTGAGTGTACATATGTCTATAAGTCTATGAGGAGTTTGATATTTACAGAGAAAGTCGACCCCTAAAAATGAATGTCTTCAACTGAAGACTTTGGCTTTCTGAAGACTTTGAAATTGAAGAAATTGGTGTGACCGTGAAGACTTGATATTCATGCGAGGATTATGATGCGTGAAGACTTTTGGTTTCATTGTTTCGTTTTTCTCTTTCTTGAGTCATAGGAAACACCGTACTGATAAAGGGGGTCGAGGTAAAACTAAGGAAAAGTTTCCAAGTGATGCTCATCTCAAAATCCTACACCTACCCAATCCTTTCGAGTGAAGCCATTGGAAATCTCATACAGTTCAGTCAATTTCTTCAGTGACAGAGACGAAGTTCTTCTGGTCTCTGAGGAATTTGTACTGACTGAGGAGTTAGGAATTTGCCAGTGCGGATTGCCTACAAGTGAGGAACATGATAGCCCTGAGGAATTTGATACTCAAATTTCCGACCGTTGTTGTGCTACGCGGCAGCTGTCCCAAAATATCTACCCACCTAACGGTCATATCATAGAAGGGCATTTATGTCTTATCATGTCGGGCTGCTCCCTAGGCTATAAATAGCCGCCCCCTACAACCACTAGTTCGTTGGCTGCTCCGAGAGATAGATTGACACTTGTCATTTAGAGCATCCCATCCTCCGAGGACTTTGAGCGAAAATCATCAAGTGAGGAAAAACCCAAAACCCAAACACCTACAAACCCAAAGTGATTGAGCATCACTGAAGAGATTGTTCCTGTGTGGAACCGACGCTTCTTACCTTTGAGGACTGTGCATCCTCCAGACGGTTAGGCGTCATGGTCTAGAGCATCCAAGAGGAATTGTGGATCGCCGAGTGACCAAGTCTGTGAAGGTTTGGAAGTCACCTGTGAAGACTTACCATGAGTGTTTGGGCGAGGTCTGTGTGACCTTAGCTCAAGGAGAATACGGTGAGGACTGTGTGTCCGGGACTGTGTGTCCTCAGGTTTAAATACCTAGCCGCTCCAACCAGACGTACGACTGTCACAGCAGTTGGAACTGGTCTACCAAATCACTGTCTTCACCGAGCTACTGGTTCTATTTCCTCAACCCTTCCATTTCCTCGCATACTTGCTGTGTATTTGATCGTTTCTGTTTGAAGACTTTGACTGAAGACTTTCTCAATTTCCTCAATCCAATTTCTTCAGTCAGTTTGTCTTCAGCCTGCTTATCCTGTGTTTACGCTACTTGTACTCTGTTTTGTTTCATTTCATCATGATGACTATGCTACTGCTTTATTATGCATGTACCTGAGTACTTATTCCGCTGCTAAGTATTTCGTTGCTTAGGAATTTCCTCACCTTGAAATTCCTCAGTGACGAATTTGTAAAAATCGCCTATTCACCCCCCTCTAGTCGATATAACGCACTTTCAGTATCACAATCACCTATGGGGCCATGAGCCCCTTTGTGGTTCGGCAAAGGGGGATCACGTTGCACAAAGAGCAGAAGCCATGGAACAACACAACGGCGGTGACACTGGCAGCTTTTACCCAGGTTCGGGCTGTTGGATAGCGTAAAACCCTACTCCTGCTTTTTGGTGGATTGAGTGGAAGAACACAACAAGCGCGCAGTGCTCAAGCCCGGCAAGGAAGCCTTGGGGAGTGTAACTACGCACGTACAAGTGTGCCAGGGTCCGAATTCTTTGCTAGGTTGCCTTGGACCTCCTTTTATAGCTTAAGGGGTAACCACAATGGCAAAACGGTCTTTATCTACTGATTAGATAGCCAACGGGGCTATCATACCTAACTCTGGCAGTTAGGACAAAGTGCATTAAATGCACTGCTAGGTGTCAAGCAGAGGACAAAGCCCGGCAAGCCTGCCGAGCCACTTAACGATCTCTTGCTTATCATGTTGACACGCTTCAGGACAGGTGTCACTTGGATAAATCTTGTCTTCCAATGGGCCGCCTCGTGCTTAGCGGAGGCCACTTAATCACTTGGGGGCTCGACACCACACTGATATGTGACCTGCGTCGCCGTGCGGTGGAGCGGTGGTGTCTTTGCGGGGATTCTGCCCTTGGCAGACCCGACAAGCTTGGCGGGGAAGTCTTGGACTTGCCCTTGGGGCAGTCTCGACCGAGCCAGGCTCTCCTGCCCGGCAAGGGAGGTCCTCCCCAAGGTGATATTCTTTCGTCTTGGTCTTCTTGATCCGCTCTTTGATCTTAGTAAGAGCTGGTTCTTTGGCTCGGGTGTTGATGTTGGACAGACGATGCTAGTGTGCCTGTGTGTAATTCCGGGCAACAAATGCAAGTGTTTGTTGCACCGACACAGAGATATCCTTAAGGTCGAATTGATCAGGCGCATAGGTGATTGGCTATCAACAAATGTGTGGTTGGATAATTGGATTCCACGGGATCATAGACTGAAACCCACATGCACTATGACTACTAGCCCACCACAGTTGGTGAGCAAGTTCATTCACTCCACTACCAGGTAGTGGAATGTGCAGAAGCTCCAGGTTCACATGCTACCGATGGATGTGGAGGCGGTCCGGTAGATACCATTAAGTTTTGCAAGGCATGATGATTGTTGGGCATGGCATTATGAAAAGAGCGGTAGTTTTTCTGTCAAATCCGTGTATAGAATGTTGGTAGAAACTAAAATGCAATGAGAGGATTGGCTTAATGGATCAACAGGCAATTCAAACACAAAGGAGGAGGAGAAGAATTGGCACCTCTGGAAGGTTAGAGTGTCGGGTAAGCTGAAAGTGTTTGGCTGGAGACTTGCTAGGGCATCTCTGCCCACGGGCGAAGTTTAGAAGGATCACAACATGGCTTAGCCCACTGTGTGCCCTATATGCAACGCTGCGGTTGACTCCTGGAGACATGCTTTGCTCGACTGCAACTTAGCCCAGAGTGTGTGGGCATTACATGAGGACGATGCAGCAATTCCTCTTTCGGTGATGAAACGACTGACGCCAAACTTTGGCCCTTTGGTCTCAGCGCAACACTGGATAGTGCTTCCTCCATCCCAAAATAAGTGTCTCAACTTTGTACTAACTCTAGTACAAAGTTGTACTAAGGTTGCGACACTTATTTTGGGACGAAGGGAGTACTATATTTATTGAGATCTTAGTAACCCTATGGTCAATATGGTGGGCTCGGCGATGAGCAATACATGAGGGAAAATTCCAGAGTCCCTGGTTTACACATCTGTTCATAAGGAAGTATTTGAATGAGCTAGAACTTTGTAGTATTCCAGCAACAACTCAACGCACCCCTGATAGGTCAATGACAAGACAGCCAAGATGGATTGCGCCAGCGCCTAGGAGAGTTAAATTGAATGCGATGGTGTTGTCGCCAAGACCGTGAACATGGGTGTAATTGGCGTAGTTTGCAGGAGCAAGGATGGGCACTAGTTGGGCACATCAGTGGTGGTTCTTGCTAGTGTGACAGAACCGACAACCCTCGAAGCTCACGCATGCAGGGAAGCATTGGCTTTGGCCGAGGACTTGCATGTAACTAAAATTAATGTTGCAACCGACAGTCTGGGAGTCGTGAATGAGCTTCCGGATCGAGTTTTCTTAGGCCCTTATGGCATGATTCTTCGAGATATTTAAAATAGGGCTACTTCATTTCAGGATTGCTCTTTTAGTTTTGAACAACATGAATGTAATAGCGAACCCCACGCTCTAGCTAGGATGGCAACTAGCTTAGAAGTGGGTAGATATGTGTGGTTAGGTGATCTTCCAGATCACTTCTGTATTCCCTTTGTTTTGAACAATGAATAAAGCAAGTTGTTTCACTCCAAAAAGAAAGTTGACACCCGTGGCCGTGAACTAAGGTTTGCGAGACCTGACTCGCAACATGACCAATTTTGAATAGAAAAGAAATAAAGAAAACCGACTGCGCAACCTGACTCGCAACATGCCCAATTTGTGACGCGCGTGGGCGAGCGCTATTATATCACTATTGCTATTTCTCGCTTTGAGATGTAGCTCCGGTATGCCTCTAACGCAACCCTACTTGACCGACCTAGTGACGTAGTTGCGGCACATGTTTTTTATCTTTGTGATTTTCTTATCTTTTTTTAGGCAAACTCGCAAAGTTTTTATTCAACCGTCACATAGTTTACAGGGATGAAGCAAAGATCTCCCGGGTGACCCAACCAAACATGGTGGCCAGTCCTAAGTGTTAATGCATGCTTTGCCAGTTTGTGGGCCTCAACATTCGAGGTTCTAAACTCATGTGAGAAAATACAGGAAGTAAAATTCCTAGACGACTGCTTGATCTCGAGCGCAATTGCCCCATAGGAAGATGATGATCCCTTCTTTATCGCGTACACAGCAGCTTTGCAATTAGATGCAACAGAAACTTTGGATATATATAGGTCATTTGCTAGTGCAAGAGCTTCTCTGAAGGCCATGACCTCGGGCACTTCTAGGGGTGTGTTTGGATTGGAGCCAACAGCGAATTGGTAGTTGACCGGGCGTGGGTGCATGTTTGGATGAAGGCCAATAATTTGGCACGCCTTGCCCGCGTTAGCATCCCCAGTTCAGTTTTACGCCAACTTTTGGCGAGCCGCGGGCGGCAGAATCATGCGCCAATATTTTGGCAGCCAACGAATTGGTATGGCTGGCAAGGGCAGAATCCAAACACACCCTAGATCATCAATATTTCTGAACAAAATGGATGAAGCTCCTTGAAAAATTTCCGACTCAGCACGACAGATTGTTCCAACAGCACCAAAGTATCCCCTTCTTGCCACAGCGGCATCAACGTTGATCTTCTTATCTATTTTTAGTTGTTTGCAACACTTTTTTGTTTTCACTTCATCTTTCTTTGGTTTTCTTTGTTCCATCTTTTTTTCGGGTTCTACTTTTATTTTTTCAAACACATGTCTACATTTTCAGTACAAATTGTACATTTTTCGTGTACATTGTACATTTTTCATATACATCAAGAGCATTTTTATAGGGATCGACAATGACCGTGACTGGTGGCGCCCATGCCAGCGGTGGTCCTACAGGGATGCACTAGAGGCGTGATTTTTTTTCTTTTTTGGTTCATCTTTTTTCGTTTTTCAATGTCAATTTTAGTGGTTTTCTGTGTCGATTTACAATGGTTTTCTAAGTTTTTTGTGTGTTTTTCGATTCTATTTGGTTTTTAGTTTTTTTCTTTCTTTTTTCCCTTCTTTGGCACATGTCTACTTTTTCATACATGTTGTACATCTTTTGTATACATCAGGAATATATATTTTACACGTCTAACATATTTTAAATAAATCAGTAACATTTTTTTCAATTATATGTTTTTGTGTCTATTTTTTTTAACCACATTGTATATTTCTCATATACAGACTATAAGAAATATGTCAACTAGTGATCTTCTGTTAGTGACCCTGTAAGAAATGGTCGTAAATCTACGACCATTTGAGACCAATTGGTCGTAAGCTGTTCGGGGGGCTCCAAACCCTAAACCATAACGACTATTTTGTTCAGAAAGGTCGTAATTTCCTTACACAAAATGGTCATAAAGCAGACAACACTGATCCGCTGCCTTATTTCTAGCTGATCATGACCAATATAGATGGTAATAGCCTTGTAAATTATGGTGCATTGCTATGACTAGGCGCCACCTCATCAGTTTTGACTATGTGTGTGATGCCCCGCCTGGTTACCACTGTAGCCAGACGGTCGCCACGCATACCAGCCCAGGATATCACTCTGGCATGCGCTTTTATAACAAGTATCATAAACACAGGCATTTCTACTAATGGATATATCAGTCTTACATGATATATTACAAGTGTAATGGCAGCGGAAATCTCTATCTAAGGCAGCATGGTCCTGGTGCAGCTCCAATCCACAGGGATCTGACTGGGTTACTTTCCTAGCCCGCGAACGCTCCGGATCCTCGTCGACGTACGACGGATCCTTATGTGAACCTGGCCACATTGAAGGCCACTGAGTACTTTCGAATGTACTCGCAAGCAAACCAAACTAACATATACACCAAGCAAAGCAATCCATGGCATTCAAGCATGCACTTGTTATTAGAGCAATATTAATTGTCATGACATAGCATAATTAGCTAGCAATATCAATTATCATGCTATAGCAGGTTTATCCAGCAAGATAACTACTGAAGTAAATGTAGTAAGGTAAAGCATATTAAGTAAATATTCCAAACTCCGAATATTCTCGTGATCCAACCTGAATCCGATCCAACTCATGTGGTCATCCGACCACTCATCATATAGCCATCCCATGGCTAACTTATCATACTCCTGATATACATCTGATATCTATGCAGGACAAGTCCTTCCACCATTATCATCATTATTACGGTTGACCACCTAGTGAGGTCTGGACGGGCTGTCCAATACCGTGGACGCGGCTATTCGAATAGATTTTACACTCTGCAGAGGTTGCGCACTTTACCCACACCTTGGAGCACCTGACCTCGTGATCCCATTCAGGTGGACCAGCGTTGCTCCAACGAAACCTGCCTGACCCGTGACTCTCCCATCATACCACCGGCAATCATTCTCCCCCGAAGTCAAGCCCTGGGTGGCCCCTGTGTCACCCCATGACACCTGCCACCGTCGTGGCCCAACTCAACTGTCCCAAACCGGGACCGCGCGCAAACAAACAACTGGGCTCACAAGGTTATCATCGCCTACCGGGCCAGGGTAGCACGTACGCATAATCTTCCCTGTCTAGTGGTACCGGTGAAAGAGCACAGAGCCAGACCAAGTCAAGGCCGTCCCATACCAGCAAATGTGGTTGCACGGATAAGCCTGGATAGGTGGCTCAAGATCAATCGACTAAGTTCATTTAGCAAGCTTAGTGGTTCATCACAATAACTTAACATGGTAGTAACTAGGTATGAGATAACAACTGTGGAAACATAACAACCTATCTCCATATCGCAATGAGTCATTAGTGAAACAATATTTAAATAGCAAGTTATCACTTTACAAGTTCTAGCTGTAAGTTACGATCATCGGAACCCTTGCACAAAACTGGCAAAGAAACCAGTAGCCACCAGAACAGTCTTTACAACTCTGATCTGGGACATTACCAGAATAACTCAACACCGGCTCAAGATGGCTGGAAAGCAGCTCAGAGCATGAGACGGTGTTGATAAGAAGAATGTAGCAGCTCCCTAAGACGGCAAAGAAACTGCTCAGAGCATAGGGTCACTGCTACAGAAAGAAATTCAACAGTTGCCTCAGACGGCCGAAAAGTAGCTCAGAACATGGACAGTTGCTGACAAGAGAAATAAAAGTTGGCATCCACCCCGGACGGCCGGAAACAGCACAGAACACAGGCGTGGTCCCGTCACCGAAGAAAGTGCAAGCAAGGGTTCGTCAGAGTCACATACAACTCACTACTACGCATACAGACATAAGCATATTCATTTAAACATGCAAGAATAACACAGAGCAATGCTTTAGGGCATATATCAGATGGTCAACTTGCCTGGAGGTCGAAGAATACTCCGGGAAGAAGTGCGGTGAAGTCGCGGAAGAATTTGCCGAAAAAGATTCCCTCTCAAGGGGGCTGTTTTAGAGCAAGGGCAAAATGGTCATTTTCACTATGTGGCAACCTTATGAAAATGACACCAACAGAACGGGCTTGACGAGACGAAGACGTGGGCGTTGTTTTCACCTGAATCGGAGTTACGAGCGAAAAGTTGTGAGGGTTTGACTGCCAAGGACCTGTCTGCAAATAAACTATTTACTTTTGGGTCCTCCATAGTTTTTTTATGGAAAATGAATAAACTGCACTGTTGGACCTGGGCTGACTTGGGCTGAAACAGCCGCTGCGGCTACTGCTCCGCTGGGCCGAGCCCACCTGCGCTGCGGCTAAGGAAAAAGCAAACGGAGGGGGAGGCTGAGCCGCTGGCGAGCTGGGCCCGCATGCAGGTTCGTCTCCCACCCCGCGTGCTCAGCAGCAGAGACACGGCGCGCCGTCGAACGGCGATTTTCGACGGCACAGGCCGTCCCCGGCGGAGCTTCGACCACCGGCGAGCTCAGAAGAGGGCGGCGCACCCGCACAGATAGGACATGGTCCTCGAGGAAGACTAGGGTGATGATAGCTTCAACCTCGATGGGGTAGCTCGTCGGCCACCGTCGACGCCGGCGCTTTGGTTGTCCCGCGGAGAGGTTGAGCTTCGGAGTAGCTTCCGTTGGGTGCGGGGGCTCCATTAGGTGGTGTAACGAGGGGAGGGAAGCGGTGGTTGTCGGGGCTGGCCCGAGGGGATCACGGCGGCGATTCTCACCGGAGAGGAGGAAATCGAGCACCTCGGCTTGCTACGAAGGGGCGAGAGGGCTACGGGGAAGGAGGGAAGGAGCTTGGTGTGCTCGGGGAGCTTGGGTGCGTGCTATTTATAGCCGGCCGTGGCGTGGCGATAAGCACGCCCGCCGTGGCGACCTTATCTCCGCACTGGAGATCCGGCGAGGTGGCACGCGAGGAGAGGTGCCGACCTGACAAAGATCAGAGGGAGGGGACAGCTCGGGGAGCTCGAGATGCTTCGGGGAGGAAGAGGACAGCGGAGGGGAGGTGACAGAGGGGTTCACGGGAGGTACAGTGCCGCGGCGGCGATTGCCGTGGCGCGAGGAGGAAGAGATAGGAGGGGGAAGCTCCTGGAGGGGTGCACGCGGCCGTTGCGAAGCCACTGGACACTCCCAGACAAGCCACGGCTGACCGGAAGTGACCAACCGAGAGCAGAGCACCGGTTTGACCTATCCTGAACGTGGTCACCACCGGCACCACATGGCCCGACGATCAGCTTGACCTTAGACCATATCAAATAGATAGATCAGAGGTCAGTGAGTTGATATATGAGAATTTTGGATGGAAGTGGGGGCAAGATATGACTGATGCAAGCTCACAATGGTTCTGACATGAAACTTGGGTGGATTCTAGAGTAGAAATGGTTGAGGGTGGGGAACTGAAACTTTGTCAAACTGAGGTAGGGTAGGAAGGACTATATGCTGGTAAAATTTGAGATCATTTGGACAAGTTTTGCACACACTTCCTTCACAACTGCCAATTTGGTGCAGAAAAGGGATTTTGAAGCTGTGCTCAAATGGATTCATGAAATGAGCTGAATTTTTGTAGAGGTTGATGATTTGGAAGTATGGAAATGCTGGTAAAATTTAAGCTCATTTGGACATACCAAAATGGTACTTCCTTCACAGAGCTTCAATTTGGACAGAAACTTCAGAAAATTTCTGTGGCTGAATGGATAGATTAATTGAGCTGATTTTTGGTTTCCATGAGTGATTTAGCAATGTTAACCACCATGAAAGATTTCAGCTCAAAAAGATCAAGGGTTCAAGCACTTCCTTTGGAAACTGAAAATCTGAGCAGAATTTGCAAATGGATGCTGTGCTCAAACTTTAATGGGTGGAACTTGGGTTCTTGATGGAAATGATGAAGATATAGGTAGGAGAAGCTCCATAATTTATGTGGGATTTTTCCTAGCTACCAAAATGGTAGTTCCTTTAGAAAGTGCCCAAAATGCAATATTGGCATTAAATAGGAAAATGCAATTTCCCTTATTTAATTATGGCCAATATTTTTATGGGAGCTCAATATGATCACAAGGAATATCTCCACAAGTTTTCATGAACTTTGGAGATGGATAGATATTTTCCTGGATTTAATTCCTTTAAATAGTAAAAAAAGAAATTAATTATAAATGAAAAATATTGCAAATGACTAGGCAATATTTTTGCATATCCAGGGTTTATAGATATAGGATGATCACTGGGAAAAGTTTTGGAGGCAACAGATCAAAGGAAATTGGGGTTCCTTTGTAACGGAGAGGATCAGGGTTTCTCTTCCGGCAACTCGGAAGGTAGGGTTTCGGCGGCGAAACCCTGAGAATACATCTGGGGTGGCAAGGTTGAACTGGAGAGAATCTCTGGTTGGATAGGGAAGGCAAGGTTAAATGACCATCTTCATATACCCAGGAGCGAGAGAAATCCGGTAACACCAAGAAAAAAGACGGGAGTCAGATCCCGCGAAAGAAAAAAAACGGGAGCGAAAACCAGGGTGTTACAATGTGTCATGTCCATGTGTTAAATTTTGCCTATGTGTCATGCCCATGTGTCAATTTTGGCCCTAGGTTGTGAAGCAACCTACATTTCTGTCATCCCCAAAATTCCCACAAAATTCTCATAAATTCTTGGATCATATCTTTCACAAATATGTCGAATCCCTCCCTTGCCTAGTTAAAAAAAATCCCAAACTTTTTATCCAGAGAGAAATTTTGTGAAGGAAGTACTAGCTAGGCTTATCCAAATGATCTGAGATTTTTCCAAATCTTCCATATGCTCAAATCATCACTATACACAAAAATTGAGCTCTATCCAGCAATCCATGTGAGCTCATCATCCAATCTTTTATTTTGGTCATATTTTCAGTTTGTGAAGCAACTATATTTTATATTGCTTCATTATTGCTGAAAATTTACCAGGGCATGACCGTACCTATATAACTTCTCTACATCAAATTTAAGCTCATTTCATTTAGCCAATTGATACGTCCCCAACGCATCTATAATTTTTTATTATTCCATGCTATTGTATTATCAAACTTGGATGTTTTATGTGGCGCCCCGCCTGATTACCACTGTAGCCAGACGGTCGCCACGCATACCATCACAGGAAATCACTCTGGCATGCACGTTTACAACAAGTATCAAGAATACATGCATTTCTATTAATGGATATATATGTCTTACATGATATTTTACAAGGGTGATGGCAGCGGAAAAGATCTATCTCAGGTAGCATGGTCTTGGTGCGGCTCCAATCCACAGGGATCTGACTGGGTTACTCTTCTAGCCCGCGAACGGTCCAGCTCCTCGACGACGAACGATGGATCCTTATGTGAACTGGCCATGTTAAAGGCCGCTGAGTACTTTTGAATGTACTCGCAAGCAAACCAAACCAACATACACACCAAGCAAAGCAATCCATGGCATTCAAGCATGCATTTGTTATTAGAGCATCATTAATTATCATGGGATAGCATACCTATATAGCAATATTAATCATTATGATGTAACAGGATTATCTAGCAAGATACTACTAAGGTAAATATAATAAAGAAAAGCATATCAAGTAAATAATCCATATTCCGAACAATATCGGGATCCAATCCAACTCTTTTGGTCATCTGACCATCTCTTTCATAGCCATTCCCTGGCTATCATATCATATCCCTGACATCATCCGATGTCTATGCATCTCCACTGTAAGTCTGATAAACTTACTCTCTTACAGGTTGTCCCACAATCCTCGGAATACTCATGAGTCGCTGAGTACCTCCGATAATAAGACAAGTTCTTCCATCAATATTATCTTTGTTACGGTTGAACACCTAGTGAGGTCTGGACGGACTGTCCAATACCGTGGACGCGGCTATTCGAATAGATTTTTCACTCGGGAGAGTGATACTTCTTGAGCTTGCGTTGCTTTTTCCCTTGAAGAGGAAAGGGTGATGCAGCAAAGTAGAGATAAGTATTTCCCTCAGTTTGAGAACCAAGGTATCAATCCAGTAGGAGACAACGCACAAATCACCGAATACCTGCACAAACAATCAAACAACTTGCACCCAACGAGATAAAGGGGTTGTCAATCCCTTCACGGTTATTTGCAAAAGTGAGATCTGATAGAGATAGATAAACGATAAAGTAAATATTTTTGGTATTTTTGTTTTATAGATCGGAAAGTAAAAGATTGCAAAATAGTAGATCGGAAACTTGTATGATGAAAAGTAGAAGATTATATGATGGAAAATAGACCCGGGGGCCATAGGTTTCACTAGAGACTTCTCTCAAGATAGAAAATAATACGGTGGGTGAACAAATTACTGCCGCGCAATTGATAGAAAAGCGCAAAGTTATGACGATATCTAAGGCAATGATCATGAATATAGGCATCACGTCCGTGTCAAGTAGACCGAAACAATTCTGCATCTACTACTATTACTCCACACATCGACCGCTATCCAGCATGCATCTAGAGTATTAAGTTCATAAAGAATGGAGTAATGCATTAAGTAAGATGACATGATGTAGAGGAATTAACTCAAGCAATATGATGAAAACCCCATCCTTTTATCCTCGATGGCAACAATACAATACGTGCCTTGCTGCCCCTACTGTCACTGGGAAAGGACACCGCAAGATTGAACCCAAAGCTAAGCACTTCTACCATTGCAAGAAAAACCAATCAAGTTGGCCAAACCAAACCGATAGTTCAAAGAGAATTACAAAGATATCAAATCATGCATATAAGAATTCAGAGAAGATTCAAATAATATTCATAGATAAGCTGATCATAAATTCACAATTCATCGGATCTCGGCAAACACACCGCAAAAAAGTATTACATCGAATAGATCTCCAAGAACATCGAGGAGAACATGGTATTGAGAATCAAAGAGAGAGAAGAAGCCATCTAGCTACTAGCTATGGACCCGTAGGTCTGTGGTAAACTACTCACCCTTCATCGGAAGGGCAATGGTGTTGATGTAGAAGCCCTCCGTGATCGAATCCCCCTCCGACAGGGTGCCAGAAAAGGTCCCTAGATGGGATCTCACGGGTACAGAAGGTTGCGGCGGTGGAAAAGTCTTTTCGTGGATGCCTCTGTTGGTTTGGGGATATATGAGTATATATAGGAGAAAGAATTAGGTCAGGAGGTGCACGAGGGGTCCACAAGTGTGGGGGCATGCCCTACCCCCCTGGGCGCGCCCTCCGTTCGAGTGGCCGCCTCGTGGCTTCTCCGACTTCATCTCCAAGTCTCCTGGTTTCCTTTTGGTCCAAGAAAAATCATCGCAAAAGTTTTATTCCGTTTGGACTTCGTTTGGTATTCCTTTTCTGCGAAACTTAAAAACAAGGAAAAACAGAAACTGGCACTGGGCTCTAGGTTAATAGGTTAGTCCCAAAAATAATATAAAATAGCATATTAATGCATATAAAACATCCAAAATAGATAATATAATAGCATGGAACAATAAAAAATTATAGATACGTTGGAGACGTATCACAGAGGTTGTGCACTTTACCCACACCATGGAACACCTGGCCTCGTGATCCCATTCGGGTGGACCAGTGTTGCTCCAACGAAACCTACCTAACCCATGACTCCTCTACCGTACCACCGGCAATCATTCTCCCCCAGAGTCAAGCCCTGGGTGGCCCCTGTGTCACCTCGTGACACCTGCCACCGTCGTGGCCAACTGAACTATCCCGAACAGGGACGCCGGCAAAGAACTCAACTGGGCTCACAAGGTTATAGCCGCCTACCGGGCCAGGGCAGCATGCGCGCATAACCTTCCCTGTTTGGTGGTACCGATAAAAGAGAACGCGATCAGACCAATTCAAGGCCATCCCATACCGGCAAATGTGGTTGCACGGATAAGTCTGGACAGGTGACTCTGGATCAACCGACTAGGTTTAGCTTAAGCAAACATTTAGCAAGCATGGTGGTTTATCACAATACCTTGAGATAGCAGTAGCTATGCATTTAGGTAAGTTACTTTGAACTACCACATAACAAACTAGTGCAAGTAATGTAAACAACAAGTGCAATCTAGCAGAAGTTTAGTCACTTCTATCATGGGCATAATCATTAATTAAACACGCAAGAATAACACAGAGCAATGCTTTAGGGCATATGTCAGATGGTCGGCTTGCCTGGGGTCGAAGAATACTCCGGGAAGAAGTGTGGAGAGTCCGCGGAAAGGATCGCCGGAAACCGTTCTCTCTCGGAGGGCTGATAGAAGGGCAAGGGCAAAGTGGTTCACCTGATTCGGACTGAAGACGTGGGCGTTGGTTTCACCTGATTCGGAGTTACGGATGAAACGTTACGGCCGTTCGTTCGTTAGGCATAAAACAGACAGAAATATGTCCGCTTCTGCCCTTATGGGGCGAATGTCCGCAAAATAGCTGTTTCGGCTGCGGCTGGGCTGAACTGAAAGCGCATTTCCCAGGAATACATTTCCGCGCATAGAAAGTGTATTCACCCAATACGCTTCCACTTACCCAGTCAACGGGCCCGGCCTGGTCAATGGTGAGAGGATGATGCGTGGGGCCCACCGCGCCTTCTCTCACCTCCTCCCTGTCTCCTTCCTCCTCATGACAGAGAGCAGGAGAGGGCCTCGGCCGTCGGCGCAGGTGGCGTCCGGCGACGCGGGAGGGCCGGCCAGCGAGCCGAGGAGGTAGGGCGCTCCTCGCGGCACCCGTGGGTGGCTACGAGGCTGGCTGGGACCGCCCACAGCGATGGCTCCATAGGGAGGCCGTGGCGTCCGTATATTGCGAAGAGGAGGACCACGCCGGCGAGGTTCCTCCGTCGGAAAGGAGGTCGGCGGCGGCGGCGCAGGATCCAGAGGGTCTCTAGGGCGCCAAAAGAGGGAAGGGGAGGGCCAGGACCAGCGGTTGGCCGAGGGGATCGGTGGCGACCGCCTCGGCCATGGAGAGAGGAGGAAGCTCTCGGAGCTCGGGGAGAGGATGGGGATGGTTGCTGGTGGTTGGGAGGACTCGGGGCGAGCTATTTATAGCCACGGGGAGGGGTCTCGCAACAACAGCCGGAGCTTCCAGAGCGCGGCGAGGTGGCGGCGTTCGAGCGGGGAATCAACGTCGGCAGAGGCAGCCACCAGCTAGGGGATGAGGGGGAGATGGTTCCAAACAAGCC
The DNA here is from genome assembly GCA_011799875.1 of Thinopyrum elongatum. Lineage (NCBI taxonomy): Eukaryota > Viridiplantae > Streptophyta > Magnoliopsida > Poales > Poaceae > Thinopyrum > Thinopyrum elongatum. The sequence goes on along the minus strand of CM022301.1, from coordinate 508,684,725 downwards.
ACGCGTGCGGTGGGAAGCTCGTCGGTGCTGCCGGACAAGCCGGAGCCCGTGGAAGCGAGCTCCCGAAGCCTCTGGGCACGCAGTGCTCTGCCTTGGCGTGCACTACACGCGGTCACCGTGTGGCCACGGCGTTGCCACGCCGCACTCGCAGCCAAATTGTGTTTGGGGTCTTCTCTTTCCTTCGCTGAGTTGACTTGAGAGGGTTTGGAGGGAAGTGGCTGCAAGAAATGACAAATGGGAGCTAACTTAGGTTCTGACCAGCAGGTGTTTGATATGTGGTGTGGCCACCACAGTGCTCACCTTCGCCTATTCTTTGGCAGAGAGTGATCACTCACTAGGGTGACCATCCGTACCAAAATTCAGCACCAAGGGATTGCTCTAGATGGCACCTCCCTTGCAAACTGGCTAGAAATGGAATTGAGAGTGCTGGGGAAGAATGGTTAGATAGATCTAGCTCAAATTTTGTGGAGGGTGATGATTTGAACACATAAAGCCACTGTAAAAGTTTCATACCATTTGGGTACACCAAAATGGTAATTGCTTCACAGAGGTCCCAAATGGATAGAAACTTGAGAAAATTATTGGGGAAGAGTGGATAGAGGGATTGAGCTAGTTTTTGGTTTCCATGAGTGATTTATCAATGTTAACCACCATGAAAAGTTTCAGCTCAAATAGATCAAGGGTTCAAGCACTTCCTTTGCAATTTGCCCAACTGGACATAATTTGCAAATTGATGTTGTGCTAACAATTTGAACTATGGAACTTGGGTTCTTGATGGAAATGGTGAATATATGGATAGGAGAAGCTCCACAATTTATTTGGAATTCTTCCTGGCTACCAAAATGGTAGTTCCTTTAGAAACTGCCCAAAATGCAATATTGGCATTAAATAGGAAAATGCAATTTCCCTTATTTAATTATGGCCAATATTTTTATGGGAGCTCAATATGATCACAAAGAATATCTCCACAAGTTTTCATGAACCTTGGAGATGGATATATATTTTCCTGGATTAATTCCTTTAACTGGCAGAAAAAGGAATTAATTATAAATGAAAAATATTGCAAATGACTTGGCAATATTTTTGCATATCCAGGGTTTATAGATAAAGTATGATCACTGGGAGAAGTTTTGGAGTCAGCAGATCAAAGGAAATTGGGGTTCCTTTGTAACAGAAGAGATTAGGGCTTCCCTTCCAGCAACTCGGAAGGTAGGGTTTCGGTGGCAAAACCCTGAGAATATATCTTGGGTGGCAAGGTTGGATTGGAGAGAATCTCTGGTTGGATAGGGAAGGCAAAGTTAAATGACCATCTTCATATACCCAAGAACTAAAGAAATCCGATAACACCGAGAAAAAAGACGGGAGTCAAATCCTGCGAAGCAAAAAAACAGGGAGCGAAAACCAGGGTGTTACAAACCTATCCCCCTTAAGAAAATCTCGTCCTCGAGATTTCCGGGCTTACCTCCCGGTGAAGTGGGACTTACCTGTGTGTGACTTGGATCCATCAGCGGTCTTGTCTTTGTTGGTTCATTGACCTTTTAACTACCTCTTCTGATGGATCGGGTATTGTCTCTGCATACAACTTCCTTGAATCCTTCTCTTTCCTGTCAGGTGTACCTTTTGTCCGGATAGTAATGTTGCTGGGTGGGGTAGCAGGTAATACCAACAAACAGCTCGGTTTCCTTTGCCTGTAAGTGACAACTTTGGTTTCATTGTGATGCTTCGTACTCTTACTGTCATGGGCAAGACATCCTCTGCTGGTACAAGGCTTACATGCTCGTATGGCCTTGGGAAACTTTCTTTTTGTCATGTCAAAATGCTCAGTCTGGCTGTGGGTTCCATACTGATGTTTCATTCTGTCTTAGGCGTTCTGACTTTGTCTTTAGATGATCCACAATTCAAGGAACAACATGACTGAGCTATTGCTGCTATATCCCCAACTGAGATGTCAGGCATGATCACAAATTAATCATAGACAGTAATCTCTTATTTCAATGATGTCATGATGTCTACGAGCTATTGATGCTGACGTACATGTGCTTTCAGCTATTCTATCAGAATGTCTTGTTTCAAACTCTGTCGCTCATGGAGATGGCTCTGTCATAAATAGCCTCTGTAGTCCTTGTTATGACCATTGAGCTAAACATAGTATCGCTATCATCCGGTGTATCTTTCGGAGTATAGCCTCTTTTATCTTGGTTGATGGCCCGAATTCATGATGAATGCGGTAATCTCACTTGTAACCGCAAGTAGTGCATTGTTGTGGCCGTATATGCAAGAGTCTGACAAGGGTCGGTAATACCACCCTGTCTGTGAATCTATATCTTGCTGACCGTCATGGAGGTTGTTTGTTCACAACTTCTTTGTTCTTGAGGATTCCTTTGATGGACTTGTCATGTCCTACCAACACGGCTTATTGATTTTTTTCCCGGTCTGTCGGGTTTGTTCTCTCAACTTACTCTCGCATATCTTGTAGGGGTTGCTGTGCTCATATTCTTACTCGAGTTATGGGGCCAATGTTTCTCTGAACACAGTCATTCCCATGTACGAGTGGCTCGCATGAACTGATCCACTGGACTGCATACAACATATGCAGGTGTAGGATAAATCCTTCCATAATCACTGAGTTCTGAGACGGACGTATGTCCAGAGTAGTTCGTGCTTTTGACAAGCTTGTTGTGGGCACGATGGTCTGTTGAAGAAGGTTGAATTCCTTATGCTCAAAGCTTTTGCCCAAGTAGCGTGCTGAAGAATGCTGGGTATCGTACCTCGGAAGTTTTTCCCTCATGTGGCTTACTGTGGAAGGTCAGGTGCCTTATGCTGGAAACTTTCCGCGGTAACAAGCTGTGGAAGATGGGAGTGTCGTACCCCAGAAGATTTTCTCACCAAGTGGCGTACCGAGGAAGGTTGGCAGTCTGGTAGCTTGCGGAGGAAGGCTGGGTTCCTTATGCCAGAAGCCTTTCACTGTGTATGCAATCGGAGCTATGGCCGATTCTGGCTTCCTTCTGAAGTATCCGGAATTTTACCCATAGCGGAGCCAAACTTGGTATAGGCCATACCTTGTCTGAAAGTACTCTACTGTCACACACCACTTGTCTTCTGCTGGTCTGATCATTGCTGCTGTAAGGGTTGCAGAACTGATGCAGGCTTCGTGTTGTTAATTAGTTCGGAATACCCCTTGCATTCAAACCAAGTGTTGCCGATAATAAGCAGTTGATGGATAATTCCATTCGGTTCAGCTGAGCTTCCAAGCGTATTAAGTTCTCATTGATTCTGGGTAACCGCGAACTTATCCATATTCCTTGCAAACCTTGTCACAGTGCCCAGAAGTATTTGCATCGGTGAACTCCAAGATATGCTTTGAAATTTGTACCAACGTACCGGAGTTTTGTTGCTGCTCTTGGCACATACACATTCTTGAAATATGTCTTCGGTGGGTAATAGATGATTCTTAGGTCCATTGAGAAAAGACTCGGTTCACCTCACTGACTAAAATAATCCTTATATCGCGGACGGAATAATTTGTCCTTACTCGTGTTCATTCTTGGTAACTCATCTGACTGCTCCTTAGGCGTGATCTGTTCTGAGGCAAACTCTCTCAGGTATATTCTGACCTTGTCTGTTGCACATAGATTCTGCTTCTGACTCATCCTTCGTCCTTGACAGATCCAGTGTTGTTATTCTGAATACCAGGCAGTTGGCTTGGCTTGACTCTTGCTGAAGTGGGATTATTGAGTATTATCCCAATTGCATGCTGATCTTCTTGACGGCACTTGCAGATGGATCCAGTCGGAGCGAAGAAATGAAACCGACAAAAGGAACAAGAACCGCGAAAAACCAAAAAGCAAATAAAGCTCAAATCTTGCGGACCTTACACATGTGGCCAAGGATCCACTAGTATAACTAGTATAGCGCACTCTATGCACTTCTAAGGATTTAGAAGCGAAACCACACAATCCTCCTGGTAGCACTGGTGTCAAGCTCCTACTACTTCTTTAGAGAACATCAAACTCGACGCACGACCATAGCCAAAATGGCTTAGTCAACGATCCTAAGGTTGTCGAGGAAAGATGGAATTTATATGTGTTTCCCAAAGGAAACTAGAGTTAAGAAGAGAAATGCCAGCGCTAGCAAGCAGGGTAAGCATATCTGGTTTACCCAGGGGTTAAGGGCTCACGGGTCATTGTCGGGTGCGAACATTTTGTACCGGAGGCAAAGGCCACGAGAGTTGGGGTCTGATGGAGCCAAAAACCTATGGGGTTGCCTTATGATCAATAGTAGCCATGCCAGGTTGGCAAAGAAGGCTGAAATCCATCTGGGCTTTCTACTAAACACAAGACAATGAAGTCTGGCTAGGGTAACCTATAGTCAGCCTGGCTGCTCTGATACCATCCGTTGTGGCGCCCCGCCTGATTACCACTGTAGCCAGACGGTCGCCACGCATACCAGCCCAGGAAATCACTCTGGCATGCGCGTTTACAACAAGTATCAAGAACACAGGCATTTCTATTAATGGATATATAAGTCTTACATGATATTTTACAAGGGTGATGGCAGCGGAAAAGATCTATCTAAGGCATAATGGTCTTGGTGCGGCTCCAATCCATAGAGATCTGACTAGGTTACTCTTCTAGCCCGCGAACGCTCCGCCTCCTCGACGACGAATGACGGATCCTTATGTGAACCTGGCCATGTTAAAGGCCGTTGAGTACTTTTGAATGTACTCGTAAGCAAACCAAACCAACATACACACCAAGCAAACCAATCCATGGCATTCAAGCATGCATTTGTTCTTAGAGCATCATTAATTATCATGGCATAGCATACCTATCTAGCAATATTAATCATTATGATGTAACAAGATTATCTAGCAAGATACTACTAAGTTAAATACAATAAAGAAAAGAATATCAAGTAAATAATCCATATTCTGAACAATATCAAGATCCAATCCAACTCTTTTGGTCATCTGACCATCTCTTTCATAGCCATTCCCTGGCTATCATATCATATCCTTGACATCATCCGATGTCTATGCATCTCCACTGTAAGTCTAATAAACTTACTCTCTTACGGGTTGTCCCACAATCCTCGGAATACTCATGAGTCGCTGAGTACCTCCGATCATAAGACAAGTTCTTCCATCATTATTATCTTTGTTATGGTTGACCACCTAGTGAGGTCTAGACGGACTGTCCAATACCATGGACGCGGCTATTCGAATAGATTTTTCACTCTGCAGAGGTTGTGCACTTTACCCACACCATGGAGCACCTGGCCTCGTGATCCCATTCGGGTGGACCGGTGTTGCTCCAACAAAATCTGCCTAACCCATGACTCATCTACCGTACCACCGGCAATCATTCTCCCTCGGAGTCATGCCCTGGGTGGCCCCTGTGTCACCTCGTGACACCTGCTACCGTCGTGGCCAACTAAACTGTCCCAAACGGGGACGCCGACAAAGAACTCAACTGGGATCACAAGGATATCGCCGCCTACCGGGCCAGGGCAGCACCCGCGCATAACCTTCCCTGTTTGGTGGTACCGATAAAAGAGCACGCGATTAGACCAAGTCAAGGCCATCCCATACCGGCAAATGTGGCTGCACGGATAAGTCCAAACAAGTGATTCTGGATCAACCGACTAGGTTTAGCTTAAGCAAACATTTAGCAAGCATGGTGGTTTATCACAATACCTTGAAATGGCAGTAGCTATGCATTTAGGTAAGTTAGTTTGAACTACCACATAGCAAACTAGTGCAAGTAATGTAAACAGTAAGTGCAATCTAGCAAAAGTTTAATCATTTCTATCACAGGCATAATCATTAATTAAACACGCAAGAATAACACAGAGCAATGCTTTAGGGCATATGTCAGATGGTCGGCTTGCCTGGGGTCGAAGAATACACCGGGAAGAAGTGTGGAGAGTCCGCGGAAAGGATCGCCGGAAACCGTTCTCTCTCGGAGGGCTGATAGAATGGCAAGGGCAAAGTGGTCATTTTAATAGTGTTATAACCTTGTTAAAATAATACTAACAGAACGGGCTCGACGAACTGAAGACGTGGGCGCTGGTTTCACTTGATTCGGAGTTACGGATGAAAAATTACGGTCGTTCATTCGTTAGGCATAAAACAGACAAAAATATGTCCATTTCTGCCCATATTGGGCGAACGTCCGCAAAATAGCAGTTTTGACTGCAGCTGGGCTGAACTGAAAGCGCATTTCCTAGGAATACGTTTCCGCGCATAGCAAGCGTATTCACCCAATACGCTTCCACTTACCCAGTCAACGGGCCTGGCCTGGTCAATGGTGAGAGTATGATGCGTGGGGCCCACCGCGCCTTCTCTCACCTCCTCCCTGTCTCCTTCCTCCTCACGATAAAGAGCAGGTGAGGGCCTCGGCCGTCGGCGCAGGCGGCATCCGGCGACGCGGGAGGGCCGGCCAACGAGCCGAGGAGGTCGGGCGCTCCTCGCGGCACCCGTGGGTGGCTGCGGGGCTGGCCGAGACCGCCCACAACGAAGGCTCCATAGGGAGGCCGCGGTGGCCAGATGCTGCGAAGAGGAGGACCGCGCCGGTGAGGTTCCTCCGCTAGAGAGGAGGTCGGCGGTGGCGACGCAGGATCCAGAGGGGCTATAGGGCGCCAAAAGAGGGAAGGGGAGGGCCAGGAGCAGCGGCTGGCCGAGGGGATCGGCGGCGGTCGCCTCGGCCATGGAGAGAGGAGGAAGCTCCCGGAGCTCGGGGAGAGGATGGGGATGGTTGCTGGTGGTTGGTTGGACTCGGGGCGAGCTATTTATAGCCACGGGGAGGGGTCTCGCGATGATAGCCGGAGCTTCCAGAGCACGGTGAGGTGGCGGCGTTCAAGCAGGGAATCGACGTCGGCAGAGGCAGCCATCAGCTAGGGGACGAGGGGGAGATGCTTCCAGATGAGCCACGCGTGCGGTGGGGAGCTCATGGGCGCTGTCGGACAAGACGGAGCCCGCGGAAGTGAGCTCCCGAAGCCTCTGGGCACGTGGTGCTCTACCTTGGTGTGCACTACACGTGGTCACCGCGTGGCCACGGCGTTGCCACGCCGCACTCGCAGCCAAATTGTGTCTGGGGTCTTCTCCTTGCTTCACTGAGTTGACTTGAGAGGGTTTGGAGGGAAGTGGCTGCAAGAAATGACAGATGGGAGCTAACTTAGGTTCTGACTAGCAGGTGTTTGAGATGTGCTGTGGCCACCACAGTGCTCACCTTGGCATGTTCTTTGGCAGAGAGTGATCACTCACTAGGGTGACCATCCTTAGCAAAATTCAGCACCAAGGGATTGCTCTAGATGGCACCTCCCTTGCAAACTGGCCAGAAATGGAAATGAGAGTGCTGGGGAAGAAATGGTTAGATAGATCTAGGTCAAATTTTGTGGAGGGTGATGATTTGAACATATGAAGCCACTGTAAAAGTTTCATACCATTTGGGTACACCAAAATGGTACTTGCTTCACAGAGGTTCCAAATGGACAGAAACTTGAGAAAACTGTTGCGGAAGAATGGATGGAGGGATTGAGCTTGTTTTTGGTTTCCATGAGTGATTTAACAATTTGAACTATGGAACTTGGGTTCTTGATGGAAATGGTAAATATATGGATAGGAGAAGCTCCATGATTTATTTGGGATTCTTCCTGGCTACCAAAATGGTAGTTCCTTTAGAAACTGCCCAAAATGCAATATTGGCATTAAATAGGAAAATGCAATTTCCCTTATTTAATTATGGCCAATATTTTTATGGGAGCTCAATATGATCACAAAGAATATCTCCACAAGTTTTCATGAACCTTGGAGATGGATAGATATTTTCCTAGATTTAATTCCTTTAACTGGCAGAAAAAGGAATTAATTATAAATGAAAAATATTGCAAATGACTTGGCAATATTTTTGCATATCTAGGGTTTCTAGATAAAGGATGATCACTGGGAGAAGTTTGGGAGTCAGCAGATCAAAGGAAATTGGGGTTCCTTTGTAACGGAAGAGATTAGGGTTTCCCTTCCGGCAACTCGGAAGGTAGGGTTTCGGTGGCAAAACCTTGAGAATATATCTTGGGTGGCAAGGTTGGATTTGAGAGAATCTCTGGTTGGATAGGGAAGGCAAAGTAAAATGACCATCTTCATATAACCCAAGAGCTAAAGAAATCCGATAACACCGAGAAAAAAGACGGGAGTCAAATCCCGCAAAGGAAAAAAAATAGGGAGCGAAAACCAGGGTGTTACATTTTATATGCATTATTATGCTATTTTATATCATTTTTTGGGACTAACCTATTAACCTTGTGCCCAGTGCCAGTTGCTCTTTTTTACTTGTTTTTGTCTTTACAGAAAATCAATACCAAATGGAGTCCAAATGGAACAAAACTTTTTGATGATTTTTCTTGGACCACAAGACACCATTGAAGCTTCAGGAGGAGGCCAGAAAAGCCACGAGGAGATGGCAAGCTTGGAGGGCACGCCCTAGGGGGCCCCCTGTTACTCTTCCAGCCCTAATTCTTCTTCTATAAATACTCAAATATTCCCCATAGACCAGAGGGCACACCAAAAATACTTTTCCTCCGCCGCAAGTTTCTGTCCTCATGAGATCCCATCTTGGGGCCTTTTTCGGTACTCCGCTGGAGGGGGATTCAATCACAGAGGGATTCTACATCAACCTTGCTTCCCTTCCGATGATGTGTGAGTAGTTTACCACAGACCTACGGTTCCATAGCTAGTAGCAAGATGGCTTCTTCTCTCTCTTTGATCTTCAATACAACGTTCTCCTTGATGTTCTTGGAGATCTATTCGATGTAATCTTCTTTTTCGGTGCATTTTTTGAGATCCGATGAATTGTGGGTTTATGATCAGATTATCTATGAATATTATTTGAGTCTTCTCTGAACTCTTTTATGCATGATTAAGACAGCTTTGTGTTTCTCTCCGATCTATTGATTTGGTTTCGCCAACTAGATTTATTTTTCTTGAAATGGGAGAGGGGCTTTGTAGTGGGTTCAATCTTGCAGTGCTTATTCCCAGTGACAGAAAGGGACATGACATGTATTTCTATTGTTGTCTGCTACTTCTTGAGCTTGCATTGATTTTTCCCTTGAAGAGGAAAGGGTGATGCAGCAAAGTAGAGATAAGTATTTCCCTCAGTTAAGAACCAAGGTATCAATCCAGTAGGAGGCACAAGCAAGTCTTCAATCTATGCACCTGCTCAAACTAACAAACACTTGCACTCAACGCGAAAAAGGGGTTGTCAATCCCTTCACGGTCTCGAACAAGAGTGAGATCTAATAAAGATAGGTATAAAAGATTACTAAAATGTAAAACAAATAAATTGTAGCAAAATATTTTTTGTTTTTTTGGTTTATAGATCTGAAAATATATCATGTAAAATAGACCCCGGAGGGCATAGGTTTCACTAGAGGCTTCTCTCTTGAAGATAGCATACGGTGGGTGAACAAATTACTGTTGAGTAATTGATAGAAAAGCGCAAAGTTATGATGATATCTAAGGCAATGATCATGAATAGAGGCATCACGTCTGTGACAAGTAGACCAAAAAGATTCTCCGTCTACTACTATTACTCCACACATTGACCGACTCCTGCCTACATCTAGAGTATTAACTGCATAAGAACAGAGCAACGCTTTAAGTAAGATGAAATGATGTAGAGGGATAAACTCAAGCAATATGATGAAAACCCCATCGTTTTATCCTCGATGGCAACAATACAATACATGCCTCGCTACCCCCTCTGTCACTGGGTGAGGACACCGCAAGATTGAACCCAAAACTAAGCACCTCTCCCATTGCAAGAAAAACCAATCTAGTTGGCCAAACCAAACCAATAGTTCGAAGAGAAATACAAAGATATCTTAATCATGCATAAAAGAGTTCAGAGAAGACTCAAATAATATTCATAGATAATCTGATCATAAATCCACAATTCACCGGATCTCAACAAACACACCGCAAAATAGTATTACATCGAATAGATGTCCAAGAACATCGAGGAGAACATTGTATTGAAGATCAAAGAGAGAGAAGAAACCATCTAGCTACTAGCTATGGATCCGTAGGTCTGTGGTAAACTACTCACGCATCATCGGAAGGGTAGCAAGATTGATGTAGAGGCCCTCCGTGATCGAATCCCCCTCCGACAGGGTGCCGAAAAAGGCCCCAAGATGGTATCTCACGGGAACAGAGGCTTGTGGCAGCGGAAAAGTATTTTGTTGGACACTTCTGGTGGTTTGCGAATATTTGGGAATTTATAGAGAAAGGATTAGGGTTAGGAGACCCCGAGGGGCCCATAAGCCCTCAGGGCGCACCCCCCAGGGGAGCGCCTAGCAGGCTTGTGGCCTCCTCGGCCATCGTCTGACCCCCTCTCCAAGCTCCGTGGATGTCTTCTGGGCCAAGAAAAATCATCGTAAAGTTTTATTCCGTTTGGACTCCGTTCGATATTCCTTTTCTGTAAAAATCTAAAACAAGGAAAAAAAATACAAACTGGCACTGGGCTCTAGGTTAATAGGTTAGTCCCCAAAATAATATAAAATAGCATATTAATGCATATAAAACATCCAAAACAGATAATATAATAGCATGGAACAATAAAAAATTATAGATACGTTGGAGACGTATCAAGCATCCCCAAGCTTAATTCCTGCTCGTCCTCGAATAGGTAAATGATAAAAAAAAAATTATGTGGAATGCTACCTAACATATTTATCAATGTAATCTTATTTATTATGGCATGAATATTCAGATCCATAAGATTCAAAGCAAAAATTTAATATTGACATAAAAACAATAATACTTCAAGCATACTAATAAAGCAATCATGTCTTCTCAAACTAACATGGCCAAAGAATGTTATCCCTACAAAATCATATAGTCTGGCTATGCTCCATCTTCATCACACAAAGTAATTCATCATGCACAACCCGGATGACAAGCCAAGCAATTGTTTCATACTTTTGATGTTCTCAAACTTTTTCAACTTTCACGCAATACATGAGCGTGAGCCATGGATATAGCACTATAGGTGGAATAGAATATGGTGGTTGTGGAGAAGACAAAAAGAAGGAGAAAGTCTCACATCAACTAGGAAAATTAATGGGCTATGGAGATGCCCATCAATTGATATCGATGCAAGTGAGTAGGGATTGCCATGCAACGGATGCACTGGAGCTATAAGTGTATGAAAGCTCAAAAAGAAACTAAGTGGGTGTGCATCCAACTTGCTTGCTCACGAAGACCTAGGGCAATTTTGAAGAAGCCCATCATTGGAATATACAAGCCAAGTTCTATAATGAAAAATTCCCACTAGTATATGAAAGTGACAAAATAGGAGACTCTCTATCATGAAGATCATGGTGCTACTTTGAAGCACAAGTGTGGAAAAAGGATAGTAACATTGTCCCTTCTCTCTGTTCTCTCATTTTTTTATTTGGGCTTCTTTGGCCTATTTTATTTTTTTGTAAAGTCCGGAGACTCATCCCAACTTGTGAGGGAATCATAGCTTCCATCATCCTTTCCTCACATGGGACAAAGCTCTAATCATGATGATCATCACACTTTTATTTACTTACAACTCAAAAATTACAACTCAATACTAAAACAAGATATGACTCTATATGAATGCCTCTGGTGGTGTACCGGGATGTGCTATGATCAAGAGTGACATGTATAAAAAAATTGAATAGTGGCCTTGCCACAAATACTATGCCAACTACATGATCATGCAAAGCAATATGATAATGATGGTGCGTGTCATAATAAACGGAACGGTGGAAGTTGCATGGCAATATATCTCGGAATGGCTATGGAAATGCCAAAATAGTTAGGTATGGTGGCTCTTTTGAGGAAAATATATGGTGGGCTTAATGCACCAGTGAAAGTTGCACGGTACTAGATAGGCTAGCAATGGTGGAAGGGTGAGAGTGCGTATAATCCATGGACTCAACATTAGTCATAAAGAACTCACATACTTATTGCAAACATTTATTAGCTATTGAAACAAAGTACTACACACATGATCCTAGGGGGATAAATTGGTAGGAAAAGACCATCGCTCGTCCCCGACTGCCACTCATAAGGAAGACAATCAAAAAATAAATCATGCTCGGACTTCATCACATAATGGTTCACCATATGTGCATGCTACGGGAATCACAAACTTTAGCACAAGTATTTCTACCAATCCACAATTACTCACTAGCATGGCTCTAATATCACCATCTTTATATCTCAAAACAAATGCAAGGAATCAAACTTCTCATCTTATTCAACGCTCTTTATATGAAAGTTTTTAGTATATCCCTCTTGGATGCCCATCATTTTAGGACTAAATTCATAACCTAAGCCAATTACCATGCTGTTTAAAGACTGTCAAAATAATATAAGTGAAGTATTAGAGTTCAACAATTTCTATAAAATAAAGCCACCGCCGTGCTCTAAACGATATAAGTGAAGCACTAGAGCAAACTGCCTAGCTCAAATGATATAAGTGGAGCACATAGAGTATTCTAATAAATTCATGATTAATGTGTGTCCCTCTCAGAAGGTGTGTGCAGCAAGGATGATTCTGGAAACCTAAAAAGCAAACACTCATATCATACAAGACGCGCCAAGCAAAACACATATCATGTGGTGAATGAAAATACAGCCTCAAGTAAATTTACTGATGGATTGAGGACAAAAGAGGGGATGCCATCCGAGGCATCCCCAAGCTTAGATGCTTGGTTGTCCTTGAATATTACCTTGGTGTGCCTTGGGCATCCCCAAGCTTAGGCTCTTGCCACTCCTTATTCCGTGGTCCATCAAAACTTTACCCAAAACTTGAAAACTTCACAACGCAAAACTCAACAGAAAAACTCATAAGATCCGTTAGTATAATAAAATAAATCACCACTTTAGGTACTGTTGTGAACTAATTCTTTATTTATATTGGTGTAATATATACTGTATTCCAACTTCTCCATGGTTCATACCCCCCGATACTACCCATAGATTCATCAAAATAAGCAACCAACACATAGAAAACAGAATCTGTCAAAAACAGAATAGTCTGTAGTAATCTGGAAATTTCGTATACTTTTGTACCTTCACAAATTCTGAAAAATTAGAAAACATGGGCAATTTGTATATCAATCTTTTGTAAAAAAATCAGATCAAAAGCACACATCTGTGATTTATTGAATTTTTGGCAATGAGAGCAAAAGTTTCTGTTTTTCAGCAAGATCAAATCAACTATCACCATTGACCATCCCAAAGGTCTTGCTTGGCTCAAACACTAATTAAAACACAATTACCACAGAGGTAATAATGTGTAATTATTGAAAAACAGAACCAAAATCAAAAAATATAAAAATAAAATTGGGTTTCCTCCCAACAAGCGCTATTGTTTAACGCCCCTAGCTAGGCATAAAACATAGATCTAGGTATTGTCATCTTTGTATGCAATCCATAAGTAGCCCTCATAATAGATTCTTATGGCAACTTAATTTTCTTTCTTGGAAAGTGTTCCATGCCCTTCCTTAACGGAAATTGAAATCTAATGTTTTCTTCTTTCATATCAATAATTGCACCAATCGTTCTAAGGAAAGGTCTAACAAGAATAATAGGACATGTAGGATTGCAATCTATATCAAGCACAATAAAATATACGGGCACATAATTCCTATTTGCAACAATAAGAACATCATTAATTCTTCCCATAGGTTTGTTAATAGTGGAATCCGCTAGATGCAAATTCAATGAACAATCATCAAATTCACGAAAAGCTAGCACATCACATAAAGTTTTTGGAATCATGGAAACGCTAGTAACCAAATCACACAAAGCATTGCACTCATAATCTTTAATTTTAATCTTAATAGTAGGTTCCCACTCATCATAAATCTTTCTAGGAATAGAAACTTCCAAGTCAAGTTTTTCTTCGAAAGATTTCATCATAGCATCAACGATATGTTTAGTAAAAGCTTTATTTTGATTATAAGCATGAGGAGAATTTAACATGGATTGCAATAAGGAAATACAATCTATCAGAGAGCAATTATCATAATTAAAGTCCTTGAAATCCAAAAGAGCGGGCCCATCGCTACTTAAAGTTTTGACCTCTCCAACCCCACTTTTATCAATTTTTTCATTAAGATCTTTAAACTCCAAATTATAGGGACGCCTTCTAGCTAAAGTTGAATCATATCCAGTCCCATCTTTATCAAGATTTATATTAGAAAACAAAGATTCAATAGGAGTCACACCAATCACTTTAAGATCTTCATCATTATTTTAAAGAGATTCTGGTTTAGCAGCCATCTCATTTACCAAAGTAGTTTGGTTATCGGAAATTTGCCCTACTAAACTTTCAATATGAGCAAATTGAGATTTAAGGCCATATATTTCCTTAGTAACATCATCGAGCTCTTTATTAATATACTCCATCATAGTTTTTTGCTCTTTAAGTTCGTTTCTAAAGAAACTATTATGCTCAAATTGCAAGGACATGAAACTCTTAGCATTATTTTCAATCTCTTCCAACTTCCTATAGTAAGGATCAAAGCTCTTGGGTTGAGCCATACAGGCAAACAAGCAATCTAACACATGAGCAAATGGAAAGAAAACAAAAAGACGAATGAAAGAAGGGCGAATAAAAAGGCAAATCTTTTTGTGTTTTTCTGAAAACGTTTTAGAAGTGGGGGAGAGGAAAATGAGAGGCAAATGGCAAATAATGTAATGCAAGAGATGAGAGTTTATGATGGGTACTTGGTATGCTTGATGTAGAACCTCCCCGGCAACGGCGCCAGAAATTCTTCCTGCTACTTCTTGAGCTTGCGTTGATTTTTTCCTTCAAGAGGAAAGGGTGATCCAGCAAAGTAGAGATAAGTATTTCCCTCAGTTAAGAACCAAGGTATCAATCCTGTAGGACGAACAAGCAAGTCTCCAATCTATGCACCTGCACAAACTAACAAACACTTGCACTCAACGCGAAAAAGGGGTTGTCAATCCCTTCACGGTCTTGAACAAGAGTGAGATCTAATAGAGATAGGTATAAAAGATTACTAAAACGTAAAACAAAGTAAAAACAAATAAATTGCAGCAATAAATTATTGGGTTTTTTGGTTTATAGATCTGAAAATATATGATGGAAAATAGACCCGGGGCCATAGGTTTCACTAGAGGCTTCTCTCTTAAAGATAGCATATGGTGGGTGAACAAATTACTGTTGAGCAATTGATAGAAAAGCGCAAAGTTATTACGATATCTAAGGCAATGATCATGAATATAAGCATCACGTCCCTGACAAGTAGACCGAAATGATTCTGCATCTACTACTATTACTCCACACATCGACCGACTCCTGCCTGCATCTAGAGTATTAACTTCATAAGAACAGAGCAACACTTTAACTAAGATGACATGATGTAGAGGGATAAACTCAAGCAATATCATGAAAACCCCATCTTTTTATCCTAGATGGCAATAATAATATACGTGCCTCGCTACCCCTTCTGTCACTGGGTGAGGACACCGCAAGATTGAACCCAAAACTAAGCACCTCTCCCATTGCAAGAAAAACCAATCTAGTTGGCCAAACCAAACCGATAGTTCGAAGAGAAATACGAAGATATCTTAATAATGCATAAAAGAGTTCAGAGAAGACTCAAATAATATTCATAGATAATCTGATCATAAATCCGCAATTCATCAGATCTCAACAAACACACTGCAAAAAAGTATTACATCAAATAGATCTCCAAGAACATCGAGGAGAACATTGTATTGAAGATAAAAGAGAGAGAAGAAGCCATCTAGCTACTAGCTATGGACCAGTAGGTCTATGGTAAACTACTCACGCATCATCGGAAGGGCAACAAGGTTGATGTTGAGGCCCTCCGTGATCGAATCCCCCTCTGGCAGGGTGCCGAAAAAGTCCCCAACATGGGATCTCACAGGAACAGAGGCTTGCGTTGGCGGAAAAGTATTTTGGTGGACGCTTCTGGTGGTTTGGGAATATTTGGAAATTTATAGAGCAAGAATTAGGGTTAGGAGACCCCCGAGGGGGCCACAAGCCCTCAGGGTGCGCCCCCTAGCGGCGCGCCTAGCAGGCTTGTGGCCTCCTCGGCTATCGTCTGACCCCCTCTCCAAGCTAAGTGGATGTCTTCTGGTCCAAGAAAGATCATCGTAAAGTTTTATTCCGTTTGGACTCCGTTTGATATTCCTTTTCTGTAAAACTCTAAAACAAGGAAAAAATAAAGAAACTGGCACTGGGCTCTAGGTTAATAGGTTAGTCCCAAAAATAATATAAAATAGCATATTAATGCATATGAAACATCCAAAACAGATAATATAATAGCATGGAACAATAGAAAATTATAGATACGTTGGAGACGTCTCATTGCCATGAAAGTGCAACTAATCCCCGGGTGGTTTTTTGTGGCACCCCGGCTAAGAGAAACCGGAACGCCCCGTATTCCATCCCAGAGATCGAGGTGAAGTCTTCTGGAATACGGCACTGCTTAGCATAGAACAAACCAGCTCTCTATTACAGCACAAATACGAATACAAGGTCTCCGATATTACAATGAATAACACCAGCACGGCGACGCTACGCAAACCACAGTTGCTCTATGCAAGCAGCATAACAACTCGAGGCAGCAGAACCTATACTGGCAATGGAACAACGAACGGCGATGATGGACTCCAATCCGTAGGGACTCTGGCTGGAACGTTTATCCTAGCTCGCAAACACAGGAACCTCACCAAACAAGCAAGCAATCTAGGCACGACCTGCAAACTGGCATGACACGCCAGGTCAATACATTGAATGTACTTGCAAGCTCACAATTAACCAAAAGCAATCAAGACAGACAACAGCATGGCAATTATAGGTTAAAGAAATCATGAACATGATGCTAACAGAACACGGGGCATGCACTTCTGAACATGATACAGCTAGAACAACCTTAGCACGGCATGAGCATATGAACATGATGGTACTACATGCAACAAGTTAACATGATCATGCACCAACTTACTCTTATTCAGCGGTTACCTCGTAACCATCTCATGCATGAACTTACCAACTTCGGTATCCATGATACCACTGTGATCATCTCGCGATCACATAAAGATCAACCAACTTTGGTATCCATGATACCTTTGTGATCCTCTCTCGATCACAACCAATCTCTTTCTCATCATCGAACCAAGGTTATTATTAAGCAAGTTATTATTATTGTTGGCTCATAATGTGACCGACTATGAACTGGGCCCAAATCCGTGGGCGCGGCTATCGATAGATTAAAACACACACTCTGCAGAGGTTAGCACACTGTACCCACACCACGGAACCCATGGCCTCGCACTCCCATTCGGGTGGACCAATGGCATTCTGACAAAACCGATCTACTGCCCACGACACTCTCCCGGCCACTCCGGCAAACTCCCCCTTGGGCTAAGTCCTGGGTGGCCCCGTGTCTACCAAAGACACCCAACGGCCACCGTCGTGGCAAAACATAAACCGTCGTGGCAAAGCATGGAGGTGCAACATAATCATCGAGCATAACCACAATGAATCATATATCTAAATGAGCATGACATACTAACGAGCATAATCATAACACTACACTGGAGCATAGCATGACTACTAGCATCATGAATAAATACCATGCAAGAACATAGCAAGAACACTACCAAGTAAGCATGTAACCAACTAGAAGCAAAGGAACATGCATAACCACGGTACTTGATAACAGACGGTAAACATGCATTAGACTGAACATCACTACTACCAGCATGTACTACTACTACCAAGCATGACATGAAAACAATACTAGCAAGTAGTATAAGATAACAAGATGCATCGGAACATAGCATGAAGGTGAACATGAAACCACAAGCATAACCGAAACAACGACAACAGTAGCAAACAAGCAGACAGATAACGGGCAAACTTTTATTAAATATTCAAGTAGAAACCATGGCTACTGCATGGCTATCATGCAAGTGGCAGTTGTGGCTTGCCTGGGGGTGATGGAGACTCCGGGAAGAAGTGCGGTGAAGCCGCGGAACGAAACGCCGGACGGTTCTCTCTCGGAGGGGGCTGATTAGAAGCAAGGGCAAAATGGTCATTTTCACTATGGGACCAGCTAGTGAAAATGTTACCAATAGAAAGATCTCGACGAGATGAAGAAGTGAGCATTGGTTTCACCTCGATCGGAGTTACGGTTGCAGAGTTATGAGGTGATGAAGATCAGGGACCTATCGGTGAATATTTTCATCACCAACGGGTCCCTGAGAGGAAAAACTGAAAGCGCCTTTGGGAAGAATACGTTTTCTGAAAAGGAAAATGTATTTTCAGCCGCAGTTTACAGGAATACGCTTTCCAGAAGGGAAAACACATTTTAGGCAAAAGGAAGGAAAATTACGCTTTCATCAACGGAAAACGTACTCACCAGAATACGTGTCCACTTGACACGTGGGCAGAGGCGCCTGGGCCACTAGCGCGTGGGGCCCAGGGGCAGGGGAAGGGGGTCGGGCGCACATCGTCTTCCTCCTCCTCCCGCTGTTGTTATCATGTGAAACAGAGAGGGAGCAGGAAAGGGAGGCGGCAAGGGGCCGGCCGGCTCCGGCCGTCTCTGGCCGAGCGGCGACCACCGGCGGGACCAGGGCGGCGAGGAGGTTCCATCCAGAGGGAGCATAGCCGTCGGGGAGGCGCAGGGAGAAGGGGAGGGGCGGCGCCATGGGGAGCACAGGGGCGGCGGCGGTGGTGGTGGTCTCGGTGTTGCGGCTATCTCCGGCGTGGGGCAAGTGGGTGGGTGGCTCAACGAGACGAGGGGGAGTCAGTGGACGTGGTAGGAGGAGGCCTGTGGTGGCCGGAACTAAGCCGAGGTCAAGGCGGCCATGGAGGACAGAGGTGAACTCCGGCGAGATTGGGCACTTTCGGCGAGCAAAAGAGGCGGGGGAGGAGTGAGTGAGGTGAGGAGGACCTCGGGGCAGCTTAAATAGGCGCGGGAGAAGCCTCTAGAGCTCACGGGCGAGCTCAAGCTGAGCACTAATGGAGGACAGAGGGGTTTTGCGTCAAGGGCAGCTCGACGGTGACGTGACCGCGGCGATGCAGGGCGGGGCAGCGACGCAGGACAGTGCAGTCGATCACGGGGGAGCTCCCGGACATGATTTGAGGTCGAGGCGACGAGGGAGACGACGGGAACAGTGGCGACAACGTGCTAGAGCACGAGTTTGGCTGGTTGCGACCCATGGTCACCACGTGAACTGGCATACGCGGTGCCAGGTGATCGGCCACATCATGTCTAATATATAGAGCATGCTACCCTGAGTCCAAATGAAGAAATAAATCGGTCCAGGGGCAAAGAAGAGATTTGGAGGAGGAGCCAAAACATTGTGGCAGCAAGGTGTTTGATGTGAATTGTGAGAGCTAGAACAGGAGACTAACTCTGGGCTTTGGCCTAGCTTGACCACGAGCTAAGGTGACTGTGCTCGCCAAAAATCAGACGAAATGGAGGAGTCTAGATAGTGACCCACTGGTCAGATTTAAATATTTTGAAGTAGCACTCACATAATTGAATGAAATTAGCTGAAAATGGTCATGGCCCAATGATTAGAAGATATGAAGATGCCCAAAATGTTTCATACCATTTGGACTTGCCAAAATAGCACTTGCTTCATGAAGCATCCCTCTGGACAGAAACTTGGAAAAATTGCACAGGGCAATTGGATTAATGACTTGAGCCAAAACTTGGTGGAAAGAGTTGATATGGATAGGAGAATGCCCTGGTAAATTTTTAGCTTAAATGAAGCAAGATAAAATATGGTTGCTTCACAAACTGAAAATCTGACCAGAAAACAAGATTTGGAGCTGGGCTCACATAGGTGAGTTACATGAGCTCTAATTTGGTGGGGAGTAATGATTTTATCATATTAAGGACCTTGCAAAATTTCAACTCATTTGGATATGCCTAGCTTGTACTTCCTTCACAATGACTTCCCTCAGACAGGAACTTTGAAAATTGCTCAGGAATATTTACTAGGCTAATTGAGTTGAATTTTGGCATGGGGCAATGATATGGGCACGAAAAGATGTCCCAAAAAGTTTGGGTCAATCAAGCAAAGATAAATGACACTTCCTTCTCAAACCACCACTTAGGGCAGAATCAGAAAAGGAATATTTGTGAATTATTTTTGATGATGCTAAGGAAGGATTATGACATATTTGTGGAACATATGACCCAAACTATTTATGAGAATTATTTGGGAATATTGGGAGTGACAGAAATATAGGTTGCTTCACAACCTAGGGTCTAAAGGATTATTCCTTTAACAGAAAAGGAATATTCCCTAGGAAAAGAATATTGGATTAGGTCAAGGATGAAAATGACATGATCTAGGGATGATGATGAGGATGACAAGCCACTATGAAACCTAGGAAGACATGATCTTCCCAAGTTTCAGAACCACATAGCCACAGAAAATCAAATCAAATCAAATCAATAAATCCAAGAAAATCAAAGTAAAAAGGAAAGTGCAAAATCCAGGGTGTTACAAACCTTCCCCCCTTAAAGAAATCTCATCCTCGAGATTTGATTATTCAGGGACAATTTAATCTTCTGACTTGAAGAAACCGTTTCCAACTCGGGTTTCTTTTATTCATTCTCATATAATGTTCCCACTAAATTGCATCTGACTGACTGCCTTGGTCTGGGGTGGTTTGCTTCACCGTATCTGACATACTGACTGGACTTACCTCATATGTTCCTGTTCATACCGACTCAAATTTTCTTTCATATTTGCTGGCTTAGCTGGGGTCTGAAAAATTATCATTACTGACATACGTGTCCTTCTCGATATTGATTCTTGCTGGAGATGTTATTCTTGTATCGAGTACCGAGAATATTCCACGGAGTGGGGAACACATCTTCCCGTGGAACCAAGAATCTCTTCTTTCCAGGCATTGGGTTCCTTGAATATATGCATGCCTTCTGGGTTCAAAACAGTGATGTGAATCGTACCTGTTCTTCTAACGGATTCTGACATCTTGCAGCAGTTTCTGACTTAGCTTGAATGGCTTCACAGTCTTGAGTATCCAATCTGTTCCAAAAGTTTGACTGTCGCTTGACGTGACTGATAGAAAAATGCACCATCTCCTGATGATAACATTTGCAGACTTGACTGGCGGTGATCTTGGCAAAGAATTCCATTCACGGCAGGCTATTCTTTAATCTATTCCCATATGTGAGAGATATCAATCCTCAAAGTATGTGCTCTCACTCTGATTCTTCATTTTGATGGTATTATCATGTGGATAGTAGGTTGTGCGATACTTTAGCACAGTTGCTGAGGTCATCATATTGAGCTGTCCTTGAGTCAGACTTGACAGACTCGGGTATCCAACGCTGACAGTTCTGAGCATACTGTGGACTGAGCTAGTTGCCTTTCTATGAGGTCCTTACCACAATGGAGTAGACCTCTTAGGCGTATCCTCACTTGGTAATTGATATGAAATATCAGACTGTCTTGGGCATACATACCACATTTTTCACACAGTAACCGGCATACCTGTATTGTCGGTCTTGCTCTTTCATTATTATGTTCTTCATCTGGATCTTTAACTGAAAGAGTGGGGCCTTATATATCCTTGATTATTTTTGTGACCCTGAGTGCTGTCATATGCAATATCTTGCAATCATACCCTGGTCTTGTTCATGTCTCCAGTGTTGGTATATTTACCTGGTTCACGTGTGCTTATACATATCTCAATACTATTGTTGATTATACCAGACAGTGACCGGATTAATAACATCACCTTGTCGGATGTGTGGGGATGATCTTGATAATCACTATCAAGATAGCGTCTCAATGTTGTCTTTCTTCAGGACTTGTTGATTCTTGTGTCACCCACTGGTTTTCTGTCTCTTTAATAACCGATGAGGTTGTCGGATGCGTACTGTGAATTCTTCCTTGCGCGAGGGACTAGCATGAACTTGACATCATACTTACTGTATGAAGAAATATCTGATTCTCGAGGCATACATTTGTTCTGACTGATTCTTGTTTCTGACCCAACTATTACAGATCTGATACTTGAAGAAACACTGTCATATGCTGACAATTCATTATTTAATATCTTGTACCAGTGCTATACTGAAGAAGACTGGGCAGCTTGCATTGGAAACCACCGGGATATCGTGCTGAGGAAGACTGGATGGCTTGTGCTTGAAGCTTTCGGCGGATATCTTGCTGAGGAAGACTGGGTACCATACCTCATAAGCTTCCCCCTTAAAGACTTGCTAGGGAAGACTCGATACCTTATGCCAGTAGGTTCTTGCAGTATCTCATTGAGAAGACTGAATATCTTGCACGGGAATCCATTCATACCTTACGGATGCAGACTGGGGAATCTTGCCTTGTACGCTTTGCTGATAAATTGTGGAGAAGGACTGGACTGTTTTCCTTTGTGAACCAAATTTTATATATATATATATATATATATATATATATATATATATATATATATATATATATATATATATTCTTGTCATTCCGGCTGCTGATTACTTGTATGATAAGAATTGTCTGACTGTCCTTGCTGAATTCATTGCATATTTGGACTGACTTCGGGGTATCGCATGTTTCAAATCTGACTCATGGTAGAATCAATCATCGGGTATGGACCATACCTCTGACTGGAAATGCATGTTGGACTTGGATCCAATTTTGTTCTCTTGCTGGTTTAATCGTTGCTGCAATAAGGATGTATCTCTGACGAGTTCTTGGTACTGAAAGTCTGAGCAGAATATAACTTGTATTCAGACCGGATGTCTGCAATACAATGCTGTCAGCTGATAATCCCATTTGCTTTTAACTGAGTTCCTTGGTGTATATCTGTACTTCTCACGGCTTCTTTTAATCCGGTATCGATTGATGAGAAATTTCCATAAGGGGGTAACACCGAAGATTCAAACCAAGAAGCACGAGAAAACGACCAATCGCAACAAAGCACATAGTAAACAAGCTACAAAACTACTCCACATAGGCACACACAAGCATGATACTAGCGCAAATGCACATGCACTACACGAAGGACTACACCCTACGCTTGAGAAAATGCTCGGGAACTAACAAAGAAGCTAGGGGAGTAGAGAGTGGAACTGCTGACTCCGAAACTCCGGAGGGACGAGGCGGAGGGGTTGGAGAACCTGGCGGAGATTGAGGTAGGGAAGCACCAAGCAATCTCCTGGCTCGAATGGCGTCTCGGACTAACTCAGAAATAAGAAGGCACTCGGCCGTCATGTAACGGGACATGGCGAGGATAGCCGGGTCATCTTGAGGGTTGACCGATGGGAACTTAATCCGCTTAGGATTCTCGACGATGGTGGGATAGAACTGATAAGCACGGTTCTCTTGCACCATGCTCTCTTGACGACGAAGACCGGTGATTCCTGCCATTGCGGCAAGCTGGACGGCACGCTCGGGAGTAGCGCCGTAACCACCGTGGAAACTGTAGGTGCGCTTACCAACAGGAATCGGAGCTGTCAGATGAACATGAGCAACATATTCCAGAATCCTTCCTCCGGCAGAAAACTGGAATACTTGATAATGAGGTGGATCTCCGTGGGTTTAAATGCTACGCCACATATCGCCAAGGAGGGTGGCAAAGCTGAGGGGTGCAGGAGTGGGACTGAACGCAATGGAAACAGCACCGGGAGCTCTGGGGAGGGCACTGAACTCATGGAAGCTGACCGCCATCTACGCACGAAGCAGGGGTTAGGGGTAACCGAATAAGACTATATGCAGCAAACAAATGCAATAACCAAATGCAGGAAGCAAGGGCAACAACTAGACCCTATACTACCGTTTCTAATGTTCCAGTGGACTAGGATGTTCTACAGCCAGACCTGCTCTGATACCAAGCGATGTGGCACCCCGGCTCAGAGAAACCGGAATGCCCCGTATTCCAGCCCAGAGATCAAGGTGAAGTCTTCTGGAATACGGCACTGCTTAGCATAGAGCAAACCAACTCTCTATTACAACACGAATACGAATACAAGGTCTCCGATATTACAATGAATAACACCGGCACAGCGACGCTACGCCAACCATAGTTGCTCTATGCAAGCAGCATAGCAACTCGAGGTAGCAGAAACTATACTGGCAGCAGAACAACGAACAGCGATGATGGACTCCAATCCGCAGGGACTCTGGCTGGAACGTTTATCCTAGATCGCAAATACAGGAACCACACCAAACAAGCAAGCAATCCAGGCACGACCTGCAAACTGGCATGACACGCCAGGTCAGTACATTGAATGTACTTGCAAGCTCACAATTAACCAAAAGCAATCAAGACAGACAACAACATGGCAATTACAGGTTAAAGAAATCATGAACATGATGCTAACAGAACACGGGGCATGCACATCTGAACATGATACAGCTAGAACAACATTAGCAAGGCATGAGCATATGAACATGATGATACTACATGCAACAAGTTAACATGATCATGCACCAACTTACTCTTATTCGGCGGTTACCTCGTAACCATCTCATGCATCAACATACCAACTTCGGTATCCACGATACCACTGTGATCATCTCGCGGTCACATAAAGATCAACCAAGTTCGGTATCCATGATACCTTCGTGATCCTCTCTCGATCACAACCAATCTCTTTCTCATCATCGAACCGGGGTTATTATTAAGCAAGTTATTATTATTGTTGGCTCATAGTGTGACCGACTACGAACTGGGCCCATATCTGCGGGCGCGGCTATCAATAGATTAAAACACACACTCTGCAGAGGTTAGCACACTGTACCCACACCACGGAACCCATGGCCTCACACTCCCATTTGAGTGGACCAGCGACATTCCGACAAAACTGATCTACTGCCCATGACACTCTCCCGGCAACGCCGACAAACTCCCCTTTGGGCTAAGTCCTGGGTGGCCCCGTGTCTACCAAAGACACCCAACAGCCACCGTCGTGGCAAAACATAAACGGTCCCAAACGGGGGCAAGGTACCATAACAACAACAACGGGCACACAAGGCTTATGTCCGCCTACTTGATCAGGGTAGCGCGCGCCCATAACCTTCCCTCGTTGGAGGCACCGGCGAGAGGCATGACAATAGACCCAGTTAGGTCCTTCCCATAAAAGGCAAATGTGGTTGCACTGGTCAGCTCGATTCAGTGGCACCATGACTCAGCCAATAGTTGTTCAAGTTCATTATTATCCGGTTAAACTTGAATGCAAGAAGCTGAGCCATATAAAAATAACATGATGCAACTACAAAGCATGACCTCAACATAAGCATGGAGGTGCAACATAATCATCGAGCATAACCACAATGAATCATATATCTAAATGAGCATGACATACTGACGAGCATAATCATAACACTACACAGGAGTATAGCATGACTACTAGCATCATGAATAAATACCATGCAAGAACATAGCAAGAACACTACCAAGTAAGCATGTAACCAACTAGATGCAAAGGAACATGCATAACCACGGTACTTGATAATAGACGATAAACATGCATCGGACTAAACATCACTACTACCAGCATGTACTACTACTACCAAGCATGACATGAAAACAATACTAGCAAGTAGTACAAGATAACAAGAAGCATCGGAACATAGCATGAAGGTGAACATGAAACCACGAGCATAACCGAAACAACGACAACAGTAGCAAACAAGCAGACAGATAACGGGCAAACTTTTATTAAAAATTCAGGTAGAAACCATGGCTACTGCATGGCTATCATGCAAGTTGCTGTTGTGGCTTGCCTGGGGGGTGACGGAGACTCCGGGAAGAAGTGCGGTGAAGCCGCGGAATGAAACGCCGGACGGTTCTCTCTCGGAGGGGGCTGATTAGAACCAAGGGCAAAATGGTCATTTTCACTATGGGACCACCTAGTGAAAATGCTACCAACAGAAAGATCTCGACGAGATAAAGAAGTGGGCGTTGGTTTCACCTCGATCGGAGTTACGGTTGCGGAGTTATGAGGTGATGAAGATCAGGGACCTATCTATGAATATTTTCATCACCAACGGGTTCTTGAGAGGAAAAACTGAAAGCGGCTTTGGGCAGAATACGTTTTCTGAAAAGGAAAACGTATTTTCAGCCGCAGTTGACAAGAATACGCTTTCCAGAAGGGAAAACGCATTTTAGGCAAAAGGAAGGAAAAATACGCTATCATCAACGGAAAACGTACTCACCAGAATACGTGTCCACTTGACACGTGGGCAGAGGCGCCTGGGCCACTGGCGCGTGGGGCACAGGGGCAGGAGAAGGGGGTCAGGAGCACATCGTCTTCCTCCTCCTCCCGACTCCTGTTCTCACGTGAAACAGGGAGGGAGCAGGGGAGGGAGGCGGCAAGGGGCCGGCCGGCTCCGGCCGTCTCTGGCCGAGCGGCGACCACCAGCGGGACCAGGGCGGCGAGGGGGTTCCATCCAGAGGGAGCATGGCCGCCTGGGAGGCGCGGGGAGGAGGGGAGGGGCGGCGCCATGGGGAGCACAAGGGTGGCGGCGGTGGTGGTGGTCTCGATGTTGCGGCTATCTCCGGCGAGGGCAAGTGGGTGGGGCGGCTCAACAGGATGAGGGGGAGTCGGTGGACGTGGTAGGAGGAGGAGAGGAGGCCTGTGGTGGCCGGAACCAAGCCGAGGCTGATGCGGCCATGGAGGATAGAGGCGGTGGAGGAGTGAGTGAGGTGTGGAGGACCTCGGGGCAGCTTAAATAGGCGTGGGAGAAGCCTCTAGAGCTCACGGGCGAGCTCAAGCTGAGCACTAATGGAGGATAGAGGGGTTTTGCGTCACGGGCAGCTCGACGGTGATGCGACCGCAGTGATGCAGGGCGGGGCAGTGACGCAGGATGGTGCAGTCGATCACGGGGGAGCTCCCGGACATGATTTGAGGTCGAGACGACGAGGGAGACGACGGGAACAGTGGCGACAACATGCCAGAGCACGAGTTTGGCTGGTCGCGACCCGTGGTCACCGCGTGAACTGGCATACGCGGTGCCAGGTGATCGGCCACATCATGTCTAGTAGATAGACCATGCTACCCTGAGTCCAAATGAAGAAATAAATCGGTCCAGGGGCAAAGAAGAGATTTGGAGGAGGAGCCAAAACATTGTGGCAGCAAGGTGTTTGATGTGAATTGTGAGAGCTAGAATAGGAGACTAACTCTAGGCTTTGGCCTAGCTTGATCACGAGCTAAGGTGACTGTGCTGGCCAAAAATCAGACGAAATGGAGGAGTCTAGAGTGCACTTGTTGTAGAAAGTGACCCACTGGTCAGATTTGGATATTTTGAAGTAGCACTCGCACAATTGAATGAAATGAGCTGAAAATGGTCATGGCCCAATGATTAGAAGATATGAAGATGCCCAAAAAGTTTCATGCCATTTGGACTTGCCAAAATAGCACTTGCTTCATGAAGCATCCCTCTGGATAGAAACTTGGAAAAATTACACAGGGCAGTTGGATTAATGAATTGAGGCAAAACTTGGTGGAGAGAGTTGATATGGTTAGGAGAATACCCTGGTAAATTTTCAGCTTAAATGAAGCAAGATAAAATATGGTTGCTTCACAAACTGAAAATCTGACCAGAAACCAAGATTCGGAGCTGGGCTCACATAGGTGAGTTACATGAGCTCTAATTTGGTGGGGAGTGATGATTTTATCATAGTAAGGACCTTGCAAAATTTCAACTCATTTGGATATGCCCATCTTGTACTTCCTTCACAATGACTTCCCTTAGACAGGAACTTTGAAAAATTGCTCAGGAATATTTACTAGGAAAATTGAGTTGAATTTTGGCATGGGGCAATTATATGGACAGGAAAAGATGTCCCAAAAAGTTTGGGTCAATCAAGCAAAGATAAATGACACTTCTTTCTCAAACCACCACTTATGGCAGAATCAGAAAAGGAATATTTGTGAATTATCTTTGATTAAGCCAAGGAAGGATTATGACATATTTGTGGAAGATATGACCCAAACAATTTATGAGAATTATTTGGGAATTTTGGGAGTGACAGAAATATAGGTTGCTTCACAACATGGGTTTAAAGGATTATTCCTTTAACAGAAAAGGAATATTCCCTAGAAAAAGAATATTGGATTAGGTCAAGGATGAAAATGACATGATCTAGGGATGATGATGAGGATGACAAGCCACTATGAAACCTAGGAAGACATGATCTTCCCAAGTTACAGAACCACATAGCCACAGAAAATCAAATCAAATCAAGAAATCCAAAAAAATCAAAGGAAAAAGAAAAGGGCAAATCCTGGGTGTTACATTTTGGTAATTCATAACAACATATAGGTCATTGAACTAATATCCATTCATGATAAATATTTCAGGATGTTCAAAGATTGGCATGGCATAAGATAGAGATGTGGACCCCTCAAAATGCTACGGACAAAGATTGGAAAAAGCTCAAGACCCTTCATTTCTATTTTAGTGATCCAAGATCAAATTGCGTCCATAGGAAAGCCAATACTATTAAAAGGGGATGAGGTGTTTTTTAATGGTCTACTTGCTCAAAGTGCTCACTGATATTGCTCCAAAACCCTCAGTCACTTTTCTCTATCCAAATATGTCCAACCCCTAAACTCCAATTCGGCCCCACTGACTCTTTCTATCTGGAGCCACCGAGTTCATTTGACATAGCCACTTCCAGAAACCCTAATGATTCGGTCACACTGATACAGATCTCGGTCCCACCGAGATGGCCTTGCCAACTCTCTGTTACTTGTTGAAATTATTTCGGTCTCATCGAGAATTGCAATCGGTCTCACCGAGATGGCTTGCCAAGTCTCTGTTGCCTTATTGCTTCACTTCGGTCTCACCAAGATGATGCAATCGGTGCTACCGAGACAAGGTTTGCCCTAAGCCCTAGCACATCAGTCCCATCGAGTTGTTCCAGTTGGTCCCACCGAGATTCCTAACGTTCATATTTTTGAGCAAATCGGTGCCAGCGAGTTTAACTAATCGGTGCCACCGAGATGAGTCAAAAGTGTGTAACGGTTGGATTTTGTGTGGAGGCTATATATACCCCTCCACCCCCTTCTCCATTTGTGAGAGACCCATCATAACGTGCCTACACTTCGACCATTCATTTTCTGAGAGAGAACTACCTACTCATGTGTTGAGATCAAGAGATTCCATTCCTACCATTTGAACCTTGATTTCTAGCCTTCCCCAAGTTGCTTTCCACTCAAATCCTTCTTCCACCATAGCCAAATCTGTGAGAGAGAGTTGAGTGTTGGGGAGACTATCATTTGAAGCACAAGAGCAAGGAGTTCATCATCAACACACCATCTATTACCTTTTGGAGAGTGGTGTCTCCTAGATTGGTTAGGTGTCGCTTGGGAGCCTTCGTCATGATGTGGAGTTGAACCAAGAAGTTTGTAAAGGCAAGGAGATCGCCTACTTCGTGAAGATCTACCCGAGTGAGGCAAGTCCTTCATGGGCGGTGACCATGGTTTGATAGACAAGGTTGCTTCATGGTTAGAGCCCTCCGTGGACTCGCGCAGCCATTACCCTTCATGGGTTGAAGTCTCCATCAACATGGACGTACGATAGCACCACCTATCGGAACCACGCCAAAAATCTCCGTGTCTTCATTGCGTTTGCCTTCTCCAAACCCTTTCCTTTACCTTCATATGCAATGTTTTACATTCTGCTGCTATACTCTTAGAATAGCATGTGTAGGTTGATTGCTTGACTTGTGATAATTTCTAAAATCTGCCCACAACTAAAATTGGGAAAAGGATAGATTTTTATTTGGTCAAGTAGTCTAATACCCCCTCTAGACATACTTTCGATCCTACAAGTGGTATCAGAGCTTTGGTCTTCATTTGCCTTGATTTCCATAGCTTTGGTGATCATAGCCTTGGTTTCACAACCTAGGAGAGTATGGCGTCTAGCAAGGGTAACTATCAACATACAGGTCCTTATTTTGATGGTACAAATTTTGCTAGTTGGAAGCATAAGATGAAAATGCATATTCTTAGTCATAACCCCGCCATTTGGGCTGTTGTGCATATTGGCTTGCAAGGTGATTTCTTCGAGGATGGTAAAGAACCGGATCATGAAGCGACCGCGGAAGAGTTGAAGATGTTGCAATACAATGCTCAAGATTGCGATATTCTCTTCAATGGATTGTGCCCCGAAGAATTCAACAAAATCAGCTGCCTTGAGAATGCGAAGAAAATTTGGGATACTTTGGTTGATATGCACGAAGGTACCGAGTCCGTCAAGGAATCCAAGTTGGATGTGCTTCAAAGTCAACTTGACAAGTTCAAGATGAAGGATGGTGAAGGAGTCGCTGAAATGTACTCTAGGATTGCTCTCATCATAAATGAGATTGGCTGCTTAGGAAGTGAAGAGATGAACGACAAATTTATCATCAAGAAGATCCTTAGAGCCTTGGATGGAAAATATGATACCGTGTGCACATTGATCCAAATGATGCCCAATTACAAAGATCTCAAGCCCACGGAAGTCATTGGTAGAATTGTTGCTCATGAGATGTCACTCAAGGATAAGGAGGAGCTTCACAATAAGTCAAGTGGTGCTTACAAAGCTTCAAATGATGCTCCTACAACATCAAGTGAAAAGCAAGTCTACAATGAAGAATTGAGCTTAATGGTGAAGAACTTCAACAAATTCTACAAGAGTAGAAGCAAAGAGAGAAGCTCAAAGTCAAGGTCCTACAATGAAAAAAGATCTTCCAGTCATGATCGTAATTGTGATAATTGTGGAAGACCCGGACACGATTCCAATGAGTGTACAGCTCCCTACAAGAAAAGAGAAGACTCGCCAAAAAGGAGAAGTAGAAGAGATGAGTCACCTCCAAGAGAGAGAAGGAGTAGAGATGATCGTTATGAATGAAGACCCTCTCGAAGAAGCAAGGATTCGGAAAGGAAGGACATTTCATTGGAGAGCTACACAAGAAGAAGACATCAAGCTCATGTTGGTGAATAAATATCCGGTTCCTACTCTGACAACTACTCCGAGAGAAGCTATCACTCCGACTTCGAATATACTCAAGATGAAGGTGTTACTGGTCTTGCACTAGTGTCATCCAACTCCCACGACATATTTGATTCACCAAATGAAGGAATTGGAAGATGCTTCATGGCTAAAGTCCCCAAGGTATCACACCCCGAGTATCTTGATTTTGATAGTGATGAAGATGATTTGCTAGGTGATGATGATTTACTTGTTGACAAAACTAGTAATGAAAACTATGATGAACTTGCTAGTAATCATGATAATCAAGATGAAACTAATGACAATGATAAGAAGGAGATTGAGCGTCTAACTAAAGAATTAAACACTATTAAGTTAGCTCATGAGACACCTCAAGAGGATCATAGACAACTCCTAAGAACTCATGAGAAGCTACGCTTCGAGAAGCCAAATTTAGAGCAAGAGCATGAGTTTCTAAAAGCCATCAATGATGATCTTCGAAAGAAGAGTTCTTCTTACATTGCCAAATGTCTCCTCTTGTCTACTTATATGCCACAAGTAAAATCTAGTAACAAGAGTAAGAAAGATTCTTCTTCTAGTAGTAACAATAACCATGCTAAATCCAACATTGTTGCTTCTAGTATTTCACTTGATTCCACTAATGATTCTCTTAGCCAAGTTACACTTGAGCAAGAAAATAGCTTATCGAAGGGAATTATAGAGAAAACTTTTTACAAGAGCTTTGCCGGGAGTAAGCAATTTGAGGAAATTATATGCAAGCAAGGAAGTCACCAGAAGAATCAAGGTGTTGGTTTTGAACGAAAGTTCAATGCCAATGGAGTTGAATGGGAAGAAGATCAATACCCCAAGACGAAGTTTATTCCTCAACACGCGAAGTATGACCCCACTTCTTTTGAGGGAACACAAGCTCAAGATGATCTTCCACCACAAGACCACAAGCTAAAAGGCAAAGACAAGCTTCAAGAAGAGATTGACTCATTTGAAGAAGCTCATAATGCCATGGTCAAGTGGGTTCCCAAGGCTGCGTCAAGCTCTACTTTGTCAAATTCAACTACAACTCCAAGGATTCCCATGAAGTTGACATGGGTTTCAAAGAAGAAGAACTAGAGTGTTCTTGAGGGTGACTCTGCCAACATACTTCACTCACATTCATATTGGCAAGGAGTTGTGCAATCAACTTTCATATCTTGCACTAGTTCATGGAGTCACAAACCCTCTTGTTAGTAAGACAAGGGACAAGGTAACCTAATGCTTTCATGGACACCATCATATGTGTAATTCACTCTATGTATATGGATATCCTTGTATGTTCCTTGTGCGACTAACCCATGTAGGTATTGAAAGCGCAATACTCCAATGGATTGCTCCAAATGATCTACATCAACAATGAGCATCCACATCTTCACTATCTACATGAAGTCATCATCGACAAAACCCACGGTTAGTTCATCCCTCTTTGAGGGGATATCACATCTAGGGGGAGCTTTGCTCTAAAAATTGAGCTAAAGCAACTCTAATGGTGTGAACACATAAATGCTTTATGTAAAAGTGGTAACCCCACTTGTGCTTAAACGATGAGTATGACATATGATCAAATGTTCTCATTTGACTTCTAAGTCAATATACTCATATATAGATGACCTAGTCATGCCAATTGCTTGATAGATGTTAGAATTGGTTGTGCATGTTTGACACATATTTCATTTGCTATCTTATTGTGTGAGCATGTTGGTTGCATATTTTCTCCATTCGAGGACATCCATTTGTTGTTTTAATTGTCTTGGTTTTTAATGGCCAAGTGGATGTACAAGAATTCCTAAGACCTTCTCTAGTTATCTATGTTCTTCTTGTCTCAAACTCTATTCATGCTATATCACAAAAATTGCACTAGTTCTTTTAGGACCCTCCAGGTGAGGAGCACTCGGAGCCACCGATCTGTCAAGGGCTGCCTTCCAAAACCTTCTATTGTTTTTCGGTCAGACCAAAACACTCAGACTCGCTCACACCGAAAGCACTTAGATTGATCTAGGTTTTCATCTCGGTGCTACCAATTAGACCAACTCGGTCACACCGATTTGTCGTAACTGCACGCAGTTGCGCATCTCGGTGCCACCGATTTGTTCCACTCGGTGCCACTGACGGCACATGGGTATATATATCTAGCGACCCGTACGGTTGAAAATTTCTTCAACTGTCACGCTCCCGCGCCACATTGTTGCCGCCCCCTTGGTCTCCGGATCATCGCCGTCATCTCCTATGCGGCGTCGCTGCAGGACTCCGCCGCCGTTAATGGCAATCTGCCCCGCCGTTGCCGCCGTAGAGGATCTCCATCGAGTTAGAATGAGATTTGATCTCCTCGTTCTTCTATTTATCCGATTCAATGCACAAGGACAATGCCATGTATCTTGCCACGACTGCAATACTTCTATCCACTAGATAAATCTATTAGAATAGATTCAAGCAAAAATCTTAGGGTTAGGTTTCCGCCGAACTCATCTCAGACCGACCGAATTGAAATTTTCGGTCCCACCGATTGGCCCTGGCCATTGCACAAATACAACTCGGTTCCACCGAAATGTACTAATCGGTGAGACCGAAAGTAAAGTTTCAGTGAAACCTTAGCATCTCGGAGCCACTGAACCACAAGTCAGTCCAATCGAAATGGTGTGTTTAGGCTCTGTGAGTGCTTCGGTGTCACCAAAATGATCAACTCGGTAGCTCCGAAATGCTTTCTCTGAAAATCTAAAACTAATGTTTGAACTCAAATTTTGGAAAAACTATCTGCTTTTTGTGATAACTCATCTACTTTGCCCATACCCATCTATTCACAGGGTCAACTTTGCAAGATGTCTAGTGCCAGTGACAGTCTGAATCAGTCAGAACAGAATGTTGATCTAAGTGAAGGCTCTAGTCCCAATGAGAGCTACTATTAGGGAGAGAGGAGCTCTCGAGAATTTCCTAAGGCAGCCACCAGGACAAAGAAGAAGAAAACCTTAGACAGTGAGGATGAAGACTTTGTGGCTAGTGAGGCCACTTCTCAGAAGAAGAAGAAGATTGCTGTAAGGAGAGTCCCAATGTCAAAGGCACGCAAGTCCTCAGCTCCACAAGAAACAATGACTCTTACACTTGAGGAGCCAAGTGGTGCAGAAGGTGATGCCCCCAAGAAAAGATGGTAAGGAAGACTATGGCTAGATTGATTGGCAGATCCTCCATGATGGTTGATGATGAGGAGGTGGAGGAGGAGGAGGAGGAAGAATCAGAAGCTAAAGCACCTCCTACCAAAACTCAGAAATTGATGTCTGATGCCATGAAGACAGCTGCTCCTTCCAAACCCAAGTCCAAGCCCAAGGTCTCAGCTCCCAAAAAGTCTATAAGAAACATTTCGGCTGCTGAGAAGAACAAGGCCCCAGTGCCAGAAGTTCAAGATGATGATGAGCCACTAGTGCTCAGGAAGCTCAAGCTCAAGATCCCTGATCATGACAATGCATACCCTGTTGTAGAAAACATGATGCTCAGGAAGGATAAGGGACTTAGAGAGTGGAGGAAAATTGATCTCTACTCTGTCAGAAGAAGGACTGCTTGTGACTACCACTTCCACACCATAGAACAACAAGATTTCTATGAGACAATTTTGCTTGATAAGAAGCCCATTGTCAGTGACATGAAGTGGGTAGAATGGAAATATATTGATGCTAATGAAGATTATTTCCCCCACGTTCATGAGAGCTTTAGACTTGTAGGAGTGGATGCATTTGTTGGTCAGAAGCTAAGCAAGTGGAATGATGAGATGATCATGCAATTCTACTCCACAACACACTTTTATCCAGATGGAAAGATTGCATGGATGACTGAGGGACACAAGTACCAGTCAACCATCTCTGAGTGGGCTGCACTTCTTGATGACCCTAAGGAAGTAGAAGATTATGTTGATGTTTATGGGAAGTCCAGGATGGATCACAACTCAATGGAAAATATGTACAAGGAAATTCCCAAGAAACATCCAACACAAGCTTGGGTCAGTCAAGCACCTGCTAGCAGGGTTGGCCACAACCAACACTATCTTGAGGCATACTCTTTTGCCCATGTCTGGAGATGACAAGATGATACATGGCCACTCCATCAATCTGCTCCATTTGTTTGACTCACCTCCCCAGAAGTTCAAGGTTATGAGTTTGATTGTAGAGACGGTCAAGAGGACAGCTGCTGACCAGAAGAGGTCTTATGGATATGCTCCACACATTCAGATGCTTATCAACTCCAAAGTTGGTACCGATACATATCTACTAGATCGTGAGCACCTCCCTCTTCAGCCAGAGTTCGTAGATAATGTGGTGGTGATGGATGCCTCACAACCCACATCAGTTGAGGCTCAAGAGAAGGCCCAGGCAGCAGCAACCGCAAAAGAAGCAAAAGAAGCTATGGCTCCTAATGCACCCGTAGCAAATCTCAAGACAAAGCAGGACCAGATGACATATCTGCTGGAAACAACACTGAGGATTGAGCGAAGTCTGGCCAACTTAGCCAAGAACCAGGAAAGCTTAGAGCGGATTGTGGAGGACAAGATGTACAATCTTGATGTCAAGGTCACAGAGATTCGGTCTATTGTGGAGAATCTTAGAGATCATGCTAAGGATGGAGATGAGCACCCTACTACCGAGAGGTTTCAGACTGTACCCATGGCACCCAGGTCTTCAGTTGTGCCAGTTGTAGACACAAGGACCACTCACTCTGCACCTGCCACTACTGCTACAGTGCCACCTCTAGTGTCTACCCCACCATTTCAGTAGACATCAGCAGAGGCATTTGCAGATGCACTTCTCTCAACACCATCTACGCACACAGGAGCCACAAGCCAGAAGACCCCTTCAGGAGCTCCGGAGGATCGTGCCTAGAGAGACGCATAGCTCTATACCTTTTCAAGCTTTTTGGTACTTGTTGCCAACGGGGGAGAAATTGTATAGATCATTAGGCTGAGAGAGAGAGAGAGTGTGTGTGTGTGTGTGTGTCTTGCTTTTTGCTCTTTAGTTTTATTGCGTTTTTGCTACTATGTTCGTATGATCCGTGCTACTTGTTTGGTTGATGCTTGTGTGATACTACGTTTGTTCCCATTTGGTTGATCATACTTTTCTTAATGTGTGCTCAATGCTTATCCCTACAATTATTTGTGTATGATCATTCACTTATGTCTTTCGTGATGTGTGCATGTTATTTCACTCTTACCATTTTGTGCGCTCCACCAAGATGTATGTGATCCTAATCGATTGTGCATTTGCATTCAAACGCAAATTTTTAACAATGCACAAATTTAGGGGGAGCTCTTGCTTATCACATACTTCTCAAAGCGATGATGTATTTCATTCATTTAATCATTTGTCAAAGCTTTGATCTATATGTTGTCATCAATTACCAAAAAGGGGGAAGATTGAAAGTGCAACTAATCCCCGGGTGATTTTGGTAATTCATAACAACATATAGCTCATTGAACTAATATGCATTCAAGATAAATATTTCAGGATGTTCAATGATTGGCATGGCATGAGATAGAGATGTGGACCCCTCAAAATTCTAAGGACAAAGATTGGCAAAAGCTCAAGACTCTTCATTTCTATTTTAGTGATCCAAGATCACATTGAGTCCATAGGAAAGCCAATACTATTAAAAGGGGATGAGGTGTTTCTTAATGGTCTAATTACTCAAAGTGCTCAGTGATATTGCTCCAAAACCCTCAGCCACTTTTTCTATCCAAATATGTCCAAACCCTAAACTCCAATTTGGCCCCACTGATTCTTTCTATCCGGAGCAACCGAGTTCATTTGACATAGCCACTACCAGAAACCCTAACGATTCAATCACACCGATACCGATCTCGGTCCCACCGAGATGGCCTTGCCAACTCTCTGTTACTTGTTGCAATTATTTCGGTCTCACCGAGAATTGCAATCGGTCTCACCGAGATGGCTTGCCAACTCTCTGTTGCCTTATTGCTTCACTTCGATCTCACCGAGATGATGCAATCAGTGCTACCGACACGAGGTTTGCCCTAAGCCCTAGCACATAGGTCCCACCGAGTTATTCCAGTCGGTCCCGCCAAGATTCCTAACGTTCATATTTTTGAACAGATCGGTGCCACCGAGTTTAACTAATCAGTGCCACAGAGATGAGTCAAAAGTGTGTAACGGTTGGATTTTGTGTGGAGGCTATATATACCCCTCCACCCCCTTCTCCATTTATGGGAGAGCCATCCGAACGTGCCTACACTTCCACCATTCATTTTCTGAGAGAGAACCACCTACTCATGTGTTGAGATCAAGAGATTCCATTCCTACCATTTGAACCTTGATTTCTAGCCTTCCCCAAGTTGCTTTCCACTCAAATCCTTCTCCCACCATAGCCAAATCTATGAGAGAGAGTTGAATGTTGGGGAGACTATCATTTGAAGCACAAGAGCAAGTTGTTCATCATCAACACACCGGCTATTACCTTTTGGAGAGTGGTGTCTCCTATATTGGTTAGGTGTCGCTTGGGAGCCTTCATCGTGATGTGGAGTTGAACCAAGAAGTTTGTAAGGGCAAGGAGATTGCCGACTTCATGAAGATCTACCCGAGTGAGGCAAGTCCTTCATGGGCGGTGGCCATGGTGGGATAGACAAGGTTGCTTCTTCGTGGACCCTTCATAGGTGGAGCCCTCCGTGGACTCGCGCAGCTGTTACCCTTCGTAGGTTGAAGTCTCCATCAATGTGGATGTATGATAGCACCACCTATCGGAACCACGCCAAAATTCTCCGTGTCTCCATTGTGTTTGACTTCTCCAAACCCTTCCCTTTACCTTCATATGCAATGTTTTACATTCCGCTGCTATACTCTTGGAATTGCATGTAGGTTGATTGCTTGACTTCTTATCAATTCTACAATCTGCCCACAGCTAAAACTGGGAAAATGATAGATTTTTATTTGGTCAAGTAGTCTAATCCCCCCTCTAGACATACTTTCGATCCTACATGCCACTAAGGATAAAAATATGGGTTTTGTTCATATTGCTTGGATCTACCCCTCTACATCATGTCAACTTTCTTAAGGCGTTACTCTGTTCTTGTTAACTTAATACACTAGATGCTTGTTGGATAGCGATCGATGTGTGGAGTAATAGTTGTAGATGCAGGCAGGAGTCGGTCTACTTGTCACGGACATGATGCCTATATACATGATCATTGCCTTGGATATCGTCATAACTATGCGCTTTTCTATCAATTGCTCAACAGTAATTTGTTTACCCACCATATGCTTTCTTTCAAGAGAGAAGCCTCTAGTGAAAACTATGGCCCCCGGGTCTATCTTTTATCATATTATTTTTAGATCTATAAAACCAAAAACACAAAAAATACCTTGCTGCAATTTATTTACTTTTATTTTATTTAGCACTTTTACTTACCTTTTATATCTATCACTATCAGATCTAATCCTTGCAAGTAACCGTGAAGGGATTGACAACCCCTTTATCACGTTGGGTGCAATCATTGGTGACTTGTGTGTTCCTCCTACTGGATTGATACCTTGGTTCTCAACTGAGCGAAATACTTATTTCTACTTTGTTGCATCACCCTTTCTTCTTCAAGGGAAAAACCAACGCAACCTCAAGAAGTCGCACCAATTTCTCTCATTAATTTTCCCAAGTTTTGTCCGGAGAAGAGCATTGTCAAGGAAGTACCACTTTGGCATGTCCAAATGGTATCAAATTTTTACAGTGCTTTCCTATGCCTAAATGACCACCCTCCACCAAATATCAGCTCAATCCATTCATTCATTTGAACCCAGCTTCAACATTCATATTTCTATCTAGTGTGGTACTTTGCAAAGCAAGTGCCACCTAGGCTCCTCCATTTGAGCTGCAAATTTGCCAAGACAGTCTCCTTAGTAGATGATCACCCTCGGCCAAAACTCAGGCCCATTGGCCATGTGCTTTTTCCCCACCACTAATCAAACACTTGGCTGCTAATTCATGTTTGAGCTCAGCCCAGTCTCCTCGTGAGATTCTTCTATTGCCTACTTCTTCCTAACACCTACCGGGGGAGTGCCCAATGATATGTCTCCAACGTATCTATACTTTTTTTTGTTCCATGTTGTTGTATTATCATTATTGGATGTTTTACAATCATTTGATAGCAACTATATATCATTTTTTGGGACTAACCTATTGACATAGTGCCCAGTGCCAGCTGCTGTTTTTTGCTTGTTTTTTACTTCACAGAATATCAGTACCAAATGGAGTCCAAACCCAGCGAAACTTTTTGGAGAATTTTTATGGACCAGAAGGAACAACTTGGGCCAAAGAAGTACCAGAGGGGTGCCCCGAGGGGGAGCACAACCCACCTGGGCGCGCCTGGGGGCCCAGGTGCGCCCTGGTTGGTTGTACCCACCTCGGTGCCCTCCCGCACCGCATCTTCACCCTATAAATCCCCAAATATTCCAGAAACCCTAGGGGAGTCAACAAAACACAATTCCAGCTGTTGCAAGTTCTAGAACCACGAGATCCAATGTAGACACCATCACGGAGGGGTTCATCATCCTCATTGGTGCCTCTCTGATGATGCGTGAGTAGTTCATCATAGACCTACGGGTCCGTAGGCAGTAGCTAGATGGCTTATTCTCTCTTTTTAATTCTCAATACAATGGTCTCTTGGAGATCTATTTGATGTAACTCCTTTTTGCGGTGTGTTTGTTGGGATCCGATGAACTTTGAGTTTATGATCAGATCTATATATCCATGAAAGTTATTTGAGTTTCTTTGATCGCTTATATGCATGATTACTTATAGCCTCGTATTTCTTCTTCGAATCTTTGCTTTACTTAGGGAGACTAGATCGATTTTTCTTGCCATGGCAAGAGGTGCATTGTGATGGGTTCGATCGTGCGGAGTTCTTTCCCAGTGACAGAAGGGGAAGCAAGACACGCATGTATCATTGCTATTAAGGATAACAAGATGGGGGCTATTCCTACATGAATAGATCTTGTCTACATAATGTCATCGTTCTTATTGCATTACTCCATGAACTTAATACACTAGATGCATGCTGGATAGCGATCGATGTGTGGAGTAATCGTAGTAGATGCAGGCAGGAGTCGGTCTACTAATCTTGGACGTGATGCCTATATAACACTGGTACAGCGAGGTGCTATACAAACGGTTTTTAACCCCTTTCCGCGACGGCATTTGGAACCGTCGCCAAGTGAGTGACTACGATAGGGGGGTCCTTCCCACACGACCCAAAAACCGTCGGGGATAGGGAGCCATGATGCATACAGTTGTCCATATAAAACTATTTCTGATATCTTGAATATCCCGAACGCTCCATCCTGGCAAGTCGTTTGTGCTCGCATTGCCATCACAGTCGGTATTCTGTGGTGCTACATTTACGATGCGCGGCCCATCACAAACGGTTCACGATTATAGAACGTGTATGATAAGCAGACAATCACACACATTCACTTTTCCCGAACCGTATGCGATAACTAATTAAGAAGATTAGCTAATCGTCGTACGAGTGTCGGATAGGATTACGAAACGTCGGACCGTCGTAACATCATCGTACATGATAACTGTCGCACACGCTATTCTGTGGTGCAACATTTACGATGCGTACCACATCAGAAACAGTTCATGGTTGCAAATCATGTACGATAAGGCAACTATCACAAACGTTTAGTTTGCCCGCACCGTTTGTGATATTGTGTGACATCGGACACGCTTTGCAA
Organism: Thinopyrum elongatum; assembly: GCA_011799875.1. NCBI lineage: Eukaryota > Viridiplantae > Streptophyta > Magnoliopsida > Poales > Poaceae > Thinopyrum > Thinopyrum elongatum. The sequence goes on along the minus strand of CM022301.1, from coordinate 508,643,937 downwards.
ATGGCAATTGTGTACATGCTTGCACATGTTTCCTCTCTATGAACCGTGTTGGATTATGGTGTATATCACAAACGTTTGTGTTTTACCGACCGTGTGCGCCATAATGACCTGCAGAGCATAATTTCATCGTAATTTAATTGCTGCTATTTCAAATTGTACCAGATTTGAATTTCAAAGTATGCTATAGCTTTATTCATATCCATTAGGTTCAAACAACCAATGCATTATTCGATTCACAGGTACATATGTTCAAGAATTACATAAGCACCAAATAAAGAATGATGAACCACAGTTGTATACTTGTACTATTAAAGACGGTAAAGAAAGAGGCAAAATACATTCTGGTTGCTGAACAAGGTGAAGCGGAATGCCCATATTGTGCCCTCCTCCATGCAGAAAGTGTGTACGACTCTAGTCCAACCCCTTGTGATGGCCGACCGCCCATCCTTCACTGTCTTCATGAAAACATCTAGATAATCATCGTGTTCTGGTAGAAATACTTTAACCTTTGCATGCCCACCAAGCATGTAGTTTGAGGGGTAATCTTGAGTAAACTGCTTTGGGAACCACTGCAAAGGAAAAATATTCAGACATTGTCATCTAACACAACTCATTATGGGTAGTAAAAAGAAGGTTGCAGAGTTCTTACTTACCGTCCTGCAGTTCGCTGTTGTCTTGGATAAAGTGTAAACAAATAGTTTAATTGTCATCTTTTGACCCATTTTACTAACAATCTTTATCAGCTTCCTCACTTGATGCTGGTTCATCAATATCTCATTGCCCCATACGCAGAAAGGGTCGAAGCGCGGATCTTTACCAATGACATATGTACCTAAAAGCACCAAGTTAATATTAGAAGATAAACATCAATTACACAATGATGTAGTACAACACTCTTTTATAATATCTTATAACATCCAATATACTCACATATTAGATGAATTAACATCTTATATTATGGGCCGGAGGGAGTTTATTGCATTTTACCAAATTATCGGCTAATTAAATGTTGTTGTATCCATGGGTTAGAATTAGTTTGAGCTAGTTTGGGCACAAATAGCCCTAAAGTATATCCAAACATGAGGGCTAGTTTGAGCTAGTTGCATCTAGAGAAAATTGAATTTATACCCTTAGTTGGGTCACCCTCGACTGATTTGCCCCTAATTTCGCAAGACACACTGTCTTGCCCGGCTCACGTCGCTTTGCTTGCGTTTTTGCCCTTCCGGCACGTCTCCGTCCAGTCAGCGCCGTTTGACCGCAAACGACGCGTTACTTTGGACATTTTTGCCCCTGTCATTGCTATACCTAATACCCCTTCGTCCTCAATGTGCTAGCGCAAGGAAACAGAGCAGAACGAGAAAGCCGGCGAGGAAAAAGGAGTGGGAGGCAAGGCGTGGCGCAGTAGAGCAAGGAGCGACAGCGCATGGCGAGCTCGGGCTCTTCCATCTTCTCGCCGGTGGTCGGAGAGGTAAGTAAAACTCCGGCAACGCTTCTTCCTCCCCCCCCCCCCATGCATTCTAGGGTTTGTGATAATTGGGGAAATTTTTGATTTAGGTTGATGGGGTCGGGATTGTGGAGCATGTCTCTGAGTTCTATCTTCCAGACGAAAGTTATTGCGGATTGGAGCATTTATCAAAGCATCGCTGCCCTGGTCATGGCCTTGTTCCTGCCCGGCGTGTTGCGTGGGGAGGAGCTAACACTGGCCGCCGTTTTTTAGGGTGTCCTCTAGATGTAAGATCTTGTGAATTATACCATGTTTTAGATGGTGTTTATGCAATCTCTAATGTTTTGTTAATGTGATGTTCAAGCAGTTACCACATGAGTGTCACTGGGTGGTTTGGGTTGATCCTCCTACTCCATTGCGAGCTGCCCTTGTTTTGAAGACCTGCACGCAGAGCTAGAACAAAGCTGGATCAGAAGCCACAAAATGCAGAAGCAAAACATGGAGCTGTCAAAGAAAAATCTTCCTTTGAAGAAGACAGTGAGAGAGAGAGAGAGATGAGATGCTGCTAGTTCTGGCATTGTTGTTTGTAGGAATGTGTGTTGCTGTGTTTTTTGTGTTGTAGTTTGTAGCAGTTGTTGAAGAAAGTGTGTGAGAGAGAGATGTATTGAATGTTGTTTATGATGCACTATTGTATGCTAAATTTGAAGATCATTATTCACTGCTGATGCTTGTGACATTGTACCAAATACATATTTATTCCATATGATAGTGCCAAATTCAGCAAACTGACATTGAACCAAATATATCAACCTGATAGAGCACACAATGTAGCAAATAGAGCAACACACACTAGCAAATAGAGCAACCAATTGTACCAAATAGAGCACATATTGTACCAAATAGAGCAACCTGATAGAGCACATATTGTACCAAATTCAACAAACTGACATTGTACCAAATATAGCAACTTCATAGTGCATTAAGCACACTTGGTACTAGAACTTAAGTGCATAACAACAAGATAACAGCACTGGCAAATATAACATAGTACTAGAACTTAAGTTTCTTGCTCCTGGTGTTCTTGGCTGGGTTTGGAGCTAGCATTGCCTTGCTTCTAGTGTTCTTTGATGGGTTTGGAGCTTCAACTATTGTTTTTGGAGAGAAACCATTGCTTTGAACACTGCTTTCTTGCTCCTGTTCCACAACTGTATTCTGCTTGACGCACCTGGGAGAAGCTCCTCTTGCTGCTGCCCTTTTATAATTTTTCCTAGGGCTAAAACAAGTGGAAGCATATCACAGTTTGAAAGATTTTATAAAGTAGTAAGATCAAAACATGTAAGAATTTGTAACATATGCACAAACCCAAGATTTTATACCTGACTGCACAACTAGCTCCTGTAGATGCATCATGTGAGGGCTCCTTTGGTGGTGGCATCTGCTGCTGAAGAACATCAGGTGCTGTCTCATCCTCCTCCTCCTCCTCCTCCTCCTCTTGTATTTCTGCTTCTGCTGGTTCATTGGCTGTAGGATGATCATCTGCATTGTCTGCTCCCCAGTGTTCATCTTCTGCAAAGGCTGGATCAACAGATTGTTTGTAGCCCTTGGCTTTGTGTCCACATCTCCCACACCTTTTGCACTTGTGCTTCCTAGGACCAAGGCCTTTTCCTTCACTGCTACTTCTAATCCTTTGCTTTCTTGGTTTGCTTGGAGCTCTGTGTTGAACAGGAGCACATAGTTTGAATCCAGGATCTATAATGTCCCACTGTTGCTTGCCTTCTAGAGCTGGGAGGTTCTCAGCATAAGTAGCTCTGAACATGTCAACTGAGTAATATTTGTGGACATACTAATCTATTCCACTTGCTTCACCTCTTAGAGCAGTGATAAAGATAAGTGCATGGATGCATGGTTTACCAGTGATCTGCCATTGTCTGCAACTGCAAGACCAGTGCTCTAAGTCAACAGGATACCTCCATTCTCTTTTCTCACTATCAGTAGCAGTCACCTCTGCCTCTGTTGGGCTTCTCCTCACTATACTCATTTGCAAACCTTTTGTTTTCTCCATTAACACCTTCATTACTACTGGTATGATGTAGTGCCCAATGAAATGGTCAGAGGCAATTCTGTTTCTTAAGTCAAATTTCTACATGATATACTGCCTTATCTTGTCTAGCAGATCAACTATGTGCAGGCTCTTGTATTTTTTTATTCTGGAGTTGAATGACTCAGCTAGGTTGTTATTGACATAGTCAACTTTGCTCATCTCATTGAAATCAGCTCTTGCCCATATTTTTGTGTGGTGTTCCTCTAGATATTCATTTACTTTGGGCTTGCTTTTCAACTAGTTCAAGTGATAGTTGTGTTTCTTGATGCTACAAGTTAGTGAGCATGGCCACAAATTATCATCATAAAACTTCCCCTTGAATTTCTTGCTGAAATTTTGGGCCAAGTGCCTCATGCACTCTCTGTGCTCCACTCCGGGGTAAACATCCTCAACAGCACTTTCCAATCCCTTGCAAGCATCAATATGTATCACTAAACCTTCTGGATGACCTATTACTTTCTTTAGGTTTCTAAAAAACCAAGTCCAACTCTTAATTGACTCCACTTCCAGAACACCATATGCAACAGGAAACAACCAGTTGTGTCCATCTAGGGTACATGCTGCCACAAGTTGCCCTCTGAACCTACCAGTCAGTGCAGTAGCATCTACAGCTAGGTATGGCCTGCACAACTCCCAGAAAACCCTTTTAACATGCTTTGAAGAACACAAACACCATTCTAAAGCACTCCTTGTAGAACTTCTTGTTATTTATCTTGTACTCAACTGTGTGCTTGTCAATTTCCACAATACTGCCTGGTGATGCCCTCTCTACTTCAGCTTTGAAAGTATATAGCAGCTGAAAGCTATCACTATACTTTCCATACAGTTTGTCAAGTGCAATATCTTTACCATGGTAGCATCTGTCATATGGCACCTCCACACCATATTTCTCTAACAACCTGCTCTGAATTTCCTTAGGACCAATTCCTAGATTTGCTCTGATCCATGTCATAGAAGCATCTGCTATCCATCTTCTTTTTGCAGCTCTCAATCTCTGAGATCTATTCACACTAGGACATGTATGCTGATATGGGTTGACTTTAATCTGAAACAAACCAAAAAAAACAATAAGATTAGTACAGAAAATGCAATACCTGAAAATAAACTAAAAAAAATACAAATACAATACCTAAAATAGTGTGCTCTTCCTCATTAAAGAGGCATGCAGTCTCCACTTGCATCTCTCATAAGCACATTTGACAGTAAACCTTGTTGGATCACTTTTCAGAGTAAGGAACTCAGTTTTAGACTTGATTGAGAAGCTTGAAACTGCATTTCTGCAGTCAACTGCACTAGGGAAGACCACACCTTCATCAATACATGGATTTTCCCTGTCATACATCTTTACAGGTCTGTCCTCTTTTGCATCTTCAAAAACTCCCATCTCAACATCCTCTTGCTTCTCATCATCATCTGCATCTAAAAATTCTGCAGGAATGTACTCTTTATCTGCTGCATCTCCTTCATCATTATTGTGTTGGACATATCCAGGATATAGAACCTCATCCTCCATAGCAGGTGCATCAGGCAATGCCTCCTCCACAACAGGATCAAGTGGCTTCTTTTGGTGTTCTTGGCTTTCATTGCCACTTGCAGTTGCATAAGCACTTGGTGTTCTACAGCTAGCCCTAGTTCTGGATGCAGATGGCCTGGAACTAGATGTGTTCATAGATCTCTGACCTCTAGTTCTTTGTATAACTGTGATTTCCAAATTGCATGACATAGTTGTTGCATTACTTGCAAACATCAGACCTAACTCTGCATCACACTGCACAGGGACCCAACAAAGTTTGGAACTATCCCAATATCTGATCTCCACAGAATCAAACAATCCCCATGGATACTTGGCACAAATGGCAGCCCTAAAATTAGTATATGAACTAGTGTTGTCCACAACTAAAGGAAATGTGAATCCACAATCTTTTCCTTTTGTACCAGCAGAAACTAGAACAGTGGTCTCCATTCTAACTGAAAGAAAGAACGCTATAGCTGGATCCATCCTATCATTTAACACACAAATATGCAGTGACAAAACGCACAAACTCTAGCCTAAACCCTAAATCCAAGCAAATCTCATGTGAAAAAACTGAGCAAATCAGGTTCGATACTAACCCTGGGGGAATTTGCCGTGCAAATCCGCCCCCGCTTGTCGCCGTTGGTGCAGATCCACCACCGCTTCTCGCCATTGGTGAAGATCCGCCACAGGAGCTTCCCTTGTTGCCATTGGTGCCGCCGCAGCCGCCTTCTCCGTGCTGCAGTGGAGGTGTGTTGTCCCTACCACCGCAGCCGCCACCGCCGACGCTTTCTCCACTCTCCCCCATCACCTTGCAATGGATCTGGCCGCCGCCGCTCGGCGCCGCAATTTAGGGTTTGTGAGAGGGAAAGAGAGAGAGCAAGAGTGGGGAATGAGAGAGTGTGAGTGAGCACAGGGGCAAAAATGTCCAAAGTAACGCGTTGTTTGCAGTCAAACGGTGCTGACTGGACGGAGACGTGCCGAAAGGGAAAAAACGCAAGCAAAGCGACATGAGCTGGGCAAGACAACGTGTTTTGCAAAATTAGGGGCAAATCAGTCGAGGGTGACCCAACTAAGGGCACAGAAACAATTATCTCTTGCATCTAACCCATCCAAAAAAAACTATCCCACCCAAGAAGTGCTAATTCGAGCTAGTTCTCCTAGCGCATTTATTATCAATCTAACCCTATCATCCAAACACCTCTTTGGCTAGAGTTAGTTCAGGGTTAGTCATGAGCTAGAAACTAACTCTAACCTCTAGCTAAGTTAGAGTATCCAAACAGGGCTGTGTTGTTGTTGTTGTTGTTGTTGTTGTTGTTGTTGTTGTTGTTGTTGTTGTTGCTGCTGCTGCTGCTGCCCTAGTTAACCTAACGATAAATGGGTTATAGATATATTCAGTTAAAAGTCTGATTCACCGATTAGTCCCTTATCAGCCCCCGGCCTATATAGTACCAGCTACCGATATCCTGAACAGTGAGTATATATAAGCCATGGGATGAAACTAACCTCGATGGAAAACAACAGTCGTTCCCAAAATTCTCCTGTGTAAGTACATCGAGAGGCATGTTAAGCACAACAGGCTAAACATCAACCAAATATATCCATGGCAGACAAAATAATCTCCAAAAGATAGCTTCAGTGTGCAGGTTTAAGCACGCTAGTAAAGCAAAATAAGTGGAAAGGTGTGTTAACTGCAACAGGCCTAACATTTAACAACAAGCAAACATAGTCATTCAAACTGGTATTGTGCCGGTCTAAGTACACTTGTTATTGTTAAATAAAAATGGAAAGGTGTGTTAACTACAAGATGCAGCAACCAAATGTAGTCATTCATAGTGGTATTGTTGAAACTGGTATTGATGAAATTGAACTGCATAGTTCATACTTGCACATGTAGAACATCACGTTGTGAATAACTAGAATAAACAAGGCATACTACGAACAACCAAAGATAGCATTTGAAACTGGACATATGCTAACTACAAACAATGAACAATCAAAAAAACTTTAAAAGAGGCATATGCTAGCTATAACAGGCTTAACAACAAGCAAATATATGCATTCCTATCGGTATGTTTAAAACTGGATTGATGAAAATGTACTGCATAGTAAATAGTTGCACATATAGAGCATCACATTGTGAACAATTGAAATAAACAAGGCATACTGCAAACAACCAAATATAGCAATTAAAATTGGACATATTCTCACTACACTACAAAAGGGACTCGACAAAACAAATCATGGGTTCCCCCCTGTGAAGAGGCACAGCAAAACAAATCATGGGTTTCCTCACTTGTCACAGATGGGCTCGTTCCCGTGGGAAGAGCATGGACACTGGATGCACTCCATGTTGTCGCAGATGGGCTCCTTCCCCTTGTAAGAGCATGGCTGTAGGGTGCCCTCCCTGATGTCGCAGACGGGCTCTTTCCCCTTGGAAGAGCAGATGGGCTCTTTCCCCTTGGAAGAGCCGTAGAGGGTGCCCTCCTCGTGGTCACCATCGATGAGGTCTAACTTGGAAGCTGTGGATCCCAAGCCAACATCACAGAACGTGTCCTTCAGAAATGACAAAAGGGGCTCGATGGCGATGTAGGATGGCAAATGCTTGACAGCAAGCCAGAGGAGATCAGCGGCGGGGCCATGGATGAGATCGACGGCGGTTGAACCCGAGGGGTTGGGGGTGGGCCACTTAACCTCAGACATAGCTCACGTCAGGCCGTCGCTGTCGATGACGTCGATGTCGTAGCCGGCATTCGCGACATACGTGCATACTCTAGCCCGCTGATTGAGTTCCTGCGGCCAGTAATGGTCGTCAGCTTCCTCGGCGGCCACCTCGGCGACGTCGGACGAAGAGGCCGCGATACACCTATTTTGGGTCAGTCGCTACTCGAGCTCCATGGGAAGCGTAGCCGGGCTTAGGCTGCGATGCTCTGGAGTGGGGGATGGGGATGGGGATCTGTGGGAAAGGGGGCATTTGGTAGGCGTCATCTAAGAAACTCAGGGTGGCTTGGGTATGGAGATCGGTGGGTAAGATGCACGGGCAAACCGGCAGATGTTGACAACGGAGGGCTTGCAGCGGCGGCGACCTTGCTAGGGTTTCGAGCGAGGGAGGGGTTGTGGTGGGTGTGTGTGTGTGTGCGCGCACGCACGCCTGATGAGGTTTTGGGGTGTGTGTGTGCAAGGGGGTGTGTTTGAGGAAATGACACGGCTACTGAAAATTTTACTACGTGGGAGTGAAATGCCGGGGCTATTGAAAATTTGGATGATGGTGCATCTCACATGGTCCGGAAATAACAACCGTGTGTTATGAAACAGAAAAACCCTCGAACCGGGCAGATATTTTCGAGGGATGCAGGTGGGAGCGGGAACAACAAACATCACACACAGTCGAAACATAATAACCGTGTGTTATCAAACATAAAAATCCTGCAGGCGGGTAGATATTTTTGAAAGGGGAAGGCTTGTGGAGCCCAATGTACTGTGCTGATGTGCGTGACAGGGGCACCGGTGTGGCACACGGTTAGTGTGAGTGAACCGTGTCTGTTGCGTCATCCGACTTGTCTAATGTTCATAAATTTGGCGAAAATGAAGCGGGAAAGGGTCAGAACACGAACACACTTGCATGTGGACCAAATATATGTATGAAAAGGGTGGTTTGATGTTCAAATACCAAATGCAACTTTGATGTGACACCTATCTCGCAAAGCGCACGGTATTGCTTGCCCCCCTCGTGTCGGCAAGAGGGGAATCCTAAGCTATGAACGCATTCCCGCCCCCACGGAGGTTCACCTAGCAAAGTGCGAAGTAGTAGTCCCCCCATCACACACACACACACACTTTTAGTCGGCGGGAGAGGGCATCTCACCAAGATGTATCATAAAATGGACCAAGAATAATCCACCTTGGTCGTACAACCTCTCTCTTGTTGTTGGTCAAAGTGATGTCCATCCATGTGACCCCAGAGATGGGCTAGCTCGCCAATAATCATGCAAGTAGCTAGTCCCCGAAGACAACCACTGCCTGCGTGTGGCCCAAACATATGTATGGAGAGGTGTTGATGTTTGAATACACAATGGAACAACTTTGATGTGGCACCGTGCTTTCGAACCAGAAATCCCCACACGGAGCGAGGGTTAGTTGACGATGCATATGTATGTCACACCACACTTTGAGCCGATGACGGGGATTCATGCATGCATGCATAGTATGCGCTCAAACTTAATTAGGTCTGAATCTCACCATGACCTATACTACAATAACACGAACCAAAGGAAGAATCCGCCATGGTAACCTATCTTGTTGTCGGTCAAAGTGATCATGGATGTCCACGCGGGCCCACGAATATATAGGCTTGTCGCCGATGACCAGGCGAGGGAGTGTACCATTCGAAGACAACCACTACATGCATATGTATGGAGGTGATGCGTGCATGCATGTTTGAATACCATTCACAACATTGATGTGGCGCGTGCGTCAAAAATCGTACAGTCCCCACACAGAGCGAGATCGGATCATGACGTGTCGTGGTACTGGCCACTTCGACTCGATGGGAGGGATTCATGCGTACACATGCATGTGTGTGCTCAAACTGTATCATGTCATCCCAGATCATGACCTATATACCGTATTACAAAAAAAAATCCCCTCCTAAGTCAAATTAACCTCTCTCGTTGTCAGGCAAAGTAGTGATGGACCAAGCGGGCCCACAGATGGAAAGCATCGATATCGCTGATAACCGCGTGAGTGGATGCGAGAGGACAACCACCATCGCTTTGCATGTGGGCCAAACATATGTTGAATACCCAAAATGCACAACTTTGATGTGGCACATGCCTCGAAAACCATAAAGTCCCCACATAGAGCAAGGTTCATGAAGCGTACGACATATGATGGCCCCCTTCCCCCTCTTCCACGCATACTATATGCTCCTACCGTAATACAACCCAAAAAGAATCCTCCTTGATGATGAAATTAATTAACCTCTCCTGATGTAGGCCAAAGTGATGCATGCATCGACGATGAGCTCGCGGGCCCACAGATGGAAGCGTCACACGTGAGTGTCCTAGGATAACCATCGCCTGCATGCATGTGGCCCAAAGAGGTGTTGTGTGATGTTTGAATAGCCAATTCACAACTTTGATGTGGCACGTGCCTCGGAAACCGAAAAGTCCCGACACTAAGTGAGGTGTACTTGTTCACGGACGCGTACATATAGTATATATGCTAGTCCCTTCCCACCTCTTCGACGCATACTATATACTCCTACCATAACACAAACAAAAAAGATTCTACCTTGCTGGTCAAATTAACCTCTCTGCCGGCTGTTGGTCAAAGTGATGGACGACAACCTCGCGGGCCCACAGAAAGCATCACATGCGAGTGAGTGTCGTGTAGGACAACCACCGACTGCATGTGGCCAAAACATGTATGTATGAAAGGGTTGTGTAATGTTTTAAATAACGAATTCACGACTCTGATGTGGCACCTGCCTCACAAAAATGGCCAACCCACATGGTGGCTCAGGACTCGTAGTGTATTGCCAGCCACCCCCAGACACACACACACACACAAACCGCACATCCACCGCAACAACAATGCATGTTAAATTTTCCCGCGGTGAACATATGTTACCAAAGGAGGGACGTTTTAATTTGGAAAAAAAACAGAGATCATTAAAACATTTTAGTACATTGATTGATTTTCTAGGGGTATAATGTGCAAAAATCAAATTTGAGCTACATGCACACGTGACAGTGCACCTAAATGGATTGTAAAAACACATGTGTCTCACTGGGTGCATGTTTACTCCCCGTGCAAGAAATTTCAAACATTGAGAATCTTGATTTTAAATTCTAGTACATCCAAAACTTATTTGAAATTCATGAAACTTATCGTGTTGTCATATGGACACCAATACACAGTGGCATTGTACTTTTTTTGTCAAATTTGAGACCAGTTTTGATGTAATCTCTTTCTTCTTACAAACGGGAGATTATTAATAATTGGGAACCAATATCGCAAACAGATTATTTATTCGAACCGTGGGCGTTAGACCAACAATGGATACGTGCCATGCTTCGGTTAAGCAATAAAGCGGCAGCATTAATCATCAAAATAGAAAAAAAAATGCGTGCCACCACGCGACCCGTGTGCCGTGCGAGCAGGCGTGAGTTGACTGGACGCATGTGAGCAGTCCGCCGTGTAGGCAGACCGGGAGGTGTGCATGCAGGTGTGTGAATTGATGGGAGGCGTGCTCGCTGCGCAGTGTCATCGGGAGGCATGCGAGTAGGTGTGTGAAATGACGGTAGGCATGCCAGTAGTCTGGTGTGCAGGCTCACCGGGAGGTGAGCCAGCGGTTTGACCGCCGCCCGCCTCTCTCCCACTACTCCATATTAATGGCGCGCCTGAGCGGCTGCACCCCCCATCCTTGCCACACACACAATCCTCTCTCTCCGCTTGCATCCTCGACGCCGCTCTCAGTCCTCAAAGCCGTCAGTGTATGAGGATGCTGCCGAAGCGCCCCATCGGAGGGAGTGGCGATGCCGAGGCTACTAAAGCACTAGAGCACGGCATGGAGATGGAGACAGAGGTTGCCGTCGCTGCCGGTGAGGTATCGCTGCATCATGACATCGTCGACGGTGTCGTGCTTCGACAGCCGGAGCCAGAGGTCCACACCGACTCCGGCGACGACTCCGACGACGACGGAGAACCGGTTAGTCATCTATACCCATTTATGTGTCAAATACATCCTAGGGTTTCTCTGATTACTCCTGCATCCTGCCTCCCCCTTTTGGGAATAGAAATCCTATGGTTATGTTCTCCCAATCCATGAAATCTGAGTAAGTTTCGTTAGATCCATGTAGTGTATTGATTGTTTGAATGGTACAAGTGATAAGTGATTAGTTGTTTCATCTGTGCAAATGATTTCTGCTAATAATCCGACTAGGGTTAGTGTTCGTGCTAATAATTCCTAGCCAGGTCTTGTCAATTGATTTTGAATGACCTACGTATATGTTTGTACCATTATTTTCTTCAAGATTGGTCTGTACATAGACGATTGTGCTTAAAAATCGAAGCATAATCTCTGGATATGTCTAAAAAATAGCCATAAATTCCTAATCCTACTTTACGGCATGTAAACATTGATTTGATGCCTAATTTTGGCAACTGCCAAATGTTCGCTAGAGATTAGTTTGTAAACATTAACTTGACGCCACATTTTTTTACTATATGTATAGGTGTTGTCTGACGATGTCGACAACGAGGATGAAGATGGCCAGAGGAGGTACAAGAGGCAAATCCTTAGGGAGCTTTATGTGGGAATACATAACAGGGGTATTAGGACCTAGGATGGCGGCTTTCGATGCCCATTTTGCAACCAAAAGCTTCATCACACGTATCAAAGTGTTCTGGCGCATGCAAGAGGACGAGCCGTTGGCTCCTTCAAGCAGAAGTATTCTCGCAGGGTGGCACACGCCGCGTACGCCGAGTACCTGGAGAAGCTTCAGGATCGTGCCGGCAGATGAGATGAGATGTGGGATCGAACTATGTATGGCTATGTAGTGTCTTAATTATAAATGTGCTTGAGTATGCTTAAGGACGGTTGAACTATGTACTTATTGTTGAACTATGCTTGTGTACGCTTATTATCTATGTCTGAGTATGTTTAATCTATGTTTACTTATGTCTAAATGTGCGATATGGATGCAATCAGTTCGGTTGATGGAATCTACCTCTGTCCTGGTTTATTGGTCCCCTTTGTAATTTGTGTTAAATTTTGACCAAAGATTTAACTGACAAAATGTTAGTGCAGGTCAGCAAAAATTATATCGTTGGATGCGTATTTGAACATAGTGTTCAATGATATAATTTTTGGTGACATGCATAAACATTTGTTAGTTAAATCTTTGGTCAAAATTTGGCACAAATTACAAACGGGACCAATAAATCAGGATGGAGGTAGTACGTCAATCACACACGGTTCCCAAAATTGGAACCGTGTGCAATGACTTTCATTTTCCCTGTCACGTCAATCACACACAGTTGGCTCTAGCAAACCGTTGCCTCCGAAACTCTTTGTGGGATAGAAAACCCTCACCACCCAATTCAAAAAAGAAAAAAGAAAACCCTCACCATCCCCACGTCACAAAAACCCTCACCCCGCCCGCCACCCCCCTGATCCCCATTCACACCTGCACAAGCTCCTCCGCGACTCTGCATGGCACCGCCTATCACCGCGGCAACCACTTAGCTCGACGCCTATCGCCGCCGCCAGGCTGCCGGCAAACCCCATCGCATTTCGCCACTTCTGCTTGCTGCCGCCTATCGCCATCGACTTTCTCGACGCTGCTCGTGGTCGACCCAGCTCCGCCCGATTGGGGAATCCATCATATTGAGGGTTTTTTCTCATGGACAACAAGGTAACTAATTTAATGATATATTATCTCATCTCTTATCCCAGTTCATCTGCCTCCTTTAATCACCCAGCCGAAATCACCGTGAATTCATTTTTATTCGAGCTGATTTGAGGATTTTCTTTCATTCATAGAGTGTACAGTGCGCGGACACATCAGGACATTGCGGCCTCAGCCAGACATCCATGGAGTTCCATCTCACCATACCAGATGATTTGAGGATGCGCGCGATATGTTCAATCTCACCCTAAATCGGTTGGCATGGCCTACTTTCCTGAACATATACTATATATTGCTGTATTTGGATAAATGGTGCCACATGCAACATATATGTCAAAGGGGATTTTTTCCCTCTTCGTTCTATATTAGGCAAATTAATGATGTATTGTTCTTTCGATTACTCTCATATTTCCATGACATCATGGTTACCCTATCTGTTTAATTATAGATTTTTGTCCTTTGATTTCAACTGTTGTACATTTCTTTCAATTTCATCCATATTTGCATGTTACCATATTCTTTAACAATCCTAACATTTTCTGCAGCGCGTCCCTTGCTATGCAACATAATTTGTAGTACACAATCTTTCCCTTTACATAAATCAAGATTGCAGGGACATCATACTAAACACAAACCATGGATTTACAATCGTTGCTACTGTAAGACTTGATGAACGTGGTCATTCCTATTTTGGCAGGGGCCTTTGGACAGAAATTTCTAAGTTTTATGTACTGAAAGCTGGCACTAAAATTGCACTGCACGTAAAAGAGCCTGGTCATGATATATATGCTAACTTCCCTGACGATACCATCCATCCAGACTTTGTTCGAAGTAAGTGTTCTTTTCAAGTATCTGCATGTTGACTTACCCAGCAATATCAAAGGAATTGTGTAGTATTTAAGCAACCAATTGTTATTCCATTTTCTTACTCTATTCCTACCTACTAATTTCTAGTTACTAATACACTTTTCTATTGCCCTGTTTTAACTAAATTTAGAGACATTACAACCGAGCACTTTTCCAGCCCTCTCAGGCTATTATCATCTCAACCTTCGGATCTGTAGTTCTAGGCGTTTTGGGCCGTTGGATGCACCTTCCACCCTCCACTGGGAGCGCTAAACGGACTGGGCCAATGCTCCCGCAACAAAATCAGCGATCTGTTGTTGTTTGGGCCTACTGGGATGATGCTCCCACCACATACGCATGCATCACAGCTAGGCGAAGCAGCAGGTACCCTCGTCTCCACTCCCTAACCTCTCGTCTCTCTCTTGTCTGTCGTCTGGGATATTCAGTTGCGCAGCCACCGCTGAAATCCCCATCCGTGGAACGACGCTTCATCTTTCGGCCAGCCCCGCCATCCTCCTTTTCACGTTTTACCCTCAAGATGCAACAGGAAGGGGCCGCACTCTCAGATCGGTCGCGGCGCAACAGCATTGAGGCCCGAGTGCCCGACCCAGATTTGTTCCAATGTCATGCAGGTCGCACCATCGCCAGATCCAACCTCGCTTGAGCACCCGGGTAGAGGTATGTTTAGCACCTCCTGACAGCCCTAAACCGAGCTGGTTCTTGTGAATCCACGATGCAAGGAGCTTCTCCAGGCGGTTCAAAGGGGCTGGCATGGAGACGACAAGAAGGATGCCTTCTCAGGGTGACCACGGTGAGGTTCCAGTAGGTCCATAGTGAGATATCTGTAATCGGTGTTATGTACCATGAAGCTTTCATGGATTTAATTTTGAGGTTCGATCGCCCTTTATTCCATGGTACCTATTTAAACAGTTCAACAGATTGTTGATTTGGTTTTTGTTCTGTACGGAGAAGACTTCATCTATCGATTATATAATATCAGCCCTTCTCGCCTCGCTGGCCTGGAGATGCAGTTGGTCATATGACTTGGGCAAGAAGGTCTCACGTCGCATGGTGGGGCGACACCATGGTGCCGTGATATGAGTAGCAAACCATCGCTGTCGATTGAAGTCCAATAGCCCGATATTCAGGAAGAAAGTCAATGTCGGTAAAGGACTTCAATAGCACGTGATGCGCACCACTTGGGGCGGTGGATAATTGCAGGTCAGTTTCCATGCTGATCTGTGATGTTTCGCGTCCATATAGTCTCCTTGGTCCGGCTGTTCCATCCCCACCCCTGTCACGGCTTCATCCCCACCCAGGTCATTCTCCATCGAATTTGGACTACATCTTCTGTTGATTTTGTTTCTTCTACTCCCAACTAAACATAGGTGCTCTTATTTGATAGATTGGTGAGCTATGGAGAGGCGACGGCCAAGGCGGGCGTGAAGTCACAACGGTTGCAACGGTGGCGACTTGCCAAATGGAGCTGAGGAGAGGCTATGACGATTAAGTGGGCCTTAGGCGATGGCAACAATGGCTGCTCCTGCGCGAGGATCTCCTCCACAACCCATGTCACCTACTCGCTGCAGGTTCTATCTTCATTTCAACCTGCAGATCCATCAATGCGGAATTCGCATCCTGCTACCATTCCCTGATTTCCTGTAACTGCTCCAATTCTATAACTGATAGGACTGATGTGTCTTGTCCAAAATTGTTGCTATGGTTTAGATTCGAGAGCAAATGGTAGGTAGGAGATTAGCACAGTATGAACATTCTCTACCTATTTGTTTTCTGATTATCTATCGAGAGAGTATCATTGTTAGTGCATAAAAAATGTTTGAAGGTTGTTCCTGGTTCTTGCAAAAATTTGTGTAATTGTTTCACATATGAAGATTCATCCCATGTAACTTCCAGGTTACACCTTCCCAGTCTTCTAATGCTTTCAAATTAGCTCAATAGAAGGTGAAATTATTTAGATCTGGTAGCAACAGTGGATTGCATGTATAAATTATATGATGCATTATCATTTTGAGGAAGACGTACAATATTGACATGATGTTGCAAGGCGGCACATATTCTGTTTCCGATCAACATGCTATTAGGTGATATTATTCCTTCTGCTTAGTTATTTCAACACTTACAACTTGACGATGTGATTAGTACTAATCAGACTAAAAGAGCTTGCTAACTTATATAGGAAAATAAGCTAAATTGCATGATGTACTTTTTGCTGAAGAGTTATGTGATACAACTAAAAAGAAGGGAAAAATAAGCACTGCTCTGCAATTAAATTCTAAATACTGAATATGCTGAAATTCATGTATGTATATGGATTCACTAGCTAGCGAAGGAGAGAAGCTTATTAGAGTTCTTATTTTGAGATAGTTCAATGAAACATCATCATTATTTGTTACGTACAAAGATTTTGCATGTCGGCAGATTGGTTTTGAATCTAAATAATTTCCCTAACACTGGTGTCGTGCCACTATACTGTTCAAATGTTCTTGAATATTTTTACCATTCGTTTTCAGGGCACAACAACAAAAACACTTTTTTTGCTACTAACAAAGAAGTTGGTTTAATAAAATTTTAATTTTATACCCGGTGCGTCTACATATACATTTATGAAAGTGACAATCATTTTATTGCCAAAATAGATGGGCGCGGCAACGCGCACCACTATGGTCTAGTATTCCCTGTACTCCCACTTCTATCAGTAAGCGCCGCTGATGAGGAGACTCTGGAGGTGGAGAACGGGGCTGCCAACAAGCGGAGGTGGGTCGAGCAAGAACCGCAAGCGACTCCAGCAGGCCTAGACTTCATAAGCAGCCTCCCCGATGATATGTTGACAGTCATCATCTCCCTCCTCCCAATCAAATATGGGGCGCGGACAACCGTCCTTTCCCGGCGGTGGCGCCCCCTATGGCACTCCACCACTGTCGACCTCATCGACACCCACGAGCTCTGCCATGGATATCGCAAAAGCTTGGATGCGTTCTCCCAGATCCTCGGCAGTCACCCTGGCCCAACCAAAGGCCTTAACATGGGCAAGTTCCGTTCCAACGGCAAGGACCGAGCCAAGCTTGACGACTGGTTCCGATCCCCCACCCTAGATCAGCTCGAGGAGCTCAATTTTGATGATGGGCATATGCGCTCGCTGCCAACGTCCGCGCTCCGCCTCGCGCCCACGCTGCGCGTCGCCAAGTTCAGGAACTGCCATTCCTCCCCCCCCCCCCCGAATGACGTGCCTGCTCTTATTCTACCACGACTGAAGCACCTCAAGCTCGTTGCCATCTGCTTCCCAAACGGTGACATGGAGCCCTGCTCTGTGGCTGTACTGCACTCGAGTACCTTTGTCTTCAGGCAATCAATGGGTTGAGTAGCTTCCACATCACCTCCATGACTCTCTGGACTATTAATGTGTGTTGCTAGTGCTACAAGAAGGCATCACAAGATGTGTACCACGGTATGGTCATTGAGGACACACCTTCACTTGAGAGATTACTTGTAGTTGATCAAGAAGGTCCAACAAGAATCAATGTCATTTCTGTGCCGAAATTGACAGTGGTGAACCCACAAGTATAAGGGATCACAATAGTTTTCGAGGGTAGAGTATTCAACCCAAATTTATTGATTCGACACAAGGGGAGCCAAAGAATATTTGCAAGTATTAGCAGCTGAGTTGTCAATTCAACCACACCTGGAGATTAATTATCTGCAGCAAAGTGATCAGTAGCAAAGTAGTATGATAGTTTTGATGGTAAGCAACAGCAATAGTAACGGTAACAGTGATAGCAATGATTTTGTAGCAAGTGCAAGAGTAACAATAGCAGTAGTAACTTAGCAAGAACAATATGAGAGAAATTCGTAGGCATTGGATCGGTGAATTCATTGGATGATATTCATCGTATAACAGTCATAACCTAGGGCAATACAGCACTAGCTCCAGTTCATAAATATAATGTAGGCATGTATTCCGTAAATAGTCATACGTGCTTATGGAAAGAACTTGCATGACATCTTTTGTCCTACCCTCCCGTGGCAGCGGGGTCCTATTGGAAACTAAGGGATATTAAGGCCTCCTTTTAATAGAGAACCGGAACAAAGCATTAACACATAGTGAATACATGAACTCCTCAAACTACGGTCATCACCGGGAAGTGTCCCGACTATTGTCACTCCGGGGTTGCCGGATCATAACACGTAGTAAGTGACTATAACTTGCAAGATCGGATCTAGAACATAGATATAATGGTGATAACATAAACGGTTCAGATCTGAAATCATGGCACCCGGGCCCAAAGTGACAAGCATTAAGCATGGCAAAGTCATAGCAACATCAATCTCAGAACATAATGGATACTAAGGATCAAGCCCTAACAAAACTAACTCGATTACATGACGAATCTCATCCAACTCCTCACCAACCAGCGAGCCTATGAAGGAATTACTCACTCCTGGTGGGGAGCATCATGGAATTGGCGATGGAGAAGGGTTGGTGATGACGAAGATCGAAGATCCCCCTCTCCGGAGCCCCAAACGGACTCCAGATATGGCCTCCCGATGAAGAACAGGAGACGGCGGCGGCTCCATCTCGTGAAACGCGATAATTCTTCCTTCCTCTTTTTTTTCTCCAAATATGTGATTTTATAGTATCAGGGTTGAAGTCTGCGGGGCCACCAGGTGGGGACAACCCACCTGGGCGCGCCTGGAGGGGGGGCGTGCCCTGGTGGGTTGTGCCCACCGAGGTGCCCCCCTCCGATGGTTCTTGGCTCCAGAAATTCTTATTTATTGAATAAAAAATCCTCGCAAAGTTTTGTTCCAATCCGAGAACTTTTATTTCTGCACAAAAACAACACCATGGTAGTTCTGCTGAAAACAACGTCAGTCCGGGTTAGTTTCATTCAAAACATGCAAATTAGAGTCCAAAACAAGAGGAAAAGCGTTAGGAAAAGTAGATACGACGGAGACGTATCAACTCCCCCAAGCTTAAACCTTTGCTTGTCCTCAAGCAATTCAGTTGATAAACTGAAAGTGAAAAAGAAAAACTTTTACAAACTCTTTTGCTCTTGTTTACATAAATAAGCTTAAGTAGCACACAGGTTTTCACCAAAGATTATAACTAACCATGTCGACAATAACTCTTAAAAATTATATTAACTCATAACAAAGGCATAATCATCTAGAGAGCAATAATAAGGTATCTCAAACAATCAACACTTTGTCAAAGCAACCATGATATAATATGACAATAGTGGTATCTTGCTAGCCCTTTCTGAGACTACAAAACATAAATGCAGAGCACCTCCAAAGTTCAAGCAGTGACTAAACATTGTAATTCATGGTAGAAAAGATCCAGTCATGATGCACCCAACATTAGCTATACACAATGCATGAGGATGACAATAGTGCTCTCAGGTTCTGGCGCTTATTTGAGAAGGTGATGACACAACATAAAAGTAAATAGATCGTCCCTTCGCAGAGGTAAGCAGTGATTTGGAGAGGTGCCAAAGCTCAAATTTTAAAATAGAGGTAATTGAAATTTTGAGAAATGCACCCTTCTTATTTACTTCGCGACCATTAGTTATCGGTATCTTCAATGCTAAACACATTACTGGCGGTTCCCAAGCGATAAAAGTAAAGGTTTATTCCCCCTCCACCAACAATCACACTCCACGGCTTGTCTGAAACAACAGGTGTCGTCCATACCAACAATATTCCTGGGGGAGTTTTGTTTAATTATTTGTAATTTGAATTCGGGACTGGAAATCCCTATTACCGCCCCTCTCGTGCAAGGATGAGTGAATAAACACTCATCACGAGAATAACCCGCTTAAGATGGAAGATACTGACTACCTCTTGTCGCTCTATGAACAATCCAGGCACACAAAAAGGATATTTATTTGAAGTTTTTTTTATAGGTGGCACATGCAAATTTACTTAAAACGGCAGGGTAATACCGCATATAGGTAGGTATGGTGGACTCATCTGGAATAACTTGGGTTTCAGGGTTTTGATGCACAAGCAGAATTCCCACTTAGTACAGGCAAAGGCTAGCAATTAGGTTGAGAAGCGGCCAGCTAGAGAGTGAAAACGGTCATGAACATGCATTATGCATAAGTAACATTGGATACTAGCATGAGTAGGACATGAACACCATGAACATAAATATCATAGAGGCTATGTTGGTTTTGATTCAACTACGTGCATGAACATGTGCTAAGTCAAGCCACCCGAACATTCATAGGAGGATACCATATCATCATACTACATCACAATTATTTTAACACAATCTTGACATCCAAGATAAATCATTATCCACTCCTAGCTACTTAAACATGACATGAGAAACTATAATCTCTAAGGGTCATTGCAAACATGTTTGATCATAATGAGCTGAATCATGGATACTAGGTTAAACATATTTACAAAAACAGAACAAGTTGAGTTCATACCAGTTTCTCTCTGCCATAGCCAGTTCATCAAATATCGTCATCATTGCCTTTCACTTGCACGACCGAACGATATGAAAATAATAATAGTGTAAGAGTGCCATGGACTAAGCTGGAATCTGTAAACATTTTATTCAAAAAGAAGAAAACAAGGTAATACGGGCTCTCTTTTAGATCAACAACAATGCATATGAGAGCCACTCAACATTTTCATCGTGGTCTTCTCCTCGGTACGACTCAATAAAAAAAATTCAGAGAAACACACTGAAATATTTTTGGAGTTTCTGGTTTTCTGAAAGAAAGCAAATTTAAGAAAGGAAAAACAAAAATGAGAAAAACTATTTACACGGGAGAGCTCCCAACAAGCAAAAAGAAGAACAAGGCAATCTTTTTGGGTTTTCTTTTTAAATACTACAGCTAGTTATACTAGAAAGAAGCAGGAAATATTTTTGTATTTTCTCAAAGTTTTTTAAACACACAAGAAGAAGGCAAAAAGATAAATCTAGCATGGATAATACAATGAAAAAGTGTGGATACCGACAACTGGAATGAAATGTATGAACATGAATGTAATGTCGGTGGAAATACGTACTCCCCCAAGCTTAGGCTTTTGGCCTTACTTGGTAATCTACATCAGTAGCCTGCATAATGGTCGGAGTGATAGCTCACGGAGGCTCTAGGTGCAGATGTCTCAGCCCATCATGCAGCCACAACTGTCGCGTTATGTGCTTAGGCCTCGCTCTCAAGAACGTAATATCTTCCCTTGTTGTGAACATCAAAGAGAGCAGGTGCAGGCAAAAAGGTGTCCACTATGGACCTTTTATTAAACAACAGGTTATAAGTAAAATTATGGGGTTCACCGCTAAGGATCTTATGACGTTTCATAGCATCGAAGTCAAGGTATTGCGTGGGTAAGATGGGGTCATAAGGCCAAGGTGAAACACCTAGCTCTCTTGCTAAGCGCGTGGTGTAAATCCCACCATAAAAATATCCACTACCAGCATTGTGTTGCAATCTACGTGCCACTATCGCTCCAAGGTTATAACTTTTGTCACCGGTGAGAGCGGTGCGGATAAGGCTCAAGTCTGGGGCACAAAGTGTACTACAATCTTGGTTGCCTACAATGCATTTTCCATTAAATAGTGCAAAGTATTGGATTGAGGGAAAATGAATGCTCTTTGTTCTACCTTGAGTCACTCCTCTAGTCTCACCATAGCATATGCTAGTTAAGAATATCTCAAACTCCGACCTTGGTGGCTCGTCTAATGAACCCCAAAATGGAATTTTGCAGTGATTAGAAAATGTCTCTAGAGATATAGTAAATGAATTGTCATAAAGTTTAAATGATACTCTGGACTCACGAGGATGGAATTTAAATTCTTTGGTAAATGATTCAGTGAGGCTGAGGTGTTGGTTGCACTTGTCTGCAATGTAGGCACCGAGCTCGGCATTGTGAACATATTGCTCATATTCTTCTTTAATGCCCACACGCTCCATGTAATCGTTGCATGGCCATAAACATGATTTGGTGGCGGCATCTCGAATGGAATTTTCACTTGGTTCAACATAAGACCGGCGAATGGAGCTGCTACTAGAAGATGCCTCCAAGGACCTCCGCCTCGAAGAACTCCTTCCAAAGATGTTCATCATATTCGCATACAATTTTCTGAAAAATTTTGGGTCACAAATTTTTATCAACAAAACTTTACAAGATTGATAGCAACTACTCATAGGGATGCATAGAGGCCATATCAAGCATTCAAACTACTTAGAACTCTAAGAATTCAACATGGAAGCTCCTCTACAGCAGCACCAAGAGTCACTAATTATTCCAAATATAAACCACTAAAGCAAAAACTAATTGGACTAATGGAGGAGGCACATACGAAGCAACAATCCCCCAAAACAGTTTAGGAAACGGAGCTTCGAGCAAAGAGATCGAAATCCGTGGGTTTGAGAGCAAGAACACGAGAGAGAGAGAGCAATGGTGATTTTTTTCTGGAGGTAGGTGATGATATGGAGTGAAGGGATAAGTGAGGGGGCCCACGTGGGGACCACAACCCACCAGGGCACGCCTGGGGGTGCTGGCGCGCCCAGGTGGGTTGTGCCCACCTGGAGCACCTCCCTCTGATGTTATTTGCACCAAAAATTCTTAAATACTCAGAAAAAATCGTATTTAATTTTCAGAGCATTCTGAGAACTTTTATTTTTGGGTCATTTTTTTATTGCACGGAAAACTCAGGAAAAAGGCAAGGCATGGCATTTTATTTTATTTAACTAATAAACACTGAAAACAAAAGGTAGGGACAGAAGGTAGTGCTCACTAAATTCATCAACTTCATACCTCTCAAAACTGATTCATTAATAAGGTTGATCAAGTCTTATTAACAACCACTTCCGATTAGCATGAAACCGAAGAACTTTTCTAAAACACTAAGTTACCTCAATGGGGATATGAATGTCCCCGACAATAAGCATTTCATATTTCTTTTTAACAGTAGGTAGAGGTAGTTGAAAACTTCCAATGGTGATTGTCGGAGATTTTTCAATAACATTAATACCATTCACTTGGAATTGTTTCTTCGGAAAGTGCACCGTATGCTCATTACCATTGATATGAAAAGTGACCTTGCTTTTATTGCAATCAATAACAGCCCCTGCAATATTCAAGAAGGGTCTACCGAGGATAATCGACATGTTCTCATCCTCGGGCATCTCAAGTATAACAAAGTCAGTCAAGATAGTAACATTAGCGACAACAACGGGCACATCCTCACAAATACCGATAGGTATGGCAGTTGATTTATCAGCCATTTGCAAAGATATTTCAGTAGGTGTGAGTTTATTCAAATCAAGTCTTTTATATAAAGAGAAATGCATAACACTAACACCAGCTCCTAAATCACATAAAGCAGTTTTCACATAGTTTCTTTTGATGGAGCAAGGTATAGTTGGTATTCCCGGATCTCCAAGTTTTTTAGGTACTCCATCCTTAAAAGTATAATTAGCAAGTATGGTGGAAATTTCAGCTTTCGGTATTTTTCTCTTATTGGTGATGATGTCTTTCATGTACTTTGCATAAGGAGGCATTTTTAAGATATCAGTCAAGCGAGTACACAAAAAGACTGGCCTCAGCATTTCAGCAAAGCATTCAAATTCTTCATCATCTTACTTTTTGGTTGACTTAGGTGGAAAGGGCATAGGTTTTTGAACCCATGGTTCTCTTTCCTTACCATGTTTTCTAGCAACAAAGTCTCTTTTATCATATCTTTTATTCTTGGTTTGTGGGTTATCAAGATCAACTGCTGGTTCTATCTCAACATCATTATCTGGTTCTTTATTATTTTTTTGAGTATCTTCATGAACCTTATCATTGTCTTTTTCATTTTCAGAAGGTGGGTGTTCACTACTAGAATAAGTTTCAGCATCAGAGATAGAGACTTCATTATCATTATCAGGAGGTTTTTCAACTTCAGGTTCACTAGAGGCATGCAAAGTCCTATT
The DNA here is from genome assembly GCA_011799875.1 of Thinopyrum elongatum. Lineage (NCBI taxonomy): Eukaryota > Viridiplantae > Streptophyta > Magnoliopsida > Poales > Poaceae > Thinopyrum > Thinopyrum elongatum. Next base: position 508,619,663 of record CM022301.1, on the reverse strand, counting down.
ATTTTTCTTCTTCTTTTTCTTTTTAGAAGGACTAGGTACATCAGTGTCAACTCTTTGAGAGTCTTGTTCAATTCTTTTTGGGTGTCCCTCAGGATAAAGTGGTTCCTGAGTCATTCTACCTCCTCTAGTCATTACTCTAACAGCATGATCGTTGATATTATTATTCATTTCATCTAGCAATGCTCTTTGAGATTTAGCAACTTGTTCTAATTGAGTTTGAACCATAGAAGCATGTTTTCCCACACCTCTAACATCATTTGAGATTCTAAATAACAAGTCACTCAAGCGAGTAATCATATCATAATTGTATTTCAATTGTTTCATAACATTTGCATTGAAGTGATCTTGCTTTCTAATGTAATTATCAAACTCATGAAGGCATTGACTAGGATGTTTATTATAAGGAATATCACCTTCATCGAACTTTAGTAAAGAATTTACCTCTACCACCTTAGGTGGTGGTGGTATTTCAAGCCCATGTATTTCTTCGATAGGTGGTAAATTTTTAACATCCTCTGCTTTAATACCATTTTCCTTCATGGATTTCTTTACCTCTTGCATATCTTCAGGACTGAGATATAAGATACCCCTCTTCTTCAGAGTAGGTTTGAGTGGTGGTTCGGGAAGAGTCCAATCATCATAATTTTTCAATATGTTATTCAATAATTCTTCAGCTTGTTCAACAGTTCGCTCCTTGAAAACACAACCAGCACAACTATCTAGGAAATCCCTAGAAGCATCGGTTAGTCCATTATAGAAGATATCAAGTATTTCATTTTTCTTAAGAGGATGATCAGGCAAAGCATTAAGAAATTGGAGAAGCCTCCCCCAAGCTTGTGGGAGACTCTCTTCTTCAATTTGCGCAAAGTTAAATATTTCTTGTAAGGCAGCTTGTTTCTTATGAGCAGGAAAATATTTTTCAGAGAAGTAATAAATCATATCCTGGGGACTACGCACACAACCAGGAGCAAGAGTATTGTACCAAGCCTTAGCATCACCCTTTAATGAGAACGGAAATAATTTGAGAATATAATAGTAGCGAATTTTCTCATCATGAGCAAATAGGGTGGCTATGTCATTTAACTTAGTAAGATGTGCCACAACAGTTTCAGTTTCATAACCATGGAAAGGATCAGATTCAACCAAAGTAATTAACTCTGGGTCGACAGAGAATTCATAATCCTTATCATCAACAAAGATAGGTGAAGTAGCAAACTTAGGATCACATTTCATTCTAGCGTTCAAAGTCTTTTCTTTATACTTGCATAATAATTTTTCCAAATCATCGCTATCCTTACAAGCAAGAATGTCTCTAGTTGTCTCCTCATCCATAACATAACCTTCTGGTATTTTTGGCACTTCATATCTAGGAGAGCTAGGTCTAATAGGTGTTTCAAGATTTTCAGTTTCAAGCTTTTCATCAGTTTCAACAATTTCATCAGTTTCAGCATTCTCAAAAGCTTTAGTTCTAGCAAGTTGTTCATCAAGAAATTCCCCTAGTGGCACATTATCATCAAGCAAGGTACTAGCATCATCATGAGTAGCATTCATAGCAGAAGTAGCATCATCAATAACTTGCGACATATCAGAATTGATAGCACTTGGTGGTGTTGCAAGTCTACTTATAACAGAAGGTGAATCTAAAGCGGAGCTGGATAGCAGTTCCTTACCTCCCCTCGTCTTAGAGGGAAAAATCTTAGTATTAGCATCCTTCAGATTCTTCATAGTGATAATTTGATAATAATCCCAAGTGACTCAAAAAATATAGCTATGCTCCCCGGCAACGGAGCCAGAAAAAGGTCTTGATAACCCACAAGTATAGGGGATCGCAACAGTTTTCGAGGGTAGAGTATTCAACCCAAATTTATTGATTCGACACAAGGGGAGCCAAAGAATATTTGCAAGTATTAGCAGCTGAGTTGTCAATTCAACCACACCTGGATATTAATTATCTGCAGCAAAGTGATCAATAGCAAAGTAGTATGATAGTTTTGATGGTAGTAGCAACAGCAATAGTAACGGTAACAGAGATAGCAATGATTTTATAGCAAGTGCAAGAGTAACAATAGCGGTAGTAACATAGGAAGAACAATATGAGAGAAATTCGTAGGCATTGGATCGGTGAATTCGTTGGATGATATTTTCATCATATAACAGTCATAACCTAGGGCGATACGGCACTAGCTCCAGTTCATAAATATAATGTAGGCATGTATTCCGTAAATAGTCATACGTGCTTATGGAAAGAACATGCATGACATCTTTTGTCCTACCCTCCCGTGGCAGTGGGGTCCTATTGGAAACTAAGGGATACTAAGGCCTCCTTTTAATAGAGAACCGGAACAAAGCATTAACACATAGTGAATACATGAACTCCTCAAACTACGGTCATTACCGGGAAGTGTCTCGACTATTGTCACTCCGGGGTTGCCGGATCATAACATGTAGTAAGTGACTATAACTTGCAAGATCGGATCTAGAACATAGATATAATGGTGATAACATAGACGGTTCAGATCTGAAATCATGGCACCCGGGCCCAAAGTGACAAGCATTAAGCATGGCAAAGTCATAGCAACATCAATCTCAGAACATAATGGATACTAGGGATCAAGCCCTAACAAAACTAACTCGATTACATGATGAATCTCATCCAACTCCTCACCTACCAGCGAGCCTATGAAGGAAATACTCACTCCTGATGGGGAGCATCATGGAATTGGCGATGGAGAAGGGTTGGTGATGACGAAGATCAAAGATCCCCCTCTCCGGAGCCCCAAACGGACTCCAGATCTGGCCTCCCGATGAAGAACAGGAGGTAGCGACGGCTCTGTCTCGTGAAACACGATAATTCTTCCTCCGTCATTTTTTCTCCAAATATGTGGTTTTATAGCATCAGGGTTGAAGTTTGCGGGGCCACCAGGTGGGGACAACCCACCTGGGCGTGCCCTGGTGGGTTGTGACCACACAGGTGCCCCCCTCCGGTGGTTCTTGGCTCCAGAAATTCTTATTTATTGAATAAAAAATCCTCACAAAGTTTTGTTCCAATCCGAGAACTTTTATTTCTGCACAAAAACAACTTCATGGTAGTTCTGCTGAAAACAGCATCAGTCCGGGTTAGTTTCATTCAAATCATGCAAATTAGAGTCCAAAACAAGAGGAAAAGTGTTAGGAAAAGTAGATACGATGGAGACGTATCAGGCTACTCATCTGACAAATACTCTGAACTTGTTATTGGATCCACACCCGTACAGGTACAACAGCTGCCTTCTACCTCTCCTTCTAGAAATTAACATTATTTCTAATTTAGAAGATGTATGTTCATCTGTCATCCAGAAAATGATTTCGACAAGCTTGACCCTGAAACTGCGCACAGTGAAGGTCTTTGCACTAGAATCTATCGGCCCCAACCTGGACCAAGTTGTCAGTTTCCTGAGATGCTTTCCGTGCCTGGAGAAGCTATATATCGAGGTGATGTTCCTTTCCTGTTAAATGTTAACCATAAGGGAGTTCAATTTGTGACAGCTTTTTCCATGTTTACAATGACAATGTACTATGATTTCTGAAGGATTTTTGAAGGATTTCAGTACATACATGTCCCCCCCCCCCCATATTGGTTGCTTGATCCATATGGTTACAATCCATAAGCATTTCTCCTTTGGATTCATCTGTACTAGTTTTCTTAGGGAACTTTTCATCCACTCCAACCTCTTGTGAAGAAGGCTACATTTTTCTAGATTGTAATCAAATGTCCATGTTAATCATGTCGGATGGAAGATGGCACGTTAGTGCATTTTACAAATCCTGCAAACCAAATAGGCCTGTAGTAGTGTTCAAATATGCATGTAGGCACTAACACGTTTTTCTTCTTTTGCAGATAAGATTAGGCCCGGTGGTGGATAATGTGATACAATATAACAATCACATCAAATGCCTAGGTCTGCATCTCTCAGAAATTACTTTGAACTCTTACCGAGGGACCTTACCGGAGATTATATTCGCCAGGTTCTTTGTTGTCAGAGCAAGGGTGCTGAAGGTAATGAGGTTTGCCCTACATTTATTTCGCAAAAATGAATGGTTTGTTGATCAGCGCCGGCGGCTACGGCAGAATGGAATAGGCTCCGAAAATGCTGAATTTCATTTTGGAACTTCAAATGACAGAGTAATCGGAAGTCATCGTCTCAACCCCATACATGACTTCTCAGTGGTAATATTAGTTTGAACCTCCTTTATATCCATGTTCAGCGGATCAGTGCGGGCGTTTGCAGCTGATGAGCTGAATTTCATTTCGAATATCAGCTTGAACCTTGTAATCTTTGAAGTTGAGCCATATAACTCTGAAATTTGAACCTTGTAATATTTCCAGCTTTTATGGTACAATCGTTGAAATGGCATCGTATGAGACTCGTATATTGGTAGCACTATTTTGACCTTAATATGCAATGGACTTAGATTTTATTAACCATTCTCGAATGTGTTTACCTTGTCGATCTGATAGCACACGATCTATATAGCTAACTCGACTGCAATCTTCCACATTATTGCACACAGTTGGTTTCTTCAACCGTGTGCCATGTAGAGCGCAAAATTAATTATCGCACTCGAGTGTCCATCATCATCCTTCTGTGTAACTTTGACCTCATCACCCACGGGTAAACTTATGACCGAAGTCATTCCACACACTTCATTTTTACAAAGCTTTTTACCAATAAACGCCCACAATTTGTCCCTCTTCTACCCAACGGGTGGCCAAACTAGCCGGGCAGGAAGCTTGCGCGGTTGCGCGGGAACATGTGTTGGGGAACGTAGCATGCAATTTCAAAAAAATTCCTACGCTCACACAAGATCTATCTAGGAGATGCATAGCAACGAGAGGGGAAGAGTGTGTCCACGTACCCTCATAGATCGAAAGCGGAAGCGTTTGTTAACACGGATGATGTAGTCGAACTTCTTCTCGTTCCGACCAATCAAGCACCGAACGTACGGCACCTCCGAGTTCTGCACACGTTCAGCTCGATGACGTCCCTCGAACTCTTGATCCAGCAAAGTGTCGAGGGAGAGTTCCGTCAGCACGACGGCTGGTGATGGTGATGGTGAAGTGATCCGCGCAGGGCTTCGCCTAAGCACTACGTGAATATGATCGGAGGCGTAAACTGTGGAGGGGGGCGCCGCACACGGCTAACAATTGTTGGTGTGTGTTCTAGGCGCCCCCGCCCCACATATATATAGGTGGGAGGGGGAGGGGAACAGCCATGGGGCGCCCCAAGTAGGAGGAATCCTACTTGGGGACCTAGTCCATTTCGCCCCCCCCCCCTTTCCATATTTTTCGGAGGGGAAAGGAAGGAGGAGGGAGGAGAGAAGGAAGGGGGAGGCCAAATCCCTCCCCTTCCTTTCTCTCTTCCCCTCTTTCCTTCCCCTTCCTATTCGGCCTACATGGGGGGCGCAGCAGCCCATGCTGGCTGCTGCATTTCCCCTCTTAGCCCATTAGGCCCATATAGTTGCCGAGGGGTGCCCGGAACCCCTTCCGGTGACCCGATATGTACCCGGTACTCCCGGAACACTTCCGGTGTCCGAATACTATCGTCCTATATATGAATCTTTACCTCTCGACCATTTCGAGACTCCTCGTCATGTCCATGATCTCATTCGGGACTCCGAACAACACTCGGTCACCAATCACATAACTCATATAATACAAAATCATCATCGAACGTTAAGCGTGCGGACCCTACGGGTTCGAGAACTATGTAGACATGACCGAGACACCTCTCCGGTCAATAACCAACAGCGGAACCTGGATGCTCATATTGGTTCCCACATATTCTATGAAGATCTTTATTGGTCGTACCGTAATGACAACATACGTTATTCCCTTTGTCATCGGTATGTTACTTGCCCGAGATTCAATCGTCGGTATCTTCATACCTAGTTCAATCTTGTTACCGGCAAGTCTCTTTACTCATTCCGTAATGCATCATCCCGCAACTAACTCATTAGTCACATTGCTTGCAAGGCTTCTTATGATGTGCATTACCGAGAGGGCCCAGAGATACCTCTCCGATACTCGGAGTGACAAATCCTAATCTCGATCTATGCCAACCCAACAAACACCTTCAAAGATACCTGTAGAGCATCTTTATGATCACCGAGTTACGTTGTGATGTTTGATAGCACACAAGGTATTCCTCCGGTATCCGGGAGTTGCATAATCTCATAGTCAAAGGAATATGTATATGTCATGAAGAAAGCTATAGCAATAAAACTGAATGATCAATATGCTAAGCTAACGAATGGGTCATGTCTATCACATCATTCTCCTAATGATGTGATCCTGTTCATCAAATGACAACACATGTCTACGGTTAGGAAACTTAACCATCTTTGATTAACGAGCTAGTCTAGTAGAGGCTTACTAGGGACTCGGTGTTTTGTCTATGTATCCACACATGTATCAAGTTTCCGGTTAATACAATTCTAGCATGAATAATAAACATTTATCGTGATATAAGGAAATATAAATAAAAACTTTATTATTGCCTCTAGGGAATATTTCCTTCAGTCTCCCACTTGCACTAGAGTCAATAATCTAGATTACATTGTAATGATTCTAACACCCATGGAGTCTTGGTGCTGATCATGTTTTCCTCGTGGAAGAGGCTTAGTCAACGGGTCTGCCACATTCAGATCTGTATGTATTTTGCAAATCTCTATGTCTCCCTCCTTGACTTGATCACGGATGGAGTTGAAGCATCTCTTGATGTGTTTGGTTCTTTTGTGAAATCTAGATTCCTTCGCCAAGGCAATTGCTCCAGTATTGTCACAAAAGATTTTCATTGGACCCGATGCACTAGGTATTATACCTAGATCGGATATGAACTCCTTCATCCAGACTCCTTCATTCGCTGCTTCCGAAGCAGCTATGTACTTCGCTGCACTCGTAGATCCCGCCACGACACTTTGCTTGGAACTGCACCAACTGACAGCTCCACCATTCAATATAAATACGTATCCGGTTTGTGACTTAGAGTCATCCGGATCAGTGTCAAAGCTAGCATCGACGTAACCATTTATGACGAGCTCTTTGTCACCTCCATAAACGAGAAACAAATCCTTAGTCCTTTTCAGGTATTTCAGGATGTTCTTGACCGATGTCCAATGATCCACTCCTGGATTACTTTGGTACCTCCCTGCTAGACTTATAGCAAGGCACACATCAGGTCTGGTACATAGCATTGCATACATGATAGAACCTATGGCTGAGGCATAGGGAATGACTTTCATTTTCTCTCTATCTTCTGCAGTGGTCGAGCATTGAGTCTAACTCAACTTCACACCTTGTAACACAGGCAAGAACCCTTTCTTTGACTGATCCATTTTGAACTTCTTCAAAACTTTATCAAGGTATGTGCTTTGTGAAAGTCCAATTAAGCGTCTTGATCTATCCCTATAGATCTTGATGCCCAATATATAAGCAGCTTCACCGAGGTCTTTCATTGAAAGACTTTTATTCAAGTATCCTTTTATGCTATCCAGACATTCTATATCATTTCCAATCAACAATATGTCATCCACATATAATATTAGAAATGCTACAGAGCTCCCACTCACTTTCTTGTAAATACAGGCTTCTCCAAAAGTCTGTATAAAACCATATGCTTTGATCACTTCATCAAAGCGTATATTCCAACTCCGAGATGCTTGCACCAGTCCATAAATGGATCGCTGGAGTTTGCACACTTTGTTAGCACCTTTAGGATCGACAAAACCTTCTGGTTGCATCATATACAACTCTTCTTTAAGAAATCCATTAAGGAATGCAGTTTTGACGTCCATTTGCCAAATTTCATAATCATAAAATGCGGCAATTGCTAACATGATTCGGACAGACTTAAGCATCGCTACGGGTGAGAAGGTCTCATCGTAGTCAACTCCTTGAACTTGTCAAAAACCTTTTGCGATAAGTCGAGCTTTGTAGACAGTAACATTACCATCAGCGTCAGTCTTCTTCTTGAAGATCCATTTATTCTCTATGGCTCGCCGATCATCGGGCAATTCAACCAAAGTCCACACTTTGTTCTCATACATGGATCCTATTTCAGATTTCATGGCCTCAAGCCATTTATCGGAATCTGGGCTCATCATCGCTTCTTCATAGTTCGTAGGTTCGTCATGGTCTAGTAACATGACTTCCAGAACAGGATTACCGTACCACTCTGGTGCGGAACGTGCTCTGGTTGACCTACGAGGTTCGGTAGTAACTTGATCTGAAGCTTCATGATCATCATCATTAGCTTCCTCTCTAGTTGGTGTAGGCATCACGGGAACAGATTTCTCTGATGAGCTACTTTCCAAATTGAGAGAAGGTACAATTACCTCATCAAGTTCTACTTTCCTCCCACTCACTTCTTTCGAGAGAAACTCCTTCTCTAGAAAGGATCCATTCTTAGCAACAAAGATCTTGCCTTTGGATCTGTGATAGAAGGTGTACCCAACAGTTTCGTTTGGGTATCCTATGAAGACGCACTTCTCCGATTTGGGTTCGAGCTTATCAGGCTGAAGATTTTTCACATAAGCATCGCAACCCCAAACTTTAAGAAACGACAGCTTAGGTTTCTTGCCAAACCACAGTTCATACGGTGTCGTCTCAACGGATTTAGATGGTGCCCTATTTAACGTGAATGCTGCTGTCTCTAATGCATAACCCAAAAACGATAGTTGTAAGTCGGTAAGAGACATCATAGATCGCACCATATCTAATAAAGTACGGTTACGACGTTCGGACACACCATTACGCTGTGGTTTTCCAGGTGGCGTTAGTTGTGAAACTATTCCAGATTGTTTTAAATGAAGGCCAAACTCGTAACTCAAATATTCGCCTCCACGATCAGATCGTAGAAACTTTATTTTCTTGTTACGATGATTCTCCACTTCACTCTGAAATTCTTTGAACTTTTCAAATGTTTTAGACTTGTGTTTCATTAAGTAGATATACCCATATCTGCTCAAATCATCTGTGAAGGTCAGAAAATAACGATACCCGCTGCGAGCCTCAACACTCATCGGACCGCATACATCGGTATGTATTATTTCCAATAAGTCATTAGCTCGCTCCATTGTTCCGGAGAACGGAGTCTTAGTCATCTTGCCCATGAGGCATGGTTCGCAAGCATCAAATTATTCATAATCAAGTGATTCCAAAAGTCCATCCGAATGGAGTTTCTTCATGCGCTTTACGCCAATATGACCTAAACGGCAATGCCACAACTATGTTGCACTATCATTATCAACTTTGCATCTTTTGGCATCAATATTATGAATATGTGTATCACCATGATCGAGATTCAACAAAAATAGACCACTCTTCAAGGGTACGTGACCATAAAAGATATTACTCATATAAATAGAACAACCATTATTCTCTGATTTAAATGAATAACCGTCTCGCATTAAACAAGATCCAGATATAATGTTCATAATCAACGCTGGCACCAAATAACAATTATTTAGGTCTAAAACTAATCCCGAAGGTAGATGTAGAGGTAGCGTGCCGACAGCGATCACATCGACCTTGGAACTATTCCCGACGCGCATCGTCACCTCGTCCTTAGCCAATCTTCGTTTAATCCGTAGCCACTGATTCGAGTTACAAATATGAGCAACCGAACCGGTATCAAATACCCAGGCACGACTATGAGCATTAGTAAGGTACACATCAATAACATGTATATCAAATATACCTTTGTTCACTTTGCCATCCTTCTTATCCACCAAATACTTGGGGCAGCTCCGCTTCCAGTGACCAATCCCTTTGCAGTAGAAGCACTCAGTTTCAGGCTTAGGTCCAGACTTGGGCTTCTTCCCGGGAGTGGCAACTTACTTGCCATTCTTCTTGAAGTTCCCCTTCTTTCCTTTGCCCTTTTTCTTGAAACTAGTGGTCTTGTTAACCATCAACACTTGATGCTCCTTCTTGATTTCTACCTCCGCAGCTTTGAGCATAGCGAAGAGCTTGGGAATTGTCTTATCCATCCCTTGCATATTATAGTTCATCACGAAGCCTTTATAGCTTGGTGGCAGTGATTGGAGAACTCTGTCAATAACACTATCATCTAGAAGATTAACTCCCAGCTGAGTCAAGTGGTTATGATACCCAGACATTCTGAGTATGTGTTCACTGACAGAGCTATTCTCCTCCATCTTGCAGCTATAGAACTTGTTGGAGACTTCATATCTCTCAAATCGGGCATTTGCTTGAAATATTAACTTCAACTCCTGGAACATCTCATATGGTCCATGACATTCAAAACGTCTTTGAAGTCCCGATTCTAAGCCGTAAAGCATGGCACACTGAACTATCGAGTAGTCATCAGATCGAGCTTGCCAGACGTTCATAACATCAGCATCTGCTCCTGCAGCAGGCCTTTCACCTAGCGGTGCATCAAGGAAATAATTCTTCTGTGCAGCAATGAGGATAATCCTCAAGTTACGGACCCAGTCCGTGTAGTTGCTACCATCATCTTTCAACTTTGCTTTCTCTAGGAACGCATTAAAATTCAAGGGAATGGTAGCACGGGCCATTGATCTACAACATAGATATGCAAAAACTATCAGGACTAAGTTCATGATAAATTAAGTTCAATTAATCATATTACTTAAGAACTCCCACTTAGATTGACATCCCTCAAGTCATCTAAATGATATGTGGTCCAAATAAACTAAACCATGTCCGATCATCACGTGAGATGGAGTAGTCTTCAATGGTGAACATCTCTATGTTGATCATATCTACTATATGATTCACATTCGACCTTTCGGTATCCAGTGTTCTGAGGCCATGTCGGTACATGCCAGGCTCGTCAAGTTTAACCCGAGTATTCCGCATGTGCAAAACTGTCTTGCACCCTTTGTATGTGAACGTAGAGCCTATCACACCCGATCATCACATGGTGTCTCAGCACGACGAACTGTCGCAACGGTGCATACTCAGGGAGAACACTTATACCTTGAAATTTTAGTAAGGGATCGTCTTATAATGCTACTGTCGTACTAAGCAAAATAAGATGCATATAAAAGATAAACATCACATGCAATCAATATATGTGACATGATATGGCCATCATCATCTTGTGCCTTTGATCTCCATCTCCACAGCACCGTCATGATCTCCATCGTCACCGGCTTGACACCTTGATCTCCATCATAGCGTCGTGGTCGTCTCGCCAACTATTGCTTCTACAACTATCGCTAACGCATAGTGATAAAGTAAAGCAATTACATGGCATTTGCATTTCATACAATAAAGCGACAACCATAAGGCTCCTGCCAGTTGCCGATAACTTTTACAAAAGATGATCATCTCATACAACAACGTATATCACATCATGTCTTGACCATATCACATCACAACATGCCCTGCAAAAACAAGTTAGACGTCCTCTACTTTGTTGTTGCAAGTTTTACTTGGCTGCTACGGGCTTCTAGCAAGAACCGTTCTTACCTACGCATCAAAACCACAATGGTGTTTCGTCAAGGTTGATGTTTTAACCTTCAACAAGTACCGGCCGTAGTCAAATTCAATTCAACTAAAGTTGGAGAAACAGACACCCGCCAGCCACCTTTATGCAAAACTAGTTGCATATCTGTCGGTGGAACCGGTCTCATTAACGTGGTCATGTAAGGTTGGTCTGGGCCGCTTCATCCAACAATACCGCCGAATCAAAATAAGACGTTGGTGGTAAGCAGTATGACTATCACCGCCCACAACTCTTTGTGTTCTACTCGTGCATATCATCTACGCATAGACCTGGCTCGGATGCCACTGTTGGGAACGTAGCATGCAATTTCAAAAAAAATCCTATGCTCACACAAGATCTATCTAGGAGATGCATAGCAACGAGAGGGGAAGAGTGTGTCCACGTACCCTTGTAGACTGAAAGCGGAAGCGTTTGTTAACGCGGTTGATGTAGTCGAACTTCTTCTCGTTCCGACCGATCAAGCACCGAACGTACGGCACCTCCGAGTTCAGCACACGTTCAGCTCGATGACATCCCTTGAACTCTTGATCCAGCAAAGTGTCGAGGGAGAGTTCCGTCAGCACAACAGTGTGGTGACGGTGATGGTGAAGTGGTCCGCGCAGGGCTTCACCTAAGCACTACGTGAATATGACCGGAGGCGTAAACTGTGGAGGGGGGCGCCGCGCACGGCTAACAATTGCTGGTGTGTGTTCTAGGCGCCCCCTCCCCACATATATATAGGTGGGAGGGGGAGGGGAACATCCATGGGGCACCCCAAGTAGGAGGAATCCTACTTGGGGGCCTAGTCCAATTCGCCCCCCCTTCCATATTTTTCGGAGGGGAAAGGAAGGAGGAGGGAGGAGAGAAGGAAGGGGGAGGCCGAATCCCTCCCCTTCCTTTCTCTCTTCCCCTCTTTCCTTCCCCTTCCTATTCGGCCTACATGGGAGGCACCGCAGCCCATGCTGGCTGTTGCGTTTCCCCTCTTGGCCCATTAGGCCCATATAGTTGCCGGGGGGTGCCCGGAACCCCTTCCGGTGATCCGATATGTACCCGGTACCCCCGAAACACTTACGGTGTCTGAATACTATTGTCCTATATATGAATCTTTACCTCTCAACCATTTTGAGACTCCTCGTCATGTCCGTTATCTCATCCGGGACTCCGAACAAAATTCGGTCACCAATCACATAACTCATATAATACAAAATCGTCATCGAACGTTAAGCGTGCGGACCCTACGGGTTCGAGAACTATGTAGACATGACCGAGACACCTCTCCGGTCAATAACCAACAGCGGAACCTGGATGCTCATATTGGTTCCCACATATTCTATGAAGATCTTTATCGGTCGTACCGTAATGACAACATACGTTATTCCCTTTGTCATCGGTATGTTACTTGCCCGAGATTCGATCGTCGGTATCTTCATACCTAGTTCAATCTCCTTACCGGCAAGTCTCTTTACTCATTCCGTAATGCATCATCCTGTAACTAACTTATTAGTCACATTGCTTGCAAGGCTTCTTATGATGTGCATTACCGAGAGGGCCCAGGGATACCTCTCCGATACTCGGAGTGACAAATCCTAATCTCGATCTATGCCAACCCAACAAACACCTTCAGAGATACCTGTAGAGCATCTTTATGATCACCCAGTTACGTTGTGACGTTTGATAGCACACAAGGTATTCCTCCGGTATCCGGGAGTTGCATAATCTCATAGTCAAAGGAATATGTATATGTCATGAAGAAAGCTATAGCAATAAAACTAAACGATCAATATGCTAAGCTAACGAATGGGTCATGTCTATCACATCATTCTCCTAATGATGTGATCCCATTCATCAAATGACAACACATGTCTATGGTTAGGAAAATTAACCATCTTTGATTAACGAGCTAGTCTAGTAGAGGCTTACTAGGGACTCGGTGTTTCGTCTATGTATCCACACATGTATCAAGTTTCCGGTTAATACAATTCTAGCATGAATAATAAACATTTATCGTGATATAAGGAAATATAAATAACAAATTTATTATTGCCTCTAGGGCATATTTCCTTCAACATGCTCACAAACGATACAGTTGGCGCCCCTTCGAGCCCACGCGTGGTCAAACAAAACGCGTGAGGTGTTCTCAAGCGTGCACTAGAATCCTCCGCTATGAACACGGTGACAAGACATGACGATTACAGGCCGGCCAGCCCCCATTTATTATAGTGGCCATTTAACCCTTGTGTCTCTTCAACCTTTCGATCGCGCCCCACTATTGCAAGAAGCACACCCACCACGACAAATTCTTAGAGGGTATCCTGCGGGCCTCCAATGGCGCTCCGAGCGGCTGTCGACGACGAGCAGCAGTTCACCATGGATGCCGTGGTGGACACCCACAAAAGGTACACGAAGCTCTCGGTGGTGTACACCAACAACCCGGTCTGGGTGGAGCACTCCATCCACATCATGGAGTTGTTGCTTGCTGAGGAGAAGTACAAGGTGGTCGGGTTCGACCTCGAGTACACCCGCGCTCATGCCGGGTCTCGTCCCAAGGTCGCCGTCGCCCAAATGTGCGTGTGCAATCATGTCCTCGTCTACCACTACTGCCTGGCCACAAGGCCCTACGAGCGTTTCGCCAGGTTTGTCAACAACCCCCACTACATGTTCGCTACGGTGGACATCACCAACGATGTAAAGGTGCTCAAGAATTTGGGCATTGCCTGCCAGAATCTTGTCGACATCCAGGGCCAATACAAGATCTGGGGCAGCAACGAGCATGAGAAGGACTCACGGGTTCACCTTGGCGAGACATCATCGATCCCTACTATAGAGACATGAAGGATTCCTGCAACAAGGACAAGCGTGCCTAGCACTCGGATGGATGGAGAAACTCGACAAAGCTCACGTCGTGTATGCGGCCAAGGAGGCATACACGAGCTACGAGATGTACAGATGGATCATTGACATGAGGAAGTGCCTCCTTCTCCAAAACGGCCAGGGATCCAGGTGGAAGCAGAGCAATCGCAAGCGTCGTCGCAACAAGTAGATGATTAGATCCTCGTTTCTCCTAGTTTAGTATGCATGTAATTGCTTACTTTGGTGTGTAGAAATGTTATGTGTGTAGTCACTTCTGTAATTGTATGCTTAATTTGGTTATGCAATGATGTCTTTTTGAGTATAGATGTTGATGCTCTGTAGACAGAGCGTAGATGTTGTGCGGACAGAGCAAATCACATCGCACATAGACTAAACAATGGAACCCGTCGGTGATGTTTTCATCAATCACTCACAATTGTATACCAGCAATCGTTTGCTCACAACATACACGGCTTGTTAACAGGAATCATCTGTGTTGTTATCGGTCTTCCCACACATTTCTGATTGCAGACCTGTTTGCCGCGTATCACACACATCTTGTTAAGTTGAACCGTTTCTGTTCTCTTGGCTCAACGCAAATAGTTCATCCGAGTAAATTGTATGCCATATATCGCACACACATTCATCAGGATGAACGTTCTTTTGTGTTGCCTAATCACAAAAAGTTCATCCGAGTGAACTGTATGCCGTATATCACACACACCTTCATCTGGCTGCCCGTTTCTGTTGTTCTGCCTCATCAAAAATAGTTTATCGGGGTGAACTGTATGCCGTATATCGCACACACCATGATCTGGCTGCCCGTTTTTGTTATTCTGACTCATCGCAAATAGTTCAGATGTATCAACTGTATGCCCCGCATCGCACACGCATCTAAAATCTGAACTACGTTTGATGTATCCACCATCGCAAACATTTTGCATCTTTTTTGATGGTTTTTTTACATCACCGTTTGCAATTAATGCATCGCACACAGTTTCGCCGAAGAGACTCTGATTGTAGTGTCCCGTTAGCAGCATCCTGCAGTAGTGTAATGATCATTGCCTGGATATCGTCATAATTATTCGATGTTCTATCAATTGCCCAACAGTAATTTGTTTACCCAACGTATGCTATTTTCTCGAGAGAAGCCACTAGTGAAATCTACGGCCCCCGGGTCTATCTTTTATCATATTGTTTTCCGATCTACTTTTATTCGCTTTGGTTTTCAGATCTATTATCCCCAAAACCCAAAAATACCTTGCTGCACTTTTTATTTGCATCTTTTATTTCGTGTTTATTTCAGATCTATTTATCCAATCTATCACAATCTTTATCCCGTCAACTTGACAATATCTGGCGCCGTTACCCGTAGAGGGATTGACAAGCCCTCATAAGCGTCGGGTTGCAAGTATTTGTTCTTTGTGTGTAGGTACCGTTTACATAGTGTTGCTTGGTTCTCCTACTGGTTCAATAACCTTGATTTCATAAATGAGGGAAATACCTACTGTAGATGTGCTGCATCATCGCTTCCTCTTCGGGGAAATACCAACGTGGATATGAGCTATCAGAAGTAGATTTCTGGCGCCATTGCCGGGGAGACATCATCAACATCTATCAGGTTCCTAATCACAAATCTCATCTCCTTGCAATTTACATTATTTGCCATTTGCCTCTCATTTTCATCTCCCCCACTTCACAAAAATTTTGCTGTTTTATTCGCCCTATTTTTCATTTGCCTTTTTCTCGTTCGATATTTTGTTTGCTTGTGTTGCCATGTGCCTCCTATATGCTTGAATCTTCGCTTGCTAAAAATCTTTTGATATGGATCCCCATCCACTTGCTAATATTTTTTAAAGATCCAATACGATGAACCAATTGCTAGTGAGTTGAGTGCACTAGATTTTCTTTATGAAGTTTTGCTTGAGATTTATGAATCTGGAAATTGTGATGAAGTGTTAAACGAAAAAAATTATGAAGTGATTCATGATAGATCCTTGACTGAAAAGCATGATTGCAATGATTTTACTATAAATTCTATTAATGCCAATTGTGTTAATGATATGCAAAAACCCAAGCTTGGGGATGTTGATCTTGTTATGTCCACTACTAATTGTAATGATCATGATTGGGGTGATGCTTCTTATGATCTTGAAAATTTATTTAAGCCTCATGATGAATATGTTATTGATAATAATGTTTGCAATAATACTGAAAGTGGGTTCGGAAGAGTGTCAACTTTAGGTAAAAATAATCCCACATATTTGGAGAGTGTTCAATCTTATAATTTTTTTTTATGAAAGTGGGTTTGGAGAGGTCATGACTTTATTTGATGATAATCCCACTATTTTGGAAGAGTGTCAAATTTCTATGCATGTGGATCATGAAGAGAATATTTTCTGTGATAGTTATATTGTTGAATTTGATTATGATCCTACATGTAATTATTATGAGAGAGGAAAATATGGTTGTAGAAATTTTCATGTTACTAAATTACTTCTCATTATGTTCAGATTGCTATTGTTTCTTTCTTCTTCCTTGCATATGCTAGATATTTCTTGTCTTGATAATTTGTTTGCTTATAAAATGCCTATGCATAGGAAGTATGTTAGACTTAAACGTGTTTGTCACATGATTTACGATGCTCTCTTTGTGCTTCAAATCCTATCTTTCATGTGAGTATCATTGAAATTATCAGTTCCTAGCTAGGGGCATAAAACGATAGCGCTTATTGGGAGGCAACCCAATGAATAAAATTTATTTTTGCCTTTTTTATTTCTGTTCTTGAGTGTTTGCACAATTATGCCTCTGTTATGATTGTGTTTTTTATGCTTTAATTAGTGTTTGTGCCAAGTAAAGCCTTTGGGATAGCTTTGGTGATAGTTGATTTGATCCTGTTGAAAAACAGAAACTTTTGCGTCCAGTAATAGAATTGTATAAATTCACAGAAGCGACGAAAAATTCTGAATTTTTTTAAAATAGATTTATATACAAATTTACTCTGTTGTCCTAATTTTTCAGAATTTTTGGAATTACATAAGTATGAGAACAATTCGCATCTTTACAGACTATTCTGTTTTTGTCAGATTCTGTTTTCTTTGCATTGTGTGCTTATTTTGATGAATCTATGGATTGTATCGGGGGGTATAAGCCATGGTAAAGTTATAATACAGTAGATATAATGCAATAACAAAATTTGAATGGGTTTTCTACAGTACTTAAAGTAAAGATTGGTTTTCTTATACTAACGGATCTCATGAAGGTTTTGTTAAGTTTTGTGTGATTGAAGTTTTCAAGTTTTGGGTGAGATCACGATGGATGAAGGAATAAGGAGTAAGAAAAGCCTAAGCTTGGGGATGCCCCATGGCACCCCAACTTAATATTAAAGGAGAACCAAGCAACTAAGCTTGGGGATGCCCCGAGTGGCATCCCCTCTTTCTTCTAACGATCATCGGTATTTTACTTGGAGCTATATTTTTATTCGTCACATATCATGAGATTTGCTTGGAGTGTCTTGTATTATATGAGTCTTTACTTGTTTTGCTTTTTAGTTTGTCACAAGTATCCTTGCTGGACACACCTATTTGAGAGAGCCAAAATTATGCTATGATTCTTTAGAACTGCTCTAGTGCTTCACTGATATCTTTTTGAGCACGGTGTGATTTAATATTTTTGGAGAAATGCTCTCATGCTTCACTTAGATTTGTTTGAGAGTGAGTAATTTTTTTTGAAGAAATTCTCTCGTGCTTCACTTATATTATTTTGAGAGATGGAAAATTTTATGCTCATGTTCTTCACTTAAATTTGTTGACCTTATCAAAAGAAACATATGAAATTAGTCCCAAAGTGATAGATATTCAAGAGGGATATAATAAAAACTTTCATGAAGATTATTAGACAAAATAAACTTGATTATTTGTAATAGTTTTGAGATATGATGATAATGATATGTGAGTCATGTTGGTGAGTAATTATGATTTAGTCAGAATATTGGTGTTGAGGTTTGTGATTCCCTATGCAAGCACGAAAGTCAATAGTTGTGCAATGAAATTACATCCTACTTGTGGTGCATTATTCGGTGTTAGTTATGCTTAATGCTCGATTATGTGATTTTTTGTTTCTTGGTTGGTTGCTTCTCAATCTTTTTGCTAGCCTCCACTTGTACTAAGTAGAAATACTACTTGTGCATCCAAAATCCTTAAACCCAGTTTTGCCATATGAGTCCACCATACCTACCTATATGCGGTATTTCCGGGCCGTTCTAAGCAAATTTGTATGTGCCATCTCTAATTTTCAAAATAAATTTCCTTTTTGTGTGCTCGTATCGCTCATGAAGTGGCAGGGGGTGTCTAATATTTTCCATGCTAGATGTGTTATTCTCAAGATGAGTGTTTATTCACTTGTCATTGCACGAGAGTGAGGCGGTAATAGGGATGCCTAGTCCCGAAATGAAAAAAAAATTACTTTATGTTGTCAAAGAATAAATTTCTTGGAAAGTGTTGGTATGGAGGGCACCCGTGGATACGGCTAGCCATGGATTGTGAAAGAATGGTGGAAAAAGGAATAAACTTTATTTTCTGTTTGGGAACCGCCTATGATATATCTAGCATGGAAAGTGTTGGGAATTACTCGGCCATTTTCGTTGACGGGAAAAGTATGCCTCTCAAAAAAAATTATCTCTCAATTTAAGCTTTGAGCTTTGGCACCTCTAGAAATCCCTACTTCCCTCTGCGAAGGGCCTATCTATTTACTTTATGCAATTTTTATTTTTATTTGAGTCTCCATCTTCTCTTATAAATCACCAACTAAGGGGCACTATGATCATACTTGAGCATTGGATGTAGCTAATATGCGAGTGTGTTTCATGAACGGATCAATGATTGAGCATGATGGGCTAGCGATAACTTGCTTTAGTGTTGATATTTTCAAAGACATGGTTGCTTGTTGATATGCTTGAGTATTGAAATCTTCATGTCAAAACTAGAATATTGCTTTGAACCATATAAAAGTTCATATGCCCATGCTACAAAAGAAAAGAATATGTGATGAACATGTTATACAGCATTCCACATCAAAAATTCTGTTTTTATCATTTACCTACTAGAGCACGAGCAGGAATTAAGCTTGGGGATGCTGATACGTCTCCAATGTATCTATAATTTTTTATTGTTCCATGTTGTTATATTATCATTCTTGGATGTTTTACAATCATTTTATATCAACTTTATATCATTTTTTGGGACTAACCTATTGACATAGTGCCCAGTGCCAGTTGTTGTTTTTTGCTTGATTTTTACTTTGCAGAATATCAGTACCAAATGGAGTCCAAACGCAGTGAAACTTTTTGGAGAATTTTTATGGACCAGAAGGAACAACTTGGGCCAAAGAAGTACCAGAGGGGTGCCCGAGCTGGGCACAACCCACCTGGGCACGCCTGGGGGCCCAGGCACTCCCTGGTGGGTTGTGCCCACCTCGGTGGCCTCCCGCACCGCCTCTTCGCCCTATAAATCCCAAATATTCCAGAAACCCTAGGGGAGTCGACGAAACACAATTCCAGCCGCCGCAAGTTCCAGAACCACGAGATCCAATCTAGACACCATCACAGAGGGGTTCATCATCCTCATTGGTGCCTCTCCGATGATGCGTGAGTAGTTCATCATAGACCTACGGGTCTGTAGGCAATAGCTAGATCGCTTCTTCTCTCTTTTTGATTCTCAATACAATGGTCTCTTGGAGATCTATTTGATGTAACTCTTTTTTGTGGTGTGTTTGTTGGGATCCGATGAACTTTGAGCTTATGATCAGATATATATATATATCCATGAAAGTTATTTGAGTTTCTTTGATCTCTTATATGCATGATTACTTATAGCCTCGTAATTATTATTCGAATCTTTGGTTTAGTTAGGGCGACTAGATCGATTTTTCTTGCCATGGGAAGAGGTGCTTTGTGATGGGTTCGATCGTGCGGTGTTCTTTCCCAGTGATAGAAGGGGCAGCAAGACACGCATGTATCGTTGCTATTAAGGATAACAAGATGGGGGCTATTCCTACATGAATATATATCGTCTACATCATGTCATCAATCTTATTGCATTACTCCGTTTCTCCATGAACTTAATACACTAGATGCATGCTGGATAGCAGTCGATGTGTGGAGTAATAGTAGTAGATGCAGGTAGGAGTCGGTCTACAAATCTTGGACGTGAAGCTTATATAATGATCATTGCCTGGATATCTTCCTAATTATTTGATGTTCTATAAATTGCCCAACAGTAATTTGTTTACCCACCGTATGATATTTTCTCGAGAGAAGCCACTAGTGAAATCTACAACCCCCGGGTCTATCTTTTATCATATTGTTTTCCGATCTACTTTTTGTTCGCTTTTGTTTTTAGATCTATTATCCCAAAAACCCAAAAATACCTTGCTCCACTTTTTATTTGCATGTTTTATTTCGTGTTTATTTCAGATCTATTTATCCAATCTATCACAATCTTTGTCCCGTCAAGTTGACAATATCTGGCGCCGTTACCCGTAGAGAGATTGACAACCCCTCATAAGCGTCGGGTTGCAAGTATTTGTTCTTTGTGTGCAGGTACCGTTTACATAGTGTTGCTTGGTTCTCCTACTGGTTTGATAACCTTGGTTTCATAACTGAGGGAAATACCTACCGTAGCTGTGCTGCATCATCCCTTCCTCTTTGGGGAAATACCGACGTGGATACAAGCTATCACCCAACCCACCAGACATGCCAAGGCCGCCCAGAACGCGTGGCAATGCCACGGTCATGCGGTGACCACGCGGCTGACATGATAGCCAGGAATCATTTGAACAAACTACTCCATGAATGTGGTCATAAGATTGATCATTTGGCTTGAAAGCCAGGAATCTTCACACATGATAGCTCATTTCCGAGAACACTTTTTTAAAATAATTGTTGTATTACAAGTTTATTATTATTTTTGATAACTTGGTCACATATAATGACATAATGCGAAGGTTTTCCAATTTTTTCATTTTTTTTATTTTTCATTCCCATTTCAAAATGCAGTCAAAACGGCGGGCATGACCGTTCATAGCCAGTGGTTGAATCTTGCAAAAATTTCCAAGTATCTCTGATGAAATAGATACTTATCTACTTAAAAATGACTTTTGTAAAAAATAAAGAGCAAACTATGAGGAAGCTGCAGTTCAAATTTGACCCACTTCCTACCAAATCGACGGAAATTTGTCTTTTTCATGAGAGGTGGATCAAAAGTTTTTGACACCAAACCATTTGGTCAATTGTACATTAAATATGTCCTAGTATTTTAGAAAAACTATTTGGTCCAATTTTGCAACAAATATTTGGTACGTTCTTCACAAAAAAACTCATTTTGGGCACTCGAAAAATGGAAAATGAATTTTTCGTGCAAATAAAATGAAAAATTACTTAGGCAACATTGTTTGCCATTCCAAGATGCACCATTGTGTAAAATATGATATCATTTGAACAAACTATGCCATGAGTGTTGCCATAACAGTGGCCATTTGCCTTGAAAGTCATGGAACTTCATAGATGATAGTTCGTTTCTGAGAACACTTTTTTAAGACATTTGTCGTAGTCCATGTTTTTTATTTTTCCTGGGAACTAGGTCAAATATGATGACACAATGCGAAGGTTTTGAATTTCTTATGCCCGTTTCAAAATGCAGTCAAAACGGCGGGCATGACCGTTCATAGCTAGGGGTTGAATCTTGCAAAAAAATTGGAGTATCTCTAATTAAATAGATACTGTGGACCTAGAAACAATTTTTGGAAAAAATAAAGAGAAAACTATGAGGCAGCTGTAGTTCAAATTTGACCCGCTTCCTGCTGAATCGATGGAAATTTGTCTTTTTCACGAGAGGTTGATCAAAAGCTTTTGATACCAAACCATTTAGTCAAATGTACATTAAATATAGCTTAAAATTTTAGAAAATTTATTTTGTCCAATTTTGCAACAAATATTTGGTAGGTCCTTCACAAAAAAATTCATTTTGGGCACTCAAAAAATGGAAAATGAATTTTCTGTGCAAAGAAAATGAAAACTTCCTTAGGCAACATTGTTTGTCATTCCAAGATGCAAACTTGCGCAAAATATGATATCATTTGAACAAACTATGCCATGAGTGTCGCCATAACATTGACCATTTGACTTGAAAGCCATGGATCTTTCATACATGATAACTCGTTTTTTAGAACACTTTTTAAAGATATTTACCATAGTCAAAGTTTGTTATTTTTCCTGTAAACTGGGTCACATATAATGCCACAATGCGAAGGTTTTCAATTTTTTTGATTTGTTTTTATTTTTATGCCTGTTTCATATTGTGGTCAAAAGGGCGGGCATGACCAAGGGTCTCCGGTCGCCAGGAAGGCGACGATGACGACCTCCTCGCTCGCGACCACCTCCTCGACGCCTTGCTCTTATACGGGCTGAGGTCCTTGCTGGCGGCCTCGCCATATAAGAATCCAGAGCTTCTTTATTCAGTATTGTCGCCGCCGCCGCTGAAGTCAAGACGTCGAATGATCCAAAAACCTAAGCTATTAGGACCCTAGAACATAAAGCTAAAATGATCCACACACGCGGGATCGGACGACCCTCCTCACCACCAACGACCAAGAAGTCATCGGTGGAGGGGAACCGCTGGAAGATGGCACCGAAAGAGTTGGTTCTCTTAGCCAAAGAGGTCTGCACCTTATTTTTAGCCGATTACGACCTACTTAGATGGTCATGGACGCCGCACACGTGTACTCTGTTTTGATTGGTTCACAAGCATATCACACGGATGGTGGATCGAACACCATCCGATGCTCCCGGATCCAACGGCAGCGCTCCTCCTCACCCTCTCACCCTCTCACCCCATCTAGCCGAATAACCCACAGGCCACAGCCCCGCACTCCTCCCACGTCCCCATCTCTCTCCTCATCACCGCCACCAACGGCGCCCGATCCCGGCGACCTCATGCGGGAATCGATAGTGCCAAACATACAACAAGGATCCCCTCGCTCTGCTCCTCCCTCCTGTCCGGCGAGATCCAACGAGCGCGTCCTCCAGCGCCACCCGCGACCGTCTCCCGTCGCTAGGGTTTTGCCCGGCATGGTCCGGCGACTCAGGTGCGTCCCTCCACTCCATCTCCTCCTCCTCACAGCCCTCCCTCACTTCCTCACCTCGTGTTCTCTCCCTCCCAGATCCAGGACACCGTCCTTGCTCGAGCACCGGGACACCATGGGCGTGATGGTTTCTTCCTCCCCTGCCCCGATGCCAAGGAGTGGCTAGAGTTGGTCGTGGACGATGATGCATAGAGACAGGAGACGGCAAGAGCTGGCCGTGGATGGCAAGCAGATGAGGAAGAAGTGGAGCAAGGGAAAGCAAAAGGACAAGGTGAACAACGCGGTGCTCTTCGACCAGGCCACCTACAGCAAGCTGCTCATCAAGGTGCCCATGTACAAGGATATCACGCCCTCCGTCCTCTCTGAGTGACTCAGGGTAACGTGCGCCGTCCATCCTCCCTCCCTCTGGATCCATTCTTCTTGCTTGCTTTTTACCCATGAGAATAGAGATCTCGGGATGGTGGGTTATGTGTGTGATGGATGGCTCTTGGTGAAGACTTTTGCTATGATGCTCTATTTTGGGGTCAGTCAGTAGTACTCTGTGATGCTCTAGTTCTCCTAGCATGGGGCATATATGATTGTGCTATGAATTGTTTGCATGCCCTCTTGGATGCCGGTTTCGACTGCTACATCAGTGCTGATAGTTTTTGTCCAGTGTGATGTTCTGTTTGGTGCATAAGCCTGGCATCCTCAAATTTTCATTGGTGTGCCAACTGCAACAAAGCTATAACTAGTATGGTGTGGATTTTATGCCCATCTGGTGACTATTTATGTCTAGTGTCAATCGATGTTGCATAATCTGATTTGGACATGCACAATGCTAATGATGTTTGATCAACATCACCATTGATGCTGCTGAACACTTAATTTTTGCTATGGAAATTGATTGAATTGAACCTGTTGTAATCCTTCCTATTATACTCGTATTTAATTTTTGGGGTTCTATTTGATTTTTTAGTTTGTTATATACGGTTGATCTTCAGTTTCTTTTGTAACTTGCTTGGAGCTTAGAATACACAGTCCAACTAGTCTCATACAACTAAGACCAATGATTCATGCTCAATTCTGTATATGTATGAATGACCAGTAAAGTTAGAAGGCCCAAATCTTAACGTTAATATGCTCAATTCTATACCATATTCATGCTCATGCATCACCAATTACTGCTTTTTTTGCTTGGTCTATTTTGGCTCATAACCTAAGTATACCAAAACTGATTAAACAATTTCTCCAACTTGCCATAATTGTCATAATTGTCTCTAGCTAAGACAATATGAAAATGTCTTTGGATCTATGCACAAATTTCACAAGTTTGGAGGCATCTGAAAATGTCTTTGGATATATGCACAAATGTCTTTAGATTACAGCAAGCAGAAAAACAAGTGTTGAGATTGTTAGGTGTTTTGTTAGGGTGAAATTCAAACCATTTATGAACTGTAGGATGGCTGACTTTCTATGATTAACTCTTGTTGGTATGTTTGTCTTTTCCATCTCATAATCATATCTATGAATTGGTGTGCTTTAAAAACCAAGGAATACCTCTATTCCTTGTCGGTATTCTTTTTATTCTGGGATAAGATGAACCAGCTCGTTATTTGTTTGGTGATTATTTTGGATACATGTTCTTTTTCTACAGAAATATGTTGTGGTTCCTTGCTGAATAAATAAGTAACCAGTATAGATAATCATTTTAAAGCACAACTCTTGGAATTACTACTTTCCTGTTGTAAAATTACATATTTGTTGTTTACTTGTTGTTGTCAATGAATCGTAGTCTATCCTTTTATTGAGCTGCTCCGCCACCTCCCCCGGCGTCTTCGCGGGGGCGCACGATGGTAGGCAGGCTATGGGTGTGACGGACCTGCTGCTGCCGGCTGTCTTCCCCGACCACTTCCCTGAGCTGCTTCTGCCGCTGACCCTCCTCAACTTCGCCCGTTGCCCGCTGTTGCTGCTGGTGAGACAATTTCCTCGATATGTCGCTTCTTCCTCCTGTGAACTACATATGTGGTGATTCTGTAACTGCTCTAGTTTGGGTGTAGCTGCAACCACTGTATTTTGGGTGTGATTCGATAAAAGCTATGCGGTTTGGGGTTAAGGAGATTGTGTAGCATTTGAAGCTGTAAAAGCTATGTGGTTTTACTAGTCATCAGTATTATGCTTATCAGCTTTAAAATTCTGAGACATCATGTATTGTTTTCCTATGCTTATTTATAATATATGATTGTCTTTCTTATTTTCGTGTGTTTTGTAATGTTATAGTTTCATAGTTCTGCTGGTTAGAACTATATATAAGCCAAGCACTTGTTATGATACTCATACTATTTTAATATATCATGTAATCTCAGGGTTTTACAGTTAAGCCAGTTATAACTACAAGCCAACACCTGTTTGAGTTACTAGATTGGTTTTATTTTCTTAGATGTAACACCATGCCATCATCTAGAAAATGACTAAGTTGCTAAGACTTATAGGGCATGATCCTTTCACATTCTAAACTGCAATACTTATTTGGGATGCGTGAGCAGGTGGTGTGGTGATTTAGTACGAGAGGAAGGAGAAGCTCCTCTAAGGTAAGTCACTTCCCTCTCGCCTTTCTTTGCTCCACTGTTTTTTTTCTTCAAAATGTTTGGGTTCTCACCGACTCAAATTTACGCGCAGATGATGTGTCACGGCTCCTGGTAAACTCCAGTCCCGTGTTTCCCTCTATTTTTCTGCGTGCTGCTTGATCCATTCGCTCGTACCCTTGCTGGTTTGGCTCGAGTTATGATCACACTAATTTCTTCCATAGGTTGAGACCAACGAGGCATGGCGGATCAGCCCCCCCCCCCCCCCCCCCCCCCCCCCCCGTGGACCACACCATCCTCCCCAAGGAGATATAGCAGGCCAAGTAAGTGCTCTCTCCGTCTCCACGCCCATTTCTAGAAGTTTTGGTATGCTTGTGCTGGGTTTGTGTGAAGCCCTTCTGTTTGAGTGAGATCCGAACTACTATCGTGATAATGCAGAGTTGGCGTCCATTTCTCCATGGAGATT
This sequence comes from Thinopyrum elongatum, assembly GCA_011799875.1. Lineage (NCBI taxonomy): Eukaryota > Viridiplantae > Streptophyta > Magnoliopsida > Poales > Poaceae > Thinopyrum > Thinopyrum elongatum. The sequence goes on along the minus strand of CM022301.1, from coordinate 508,593,135 downwards.
TGAGTTTTCTCTTTTTATTTATTCTGTGTGGTGTGATGTCTACTACGCAACTTTATTCTTATAGACTCATGTTGGGCCTCCAAGCGCAGAGTTTTGTAGAACAGTAGCAATTTTCCCTCAAGTGGATGACCTAAGGTTGGTCAATCCGTGGGAGGTGTAGGATGAAGATGGTCTCTCTCAAACAACCCTGCAACCAAATAACAAAACGTCTCTTGTGTCCCCAACACACCAAATATAATGGCAAATTGTATAGGTGCACTAGTTCGGCGAAGAGATAGTGATAAAAGTGTAGTAACGATAGTAGATATTGATTTTTGTAATAGTAACAATAAAAAACAGCAAGGTAATGAGTAGCAAAAGTGAGCACAAACTGTATTGCAATGCTTGAAAATGAGGCCTAGGGTCCGTACTTTCGCTAGTGCAATCTCTCAACAATGCTAATCTAATTGGATCATATAACCTTCCCTCAACGTGCGATGAAGAATCACTCCAAAGTTCTTATCTAGCGGAGAACATAAGAAGAAATTTTTTGTAGGGTACGAAACCACCTCAAAGCTATTCTTTCCGATCAATCTATCCTAGAGTTCATACTAAAATAACACCAAGCTATTCTTTTTGATCGATCTAACCAAGAGCTCGTACTAAAATAACACCATATGATACACATCAACCAACTCTAATGTCACCTAGATACTCCAATCTCACCACAAGTATCCATGAGTTAATTATACGATGCGCATCAAACAATTTTAGATTCATAACACTCGATCCAACACAAAGAACCCCAAAGGGTGCCCCAAGATTTCTTCGGAGAAACAAGGATGAAAACGTGCATCTACCCCTATGCATAGATTACCCCAATGTCACCTCGGGAATCCGCGAGTTGAGTGCCAAGACATAGATCAAGTGCTCTCAAATCCAACAAAGTATTCAATCCGATAAAACGAAATCTCAAAGGGAAAACTCAATTCATCACAACAAGATAGAGAGGGGAAAACACCATATGATCCGACTATATTAACAAAGCCCGCGATACATCAAGATCGTGACATCTCAAGAACACGAGAAAGAAAGGGATTAAACACATAGCTACTGGTACAAACCCTCAGCCCCGAGGGTGGACTACTCCCTCTTCATCATGGTGGCCGCCGGGATGATGAAGATGGCCACCGGTGATGATTTCCCCCTCCGGGAGGGTGCCGGAACGGGGTCTAGATTGGTTTTCCGTGGCTATAGAGGCTTGTGGTGGCGGAACTTTTGATCTAGGGTTACCCCGAGGGTTTTTGGAATATTTGTGAATTTATATGGCAAAGAGGCGGTGCGGGAGGCCACCGAGGTGGGCACAACCCATCTGGGCGCGCCTGGGCCCCCAGGCGCGCCCTGGTGAGTTGTGCTCTCCTCGGAGCTCCCCTTTGGTACTTCTTTGGCCATCGGGTGTCTTCAGGTCCAGAAAAAATCTCCAAAAAGTTTCGCTGTGTTTGGACTTCGTTTGGTATTGATTTCCTGCGATGTAAAAAACAAGCAAAAAACAGCAACTGGCACTGGGCACTATGTCAATAGGTTAGTCCCAAAAAATGATATAAAGTTTCTATAAAATGATTGTAAAACTTCTAAGAATGATAATATAACAGCATGAATACTTCATAAATTATAGATACATTGGAGACGTATCAGCATCCCCAAGCTTAATTCCTACTCGTCCTCGAGTAGGTAAATGATAAAAGAAATAATTTATGAAGTGTGAATGCTAGCAAAGTGCAAAAGTTTGATCAATGATAATTTTAATCACTATTCCTAGCATCAAAACAACAATTCTTTCTCATAAAACTTCTCATGTTAAAGTAGCAACCAATTCACATGTTAAGGTTCAAACAATGAATTCTCTTGAAACTCAACAACCTATGTTCTCAGTCACCAAACAATTGCAATTCAACTTATTCAACAAAATCTAAGTAAGAGCTCCACATACTCAATCATCATATAGTCTTCTATGATTGCTAGTACTCAAAGCATATTCTTAAAATAAATGGCATCCATCGAACACAGAGAAAGATAGGGGCTTAATATTTTGCCTCCAAACTCATTTATCATAGAGATAATTGTCAACAATAATAAATCCTGATCAAAAATATTTGACTGGTCATATGTGGCTAGATCTTTCCCCACCACATGATGCTTGCCAACTAGAGAATAGTTGAGGTTGAAATGAGATTTCATACTATTGACTCTTTGCATAAAAGTAAATACTGAAAAGTAAAAGATAGGCCCTTCGCAGAGGGAAGCAGAGGTTGTCACGCGCTTTTTATTTGGATGCCCAAGCTCTTAATGCAAAGGAACGTCACGTTATATTGCCCCTTATGATAGCAACCTTTACTATGCAGTCCGTCGCTTTTATTACTTTGCCATCACAAGTTCGTACAACGCTCAATTTTCCCTTACAATAAAAGATCAAACATATTTAGGAGCAATTTTTATTGCTTTATGCACTGATGGCAACTTACTTGATGGATCTTATTCAATCCATAGGTAGGTATGGTGGACACTCATGGCAAGAAACTGGGTTTATGGGTGTTTGGATGCACAAGTAGTATCTCTACTTAGTACGAATTTTTGGCTAGCAAAAGATCCTAGGCAAACACCACATGTTGGAGGATCCATGACAATATAATTTCTATGCAAATACACCCAAACATAACTCATTACGTTATCTTCCTTGTCCAACTTCAACTAATTGGCTCAAGTTTGAAAATAATTAATGGGCATTCACAATCATAGAAGATGTCCAAGATAATATATTTGCATGTGAAAGTTCTCTTCCTTATACTAATCATTCATGAATTGCTTGTATGACCAATATTGTGATTGTCAAGCTTCAAAAGATTTCACTTTCTAAACCCAATGTGAAGCCACTACTAGGCATGATATGGACGTATAATTTCAACTTCATGATATTCAATTCATTCAACAATTTACTCATTGGATATAAATGAAGCACAAGAGTAAATAACAAACTACTCCAAAAAGATATAAGTGAAGATCAAGCGAGTAGTTGAGTAAATAGGTAGCTAATTGTGGACTCTCTCTTATTTAAAAACTTTCAGATCTAAGTATTTTAATAAAACAGCAAGCAAAAACAAAATAAAATGACATTCTAAGAATAGCATACATCATGTGAAGAAGCAAAAACTTAGGCTCAACCGAGACTAACCGATAATTATTGATGAAGAAAGGTGGGATGCCTACCGGGGCATCCCCAAGCTTAGATGCTTGAGAATTCTTGAAATATTATCTTGGGGTGCCTTGGGCATCCCCAAGCTTGAGCTTTTGCATCTCCGTAATTCCTTTTATATCACGGTTTCCCTAAATCTTAAAAACTTCATCCACACAAAACTCAACAAGAACTCGTGAGATAAGTTAGTATAAATCAATGCAAAAACCTTATCATTATCTACTGTAGCAAATCACTAAAATTATTATTCAACATTGCATACTAAATGCCTCTGCATATTTAATACTTCCATCCTCAAATAGAATCATTAAACAAGCAAACATATGCAAACAATGCGAACATAACAGCAATGTGTCTAAACAGGACAGTTTGTAAAGAGTGCAATTGTACTCATACTTCCCTAACTCCAAAACTTCTGAAAATTTACCACACAGTAGAAAATTTATCAGATATTATTGTGCAAAAAGTTTCAACATTTTATCACATTCTGACTTTTCTGGATAATTATTGCAACAGCGATAAACTTTCTATTTTGAAACAGCAAGTCATATACTTGCAAAATAAGCATGGTAAAGGCTATCCTTGACATTTTTATTGAAATGAAAGATGCAAAACATTATTATAAATATCATCAAGAAAATACAAATAAAATAAAATGACTCTCCAAGCAAAACTCATATCATGTGACGAATGAAAATATAGCTCCAAGTGAGGTTACCGATAATGTTGAACACGAAAGAGGGGATGCCCCCCCAATCTTAGTTGCTTGGATATTCCTTGAATATTGCCTTCGGGGTGCCTTGGGCATACCCAAGCTTAGGGTCTTGTCACTCCTTATTCTCCTCATATCGATATCTCACTAAAAACTTGAAAACTTCAATCACACAAAACTTAACGGAACTTCGTGAGATGAGTTAGTATGATAAAGACAAATCATTCACGTTGGTACTGTCAAGATAAGATTCATAATTGTTCTCACACAATTCCTACTGTACTCTACAATTTCCACAATTTATATTATGCAAGATAAGCCATAGAAACTAGAAAACACGCAAATTATGCATTGAAAACAGAATCTGTCAAAAACAGAATAGTACGTAAAGATCTGAATTAAGGTCATACTTCTGTAAGTCCAAAAATATGAAAAATTAGGAAAACGTAGACAGGTTGTATACCCATCAAATTTAAAAAAATTCATAGTTTTTAGAATCTCCAATGAATTTAAACAATTCTGTTACTGGGCACAAAAGTTTCTGTTTTTGCACAGAATCAAGTAAACTATCATCCACACTAGCCCAAAGGCTTTACTTGGCACTTTATTGAAATAAAAGCTATAAAACATGATTACTACAGTAGCCTAATCATGTGAACATACAAAAACAGTAGGTAAAAGTGTTGGGTTGTCTCCCAACAAGCGCTTTTCTTTAATGCCTTTTAGCTAGGCATGATGATTTCAATGATGCTCACATAAAATATAAGAATTGAAACACAAAGAGAGCATCATGAAGCATATGACTAGCACATTTAATTCTAACCCACTTCCTATGCATAGGGATTTTTTGAGCAAACACTTTATGGGAGCAAGAATCAACTAGCATAGGAAGGCAAAACAAGTAAAACTTCAAGATTTTCAACACATAGAAAGGAAACTTGATATTATTGCAATAACTACAAGCATATGTTCCTCTCTCATAATAATTTTTAGTAGCATCATGAATGAATTCAACAATATAACCATCACATAAAGTATTCTTTTCATGATCCACAAGCATAGAAATTTTCTTACTCTCCACATAAGCAAATTTATTCTCATGAATAGTAGTGGGAGCAAATTCAACAAAACAACTATCATGCGATTGAAAACTCAAATCATGATGACAAGGTTCATGGTTATGATTGTTCAATATACCATACATGTCATCACCATAATCATCATAGATAGAAACTTTGTTGTCATAATCAATTGCAACCTCTTCCAAAATAGCGGATTCATCATTAAATAAAGTCATGACCTCTCCAAATCCACTTTCATCAATATAATCATCATAAATAAGAGGCATGCAATCATCATAATAAATTTTCTCATCAAAACTTGGGGGTGTAAAAATATCATCTTCATCAAACATAGCATCCCCAAGCTTATGGCTTTGCATATCATTAGCATCATGGATATTCAAAGAATGCATACTAACAATATTGCAATCATGCTCATCATTCAAAGATTTTTTTGTCAAACATTTTATAGAATTCTTCTTCTATCAATTGAGCACAATTTTCCTTTACATCATTTTCACGAAAGACATTATAAAGATGAACAATATGATGCAACCTCAATTCCATAATTTGTTGTAGTTTTCTTTTTATAAACCAAACTAGTGATAAAACAAAAAACTAAAAGATTCAATTGCAAGATCTAAAGATATACCTTCATGCACTCACCTCCCCGGAAACGGTGCCAGAAAAGAGTTTGATGTCTACTATGCAACTTTTTTCTTGTAGACTCGTGTTGGGCCTCCAAGCGCAGAGTTTTGTAGGACAGTAGCAATTTTCCATCAAGTGGATGACCTAAGGTTTATCAATCCGTGGGAGGTGTAGGATGAAGATGGTCTCTCTCAAGCAACCCTGCAACCAAATAACAAAAAGTCTCTTGTGTCCCCAACACACCAAATACAATGGCAAATTGTATAGGTGCACTAGTTCGACGAAGAGATAGTGATAAAAGTGTAGCAACGATAGTAGATATTGATTTTTGTAATAGTAACAATAAAAAACAGCAAGGTAATGAGTAGCAAAAGTGAACGGTATTGCAATGCTTGAAAATGAGGCCTAGGGTCCGTACTTTCGCTAGTGCAATCTCTCAACAATGCTAATCTAATTGGATCATATAACCTTCCCTCAACGTGCGATGAAGAATCACTCCAAAGTTCTAATCTAGCGGAGAACATAAGAAGAAATTTTTTGTAGGGTACGAAACCACCTCAAAGCTATTCTTTCCGATCAATCTATCCTAGAGTTCGTACTAAAATAACACCAAGCTATTCTTTCCGATCGATCTAACCAAGAGTTCGTACTAAAATAACACCATATGATACACATCAACCAACTCTAATGTCACCTAGATACTCCAGTGTCACCACAAGTATCCATGAGTTAATTATACGATATGCATCAAACAATTTCAGATTCATAATACTCGATCCAACACAAAGAGCCTCAAAGAGTGCCCCAAGATTTCTACCGGAGAAACTAGGATGAAAACGTGCATCTACCCCTATGGATAGATTACCCCAATGTCACCTCAGGAATCCGCGAGTTGAGTGCCAAGACATAGATCAAGTGCTCTCAAATCCAACAAAGTATTCAATCCGATAAAACGAAATCTCAAAGGGAAAACTCAATTCATCACAACAAGATAGAGAGGGGAAAACACCATATGATCCGACTATATAAACAAAGCCCGTGATACATCAAGATCGTAACATCTCAAGAACACGAGAGAGAGAGAGAGAGAGAGAGAGAGAGATTAAACACATAGCTACTGGTACAAACCCTCAGCCCCGAGGGTGAACTACTCCCTCCTCATCATGGTGGCCGCCGGGATGATGAAGATGGCCATCGGTGATGATTTCCCCCTCCGGGAGGGTGCCGGAACGGGGTCTAGATTGGTTTTTCGTGGCTACAGAGGCTTGCGGCGGCGGAACTTCTGAGCTAGGGTTACCCCGAGGGTTTTTGGAATATTTGGGAATTTATAGGGCGAAGAGGCGGTGCAGGAGGCCACCGAGGTGGGCACAACCCACCTGGGCGTGCCTGGGCCCCAGGCGCGCCTTGGTGGGTTGTGCTCTCCTCGGAGCTCCCCTCTGGTACTTCTTTGGCCCACTGGGTGTCTTCTGGTCCCGAAAAAATCTCCTAAAAGTTTCGCTGCGTTTGGATTCCGTTTGGTATTGATTTCCTGCGATGTAAAAACAAGCAAAAAACAGCAACTGGCACTGGGCACTATGTCAATAGGTTAGTCCCAAAAAATGATATAAAGTTGCTATAAAATGATTGTAAAACTTCTAAGAATGATAATATAACAGCATGAATACTTCATAAATTATAGATACATTGGAGACGTATCAGCATCCCCAAGCTTAATTCCTACTCATCCTCGAGTAGGTAAATGATAAAAGAAATAATTTATGAAGTGTGAATGCTAGCAAAGTGCAAAAGTTTGATCAATGATAATTTTAATCACTATTCCTAGTATCAAAACAACAATTCTTTCTCATAAAACTTCTCATGTTAAAGTAGCAACCAATTCACATGTTAAGGTTCAAACAATGAATTCTCTTGAAACTCAACAACCTATGTTCTCAGTCACCAAACAAGTGCAATTCAACTTATTCAATAAAATCTAAGTAAGAGCTCCACATACTCAATCATCATATAGTCTTCTATGATTGCTAGTACTCAAAGCATATTCTTAGAACAAATGGCATCCATCGAACACAGAGAAAGATAGGGGCTTAATATTTCGCCTCCCAACTCATTTATCATAGAGATAATTGTCAACAATAATAAATCATGATCAAATATATTTGACTGGTCATATGTGCCTAGACATTTCCCCACCACATGATGCTTGCCAACTAGAGAATAGTTGAGATTGAAATGAGATTTCATACTATTGACTCTTTGAATAAAAGTAAATACTGAAAAGTAAAAGATAGGCCCTTCGCAGAGGGAAGCAGAGGTTGTCATGCGCTTTTTATTTGGATGCCCAAGCTCTTAATGCAAAGTTATTACTTTTTATATTGCCCCTTATGATAGCAACCTTTATTATGCAGTCCGTCGCTTTTATTACTTTGCCATCACAAGTTCGTACAACGCTAAATTTTCCCTAACAATAAAAGATCAAACATACTTAGGAGCAATTTTTATTGCTTTATGCACCGATGACAACTTACTTGATGGATCTTATTCAATCCACAGGTAGGTATGGTGGACACTCATGGCAAGAAACTGGGTTTATGGGTTTTTGGATGCACAAGTAGTATCCCTACTTAGTACGAAGTTTTGGCTAGCAAAAGATCCTAGGCAAACACCACATGTCGGTGGATCCATGACAATATAACTTCTATGCAAATACACCCAAACATAACTCATTACGTTGTATTCCTTGTCCAACTTCAACTAATTTTCTCAAGTTTGAAAATAATTAATGGGTATTCACAATCATAGAAGATATCCAAGATAATATATTTGCATGTGAAAGTTCTCTGCCTTATACTAATCATTCATGAATTGCTTGTATGACCAATATTGTGATTGTCAAGCTTCAAAAGATTTCACTTTCTAAACCCAATGTGAAGCCACTACTAGGCATGATATGGACATATAATTTCAACTTCATGATATTCAATTCATTCAACAATTTACTCAAAGGATATAAGTGAAGCACAAGAGTAAATAACAAACTACTCCAAAAAGATATAAGTGAAGATCAAGCGAGTAGTTGAGTAAATAGGTAGCTAATTGTGGACTCTCTCTTATTTAAAAACTTTCAGATCTAAGTATTTTATTAAAACAGCAAGCAAAAACAAAATAAAATGACATTCTAAGAATAGCATACATCATGTGAAGAAGCAAAAACTTAGGCTCAACCGAGACTAACCGATGATTGTTGATGAAGAAAGGTGGGATGCCTACCGGGGCATCCCCAAGCTTAGATGCTTGAGACTTCTTGAAATATTATCTTGGGGTGCCTTGGGCGTCCCCAAGCTTGAGCTTTTGCATCTCCTTAATTCCTTTTATATCACGGTTTCCCTAAATCTTAAAAACTTCATCCATACAAAACTCAAAAAGAACTCGTGAGATAAGTTAGTATAAATCAATGCAAAAACCTTATCATTCTCTACTGTAGCAAATCACTAAAATTATTATTCAACATTGCATACTAAATGCCTCTGCATATTTAATACTTCCATCCTCAAATAGAATCATTAAACAAGCAAACATATACAAACAATGCGAACATAACGGCAATCTGTCTAAACAGGACAGTCTGTAAAGAGTGCAATTATACTCATACTTCCCTAACTCCAAAAATTCTGAAAATTTACGACACTGTATAAACTTTATAAGATCTTATTGTGCAAAAAGTTTCAACATTTTATCATATTCTGAATTTTCTGGATAATTATTGCAACAGCGATAAACTTTCTGTTTTGAAACAGCAAGTCATACACTTGCAAAATAAGCATGGTAAAGGCTATCCTTGACATTTTTATTGAAATGAAAGATGCAAAACATTATTATAAATATCATCAAGAAAATACAAATAAAATAAAATGACTCTCCAAGCAAAACTCATATCATGTGACGAATGAAAATATAGCTCCAAGTGAGGTTACCGATAATGTTGAAGACGAAAGAGGGGATGCCTTCCGGGGAATCCCCAAGCTTAGTTGCTTGGATCTTCCTTTAATATTGCCTTGGGGGTGCCTTGGGCATCCCCAAGCTTAGGGTCTTGTCACTCCTTATTCTTGTCATATCGATATCTCACCCAAAACTTGAAAACTTCAATCACACAAAACTTAACGAAACTTCGTGAGATGAGTTAGTATGATAAAGACAAATCATTCACTTTGGTACTGTCAAGATAAGATTCATAATTGTTCTCACACAATTCCTACTGTACTCTATAATTTCCACAATTTATATTAAGCAAGATAAGCCATAGAAACTAGAAAACAAGCAAATTATGCATTGAAAACAGAATCTGTCAAAAACAGAACAGTACATAAAGATCTGAATTAAGGTCATAATTCTGTAACTCAAAAATTTCTGATAAATTGGGAAAACGTATACAGGTTGTATACCCATCAACTGTAAAAAATTCATAGTTTTTAGACGCTACAGTGAATTTAAACAATTCTGTTACTGGGTGCAAAAGTTTTTGTTTTTGCACAGAATCAAGTCAACTATCATCCACACTATTCCAAAGGCTTTACTTGGCACTTTATTGAAATAAAAGCTATAAAATATGATTACTACAGTAGCCTAATCATGTGAACATACAAAAACAGTAGGTAAAAGTGTTGGGTTGTCTCCCAACAAGCGCTTTTCTTTAATGCCTTTTAGCTAGGCATGATGATTTCAATGATGCTCACATAAAAGATAATAATTGAAACACAAAGAGAGCATCATGAAGCATATGACTAGCACATTTAAGTCTAACCCACTTCCTATGCATAGGGATTTTGTGAGCAAACAATTTATGCGAGCAAGAATCAACTAGCATAGGTAGGCAAAACAAGTAAAACTTCAAGATTTTCAACACATAGAGAGGAAACTTGATATTATTGCAATAACTACAAGCATATGTTCCTCTCTCATAATAATTTTAATAGCATCATGAATGAATTCAACAATATAACCATCACATAAAGTATTATTTTCATGATCCACAAGCATAGAAATTTTCTTACTCTCCACATAAGCAAATTTATACTCATGAATAGTAGTGGGAGCAAATTCAACAAAATAACTATCATGCGATTGAAAACTAAAATCATGATGACAAGTTTCATGGTTATCATTGTTCAATATAGCATACATGTCATCACCATAATCATCATAGATAGAAACTTTGTTGTCATAATCAATTTCAACCTCTTCCAAAATAGTGGATTCATCATTAAATAAAGTCATGACCTCTCCAAATCCACTTTCATCAATATAATCATCATAAATAGGATGCATGCAATCATCATAATAAATTTTCTCATCAAAACTTGGGGGAGTAAAAATATCATCTTCATTAAACATAGCATCCCCAAGCTTATGGCTTTGCATATCATTATCATCATGGATATTCAAAGAATGCATACTAACAATATTGCAATCATGCTCATCATTCAAAGATTTTTTGTCAAACATTTTATAGAATTCTTCTTCTATCAATTGAGCACAATTTTCCTTTCCATCATTTTCACAAAAGACATTATAAAGATGAACAATATGATGCAACCTCAATTCCATAATTTTTTGTAGTTTTCTTTTTATAAACCAAACTAGTGATAAAACAAAAAACTAAAAGATTCAATTGCAAGATCTAAAGATATACCTTCATGCACTCACCGCCCCGGCAACGGCGCCAGAAAAGAGCTTGATGTCTACTACGCAACTTTATTCTTGTAGACTCGTGTTGGGCCTCCAAGCGCAGAGTTTTGTAGGACAGTAGCAATTTTCCCTCAAGTGGCTGACCTAAGGTTTATCAATCCGTGAGAGGTGTAGGATGAAGATGGTCTCTCTCAAACAACCCTGCAACCAAATAACAAAAAGTCTCTTGTGTCCCCAACACACCAAATACAATGGCAAATTGTATAGGTGCACTAGTTCGGCGAAGAGATAGTGATAAAAGTGTAGTAACGATAGTAGATATTGATTTTTTTAATAGTAACAATAAAAAACAGTAAGGTAATGAGTAGCAAAAGTGAACGGTATTGCAATGCTTGAAAATGAGGCCTAGAGTCCGTACTTTCGCTAGTGCAATCTCTCAACAATGCTAATCTAATTGGATCATATAACCTTCCCTCAACGTGCGATGAAGAATCACTCCAAAGTTCTTATCTAGCGGAGAACATAAGAAGAAATTGTTTGTAGGGTACGAAACCACCTCAAAGCTATTCTTTCCGATCAATCTATCCTAGAGTTCGTACTAAAATAACACCAAGCTATTCTTTCCGATCGATCTAACCAAGAGTTCGTACTAAAATAACACCATATGATACACATCAACCAACTCTAATGTCACATAGATACTCCAATGTCACCACAAGTATCCATGAGTTAATTATACGATACACATCAAACAATTTCAGATTCATAATACTCGATCCAATACAAAGAACCTCAAAGAGTGCTCCAAGATTTCTACCGGAGAAACAAGGACGAAAACTTGCATCAACCCCTATGCATAGATTACCCCAATGTCACCTCGGGAATCCGCGAGTTGAGTGCCAAGACATAGATCAAGTGCTCTCAAATCCAACAAAGTATTCAATCTGATAAAACGAAATCTCAAAGGGAAAACTCAATTCATCACAACAAGATAGAGAGGGGAAAACACCATATTATCCGACTATATTAACAAAGCCCGCGATACATCAACATCGTGACATCTCAAGAACACGAGAGAGAGAGATTAAACACATAGCTACTGGTACAAACCCTCAGCCCCGAGTGTGGACTACTCCCTCCTCATCATGGTGGCCGCCGGGATGATGAAGATGGCCAACGGTGATGATTTCCCCCTCCGGAAGGGTGCCGGAACGGGGTCGAGATTGGTTTTTCGTGGCTACAGAGGCTTGCGTCGGCGGAACTTCTGATCTAGGGTTACCCCGAGGGTTTTTGGAATATTTGAGAATTTATAGGGCGAAGAGGTGGTGCGGGAGGCCACCGAGGTGGGCACAACCCACCTGGGCGCGCCTGGGCCCCCAGGCGCGCCCTGGTGGGTTGTGCTCTCCTCGGAGCTCCCCTCTGGTACTTCTTTGGCCCACCAGGTGTCTTTTGGTCTAGAAAAAATCTCCAAAAAGTTTCGCTGCATTTGGGCTCCGTTTGGTATTGATTTTTTGCGATGTAAAAAACAAGCAAAAAACAACAACTGGCACTGGTCACTATGTCCATAGGTTAGTCCCAAAAAATGATATAAAGTTGCTATAAAATGATTGTAAAATATCTAAGAATGATAATATAACAGCATGAATACTTCATAAATTATAGATATGTTGGAGACGTATCATGGTGTTAGTCCGATGGTCTATTGCAAGATGGCTGTATGGATAACTCATCTTTGTGTGTTTATGGAATTTCCTAGAGGGTCTATAAAACTGTGAGTCTGTCAGCTTGCTTGGTACCAATTGTTATGTGATGCATTGTGCAGTGCTGATTTTGCGCTGATATGAACTTACAATAGTATTACATTGTAGTGTTTTCTGCATGTTATCGTATCACTAGTTCCATGGTGGCTTCACATTTGAGTCTATTACTTGTTTTTTGTTTTTATCCTTGATTAGTATCAATTGTTGTATTGTAGACTTAAAATTGTGGTGGTTCCTCTTTTACAGAAGCTCAAGTGTGAAGTGTGAAGCCGTGAAGTCCTACTCAGTGAAGAGTAGCATATTGTAGCATATCTGTGTTGTAAAGATTGTAATAGATTTATCTAGTGGTATATTTGATGAATTTTGTGTTCTTTGTTCTATTTGAAATATTGATTATGTATGTGATTTGAAACGTGTGAAATGGAAACCTGACCAGTGGGGCCACTTATGAAAATAATCTATCAAATTTGTACATTTCTGACGTGTGGGACCAATTTGAGAGATGAACATGACAAGTGGGACCATCTTGAATATATAATCGTTGAAAATAGAAAATTAATGGACTATAAAAGGCCATGGCCCAGAAAATAAAAAGGTCGAATTGTTGTGCTTGGCATATGTGGTTGACTAAAATTAACAGGGAAAACAACTTGAAATGGGTTGAATCAGTGGGCTCGGCCCATATAAAAGGCAGAACTGGACTGAGCTGATTCTAATCTACGACCTACTAATTTGGTCACAATTATGCCACGTCAGCACTACCACGCTGGATCTGACGTGGTCTGAGCAAACTGCCAGTGACCAAAACAATTGGTCGTAGAATCCATGACCTTTTGTACTTGGAATATATGAAAAATATGAACAAAAAAATAAAGAATGAAAAAACAAAGGATAAAAATGAACTAACCTATGTAGGAACCTACTTGAACGAATGAAAAAATGAAGGAGAAAAACGAACTAAACTATACAGGAAACTAGCCCGTTGCAGCTGCTGGAGGAGATGCTGGCCAAGCACGCTGCTCGTGTTGCTGCCGGCCTGCCTCTGGATTCATCGGCGTGAGAGGAGGAGGAGGAGGAGGTGGAGGTGGAGGAAGAGGACAGCGCTGTCATGGAGGAGGACGGGTTCGAGGAGGAGCCGGAGGACGAGGCGGCAGCAGATCCAGCGCCTGCGGGGTCCGACATGGCCAACGCCATGGCGGAGTTTGAGGTGGCCCAGGCGGAGGAGTTTGCGGAGCAACATGCCCTCCTTGAGTCTTTCGAGTCGGAGCACGAGGTGGAGGCAAATTGTTGCATCCTCCGCCGGTGGAAGGCGGAGATCAACGAGCTCTTTGCCGAGCTCAAGGAGGAGGACGAGGACCAGCCGGACGTGCGCCCGACCGCCAATGACCACGAGGCCGATGGCTCCGGCACCAACTTCGTTGACACCTCCGACGACGAGGATGAGTAGTCTAGTACTTCCTCCGTAAAAAAATATAAGAGCGTTTAGATCACCAGTGATCTAAACGCTATTATATTTCTTTACAGAGAGAGTAGTTGCTAGTAGTAGTTTACGTAGATCATGTTGTTGTATGGATTTGTATGAAAATGTTAACCGGAAATGCTTACTATGGTTGTTTGAGAAGAAATTTGAGGTATGCTCGGTCAACGACAGCGAGCGCGTCCGGACGCGTTCGTTGGTGTACAGTGGTTCTGATATGCTAGTTGTGGTTGTAGATGCTCTTATCTTCTTAGGGCATCTCCTGCATCAGTTCGGACCGCGTTGTTAGGATCGCGGAAGCCATCCAACGCGGTCCTGTATCGGTCCACGGCGCGGTCCGGACAAGTTTTCTCCCGCAAACCGGAGACAAACGTGGGGGAGGTTTGCGGGAGTCCGGACCGCTGTCACGCCCGCTTCTGACCGCCCTGGTCCACCAAAAACCCATCCCCCTCCCGTGCGCGCTTCCCTCCCGGCGCCAGCTGCCCGCATTCATGCCGCTGTAGAGCGCGCTGCTCCACATTGAAGGCAGCTCAGAGCGGACATGACCTCTCACTGCCTCCGCCATTGAAACGGCGCGCCGACTGAGGGTGTCGCCCGCTGCACGCCCAACTGAACACGCCTCCTCGCCGCATTCAAACGCCTCCATTAAACCCGCGTGGAAGCCGAGAAACCTACTCTGACCACACGTTCGTTCACGAGCGGGCCGACATTAAACCATTATCTCCACTCTTTCGATGGAATCCGACGAGTAGGAAGAGCCGTTCTCCGGCATAAAAACCGACTGGGTGGCCCACCAAGCCAGACAGATACGAGTGAGGCAGCTCACTGCTCCACCTCCGTCACCTAGCCCGATGGAGCAAGTTGCCGCCGCAAGTCGGCATGTGGTTTAACAACTCGCCGCTCCAAGCCAGTTCGCGGAGGAGTGGCGAGTTGCTCTAGGCCGGCATGGCGGGGAGCATGGCGGCACGGCTGTCGTCGCCTCCAGTGCCTGCGACCGCGCCAACCGCCGTCGACGCGTGCGTAGCCGCCCCATGCTGGCAGAGAATGAAGCTGCCTACGCGGATGTCGACGAGGTGGCGGCCAACACATTCGCGCCTCCCCCATCATCAAGGAGAAGTAGAACACGGGAGGCTGCCAACGCTTGGGTCCCAGGAAGGCCACCGCGTGACCTGGCCAATTCTTCTTTATCTCAGACCATCCTGGGCACCCACCCGAGCTCCACGGGAGCACCCTTCCCCTCCGGCTGAAGCACTCTCTTTGCCACTCCGATGAGCAGCGCAACCGTACATAGGGAAGATACGGGGGAAGAATATGCCTCCGGGGCTCCCGGCAGTCTGGTTAGCGGGCTCCTGGACATGGGGAAGACAAAGGGATCCGTCGCGGCAGGCCATAGACTATTGTAGTGTATCCGTGTCGTGGGAGTGAAGCTCCGCGCGACCGTACGTGCACATAATTTTACCTTTTTAGTTGAAAATATGTCCAAAATGTAATCGTTTTCGTCCAGTTTGTATGAAATCCGTCATGTTTATATGAAATCCGGCCTTGTTTGCACGAATTTCATTCGGTTTGTTGAAAAAGAGTTTAAAATGTACGCCGCTATGGTTGGATGGCGGCCTCACATCCGTGTCCGCGGACTAGTCCCCCTGTCCGCGGACAGATGCAGGAGGAAATTTGCGGGTCGCCGTTGGAGATGCCCTTATACCCCAAACTAAGGTCCGGCAGCTAAACGTACAACTTTGCTAAAAAAAAGTAAATGAAACAATTTTTGGAAAAGAAAACAGCAGCTAAACGAACAATTACTGAAAAGGAAAACAGCAGCTAAACGAGCAGGTTCTCTCTCTCAAGAGAAATGCGACTAAACTAACCGACGGATATCATCAGCCAAGCGTGGCGCATAGACTGGAGACACACACACAGCCGTGTCAGACTGTCAGTGCAACACCATTACACGATATGCTCACTGCTCGTCGTTGGTTAGACGACGTGGCAAAAGACAGCCAAAGGCCACTGTTGCTCTTTCTTACTCGTACTAAAAAGAAAGGGAGGGGGCAGCCGATAATCCACTTGGGTGCCCCGCTTAGCCTGGTGAACAGTAATGCGATTACAAATAGAAAAAAAATTAATTTGAATTTTTTTACAAGTAAGAAGCGCATGTGCGTGATATTCGTGTAAAATTTCATGAAGTTCCAGGTCAAAAAAAAAAATTCATGAAGTTCCAAGTCAAAAAAAAAATTCATAAAGTTTGGACATTCGAGGAGCGCGGTGAAAAAGCCAAAATCATGCGTAAACGACGCTGTTTTCAAATGTTTCTCACATATCCGGGTTTTTTTCCCACGAGCTCCTCCAATGTCAAAACTTCATGAAATTTTGCACGAACATCACACATTCGAGCATCTTGCATCACAAAAAAAATTAGAATTTTTTTAATTTTTTTCTATGAGCCCGGACACCAAAACGCCGAGGTGGGCAGCGCTGTTGCTGCATTTCAGGTGCACGTTTTCATGCCCACTTGTGAGCGTCTTGGGGCAAAGTTGCCAAAGAAATTACCAATGATTCTTTACAAACTGGAGCAAGGTACTCCAAGAGGCCAGCGCCGGCCATTTGCAACACAAAATCCGAAAAAAAAAAACAAGAAGCTCAGTAGCGTTATAACTCGAGCAAATTTGCCTCGGTGGTTCACCGCAGCCATCAACACGCAGTTCGCCCGTGGCAGATCGAGGCGACGTATAGGTTCTTTGCCCATTGCTCCTGAAATATTGGATCAGCGACAATGTTTTAAACATATCATTGATGAAACACATGCATGCACCTTATGACAGAAATTGAAGGAGTTGTTTTTTCTGAAAGAAAAATACATCTTAATTAAACAATTGGCGTGTTTTAGGTACAAAAGGGCACTCAGATTGCAGATCGTGTGAATACATTTTAAGGCATTATAAATCAAATTTCTTCAATGGGAATTACTTTTAAAGATGATGTAAGAGTCATGTTGTTACTAGGACAATTACCGGACAGTTGGGAGACTCTTAAGGTCACGGTTTGCAATTTAGCATGTAATGAAGTTGTCACTTAAAATCTTGTGAAAATTAGGGTACTAAACGGAGTTCGAAATTGTGGTTCAAGCTAGTTTTTCCTCACATTCAAAAGTGTTAGTTACTCAGTCAAGGGGAAGAAGAGAAGAGGTCTGAGTAAAGAAGCAAAAAGAGCTAGAAGAAAATCATGAGGCAAGAATGTTTATTATGAATGACATCACTGTCATGAGAAGGGCCACATTAAGTGACAATGTGATAAGTGAAAGAAAAAAAAGGATGGAATCAAGAAAAAAGTGATAGTGGCATAGAGGGCAACCGAGTTACTGCAGTGGTTGAGGACATCATGCTTGTTATGCATGAAGAAAATGAGAGCAAATTTGGTTCCACTGTTGAGGAGAGGATCACTGTAATTTCTGATGAAACCGTCAACCTTGTGGATGGTGACAAGATGATTTGGATACCGGACGACGATGCTACCATATATGCTACGTCTCATAGAGAACTCTACACAAACTATACATCAGGTTATTTTTGTGTTATAAAGATGAAGAACGACTATAGGGCAACCATCATTGAAAAAGGTGATGTGCATTTGAAGACCGCAAATGGTACAATGGTAGTCATCAAGTTGGTGAGGCATGTTGAGGCACTTTGTCTCAATATTATCTCAGTTGGATTGCTTGATGAAGAAGATTGCTTGAGCAGTTTTGGAGGACACTACAAGCTCACCAAAGGCGACATAATTGTTGCAAGATGGAAAATGGTCTCAGTTTTGTATCATGTTTATGCTAAGCTTTTTAGTGCCTCTGTCAATGCACTAGAGAAAGATGATCATTATACTCTATAGTACAAGAGACTTGGACACATGAGTGGGAAGGGGATAACAGTGCTAGTGAAAAAAAATGTTGAAGGGTGTGAAAGGTTTTCACATTAAGAGATGTTCAGATTGTCTAGTAGGGAAGCAGCACAGAGTTACCTTCAAGAGTCAGCCTCCTCACAAAAAGACTGAGAAAGACTGAGATGCTGGACCTGATACATTCCGATGTTTGCAAAATATCGATAAGATCTCTTGGTAGTGTTAAAGTACTTTGTGACTTTTATTAATGATTTTTTCAGATAAGTTTGGGCATATAGCTTGAAGACCAAAGATCAAGTACTAGGCATATTCAACCAATTCCAAGTTTCGGTTGAGAGATAAATCGAGAAGAAGATCAAGTGCATTTGCACTGATAATGAAGGAGATTACATTGAGTTATTTGATGCATATCACAAGCAGCAAAGGATTAAGCATCAATTTACTCCCTCGAAGACACCACGGCTAAATAATCTTGCCGAGAGGATGAACAAGACAATTGTGAAAAGAGTTAGATGTTTGATATCAAGTGCAAAGCTACCTAAACACTAGTGGGGTGAGGCTTTGATAGTTGCGGATTATCTTATGAATCTCTCACCAAGCTATCCTTTACAAGGAGATGTTCCTAACAGGGTCTTGTATGACAAGGACGTCTCATGTGATCACCTGATTTTTTTTCAAGATAAAAGATCAACGCTTGATTCGAAGACACGACAGTGCATCTTTCTTAGCTATGGAGGTGATGAGTTTGGCTACAGATTGTTTGACCCTATAGCAAGGGAAGTTATCATAAGTCGGGACTCTCATGAGCCTCTGCATAATAAATATCCTTTATTGCAAAACCTTGTCTCATGTGGAGCTAGACCAACTGATGCACCCTTTGGAAGGGCCTGATGAAGGTCAAATCTTTATTCTTCAACAATGGTTCTTTTTTGGTTGATGGTGGCCAATCAATAGGTTTCTGGGAAGACACTTGGTTGGGGGACGCCCGCCTTGCTCTCCAATACCCAACGTTATAAAACATAGTGCGTAGGAAGGATGGTTCGCTTCTTTTGGTTATGGGGACAACTCCCTTAAACGTTTAATTCCTTAGGTCTTTAATTGTGACAAATGGCCGACTGTCTCCATTTGGTGCGTAGATTGAAATCGGTCAATCCAACACAAACGTCTGATATATTTAGATAGATGTGAAATACTAGTGGTGTGTTCACCTTTAAGTCTATGTATGCGGACCTTTATCGAGCCTGTTTTCTGCGGAATCACATCTAGAAGACCAAAGTTCAATTAAAATTAAAGTGTCACGTGGTTTCTACAAAGGAAGTGATTCTCGCTAAAGATAATTTGGCAAAGAAAAATGGATAGAGATGTCAAAAATCTTGTTTCTTGTTTTTGTGATCAAGAGGAAACAATTTACCATCATTTTCTCTCTTGCCCGTTCACCGCTTTGATCTGACATGCGGTGCTTGTACCATATAACTTGCCCCCACCAACAAGTATCACAATTTTGTTTGGGAATTGGTTGGTTGGTATTCACACAAAACTTAAGGGACAAATCTGAGCGTAAGTTTGTGCCTTATTATGGATAATTTGAACTTGCCGGAATGACTATTTTTAACATAATCAATTGCTCCTGATTTTTTGCAGGTTATCTACAGGGTCACCACGTTGATCCGTACTTTGTCATTACTTTAGTGTGTGGACACGCTCCCGAGCATATGGCTTTTGGGTCCAGCCGTTTGAGACGCTAGCACGGTGCTTATTCAACCGGTTTGGCTGGTTATGTGACTGAGTCATGTAATCTTTTTTCTGACCGATTGTGGTCTTGTATTTTAGTATTTTTGGTCTTGTGGGGCTCTTTTGAATATCTGATATCTTTTAGTAAACATGATAGTGTGCATCATATGGATGCAGAGGCCGGGGTTATCCCCTTTATATAAAAAAAGTGAACAGGTCTTCAGATTTGGAGAGCAATTCAGAGCTAGTAAAATATGCGAGGGTACCTTTATAGCCTTGCAAGGGAAAGCAGAAGTTAGAAGTGTTTCGTCCATCGGTTTCTTCTTGGGCTTCTTGGCTCTGCTCATGATAAAAGCGGCCTGGTCGGGCGTTGCTGCACATGAGGTTATTCTGTAACCGGCGTCATACTGCCGACGGAGTCCTTCACTTGGATACAGGAAATCTAACTCAACAACCTGCCGGGTGCAAGATAGATTCAGTTTTGCCACTTGCCATGCGGCAATGCCACATTGATCGCATTAATTTAATGAGTGTTCATCACGGATGAAATTATAACATGAGGAACCACCAATTCATGAAAATGATTTATCACGAAGGAGTGCAGGCACAGTGTTTTAACCTGGTAGGAGTATCCTGCATTCCTCGACATGACAACACCCCAACGACTCCCAGCAGTGCCCATAGATGTTACATGAAAACCTTCTTTCCACTTTTTACTAATCCACATGTAAGGAAAAGATTCACTGACTTTGTATGTCTGCAGTGTGTACGGAGTTCCTGTGATTGTATCAAAATCAGATTAGAAGTATATATCATGGAAAGAAAGTGATCAACGGTCCTCCTATATGAAATAGCAAGGATGTACACAGTACACAGATGTTGATATGAAAATATTTTAAAACAGAAAACTGGTGCAATGTTTGCTCAGCGCTAGTTTAAAGAACAGTGACCAATGACAAATCAATATTGGCATGTCCAGGACACAGTTACGAATTGTGTGCCAACAATGCTGTGCAACCTCCACGCACAAATTCTGAATTTCTTCTCGAACACGCACCTAAGTGTGTAGCTTTTGTATCATAAGGGGAAACAGAAGAGAATTGTACAGCTACCCTACACGCAAAAGCAAATTCTGAATTTCTGACGACCCCTACATTACCTTGGTGTACAGGATGTTCTGCTAAATGCTTGTTTCAAGATAACTGTTCTTTTTCGGAAGGCATTGACTGCACGCAAGACAAACTGTGGTATAAAATTGGTATAACCATAATCTCCTCCGCTCTGACCCCACACATAAGCTATGTGATAAAACGATGCTGTGATGTATTGGATTAAGACAATACTGCCAGTTTGCCACACGTACCGAGGTATTCTATTCGACAATATAATCTTCACGAAGGGGGCAGTTAAAGCAAATGACAACAGGCCAGTAAGAACAGCAGTTATCAGCAGAGAGCAGCTACTTACAAGCCTTTGGACATTACAACCAATGAGCTTCCATTGATTGTTCCAGCTATTGCTGTTATGTAATAGTTATTCCCCCACTGCTCTATAATCCAATCCTAAATACAAAGTTAGAAACAAAATAGTGTCAGGATTTTGGATCCCTAAAAAATGCAGACTAGAGAAGACAGAGATAGTGGCACACCTCAGGAAGGAAAATCTGTGAAAACTTGTAAACTTGAGAATGAAGGCCGGTCCCAGCATCCATGATGAGAGCCCAATGATTTGCTGAAGAAGAAGCTACACAGCTAATTGAAAAGCCATCCCCTTTATCTTTTTCTATATGATGATGCAGCCTTGAATCATCTACATTGTAGTGGAATCTAAAAAGGGCAGGATACATATATTTACAGTTACATTAGTTAATACAATATTTTATTTAGGAAGGTTATAGACATTGATCAATAACTACTGAAATAGGCAGGCTTCATATCTCACAAACTCTAGAACAAGCGAGTGTAGCCATACAAACAGGAGCTTCTTAAGCTTAGATCAAAATAAACGGAAACCAAACCCTTTCATACCTGACAACTAGCATGGATGGTTTAATTACTGAAAAGCATAATCATATTGTTTCGGATAGCTGTTTTCACCAGGATATCAGGTACAATGAAAGTCATCATTAGTTCATTACTGCAGATGACATTTAAAAAAAAGGTGGAGTTCACACTAAGAGGAATCGCAAGTTCACAGCATCGATCATCATCATAAGGCAGTTTTTGTTTTCAGCCAAAATCACTACAAGACAGTAACTGGGCCACCTAACGGTTAAAGTCATCTTATCCTTGATCTCAGGTATGAAGAACCTATGATGACAATGTGCCTACGAGGGAAGTAGGGGAGGGGGCGGCAAGTGGCCAGGATCTCATGGCTGTTATGACCGGGCAGACTTATGGGCGTAGGAGGCCCACCGGGTAGGCTTAGTTAGGGGCTTAGCCCACAAGTTATCTTAGTTTTATTTCACGTCATGGTTATATAAACAAGTTGTAAGACTCTTTTAAGAATTAAGCAATAAGACAATTCTATTGCCCGGCTCCCCGAGGAGCCGGAAACCCTAAGCCCTAGCCGCCTCCTGTGACCGCCGCCGCCGCACCAGCCGCAAGGATGGCGCCCAGCCGCCGGCCGCCGCGCACTCGCCATTGCCCTCCTCCCTCTTTCCCCTACAGGCTACGCCCTAGACCGGGTAGAACCCTAACTCCTACCACCTTGGTATCAGGTAGCTCGGTTTCGACCATGTCCGCACCACCACCGATCCCCCCGCTGCCCACCACCACCGCGCCGCCGCCGATCCTCTCCACCGCGCCGCTGGCCCTCCCCACCGCGCCGCTGGGCTCCACCGCCGGCGCCTCCACCGGCCAGTCGCCGCCCCCCTCCACGGGTCCGCCGCCACCACCCTCCACCGCGCCGCTGGTCTACTCCCCGGCGGAGATGACCGGCGTCCTCAACGACCTCGTCACCGCCGTCCAGGGCATCCGGATGTTCCTGGCCAGTCCGTACGGGCCGCCGCCACCTCTGCCGCCGGCCGCCTCCTCCGGACCGCCCGCCCTGCCCTGGTACTCGGTACCCGCGGCGCTCGCCGGGGCCCAGCCGCCGCTCCAGCAGCCGCCCGCCACCGCGCCACAGTGGCCGCAGTGGCCGGCGCCGGCCCTCGCCGCGCCAACCGCGCCCCCCGCACCGGTCCAGCAGCAGCCTCCGCTGCCGGCGGCTCCGCCGCCCACCTCCGGTCCCGGGCAGTCCGCGCCGGGAGGCCTCCCGATCCAGCACGTTCGCTTTCCACCGTCGCCATCCCCGATTCCGGCCTGGCTGACTGGGACGTCACCACCGCCAGTCTACATGGAGGCCGGGACACCGCCGGTACCCACGCTGCAGTACGGAGACCCGTCCGGCTCCACGGGCCCCTACGCCGGCCGCCCCACCATCGACCGGGCGCCGCCGTCATCGCCGCTCCGCACCGCCGAGTCAGTCGGTCATGGCGCTCCGACCCAGACGCCGCCACGGTTCGCCAAGATTGACTTCGCCACTTATGACGGCACGGAGGACCCCCTCAACTGGCTCAACCAGTGCGAGCAGTTCTTCCGCGGGCAGCGCACACTCGCGTCGGATCGCACCTGGCTCGCCTCTTATCACCTCCGCGGAGCGGCACAGACATGGTACTACGCCCTCGAGCAGGATGAGGGCGGCATGCCCCCGTGGGAGCGCTTTCGCGAGCTGTGCCTCCTTCGTTTTGGGCCGCCGATCCGCGGGAGCCGCCTGGCGGAGTTAGGCCGCCTACCCTTCACCTCCACGGTGCAGGATTTCGCCGATCGCTTCCAGGCCCTGGCGTGTCATGCGTCGGGTGTGACGGCACTTCAGCGGGCCGAGCTCTTCGTGGGCGGCCTTCCAGACCACATCCGCGTCGGGCCTTCGAGCGTCGCGCCCAGGCTTTGCAGCAGGCAACACCGACTCGAGGGGGCCAGCAGCCCCCCCGACCGCCCCCAGCAGCACCTGCACCTCCGGCCGCTCCACCAGCAGCCGCCCCGGCTGCGACGCGGCCTTTTCGTCGGCTCTCTCAGGCGGAGCAGCTCGAGCGCCGACGCCTGGGGCTTTGCTTTAACTGCGATGCGCCCTACGCGCCAGGCCATGTCTGCCCGCGCCTCTTCTACTTGGATACGGCTGACTATGTTGAGGAGGACACACCCGTCGACGGCCTCGGCAACCCCGCCGCGGCGGAGCCCGCGCCCGCGCCCGCTCCGGCGACGGCACTCGTCGTCTCGCTCCATGCGCTGGCTCGCATCCGCGACGAGCGAACTATGCTCTTACCGGTGACGATCCACGGCGCCTGGTGGCCCTCCTGGATACGGGCTCCACGCATAACTTCCTGCCTGAGGCCACCATGTGGCGCTTAGCGCTTCAGCCGACAGGCGGGGAGCAACTTCGGGTCACCGTGGCTAACGGCGACCGCCTCCGGTGCCATGGGCTCGCACGGGATGTGCCCATCACTATCGGTGACGAGCACTTCACCATCACGTGCGCCGGCATCGACTTGGGCTGCTTCGACTTCATCCTCGGCGTCGACTTTTTGCGGACTCTCTGCCCCATCCACTGGGACTTCGACGCCCTGACGATGACCTTCTGGCGTCTCGGCCGCCGTATCCGGTGGGAGGGTGTTGGGGGCACCTCGCCAGCGCTGCCCCAGCTCCAGCTGGCCGCGGCCACCTCCGAGGCCGAGCATCCTCTGTTGGATCACCTTCTGCAGCAGCATAGCGACCTCTTCGATGAGCCGCAGGGCCTTTCGCCGGCCCGGGTCTACGACCACCGTATTCATCTTTTGCCGGGCTCGGCACCGGTGGCAGTACGGCCCTACCGGTATCCTCAGCTGCAGAAGGACGATTTGGAGCGGCAGTGCGCGCTCATGCTCGCCTTGGGCATCATCCGGATCTCCACATCACCGTTCTCTGCGCCGGTCCTCCTCGTCCTCAAGTCAGACGGCATGTGGCGCTTCTGCATCGACTACCGCGCCCTTAATGCCCTGACTCTTAAGGACAAGTTTCCTATTCCGATGGTCGACGAGCTCATGGACGAGCTACATGGGGCACGCTTCTTCACCAAGCTCGATCTCCGGTCGGGCTACCACCAGGTGCGCATGCACCCAGATGATATCGCCAAGACGGCGTTTCAGACTCACCATGGCCATTTCGAGTTCTTGGTCATGCCGTTCGGTCTCTCCAACGCCCCGACGACGTTTCAGGCTCTGATGAACGACATCCTCCGCCCCTACTTGCATCGGTTTGTGCTCGTTTTCTTTGATGATATTCTTATCTACAGCGCCTCATGGGCGGAGCATCTTCAGCACGTCGCCATCGTCTTCAACGAGCTTCGAGCGCACCATCTTCATCTTAAGCGCTCGAAGTGCTCATTCGGGACGCCTTCAATCGCCTACCTCGGTCACGTCATCTCGGCCGAGGGGGTGGCCATGGACGCCGACAAGGTGGCGGCTGTCGCCGCCTGGCCGATCCCGCATTCACCGCGGGCTCTTCGCGGGTTTCTTGGCCTTGCGGGGTACTACCGGAAATTTATCCGGGAGTTCGGCGTCATCGCGTCCCCGCTCACGCGCCTGCTCCGTCGCGACGCCTTTGCCTGGGATTCGAGGCCCTCAAGGGGGCCCTCACGACGGGCCCCGTCCTTCAGATGCCTGACTTCGATCGCCCGTTCGTCGTCGACTGCGACGCCTCCGGTGCGGGGTTCGGTGCGGTCCTTCATCAGGGCGATGGACCCCTCGCCTTCTTCAGCAGGCCCTTTGCCGCGCGCCATCTTAAGCTCGCGGCCTATGAGCGCGAGCTCATTGGCTTGGTGCAGGCAGTGCGTCACTGGCGGCCCTATCTGTGGGGTCGGTCTTTCCGGATCCGTACGGACCATTACAGCCTCAAGTTCTTGCTGGACCAGAGGTTGTCTACCGTACCGCAGCACCAGTGGATCAGTAAGCTCTTCGGCTTCGACTTCACCGTCGAGTATCGGCCGGGCCGCCTTAACACAGTCGCCGACGCCCTGTCTCGGCGTGACGCCGACACCGCCCTCGGTGACTCTGAGGGGGCGGCACTCTGCATCCGCTCGGGGCCCTCCTTTGCCCTCTTCGCCGACATCCGCCGGGCGACCGCAGCCGCGTCGGACGCGCTCCTCCTTCAGCAGCAGCTGGCGGCGGGTGAGCTAGAGGAGCCATGGTGCCTCGCCGACGGGTTGCTCCTACATGGGCGCCGGGTCTTCGTTCCCGCGCACGACGATCTCCGTCACCAGGTGCCGCTGCTGGCCCACTCGGCGGGCCATGAGGGTGTGCAGAAAACCCTCCATCGTCTCCGCGCCGACTTCTACATTCCAGGTGATCGGGCCCTAGTCCGTGACTGGGTGCGGTCTTGTGTGACGTGCCAGCGTAACAAGACGGAGACACTGAGGCCGGCTGGTCTGCTCCAGCCATTGGAGGTGCCGTCTCAGGTCTGGGCGGACATTTCCATGGACTTCATCGAGGGCCTTCCCAAGGTGGGCGACAAGTCGGTCATTCTCACGGTGGTCGACCGCTTCTCCAAGTATGCTCACTTCATCGCGCTCAGTCATCCCTACACGGCGGCGTCCGTGGCCCGGGCCTTCTTCGACGGTATCGTCCGCCTCCACGGGTTTCCCTCTTCGATCGTCAGTGATCGGGACCTCGTGTTCATGGGGCATGTGTTGCGCGATCTCTTCCGGATGGCGGGCGTGAAGCTCCGCCTGAGCACGGCCTTCCACCCTCAGACGGACGGCCAATCCGAGGTCGTCAACAAGGTGATTGCCATGTATTTGCGCTGTGTCACAGGTGATCGTCCTCGGGCATGGGTGGACTGGCTCTCGTGGGCGGAGTACTACTACAACACATCCTTTCACTCCGTCCTACGCTCCACGCCATTTGAGGTGGTTTACGGCTGGCCGCCCCCGACGATCCTGCCTGTCGATCCGGCCACGGCTCGGACTGAGGCGGCCGGGGATCTTCTGCGGAGCCGTGACGAGATGCTGGCGGAGGTCCGGCAACGCCTCCTTCAGGCCCAGCAGCTGGCCAAGCACTACTACGACGGCCACCATCGCGAGGCGGAGTTCGCGGTGGGCGATTGGGTGTGGCTGCGTCTTCTTCACCGCTCTACGCAGTCACTGGACCCACGCGCGAAGCGGAAGCTGGGTTCTCGCTATGCCGGGCCCTTTGCTGTCCTGGAGCGCATCGGGAAGGTGGCTTATCGCCTTCAGCTTCCGGTGGGTGCTCGCATCCATGACGTCTTCCATGTGGGGCTGCTCAAGCCTTTCCGTGGGGAGCCACCTGCGGCTCCTCCCGCGCTTCCTCCGACCGCCGACGGGCGTCTTCTTCCAGGACCGGAGAAGGTGTTGCAGGCCCAGCTACGTCGCGGAGTGTGGTACGTGTGTGATTCAGTGGGCTGGACTTCCGGCGGAGGAAGCCACTTGGGAGCAGCGCGAGGAGTTCCGCCAACACTACCCAGAGTTCCAGCTCGAGAACGAGCTGTTTGCGCAGGCGGGGAGAGATGTTATGACCGGGCAGACTTATGGGCGTAGGAGGCCCACTGGGTAGGCTTAGTTAGGGGCTTAGCCCACAAGTTATCTTAGTTTTATTTCACGTCATGGTTATATAAACAAGTTGTAAGACTCTCTTGAGAATTAAGCAATAAGACAATTCTATTGCCCGGCTCCCCGAGGAGCCGGAAACCCTAAGCCCTAGCCGCCTCCTGTGACCGCCGCAACCGCACCAGCCGCAAGGACGGCGCCCAGCCGCCGGCCGCCGCGCACTCGCCATTGCCCTCCTCCCTCTTTCCCCTACAGGCTACGCCCTAGACCGGGTAGAACCCTAGCTCCTACCAATGGCACTTGAAGAACTATGAACAGACCACTTGTAAAGGGCAAGGAATGACAATTCATAAAAGAAATAATGCCTGAGAAAACAAACATTAAAAATGAAGAATATGCCATTTATTTATATTTAAAAGCAATTACCGCTGCTTCATGGGCGGCCTAGCATTATAAACAGATATCCATTCAGTTGCTGGGCTCCCCAACCGAACTTTTTTCATATGTTTTTTATCTTGTTCAGTAGTTCCGACCATTCTTCCACGTTTATATCCAACCTATAATGATGCACGGCCAAATATAATACACGCAAATTAAACTACCGAGTATAGAAGCATGCTGTGGTTAAAGCAGTACAGACCTCTAGAGCTCCATCGGTTCTGATGGGTCTTGAAGAAGGTCTTTCGAACAAATCATCAAAGAGAGAAATAAGTTTTTGGTACTTTGGCTCTTCATCAAATTTCATAGTAGTAACCATCTCAAGAAAATGTTTGAATGGAGCTGGATAGGATCTACACAGCACCTCGGGAGAAGTCTCCATTTTCTTCTTACAAACAAGAAAGCTCTTGTTATCTCCCTGCAATAATAAGCCAATCGACACAAAAGTAGATTACCGAAAAAGGGTTTCCCCCCGCTTTGTATTATAAAGCAACAACAACACCGATACAAAGATCGCTGGGGCGAGCAGCACATCAAGCCCAAAAGAAAAAGAAGAAGAAACGAATGCCAACAGCGGCAGCTCGACTAAGCGCGGATGATCCGCCACCGTTGCGCCCACCGGAAACAAACCACCATACGAGGCTCCGATCCGCCGCGTACCAAGCAGCACCTCCAAGAAGGAATGCGACGCCGACGACACTGCTGCCCGGACGGGTCCTAGGGTTTCCCCCGGCACGCGTAGGGAGGTGGGGGATGGATACCACCGACACCCTCCAGGAAGGAATGGTGGCACCCGCAGGCGTCACCGCATCGGAGCCGAAGACCGGCAAGGATTTCTCCCGAACTCCAAACCCCGCCGCCCAACCGAACCGGAGCCAACCAGCCAAACCTCCGCCCACCACCATGCGCCATCTCGGTTGCGCCACCACCCACGCCGCCTCACTGTGAACACCACCACGAGGCCAAGAGAACCGACGAGAAGCGCCACACGGCGGAAGCAACGGCACCGTTACCGAGCAGGAGGGAACCACCTCCCCCGTCGACGAGCGGGAGGCCTGAGCCCCCGGCACCGTCGCGGTCGCCGTCCGGACAAGGCAGCAGGGCACACCAGGCCACCCCTGGCCCGGCCAGGCCCGAACGGGCCCGCTAAGCCCCGCCGCCACGCTGCAGCAATTCGGCATCTGTGCCGCCGGATCCCAGCCGCTCGATGCCGCACCCCGGCCTCCTGGAGGTTGCGCCACAGACCCATCCCGCCGCCGGCCCGCCCGGGCCCAGATCTGGGCCGAGCGGGCGCCGCCAGGCCGCGCCGCCGCGCAACCCCGCCGCCAACGGCGACGCCGCCGTCCAGCCGTCCACCCACGGAGCGCCAGAACCCCGCCGCCACGCCGGACCGTTGTCGCCTAGGGACACCCCCCGGCCCGCTCCGTCCCGCGCCAGAGAAAACCGAGGGGGGAATGGCGAGGGGGCCGCCGCCGCCAGCGTCGCCCGGGCCAGGCCCGGCGGCGAGCGCCGACGACGGCGGCGGGGAGGGAGGGAGGGAGGGGGGGAGCTGGAGGAAGAAGGTCGGGGACGCGGCCGGTCGCCCGCGGGGGCGACGCGGTCGCGAGGCCTCTGTCCCACACAAAAGTAGATTTAAGAGAGCAAGTAGAAAATATTAATCAAACTCTGTCAGACTTGTCGAGCACATTGAAGACTACCTGACAGTCTTGCCATGGCAAGCTTCCTCTTAACAAAAATAAAAGGGTGTATGCTAGTGACTCCAAATCATCCCTCCTACTGCTCGTACGACCTAAATGGGCATGGACGCTAGCATATCTAATTGTTCCCCTGGAAAATGTCAAAAGGAAAAAAGTCAAATTTGTACCGTAATTATGTACAGAAAAAGTAGTAAGAACAAACCTAAATATGTCTGGCCTCTGGTCATACTGAACATGCTTGCTGAATGATCCTCTTTTCCAGTTGGATGCTGCATAATTTTAGTATCAGAAAAACCATGTGAAAAAGGTTAGTGGGGCATAAAATGCATCAACATTCTAACAAGTAGCCAATTCCTCTGAGCAAAGGGCATAGTGTTTTGAGAACACGAAACTGAATATCTTCATGTACGGATGAAACTACGTTATTTAATAGCATACCTAAGCCAAAATTAATGAGAAAAAGCTTATTTTCTTGAGCAGATCCAGGCTGACCAAGCAAAAAGTTTTCAGGTTTGACATCACCATGTACAAAGCTGGGAATAATAGCAGGAGCAGCAAGTGTTAACACCACCGGGGAAAAAAAGCAGCAAGTGTTAATATCAGTGAATAAAAACTATGGGAAATGCAACTCAAAAACATCGAATGGCTTTAAATTACCCTTTGGAATGAATCTTCTCAAAAACTGATATGGCATCAACGGCAATACGAGCAACCATTTGAAATGGCATCCTGTTAGGGGAGTTCATACTTTCAGCAAGTAGTAAGGAGAACAAGCAAAGAGGGTGAAAAGATGGATAGTATACTTCTTCTGTTCCAGTGAATCCCGAACATCCCATAGGTTAGGACCAAGTATATCCATTATCTGAAATTTAGAATAATTGTTCAGTGAAAATATCATAATGAGTTGAGAGGCACTTCTGAGTGCATTTTTTTCTCTCAGAAAGTTAAACTCACAAGAGTGTGGTAGTCTCCTTGACGACCCATGTAGTGTACCGATGGTATGCCATAACAGCCATTGAGAGTCCTGCTCACAAAAGGATAACATGACATCCTCCACAGAAAACTATACAAATGTAAAAAGGGATGATCGTGTATAACTCTTACTGGTAGACTTTCCACTCTAATGGTGCTTCATAGCAACCTGCTCTGCTTTTCCGATGCTCAAATTTAAGTGCAACCTACATGAAGATAAGATTCTTTTTAGATAAAAGAGGATCTCATCTAGCGTCTGCATCGAGTGATGCACAAACAGATGCATATTAAAGTGAAATACAGAGAAGATTTTAATGTCAAGAACAAATTTCGGTGTCCATTTAATGCAGGTAGATAAGAGAACCTCGTGCGCATTTCGACCGTCGTATGCTCCACCAGGCATATCTATTCATCTGCCAACATAGACCTTGCCACGGCTACATTTACTTAACTTCCTACCAGTTATATATTCTGGGGGGTCGCATACTACCTGCATCCAACAGTTAAATAAGATTTAGGATTAATTCATGGCAGTAAAACTCTAGCATATAAACTGATATTGTTAGATCAGTAATAATAGCAGCACACGAGAGGCAAACTCAGAAAAACTATGCATCACGAGCAATATATTATAAAACTATTTTGGTGATGAATTTTTATGCGAAAAGACATTGCAAGTTAGTTCTGATACCAGAAAATGGACTATTTCCATAACTTGCCAGCAGAGTTGTCAAAGTTGAGAGATTAGGAAAGGTGTTCAGCTCTGCTACATATATTACGACCTATGAAAGTTGTTCCAGTGAGATATGAGCAGCTACGGGAAATTTAGGAAAGCATACCCTCTTTGGCACCGGCGGAATCGTCATGGTCTGAACACCTTCAGTAATAGCTCCTGGGATGTCATTTCCTTTAGCCTTCGAAGCTGGGCTTTCTCTTTCGACAGTAGCAGAACAATTAACAGCCTATGCATATATCTCGCAAAAAAAAAAACAGCCTATGAATATAAATACACACTTAACACTCAGTGCGAATGGAAAAAAGGGGGAGTGAAGAACAGAACACGAAGTCATGCTCATGCATACCCTCTGAGGCAATGGCGCTACCATGGCTCCACCCTCGGGCTTTTCAGCCACTGCACATCTATCGGCGCCTTCCGGGAGTTGGTCAGTCTACACACCAATATCCTTGAACCCCTTGCCCCCAGGCTTGGAAACTGGCCTCGGTCTTCCCTCGGCAGTGCCACCGCCACCACCACGCCTTCCAGTCCTCCCCCATGGGGTCACATTTCCAATTTGATTGTGCAGAAGCTACCAAAACGAGTTAAACAGTCAGGCCGGAGCAGGCAGAGATTTAGTCTGGTGATTAGTGAGAGGAAGACCAAACACATGGATCAAACCACGGTGGCCACACCATTGCAGCAGCCAATGGCGATGAAAGTTCAGTTAATCAGCTGGCAGCACGGATCATGCTACAATGCGATGAACAAGAGAAGCTAGCAGAGTATACTTTTTCTGACGATATAAACAAAACAAAGGGGAAACTAGCCGTACCCTTTCCTGTGCCGCATGTGCTGATCCGTCAGTGGCGCTATCACCGCCCCTTCCCGAGCAATCGGCAGCCTTGCCGCCGCCCTCGTCGCCGCCGGCTGACTTGTTCAAATTGGCAGGTTCCTTGTTGAGATCGAGGCCTTGCTGGACTCTGCATGCACATTCAGCCCGTCCAGAGATAGCTTCAGGGATGTCCTGCTCCTGGCGAGGCTGGTCAGTGTGCAGATCATTCGTAGCCCTGAATCTCTTGCGTCTAGGCTTCGTGGCTGGCCCTCCTCTTCCCTGGGCATTGCCACCACCACCGGGCCTTCCAGCTCTCCCCCGCGGAGTCGCATTGCCAATTTGATCGGGCAGAAGCTACCAAAACCAATCGAACAATCAGGCCGGATGGATAGAGGGCAGCAGCGATGAGAGTTCAGTTAACCAAAGGGAAACGTGCAGAGTTACTGTCGCTGATGAAAGAAAAAAGCAAAGGGGAAACCGGCCGTAGCCTTTCAGGAAGTGGCGTCGCGACGGCATCACCGTGTGCAGCAGGCGCAGATCCATCACCGCCCCTTCTCGAGTGATCGGCATCCCCGCCGCCGCCCTCGTCGTCTTCAGCAGGTTTGTTCAAATCAATGTCGGGCCGTGCGGGAACCGAGCCCGGTGGCGCGGTATCGCGCATGGATAGAAGGATGGCAGCCGCCTCCGCCGTCGCCGCCATGAAAGCGTACCGGGTCGGCAGAGAGGGTTTGAGCTGGGGAGGCGGGGCGTTGGCTGAGGGGGAGGAGCCCCGGAGGGTGAGATAAAGCAGCAGATGCAGGGCGGCATTGATGGAGGCCGGCAGGAAGCGGCAGCGGCAGCGGGGAGCAGAGGAGCAGCAGGCGTCGGGGCGGAGCGGGGGCAAAAGAGGGGGATGACATGACCGGCGCGCCTCGGAAATGTGGGGACGAGGAGTGGAGACAAGGGTTGGATTTTCTGGTATCCAGCTTCAACAAGACCTATGGCCCACACGTGTAATGGTGTTTTAGAGATGTGTACTTGTATTTCTAAGAGATCTCCAGCCGCACCCCAGGACGCCCTCCCAATCACTTTTTTTAGCACCGACCGTAAAAAAAACTCCCAGCCATGCCCCCAAGGCGTCGTTTTGCGCCGGATTTGGGAAAAAATAGCCCCGGCGACCCCAGGCCAAACCCAGCCCTCTGGGGGGCACTTGGGGCCACCGGCGCTACTTTTTGCATGCCCAAACCCCACCTGTCAGCCTCATTTTTTTCTGTCATATATTTCCTCTCTCTCTCCTCATTTTTTTCTATTAGGCCCACCCATATGCATGCAAAAAGGAATCTCTCATCTCTCTCTTTCTTTCTCCGCATGTGTCAGCTTGGTGGGGGGAACGGCTGGAAAACTTTTCACCCCCAGTGCATAAATTTCGCCGGGGCAACCCCAGGAGGCCAAAAAAAGCCTCCCGGAGCACAACGGCTGGAGATGCTCTAAGTTCATGACTAAAAAATACAGTAGTATATTTTTTGGGTGACGCTACGCGTTCGCCGGCGGATAACAGAAAAAGATCGATCGCCTGCTTGGCCATTGGATGGAGCTGCAGATGGTCGTCTGATCTACCCACTAACCATCTTTGCAACAAATGTTTTGTTGCAGCCCACCCTCTGAAACAGCCTGCTTGTTTCAATCATGCGAACAAGTATTTTTTTATTTTTTTGCAACAGAGGTCATGTTGCGATTTTTTCTGCAACAGAGGTTTTGTTACAATTTTTTTTGCAGAAATTATTTGTAACAAATGTCTTGTTACAGAATTTTTCGCAACAGATATCTTGTTGCAGAAATTTTATAGAGATTTTTTCAATAAGGTCTCTATATATTTCTGCAACAAAATCTCAGTTGCGAAAAAAATCTGCAACACACACTTTGTTGCAGAAAAAAGGCAATTGCAACACGATTGGAGGAGGTTGGTGAGAGCGTTTCGGATGATGTGCTGCTTCTGGTTCTACGAGATAAGATTTGTAGACGCGTAAGTGTTGGGTCCAGGGAAGCACGTGGCAAGCAGAGCAGGCGGCGGACGAGCTTGTTAAAATCAGCCGGTTGATGTGGAACTTTTCCCATATATTTTTTAGAATACTACAAAAGATAGTACTAGTGGTAGTATATCCTTTTTTGTCCCAAAAAGAAATCCTTTTTGCAGGAAAAATAGTACATATCTATCTCAAAACATTGCTTATTTGTTTAAAACTGAAAATCACTTATTTGTTACCATTTTTTTAGGGGAAATGATTGGCTTCAAACAACCGATTTTCTGTCGCTCATCCGCCTCCTCACGCTTGCGACACGTGTTCTGTGGGACCAGCTCATTCTTATCCTCATGCCCACGACCTCACGTCCCGTTCCCGAAACTTCTCGCTGAAACCGTTTTCTTCTCCATTCATCCACCCCGTCTACTTCCATCTCCCCCCAATCTCTGTCCACTGAGCCCACGTTGCTCGTCGATCTCCCGCCTCCCCTATCTCTTCTCCATACTGTGGTGCTGCATCCGTTACAGGGGATAAGATTGACGAGATTCAGATCGACATACCTCATGGATGGGACCGATGCCGGCCAGACCCATGGCATGCCAACTTCAAGGCTCCGGCGTTGTAGACCAGACCTTGGATGCTACATGCGTTTGTCCCTCACCATTGAGGTTTGTATGAAATCCATGGCCTAATGCTACAAGTGCTTCAGATGGAATTTTTGCAACAATGGTCTTGTTGCAGGAATACAAAGAAGAGGTTAGAGAAGTTGTTGTAATTTTTGCAACAAGTGTCTTGTTGCAGGAATACAGTGAAAACCATTTTTTTTTGCAACAAAGGTCTTATTGTAGATGTGGAGAAGAGGCCGAAAATGGTGTTGCAATTTTTGTAACAAAGGTCTTGTTGCAGGAATGTAGAGAAGAGGCCGGATATTTTGTTGCAATTTTTGCAACAATGGTCTTGCTGCAGGAATACATAGAAGAATCTGTAGATGCTTTTGCATCAAAGATTTGGTTGGAACATAGTTTTGCAACAATGATCTTGTTGCAGAAAAATAGAGAACAGAGACAATTGACTGGCTCACGGCATACAATCCGACGGCTCGCGACCCGGCTGATCTTTTAAAAAGATCAGCCGGCGGACGCGTAGCATGCCCCTTTTTTTAGGGATGCAAACACTTTATTGATCTACTTGGGCATATAAAGGGATACATGTTGGGTCATGCGGAGAGATGAGCCACAAGTGGCGACCCTGATCAAGCAATAGAGAGTGTTTGGCAAGATTATGCGCATCAACATTCGGTGATCTACTTTCAAAAATAAAACTAAAGCTATTAAGATTGTTACTACGGAGATAAATCTCCCTGACCAATGTCAAACAGGCTCGCTAGTTCCATCTCGTACGTCATCTACCACCGATTTGCAATCAGATGCCACCACAAAATTCTGCAGAGAGAGGTCTTCGGCTAGCGCTAGTGCCTCGCGACACGCTCTAGCTTCCAGTACAGCGGATCAAGAACCCCCGGAATGACCAACGTCGAAGAAGCAAAAAACATGCCATTGTGATCTCTACAAACTGTTGTCACCGCACCTACACCAATGTCAATGGATAAACCACCATCAACGTTGATTTTGACATGTCCCATTGGTGGCGCCTTCCACGCCGAGCTCTAAGGAGCTGCCCTGCGAGCTGGTGCGCTGGGCACCGAGGCAATGCATTGATGCACTCAAGTTCTGAAATGAAGCGATCAACAAATAAATGCGTCGATAAGGGACTCTGAAATACTTCCTCATGGACCGCCTTTCGTCGAACAGTCCATATTGCCCAAAGAGTTACCGCTTCCTCGACGAATTGAACATGTGATAATGATTCCTGCACATGAAATAACCAATGTTTTGCACTGGGTTGACTAGCCTCGGCCATTACTTCGACAATTTCCTCGTCCGCCAGTGCCCAAACACAGCGCGCCATCGAGCACTCAATCAACAAGTGTCTCTAGGAATCGTTGTTTCCGCATAATTAGCAGTTATCAACCATGCTCATATGCCTATGTTTCCTGACATCCTCATAGGCAAGGATTGTCTAGCTAGTCTCCATAAGAAAGTTCTAATTTTTGAAGGGTTCTTAGTATTCCACGATGAGATTCAACTCTTCTCCTCTAACTAGATGATGCCCCGCACGTTGTTGTGGGAATTTTTTGCAATATTTCAATGAGGTTTTGGTTGGAACATGAATATTTGAAATAATAGTTGTTGAAAGTATATAAGAATTAAATGTAAACAACATAATGGAATGGAATTTTACATGCATGAATGTTTGCATGTTGAAGTGAATTTTTAATATGCATAGTTGCATGTTGAGGTGAGCCTTTTCCTATGCATGTTGAATAGTGAGGTGGCAAGCTTGCATGTTTAGAGAAATATGTTAGTGAGAGCTAGCTATTTAGATATAGAAGATGACTGATTTGATGATGAAGCTCGGCTTCCCAGCAAATCATCTCTTCTACTCCTTGTTTCAACTAACATTCGGTAAGCAGATTTGGTTGAGAAATTTTCCTTTTTTTCTCAAACTGCCACGACCAAAAATCGATCATGGAGATAATACAGAGCGGAATGTTCTTGATGGCAGTAATATCTATTGGCAAGAAAAAAATGCTGAAGCATATCTGACCTCCAAGTAACCGTCGAAGAGTCAATTAACTCAAAAACTAATATTGGTGGATTCTGCCCCATGCATACAATCGGTTTGGCAGACCAATAAGAGTAACCGTGGATTTGTGGTGAGGCGTGGCCCATGTTCCCAACCCTAGCCGCCACCGCCTTAGTCATCCTCCTTTCCACTATTTGTTGGCCTCGTTGACAGCAAGAGGAGTGGGGATCAGTGTGTTTCATTTTTCCTTTCCCTTAGGTTTTGTTTACCTGCCGACATCAACGAGGTGGCCACGGGTAGGGCGCGTTAGAGTAAGGTCTCCCCGGCCACTTCCTACCTCGGTGACGTTTGATCCGGCGTCGATGAAGGGCCAATGAGAGTTTGTGTCGCCAGATCTGTTGGCTTTCTTCGGATCTTGATAGTTGATGTGTCTATAAATGAGAGCAATTGGTGGGCTATCGGTACATCGACTTTGACATATTCTTTCATGTTGTTTTTATGGCATGGTTCCATTTCTCCTACTCTCTGATCAGTGGCGATGGATTACAAGTTTGCACTAGTACTTGGGTGATGCTTCAAACAATGTTTTTTTCCAGCGATTTCTAAATCTCGTCACAAGCGGCGAGTGGTTATTGCGGTCTTTAAAGACTGATATGACGAGAGCGTTTGTATATGTCTCTTTCTTTTACTTTTGGTTAAGTGAGAATCTATTCTTAGACAGTGGCTTACAATCGGAAGAAGAAAGGCTAGTATGATTTTTAATATAAAAAAATACTGGTCGTTTTGCGTCCAGTTTCATGTCCATTGGAATGGCTTTTCTTTTTTTTCTTGATAATTATCAAATCTAAGATGCTGGGTATTTTTCTAGAAAAACTCAATAAAATTAGAAATGTTTTAAATTACCGCGTGGCACCTGTGATTGGCAAACTCCAAACTCAATAAAATTAGAAAAAATATTTAAAATTTTCAAAAAAAGATGAAACACTTGAGGTTCATCTATAAAATAATCAACGCTCACAATCATTAACCTAGAAAAGTAAAATTTGCCAACCTACCTGAAAATGGACACTCTCTTCTTTACCGGTTGGAAGTAAAGGAGAGATATGAAGGTATATGTGCGTGACTTCTATGTATAAACTAATCGCAGAAAAAAAAGACTTCTATGTATAAATTCACTTACAGCTTATACGTAGTACGTACAGTACTACGTAATCGTAATGCAATGTCTTTCAAAGTGTCCATTAAAAAGGAAGCTGAAAAATAAGAACATAAACAGCACTGCTAGTACTACTCGGGGTAAGAACATGCAGCCGGGACTGGGAGCATGCATATCAGGTGAAGTGATCGATCTAGTATATGATCTTCTGTCGGCTCTGCTCGCAGCATCAGTACTTTACTCGAAGACGCATAAGTCAAAAGGCTATGCGGTAGGGCGCGATCATGGCTACGTACGTACGGGAGTAGCCAGGTGAAATTTATTTTCCGCCTCAACATGTGACAAGCGACTACACGTTGATCCATTATTATCACATTCACACGGTCAGTCTCCCACCATCAATCAACCCGTCAAACGGTCGATCGCGGACGAAATACAAACCAAGGAAACCAGCGGCACGGATGGTCGATCAATGGTCTTGAAATGGTAGTGAAAACAGTATTGGAATGGTAGTACTGTCACTCGCAAAAAAAAAAAAAAAAAATGAATGGTAGTATTGTCTACTTACTGAATCAGTTTGAAATAATCTATATATGAATTGAAACTGAATCAGTCTGAATGTGTGATTTACATACTAAAACTGATATGATTTACATAGGTATTTTCGTAGCTTTTTTAATTGATATGATTCAGTTACTGAAGTAGGCTATAAAGATTTGAAAGTGAAACTATCAATGGTCTCAAAACGGTATTGAAACTGTATTGGAATGATAATGATATTGTTTGCTCATTGTATTTTTTTTGTAGATGGAATTGATGAAATCATCCAAAATTTTCCCACCCTATATGGTTAATATAATGACCCATGCCAAGTTTTATCCTTTTCAGAGCTCATTTGCACGTTATTTTGAATTGATGAGCATTTTGCTATTTTTAATGGCTAGAAAATCATTTAATGCTTTAGAAATTGCAAACCTGCCCAGAATAGTACAATTTTTGAACGTGGGAGTTTCAATTGTGTATATTGAACATAGAAAAAGTTTGAGGGGAGAATGATGTAATTTTTTTTAAGTTATATGTAGAAGTCCAAGGTTTCCGTTCGAAACACTGATGCTTCACCCGAGAGTGTTCAATTTGTACACGAAATGCATCAATTTTTTTTTCCATAACACTCTCAAATTTTTACCACACCTTACATTGGCCATATAATGAACCCATGCCAAGTTTCATTCTTTTAAGAGCTCATTTGCACTTTTTTTTTTGAATCGATGAGCATTTTGCTCTTTAATGGCTAGAAACTCATCTAATGCTTAAAAAATAACAAATCTGTCCATGATAGTCCAAAGTTTAATTGAGCATGGGAGTTTCAATTGTGTGTATTGAACATAGAAAATGTTTCAAGAGGAAATGATGTAGAAAGTTGAGTTGTATGTGGAAGTCCAAGATTTTTGTTTGAAACTCTGATACTTCGTCATATAATGAACCCATGCCAAGTTTCATCCTTTTCGAAGCTAATTTGGACATATTTTGAATCGATTGGCATTTTGCACTTTTTAATTCCTAAAAAATCATTTAATGCTTTGGGAATAGCAAAGCGGCCTAGATAGTCTCAAATTTGAGCATGAGAGTTTATATTGTGTATATTGAACATAGAAAAAGATTGAAGGGGAAATGGTGTACCCGCTTCAAGTATGTGTAATCAGTTTAACACCTTGTAGATTGAACTAAGCTATAAAGAAACTTAAATTGAAACGGTATGATTTACTTACTGAAACTAATATAATTTACATTGATAGTGCAATAGATACGTATTCAAACTGAAAGTGACATTGGTTTTGAAACAGATTTATAGCTTACTTAATTGAACATGACAGAGTTACTTCCACAAAGTTACGAAACAAATTTCTAGGTTATATACTTTCACTAAGTTTTTGACCTGAAAGAGCATTGCATGACCTGTCGAGACATAAACATCTTGCATTTGAAACCCCCAATACATCGATAGTTGGCAAGCATACATCAGGCAACCTTGTACAGTTCACGGGTATACATGAAGCAACATTTCATAATTTTCTAGGACAATCATGCCTCTTTGGTTGAAGACACATTCTTCATCATCTGTATCTCAGGCTTGTTGGGATTATGGTCATTGAAGTGAAATGTGAATCTGGATGTGAAAATGATAAATTGTAATTGAAACACAGACTTGAAGTTAAAAATGAAAATGTGAAATACTTACATAAACTGAAATGTTAATATGAATGTGAAATGGATAAAATGTAACTGAAGCAAATGAGTGAAAATGAAAGTTGAAAACTGAAATTGATGAAGCGTCACTGAAATATGCATAGAACTACCAGAAACAACAAATCTCTGTTCAGAGGTACGTCTCCCAATCCTTTCATCTATTTCTATCTAAATTCACGGATGGAACATAATAGAAAATTCCTGGGATGAAATATGAAATTTCTCTAATCTCATGACCGAGACTGGTCCGACGGCGATGCGTGAATTCCAGCCTGAAAGCACGGCAATAAGCACATATATATCACATTTTTATATACTTCCAAAAATCCCCTATTCTTTTTTCTATTATTAGGGGAAAAAATTCACTTTTCACATATACATACATGATACGACTTCTGTTCTGGAAACGCACCCACATCCACTAATTACAGGCATGAATCAATCTCTAAAGCAAATCAGAACAAATAAAATGTGCGCACACATGCGTAACACATCAGGATATCTGTTCAGTCAGCCAAAAATAATAATCTTCAGTCGCTGCAATTCAATGGAACTGCTTAGGAAATTAGGAAAAAAAAAATACAACCAACTAGTGCAGGAGATATTCAGGCCGAAGAACCACTGCTT
The DNA here is from genome assembly GCA_011799875.1 of Thinopyrum elongatum. Classification (NCBI taxonomy): domain Eukaryota; kingdom Viridiplantae; phylum Streptophyta; class Magnoliopsida; order Poales; family Poaceae; genus Thinopyrum; species Thinopyrum elongatum. The sequence continues at coordinate 508,552,039 of CM022301.1, read as the reverse complement.
TTTCTCCCCATGCTAAACTCAAATTTCGAAGGAAAAAAAAACAGTACACGTTTAAGTCGCATGGCCGACTCCAACTAGTACACGATGCATTAACTAGAACACATCAGAAGGAAATCAAGAACTAGGCGGATCAATCCATCCAGACAGGGAAAGTATAGGTGATACCAGTCTTTACATGATATACCATGATACCAACTTGCAAAATTCAAATTTAAACACGTAAAAAAATTCTGAAAAAATTCTTGGATGTTCACCACACATATGTCGACAACTTCTTAAAAATTCAGATCGAAATTCTAAATACACAAGGAGAAACAAAAAAGCGATATAACTTATGGGATCAATTAAAAAAGTGGGAACCACTAACCCAAACTCCAACACTATGGACGGCGGATCTCTTACCAGTACTTACCGCTGCCAGTAAAAAATGCAATTCGAAGAGTGCATGCCGCGCTAGCTCAACGAACGTGGTTGTTGTGCAACTCTAGTGAACTGCGGCAACATACAGATATACGAACTGCGGCAACATACAGACATCCTAAAAACTTGGCAACTCAGAGGGAATCTATGCAAAGGTGGTTCGCATAAAGCAAGCACAGCGTTGACGTTCAGTACAAGTTCTCAATGCGAACTAATGTCCCTGATAGCTTAAGTATCACACGGAAAAGCAATCGCCCGTCCCTAAGACCGTACCATCGTCTCACGGGTGCTTCATCCGTAGAAGATCTTGCTGACGACCAGCCCTACCTTCTCGTCCCACCGTTCGCCGATATGGAATTGGTGCATCACCCATTTGTTACTCTGTGGCCTGCGTTGCTTCCTGTTGCACAGAACCATGAAGTTCTTGTATCCCATCAGTCGACCGTTGACGGTAACGGGACATCATTTTCCCGTCTGATGCCACGTCAGTCCCCCCGGTATCTTGCGCCTCTTCCTCTTGCCAGTCGTGAACGCATTGGATGGGCGATGGAAGAAATACTTTGCGCTGCCGTCCTTTGTAACGCCTGTAATTGACGAATGCAAAGGAATCCAAAATTAGAACTCATTTGTACAAAAAATGGCAATCCCGCAGAAGACCACTAGGGGTGGTGTAGGAGTGCAGTTCGGTGCCTCACCTGAAAGATTTTCGGGATGAGTGTGGCATATGCCGTCTTCGTCCTGTATGGTTGTTATACACTCATCAATTAATGGATGAGAATTGATTCCGTCATCCGTTAGCTTCGCGAGAAGATGCTCGAGCAGCTCCGGTTCAGTCGGATGGAAACCGAGGCCAGCCGGCAAGCTATCCCACATACTCTTCAGGTCGAATTCATAAAATTCATTTTCCGCTGCTCCACACGTACCTTCAGCTAGCTGTATGAAATTTTGAAAAATCATGCGACTGTGAGCATTGCAAGTTGAAAATGCACCATTTTCAGATCTTGCCAGCAGAGTTGTCAAAGTAGAGAAATTAGGACATGTATTCAGCTCTGCTACATATATTACGACCTATGAAAGGTGTTTCAGTGAAATTTGAGCATCCAGTGTTAATTTTCCGAAGAGAAATACATGTTGCTACCCCCGGTAGGCTCTATCACCCCTAGACCCAGGGTCAGCTAATGGTTTGAGATTCGTATATTTTCATTCAGTTTTTTGTAGCACATTCTCATTTCGCACCTTAGTAAAGTAATTCTACAAAGTTTTGCCATGTCCAAAACAAACTTAATACGGTCTACACTTGGCTATCACTTAATCATTAACTCATTTACATGCCTAACATGCATATGAATATCTCAAGATGTAGGCTTTCCAAAATCGTTTCTCTTATGTCGAAGAGCAGCAATAAAACTGATTTGGTGATACAATTTCCATTGAAATCTGAACACAGGAAGATTAGGAAAGCATACCCTGTCTGGCACTGGCGGCATCGCCTTGGCTTGGTCTTGAGTGATAATTTCTTTGGGGGGGGGGGGGGGGGGGGGGGTGGCGGAGGGGGGGGGGGGGGGGGGGGGGGGGGGGGGGGGGGGGGGGGGGGTGGGGGGGGGGGTTGGTGGGGGGGGTGGGGTGGGGGTGGGGGTGGGGTGTGTGGGGGGTGGGTGGGGGGGGGTGTTGGTGGGGTATGGGGTGGTGATTGTTGTGTGGGTTGTGTTGTGGTGGTGTGGGGGGGTTGTGTTTGGGGGTGGGGTTGGGTGGTGTTTTGTTAGGGGTGAGGGGTGTGGTGGGTTTTGTTTGTTTTGTTTTTTGTTTGTTTTGTTGTGGTGTTGTGTTGTTGTTTTTTTTGTTGTTTTTTTTTGTTTTTTATTTGTATTTGAGTTGTTTTTTGTTTGGTGTGGTTTTTTTGTTTTTTTGTTTATTTTTGTGTTTTTTCTTTTTTTTTTGTTTTTTTTTTTTGTGGGTGTGTTTGTTTTTTTTTTTGTCTTTATTTTTTTTGTTATTTTTGTGTTATTTTTTTGTAGAATTGTTTTTGTGTTTTTGTTTTGTTTTTTTTTTTTTTTTATGGTTTTTTTTTTTTGTTTTTTTGTGTAGATTTTTTTTTTTTTTGTTTTTTTTGTTTTTGTTGTTTGTTTTTTTTTTTGTGGTTTGTTTTGTTGGTTTTTTTTTTGTTTTTTTTTTTTTTTTTTTTATTTTGTTTATTTGTGTTTGTTGTTTTTTTTTTTTTTTGTGTTTGTTTTTTGTTTTTTTGTTTTTTTTTGTTTTATTTTTTTGTTTTTTGTTTGTTTTTTTTTTTTTTTTTTCTTTTGTTTTTTTTTTGTTTTTTTTTTTTTTTTCTATTTTTTTTTCTTACTGTTTGTTGCTTTTTGTTGGTGGGGGTGTTGGGTTGGGTTATTTGTTTTTTTTATATGGTGGGTTTGTTGTTTGGTGTTATGTTTTTTGTTTTTGGTTTGGTAGTTGTGGGGAGTTTATTTTTTTTTGTATGGGGTGGTGTTTTGTGTTTGTTTGTTTTTTTTGTTGTTTTTTTTTTTTTTTTTTTTTTTTTTTATATATTTTTTTTTTTTTTTTTTAATATTTCTTTGGTTTTTTTTTTTTGTTTTTCTTTTTTTTTCTTTTTTTATTTGTTTTTTTTTTTTGCTTTGCTGTTTGTGTTTTTTTTTCTTTTTTATGTTTGGTTTTTTTTTTTTTTTGTTTTTGTTTTTTTTTTCTTTTTTTTTTGTATTTTATGTTATTTTTTTGTTTATTAGTTGTTTTTTTTTGTTTTTTTTTTTTTTTCCCTTTTCCTCTACTTGATTCTACTCGAGGCTTTGACTTCCGTCGGCACGGCAACAAGCAACAGCCTAGGAATAGAAACAAATACTCTAGTTGACCAATCAGTGTGAAAAAAGGGAGATGCAGGAAGGATAAGAGAACAAAGCCAAGCATACCCTCTCAGGCCGCAGCATCGATGAACAGCAAGAGAAGCTTGCAAATGTCGCTGACGGAAGAGGAAAAAATCAACAAAGGGGAAACCGTCCGTACCCTTTCATGCAGAGGCGTCGTGGCGGCATCGCCATGTGCAGTTCCTTCGGCGGCGCTTTCACCGCCCCTTCTCGAGCGATCGGCAGCCCCGCCGCCGCCCTCGTCTTCGCCAGCCGGCTGGTTTAGATCGATGTTTCGGAGGACTCTGCCTGCACCCACAACCTGTCCAGTTCACTTAATTGGTGAGAGGAACACCGAGCACATGGATCAAACAATGGCCATCAAGCCATTGGAGCAGGCAGCAGCGATGATAGTTCAGTCAATCAAAGGGTAGCTTGCAGTTGCAGAGTTACTGTCGCTGACAGAGAAAAAAAAAGGGAACCCGGTCGTACCCTTTCAGGAAGTGGCGTCGCGGCCGCACCGTCATGTGCAGAAGGCGCAGACCCATCGGCGCTTTCACCGCCGCTTCTCGAGCAACCGGCATCCCCGCCGTGGCCCTCGTCGTCTTCAGCACGTTTGTTCAAATCAATGTCCGGCCATGCGGGAACCGAACCCGGCGGTGGGGCACCGTCGCGGCGGCTGGGCTCGCGCATGGGTAGAAGGATTGCGTCAGCCTCCGTCGTCGCCGCCATGACAGCGCACCGAGTCGGCAGAGAGGGTTTGAGCTGGGGAGGCGGGCGTTGGCTGAGGGGGAGGAGCCCGGGAGGGTGAGATAAAGCAGCAGCTGCAGGGCGGCATTGATGGGGGAGGCAGCGGCAGCGTGCAGCAGAGTAGCAGCAGGCGGCGGGGCGGAGCGAGGGCAAACGAGTGGGATGACATGACCGGCGCGCCTTGGAAGTTGTGGAGAAGCAATGGCGTCGGGTGGAGTGGAGACAACAGACAAGCCTTGGATCTGCTGCCGTGTGCGTGCGCAGACGCATGGGCCATGGACTAAGTTCATTATGGCGGGCTGTGCAACATCTTGGCAAGCAGATACTATAAAAAGTAATAATATTGGAAATCACAGAACTTGCGCTCGATATTCAGTTTAGTTCTAAAACTTATAAAATACGGAATTGTGGTCATTTAACTTGTCTTAGCATGCAAATACGGTACTTTTAACCGTATCCCAATGTATGGCCTGCACACGTGGCGAGCCAGCGTGGCGTAGGTCCGCATGTCAGTGGCTAGAAGCATTTTTTGCAGACAACTCCCTTGTGTTTTATTCTATTACGTACAAAATTCATCAAATAAAATGAAAAAACTGCATAGAGTGAGATTTGATCACAAGATCTACCGGTAAGTGACTCGTATAGATAGAAAGCAGACCATGCAGGCTAGACGTTTGACCTGCACAACTATACATTATAGTTACCCCTTTCCGGTTTATAGAGTTTAAATCTAATATCTCATCAACCAAGGTAGATGGTGAGCGAAGGAATGTATCTCATAGTTTACAAAATTACTCAAATTTTAATCTGCATTAATTACAGCGTATGCATGGATGACCACTAAATAAGTATGAATGGTTAAATGCATTGGCTGGTTTCTTTTAATCATTGCATGCATCAATTTAATGCATCTTGAAATGTGAACATATGGTGGAAAAAAAAGTAAAAATAAGACTTATAATATAAAAAATCCAAGAAAATGAGATGAACCAATAAACCGGAAAGGAAGGAGTATATCCTATAAGAATATTAAATTCAAAATCTAAACGAAAAAGGGAATGAACACTGTTTGAACCTGTGACCTCCTCCTGGTCAAACCCCATGTGTGCGTGGGCTAACACCACCAAACCAGGTTGCACATTGCGTGAAAATGATAAACAACAATTGTGTTGTTTGTCTTTGAGAATAGTGAAACTTTTCATCGTGAGGTAGCTTAAGATTACTTACTACTTTAGTTTGAATTGGCACTCATCCCTAGATAATAAGAGGGTGACTAAGACCGACGCGAGGAGCGCGGCCTCGAGATCGACCAGCGCGCTCATGCGCGAACAGCGTGCTGACATCGCCTCCCCCCTCTCCCTTCCCCGCTGCCGCTCGCGTGGGGCTGCTGTGCCTCCACTACTGGAAAAGGGTTTATAGATGAACCCAAATGAGTGACGGGCGTGGCGGGGAACCCGCCACAGCTATTTTTGAAAACAAGCAATGGCGGGTGCCACAACGTGCCCGCCACAGCCAATAGTCTAACTGTGGCGGGCAGGAAAAGCCACCCGCCACAGGTATGTTCACCCCGGTGGACTTGTTTGCGTAACTCAGCAGTGACGGGCGTACCCTTGGGCCCGCCACAGGTAGGTGAGCAAGCAGTGGTGGGTGGCTTCGCGCAACCGCCACTAGTTATCCCGGCGAGATGTCCACTTTTGTCAGAAAATAGATGTGGCGGTTGCTCGTTGCCGCCCGTAGCAACAAGAACACAGTGGCCCTCGCCGTCTACAGCAGGTTCGTTCAAATCTAGGTCCGGCCGTGCAGGAACCGAACCCGGTGGTGGGGCGCCGTTGTGGCGGCTGGGCTCCCGCATGGATAGAAGGAGTGCGTCAGCCTCCGCCGTCGCCGCCATGACAACACACAGGGTCGGCAGAGAGGGTTTGAGTAGGGGAGGCGGGCGTTGGCTGAGGGGGAGGAGCCCGGGAGGGTGAGATAGAGCAGTAGCTGCAGGGCAGCATTGATGGGGGCGGCAGCGGTAGCGTGCAGCAGAGTAGCAGCAGGCGGCGGGCCGGAGCTGGGGCAAAAGAGTGGGATGACATGACCGGCGCGCCTTGAAGGTTGTGGAGAAGCAATGGCGTCGGGTTGGATTTTTTTTTGAATAAAACAGCATGCTTTATTCAATGTTCAAACTGAAAGGGATATAGAGGTGGTTCGGAGGAACACCTAGCCAAACATGTCTACCCAACTCTAAACTAGTTGCCATCTTAGCGAGATTATGGGGTTCCATATTACACGCACGCTCTTCGAAGCTAAACTGACACTCCTGAAAGTGTGGAACTTATCAATAATATCTCTGAGGATCATGCCATAAGGGCTCAAAGCTCATTCACGACTCTCAGACAGTCAGATGCAACACTAATGTTGTTAACATGCAGGTCCTGAGCTAGAGGCATAGCCTCTGCGCATGCGTGAGCTTCGAGCATCGCCGGCTCCGTCACACCGGCTAGCACCATTGCCGATGCGCCCAAAAACAGTCCCTCGTCATTCCTGCAGATAACTCCGACCGCACCCTTGTTCCCTGTCTTAGCTACAACTCCGTCGGTGTTAAGTTTCACCATGCCTGGACCTGGCCGAAGCCACCTTGCAGGCTCCCTCCTCGCTGTAGTAATTGACCGAGCTGGTGATGTTGTATTGCTGCAGTATTCATCCTCCTCAATGTATCGCCTGGTGAACAAGTTTGTGGACCATGGGCTTTGAAATTCGTCCACATGAATTGCTCGTCGTCGAGCCCACCATATCGCCCAAAGGGTGACCAGAACCTCCACAAACATGGTGCTGTCTAGCGTCGCACTTAACCCAAACAGACATAACTTTGCATCATATGTTTCATCCCTAAACACCGGGACTGAAGCATCATCCTCACGAAGCGCCTAAACACTCTTTGCCAAATTATAGTCAAGTAATGCGTGCCTCCAGGAGTCTACCGCTGCGTTGCAAATCGGACACGCGGCTGATTATGCCATCTTACGGTCCTTCCTGACCTCACCCGTGGGCAAAGATGCCCTTGCTAATCTCCAAGCGAATACTTTCAGTTTGGCCAGGACTCTAACCTTCCACAACCGACCTCAATTCTTCTCCTCATTCTTTCTATTTCAGTTTGCTGTAGCTCCATACATCCAATCCTCACGTTGCAACTTAGTCTTTACTAGCATCATGTACGCCGATCTCACCGAGAAACTCCCGTTCTTTTCGTAGTGCCATTCCTAACAATTAGTCTGATTCGCCAAACTAAGCGGGATTTGTTGGATACATCCACATCCATCGAAAGAAAGTGTGACTGAAGCTCATGTATGTTCCATTACTTCGACGTAGCATGCATGAAGTCGCAGACTTTCTGTGGTGGATTAGTACTCATGGCACATATGGCGCTTATGTGATGACCCACAAGTATAGGGGATCAATCGTAGTCCTTTCGATAAGTAAGAGTGTCAAACCCAACGAGGAGCAGAAGGAAATGACAAGTGGTTTTCAGCAAGGTATTTTCTGCAAGCACTGAAATAGTCGGTAACAAGTAGTTTGATAGCAAGATAATTTGTAACGAGCAACTAACGGTAACGGTAAATAAAGTGCAGCAAGGTAGCCCAATCCTTTTGTGGCAAAGGACAGGCCAAAATGGTCTCTTATGATAAGCAAAGCGTTCTTGAGGGTACACAGGAATTTCACCAAATCACTTTCATCATGTTGGTTTGATTCGTGTTCGCTACTTTGATAATTTGATATGTGGGAGGACCAGTGCTTAGGTGCTGTTCTTACTTGAACAAATCTCCTACTTATGATTAACCCCCTCGCAAGCATCCGCAACTACGAGAAAAATATTAAGATAAAATCTAACCATGGCATTAAACTTTTGGATCCAAATCGGTCCCTTACGAAGTAGCGCATAAACTAGGGTCTAAGCTTCTGTCACTCTAGCAACCCATCATCTAATAATTACTCCACAATGCATTCCCTTAGGCCCAAATATGGTGAAGTGCCATGTAGTCGACGTTCACATGACACCACTAAGGGAATCACAACATACATATCATCAAAATATCGAACACATATCAAGTTCACATGATTACTTGCAACATGACTTCTCCCGTGTCGTCAAGAACAAAAGTAATTACTCACAAATAATAATAATGCTCAAGATCAGAGGGGTATTAAATAGCATAATGGATCTGAAAATATAATCTTCCACCAAATAAACCATATAGTAATCAACTACAAGATGTAATCAACACTACTAGTCACCCACAGGTACCAATCTGAGGTTCCGGTACAAAGATTGAACACAAGAGATGAACTAGGGTTTGAGAGGAGATGGTGCTGTTGAAGATGTTGATGGAGATTGCCCTCCCAAAGATGAGAGGGTTGTTGGTGATGACCATGACGATGATTTCCCCCTCCGGGAGGGAAGTTCCCCCGGCGGAATCGCTCCGCCGGAGGCAAAAGTGCTCCTGCCCAAGTTCCGCCTCTAGACGGCGGCGCTTCGTCCCGAAAGTCCCCCTCTTATTTTTTCTAGGTCAAAATGACCTATATACCAGAAGATGGGCACCGGAGGTGGGCCGAGGAGGGCACAACCCAACAGGGAGCGCCTGGGGGCCCAGGCGCGCCCTGGTGTCTTGTGCTCACCAGGGTGGCCCCCTCTGGTAGTTATTTGCTCCAGTATTTTTTTATTTATTCCAAAAAAATTCTCCGTAAATTTTAAGCTCATTTGGAGATGTGTAGAATAGGTAACTCTGACGTAGCTTTTTCAGGTCCAGAATTCCAGCTGCCGGCATTCTTCCTCTTTGTGTAAACCTTGCATATTATGCAAGAAAAGGCATTAGAATTACTCCATAAAGCATTATTATGTATAAAAACATTATAAATAACAGTAGGAAAACATAATGCAAATTGGACGTATCAACTCCCCCAAGCTTAGACCTCGCTTGTCCTCAAGTGAAAAACCAAAATCGAAAAACATGCCCACATGCTTAGGGAGAAGGGTGTCGATAAAAACAAAATACGGACATAGAAGCATCATGTTTATTATTATAACAGCAAAGAACTTTAACATAAACTTTATCACAAAATTTTTATCATATAACTTCTCATGAACAAGTAACAATTCATCACAACATTGAAGTATAAAGCATAAACCTTATTGAAAACCAACAAACTATGTTCTCAGTCAACTTTGCAACTACAATTCATCATATTTTCAGGAAGGGTCACGTATCGGAGCCTTTAGGCAAGTACACATACTCAACCATCATTTAACCTTCTATGATTGCTAACACTCACAGCATACCCATGAACAAAAAGTTTCAACCGGACACATAGAAAGATAGGGGCTTATAGTTTCGCCTCCCAACGTATTCACCTCAAGGGTGATGTCAACAATAATAACTCATGCCCACTCATATCCAACTGGATATATGTGCCTAGATCTTTCCTCATCACATGATGCTTGCAAGAAGAGAAAAATAAAAAAGGAATAGGGAAGAATACTTTGACTCTTACATAAAAGTAAATGCATAAAAGTAAAAGATAGGCCCTTCGCAGAGGGAAGCAGAGGTTGCCATGCGCTTTTTGTTTGTATGCCAAATCCCTTAATGCAAAAGAACGTCACGTTATATTGCCCCTTATGATAGCAACCTTTATTATGAAGTCCGTCGCTTTTATTGCTTTGCCATCACAAGTTCGTACAACGCTCAATTTTCTCTTACACTAAATGATCCAACACATTTAGAAGCAATTTTTATTGCCTTATTGCACCGATGACAACTTACTTGAAGGATCTTACCCAATCCATAGGTAGGTATGGTGGACTCTCAAAATAGGATTTTGGGTTTAAGGGTTTTTTGGATGCACAAGTAGTATCTCTACTTAGTGCGGAGTTTTTGGCTAGCAAAGATATTGAGCAAGCACCACATGTTGAAGGATCTATGACAATATAACTTCTATGTGAATATGAACAAACATAAATCATTACGTTGTCTTCCTTGTCCAACGTCAACAATTTTGACACATAATATTTAATGGGGGCTCACAATCATAAAAGATTTCCAAGATAGTATATTTGCATGTGAATCTTCTCTTTCCTTATTAATTCTTTCATGAATTGCATCATCGACCAATGCTATGTTTGTCAATCTTCAATAAATTTTACCACTTATGTAAGTGCATGTAGTGCCCCTAGTGATTTTGGTGTATTGAAGACTTATAGGTTAAGGGACTAATGTGTTTGTGAGTGTACACAGGTCCATAAGTCTATGAGGAGTTTGATATTTACGCTGAAAGTTGAACCCTAAAAATGAATGTCCTCATTTGAAGATTATGGTTTTCTTGAAGACTTTGAAAATGAGGAAATTGGTGTGACCTTGAAGACTTTGATATTGATGCGAGGATTATGAAGCGTGAAGACTTTTGTTTTCTTAGTTTCATTTTGTCTTTCTTGAGTCATAGGAAACACCGTACTGTTAAAGGGGGTCAAGGTAAAACTAAGGAAAAGTTTCCAAGTGATGCTCAACTCAAAGCCTATACATACCCAATCCTTTCGAGTGAAGCCATTGGAAATCTCATACAGTTCAGTCAATTTCTTCAGCGACAGAGACGAAGATCTTCTGTTCTCTGAGGAATTTGTTCTGACTGAGGAGTTAGGAATTCGCCAGTGCAGATTGCCTACAAGTGAGGAACATGATAGCCCTGAGGAATTTGAGAGCTCAAATTTCCGACCGTTGCTGTGCTATGCGCCAGCTGTCCCAAAATATCTTATCCACCTAACGGTCATATCATTGAAGGGCATTTATGTCTTATCATGTCGGCTGCTCCCCGGCTATAAATAGCCACCCCCTACAACCACTAGCTGGTTGGCTGCTCCGAGAGAAACTGACACTTGTCATTGAGAGCATCCCATCCTCCGAGGTCTTTGAGAGAAAATCATCAGTGAGGAAAAACCCAAATCCAACACCTACAACCCAAAGTGATTGAGCATCACTGAAGAAATTGTTCCTGTGTGGAACCGACGCTTGTTACCTTTGAGGACTATGCATCCTCCAGACGGTTAGGCGTCATGGTCTAGAGCGTCCAAGAGGAATTGTGGATCGCCCAGTGACCTAATCTATGAAGGTTTGGAAGTCACCTTGAAGACTTACCACGAGTGATTGGGCGAGGTCTATGTGACCTTAGCTCAAGGAGAATACGGTGAGGACTGTGTGTCCGGGACTGTGTGTCCTCAGGTTTAAATACCTAGCTGCTCCAACCAGACGTACAACTGTCACAGCAGTTGGAACTGGTCTACCAAATCACTGTCTTCACCGAGCTACTGGTTCTATTTCCTCAACCCTTTCATTTTCTCATTCATGTGTTGATGAACTTGATTGTTACTGTTTGAAGACTTTGACTGAAGACTTTCTTAATTTCCTCAGTCCTATTTCTTCACTCATCTTGTCTTATGCCTGCCTATCCTATTTACTCGCTACCCTTGCTCTGTGTATGCTTCATTTCATCATGATGACTATGCTACTGTGTTGTTATGCATGCACCTGAGTACTTATTCCGCTGCTAGTAGTTCGTCGCTTAGGAAATTCCTCAAGTAGTATTTCCTCAGTGACGAATTCATAAAAATCGCCTATTCCCCCCTCTAGTCGATATAACGCACTTTTAATTGGTATCAGAGCAAGGTACTCCCTTGTTCTGTGTGATTTTGGTTTAACCAGCTGGAGTTTTAGTTATGTCGACTGCAGGCATGATCAAGGTCTCGGCTGGGTGTCCTACCTTCGATGGGGCGGACTACCCCTACTGGAAGAATAAGATGCGCATGCATCTTGAGGCAATTGACAACGATCTCTGGTACGTTGTGGAAAATGGCGTTCCCTCTGTCACTCCTTCCGTGAACGCTGCTGATGTGAAGAGATTCAAGCAACTCGACTCTCAAGCAAAGAATATCATATGTGGCCATCTGAGCAAAGGACAGTACGGCAGAGTGAGTTCATTGGAGTCTGCCAAGCTTATCTAGGACAGGTTGTCCAAGGTCAACGAAGGAATCTCAACCCAACGTGATTCTCGAGTTGATGTTCTTCGCAATCTCTTCAACCGCTTCAAAAGACTCAACAATGAAAATGTTAAGCAAACCTTCGATCGCCTCACTGACATCTCAAATGAGCTTCAAGCACTTGGTGCCACTGACATCACCGACCATGAGGTGGTGAAGAAATTACTGAGATCACTTGATTCCTCATTCGATACACTGGCACTGATGATTCAAGAACGTGGAGACTACAAGTCACTAGATCCTACTGATATCCTTGAGAGACTGAACACTCATGAATTCCAACAAGCTGAGAAGAGAGACCTCTACGGGCCAAGCTATGGAAGATCACGCGCACTGAAGGCCAAGGCAATTTCCTCATCTGAAGGAGAAGATTCTGATAGCAGCCTTGGTGACCCTGAAGAATTAAGCCAGGAGCTAGCAATGCTCATGAGGAAATTCCAGAAGTTCTCAAGGCATGGTCGCTTTGGAAAATCTTCAAGAGGTGATGACATGAGATCAGATTCCTCATCCCACGATTACAAGAAGAGGACTTGCCACAAATGCAAGAAACCTGGTCACTACATAACTGATTGTCCTCAGTGGGCAAAGGAATCAAAGAAGAAGAAATACAAGGATGATAGTTCAGACGACTCGAAAAAAAATAAGAAATCTTCAAAGTCCTCATCATCAAAATCTTCAAAGACTTCATCTCAAAACAAGAGCAGTTCCAAAAAGGCTCGGGCATTCATTGGCAAGGAAATGGTCTCTGAAGCTGAATCTAAGGAAAATGAGGAAGAGGGGGCATCTGAGGAGTCAGACTCTGGTGTGGCGAGCTTAGCTCTCGCTACTGCTTTCGTCAGCAAGTCCATCTTCAACACTAAAGAAAATGGCTTCTCCAACACTTCTGACGATGGCGATGATGACTACGCTCCCACCTATTGCTTCATGGCAAAAGGTGCCAAGGTACTCAAACACCCCTCCTCTGAATCTAGTGAGGATGAATCTGATGATGATCTCAAACCTAGCTATTCCAAGCTTGCTAATATTGCCATAAAACAACAAAAGGCTTTGGAAAAGGTTCAAAATCTACTAGATAAAAGCGATGACCTGTTGGGCGAGTAAATGAGTTGAACTCAAACTCTGATTGATAATCTTCAATGCCTACAGTCTAAGTTTGATAATCTTCAAGGTCATCATGAAACGCTCTTAGCCGATCATGAGAAGCTTTCGTATGAATTTCTTCAGAGAAAGCAAGATCTTGAAAAGCTAAGGGTGAGTCATGAAGATCTTCAGAAGGAAAATGACTCATTACTTGCTCAACAGATCAGTTCCGCTCAGGAAGAATTTATTCCACCATGTTTGAAATGCATTGAATGTGAATCTGCTAATTCTTCACCTGAAAGTTCAAATGCTTCTATTGCTGCAAATTGTTCAACTATTTCTGTGGTCACAAATTCCTCATCTGAGGATATCACAAGTATCACTGACAATAATGCAGGGTTGAAGGAATTGTATGTGATAGGCATGTACAAAAGCCTCAAAGGGCATCAGACTCTTTGTGATGTGCTCAAAAAGTAGATCTTGAATAGGAACCCTAGGAAAGAGGGTATTGCCTTTGAGAGGAAACTCAATGCTGATGGGTCCTACTAGAAACCTGAGCAGTATCCCAAAACCACATGGGTTGCTACAAAAGGGCCTCCCGTAGATCCATCCACTTTATCTGGCTTTACATGTGAATCTTCATATTCATCTGATGAGTCATTTGACTCCAACTATAAGCTATTAAAAAATCAGAATGGTGAAGTATTTGCTTGATATGTTGGAACTAACTGCAGGAACGGTTCTCCTATGAAGAAAATTTGGGTTCCCAAAAGGTGCCTTGAAAGTCTTCAGGTGAATGTCCTCATGACACCACCTGTGAAGAATAGGAACCCCAGATCAAATTCTTCATATGGATCCAAGTCCTCATATGGACCAAATTCCTCATATGGATCCAAATCCTCATATGAGCATCATCGTGCTAATGCATCTGTTTCGCAGGGAAACTCTAAGAGTCATGAATATGTGCATTATTCTTCAAATCATTATGTTCATAAGTCCTCGAAGAATTTCTCTGCTTATTCATATGCATACTCTAACCCTGCTTCTGTGAAACGAAGTGCACTAGCTTCAATGCCACCTTTCTCTTATGGAGCTCGCAGAATGATGAACTCTTTGCCACCCCTCCAGATGTGGGTGGTGAAGAAAAAGAACTAATCTCTTATGCAGGGTCAGGTCTCCAGACGAACTTGAACGTCTGATGAATTTGCTGGAGACCTGAGAGTGCTTGAAAGGACGCAAGCTAATCATGAATAAATGATTCGCTCATTTCTCACGTCCTCATGCTGCTATATCTGTTGCACTATTTGATGAAATTCTATCTGATGAATTTGATGTCATATTCTTCACTCTGAAGTATATGAGTTCGTAAGATGCACTAATTAATCTGCAGGATGAAACACCCAAAGCTACTAAGTGGGTCCTCGACAGTGGATGTACAAATCACATGACCGGTGACAAGAGTTTACTGATGGACTCTCCTTTTTCTCCATCGCATCTGAAGCATATCACCTACGCTGACAAAGGCAAAAGCAAGGTATTGGGTCTAGGTGGGGTTGCAATCTCAAAGGATCGACACATGGACAAAGTCATGCTTGTCGAGTCCCTCGGATTCAACCTCATGTCTGTCTCAATTCTTTGTGATCTTGATATGGTTGTCATCTTTGGCAAATATCGTTGCATTGTGCTCATGGAATCTGACAATTCCAAAGTCTTCGAAGGCTTTAGGAGAGGAGACTTGTATATTGTTGATTTCTCTGCAGGACCATAGCCTGCCACATGTCTACTTGCAAAAGCTTCAGAAGGCTGGCTATGGCATCGTCGACTTGGACATGCTGGCATGAGGAACTTGCACACGCTTGTGAAGAAGAAGCACGTCATTGGCACTGAGGGTGTCAAATTCCTCAAAGATCATCTTTGTGGGGCTTGTGAGGCTGGAAAGATGACCAGAGCCAAGCACCCCTCGAAGACTATCATGACTATCACTCGTCCTTTTGAATTGCTTCATATGGACCTCTTTGGCCCTACTCATTATGCCACACTAACAAATGCAGCATCTCTATATGGCTTTGTTATTGTTGATGATTATTCTCATTACACCTGGGTGCATATCATTATGTACAAAACTGAAGTGCAGGAAGTCTTCAAACGATTTTCCTCAAGGGCCTCGATGAATTTCGGTGTGAAGATCAAGCACATTAGGAGTGATAATGGGACCGAGCTTAAGAATACTGGTCTTGATGAACTTGGTATTACTCATGAGTTATCTGCCCCATATACTCCTCAGCAGAATGGCGTCGTGGAGCGCAAGAACAGGACTCTTGTTGAGATGGCTCGCACTATGCTTGATGAATACAAGACGCCTCATCACTTCTGGCCTGAGGCTATTGATACTGCATGCCACATCATCAACATGGTATATCTTCACAAATTCTTCAAGAAAACCTTATATGAACTCCTCACTGACAAGAAACCCAATGTGAGTTATTTCAAAGTCTTCGGTGCTAAATGTTGGATTAGAGATCCTCATCACAACTCTAAATTTTCCCTGAAAGCACATGAGGTTTTTATGCTTGGTTACGGAAAGGACTCGCACACCTACAGAGTCTTCAACACCTATCACCACAAGGTTGTTGAAACTGTAGATGTGCGGTTCGATGAAACTTATGGCTCGCAAAGAGAGCACCTACCTCCTATGCTAGATGAAATGTCTCCTGAGGAATCCATCAAGTTCAAGGCTACTGAGGATGTCATACCTACTAAAGAATCTGCTGATGAAGTCATTCCAGAACATGAAGAAAATCATTCTAGTGCATCTGAAGAAAATGCTGAGCCCAATCAAAGTTGTCAACCTGCTCATCGTCGCGTTGCAAATGAAGTGCAAATTGAGATAATCATCGACGACATCAACGCACCAGGTCCTCTCACACGCTCAAAAGCTTCACATTTGTCTAACTTTTGTGGGCAATTCGCTTTTGTCTCTATCACAGAGCCCACCAAAGTTGATGAGGCATTTCTGGAGCCTGAGTGACTTCAAGCTATGCAAGAGGAATTACATCAATTCGAGCTCAACAATATGTGAGAACTTGTCAAGCGACCAGACCCACGCAAGCACAATATCATCGGTACCAAATGGATCTACCGCAACAAGCAAGATGAAAATGGCCTAGTGGTGAGGAATAAGGCTCGTCTTGTAGCTCAAGGCTACACACAGGTTGAAGGAATTGATTTTGATGAAACTTTTGCACCTGTTGCTAGACTTGAGGCTATTCGCATATTGCTTGCCTATGCTAACCATCATAATATCATCTTATATCAAATGGATGTGGAAAGTGAATTCCTTAATGGTAAGCTTGGGGAAGAAGTATATGGGGAAGAAGTATATGTGGCTCAACCCCCAGGTTTTGAAGATCCTAAGCATCCTGACAAAGTCTTCAGACTCAACAAGGCCCTCTATGGCCTCAAGCAGGCTCCTCGAGCGTGGTATGATACATTGAAGGAATTCCTCATGAAGAAAGTCTTCAAACCCGGTTCACTTGACCCAACTCTTTTCACCAAAACATATGACGATGAATTATTCGTGTGCCAAATATATGTTGATGATATTATTTTTGGCTGTACTAACCAACGTTACAGTGACGAATTTGCCTATATGATGAGTGAGGAATATCAAATGTCTATGATGAAAGAATTGAAATTCTTCTTAGGTCTTCAAATTCGTCAACAACGAAATGGCATCTTCATATCTCAAGAGAAATACCTCAAGGACGTTCTGAGGAAATTTGGCATGCAAGATTGCAAAGGCGTCAAAATCTCTATGCCCACAAATGGCCATCTATGCACCAATGAAAATGGTAAAGACTTCGATCAAAAGGTATACCGCTCCATGATTGGCTCTTTATTGTATCTATGTGCATCTAGGCCAGATATTATGCTTAGTGTTTGCATGTGTGCCCGTTTTCAAGCTACACCGAAGGAATCACACCATAAGGCTCTGAAACATATTCTTCGATATCTAGCTCACACTCCAACACTTGGATTATGGTATCCCAAGGGCTCGGCTTTTGATCTCATTGGATATTCTGACTCTGACTATGCTGGTGATCGAGTGGATCGCAAGTCAACATCAGGCACATGCCACTTCCTCGGACGATCCTTAGTATGTTGGTCCTCGCAAAAGCAGAACTGCGTATCACTCTCTACTGCTGAAGCTGAGTACATTACTGCTGGTTCTTGCTGTGCTCAATTACTATGGATGAAGCAAACCCTCAAGGACTATGGCATCAATGTGAAGAATGTGCCACTCTACTACTACAACAAGAGTGCCATCAAGATTTCTCATAACCCAGTTCAGCACTCGAAGACTAAGCACATCCAGATTCGTCATCATTTTCTTCGAGATCATGTGTTGAAGGGCGACATCTCCATCGACCACGTGAAGACTGAAGAACAGCTAGCGGCTATCTTCACAAAGCCCTTGGATGAGAAGAGATTTAGCAAGTTGCGGTGTGAGCTAAATATCTTAGAATCTTCAAATGTTCTTTGAAAGGACACACATCCTAACACTTATGCAAAATTGATGACTTAGATGTGCAACACACGAAGTAACATTTTTCTTCAATCAATAAAGACTAACCCTCTAAGTGTGAAGAAATTAATGAAGAATTTGATTCTTAGAGCCCTACAACAATTGTACGCGGTGTCTGAAATCATCATTCTTATACGGTGGGTCACGCCACCAACCAAAGTTGAAAATCTTCAAATTTGAGTTTTTCTTCATTTTGCAAATTCTTCAAATTTTCAAATTCCTCAACTTTGCAATTTCCTCAAACTTTTCAATTGATGTTCTTCATTGGCTAGATATATATATTTATATATATATATATATATATATATATATATATATATATATATATATATTGAGTTTTCATGTTCTCAACAGCATTCACTTATTGCTCATTCTTCAAGTTGATTTTCTTCTAAGTGAATGTGATCGGACCCGTTCCCCCTCTATGGTAAACTCAACCCAGTCTATTCACAAATTCTTCATGTGGGTTCTGTTTGAAACCCATTCAAAGTCTTCACTGTGTCCTTGACAGCTGAAGAATTTGCAAACGAAACATTAAAATTTTCATATCTGAATTTTTAGATTTTGCCGCTCAAACCGTTCCGCATCCCACGATGGATTAAAATATTCACCCATGATCTCCACGATCTCCACCTCTCTGTACGTGGGTGAGACATGTCATTAGAATAGTAAGGGTCAGAGGCATGTTCGTCCAAAATCTTTGGACGTGCAGTTTTTCACCTCGGCTATAAATACCCCTTCCCTTCCTCAGACCTCTGTTACTCCGCTCGACCTCAATCTCGCTCGAGCTCTTAGATCTAGCGCCGTCGCTACTCTCCATCATCGCCGGTGAGGAAGAGCTTCACTGCCTCGACCTCGTCGCCGTCGTACTCGTGCCGGCCCCGAAAATCTTCACTTCGCCACCGCCATAGCTGTCTTCCACCGCCAAGTTAGGGCGTGGGAGATCTGAACGGATGAACTTCTCCAACTCCACTCCTAGTTCGTTGTGTTCTTCGCCAAGGGTAATTAAAATCTGATTTTACTGCCCTACTTTGATTCTTATGATTTCCACAAAATCTTCAAAAGGTGTTTATTCTTCAACTTCCCACTCCTTAAACACCCGAATGCTTCTATTTCTTGATTTGTTTCCCTAAGCTATGATTTTCTTCAAAGATTCCTCAATTGTGTGGATTTTCCAATCTATACAACTCTGGAACCTAAGTCAAGAACGCTTAGTGAAATTCTTCAAGACACCTATGGTCAAATTCCTCAAACTTGATTCTTTTGAAAAAATTCTGAGAACGCATATGACCTCTCCAAATTCTTCGCACCTATACTTTGTTCACAGGTACAAAATGTCCGCTGCTGAATCACTAGGTTCTCATCAACTTAACTCATTTGCAGTGTTCCTCGAAGAAAATTTGCACACTTCCTCAGAAACATCCGAAGTTCAAAGTCCTCAAGTGAGGAAAATGGCATATGGGAAAAGACCTCAGAAGGGAGGCAAACGGCCTGAGACAAACACTGCTTTTGAGATCTCTGAAGACATATATGATGAATATTGCACTCCTGATGAAGCAACTCATGGCAAAGAAACCAAGACTCAGCGCAAAGTGCGCATTCAGAGAATTGAGAGGAGATGGGCTAAGGAATGGAGGGAATACCGCTATGTCACTCCAAAGTATATGAAGAAATTCACCGTAAACCCTCCATGTCCAAGACCTCCATTGGCTGCTGGCCAAGAAGCTGATCCCACCAGCGTCAGACGTGGTGAGGAATTTCCAAAGGAATGGGCCAAGCGCCAAGCCAAACTGGCTAAAGTGGCAAAAGAAGCAGTGAAGAAATTCAATGAGGATTCTCAAGCTGCTGCTGCTGAGGCCTGATACGTCCATTTTGCATCATGTATTCCTACTGTTATTTATGATATATTTATGCACAATAATGCTTTTTGGAGTAATTCTACTGCCTTTTCTCTCATAGCATGCAAGGTTCACACAAAGAGGGAGAATTCCGGCAGCTGGAAATCTGGACCTGAAAAAGCTACGTCAGGCTACCTATTCTGCACAACTCCAAATGAGCTGAAACTTCACGAGGAATTTTTATGGAATATATAAGAATTATTGGAGCCAATAAGTACCAGAGGGGGCCCACTAGGTGGGCACAACCACCTGGGCGTGCCAGGGAGCCCAGGCGCGCCCTGGTGGGTTGTGCCCTCCTTGGCCCACCTCCGATGCCCCTCTTCTGGTATATAAGTCATTTTGACCTAGAAAAAAATGAGGGGCAGACTTTCGGGATGAAGCGCCGCCGTCTCGAGGTGGAACTTGGGCAGGAGCACTTTTGCCCTCCGGTTGAGCGATTCCGCCGGGGGAACTTCCCTCCCGGAGGGGGAAATCATCGTCATCATCATCACCAAAAACTCTCCCATCTTGGGGAGGGCAATATCCATCAACATCTTCAACAGCACCATCTCCTCTCAAACCCTAGTTCATCTCTTGTGTTCAATCTTTGTACCGGAACTATAGATTGGTACTTGTGGGTGACTAGTAGTGTTGATTACATCTTGTAGTTGATTACTATATGGTTTATTTGGTGGAAGATTATATGTTCAGATCCATTATGCTATTTAATACCCCTCTGATCTTGAGCATGATTATCATTAGTGAGTAGTTACTTTTGTTCTTGAGGTCACGGGAGAAATCTTGTTGCAACTAATCATGTGAACTTGATATGTGTTCGATATTTTGATGATATGTATGTTGTGATTCCCTTAGTGGTGTCATGTGATCGTCGACTACATGGCACTTCACCTTATTAAGGCCTAAGGGAATGCATTGTGGAGTAGTTATTAGATGATGGGTTGTGAGAGTGACAGAAGCTTAAACCCTAGTTTATGCGCTATTCCGTAAGGGACTGGTTTGGATCCAAAAGTTTAATGCTATGGTTAGATTTATTCTTAATACTTTTCTCGTAGTTGCAGATGCTTGTGAGGAGGTTAATCATAAGTAGGAGGTTTGTTCAAGTAAGAACAGCACCTAAGCACCGGTCCACCCACATATCAAATTATCAAAGTAGCGAACACAAATCAAACCAACATGATGAAAGTGACTAGATGAATTTCCCGTGTACCCTCAAGAACGCTTTGCTTATCATAAGATACCGTTTTGGCCTGTCCTTTGCCTCAAAAGGATTGGGCTAGCTTGCTGCACTTTTATTACCATTACCGTTACTTGCTCGTTACAAATTATCTTGCTACCAAACTACTCTTTACTTATAATTTCAATGCTTGCAGACATTATCTTGCTGAAAACCGCTTGTCATTTCCTTCTGCTCCTCGTTGGGTTCGACACTCTTACTTATCGAAAGGACTACGAATGATCCCCTATACTTTTGGGTCATCAAGGATCTTTTCTGTCACCGTTGCCGTGGAGTGAAGCGCTCTTGGTAAGTGGAAATCGGTAAGAAAAAATTATTACTACGTGCTGAAATTTATTGTCACTTGCTACTATGGAGAACAATCCTTTAAGGGGTTTGTTCGGGGTATCTTCACCTCGACCGGAACCACAATTAGTTATCCCTCAACCTACTGCACCTACTGAAAATATTGGTTATGAAATTCCTTCAGGTATGATAGAACAACTGCTAGCTAATCCTTATGCAGGAGATGGAACCGAACATCCTGATATGCACTTGAAATATGTGGATGAAATTTGTGGATTATTTAAGCTTGCTAGTTTACCCGGAGATGAAGCTAAGAAGAAGGTTTTCCCTTTATCTTTGAAGGGAAAAGCATTGGCATGGTATAGGCTATGCGATGATATTGGATCTTGGAATTGGAACCAATTGAAATTGGAATTTCACCAAAAAAATTATCCTATGCATCTAGTTCATCGTGATCGGAATTACATATATAATTTTTGGCCTCGTGAAGGAGAAAGTATCGCTCTAGCTTGGGGGAGGCTTAAGTCAATGTTATATTCATGCCCCAATCATGAGCTCTTAAGAGAAATTATTATTCAGAATTTTTATGCTCCGCTTTCTCATGATGATCGATCCATGCTTGATACTTCTTGTACCGGTTCCTTTATGAAGAGGACTATTGACTTCCGGTGGGATCTTTTAGAAAGAATTAAATGCAACTCCGAAGATTTGGAACTCGACGAAGGTAAAAAGTCAGGTATTAAGCTCAAGTATGATTGTGTTAAATCTTTTATGAATACCGATGCTTTTCAAAAGTTTAGCACAAAATATGGACTTGACTCTGAGATAGTAGCCTCCTTTTGTGAATCATTTGCTACTCATGTTGACCTCCCTAAGGAGAAGTGGTTTAAATATCACGCACCTATCAAAGAAGAAATTAAAGAACTAGTAGTAGCTAAAGATGAAACTATTATTTACAATGTTGATCCAGTTGTGCCTACTGCTTATATTGAAAAACCACCTTTCCCTGTTAGGATAAAGGAACATGCTAAAGTCTCAACTGTGGTCAACAAATGTTATATTAGAACCTCCAAACATGCTGAACAAATCAAAGTAGAACCTAGTGTTGCTATGGTTAAAGATCTCTTGGTTGAAAATATAGATGGGCATGTTATTTACTTCTGTGATGAAGCTGCTAGAATTGCCAAACCCGATGAAAAAGATAAACATAGACCCATTGTTGGCATGCCTGTTGTCTCACTTAAAATAGGAGATCGCTGTTATCATGGTTTATGCGACATAGGTGCTAGCGTGAGTGCCATTCCTTTTACCTTATATCAAGAAATTATGAATGATATAGCGCCCGCTAAAATAGAAGACATAGATGTTACTATTAAACTTGCTAATAGGGACACCATCACACCACTTGGGATTGTTAGAGATGTTGAAGTCTTGTGTGGGAAAATAAAATACCCTACTAATTTTCTTGTTCTTGGTTCCCCACAAGATGACTTTTGTCCCATTATCTTTGGTAGACCTTTCTTGAACACCGTCAATGCTAAAATAGATTGTGAGAAACAAACCGTCGGTGTTAGTTTTGGCAATGAGTCTCATGAGTTTAATTTTTCCAAGTTTAGTAGAAAACATCATAAGGAAGAATTGTCTAGTAAGGATGAAATAATTGGTCTTGCTTCTATTGCTGTGCCTCCTACCGATCCACTAGAACAATATCTGCTAGACCACGAAAATGATATGCATCTGCATGAAAGAAATGAAATAGATAAGATTTTCTTTGAACAACGTCCTCTGCTTAAACACAATTTGCCTATTGAAACTCTAGGAGGTCCTCCTCCACCTAAAGGTGATCCTATGTTTGAATTAAAACAATTGCCAGACACTTTGAAATATGCTTATCTTGATGAGAAAAAGATTTATCCTGTTATTATTAGTGCTAACCTTTCAGAACATGAAGAAGAAAGATTATTGAAGGTTCTAAAGAAGCACCGAGCTGCCATTGGATATACTCTTGATGATTTAAAGGGCATTAGTCCCACTCTCTGTCAGCATAAAATTAATATGGAGTCTGATGCTAAACCCATTGTTGATCACCAACGACGTTTAAATCCTAAAATGAAAGAAGTGGTAAGAACAGAAATACTGAAGCTTCTGGAAGCAGGTATAATCTATCCTATAGCTGGTAGTAGATGGGTAAGTCCCGTTCATTGTGTCCCTAAAAAAGGAGGTATTACCCTTGTTCCTAATGATAAGAATGAACTTATTCCACAAAGAATTGTTACTGGCTACAGAATGGTAATTGATTTTAGAAAACTAAATAAATCTACTAGAAAAGATCATTACCCTCTGCCTTTTATTGATCAAATGTTAGAAAGACTATCAAAGCACACACATTTTTGCTTTCTTGATGGATATTCCGGTTTTTCTCAAATACCTGTCTCACAACCTGATCAAGAGGAAACCACCTTTACTTGCCCTTTTGGAACTTATGCTTATAGACGTATGCCTTTTGGTTTATGCAATGCACCTGCTACTTTTCAAAGATGTATGACTGCTATATTCTCTGATTTTTGTGAAAAGATTGTTGAGGTTTTCATGGATGATTTTTCCGTTTACGGAACTTCTTTTGATGATTGCTTGAGCAACCTTGATCGAGTTTTGCAGAGATGCGAGCAAACTAATCTCGTCTTGAATTGGGAGAAGTGCCACTTTATGGTTAATGAAGGTATTGTCTTGGGACATAAAATTTCTAAACGAGGTATTGAGGTGGATAAAGCTAAAGTTGATGCAATTGAGAAAATGCCATGCCCTAAAGATATCAAAGGTATTCGTAGTTTCCTCGGTCATGCTGGTTTCTATAGGAGGTTTATTAAAGACTTCTCTAAAATTTCTAGGCCTCTTACAAATCTTTTTACAAAAGGATGTTCCATTTGTTTTTTATGATGATTGTGTAGAAGCCTTTGAAACACTTAAGAAAGCCTTGATTTCTACACCTATTGTTCAACCACCTGATTGGAACTTGCCTTTTGAAATTATGTGTGATGCTAGTGATTATGCTGTTGGTGCTATTCTAGGACAAAGAGTCGATAAGAAATTAAATGTTATTCATTATGCTAGTAAAACTCTGGACAGTGCTCAACGAAATTATGCTACTACTGAAAAAGAATTTTTAGCAGTTGTGTTTGCTTGTGATAAATTTAGATCTTACATTGTTGATTCTAAAGTGACTGTTCACACCAATCATGCTGCTATAAAATATCTTATGGAAAAGAAGGATGCTAAACCTAGACTCATTAGGTGGGTTCTTTTGTTACAAGAATTTGATTTACATATCACTGATAGAAAGGGAGCTGAGAACCCCTCGGCTGATAACTTGTCTAGGTTAGAAAATATTCTTGATGACCCACAACCTATTAATGATAATTTTCCTGATGAACAATTAGCTGCAATAAATGTTTATCATAACACTCCTTGGTATGCTGACAAAAAAAGTCCATTTTACTACCCTGAATAAACTTGGTGGTTCACATAACCCCCTGATCATTTTTTCTGCTCTTTTAACCCCCTGATCTATCCAATACAGTTCAGAAATGGTCTTAAGTGGGTTTGCTTAGGTGGTTTGCTGATGTGGACACGGTCAAAGTGGTATTTGAACAGTGGACCCCTTGTCAAGCAAACCATCACCAGGGCGTCACTCCCGACGACGCACCCTTGCCGGTGCTCCCCTACCCAAGCTTGGCCCCGCCGCCACTCAACCTCGCCAGCACGCTGTTGCCGTCGTGCCCACCTACTGGAGTAGTTCCGAATCTTCTCGCCACCTCGCTCCTGAGAACAGAGGAGGCGGAGGCATTGCAGCGGCGACACATGCCAGCGAACGGCGGCCTCCCCATCGCTGTTGACCACGCGGGCCTCATCCAGAGTTCCACGGCGCCACACGCCGCAGGGCTCGGTTGGCAGGGGATGGCTACGACGGCCAAATCTCGAGCGCAGACGGGACAGAAGGTAGGGGAAGCACAGTAGCGCGCCGTACCGGCGATGGGAGGCTCCTCCTACGGCCGCGACCATGCCGGGCTATGCATGCACCCTGCCGCACCATGCACACGAGCGCACGGTCGGCAAGTGACAGCAGCAGCACCGCACCTTTCATGGACGGAGGACAGCCGTGGGCTCGTGAGGTCGATGGCAACGCCTCGGCTCGCAAAGCCTTGCTTCGAGGACAGCTGTGGTCTCGCGCGCTTCAGGGGAGCAGCATGGTGCTTGGTAAGCAGGGAAGGAGAAGGGGGTTTCGCCTAAGTAAGAGATCGAGGGGGCGGCGGTCGATGCCGGAGTTGGGGAAGAAGACTTGGGCAACGGCGATTCACAGCAGCCCGGACAAATTCCTTTAGCACGAATGTATAGCAGAGCAAGGCGAGGCTCTAGGACAAGGCTTCATGGCGAGGAAGAGGTGTTGGCCACCCTGACAAAGAACTACAGCAGGCACCAGAGTTCGGCCACACCGGGAGAGGTCCTCGGGATGCACGGCTCCAGATGGACAAGACTATCAGCTTCAGGGGAGCACCATGGTGCTCGGGAAGCAGAGGAGGGGAAGCGGGGGTCGCCGGAGGAAGAGATCGAGGTTGTAGAGGTCAATACCGAAGGCAGGGAAGAAGACATGCTGACGGCCATTCACGACGACCCAGACAAGTTCCTTTGTAGGAGTGTATAGCGGAGCGAGGTGAAGCTCTCGGACAATGTAGCAAGCGAAGGAGGAGGCGTTGGCTGCGCGAGCGACGAACGACAGTGCCGTCGGCGTGAACTGAGCGCCGGCTACGCTCTTCACCAAATCAGGGCACGAAGTTGAGGAGGGGGGCCCCACCTGCTGGTCAAATACCGCTTTTGACTTTGTCCACATCAGCACTTAATCGGGGGAGAACCACCCAGGGACGCTTTTTGACCGGTATGAAATTGTTGAGGGGGTTAAGGGAACTGAAATAAAGATCAGGGTGTTATGTGAACCACCAGGTTTGTTCAGGGTAGTAAAATGGACTTTTTTCTATGCTGACTATGTCAATTATATTGTTGCTAAATATATACCACCGAGCTTCACATACCAACAAAAGAAAAAATTCTTCTATGATTTAAGACATTACTTTTGGGATGACCCACATCTTTATAAAGAAGGAGTAGATGGTATTATTAGATGTTGTGTATCTGAGCATGAACAGGGACAAATCCTACGAAAATGTTACTCCGAAGCTTATGGAGGACATCATGCGGGAGATAGAACTGCTCACAAGGTATTGCAATCTAGTTTTTATTGGCCTACTCTCTTCAAGGATGCCCGCAAGTTTGTTTTATCTTGTGATGAATGTCAAAGAATTGGTAATATTGGTAAGCATCAGGAAATGCCTATGAATTATTCTCTTGCTGTTGAACCATTTGGGGATTTGACTACATGGGACCTTTTCCTTCCTCTAATGGGTATACACATATTTTGGTTGCTGTTGATTATGTTACTAAGTGGGTAGAAGCTATTCCAACTAGTAGTGTTGATCACAACACCTCTATTAAAATGCTTAAGGAAGTCATTTTCCCAAGGTTTGGAGTCCCTAGATATTTAATGACTGATGGTGGTTCACATTTTATTCATGGTGCTTTCCGTAAAATGCTTGCTAAATATGATGTTAACCATAGAATTGCATCACCTTATCATCCTTAGTCTAGTGGTCAAGTTGAACTTAGAAATAGAGAAATAAAATTAATATTACAAAAAACTGTCAATTGGTCCCGAAAGAATTGGTCTAAGAAGTTAGATGATGCACTTTGTGCTTATAGAATAGCATATAAAAATCCTATGGGTATGTCTCCGTATAAAATGGTTTATGAAAAAGCTTGTCATTTGCCTCTTGAGTTAGAACATAAAGCATATTGGGCAATTAAAGAACTCAACTATGATTTCAAACTTGCCGGTGAAAAGAGGTTATTTGATATTAGCTCACTAGATGAATGGAGAACCCAAGCCTATGAAAATGCCAAGTTATTTAAAGAAAAAGTTAAAAGATGGCATGACAAAAAAATCCAAAAGCGTGAGTTCAAAGTTGGAGAATATATTCTTTTGTACAACTCTCATTTCAGATTCTTTGCAGGAAAACTCCTCTCCAAATGGGAAGGACCCTATGTTATCGAGGAGGTTTATCGATCCGGAGCCATCAAGATAAATAATGCCGAAGGTACTAACCCGAAGGTTGTTAATGGGCAACGAATAAAACATTATAGCTCAGGTATGCCCATTAATGTTGAAAGCAATATTATCCAAACTATGACACCAGAAGAACACATAAAGGAAACCTTCCGGAACACTCCAGAATAACTGAAAAAGGAGGAGGTACGTGATACGGTAAGTAAACGGACTCCGAAAAATCTGCAAAAATATTTTTTGTCAGTTTTGGAATATAACAAAAATTAGGGAAATAAGAAACAACTAGGAAGGCACCCCTGGTGGGCACAAGACACCAGGGCGCGCCTGGCTTGCCAGGCGCGCCTAGGTGGGTTGTGCCCACCTCGGGTACCTTCCGGACTCTGTTTTTCTTCAGCTTGCTTGTTTCTCAAGATAAAAAATCTTTTTATACCCCCCGAACCTATTGACCACTGTATCACAGAGAAATCTTATGTTTTCTTTTCCTTGCTATTTTCTGACGGATCCAATCCACCATGGCCGCTTCAAGCTCCTCCAAGGACAAGTTCTTCAAAAACATCATCAACCCATATTTGCGGGAGGTGATGCAGCACCCTCAGGCTATCCAGATGCATGAGGAGGTGCTGCATATCCGCGATGTGCAAGGCCCCAAGGGGACGGGATCCGTGGAGGCTAGGCTTGAAGCTATGGAGCAGGAAGTCTTCCGGTGCAAGGGGATGGTAGAACATGGACTCAATGCCAATCACCTCATGATCGCGGACTACACCCATGATCTCAAGGTGGATGGCAAGTCCATGAAGGACATCATATTCACCTTCAACGAGCAAATCAACTTCCTCCAAAGCCAGATCTATGATCTCCAAAACCAAGTCTTTGAATATGAGGTGAGGTTTAAAGGTGTGAGTTTGGCTGCCAGTTGCAGGACCCGTGAAACTCACTCCTCTTCTTATGATGGTGAGCCCTTGCCATGGAAACCCGAGGATAAGATTGCCACTACTTCATCACCACCACCTCCTTCTTCATCACCAAAGGAAAATTGAGTATCGGGTATGGGCACTCCCCTTGGCTTGGGCCAAGCTTGGGGGAGGTGCCCCGGTATCGTATCACCTCCACTATCTTTTGCCTTTACTTATCTTAGTTCGATCCATAGTTATCTTTTGCTTTAGATGAATAAAAGTTTAGTTCGATCCTTTCTTTTCAAGTGGTTGCTTAGTGATCTATCTTTGTAATCGTGTGCAAGATATATATAATAAAGTTTAGTTTGAGTTTTGTTTTCTTTACTTTCATGTTCAACAAAATAAAGGAAATAAATGAAAATGATCATATGCTAATTTTATGGTAAGTAATGACATCACATAAGGAAGAGTATGAATAGAAAATTTTATTGGAGATTGACAAACATAGCATTGGTCAATGATGCAATTCATGAAAGAATTAATAAGGGAAGAGAAGATTCACATGCAAATACACTATCTTGGACATCTTTTGTGATTGTGAGCCCCCCATCAAAATATTATATGCCAAAATTGTTGACATTGGACAAGGAAGACAACGTAATGATTTATGTTTGTTCATATTCACATAGAAGTTATATTGTCATAGATCCTTTAACATGTGGTGCTTGCTCCCATCTTTGCTAGCCAAAAATTCCGCACTAAGTAGAGATACTACTTGTGCATCCAAAAACCTTTAAACCCAAATCTTATTTTGAGAGTCCACCATACCTACCTATGGATTGAGTAAGATCCTTCAAGTAAGTTGTCATTGGTGCAAAAAGGGCAATAAAATTGCTTCTAGAAGTGTTGGATCATTTAGTGTAAGAGAAAATTGAGCATTGTACGAACTTGTGATGGCAAAGAATAAAAGCGACAGACTGGATAATAAAGGTTGCTATCATAAGGGGCAATATAACGTGATGTTCTTTTGCACTAAGAGATTGAGCATACAAACAAATAAGCGCATGGCAACCTCTGCTTCCCTCTGCGAAGGGCCTATCTTTTACTTTTATGTATTTACTTTTATGCAAGAGTCAAAGTTCTTCTCTCTATTCCTTTTTATTTTCTCTTTTGGCAAGCATCATGTGGTGAGGAAAGATCTAGGCACATATATCCAGATGGATATGAGTAGCATGAGTTATTATTGTTGACATCACCCTCGAGGTGAGTAGTTGGGAGGCGAATCTATAAGCCCCTATCTTTCTATGTGTCCGGTTGAAACGTTTTGCTCATGTGTATGCGATGAGTGTTAGCAATCATAGAAGACTATATGATGGTTGAGTATGTGGACTTGCCAAAAAGGCTCCGATACGTGACCCTTCCTGAAAAGATGATGAATTGTAGTTGCAAAGTTGACTGAAAACATAGTTTGTTGGTTTTCAATAGAGTTTATGCTTTATACTTCGATGTTGTGATGAATTGTTACTTGTTCATGAGAAGTTATATGATAAAAGTTCTATGATAAAGTTCTATGTTAAAGTTTGTTGCTGTTATCATAATATACATGATGCTTCTATGTCCGTATTTTGTTTTTATCGACACCTCTCTCTAAGCATGTGGAGATGTTTTTTCGATTTCGGTTTTTGCTTGAGGACAAGCGAGGTCTAAGCTTGGGGGAGTTGATATGTCCATTTTGCATCATGTTTTCCTACTATTATTTATGATGTTTTTATGCATAATAATGCTTTTTGGAGTAATTCTAATGCCTTTTCTCTCATAATATGCAAGGTTCACACAAAGAGGGAGAATTCCGGCAGCTGGAAATCTGGACCTGAAAAAGCTACGTCAGGCTACCTATTCTGCACAACTCCAAATGAGCTGAAACTTCACGAGGAATTTTTATGGAATATATAAGAATTATTGGAGCCAATAAGTACCAGAGGGGGCCCACCAGGTGGGCACAACCCACCTGGGCACGCCAGGGAGCCCAGGCGCGCCCTGGTGGGTTGGGCCCTCCTCGGCCCACCTCCGGTGCCCCTCTTCTGGTATATAAGTCATTTGGACCTAGAAAAAAATGAGGGGAGGACTTTTGGGACGAAGCGCCACCATCTCGAGGCAGAACTTGGGTAGGAGCACTTTTGCCCTCCGGCGGAGCGATTCCGCCGGGGGAACTTCCCTCCCAGAGGGGGAAATCATCGTCATCATCATCACCAACAACTCTCCCATCTTGGGGAGGGTAATCTCCATCAACATCTTCAACAGCACCATCTCCTCTCAAACCCTAGTTCATCTCTTGTGTTCAATCTTTATACCGGAACTATAGATTGGTACTTGTGGGTGACTAGTAGTGTTGATTACATCTTGTAGTTTATTACTATATGGTTTATTTGGTGGAAGATTATATGTTCAGATCCATTATGCTATTTAATACCCCTCTGATCTTGAGCATTATTATCATTAGTGAGTAGTTACTTTTGTTCTTGAGGTCACGGGAGAAATCTTGTTGCAAGTAATCATGTGAACTTGATATGTGTTCGATATTTTGATGATATGTATGTTGTGATTCCCTTACTGGTGTCATGTGAATGTCGACTACATGGCACTTCACCTTATTAAGGCCTAAGGGAATGCATTGTGGAGTAGTTATTAGATGATGGGTTGCGAGAGTGACAGAAGCATAAACCCTAGTTTATGCGCTATTCTGTAACGGACTGATTTGGATCCAAAAGTTTAATGCTATGGTTAGATTTATTCTTAATACTTTTCTCGTAGTTGCGGATGCTTGCGAGGGGGTTAATCATAAGTAGGAGGTTTGTTCAATTAAGAACAGTAGCTAAGCACCAGTCCACCCACATATTAAATTATCAAAGTAGCGAACACAAATCAAACCAACATGATGAAAGTGACTAGATGAATTTCCCGTGTACCCTCAAGAACGCTTTGCTTATCATAACAGACTGTTTTGGCCTGTCCTTTGCCTCAAAATGATTGGGCTACCTTGCTGCACTTTTGTTACCATTACCGTTACTTGCTCGTTACAAATTATCTTGCTACCAAACTACTCGTTACTTATAATTTCAGTGGTTGCAGACATTACCTTGCTGAAAACCGCTTGTCATTTCCTTCTGCTCCTCGTTGGGTTCGACACTCTTACTTATCGAAAGGACTACGATTGATCCCCTATACTTGTGGGTCATCAAGGCCTCTGCCAGTAAGCCTAAGAAGGCTATGCCGAAGAAATATGCTGTGAAGCCAAGTTCCTCAACAGCAATGCCCTCGCGGCCAAGTTCCTCAACAGCAAAGCCCATAAGGCAAAATCCTGAGGCAACTTCTTCAAGGGTTGTGCCAATCCCCTCTGTTTCCAGAAAATCCTCCGCTGCTGCCACAAAGTCCTCAACACCAGTGCACCTTGCAACGTGTCAGCGGACTGCTGGTTTCTCAATTGCTTTAGGGGCATCTGCATCTTCCTCAGCTCCACCACAGGTCCAACTCTGCTGAAGAAAAAGGCCACTGCTGGACGTGGAACGAGGCCAAGTCCACATAAGAAGCAAGTGGCATTCCATGTTCCGTCTGATGACGATGAAGCTGATGATGAAGAACTTGCTGAAATCATTAGGGACAGACAAGAAAGGGCCGCTAGAGCCAAAGGCAGTTCTGTGCCTCTAATGTTGGATCCAAAGAAGATCCTCGATTTCATCAACCTCTGGCACAAGGATCCCAACACTCCACTGCCTGACTTGAACCTCACTCCTGGTCAAAGTCATATGTTGACGGCATTCATAAGTGAATAAAAATGGAAATTTGAAAAGGGCTGACAGGTCAAGAAGGGTCAGTATAAGAAGGAGCGTTTTCTGAAGAACAATGTTGTGAACATGTCTCCTGAAGAACTTGTAACTCTGCAAAAGGAAATCAAAGGTCTCAGTGATGAATTTGACAGATATTATGCCGATTGGCTAGGTGCCAAAGTCAGATTTGTCAAGATTGCAAAGAACCTCAAGACTAATGTTGCAGCTCCATCGCAACAAGAAATTCCTTTGGCTGGTGCATCTGCTCAGCCCACAGAAGAAATAGCAAGTGCAGTTGATGAAAATCAGGCTGCTGAAGAAACTGAAAGTACCAGGGCTGCTAAAGAAATTCCAGCTCCTGAAGAAATTGCAAGGGTAACCACCAATGTTGTGCCTGAAGAAACTGAACATGACAGGGCAACTGCATCAGTTGTGCCTGAAGAAACTGAACCAACCCCATCAGCTCCCCCTGCTAAATCTTCAACGGTGAAGAAAATCAGTATTCCTTCTGCATCAGAAGTGAAGAAGACAAAAGCTGCGGAGAAGGCAGCTGTGAAGAAGAGGAAAGCATCAACCACTACAGAGTCCTCAGCTCCCAAGAAAGTGAGGACTTTGACAAGTTCCTTCACTAACCCAATTGATGCTGTTCCGATCTCGATTGTACCATCAAAGGAGCTCATTCCTTTTGGTGAGGAATATGTCATTCCAGATAACACAGATGAAGAGAATCCTTCTGCTGCTTCTTCAGAGCAGTTGGATGAAGAAATTAAAGTGGAAGATATCACTTCCACTCCACTGGTATCATCGCCTATGCCTTAGTTCACAGCTGAAGAGGCAGGCATTGAGGAAATTGAAGAATACGTGGATATTGGCTCAACTACTCCAGTGCTGAATGATGACTATTGGGAAAATCTTCACCCCAATTCACCATTGACCACTCCTCTACATCCAATTCCTTAGTCCCCTGTACAAACTAAAGAAATTCAAACGGGTTCTGAAGGACATCAAACTTCTCTTCATTCCATTCCTAAAGAAATTCCATCTGCAACAGCTAAAGAAATGGAGCCTCAGACTGTTGCTGAAGAACCTGTAGCTTCAATTCCTCAGCCAACAACTCTAGAGATTCTGACACAAGAGGTTGTGAGACCATCAACTCCTAATATTCAGACCAACCAGCAAAATCCTCATGCAAAAAGGCCAAAATTCAAGGCTGACGATTTCTTCGCTGAGCATCATTTCTTCACCGATTTCAATCCATATGACTCAGCAAGACTTCGACGCAAGTGGTTCTGGACTGCCAGCCAGATGAATTTCTATTCATCACTTCTGTTTGATAAGGACTAGGTATTTGAGCACCGTCAAATTCCTCATGTGGATATGGAGTCCATTCCCTGCTTCCAACCTTTCTTGAATGTTCTTCACGAAGCTGGGCTCCTGAATTTCTGTGCCGACATCTGCGATTGGAATGAAGAGCTAATTCTTCAATTCTATGCTACTCTGCACCTCACTGGCAATGTGGCTGATGTGAATTCATGGGTGCTTGACTGGATGACTGAGAACACGCACTACAAAGCTCCGGCCTCTATATTACTTCATGCCGTTCAAGTTTGTCCTCCTGCTGAAGGCGCAAGGCTTATGTATGAAGAACCTGAACTTTCTCATCATCTGATGCAAGTGCTGATGAAGCCTTTAAAGGCTAGCCAAGCTCTAAGAACCACCTTCCTAGTGAAGGATTTGCTTTATGTGCCTAGGATAATCTACCGCATTCTGACCAAAACCCTCAGTCCGATCAAAGGCCACAACTCTGAAGAAGAGGAAGTTGTTGGCATCATGAAGAATCTGCTGTTCAACATTATACATGGCATTCCCATTAACTACCACGATTTCTTCATGAGGACTTTGGCAAATGTTGCACTGTCACCGTTTGAGTTGAAGCCTTATGCTCCATGGATTATGAAATTCATCAGAACCAGGTCTTCAATTCACTACAAGGCAGATTGTCAGAATCACCTCAGCTATTTTCCTCCCATTGAAGTCCTCAAAACGACTATTTCCTCAGTTGATGAAAAAGACAAAGCTGCTATTATTGATGAAGGCACTCGTCCATTGGATGGTCAGTTTCGCAAAGCTGCATCTTACTCCACCAATGATGACTCTGCAACTCAAGACTTTGCCGCAAAAGCCTCAAAGCAAAATCCTCAAGCCACTGCTCCACGAGTGATGACTGATTGTGAGCTTCTTCTAAGTCTTCATCAGAAGGTCGATCGCAATCACAAGTGGGTCAAGCGTCAATTTGGCTCAATTCTTCAGAACATGACCGTCACACGAAACACTGTGAAGAAGAATCACTACTATGTGCATGAAATCTTCGATCGCACTTGGGCCATATTGTCTCACCTCTACGGTGATGAAGACCTCAAGCAGATGGGATTTCAACAAGACTTTGACTGGTCTCAGCCTCCTTCGAAGAAATTCAAGAAGGTCAAAGTTCCTCAACTGATCACAAGTTCATATTCTTCATCGCGTGAGACGAATGAAGCTGAAGACCTCAATGATACTGCGGCAGGCCCTACCTCAACGGACGACCCCAACAACACTGGCGCTCCTCCATCGACTTCATGATGATATTTTTCAGGGGCGTTAGTCCTCATTTTTTGTCCCTTTTGGTCATTCGATGACAAAGGGGGAGAAATTTGAGTTAGTCTTAAAGCGGGTCTTATATATGGGTTTTCTTTTGTTAAGTCACAACTCTCGCTCTTCTGAAGTGTTTATTGGCTGAGTTGTAAACTTAAGTCCTCTGGTGGTCTGATACTTTTGAACTGCTTTCTGCATGCTTATTTCCTCAAGTACCTTAATGCACGCATGCTGAATTTTTTCAGACACCATATTTCATCATGCATTTCAAATTCTTCATATCATATGTTAAATGCGTGTATGAATTACAAGATATAGGGGGAGATCTCCATGACTTTACTCTACAATGTGCATTTGCAATCCAAAGCAAATTCCTCAAATATGCACATCTTCAGGGGGAGTTCTTCTATATCTTGTAATCAAATTCCTCACTATCAATATTTACACTTCATATGTTTTATCCCTGTTGAAAACTTAACCTATTTGTCATCAATCACCAAAAAGGGGGAGATTGTAAGTGCATCTAGTGCCCCTTAGTGATTTTGGTGTATTGAAGACTTATAGGTTAAGGGACTAATGTGTTTGTGAGTGTACATAGGTCCATAAGTCTATGAGGAGTTTGATATTTACGATGAAAATTGAACCCTAAAAATGAATGTCCTTATTTGAAGATTATGGTTTTCTTGAAGACTTTGAAAATGAGGAAATTGGTGTGACCTTGAACACTTTGATATTGATGCGAGGATTATGAACCGTGAAGACTTTTGGTTTCTTAGTTTCATTTTGTCTTTCTTGAGTCATAGGAAACACCATACTGTTAAAGGGGGTCAAGGTAAAACTAAGGAAAAGTTTCCAAGTGATGTTCAACTCAAAGCCTACACATACCCAATCCTTTCGAGTGAAGCCATTGGAAATCTCATACAGTTCAGTCAATTTCTTCAGCGACAAAGATGAAGATCTTTTGTTCTCTAATGAATTTGTTCTGACTGAGGAGTTAGGAATTCGCCAGTGCGGATTGCCTACAAGTGAGGAACATGATAGCCCTGAGGAATTTGAGAGCTCAAATTTCCGACCGTTGCTGTGCTATGCGCCAGCTGTCCCAAAATATCTTATCCACCTAACGGTCATATCATTGAAGGGCATTTATGTCTTATCATGTCGGGATGCTCCCCGGCTATAAATAGCCACCCCCTACAACCACTAGCTGGTTGGCTGCTCTAAGAGAAACTGACACTTGTCATTGAGAGCATCCCATCCTCCGAGGTCTTTGAGAGAAAATCATCAGTTAGGAAAAACCCAAACCCAACACCTGCAACCCAAAGTGATCGAGCATCACTGAAGAAATTGTTCCTGTGTGGAACCGACGCTTGTTACCTTTGAGGACTGTGCATCCTCCAGACGGTTAGGCGTCATGGTCTAGAGCGTCCAAGAGGAATTGTGGATCGCCCAGTGACCTAGTCTGTGAAGGTTTGGAAGTCACCTTGAAGACTTACCACGAGTGATTGGGTGAGGTCTGTGTGACCTTAGCTCAAGGAGAATACGGTGAGGACTATGTGTCCTCAGGTTTAAATACCTAGCCGCTCCAACCAGATGTACAACTGTCACAGCAGTTGGAACTGGTCTACCAAATCACTGTCTTCACCGAGCTACTGGTTCTATTTCCTCAACCCTTTCATTTCCTCATTCATGTGTTGATGAACTTGATTGTTACTGTTTGAAGACTTTGACTGAAGACTTTCTTAATTTCCTCAATCCTATTTCTTCAGTCATCTTGTCTTCTGCCTGCCTATCCTGTTTACTCGCTACCCTTGCTCGGTGTATGCTTCATTTCGTCATGATGGCTATGCTACTGTGTTGTTATGCATGCACCTGAGTAATTATTCCGCTGCTAGTAGTTCGTCGCTTAGGAAATTCCTCAAGTAGTATTTCCTCAGTGACGAATTCATAAAAATCGCCTATCCATCCCCCTCTAGTCGATATAACGCACTTTCAGCTTATACTTTTCCTTATGTGATGTCATTACTTACCATAAGATTAGCATATGATCCTTTTCATTTATTTTCCTTTCTTTTTATTAAACCAAAAGAGTAAAGAAACAAAACTCAAACTACTCTTTATTATATATCTCGCACATGATCACATAGATAGATAGATCAGTAAGCAAGCACTCGAAAAGAAAGGATCAAACTAAACTTTTATTCAACTAAATCAAAGGATAACTAAAGATCGAACTAAAATAGATAAAGGCAAAGATAGTGGTGGTGATACGATACCGGGGCACCTCCCCCAAGCTTGGCACAAGCCAAGGGGAGTGCCCATACCATGAACTCAAGTCTCCTTTGGTGGGGAAGATGATGATGGTGGTGGTGAAGTAGTAGTAGGCTTATCCTCCGGCTTCCATGGCATCGGCTCACCATCATAAGAAGAAGCGCGAGTCTCACGAGTCCTGCAACTGGCAGCTAAACTCATACCTTTAAATCTCGCCTCATATTCAAAGACTTGATTTTGGAGATCATAGATTTCGCTTTTTAGAAAATTGATTTGCTCATTGAGGGTGAAGACAATGTCCTTCATGGACCTGCCATCCACCTTGAGATCACGGGTGAAATCCGCAATCATGAGGTGATTGGCATTGAGTCCATGCTCCACCATCCCCTTGCACTTGAAAACCTCTTGCTCCATAGCTTCGAGCCTAGCCTCCACGGTTCCCATCCTCTTGGGCCCTTGGACATCCCGGATATGGAGCACCCCCTCACGCATATCAATGGCTTGAGGGTGATGCATCACCTCCCGCAAATACGGGTTGATGACATTCTCGAAGAACTTGTCCTTGGAGTAGCTCAAAGCGGCCGTGGTGATCTAGATCTGTCAGAAAATAGCAAGAAAGAAGAACAGAAGATTTCTTCGCGATACGGTGGTCAATATGTACGGGGCGTATATAAAGATTTTTATCTTGGGAAACAAGAAAACGAGAGAAAAACGGAGTCGGGAAGGTTCCCGACACCTGGGCGCGCTAAGCATGCCAGGCGCACCCTGGTGTTTTGTGCCCTCCTCGGTTGCCTTCCTAGTTGTTTCTTATTTTCCTAATTTTTGTAATATTCCAAAACTGACAGAAAATATTTTTGCGGATTTTTCGGAGTCTGTTTACTTACCGTATCATGTACCTCCTCCTTTTTTAGTATTCTAGAGTGTTTCGGAAGGTTTCTTTTATGTGTTCCTCCAGTGTCATGGTTTGAATAATATTGCTTTCAACATTAATAGGTGTACCTGAGATATAGTGTTTAATTCTTTGCCCATTGACCACCTTCGGGTTAGTACCTTCGGCATTATTAATTTTGATGGCTCCAGAGCGATAAACCTTCTCGATAATATATGGTCCTTACCATTTGGAGAGAAGTTTTCCTGCAAATCTAAAATGAGAGTTGTACAAAAGAACATATTCTTCAACTTTGAATTCCCGCTTTTGGATTCTTTTGTCCTGCCATCTTTTAACTTTTTCCTTAAATAATTTGGCATTTTCATAGGCTTGGGTTCTCCATTCATCTAATGAGCTAATATCAAATAATCTCTTTTCACCGGCAAGTTTGAAATCATAGTTGAGTTCTTTAATTGCCCAATAAGCTTTATGTTCTAGCCCTAGAGGCAAATGACAAGCTTTTCCATAAACCATTTTGTAAGGAGACATACCCATAGGATTTTTATATGCTGTTCTGTAGGCCCAAAGTGCATCATCCAATTTCTTAGACCAATTCTTTCGGGACCTATTAATAGTTTTTTGTAATATTAATTTTATTTCTCTATTGCTAAGTTCAACTTGACCACTAGATTGAGGATGATAGGGTGATGCAATTCTATGGTTAACATCATATTTAGCAAGCATTTTATGGAAAGCACCATGAATAAAGTGTGAACCACCATCAGTCATTAAGTATCCAGGGACTCCAAACATTGGGAAAATAACTTCTTTAAGCATTTTAATGGAAGTGTTATGATCAACACTATTAGTTGGAATAGCTGATACGTCTCCAACATATCTATAATTTTTTATTGTTCCATCCTATTATATTATCTGCTTTGGATGTTTTATATACATTAATATGCTATTTTATATTATTTTTGGGACTAACCTATTAACCTAGAGCCCAGTGTCAGTTTCTGTTTTTTCCTTGTTTTTTAGCCTCGCAGAAAAGGAATACCAAACGGAGTCCAAACGGAATAAAACTTCATGATGATTTTTCTTGGACCAAAAGACACCCAAGGGACTTGGAGTCCAAGTTAGAAGAGTCGCGAGGCGGCGACAAGGGTGGAGGGCGCGCCCTAGGGGGGAGGGGGCGCCCCCTACCTTGTGGGCCCCTCGGGACTCCTCTGACCTAGCCCTTCCTCCTATATATTCACATATATTCCAGAACCACCAGAGGCATCCACGAAAACACTTTTCCACCGGCGCAACCTTCTATTCCCGTGAGATCCCATCTTGGGGCCTTTTCCGGCATCCCACCGAAGGGGGAATCGATCACGGAGGGCTTCTACATCAACTCCATTGCCCTTCCGATGATGCGTGAGTAGTTTACCTCAGACCTACGGGTCCATAGCTAGTAGCTAGATGGCTTCTTCTCTCTCTTTGATTCTCAATACAACGTTCTCCTTGATGTTCTTGGAGATCTATCTGATGTAATCTTCTTTTGCGGTGTGTTTGTCGAGATCCGATGAATTGTGGATTTATGATCAGCTTATCTATGAATATTATTTGAATCTTCTCTGAATTCTTTTATGCATGATTTGATATCTTTGTATTTCTCTTCGAATTATCGGTTTAGTTTGCCTAACTAGATTGGTTTTTCTTGCAATGGGAGAGGTGCTTAGCTTTGGGTTCAATCTTGCGTGATTTCACCTAGTGACAAAGTAGGGGTAGCGGGACACGTATTGCATTGTTGCCATCGAGGATAAAAAGATGGGGTTTTCATCATATTGCTTGAGTTAATTCCTCTACATCATGTCTTCTTACTTAAGGCGTTACTCCGTTCTTTATGAACTTAATACTCTAGATGCATGCTGCATAGCGGTCGATGTGTGGAGTAATAGTAGTAGATGCAGGCAGGAGTCGGTCTACTTGACACGGACGTGATGCCTATATGCATAATCATTGCCTTGGATATCGTCATAACTTTGCGCTTTTCTATCAATTGCTCGACAGTAATTTGTTCACCCACCGTATTGTTTGCCTTCATGAGAGAAGCCACTAGTGAAACCTATGGCCCCCGGGTCTATTTTCCATCATAATACTTTTCGATCTACTATTTTGCAATCTTTTATTTTCAGATCTATATACCAAAAAACCCGAAAATATTTTATCTTTTGTTTATCTATCTCTATCAGATCTCACTTTTGCAATTGACCGTGAAGGGATTGACAACCCCTTTATCGCGTTGGGTGCAAGTGTTTGATTGTTTGTGCAGGTGTTGGTGATTTGTGCGTTCTTCTCCTATTGGATTGATACCTTGGTTCTTAACTGAGGGAAATACTTACCTCTACTGTGCTGCATCACCCTTTCCTCTTCAAGGGAAAAACGAACGCAAGCTCAAGAAGTAACAGGAAGAATTTCTGGTGCCATTGTCGGGGAGATCTATGCCAAGTCAAGACATACCAAGTACCCATCATGAACTCTCATCTCTTGCATTACATTATTTTCCATTTGCCTCTCGTTTTCCTCTCCCCCACTTCTAAAATGATTTTCGAAAAGATTTGCCTTTTTATTCGCCCTTCTTCCATTCGTCTTTTTCGTTTGCTTTTTGTTCGCTCGTGTGTTAGATTGCTCGTCTTGCTTTCATGGCTAGTCCTCCCATCATTGTTAGCACTCCTGATAATGAGGTCCTTAATTTTAAACAAAGGGAGGGAGAAAATTTAAAAGATGCTTGGTATAGAATTTGCAATGCTCAGAATAGATCTATTCGAAAGCAATCTACTGCCGTTCTCCTTCGCAATTTTTATCTGGGCATTACTCCTTGGAATAGATATGTTCTGGATACCATTACCGGGGGGAATTTCTTGGGGAGCCATACTTTTGATTCTTATAATGCTTTGATAGATTTGTTAGGCCCACCACCTCTTATGATCAATGGAACCGTTTTAACCTTGGAACATGTGATGCAAAGGCTTGATATTATTGAGAATAAAATTGCTACCATAGAGTTGATTGACAATTTGGATAAAAAGATTCATAATCAGATTACTCAATATGGATCTAAGGTAGGAGTTACTTTAAAGAATCTTAGAGAAAAGGAACCCATAGTTAATGAAAAATTAGATCAAGATTCTACTAGAATTGGCAAACTAGAGGATATTATTACCAACTTGGGTCCCGCTTTTTCTGCTGTTAAAACAATTCAAGATTTCCCTCCTACTAAGGCTACAAAGTTTGTTTATGTTCCTAAGAATAAGGGTGAAACTTCTAGTAAAGGTAACGAAGATCTTAAAACAATAAGTGTTCACTCCAACATTTTCGATATTATTAAGGACCCAATCGCCATGAATGAATTTCTTGATTTCTTGCCTAGGAGTTTGATCATTGATAAAGCCAAAGAATCTCCTAAGGACTATAAGTGTGCAATCGAGGAATTGCTTACCAAAGATGACAATACCTAGATGTATGTGTTTTTATGCCTAGCTAAGGGCGTTAAACAATAGCTCTTGTTGGGAGGCAACCCAATTTTATTTTTGTTTCTACTTTCTTGGTCCTGTTTTTCAATAAATTTTTCATCTAGCCTCTGGTTAGATGTGTTTTGGTGTTTTAATTAGTGTTTGTGCCAAGTAAGACCTTTGGGATGGCTTACGGTGATAGTTGATTTGATCTTGCTGAAAAACATAATCTTTTGTGTCTAGTCACAGAATTTTAATAATACACTGGTGTATTAAAAAACCCTGAATTTGTTACAAGAGATTTATATACAAATTTCCTATGTTTTCCTAATTTTTAAGAATTTTTGGAGTTACATAAGTACTAGAAAAATTCGGATCTTCGCAGACTGTTCTGTTTTTGACAGATTCTGTTTTCTTTGTGTTGTTTGCTTATTTTGATGAATCTATGGGTAATATCGGGGGGTATGAACCATGCAGAAGTTGGAATACAGTAGATATTACACCAATATAAATAAAGAATGATTTCACAAC
The DNA here is from genome assembly GCA_011799875.1 of Thinopyrum elongatum. Lineage (NCBI taxonomy): Eukaryota > Viridiplantae > Streptophyta > Magnoliopsida > Poales > Poaceae > Thinopyrum > Thinopyrum elongatum. The sequence continues at coordinate 508,510,183 of CM022301.1, read as the reverse complement.
AGTAACAAAAGTGGTGATTTTATTTTCTTGTACTAACGGATCTCATGAGTTTTCTGTTGAGTTTTGTGTTGTGAAGTTGTGAAGTTTTGGGTAAAGATTTGATGGACTATGGAATAAGGAGTGGCAAGAGCCTAAGCTTGGGGATGCCCAAGGAACCCCAAGGTAATATTCAAGGACAACCAAGAGCTTAAGCTTTTGGATGCCCCGGAAGGCATCCCCTCTTTCGTCTTCGTCTATCGGTAAATTTACTTGAGGCTATATTTTTATTCACCACATGATATGTGTTTTGCTTGGAGCGTCTTGTATAATATGAGTCTTTGCTTTTTTGTTTGCCACAATCATCCTTGCTGTAAACGCCTTTTGAGAGGGACACGCATGAATCATGATTTATTAGAATACTCTATGTGCTTCACTTATATCTTTTAAGCTAGGCAATTTTGCTCTAGTGCTTCACTTATATCTTTGTAGAGCACGACGGTGGTTTTATTTTATAGAAATTATTGAACTGTCATGCTTCACTTATATTATTTTTAGAGTCTTTCTAAACAGCATGGTAATTTTCTTTGGTTTCAAATTTAGTCCTAATATGATAGGCATCCAAGAGGGATATAATAAAAAACTTTCATATAAAGTGCATTGAATACTATGTGAAGTTTGATTCCTTATGATTGTTTTGAGATATAAAGATGGTGATATTAGAGTCATGATAGTGAGTAATTATGGATTGTATAAATACTTGTGTTAAGGTTTGTGATTCCCGTAGCATGCACGTATGGTGAACCATTATGTAACGAAGTTGGAGCATGAGGTATTTATTGATTGTCTTGCTTATGAGTGGCGGTCGGGGACGAGCGATGGTCTTTTCCTACCAATCTATCCCCCTAGGAGCATGCACGTAGTACTCGTTTCGATGACTAATAGATTTTTGCAATAAGTATGTGTGTTCTTTATGACTAATGTTGAGTCCATGGATTATATGTTGGGGATCGTAGCAGAAATTCAAAAAATTTCTAGGCATCACCAAGATCAAACTATGGAGAAACTAGCAATGAGAGAGAGGGAGTGCATCTTCATACCCTTGAAGATCGCGATGCGGAAGCGTTAAAAGAACGCGGATGAAGGAGTCGTACTCGCAGCGATTCAGATCGCGGTTGATTCCGATCTAAGCGACGAACAACGGCGCCTCCGCGTTCAACACACGTGCAGCCCGGTGACGTCTCCCACGCCTTGATTCAGCAAGGAGAGAGGGAGAGGTTGGGGAAGGCAGCTCCAGCAGCAGCACGACGGCGTGGTGGTGTTGGAGCAGCGTGGTACTCCGGCAGGGCTTCGCCAAGCACCGCGGAAGGAGGAGGAGGTGTTGGAGAGGGGGAGGGCTGCGCCTTGGATGAGGTGCCCCTGCCCTCCCTCCTCCCCTCTATTTATAGGGTGAAGGGGGAAGGGGGCCGGCCCCTCTAGATGAGATCTAGAGGGGGGGCGGCGGCCAAGGGGAGGGGGCTTGCCCCCTAAGCCAAGGGGGGCGCCCCCTCTAGGGTTTCCCCTCAACCCTAGGCGCATGGGCCCCTAGGGGGGGTGGCGCCCAGCCCACTTATGGGATGGTTCCCTCCCACACACAGCCCATAGAGCCCTCCGGGGCAGGTGGAACCTCCCGGTGGACCCCCGGAACCCCTTCGGTGGTCCCGGTACAATACCGACATACCCCCGAACACTTCCGGTGACCGTATGATGACTTCCCATATATCAATCTTCACCTCCGGACCATTCCGGAACTCCTCGTGACGTCCGGGATCTCATCCGGGACTTCGAACAACATTCGGTAACCACGTACAAACTTTCCCTATAACCCTAGCGTCATCGAACCTTAAGTGTGTAGACCCTACGGGTTCGGGAGGCATGTAGACATGACCGAGACATCTCTCCGGTCAATAACCAACAGCGGGATCTGGACACCCATGTTGGCTCCCACATGTTCCACGATGATCTCATCGGATGAACCACGATGTCAAGGATTCAATCAATCCCGTATTCAATTCCCTTTGTCCACCGGTATGATACTTGCCCGAGATTCGATCGTCGGTATCCCTATACCTTGTTCAATCTCGTTACCGGCAAGTCTCTTTTACTCGTTCCATAACACATCATCCCGTGATCAACTCCTTGGTCACATTGAGCTCATTATGATGATGTCCTACCGAGTGGGCCTAGAGATACCTCTCCGTCACACGGAGTGACAAATCCCAGTCTCGATTCGTGCCAACCCAACAGACACTTTCGGAGATACCCGTAGTGTGCCTTTATAGCCACCCAGTTACGTTGTGACATTTGGCACACCCAAAGCATTCCTACGGTATCCGGGAGTTGCACAATCTCATGGTCTAAGGAAGTGATACTTGACATTAGAAAAGCTTTAGCAGACGAACTACATGATCTTGTGCTATGCTTAGGATTGGGTCTTGTCCATCACATCATTCCCCTAATGATGTGATCCCGTTATCAATGACATCCAATGTCCATGGTCAGGAAACCATAACCATCTATTGATCAACGAGCTAGTCAACTAGAGGCTTACTAGGGACATTCTGTGATCTATGTATTCACACATGTATTACGGTTTCCGGTTAATACAATTATAGCATGAACAATAGACAATTATCATGAACAAGGAAATATAATAATAACCATTTTATTATTGCCTCTAGGGCATATTTCCAACAGTCTCCCACTTGCACTAGAGTCAATAATCTAGTTACATTGTGATGAATCGAACACCCATAGAGTTCTGGTGTTGATCATGTTTTGCTCATGGAAGAGGTTTAGTCAACGGATCTGCGACATTCAGATCCGTATGCACTTTACAAATATCTATGTCTCCATCTTGAACATGTTCACGAATGGAGTTGAAGCGACGCTTGATATGCCTGGTCTTCTTGTGAAACCTGGGCTCCTTGGCAAGGGCAATAGCTCCAGTGTTGTCACAGAAGAGAGTCATTGGGCCCGACGCCTTGGGAATAACTCCTAGGTCGGTGATGAACTCCTTCATCCAGACTGCTTCCTGTGCTGCCTCCGAGGCTGCCATGTACTCCGCTTCACATGTAGATCCCGCCACGACGCTTTGCTTGCAACTGCACCAGCTGACTACCCCACCATTCAAAATATACACGTATCCGGTTTGTGACTTAGAGTCATCCAGATCTGTGTCGAAGCTAGCATCGACGTAACCCTTTACGACGAGCTTCGTCACCTCCATAAACGAGAAACATATCCTTGGTCCTTTTCAGGTACTTCAGGATGTTCTTGACCGCTGTCCAGTGTTCCATGCCGGGATTACTTTGGTACCTTCCTACCAAACTTACGGCAAGGTTCACATCAGGTCTGGTACACAGCATGGCATACATAATAGACCCTATGGCTGAGGCATAGGGGATGACACTCATCTTTTCTCTATCTTCTGCCGAGGTCGGGCATTGAGCCGTGCTCAATTTCACACCCTGCAATACAGGCAAGAACCCCTTCTTGGACTGATCCATATTGAACTTCTTCAATATCTTGTCAAGGTATGTGCTTTGTGAAAGACCAATGAGGCGTCTCGATCTATCTCTATAGATCTTGATGCCTAATATGTAAGCAGCTTCTCCAAGGTCCTTCATTGAAAAACACTTATTCAAGTAGGCCTTTATGCTTTCCAAGAATTCTATGTCATTTCCCATCAATAGTATGTCATCCACATATAATATGAGAAATGCTACAGAGCTCCCACTCACTTTCTTGTAAACACAGGCTTCTCCATAAGTCTGTGTAAACCCAAACGCTTTGATCATCTCATCAAAGCGAATGTTCCAACTCCGAGATGCTTGCACCAGCCCATAGATTGAGCGCTGGAGCTTGCATACCTTGCCAGCATTCATAGGATCGACAAAACCTTCCGGCTGCATCATATACAATTCTTCCTTAAGGAAACCATTAAGGAATGCCGTTTTGACGTCCATTTGCCATATCTCATAATCATAGAATGCGGCAATTGCTAACATGATTCGGACGGACTTCAGCTTCGCTACGGGTGAGAAGGTCTCATCGTAGTCAACCCCTTGAACTTGTCGATAACCCTTAGTGACAAGTCGAGCCTTATAGATGGTCACATTACCATCCGCGTCTATCTTCTTCTTAAAGATCCATTTGTTCTCTATGGCTTGCCGATCACCGGGCAAGTCTGTCAAAGTCCATACTTTGTTTTCATACATGGATCCTATCTCGGATTTCATGGCTTCAAGCCATTTGTTGGAATCCGGGCCCGCCATCGCTTCTTCATAGTTCGAAGGTTCACCGCTGTCTAACAACATGACTTCCAGGACAGGGTTGCCGTACCACTCTGGTGCGGAACGTGTCCTCGTGGACCTACGAAGTTCAGTAGCAACTTGATCCGAAGTTTCATGATCATCATCATTAACTTCCTTTCTAGTCGGTGCAAGCACCACAGAAACATCTTCCTGAGCTGCGCTACTCTCCGGTTCAAGAGGTAGTACTTCATCAAGTTCTACTTTCCTCCCACTTACTTCTTTCGAGAGAAACTCTTTCTCCAGAAAGGATCCATTCTTGGCAACAAAGATCTTGCCTTCGGATCTAAGGTAGAAGGTATACCCAATAGTTTCCTTAGGGTATCCTATGAAGACGCATTTTTCCGATTTGGGTTTGAGCTTTTCAGGTTGAAGTTTCTTGACATAAGCATCGCATCCCCAAACTTTCAGAAACGACAACTTAGGTTTCTTCCCAAACCATAATTCATACGGTGTCGTCTCAACGGATTTCGACGGAGCCCTATTTAAAGTGAATGCGGCAGTCTCTAAAGCATAACCCCAAAATGATAGCGGTAGATCGGTAAGAGACATCATGGATCGCACCATATCCAATAGAGTGCGATTTCGACGTTCGGACACACCATTACGCTGAGGTGTTCCAGGCGGCGTGAGTTGTGAAACAATTCCACATTTCCTTAAGTGCGTGCCAAATTCGTGACTCAAATATTCCCCTCCACGATCTGATCGTAAGAACTTTATTTTCCTGTCACGTTGATTCTCAACCTCACTCTGAAATTCCTTGAACTTTTCAAAGGTCTCAGACTTGTGTTTCATTAAGTAGACATACCCATATCTACTTAAGTCATCAGTGACGGTGAGAACATAACAATAGCCACCGCGAGCCTCAACACTCATCGGACCACACACATCAGTATGTATGATTTCCAATAAGTTGGTTGCTCGCTCCATTGTTCCGGAGAACGGAGTCTTGGTCATTTTGCCCATGAGGCATGGTTCGCATGTGTCAAATGATTCATAATCAAGAGACTCCAAAAGTCCATCTGCATGGAGTTTCTTCATGCGTTTGACACCAATGTGACCAAGGCGGCAGTGCCACAAGTATGTGGGACTATCATTATCAACCTTACATCTTTTGGCATTCACACTATGAATATGTGTAACATCACGTTCGAGATTCAATAAGAATAAACCATTGACCAGCGGGGCATGACCATAAAACATATCTCTCATATAAATAGAACAACCATTATTCTCGGTTTTAAATGAGTAGCCATCTCGCATTAAACGAGATCCAGATACAATGTTCATGCTCAAAGCTGGCACTAAATAACAATTATTGAGGTTTAAAACTAATCCCGTAGGCAGATGTAGAGGTAGCGTGCCGACGGCGATCACATCGACCTTGGAACCATTCCCGACGCGCATCGTCACCTCGTCCTTCGCCAGTCTCCGCTTATTCCGCAGCTCCTGTTTTGAGTTACAAATATGAGCAACCGCACCGGTATCAAATACCCAGGAGCTACTACGAGCGCTGGTAACGTACACATCAATAACATGTATATCACATATACCTTTGGTATTGCCGGCCTTCTTATCCGCTAAGTACTTGGGGCAGTTTCGCTTCCAGTGACCGTTTCCCTTGCAATAAAAGCACTCAGTCTCAGGCTTGGGTCCATTCTTTTGCTTCTTCCCGGCAGCTTGCTTACCGGGCGCGGCAACTCCCTTGCCGTCCTTCTTGAAGTTCTTTTTACCCTTGCCTTTCTTGAACTTAGTGGTTTTATTCACCATCAACACTTGATGTTCCTTTTTGATCTCCACCTTCGCTGATTTCAGCATTGAATATACCTCAGGAATGGTTTTCTCCATCCCCTGCATATTGAAGTTCATCACAAAGCTCTTGTAGCTAGGTGGAAGCGACTGAAGGATTCTGTCAATGATCGCGTCATCCGGGAGATTAACTCCCAGCTGAGACAAGCGGTTGTGCAACCCAGACATCTTGAGTATGTGCTCGCTGACAGAACTATTCTCCTCCATCTTACAACTGTAGAACTTGTCAGAGACTTCATATCTCTCGACTCGGGCATGAGCTTGGAAAACCATTTTCAGCTCTTGGAACATCTCATATGCTCCGTGCTGCTCAAAACGCTTTTGGAGCTCCGATTCTAAGCTGTAAAGCATGCCGCACTGAACCAGGGAGTAATCATCACTACGCGTCTGCCAGACGTTCATAACGTCTTGAGTTGCTGGGAAAATAGGTGCGTCACCTAGCGGTGCTTCAAGGACATATGCTTTCTTGGCAGCTATGAGGATGATCCTCAAGTTACGGACCCAGTCCGTGTAGTTGCTACCATCGTCTTTCAGCTTGGTTTTCTCTAGGAACACGTTGAAGTTGAGGGCAACATTAGCGTGGGCCATTTGATCTACAAGACATATTGTAAAGTTTTAGACTAAGTTCATGATAATTAAGTTCATCTAATCAAATTATACAATGAACTCCCACTCAGATAGACATCCCTCTAGTTATCTAAGTGATTCATGATCCGAATCGACTAGGCCGTGTCCGATCATCACGTGAGACGGACTAGTCATCAACGGTGAACATCTCCATGTTGATCGTATCTTCTATACGACTCATGCTCGACCTTTCGGTCTTCCGTGTTCCGAGGCCATGTCTGTACATGCTAGGCTCGTCAAGTCAACCTAAGTGTTTTGCATGTGTAAATCTGGCTTACACCCGTTGTATTCGAACGTTAGAATCTATCACACCCGATCATCACGTGGTGCTTCGAAACAATGAACCTTCGCAACGGTGCACAGTTAGGGGGAACACTTTCTTGAAATTTTAGTGAGGGATCATCTTATTTATGCTACCGTCGTTCTAAGCAAATAAGATGTAAAAACATGATAAACATCACATGCAATCAAAATAGTGACATGATATGGCCAATATCATTTTGCTCCTTTTGATCTCCATCTTCGGGGCGCCATGATCATCATCGTCACCGGCATGACACCATGATCTCCATCATCGTGTCTTCATGAAGTTGTCTCGCCAACTATTACTTCTACTACTATGGCTAACGGTTAGCAATAAAGTAAAGTAATTACATGGCGTTTTCATTGACGCGCAGGTCATACAAAAAAAATTAAGACAACTCCTATGGCTCCTGCCGGTTGTCATACTCATCGACATGCAAGTCGTGATTCCTATTACAAGAACATGATCAATCTCATACATCACATATATCATTCATCACATCCTTTTGGCCATATGACATCACACGGCATATGCTGCAAGAACAAGTTAGACGTCCTCTAATTGTTGTTGCAAATTTTTACGTGGCTGCTATAGGTTTCTAGCAAGAACGTTTCTTACCTACGCTAAAACCACAACGTGATATGCCAATTTCTATTTACCCTTCATAAGGACCCTTTTCATCGAATCCGATCCGACTAAAGTGGGAGAGACAGACACCCGCTAGCCACCTTATGCAACTAGTGCATGTCAGTCGGTGGAACCTGTCTCACGTAAGCGTACGTGTAAGGTCGGTCCGGGCCGCTTCATCCCACGATGCCGCCGAACCAAGATAAGACTAGTAATGGCAAGTAAATTGACAATATTGACGCCCACAACAACTTGTGTTCTACTCGTGCATAGAAACTACGCATAGACCTAGCTCATGATGCCACTGTTGGGGATCGTAGCAGAAATTCAAAAAATTTCTACGCATCACCAAGATCAATCTATGGAGAAACTAGCAACGAGAGAGAGGGAGTGCATCTTCATACCCTTGAAGATCGTGATGCGGAAGCGTTACAAGAACGCGGATGAAGGAGTCGTACTCGCAGCGATTCAGATCGCGGTTGATTCCGATCTAAGCGCCGAACAACGGCGCCTCCGCTATCAACACACGTGCAGCCCGGTGACGTCTCCCACGCCTTGATCCAGCAAGGAGAGAGGGAGAGGTTGGGGAAGGCAGCTCCAGCAGCAGCACGACGGCGTGGTGGTGTTGGAGCAGCGTGGTACTCCGGCAGGGCTTCGCCAAGCACCGCGGAAGGAGGAGGAGGTGTTGGAGAGGGGGAGGGCTGTGCCTTGGATGAGGTGCCCCTGCCCTCCCTCCTCCCCTCTATTTATAGGGTGAAGGGGGAAGGGGGCCGGCCCCTCTAGATGAGATCTAGAGGGGGGGCGGCGGCCAAGGGGAGGGGGAGGGGGCTTGCCCCCTAAGCCAAGGGGGGCGCCCCCTCTAGGGTTTCCCCTCAACCCTAGGCGCATGGGCCCCTAGGGGGGGTGGCGCCCAGCCCACTTATGGGCTGGTTCCCTCCCACACACAGCCCATAGAGCCCTCCGGGGCAGGTGGAACCTCCCGATGGACCCCCGGAACCCCTTCGGTGGTCCCGGTACAATACCGACATACCCCCGAACACTTCCGGTGACCGTATGATGACTTCCCATATATCAATCTTCACCTCCGGACCATTCCGGAACTCCTCGTGACGTCCGGGATCTCATCTGGGACTCCGAACAACATTCAGTAACCACGTACAAACTTTCCCTATAACCCTAGCGTCATCGAACCTTAAGTGTGTAGACCCTACGGGTTCGGGAGGCATGTAGACATGACCGAGACATCTCTCCGGTCAATAACCAACAACGGGATCTGGATACCCATGTTGGCTCCCACATGTTCCACGATGATCTCATCGGATGAACCACGATGTCAAGGATTCAATCAATCCCGTATTCAATTCCCTTTGTCCACCGGTATGATACTTGCCCGAGATTCGATCGTCGGTATCCCTATACCTTGTTCAATCTCGTTACCAGCAAGTCTCTTTTACTCGTTCCGTAACACATCATCCCGTGATCAACTCCTTGGTCACATTGAGCTCATTATGATGATGTCCTACCGAGTGGGCCCAGAGATACCTCTCCGTCACACGGAGTGACAAATCCCAGTCTCGATTCGTGCCAACCCAACAGACACTTTCGGAGATACCCGTAGTGTGCCTTTATAGCCACCCAGTTACGTTGTGACGTTTGGCACACCCAAAGCATTCCTACGGTATCCGGGAGTTGCACAATCTCATGGTCTAAGAAAGTGATACTTGACATTAGAAAAGCTTTAGCAGACGAACTACATGATCTTGTGCTATGCTTAGGATTGGGTCTTGTCCATCACATCATTCCCCTAATGATGTGATCCCGTTATCAATGACATCCAATGTCCATGGTCGGGAAACCATAACCATCTATTGATCAACGAGCTAGTCAACTAGAGGCTTACTAGGGACATTCTGTGATCTATGTATTCACACATGTATTACGGTTTCCGGTTAATACAATTATAGCATGAACAATAGAGAATTATCATGAACAAGGAAATATAATAATAACCATTTTATTATTGCCTCTAGGGCATATTTCCAGCAGTATACGCACTCTCACCCTTCCACCTTTGCTAGCCTCTCTAGTACCGCGCAACTTTCGCCGGTACCATACACCTACCTTTTACCTTCCTCAAAACAGCCACCATACCTACCTATTATGGCATTTCCATAGTCATTCCGAGATATATTGCCATGCAACTTTCCACCGTTCGGTTTTATTATGACACGTTCCATCATTGTCATATTGCTTTGCATGATCATGTAGTTGACATAGTATTTGTGGCAAAGCCACCATTCATAATTTTTATACATGTCACTCTTGAGTCCTTGCACATCCCGGTACACCGCCGGAGGCATTCATATAGAGTCATATTTTGTTCTAAGTTATCGAGTTGTAAGTAAATAAAAGTGTGATGATCTTCATCATTGCAGCATTATCCCATGTGAGGAAACAAATAAAAGAGGCCAACGAAGCCCACAAATAAAATAAAAGAGGCCAAAGAAGCCCACCAAAAAAATGAGAGAAAAGGGAGAAGGGGCAATGTTACTATCCTTTTTCCACACTTGTGCTTCAAAGTAGCACCATGATCTTCATGATAGAGAGTCTCCTATGTTGTCACTTTCATATTCTAGTGGGAATTTTTCATTACAGAACTTGGCTTGTATATTCCAACGATGGGCTTCCTCAAATTGCCCTAGGTCTTTGTGAGCAAGCAAGTTAGATGCACACCCACTTAGTTTCTTTTTGAGCTTTCATAAACTTATAGCTCTAGTGCATCCGTTGCATGGCAATCCCTACTCACTCACATTGATATCTATTGATGGGCATCTCCATAGCCCATTGATACGCCTAGTTGATGTGAGACTATCTCCTTTTTTTTGTGTTCTCCACAACCACCATATTCTATTCCACCTATAGTGCTATGTCCATGGCTCACGCTCATGTATTGCGTGAAAGTTGAAAAGGTTTGAGAACATCAAAACTATGAAACAATTGATTGGCTTGTCATCGGGGTTGTGCATGATTTGAGTATTTTGTGTGACGAAGATGGAGCATAGCCAGACTATATGATTTGTAGGGATAACTTTTTAGCCATGTTATTTTGAGAAGACATGATTGCTTTATAAGTATGCTTGAAGTATTGTTGTTTTTATGTCAATATTAAACTTTTGTTTTGAATCTCATGGATCTGAACATTCATGCCACAATAAAGAAAATTACATGGATAAGTATATTAGGTAGCATTCCACATCTAAAATTCTGTTTTTATCATTTATCTACTCGAGGACGAGCAGTAATTAAGCTCAGGGATGCTTGATACGTCTCCAACGTATCTATAATTTTTGATTGTTCCATGCTATTATATTATCTGTTTTGGATGTTTTATATGCATTAATATGCTATTTTATATTATTTTTGGGACTAACCTATTAACCTAGAGCCCAGTGCCAGTTTCTGTTTTTTCCTTGTTTTTGAGCCTCGCAGAAAAGGAATACCAAAGGGAGTCCAAACGGAATAAAACTTTACGATGATTTTTCTTGGACCAGAAAACACCCAGGGGACTTGGAGTCCAAGTCAGAAGAGCCGCGAGGCGGCGACAAGGGTGGAGGGCGCGCCCTGGGGGGGGGGGCGCCTCCCTGCCTTGCGGGCCCCTCGAGACTCCTCTGACCGAGCCCTTCCTCCTACATATTCACATATATTCCAGAACCACCAGAGGCATCCACGAAAACACTTTTCCACCGCCGCAACCTTTTGTTCCCGTGAGATCCCATCTTGGGGCCTTTTTCGGCATCCCATCGGAGGGGGAATCGATCACGGAGGGCTTCTACATCAACTCCATTGCCCTTCCGATGATGCGTGAGTAGTTTACCTCAGACCTATGGGTCCATAGCTAGTAGCTAGATGGCTTCTTCTCTCTCTTTGATTCTCAATACAACATTCTCCTTGATGTTCTTGAAGATCTATCCGATGTAATCTTCTTTTGCGGTGTGTTTGTCGAGAACCGATGAATTGTTGATTTATGATCAGCTTATCTATGAATATTATTTGAATCTTCTCTGAATTCTTTTATGCATGATTTGATATCTTTGTATTTCTCTTCGAATTATCGATTTGGTTTGGCCAACTAGATTGGTTTTTCTTGCAATGGGAGAGGTTCTTAGCTTTTGGTTTAATCTTGCATAATTTCACCTAGTGACAAAGTAGGGGTAGCGAGACACGTATTGCATTGTTGCCATCGAGGATAAAAAGATGGGGTTTTCATCATATTGCTTGAGTTAATTCCTCTACATCATGTCTTCTTACTTAAGGCGTTACTCCGTTCTTTATGAACTTAATACTCTAGATGCATGCTGGATAGCGGTCGATGTGTGGAGTAATAGTAGTAGATGCAGGCAGGAGTCGGTCTACTTGACACAGATGTGATGCCTATATGCATAATCATTGCCTTGGATATCATCATAACTTTGCGCTTTTCTATCAATTGCTCGACAGTAATTTGTTCACCCACCGTATTGTTTGCCTTCATGAGAGAAGCCACTAGTGAAGCCTATGGCCCCCGGGTCTATTTTCCATCATAATACTTTCCGATCTACTATTTTGCAATCTTTTATTTTTCAGATCTATATACCAAAAAACCCGAAAATATTTTATCTTTTGTTTATCTATCTCTATCAGATCTCACTTTTGCCGTGAAGGGATTGACAACCCCTTTATCGCGTTGGGTGCAAGTGTTTGATTATTTGTGCAGGTGTTGGTGATTTGTGCGTTCTTCTCCTACTAGATTGATACCTTGGTTCTTAACTAAGGGAAATACTTACCTCTACTGTGCTGCATCACCCTTTCCTCTTCAAGGGAAAAACCAACGCAAGCTCAAGAAGTAGCAATAGCTTCTACCCACTTAGTAACATAATCAACATCAACCAAAATATGTGTATACCCATTAGACGAAGGAAAAGGTCCCATATAATCAAAACCCCAAACATCAAATGGTTCAACAGCAAGTGAATAATTCATAGGCATTTCTTAACGCTTACCGATGTTACCAATTCTTTGACATTCATCACAAGATAAAACAAACTTACGGGCATCCTTGAAGAGAGTAGGCCAATAAAAACTAGATTGCAATACCTTATGAGCAGTTCTATCTCCCGCATGATGCCCTCCATAAGCTTCGGAGTGACACTTTCGTAGGATTTGTTCCTGTTCATGCTCGGGTACACAACATCTAATAATACCATCTACTCCTTCTTTACAAAGATGTGGGTCATCCCAAAAGTAATGTCTTAAATCATAGAAGAATTTTTTATTTTGTTGGTATGTGAAACTAGGTGGTATGTATTTAGCAACAATATAATTAGCATAGTCAGCATACCACGGAGTGTTATGAGAAACATTTATTGCAACTAGTTGTTCATCAGGAAAGCTATCATCAATAGGTAGAGGGTCATCAAGAATATTCTCTAACCTAGACAAGTTATCAGCTACGGGGTTCTCAGCTCCTTTTCTATCAGTAATATGTAAATCAAATTCTTGTAGCAAAAGAACCCACCTAATGAGTCTAGGTTTAGCATCTTCCTTTTCCATAAGATATTTAATAGCAGCATGATCAGTGTGAACAATTACTTTGGAATCAACAATGTAAGATCTGAATTTTGCACAAGCAAACACAACAGCTAAAAATTATTTTTCAGTAGTAGCATAATTTCTTTGGGCACCGTCTAGAGTTTTTCTAGCATAATGAATAACATTTAATTTCTTATCAACTCTTTGTCCTAGAACAACACCAACAGCATAATCACTAGCATCACACATAATTTCAAAAGGCAAGTTCCAATCAGGTGGTTGAACAATAGGTGCAGAAGTTAAGGCTTTCTTAAGTGTTTCAAAGGATTCTACACAATCATCGTAAAAAACAAATGGAACATCCTTTTGTAAAAGATTTGTAAGAGGCCTAGAAATTTTAGAGAAGTCTTTAATAAACCTCCTATAGAAACTAGCATGACCAAGGAAACTACGAATACCTTTAATATCTTTGGGACATGGCATTTTCTCAATTGCATCAACTTTAGCTTTATCCACCTCAATACCTTGTTCATAAATTTTATGTCCCAAGACAATACCTTCATTAACCATAAAGCGGCACTTCTCCCAATTCAAGACAAGATAAGTTTTCTCACATCTCTACAAAACTCTATCAAGGTTGCTCAAGCAATCCTCAAAATAAGTTCCATAAACAGAAAAATCATCCATGAAAACATCAACAATCTTTTGACAAAAATCAGAGAATATAGTAGTCACACATCTTTGAAAGGTAGCAGGTGCATTGCATAAACCAAAAGGCATACGTCTACAAACATAAGTTCCAAATGGGAAAGTAAAGGTGGTTTTCTCTTGATCAGGTTGTGAAACAGGTATTTGAGAAAAAACAGAATATCCATCCAGAAAACAAAAGTATGTGTGTGATGTCTACTACGCAACCTTCTTCTTGTAGACGTTGTTGGGCCTCCAAGTGCAGAGTTTTGTTGGACAGTAGCAAATTTCCCTCAAGTGGATGACCTAAGGTTTATCAATCCATGGGAGGCGTAGGATGAAGATGGTCTCTCTCAAACAACCCTGCAACCAAATAAAAAAGAGTCTCTTGTGTCCCCAACACACCCAATACAATGATAAATTGTATAGGTGCACTAGTTCGGCGAAGAGATGGTGATACAAGTGCAATATGGATGGTAGATATAGGTTTTTGTAATCTGAAAATATAAAAACAGCAAGGTAACTAGTAACAAAAGTGAGCGAAAACGGTATTGCAATGCTTCGAAACAAGGCCTAGGGTTCATACTTTCAGTAGCGCAAGTTCTCTAAACAATGATAACATAATTAGATCATATAGCAATCCCTCAACATGCAACAAAGAGTCACTCCAAAGTCACTAATAGCGGAGAATAAACGAAGAGATTATTGTAGGGTACGAAACCACCTCAAAGTTATTCTTTCTGATCGATCTATTGGGCTATTCCTACAAGTGTCACAAACAACCCTAGAGTTCGTACTAAAATAACACCTTAAGACACACATCAACCAAAACCCTAATGTCACCTAGATACTTCAATGTCACCACAAGTATCCGCGGGTTTGATTATACAATATGCATCACACAATCTCAGATTCATCTATTCAAACCAACACAAAGAACTTCAAAGAGTGCCCCAAAGTTTCCACCGGAGAGTCAAGACGAAAATGTGCGCCAACCCCTATGCATAAGTTCACAAGGTCACAGAACCCGCAAGTTGATCACCAAAACATACATCAAGTGGATCACGTGAATATCCCATTATCACCACAGATAAACACATGCAAGACATACATCAAGTGTTCTCAAATCCTTAAAGACTCAATCCGATAAGATAACTTCAAAGGGAAAACTCAATTCATTACAAGAAGGTAGAGGGGAGAAACATCATAAGATCCAACTATAATAGCAATGCTCGCGGTACATCAAGATCGTGCCAAATCAAGAACATGAGAGAGAGAGAGAGATCAAACACATAGCTACTGGTACATACCCTCAGCCCCGAGGGTGAACTACTCCCTCCTCGTCATGGAGGGCGCCGGGATGATGAAGATGGCCACCGGTGATGATTTCCCTCTCCGGCAGGGTGCCGAAACAGGGTCCCGATTGGGTTTTGGTGGCTACAGAGGCTTGCGGCGGCGGAACTCCCGATCTAGGTTTTGTTCTGGGGTTTTTGGGATTTATAAGAGGTGTTGGCGTCGGGAACAAGTCAGGGGGACCCACAAGGCTGCCATAAGGTAGGGGGGCGTGCCCTCCACCCTTGTGGTGGCCTCAGGACTCCTCTCCGATAACTTTTCGTTCCAGTATTTTTCATATTTTCCAAAAATATTCTCTGTGGATTTTCAGGTCAATTGGACTCCGTTTGATATTCCTTTTCTTCGAAGCTCAAAAACAAGGAAAAAAACAGAAACTGGCACTGGGCTCTAGGTTAATAGGTTAGTCCCAAAAATCATATAAAATAGCATATAAATGCATATAAAACATCCAAGATAGATAATATAATAGCATGGAACAATCAAAAATTTACACACACCATGTAATTTTCTTCATTGTGGCATGAATGTTCAAATCCATAAGATTCAAAACAAAAGTTTAATATTGACATAAAAACAATAATACTTCAAGCATACTAACAAGATAATTATGTCTTCTCAAAATAACATGGCCAAAGAAAGCTTATCCCTACAAAATCATATAGTCTGGCTATGCTCCATCTTCATCACACAAAATACTCAAATCATGCACAACCCCGGTTTTAGCCAAGCAATTGTTTCATACTTTAGTATTCTCAAACTTTTTCAATTTTCACGCAATACATGAGCGTGAGCCATGGACATAGCACTATAGGTGGAATAGAAGGTGGTTGTGGAGAAGACAAAAAGAAGGAGATAGTCTCACATCAAGTAGGCATATCAACGGGCTATGGAGATGCCCATCAATAGATATCAATGTGAGTGAGTAGGGATTGCCATGCAACGGATGCACTAGAGCTATAAGTTTATGAAAGCTCAAAAAAGAAACTAAGTGGGTGTGCATCCAACTTGCTTGCTTATGAAGACCTAGGGCAATTTGAGGAAGCCCATCGTTGGAATATACAAGCCAAGTTCTATAATGAAAAATTCCCACTAGTATATGAAAGTGACAACATAGGAGACTCTCTATCATGAAGATCATGGTGCTACTTTGAAGCACAAGTATGGAAAAAGGATAGTAACATTGCCCCTTCTCTCTTTTTCTCTCTTTTTCCTTTTTTTCTCTTTTTTTTTCTTTCTTCCTTTTTTTCTTTCTCTTTTTTTCTTTCTTTCTTTCTTTCTTTTCTTTTTTTTCTTTATTTCCTCACATGGGACAATGCTCTAATATTGAAAATCATCATACTTCTATTTACTTACAACTCAAAAATTACAACTCGATACTAGAACAAAATATGACTCTATATGAATGCCTCCTGCGGTGTACCGGGATGTGCAATGAATCAAGAGTGACATGTATGAAAGAATTATGAACGATGGCTTTGCCACAAATACGATGTCAACTACATGATCATGCAAAGCAATATGACAATGATGATGCGTGTCATAATAAACGGAACGGTGGAAAGTTGCATGGCAATATATCTTGGAATGGCTATGGAAATGCCATAATAGGTAGGTATGGTGGCTGTTTTGAGGAAGGTATGTGGTGGGTTTATGGTACCAGTGAAAATTGCGCGGCACTAGAGAGGCTAGCAAAGGTGGAAGGGTGAGAGTGCGTATAATCCATGGACTCAACATTAGTCATAAAGAACTCACATACTTATTGCAAAAATCTGTTAGTCATCGAAACAAAGTACTAGACGCATGCTCCTAGGGGAAGGGTTGGTAGGAGTTAACCATCGCGCGATCCCGACCTCCACACAAAGGATGACAATCAAAAAATATCTCATGCTCCGACTTCGTTACATAACGGTTCACCATACGTGCATGCTACGGGACTCACAAACCTTAACATAAGTATTTCTCAAATTCACAACTACTCACTAGCATGACTCTAATATCACCATCTTCATATCTCAAAACAATCATAAGGAATCAAACTTCTCATAGTATTCAATGCACTTTATATGAAAGTTTTTATTATATCCCTCTTGGATGCCTATCATATTAGGACTAAATTCATAACCTAAGAAAATTACCATGCTGTTAAATACTCTCAAAATAATATAAGTGAAGCATGAGAGTTCAACAATTTCTTCAAAATAAAACCACCATCGTGCTCTAAAAGATATAAGTGAAGTACTAGAGCAAATGACAAACTACTCCACAAGATATAAGTGAAGACCAATGAGTAGTCGAATAATTATGTAACTATGTGAAGACTCTCTAACATTTAAGAATTTCAGATCTTGGGATACTATTCAAACAGCAGGAAAAACAAAATAAAATGACATTCTAAAAATAGCACACATCATGTGAAGAAGTAAAAACTTAGGCTCAACCGATAGTAACCGATGATTGTTGATGAAGAAAGGTGGGATGCCAACCGGGGCATCCCCAAGCTTAGATGCTTGAGACTTCTTGAAATTTAACTAGGGATGCCTTGGTCATCCCCAAGCTTGAGCTTTTGTGTCTCCTTAATTCCTTTTATATCACGGTTTCCCTAAATCTTAAAAACTTCATCCACACAAAACTCAACAAGAACTCGTGAGATAAGTTAGTATAAATCAAGTGCAAAACCTTATCATTCTCGACTGTAGAAAATCACTAAAATTATTATTTGACATTGCATACTAAATGCCTCCGCATATTTAATACTCATATCCTCAAATAGAATCATTAAACAGGCAAACATATGCAAACAATGCAAACATAACAGCAATCTGTCTAAACAGGACAGTCTGTAAAGAGTGCAATTGTACTCAAACTTCCCTAACTCCAAAACTTCTGAAAAATTACCACACTGTAAAAAAATTGTTGTTTCTCATTTTGTAAAAATTTCAAGATTTTATCTTGTTCTGACTTTCCAGAAGAATACAGACAATGATAGAAAACTTTCTGTTTTCAAAACAGCAACATATAGACTTGCAAAATAAGCATGGTAAAGGCTAAACTTGACACTTTTATTGAAATTAAAGATGAAAACCATTAATATAAATAACAGCAATAAAATACTAATAAAATAAAATGACGCACCAAGCAAAACACATATCATGTGACGAATAAAAATATAGCTCCAAGTGAGGTTACCGATAATGTTGAAGACGAAAGAGGGGATGCCATCCGGGGCATCCCCAAGCTTAATTGCTTGGATCTTCCTTGACTATTACCTTGGGGTGCCTTGGGCATCCCCAATATTAGGGTCTTGTCACTCCTTATTCTCCTCATATCGATATCTCACCCAAAACTTAAAAACTTCAATCACACAAAACTTAACGGAACTCCGTGAAATGGGTTAGTATGATAAAACAAATCATTCACTTTGGTACTGTCAAGACAAGATTCATAACTTTTCTCACATGATGCCTACTGTACCCTATCATTTCTACAATTTATATTAAGCAATATAAGCCATAGAAACTAGAAAACAAGCAAACTATGCATCGAAAACAGAATCTGTCAAAAACAGAACAGTCTATAAAGATCTGAATTAAGGTCATACTTTTGTTATTCCAAAACTTCTGAAAAATTAGGACAACGTAGAAAATTTGTATATAAATCCTCTGTAAAAACTTCAGAGTTTTTCCATGTTCAAGTGAATTTTAACAATTCTATTACTGGGCGCAAAAGTTTCTGTTCTTGCACAGAATCAAGTCAACTATCATCCACACTATCCCAAAGGCTTTACTTTGCACTTTATTGAAACAAAAGCTATAAAACGTGATTACTACAGTAGCTTAATCATGTGAATACACAAAAACAGTAGGGGTAAATATTGGGTTGTCTCCCAACAAGCGCTTTTCTTTAATGCCTTTTTAGCTAGGCATGATGATTTCAATGATGCTCACATAAAAGATAAGAATGGAAACATAACGTGAGCATCATGAAGCATATAACTAGCACATTTAAGTCTAACTCACTTCCTATGCATAGGGATTTTGTGAGCAAACAATTTATGGGAACAAGAATCAACTAGCATAGGAAGGTAAAACAAGCAAAACTTCAAGATTTTAAGCACATAGAGAGGAAACTTGATATTATTGCAATTCCTACAAGAATATACTCCCTCATAATAATTTTCAGTAGCATCATGAATGAATTCAACAATATAAATATCACATAAAGCATTCTTTTCATGATCCACAAACATAGAAATTTTATTACTCTCCACATAAGCAAATTTATTCTCATGAATAGTAGTGGGAGCAAACTCAACAAAATAACTATCATGTGAGGCATAATCCAATTGAAAATTAAAATCATGATGAAAAGTTTCATGGTTATCATTATTCTTTATAGCATACATGTCATCACAATAATCATCATAGATAGCAACTTTGTTCTCATAATCAATTGGAACCTCTTCCAAAATAGTGGATTCATCACTAAATAAAGTCATGACCTCTCCAAATCCACTTTTATCATTATAATAAGATTCAACACCCTCCAAAATAGTGGGATCACTACTGCCTAAAGTTGACACTCTTCCAAACCCACTTTCATCAATATAATCATCGTAAATAGGAGGCATGCTATCATCATAATAAGTATTCTCATCAAAACTTGGGGTACTAAAAATATCATCTTCATCAAGCATAGCATCCCCAAGCTTGTGGCTTTGCATATCATTAGCATCATGGATATTCAAGGAATTCATACTAACAACATTGCAATCATGCTCATCATTCAAAAATTTAGTGCCAAACATTTTATAGACTTCTTCTTCTAACACTTGAGCACAATTTTCCTTTCCATCATTTTCACAGAAGACATTAAAAAGATGAAGCATATGAGGCAACCTCAATTCCATTTTTTTTATAGTTTTATTTTATAAACTAAACTTGTGATAAAACAAGAAACTAAAAGATTCAATTGCAAGATCTAAAGATATAACTTCAAGCACTAACCTCCCCGGCAACGGCGCCAAAAAAGAGCTTGATGTCTACTACGCAACCTTCTTCTTGTAGACGTTGTTGGGCCTCCAAGTGCAGAGTTTTGTAGGACAGTAGCAAATTTCCCTCAAGTGGATGACCTAAGGTTTATCAATCCATGGGAGGCGTTGGATAAAGATGGTCTCTCTCAAACAACCCTGCAACCAAATAAAAAAGAGTCTCTTGTGTCCCCAACACACCCAATACAATGATAAATTGTATAGGTGCACTAGTTCGGCGAAGAGATGGTGATACAAGTGCAATATGGATGGTAGATATAGGTTTTTGTAATCTGAAAATATAAAAAAAGCAAGGTAACTAGTAACAAAAGTGAGCGAAAACGGTATTGCAATGCTTCAAAACAAGGCCTAGGGTTCTTACTTTCACTAGTGCAAGTTCTCTCAACAATGATAACATAATTAGATCATATAACAATCCCTCAACATGCAACAAAGAGTCACTCCAAAGTCACTAATAGCGGAGAATAAACGAAGAGATTATTGTAGGGTACGAAACCACCTCAAAGTTATTCTTTCTGATCGATCTATTGGGCTATTCCTATAAGTGTCACAAACAGCCCTAGAGTTCGTACTAAAATAACACCTTAAGACACACATCAACCAAAACCCTAATGTCACCTAGATACTCCAATGTTACCACAAGTATCCGCAGGTTTGATTATACGATATGCATCACACAATCTCATATTCATCTATTCAAACCAACACAAAGAACTTCAAAGAGTGCCCCAAAGTTTCTACCGGAGAGTCAAGGCGAAAACGTGTGCCAACCCCTATGCTTAAGTTCACAAGGTCACAGAACCCGCAAGTTTATCACCAAAACATACATCAAGTGGATCACGTGAATATCCCATTGTCACCACAGATAAACACATGCAAGACATACATCAAGTGTTCTCAAATCCTTAAAGACTCAATCCGATAAGATAACTTCAAAGGGAAAACTCAATTCATTACAAGAAGGTAGAGGGGAGAAACATCATAAGATCCAACTATAATAGCAAAGCTCGTGGTACATCAAGATCATGCCAAATCAAGAACACGAGAGAGAGAGAGAGAGATCAAACACATAGCTACTGGTACATACCCTCAGCCCCGAGGGTGAACTACTCCCTCCTCGTCATGGAGAGCGCCGGGATGATGAAGATGGCCACCGGTGATGATTTCCCTCTCCGGCAGGGTGCCGGAATAGGGTCCCGATTGGTTTTTGGTGGCTACAGAGGCTTGCGGCGGCGGAACTCCCGATCTAGGTTTTGTTCTGGGGTTTTCGGGATTTATAAGAGGTGTTGGCGTCGGGAACAAGTCAGGGGGACCCACGAGGCAGCCACAAGGTAGGGGGCGCGCCCTCCACCCTTGTGGTGGCCTCGGGACTCCCCTCCGATAACTTTTCATTCCAGTATTTTTATATTTTCCAAAAATATTCTCCGTGGATTTTCAGGTCAATTGGACTCCGTTTGATATTCCTTTTCTGCGAAGCTCAAAAACAAGGAAAAAATAGAAACTGGCACTGGGCTCTAGGTTAATAGGTTAGTCCAAAAAATCATATAAAATAGCATATAAATGCATATAAAACATCCAAGATAGATAATATAATAGCATGGAACAATAAAAAATTTATAGATACGTTGGAGACGTATCAGTGTGCTTCGATAATCTTTCCAACATTTGATCGATAAAAGGCAAAGGGTAATTATCTTTTCTAGTTGCTTTATTTAATTTTCTAAAATCAATTACCATTCTATAGCCAGTAACAATTCTTTGTGGAATAAGTTCATTTTTATCATTAGGAACAACAGTAATACCTCCCTTTTTAGGGACACAATGAACGGGACTTACCAATCTACTATCAGCTATGAGATAGATTATACCTGCTTCCTAAAGCTTTAATATTTCAGTTCTTACCACTTCTTTCATCTTAGTATTCAAACGTCGTTGATGATCAACAACAGGTTTATCATCAAGTTCCATATTAATCTTGTGTTGACAGAGAGTGGAACTAATGCCCTTAAGATCATCAAGAGTATACCCAATGGCAGCACGGTGCTTCTTCAGAATTTTCAATAATCTTTCTTCTTCATGTTTTGAAAGGTTAGCACTAATAATAACAGGATATATCTTTTTCTCATCAAGATAAGCATATTTCAAAGTGTCAGGCAATTGCTTTAATTCAAATACAGGATCACATTTAGGTGGAGGAGGACCTCCCAGAGTTTCAATAGGCAAATTGTGTTTGAACAGATGTCGTTGTTCAAAGAATTTTTTATCTATTTCATTTCTTTCATGCATATGCATATCATTTTCATGGTCTAGCAAATATTGTTCTAGTGGATCGGTAGGAGGCACGGCAATAGAAGCAAGACCAATTGTTTTATCCTTACTAGGTAATTCTTTTCTATGTGGTTTTCTACTAAACTTGGAGAAATTAAACTCATGAGACTCATTACCAAAGCTAACACCGACAATTTGATTTTCACAATCTATTTTAGCATTCACGGTGTTCAAGAAAGGTCTACCAAAGATAATGGGACAAAAATCATCTTGTGGGGAACCAAGAACTAGAAAATCAGTAGGGTATTTTATTTTCCCACACAAGACTTCAACATCTCTAACAATCCCAAGTGGTGTGATGGTGTCTCTATTAGCAAGTTTAATAGTAACATCTCTATCTTCTATTTCAGTGGGTGCTATGTCATTCATAATTTCTTGGTATAAGGTAAAAGGAATAGCACTCACGCTAGAACCTAAGTCACATAAACCATGATAACAATGATCTCCTATTTTAACTGAGACAACAGGCATGCCAACAACAGGTCTATGTTTATCTTTTTCATCGGGTTTTGCAATTCTAGCAGCATCACCGCAGAAGTAAATAACATGCCCATCAATATTTTCTACCAGGAGATCTTTAACCATAGCAACACTAGGTTCTACTTTAATTTGTTCAGAAGGTTTAGGTGCTCTAATATACTTTTGCGAACCACAGTTGAGACTTTAGCATGTTCCTTTATCCTAACAGGGAAAGGTGGTTTTTCAATATAAGCAGTAGGCACAACTGGATCAACATTGTAAATAATAGTTTCATCTTTAACTATGACCGGTTCCTTAATTTCTTATTTAATAGGGGGATGATATTTAAACCACTTCTCCTTACGGAGATCAACATGAGTAGTAAAAGATTCACAAAAAGAGGCTACTATCTCAGAGTCAAGTCCATATTTAGTGCTAAACTTGTGAAAAGCATCGATATTCATAAAAGATTTAACACAATCAAACTCAAGCTTAATACCTGACTCTTTACCTTCATCGAGTTCCCAATATTTAGAGTTGCGTTTAATTCTTTCTAAAAGGTCCCACCTGAATTCAATAGGCATCTTCATAAAAGAACCAGTACAAGAAGTATCAAGCATGGATTGATCATCACGAGAAAGCCGAGCATAAAAGTTCTGAATAATAATTTCTCTTGAGAGCTCATGATTGGGGCATGAATATAACATTGACTTAATCCTCCCCCAAGATAGAGCGATACTTTCTCCTTCACGAGGCCAAAAATTATATATATAATTCCGATCATGATGAACTAGATGCATAGGATAATTTTTTTGGTGAAATTCCAATTTCAATCGATTCCAGTTCCAAGATCCAACATCATCGCATAGCCTATACGATGTCAATGCTTTTCCCTTCAAAGATAAAGGGAAACCCTTCTTCTTAACTTCATCTCCGGATAAACCTGCAAGCTTAAATAATCCACAAATTTCATCCACATGTATCAGATGCATATCGGGATGTTCTGTTCCATCTCCTGCATAAGGATTAGCTAGCAGTTGTTCTATCATACCCAAAGGAATTTCATAACCAATATTTTCAGTAAGTGTAGTAGGTTCAGGGGCAACTAATTGTGCTTCCGGTCGAGGTGAAGATACCCCGAACAAACCCCTCAAAGGATGGTTTTCCATAGTGACAAGTGACAATAAATTTCAGCACGTAGTAATAATTTTTCCTTACCAATTTCCACTTACAAAGAGCGCTTCACTCCCCGTCAACGGCGCCAAAAGAGTCTTGATGACCCACAAGTATAGGGGATCAATCATAGTCCTTTCGATAAGTAAGAGTGTCAAACCCAACGAGGAGCAGAAGGAAATGACAAGTGGTTTTCAGCAAGCACTGAAATAGTCGGTAACAGGTAGTTTGATAGCAAGATGATTTGTAACAGACAAGTAACGGTAACAGTAAATAAAGTGCAGCAAGGTAGCCCAATCCTTTTGTGGCAAACGACAGGCCAAAACAATCTCTTATAATAAGCAAAGTGTTCTTGAGGGCACACGGGAATTTCATCTAGTCACTTTCATCATGCTGGTTTGATTTGCGTTCGCCACTTTGAATATTTGATATGTTGGTGGACCGGTGCTTGGGTGTTGTTCTTACTTGAACAAGCCTCCCACTTATGATTAACCCCCTCGCAAGCATCTGCAATTACGAGAAAAGTATTAAGATAAAATCTAACCATAGCATTAAACATTTGGATCCAAATCGGTCCCTTACGAAGTAGCGCATAAACTAGGGTTTAAGCTTCTGTCACTCCAGCAACCCATCATCTAATAACTACTCCACAATGCATTCCCTTAGGCCCAAATATGGTGAAGTGCCATGTAGTTAACGTTCACATGACACCACTAAGGGAATCACAACATAAATATCATCAAAATATCGAACACATATCAAGTTCACATGATTACTTGCAACAAGACTTATCCCGTGGCCTCAAGAACAAAGGTAACTACTCACAAATGATATTCATGCTCAAGATCAGAGGGGGTATTAAATAGCATAATGGATCTGAACATATAACCATCCACCAAATAAACCATATAGTAATCAACTACAAGATGTAATCAACACTACTAGTCACCCAGAGGTACCAATCTGAGGTTCTGGTACAAAGATTGAACACAAGAGATGAACTAGGGTTTGAGAGGAGATGGTGCTCTTGAATATATTGATGAAGATTGGCCTCCCAAAGATGAGAGGGTTGTTGGTGATGACGATGGCCTCGATTTCCCCCTCCGGGAGGGAAGTTCCCCCAGCAGAATCACTCCGCCGGAGGGCAAAATTGCTCCTGCCCAAGTTCCGCCTCGAGACGGCGGCGCTCCATCCCGAAAGTCCTCATCTTATTTTTTGCGTATTAGGATGTTCAGTTCCATCTCTTGCATAAGGATTAGCTAGCATTTGTTTTATCATACCCGAAGGAATTTCATAACCAATATTTTTAGTAGATGCAGTAGGTTGAGGGGCAACTAATTGTGCTTTCAGTCGAGGTGAAGATACCCCGAACAAACCCCTCAAAGGATGGTTCTCCATAGTAACAAGTGACAATAAATTTCAGCACGTAGTAATAATTTTTCCTTACAAATTTCCACTTACCAAGAGCGCCTGCCATTTACTCTCACCTTTTCACCTTATAAATACACACGAGGGAGGGGGGGTCCTCCTTTTCACTTTTACCTCGCCCCCGTCGCTTCTTCTTCCTCCTCGAGCCCAAGTTCTCCGCTACACCGCTACTTCTGTTCGTTCGCCGCCGGCCGATCCGTCCAAGACCGCGCCGCCGTCCAGTCTTCGCCGGAGCTCAATCAAGCATCTTCGCCGCCCTTTGCAGCAGTTAGGTATGATATCCCTCTCCTTTTAGATCCGCATTAGTTTCCTCTGTAGCTCGTCGAAGTTCATCCATACCGCACTATCATAGCTTGTTTAGATCTGGTATTTCCATAGGCCTTTTATCAAACTACGACGGCGCTAGTTATAACTCCATTGTTGCATCTAGGAACCCTAGTTTTTCTGTGGAACCCATGAACAGACTAGCAGTCACTTCCAGTGCTCGCCTTAGGTTTAATGAATATTTTTCCTTTTCGGACCTTTTGTTGATCCGTAATCATAAGCGCTTCTGTAGAAACTTGTTGGCACCATACTTAGCAAAAAACTAGCAATCTCCAATTTAGAATAAGACGCCTTAATGCTTTTGCCAGCTCATTATTATAATCGTAACCTGCCAGTTTTTAGAAGTTGCTCATGTTGCTAAACCGGCTCACCTGTTGGGCAACTCAACCATCATGAATAGCTATGTCATCTGATCCTTAATCACAGCTACCAGTGCACTGTCTTCTTATCACATAATTCACTGGGCGGGTTGTTGTTTCATAAATAACCAGCCATTCATATTTCTGTAGCTCTTAGACTTATTTAGGCGACTTATCATGGTGAAGACCACGATTTGCAACTGGGTGATCTCCCAGGTTTCTGAAATCATGCTCAATGATTACAAGGAGCAGGGTTTTCTACTTGCTAAAGAGGAGATTGGTTGGCGAGCAGCCCAAGGAGATGATGTTCCTCAACCCGGCGAAGGGGAAGTTGTGGTATTCACAGACCACCTCCTTAGAGGCTTCTCTCCGCCCAGGTCAAAAAAATTCCGGGACGTCTTAAACTTCTTCAACCTTCATCCTCAAGATCTGGCCCCCGACTCTATCTCCAATTTGTGCCAATTCCAAGTCCTTTGTGAAGTGTATCTACAAATAGAGGCTATTGTCCCCCTCTTCAAGGAGTTTTTCTACATCAACCGTCTGACAGAATGTGCTGATGGCTCCAGCCTAGAACTCAGCGGGGTATCGATTCAGAGGCGGAGAGACAGCTCTTTTCCTCCAGTTACTCTGCCAAGTCATCCTAAGGGATGGGTTAAAACTTGGTTTTATTGCAAGAACACAGCCCCACCTGATGAGAACCCCTTACCGGGTTAGAGACCTGACCGTCTTCCCATTGATTTTGAACTTCCAAGCCAGGATCCAGAAGAGCATGCTCAAGTCGCCTCTGCATACCAAAAATTCAGGGCCTTACTGGCCAATGGTCTAACGGGGGTTGACCTAACCCGGTGCTGGGTTACTTGGAGAATCCTACCCTTGAGTCGTCGGCCTGGTTTAATGTGCCATTATTCGGGTGTCGCTGCAACAAACATTCGCGTTTGCCGATCGGACTCATGCATAGGCGTGCTGACGATCATACATCCAGCACCAATGCATGACACAAGGTCAAGCCAGAAAAGCCGCTCTTCGTGAGATCAAGGAGAGCATTAAGAAGAACAAGACAGCAGTGGACCACGGGAATCCCTCCCTTCCCGGGCAGGAGAGCCTATCCAGGTCGAGGCTGCACCTGAGGACAAGTCCAGATTCGCCCCGGCAGGCTTGCCAGGGCCGCCAAGATCAACCTCGCTAAGCTCCTTCAACAAGGAACCTGCACCAAGACGCCACCGCTCCACCTCACCATACCCACGTCACTAATCAGTGCAGTGTCAAGGTGTTAAACAACCAGGTGGACCCTATCAAGCACCTGGCAGCATCAAGGAGAAGAGATTAGCTTTATTGACACCCGTCCAGGAGGCGTGTCAAGTTGATAAGAAGAGGTAGATAAGCGGTGTGACAGGCTTGCCGTGATTCGCCCTCGGCATGACACCTAGCAGTGCATTTAATGCACTTTGTCCTAACTGCCAGAGTTAGGTATGATAGCACTGTTAGCTATCTAATCACACCCAAATGACTGTTTTGCCACGGTGGTCACCCCTTAACCTATAAAAGGAGGCCCGAGGCAACCGAGCAAAGGGTTCAAACATTTTCCACCCCACAACACTTGTAAGATCACGTCGCTCTCCCCAAAGTGCCTTGCCGGGCTATAGTGCGTTGAGACTTCGTGTTCCTCCGGATCAATCCACCACAGCAAGAGTAGGGTTTTACGCTACAAAGCAGCCCGAATCTGGGTAAAGAGAGAGAGAGTCCATCGCCATGCTGTCGCTCACTGCTTCTACTCTTTGTGCAACATGGCTATCCCCATGCCGAACCACAAAGGGGCACCCATGCCCCATAGGTGATCGTGCTTCCATGCCGACATCTTTAGCGCGCCAGGCAGGGG
Organism: Thinopyrum elongatum; assembly: GCA_011799875.1. Taxonomy (NCBI): domain Eukaryota; kingdom Viridiplantae; phylum Streptophyta; class Magnoliopsida; order Poales; family Poaceae; genus Thinopyrum; species Thinopyrum elongatum. The sequence continues at coordinate 508,481,886 of CM022301.1, read as the reverse complement.
AGCACTCTTGTGCGAACCTAAAGCAGTGACAAGCACGTTGATCTTCATCAACCTTCATCATCCATGGCTCCCACGAAGAAAAGCGGAGCCGGAGCGCATCCTTCCGCTTCGAAGGCTTCGTTACTTGTGGCTGCGGGCACCACGGGCGCCGCAGCTGTGGCGGACGGGGCCGACGAGGCGAGTGGTGCCACTAACACTCCCGCCACGGCTGGGGCAGGGGCTAGGGCCGCGGGCGTGGCCCAGCCCCTCCAGCATGCCGCCAATCCAGCTCCCGCCGGTACAGGTCATGGAGACGCACAGCTTCCTCCTGCTCATCGCACCGGCGTGCTCAACTAACGCAACATCGATGCCCTCTCTGGTGCGAGCGAAGATCCATTAGCCGTGCCGCCCAGAGGGGCGGAGATAGGGCGTGCACTCCGTCCCGCGTCGGGCGAGCGCAACGACAGCCGTCGACCCCCAGCGACCACGCCCGCACGGGAAGGGCTCGACTGACCAAGAGCCTGGTCACCAAGAACAGCTCCGCCCACGTCAGGTCCCTTTGGCAACCGGCCTGAGGCAGCGAGAGCCCGACGATGTTCCTTCTGGTTCTTCCATGAGTCGAGCGGTGTCATGCTCTGCCTCCCATGCCATGCCAGAAACTGCGGCCAAAGTAGTGACAAGAGCTCAGCTGTTGTTGGATTTTCCTCCAGCGGCAGACAGGATGGATGAGTGGAGAGCTACCATCCAAAGCTTACTTGGGTTTGCTGAGATCAATAAGACACTGAGCATGGAGCGATCGCGGTGCCCTCAGGCGACGCTAGCGGCCCACGTGGGTGGTCAAGACGGGAGGACCGCACCCACGATGCAGTCCCCTCCGCGGCAGCCCGCTCAGGGGCGGCCACAGCGAGCTCAGCAATCCCAATGGATTGATGATCATGATGAGGCCTCAATGGCCTCCTCGGATCCATGACTCCAGCAAGACCAACACCAAGTGTTGAAAGATAGGAGGAAGGAGGACGCCCGCATCACCATTGAGCAGTGTCGCGAAACACGCCGTTAGTCCGATAGGCGTAATGGTGCCGATGTCGATGAGCCCGCTCCCAGTGTTGGCGGGTACCTGCCTTATGAGGTAGGCTGCCCGGCTTTCACCCGTGAGCTGCGGCAAGTCCAATGGCCATCCTCTTGCACCTTCAAACCTGACTTGCTGGAGAAGTATGATGGGAAGCTGAACCCGGAAGAGTTTTTGGGCATCTACACAATTGTCGCGCAAGGCACCTGGGGAAGGGATGAAAAAGTGCTTGTCAACTACTTCCCGTTGGCGCTCAAGCCGAACGTGAAGTCATGGCTAATGCACTTGCCGGAGGATTCCATCTCCTCCTGGGCAGATCAGTGCAACGAGTCGTGGGCGCCTTCATGGGTGGACACCAAGAACCAGGGCAGCCTAGTGACCTGCAAACCCTTCTGCAGAAGGAAGGAGAGAGTTTGCGCAAATACTTACAGAGGTTCGGTCGAGTACACCGCAACATTCCCAAGATACACCCGGCAGCTATGATTGCCGCATTTCATACGAATGTGCGCAACCGCAGAATGCGGGCTAAGATGAATGTTCGGTTGCCCAAGACCGTCAGCGAACTCTACATGTTGGCGGATAAGTGTACTTGTGCTGAAGAAGGGAGGAGACTTCCAGGGGAAGAGGTTGGTGTCGAAGTCGATTCGGAGGACGACGACGACCCTGCCACCCCTAGGAAGAAAAACAAGAAGCGCAACAAGAAGCGAAAGGAGAAGGCAGTAATGTCCGTTGAGAGCGCTAGAGATCCTAGCACCGACAAGAAAGCAAAAACCGAGGTGCCCGACAAGGAAGCTGCTACATGCACTGATTGTCGGGCGGCAGCGGCTGCTGAAAAAACTGGCAAGTCTGACGGGCCGTACTGCAAGATCCATAGAACCAAGGGTCACGATGTGCAAGATTGCAAGCAAGTCGAACAGTTGGTGGAAAAACAGAAAGCTGAGTATGAAAGGCATGACTAGGAGAGAAACCAGAATGGTACTAGCGGGAAGGGCCGTGGTGGCCGTAACAGGCACCGCGGCAAGGCTGATCATCGGAAAGAAAAATCCGCCACAGGCCGTGAGAGGAAAGAAAATGAAGATGACAAGGAAGAGGAAGATGATGAAATCAGTGAACAGGAGTTCCAGAAAGCTACTGAGGCAATGTGCATTGACGGTGGTGCATCTTTGCACCCCTCTCACCGCCAGCTCAAGCAGTGGGCACGTGAGGTTAATGCGGCAGAACCAGTAGCAAGCGCTCGGGAGCCGCTTAAGTGGTCCCGGACGCCCATCATCTTTGACATTGAGGATCATCCAGGCTGCACCACAGTGGTAGGATGTTTGCCATTGTTGGTTTCACCAACAAACCGCAACCTCAAGGTCATTAAGATGTTGGTTGACGGTGGGGTAGGCTGAAATTTGATTTCTCCTGGTGTGTTGGAGAAACTACAGATTCTAGATGAGGACTTGAAGAAGAATGTCACTTTCCAAGGAATCAACCAAGGAAGGAGCCAGCCGAAGGGAAAGATTACCTTGCTGGTTACATTTGGCGGGAAAATAAACTTCAGGACAAAGAAGATTGTGTTCGATGTTGTTGAACTTCCCCTGCCATTTAACGGGATTCTTGGCCGACCAGCTCTGGCCAAGTTCATGGCGGCGTCCCACTACGCCTATAACACCTTGAAGATGCCTGGTCATATGGGAGTCATCACCATCCGGTCAAACAAGAGAGATGCAGTTATCTGTGTGGATAAGATGTATAGAGGTGCGGTTGCAGTAGAGGTCGGCGGGGCCCCAGCTCCCGCCAAGAGGGAGAAGAAAGTCAAGGAAACCGGCAAGGACTCCGGGAAGCGCATCTCTTCAGAGTATGCCGTGCCCGGCAGTGACTTGCCGGAAAGTTCATCTAGCAAGAGATCCAAGGCTGCTCCCCCGACAACCAAGAAAGTTTCGGCGCGGCAGGATGGCACTGATGGTACCTTCACCATTAGTTCTACCCTTGACGACAAATAGGAAAGCGCGCTCGCTACCTTCCTGCGGGCGAATTTCGATGTTTTTGCCTGGCAACCATCTGACATCCCTGGTGTTCCCAGGGAGGTAATCAAGCACCACCTTGCTATCTGTCCTCATGCCCGCCCCATCAAGCAAAAAGTCAGAAAGCAAGCTTTGGAACGGCAACAGTTCATTGCTGAGGAAATCAAGAAACTAGAAGCAGCAAGTTTGGTCCGAGGGGTACTGCATCCAACTTGGTTAGCAAATCCAGTGGTGGTGCGCAAAGCTAATGGGAAGTGGAGACTTTGTATTGACCTCATTGACTTGAACAAAGCTTGTCCAAAGGACCCCTTCCCCTTGCCATGCATTGATCAGATTGTTGATTCCACCTCTGGATGTGACTTGCTGTACTTCTTTGATGCGTACTCTGGGTATCACCAGATCTTCATGGCCAAGGAAGACGAAGAAAAGACCGCCTTCATCACCCCGTGTGGCACGTACTGCTTTGTGCGTATGCCCTTGGGGCTGAAGAATGCTGGTTCTACATTCACAAGGGCCGTGCAGATTGGATTCGAGCCACAGCTGCATAGGAACATTGAAGCATACATGGATGATATCATGGTCAAGACCAAAGACAAATCTACACTCATAGAGGATTTCGAAGAGACCTTTGCAAACTTTTGGAAGATGAACTTGAAGCTTAATCCGGAGAAATGTGTGTTTGGCGTTCCGGCCGGCAAGCTTCTTGGGTTCTTTGTATCTCAGTGAGGGATAGAAGCCAACCCCTACAAGATCAAGGCAATAGAGAAGATCTAAGCCTCGAAGACAGTTAAGGATGTGAGACGCTTGACTGGCTGTGTGGCCGCACTGAGCAGGTTCATCTCTAAATCCGCTGAGCGCGCCTTGTCGTTCTTCAAAACTTTGAAGAAGGCCGGTCTAGTAAAATGGACTCCAGAGGCCGAGGCTGCGCTGCAGGATCTGAAGGCTTACCTTTCTTCTGCTCCAACCTTGGTTGCACCCAAGCCACAAGAGCCGTTGCTGCTATATCTGGCGGCAACAAATCAAGTGCTTAGTGCAGCCTTGGTAGCACAGAGGGAAGTGGACAACGGAGAAGCTACTACAACAGAACCAGCCGATGTTGGGCCAACTTTATCCACGGCAAGGCCTGCCAGCGGCGATGAAGGGGGACCACAAATCAGCACTGACGAACAGGAGGGGGTGGCAAGGAAGAAAATGGTGCAGTGGCCAGTTTACTTTGTTAGCTCCCTTTTGCAGGGAGCGACATTAAGGTACTCTCGTGTCCAAAAATTAATCTTCGGCCTCCTCATGGCCTCGAGGAAGCTACGCCATTACTTTCAAGACCACGAGATCACCATTGTGACTCACCTCCCACGGCAGCAGATCTTGAGGAACCCCGAAGCCACCGGCAGGATAGTAGAATGGGCTCTGGAGCTATCAAGTTTTGCCCTAAGATTTGAGAGCACGACAACTATCCAAAGCAGAGCACTGGCAGAATTCATAGCAGAGTGGACGCCGATGCCTGACGAACAGACCATGGAAACTGCCCTCCCCGGCAAGGAGGCCCCTCAGTAATGGATCATGTACTTTGACGGTGCTTTCTCGCTCCAAGGTGCTGGCGCAGGAGTATTACTCATTGCGCCCACCGGAGAACACCTCAAGTACGTCATCCAAATGCATTTCCCTAGGGAAGACGCCACCAACAACACGGCAGAATATGAAGGGCTCCTTGCAAGGCTCCGGATTGCTATCGAAATGGGAGTCAAGAAATTAATCATACGTGGCGACTCCCAGCTTGTGGTGAAGCAGCTGAAGAAAGATTTCAGAGCCCACTGATGTCTACTACGCAGCCTTCTTCTTGTAGACTCGTGTTGGGCCTCCAAGTGCAGAGTTTTGTAGGACAGTAGCAAATTTCCCTCAAGTGGATGACCTAAGGTTTATCAATCCGTGGGAGGCATAGGATGAAGATGGTCTCTCTCAAACAACCCTGCAACCAAATAACAAAGAGTCTCTTGTGTCCCCAACACACCCAATACAATGATAAATTGTATAGGTGCACTAGTTCGGCGAAGAGATGGTGATACAAGTGCAATATGGATGGTAGATATAGGTTTTTGTAATCTGAAAATATAAAAACAGCAAGGTAACTAGTAACAAAAGTGAGCAAAAACGGTATTGCAATGCTTAGAAACAAGGCCTAGGGTTCTTACTTTCACTAGTGCAAGTTCTCTCAACAATGATAACATAATTAGATCATATAAAAATCCCTCAACGTGCAACAAAGAGTCACTCCAAAGTCACTAATAGCGGAGAATAAACGACTAGATTATTGTAGGGTACGAAACCACCTCAAAGTTATTCTTTCTGATCGATCTATTCGGCTATTCCTATAAGTGTCACAAAAAGCCCTAGAGTTTGTACTAAAATAACACCTTAAGACACACATCAACCAAAACCCTAATGTCACCTAGATACTCCTATGTCACCACAAGTATCCGCGGGTTTAATTATACGATATGCATCACACAATCTCAGATTCATCTATTCAAACTAACACAAAGAACTTCAAAGAGTGCCCCAAAGTTTCTACCGGAGAGTTAAGACGAAAACGTGTGCCAACCCCTATGCATAAGTTCACAAGGTCACAGAACCCGCAAGTTGATCACCAAAACATACATCAAGTGGATCACGTGAATATCCCATTGTCACCACAGATAAACACATGCAAGACATACATCAAGTGTTCTCAAATCCTTAAAGACTCAATCCGATAAGATAACTTCAAAGGGAAAACTCAATTCATTACAAGAAGGTAGAGTGGGAGAAACATCATATGATCAAACTATAATAGCAAAGCTCGCGGTACATCAAGATCGTACCAAATCAAGAACACGAGAGAGAGAGAGAGATCAAACACATAGCTACTGGTACAAACCCTCAGCCTTGAGGGTGAACTACTCCCTCCTCGTCATGGAGACCGCCGGGATGATGAAGATGGCCACCGGTGATGGTTTCCCCCTCCGGCAGGGTGCCGGAACGGGCTCCCGATTGGTTTTTCATGGCTACAGAGGCTTGCGGCGGCGGAACTCCCGATCTAGGTTTATTTCTTGGGGGTTTCTGTATTTATAGGAATTTTTGGCGTCGAGAACAAGTCAGGGGGTCCACGAGGAGCCCACAAGACCGGAGGGCGCGCCCTAGGGGGGGCGCCCTCTACCCTTGTGGAGGCCTCGTGGCTCTTCTGGCCCAACTCCTTTGCTTCGGGGGCTTCTCCTGGTCCATAACAAATCTCCATAATTTTTTAGCTCATGTGGACTCCGTTTGATATTCCTTTTCTGCGAAACTCAAAAACAAGGAAAAAAACATAAACTGACACTGGGCTCTAGGTTAATAGGTTAGTCCCAAAAATCATATAAAATAGCATATAAATGCATATAAAACATCCAAGATGGATAATATAATAGCATGGAACAATAAAAAATTATAGATACGTTGGAGACGAATCAAGCATCCCCAAGCTTAATTCCTGCTCGTCCTCGAGTAAGTAAATGATAAAAATAGAATTTTTGATGTGGAATGCTACCTAACATATTTATCCATGTAATTTTCTTTATTGTGGCATGAATGTTCAGATCCATACGATTAAAAACAAAAGTTTAATATTGACATAAAAACAATAATACTTCAAGCATACTAACAAGGCAATTATGTCTGCTCAAAATAACATGGCCAAAGAAAGCTATCCCTACAAAATCATATAGTCTGGTTATGCTCCATCTTCATCACACAAAAATATTCAAATCATGCACAACCCCGATGACAAGCCAAGCAATTGTTTCATACTTTTTGTGTTCTCAAGCCTTTTCAACTTTAACGCAATACATGCGCGTGAGCCATGGATATAGCACTCTAGGTGGAATAGAATATGGTGGTTTTGGAGAAGACAAAAAGAAGGAGATAGTCTCACATCAACTAGGCGTATCAACGGGCTATGGAGATGCCCATTAATAGATATCAATGTGAGTGAGTAGGGATTGCCATGCAACGGATGCACTAGAGCTATAAGTTTATGAAAGCTCAAAAAAGAAACTAAGTGGGTGTGCATCCAACTTGCTTGCTCATGAAGACCTAGGGCATTTGAGGAAGCCCATCGTTGGAATATACAAGCCAAGTTCTATAATGAAAAATTTCCACTAGTATATGAAAGTGACAACATAGGAGACTCTCTATCACGAAGAACATGGTGCTTCTCTGAAGCACAAGTGTGGAAAAGGACAGCAACATTGCCCCTTCTCTCTTTTCTCTCTTTTTTTCTTTCTTTTTTCTCCTTTTTTTCTTTTCTCTTTTTTTTCTTCTCTTATTTTGATTGGCTTTTTTTTTGCCGTTTTATTTTTCCTCACATGGGGCAATGCTCTAATAATGAAGATCATCACACTTTTATTTACTTACAACTCACAAAAATTACAACTCGATACTAGAACAAAATATGACTCTATATGAATGCCTCCGGCGGTGTACCGGGATGTGCAATGACTCAAGAGTGACATGTATGAAAGAATTATGAATGGTGGCTTTGCCACAAATACTATGTCAACTACATGACCATGCAAAGCAATATGACAATGATGGAGCGTGTCATAATAAATGGAACGGTAGAAAGTTGCATGGCAATATATCTCGGAATGACTATGGAAATGCCATAATAGGTAGGTATGGTGGCTGTTTTGAGGAAGGTATATGGTGGGTGTATGGTACCAGCGAAAGTTGCGCGGTACTAGAGAGGCTAGCAATGGTGGAAGGGTGAGAGTGCGTATAATCCATGGCCTCAACATTAGTCATAAAGAACTCACATACTTATTGCAAAAGTCAATTAGCTATCGAAACAAAGTACTACGCGCATGCTCCTAGGGGGATAGATTGGTAGGAAAAGACCATCGCTCATCCCCGACCGCCACTCATAAGGAAGACAATCAAAAAAATAAATCATGCTCCGACTTCATTACATAACGGTTCACCATACGTGCATGCTACGGGAATCACAAACTTTAACACAAGTATTTCTCCAATCCACAATTACTCACTAGCATGACTCTAATATCACCATCTTTATATCTCAAAACAATCATAAAGAATCAAACTTCTCATAGTATTCAATGCACTTTATATGAAAGTTTTTATTATATCCCTCTTGGATGCCCATCATATTAGGACTAAATTCATAACCTAAGCAAATTACCATGCTGTTTAAGACTCTCAAAATGATATAAGTGAAGCATGAGAGTTCATCAATTTCTTCAAAATAAAACCACCGTCGTGCTCTAAAAAGATATAAGTGAAGCACTGGAGCAACTGACAAACTACTCCAAAAAGATATAAGTGAAGATCAATGAGTAGTCAAATAATTATGTAGCTGTGTGAAGACCCTCTCATCTAAGAATTTCATATCTTAAGTATTTTATTCAAACAGCAAGCAAAACAAAATAAAATGACATTCTAAGAATAGCACACATCATGTGAAGAAGTAAAAACTTAGGCTCGACCGATACTAACCAATAATTCTTGATGAAGAAAGGTGGGATGCCAACCGGGGCATCCCCAAGATTAGATGCTTGAGACTTCTTGAAATATTAACTAGGGATGCCTTGGGCATCCCCAAGCTTGAGATTTTGTGTCTCCTTAATTCATTTTATATCACGGTTTCCGTAAATCTTAAAAACTTCATGCACGCAAAACTCAACGAGAACTTGTGAGAAAAGTTAGTATAAATCAAATGCAAAACCTTATCATTATCTACTGTAGAAAATCTCTAAAATTATTATTTAACATTGCATACTAAATGCCTCTGCATATTTAATACTCCTATCTCAAATAGAATCATTAAACAAGCAAACATATGCAAACAATGCAAACATAACAGCAATCTATCAAAACAGGACAGTCTGTAAAGAGTGCAATTGTACTCATACTTACCTAACTAAAAAATTTCTGAAAATAACCAAAATGCATAAAATTAGTTATTTCTCAATGTGTAAAAATTTCAAGATTTTATCATGTTCTGACTTTCCAGAAGAATTCAGACAATGATAGAAAAGTTTCTGTTTTCAAAACAGCAACATATAGACTTACAAAATAAGCATGGTAAAGGCTATACCTGACACTTTTATTGAACTAAAATATACAAAACATTATTCTAAATAACAGCAAGCAAATCCTAATAAAATAAAATTACGCTCCAAGCAAAACTCATATCATGTGACGAATAAAAATATAGCTCCAAGTGAGGTTACCGATAATGTTGAAGACGAATGAGGGGATGCCATCCGGGGCATCCCCAAGCTTAGTTGCTTGGATCTTCCTTGAATATTACCTTGGGGTGCCTCAGAAATCCCCAAGCTTAGGGTCTTGTCACTCCTTATTCTCCTCAAATCGATATCTCACCCAAAACTTGAAAACTTCAATCACACAAAACTTAACGGAACTTCGTGAGATGGGTTAGTATGATGAACCAAATCATTCACTTTGGTATTGTCAAGACAAGATTCAATTTTTTATCACATGATACCTACTGTACCCTATCATTTCTACAATTTATATTGAGCAATATAAGCCATAGAAACTAGGAAACAAGCAAACTATGCATCGAAAACAGAATCTGTCAAAAACAGAACAGTCTGTAAAGATCTGAATTAAGGTCATACTTATGTAAATCCAAATATTCTGAAAAATTACGAAAACGTAGAAAATTTGTATACAAATTAACTGTAAAAATTTCAGAGTTTTTCCGCATTCCAGTAAAAGACAGGAATTTCTGTACTGGACGCAAAAGTTTCTATTTTTGCACAGAATCAAGTCGACTATCAACCACACTATCCCAAAGGCTTTACTTGGCACCTTATTCAAACAAAAACTATAAAACATGATTAATACAGTAGCATAATCATGTGAACACACAAAAACAGTAGGGGTAAATATTGGGTTGTCTCCCAACAAGCGCTTTTCTTTAATGCCTTTTTAGCTAGGCGTGATGATTTCAATGATGCTCACATAAAAGATAATAATTGAAACATAACGGGACCATCATGAAGAATATGACTAGCAAATTTAAGTCTAACCCACTTCCTATGCTTAGGGATTTGTGTGAGCAAACAATTTATGGGAACAAGAATCAACTAGCATAGGAAGGCAAAACAAGCACAACTTCAAAACTTTCAACACATATAGTGGAAACTTGATATTATTGAAATATGTAAAAGCATGTGTTCCTCTCTCATAATAATTTTCAGTAGCATCATGAATGAATTCAACAATATAACCATCACATAAAGCATTATTTTCATGATGCACAAGCATAGAAATTTTATTACTCTCCACATAAGCAAATTTATTCTCATGAATAGTAGTGGGAGCAAACTCAACAAAATAACTATCATGTGAGGCATAATCCAATTAAAAATTAAAATCATGATGACAAATTTCATGGTTATCATTATTCTTTATAGCATACATGTCATCACAATAATCATCATAGATAGAAACTTTGTTCTCATAATCAATTGGAACCTCTTCCAAAATAGTGGATTCATCACTAAATAAAGTCATGACCTCTCCAAATCCACTTTTATCAATATTGTCATCATAAATAGGAGGCATGCTATCATCATAATAAATATTCTCATCAAAACTTGCGGGGACTAAAAATATCATCTTCATCAAACATAGCATCCCCAAGCTTGTGGTTTTGCATATCATTAGCATCATGGATATTCATAGAATTCATACTAACAACATTGCAATCATGCTCATCATTCAAAGATTTTATGCCAAACATTTTATTGACTTCTTCTTCTAGCACTTGAGCACAATTTTCCTTTCCATCATTTTCATGAAAGATATTAAAAAGATGAAGCATATGAGGCAACCTCAATTCCAATTTTTTTGTAGTTTTCTTTTATAAACTAAACTAGTGATAAAACAAGAAACTAAAAGATTCAATTGCAAGATCTAAAGATATACCTTCAAGCACTCACCTCCCCGGAAACAGTGCCAGAAAAGAGCTTCGTTGAAGGGATGTGAGTGCCGCTTACCTAGCCTCCCCGGCAACGGCGCTAGAAAAGAGCTTGATGTCTACTACGCAACCTTCTTCTTGTGAACTCGTGTTGGGCCTCCAAGCGCAGAGTTTTGTAGGACAGTAGCAAATTTCCCTCAAGTGGATGACCTAAGGTTTATCAATCCGTGGGAGGCATAGGATGAAGATGGTCTCTCTCAAACAACCCTGCAACCAAATAACAAAGAGTCTCTTGTGTCCCCAACACACCCAATACAATGATAAATTGTATAGGTGCACTAGTTCGGCGAAGAGATGGTGATACAAGTGCAATATGGATGGTAGATATAGGTTTTTGTAATCTGAAAATATAAAAACAGCAAGGTAACTACTAACAAAAGTGAGCAAAAATGGTATTGCAATGCTTAGAAACAAGGCCTAGGGTTCATACTTTCACTAGTGCAAGTTCTCTCAACAATGATAACATAATTAGATCATATAACAATCCCTCAACGTGCAACAAAGAGTCACTCCAAAGTCACTAATAGCGGAGAATAAACGAAGAGATTATTGTAGGGTACGAAACCACCTCAAAGTTATTCTTTCTGATCGATCTATTGGGCTATTCCTATAAGTGTCACAAAAAGCCCTAGAGTTCGTACTAAAATAACACCTTAAGACACACATCAACCAAAACCCTAATGTCACCTAGATACTCCAATGTCACCAAAAGTATCCGCGGGTTTAATTATACGATATGCATCACACAATCTCAGATTCATCTATTCAAACCAACACAAAGAACTTCAAAGAGTGCCCCAAAGTTTCTACCGGAGGGTCAAGACGAAAACGTGTGCCAACCCCTATGCATAAGTTCATAAGGTCACAGCACCGTAAGATTGAACCCATAACAAAGCACCTCTTCCCATGGCAAGAAAAATCGATCTAGTCAGCCTAACTAAACCAAAGATTCGAAGAAGAAATATGAGGCTATAAGTAATCATGCATATAAGAGATCAAAAGACTCAAATAACTTTCATGGAAAAAAACATAGATCTGATCATAAACTCAAAGTTCATCGGATCCCAACAAACACACCGCAAAAAGAGTTACATCAAATAGATCTCCAAGAGACCATTGTATTGAGAATCAAAAGAGAGAGAGGAAGCCATCTAGCTACTAACTACGGACCCGTAGGTCTACAATGAACTACTCACACATCATTGGAGAGGCACCAATGAGGATGATGAACCCCTCCGTGATGGTGTCTAGATTGGATCTGTGGTTTCTGGAATTTGCGGCGACTGGAATTGTGTTTCGTCGACTCCCCTAGGGTTTTTGGAATATTGGGGTATTTATAGAGCAAAGAGGCGGTGCGGGAGGCCACCGAGGTGGGCACAACCCACCAGGGCGCGCCTGGGCCCCCAGGCATGCCCAGGTGGGTTGTGCCCCCCTCGGGGCACCCCTCTGGTACTTCTTCGGCCCAAGTTGTTCCTTCTGGTCCATAAAAAATCTCCAAAAAGTTTCGCTATGTTTGGACTCCGTTTGGTATTGATTTTCTGCGAAGTAAAAAACAAGGAAAAAACTGGAACTGGCATTGGGCACTATGTCAATAGGTTAGTCCCAAAAAATGATATAAAGTTGCTATAAAATGATTATAAAACATCCAAGAATGATAATATAACAGTATGGAACAATAAAAAATTATAGATGCGTTGGAGACGTATCAGCATCCCCAACCTTAATTCCTGCTCGTCCTCAAGTAGGTAAATGATAAAAACAGATTTTTTGATTTGGAATGCTGCCTAACATGTTCATCACATATTCTTTTCTTTGTAGCATGGACGTTTGGACTTTTATATGATTCAAAGCAATAGTCTAGTTTTGACATGAAGATTTCAATACTCAAGCATATCAACAAGCAACCATGTCTTTCAAAATATCAACACTAAAGCATGTTATCCCTAGCCCATTATGCTCAATCATTGATCCATTCATGAAACACACTCACATATTAGCTACACCCAATGCTCAAGTACGATCATAGTGCCCCTTAGTTGGTGCTTTATAAGAGAAGATGGAGACTCAAGTAAAAATAAAAAAAATTGCATAAAGTAAATAGAAAGGCCCTTCGCAGAGGGAAGTAGGGATTTGTAGAGGTGCCAGAGCTCAAAGCGAAAAAGATAGAGATAAAACATTTTGGGTGGCATGCTTTTCATGTCAATGAAAATGATCGAGTAGTTCCCAATACTTTCCATGCTAGATATATCATAGGCGGTTCCCAAACAGAAAGTAAAGTTTATTCCTTTTTCCACCATACTTTCACATTCCACGGCTAACCGAATCCACGGGTGCCATCCATACCAACACTTTCCAAGGAATTTATTATTTGACAACATAAAGTAAATTCATTTTTCATTTCGGGACTGGGCATCCCTAATACCTTTGTCGTACTCTCATGCAATGACAAGTGAATAAACACTCATCTTGAGAATAACACATCTAGCATGGAAAAATATCATCCACCCCCTACCGTTTCATGAGCGGTACGAGCACACAAAAAGGAAATTTATTTTGAAAATTAGATATGGCACATACAAATTTGCTTAGAACGACAAAAGAATACCGCATATAGGTAGGTATAGTGGACACATATGGCAAAACTGGTTTAAGGATTTTGGATGCACAAGTAGTGATCATACTTAGTGCATGAAGGCTAGCAAAAGATTGAGAAGCATCCAACCAAGAAACGAAAAAATCTCATAAGCGAGCATTAAGCATAACTAACACCGAATAATGCACCACATGTAGGATGTAATTTCATTGCATAACTATTGGCTGTCGTGCTTGCATAGGGAATCACAAACCTTAACATCAATATTCTTACTGAACCATAGTTACTCATCAACATGACTCACATATTATATCATCATATCACAATACTATTACAAAGAATCAAGTTTATTTTGTCCAATGATCTTCATGAAAGTTTTTATTATACCCCCCTTGGATATCTATCACTTTGGGACTAATTTCATATGTTGCTTTTGAAAGCTAAAACAAATCTAAGTGAAGAACATGAGCATAAAGATTTCATCTCTCAAAGTAGTATAAGTGAAGCATGAGAGCATTTCTTCTAAAATATTAAAGCACACCGTGCTCAAAAAGATATAAGTGAAGCGCTTGAGTAATTCCATAGCTCGAAAAGATTTAAGTGAAGCATAGAGAGCAATTCTAACAAATCATAGCATAATTTTGGCCCTCTCAAATAGGTGTGTCCAGCAAGGATAGATGACACAAAAGAAAAAGTAAAACAAGAAAAGACTCATATCATACAGGACGCTCCAAGCAAAACTCATTATATGTGACGAATAAAAATATAGCTCCAAGTAAAATACCGATGGTCGTTAGAAGAAAGAGGGGATGCCACTCGGGCATCCCCAAGCTTAGTTGCCTGCTTCTCTTTTAGATAATAGCTTTGGATGCCATGGGCATCCCCAAGCTTAGGCTCTTCTTACTCCGTATTCCTTCATCCATCATGATCTCACCCAAAACTTGAAAACTTCAATCACACAAAACTCAACAAAACCTTCGTGAGATCCGTTAGTATAAGAAAACAAATCTTTACTTTAAGTACTGTAGAAAACCCATTAAATTTTTGTTATTGCATTATATCTCCTGTATTCTAACTTTACCATGGCTTATACCCCCCGATACAAACCATAGATTCATCAAAATAAGCACACAATGCAAAGAAAACAGAATCTGTCAAAAAACAGAACAGTCTGTAAAGATGCGAATTTTTCTCATAATTATGTAACTCCAAAAATTCTCAAAAATTATGACAACAGAGGCAATTTGTATATCAATCTTGTGTAAAAAAATTGAGAATTTTTCGTTGCTTCTGTGATTTCCCAAAATTGTTTTACTGGACGCAAAAGTTTCTGTTTTCCAACAAGATCAAATCAACTATCACCAAAGCTATCCCAAAGGCTTTACTTGGCACCAACACTAATTAAAACATAAAAAACACAATCATAAAAGTAGAATAATTGTACAAACACTTAAGAACATAAAGAAAAATACAAAAATAAATTTTATTCATTGGGTTGCCTCCCAACAAGCGCTATCGTTTTATGCCCCTAGCTAGGCATAATTTTTATCGATGCTCACAAGAAAGATAATAATTGAAACACAAAGAGAGCATCATAAAACATGTGACAAACACATTTAATTCTAACATACTTCCTATGCATAGGAATTTTATAGGAAAACAAATTAGCAAGAGAAGCAAGATCTAGCATATGCAAGGAATAAGAAAGAAACAATAGCAACCTCAACATGAAGAGGGGTAATTTAGTGACATGAAGATTTCCACAACCATATTTTCCTCTCTCATAATAATTACATGTAGGATCATAATCAAATTCAACAATATAGCTATCAAATAAAATTTTCTTTTTATGATCCACATGCATGCAAAGTTGACACTCTTCCAAAATAGAGGGATCATCAAATAAAGTCATGACCTCTCCAAGCCCACTTTTATCAGAAATTTCATGAGATTGAACACTCTCCAAATATGTGGGATTATTTTTACCTAGAGTTGACACTCTTCCAAACCCACTTTCAATATTATTGCAAACATTATTATCAATAGCATATTCATCATGAGGCTTAAATAAATTTTCAAGATCATAAGAATCATTATCACCCCAATCATGATCATTGCAATAAGTAGTGGACATAGCAATATTAGCATCCCTAAGCTTGGGGTTTTGCATATTATTAGCACAATTGACATTAATAGAATTTATAATAACATCATTGCAATCATGCTTTTCATCCAAAGAGCTATCATGAATCACTTTATAATTTTCTTCTTTTAACACTTCATCACAATTTCCAGATTCATAAATCTCAAGCAAAACTTTATAAATATAATCTAGTGAACTCAATTCACCAACAATAGGTTCATCATAATTGGATCTCTTGAAAAGATTAGCAAGTGGATGAGGATCCATATCAAAAGATTTTTAGCAAGAAAAGATGCAAGCAAATAGAAGGCACAAGGCAACACAAGCAAACATGAGATCTGACGAGAAAAAAGCGAAAGAAAAAAAGGGCGAATAAAACGACAAATTTTTGTGAAGTGGGGGAGATGAAAATGAGAGGAAAATGGCAAATAATGTAAATTGCAAGGAGATGAGATATGTGATTAGGAACCTGGTAGATGTTGATGATGTCTCCCCGGCAACGGCGCCAGAAATTCCTTTTGATGCGGCTTGAACTACGTCGGTATTTCCCCAAAGAGGAAGGGATGATGCAACACAGCTACGGTAGGTATTTCCCTCAGTGATGAGACCAAGGTTATCGAACCAGTAGGAGAACCATGCAACACTACGTGAACGGTACCTGCACACAAGGAACAAATACTTGCAACCCGATGTAAAAGAGGGGTTGTCAATCCCTCTCGGGTAAAAAGATAGATAAAATTGTAGTAGATTGGATAAATAGATCTCGCGGGAACGCGAGATAAAATAAATAACAAAAATTGCAGCAAGGTATTTTTGGGTTTTTGGATTAATAGATCGGAAAATAAAACCAAATAAAAATAGATCTCAAAGGCAAATATGATAAAGAAGAGACCCGGGGGCCGTAGATTTCACTAGTGGCTTCTCTCCAGAAAAATAGCATACGGTGGGTAAACAAATTACTGTTGGGCAATTGATAGAACTTCAAATAATCATGACGATATCCAGGCAATGATCATTATATAGGAATCACGTCCAAGATTAGTAGACCGACTCCTGCCTGCATCTACTAGTATTACTCCACACATCGACCGCTATCCAGCATGCATCTAGTGTATTAAGTTCATGGAGAAATGGAGTAATGCAATAAGAACGATGACACGATGTAGACAAGATCTATTCATGTAGGAATAGACCCCATCTTTTTATCCTTAATAGCAATGATACATAAGTGTCATTTCCCCTTCTGTCACTAGGATTGAGCACCGTAAGATCGAACCCATCACAAAGCACCTCTTCCCATGGCAAGAAAAATCGATCTAGTCGACCTAACTAAACCAAAGATTCAAAGAAGAAATACGAGGCTATAAGTAATCATGCATATAAGAGATCAAAAGACTCAAATAACTTTCATGGATAAAAACATAGATCTGATCATAAACTCAAAGTTCATCGGATCCCAACAAACACACCGCAAAAAGAGTTACATCAAATAGATCTCGAAGAGACCATTGTATTGAGAATCAAAAGAGAGAGAGAGAGAGAGAGAGAGAGAGAGAGAGAGAGGAAGCCATCTAGCTACTAACTACGGACCCGTAGGTCTACAATGAACTACTCATTCATCATTGGAGAGGCACCAATGAGGATGATGAGCCCCTCCATGATGGTGTTTAGATTGGATCTGTGGTTTGTGGAACTTGCGGCGATTATAATTGTGTTTCGTCGGCTCCCCTAGGGTTTTTGGAATATTGGGGTATTTATAGAGCAAAGAGGCGGTGCGGGAGGCCACCTAGGTGGGCACAACCCACCAGGGCGCGCCTGGGCCCCCAGGCATGCCCAGGTGGGTTGTGCCCCCCTTGGGGCACCCCTCTGGTACTTCTTCGGCCCAAGTTATTCCTTCTGGTCCATAAAAAATCTCCAAAAGGTTTCGCTCCATTTGGACTCCGTTTGGTATTGATTTTCTGTGAAGTAAAAAACAAGGAAAAATAGGAAATAGCACTGGGCACCATGTCAATAGGTTAGTCCCAAAAAATGATATAAAGTTGCTATAAAATGATTATAAAACATCCAAGAATGATAATATAACATCATGGAACAATAAAAAATTATAGATACATTGGAGACGTATCACGCAGCACCTGGTCCGATTCTTGCAAACTGGAGAACTTCCCGACGATCCAGAGGAATCTGAGAAAGTAGCCCGGCAGTCGAGTATGTACCAGTTTGTGGACAACATTCTGTACAGAAAGAGGCCGAACGGCGTGAAGTTGAAGTGCATCAGTCAAGAGGATGGACTAGAACTGTTGGCAGAGATACATGGAGGCACGTGTGGCTCGCATATGGGATCAAGAGCACTTGTTGGGAAAGCTTTCCGGCAAGGATTCTACTGGCCCACCGCCCTCCGGGATGCAACTGAGCTCGTCACCAAGTGTGAGGCATGCCAGTTCCACTCCAAGAATATCCATCAACCAGCTCAAGCCTTGCAGACCATCCCTTTGTCCTGGCCTTTCGCAGTCTGGGGGATCGACATCTTTGGCCCCTATCCCCGTGCTATCGGGGGCTTTGAATTCTTGTACGTTGCAATCGACAAGTTTACAAAGTGGCCCGAAGTGCAACCAGTGAGAAAGGTGACAGCACAGTCAGCTATCAAGTTCTTCAAGGGGCTGGTGTGTCGTTTTTGAGTGCCCAACAGGGTAATTACCGACAACGGCACCCAGTTTACAAGCCGCTGCTTCATGCAGTACATCCAGAGCCTTGGGAGCAAGGTCTCTTTTGCCTCAGTTGCCCACCCAAGAAGCAACGGGTAGGCTGAGAGGATGAACACTAAAGTGCTGCGGGGGCTGAAGACAAGAACCTTTGATAGAGTGCGAAAATGCGCCAAGCGCTGGATTAATGAGTTGCCGGTGGTTCTTTGGTCAATTAGGACGGCACCAAATCGAGCTACTGGCTAGACCCCCTTCTCCCTGGTGTACGGGGCAGAAGCAGCGCAAGAGCAGGTACGGCATGATGATGCCATGCTCCTCGAGGAGGACCATCTTCGGGTAGCTGTACGTGTTGCACGATAACAGCAAGCCCTACGCCGTTATCATAGCCGCAGGGTTCACGCCCGGAGCCTTGAGGAAGGTGACCTTGTCCTTAGGCGCATTCAGTCCACCAAGGGTTCAAACAAGTTGACACCAAAGTGGGAAGGCCCTTACCGGGTAGTACGTGTCACCAGACCTGGAGTAGTCCGTCTGGAGACCGAAGATGGCATCTCGATGCAAAACTCATGGAATATTGAGCATCTTCGTAAGTTCTACCCGTAAGGCCGGTTGCCGGGCCTTGCCCCGGTAGCCTGTTTTGTACAAGCATAGTCCCCTGGACTTGTAACCCTTTGTACAAAGCCAGGCAAAGACCCTGTGCAAAGATAATAAAATGAAGCACTGGCACAAAACTTGCATGCGTGTTTAATTAAGTATGGCTTTATTGTAGTTACAATAACCCTAGCATGAGATAATTAATCCTTCACAAAAGATCATATGCAGTTGTTTTCTCCCCTGCACTCCTTTTTGGTCAACAGCATGGCCCTCGCCGTGGATGAACTTCCCAGAAGGAAGAGTGAGAACGAGCCAGCATATTGATCCCCGACAGGTCCTCCTTATCGGGGGCGATAAGAAGAACAACAAACGCAGATAAGTTCACCTCGCCACGCATGATGTATTCCTGTATGAAAAGCTTGTGCATAAGGAAACCTTGTCGCTCCCAACATCTGTGCTCCCATCCTTCGATTCGAAGTTTCTTCAGTCAGGTTGGTCGCAGTAGCATTTGGGGGGGGGGGGGGGGACTGACGAGGGGCCGGTTCCCATCCACTCTCCTAACCCATCAGACAGGTTTTAGTGGCAGCCATGGAAGGGGCCGGCAAGATGTCTTGCCAGGGAACCTTGTTTACTTGAAATTATTGAGGGATCATTCCTCAACATGGATATCATACGTGCACAAGTGCCCGGCAGGCGTTCTTTTTTCATTAATACGCCGATAAACAAGTAGAAATCATATAGGGTACAAGCATGAATAGAGGGTTACATAATTTGAACTAAAACTCGGCTAGTGCCTACATCTTTTAAATTGAAAAATGATAAGTGCCCCGTAATGCCTTTCTTGTCCCTCTCCTCCTAGGAGTTGCATCAAGAAGGAAAGAGGGCAAAACGAGCGCTTGTGCAGAAGCCCAGCCCGACCCCGTCAGGGCCCGCGGGACGCAGCCTGACAAGATCGGGAGGGCGCCTCCCCGGCAAGGAAGAAGATGCCAGGGACGGAGAGAGTGGCTAGGCGATGCCCTGGTCACCACCGCCAGGACCAGAGGAACGCGGCAAGAGGGGCACCGGCAGAGAGGACGAAGCCGGAGTCCACGAGGAAGCCTGTCGGGGTCCAGCTGGTGGAAGCGGAGTCGACCAGGCCAAGCACCCCCCCGGCAAATCGCTCTGTCGGGGTCCAGCTGCAGATGGCGGTGCTACTGGCGCCTAGCTGACGGTGATGGTGTGGCCAACGCTCAGCTGGAGTCCGAGCCGCCTTCCTCCTGCTTGAGGATCGGGGGCTCGGCGCCGCCGTCTTCGCCATCAGTGTCCTCTTCGTCGCTTTCACTCGAGGAGGAGCTTTCGTCATCGGTCGAGATCTCCGCGCAGCACCCTAAGCGAGCACCCGAACGCTCGAAGACCATGATGGAGAGTAGATCAACCTCCATTAACTTAAAATGGAGGACGTGCCCCTCCGCCAAGCTATGGGCCCGTGCAAAAGTTTTCCAACCACGCCGGAGAAGCATGACATGAGGTGCGAGGAACTCGATGTCCACCCGCATGTTGCCATTACAGCAACCTCTCATGTGCAACTTCAACCCATGCGGCTGTTCAACCTCCATCACCCTTGCAAAAGGGCCAGGAAGCCGAAGGCGGCTGCGCGGGGGTTCGCGCAGCCTGACGATGAACTCCAGCACTATATCTCCAACATGGCCCTCCATTGGAGCTAGAGCAGCTTGGGGAGGAGCGACAGGAGGGCCACCGCGTCCTCCTCAGCCCCGAGCACCGCGCCGGCCATGACAACGTCCTTTAGCTCCGCCTTGCGCACTGGATCCTACTCCTGTGTCCCCAGCAGGGGCGGGGATACGGTGCGGAGAGGAGGCCCTTGTCGCCACCGCCGGAGCTCGAGCGCGCCCTCTTCCCCTCACCATGATGGGAGAAGGACACGAGAAGAAGGAGAAGATGTGTGGGTGAGCCCTTCCTTTCACCTCCACGCTCCTCTTTTTATAGCGGGGCGTGTCAGGGGGCTGGCTCCCCACCACCCTGTGGCAACCGGCCCACTTTGCCAATCCGGTTCATCTGCGTCACTCACGGCATCCAAATTCGTTGATCGCCCTCCTGCGCCAATCTCTGGCACCATGCTTTCTGCCATGGCACTCATTCCCGTGCCCTACGCATCCGCTACCAACCCTGCATAATGCATGCAGCGTACGTGGCGGAATCGGCAGGCGTAGTGGGATGGGTAAAAATGTAGTTACCCCCCGGATCGCGCGCAGGCGCTTCCATCAACTTCCCATGAACGTGGGCGTCCCTTGGCCCGTTACGTGGGTAGACCCACGTCGTTCGACATCGCACGACTCGCGGGGAACCCGGGAATTGATTCAACTTCAAGTTAATGAAGAAGCAAAGAATATCTCAGAAACATGGATCCTGCCGCGGCATGGTCAAGGTGCCCTCCTATGCACTGTTAGGGCCTACCCCAATGATGCCCGGGGACACGTGTGGGACAGGCCCGGTGAAAGGACCACGATGTCGCCTAGAGGGGGGGTGAATAGGCGTTTTAAAATCTTTTACGGATTTGGCTAAATCCTAGTGCGGAAATAAACTAAGCGGATACTTTTCAAGCACAAATCCTAAATATACTAGGCTCACTAAGTGCACCAACAACTTAGCATAAACAAGATGAGAACAACGAGGATATGAGTAAGCACAAGTAAGTTACATAGACTTACTCAATGTAAATCACGAGATATGGAAATGAATGTTACAAGCTAGCAATTCACACTAAACACAAGATAGAACAATAGTAGGAAGTATGAATTGCGGACTATAAAGTGTTGGCCTAAATAATCTCTACGATATGGTAACCAACACAATATAATGAGGACAACAAGAATAGTGAATGCACGGTCAAGTGACCAAGGTAAACCACAAGTAAGGAGTTAGGGTTAGGGATAACCGAAGTCACGGAGACGATGATGTATCCCGATGTTCACTTCCTTGGAGGGAAGCTAGTCACCGTTAGAGAGGTGGATGTTACCACGAAGGCACACCAACGCCACGAAGGCTCACCCTATTCTCCTTGAGATATCACCACGAAGGCGATTCCCAACCACTAGTGGTAGACCTTGAGGCGGCCTCCAAACCTTCACAAACTTTCCGGGGGACAAATCACAAGTTGATTCCTCATCGGAGCACTCCTACCGCCTAGGAGTCTCCAACCTCCAAGAGTAACAAGGTCAAGGGGGAAATGCTCAAGACTTGCTCAAATCACGAATTCCTTTGGTCAAGAGAGGGAGAAGGAGTGGATCTTCACTTGAGTGGAATCTCCCTCAAGAACTCTCACAAATCTCTCCGGGATCTAAGATTTGAGGTAGGAGAAAGGAGAGGGAGCTTTTCTTCAAGTGTGGGTCAAGATAGTTGTGTTGCTCAACCCCTCCACGAAGTGGTGAAGGGGTATTTATAGTATGGGCACAAATCTGGCTGTTGGGGGGAATTCTGCCCAGGAAAGTGTCGGACGTCCGGTTATTACCGGACGTCCGGTGACAAAACAAGCACCGGACATCCGGTGGATCCACCGGACGTCCGGTGGCTGTAGCATGCCAACGGATGAATGCAGACAGATATTTGCGAAACAGGTTTGTCGGACGTTCGGTACTTGTCGGACGTCCATACCGGAAATCCGACCGTTTCCTCCTGGTATGGCGCACCGGATTTCCGGACGCTACCGGACGTCCGGCCATTAAAAAAACAGCAGGAACCCCAAAACTAAAACATGCATAACTTTTACATCCGGACTCCGATTTTGATGATCTTGGGCTCGTTTTGAAGCTATGGAAAAAGCCCAGGTCCTCACATAGAGAACCACCCAAGTTCAACCAAAATGGAGGATGCAAATTATGCAAAGCTTTTATCATATATTTGGGTAACCTATTTGGCTTTGGATTTTCTTTGGTATATAGGATAGAAGTGGAATTGTGTATAGAAGATGTTGACTTGAGCAAATCCATCACGAACCCCTTTGATCCCCTCTTAATAGTGCGGGATCCCTATAACTCAAGAATCATAAAAGAGCTACACTAGATAGCTATCGAGAATCCATTCTTGAGAGTATACGTTTCTTCGGTGGTCATCAATCCTCAACACTAACGCCAAAGGAACTAATACCTTTGACATGAGCCTTTCACTTGAGCTTGATGTTGATGTTTCTTCTTGGCTCAAGTTGAAGGCGGGACATTGGTGAAGTCTTCACGTAGCTCCCCCATACACAATGTGGGAGGCTTTGCTTTGTATTCATCTTCACTTGTCCATCATCATTCCTTGATGACATCCTTTGATGAGCACCAAGCTTATGAGAATTACCTAACCCACATAACATAGACAAGACATAGTATGGGTTAGTACACAAAGTGCAATTGACACTTTCTTACCATACCACAAGATCCTGTGTGGTACATTATTTGCACTTGTGTGTTGACCATTTGGATTTCAATCTTCGAGCTTCATCTTGGTCAACCGATATCTCTACTCCATGTTTAATCTTGACATCTTGAAGGGTATATTGAATTCTTCACTTGAATAGCTTGCTCGAATACTTGATCAATCGTGACTCAACACATGAGTCCATTATGATCATATCTTCGAGCCACTCATAGAATTCATCATTCAAAACATCCTTTTAAGATCTTGATCCATTATGGCTCAAACCATAGCTCTAAGCATGGCAACCCTTAAGATACTCCAATGAACTCCATTTTGATCATCTCGATGTAATTGTTGCTTCAACGGAGTTGTCTTCCATTATTCTTCAATCATTTTCCAATGGGACTAACCTTCAAATGTATATCTCAATGCAAACATTAGTCCATAAGGATTGTCATTAATTACCAAAACCACACATGGGGACTACATGCACTTTCACCCGGGGGCTCCTATCGGTGCCACAAACATTCGTGTTTGCCGACCAGACTCATGCACAGGCGTGCCGACGATCATACATCCAGCACCAATGCATGACACAAGGTCAAGCCAGAAAAGCCTCTCTTCGTGACAGCAAGGAGAGCATTAAGAAGAATAAGACAACAGTGGACCACCTTGGGAAGGCCTCCCTTACCGGGCAGGAGAGCCTAGCCAGGTCAAGGCTGCACCTGAGGACAAGTCCAGATTCGCCCCGGAAGGCTTGCCGGGGCCGCCAAGATCAACCCCCGCCAAGCTCCTTCAACAAGGAACCTGCACCAAGATGCCACCGCTCCACCTCACCGTACCCACGTCACTAATCAGTGCGTTGTCAAGGTGTTAAACAACCAGGTGGACCCTATCAAGCACGTGGCAGCAGCAAGGAGGAGATTAGCTTTATTGCCACCCGTCCAGGAGGCGTGTCAAGCTGATAAGAAGAGGAAGATAAGCGGTGCGACAGGCTTGCCGGGATTCGCCCTCGGCACGACACCTAGCAGTGCATTTACTGCACTTTGTCCTAACTTCCAGAGTTAGGTATGATAGCACTGTTAGCTATCTAATCACACCCAAATGACTGTTTTGCCACTGTGGTCACCCCTTAACCTATAAAAGGAGGCCCGAGGCAACCGAGCAAGGGGTTCGAACATTTTCCACCCCACAACACTGGTAAGCTTACGTCGCTCTCCCCAAAGTGCCTTCCCGGACTAGAGCGCATCGAGCCTTCGTGTTCCTCCAGATCAGTCCACCACAGCAGGAGTAGGGTTTTACGCTGCAAAGCGGCCTGAACCTCGGTAAAGAGAGAGAGTCCATTGCCGTGCTGTCCCTCACTGCTTCTGCTCTTTATGCAACGTGGCCGTCCCCATGCCAAACCACAAAGGGGCACCCATGCCCCATAGGTGATCGTGCTTCCACGCCGACATCGGGCGACTCAAATGACGCTCAACGGTACAGTCCCATGGACTTAGAAGCTGATGAAATAAACAAAATTGTAAAGAAGCTATTTGGGGAGCCTCAGGAGAGCTGTAATAGGATGGGGCTATACCGTTCTTCAAACTCAACTCAGCTCCTCCAGTGAGTATACATATAACTATTTGTCCGGCTTATCAATCTTTACTTATGCGGTATTTCAATTGTTAACCTTGTTCCACTATGCAGGCCGACTCTCCATTGTGGAATAAGAAGAGGAAAACACAGGCAACCAAGACTAAAGTTGCGCTGGCTCAAAGAAAGAATAAATCTGCTGCTGTGAATGAGCCGATAGCTAGGGGCGAGTTACCTCTAGCTAATAATCAGTTAGAGGTAGAACTTGACTCCCTTGGCCGTCTTTTTATTGAACTCACTGAAGCTTCTTATTCTCAGGGTGATGCTGCAACAAGCCGGGATCATGATGCTGAGGTAATTTCCATCTCTTCCGGCTCAGAACCCCTGCCTCCCAAGAACACTAGCGGGTCATTCGGAAAGTAAAATTTTCTCATCCAGATGCTCATTTGGATCCAAACTTTATTTTGAAGAAAACCCAGCATGAATGAAGGCGCCAAACTCGGAGCGGCTCTGGAGAGCTGCTGGCTGGCTTATCTAATGACCATCTGCTCGCAATCGACACAATGAGGTGCCACACAGTCTTATTCTCTTCCACAAGCCGGCCTTATTAGGCAACCTCTTAATCCCTCTAATTTCAGTTATCAGGAGTCGCCGCCATCTTCAGGAGACTTATCCTCTACTCAGGTGCCGACTCTAATCATAAATCCAGGGTACTCCTCTCTTAATTAAGTCATACCTTATCCAGATCATTGCTGCATATATTTTAACATGTTGTCTTGTTTGTAGGGCTAAATCCAAAGCCAAGAAGAGAAGAGTTGGCGAGTCATCAACAACTCCTGAGATCCCTGAGTTAGAGGACCAGACATTGGTAACCCCTAAGGCCCATTCTGAAATCCCTGAAGACCATCATGATGATCAAGTTGAACCACCCCAGCAAAGTGAACCAGCCGGTACTGAGGCAATGGATGCTGAGGCTAACCCGGCGGATGATCTTAACCCGCCAAGTCCTGCTCCTGCCTCGAGCCCCGCCAAGGCGGCTGAAGATGTTCCCCCTCATGAAAAGAAAAATGATGAAGTTACCATTACTGGGGAGGCTTATAAACCTCCAGAAGTCTCCAATGTGCTGACCAAGCTCACCGCAAAAGATGAGACGCCCTTGTCTGAAAAGGGAAAGTCAAAACTTGAACTGCCAAACTAAGATGATTTTAGCGCGGATGAGCTGCACGCCGGCTATTTGAGCCGCCTTTCTACGAGCGGGGACATGGAAGCCAGTATGGTTAACATGATGAAGAGAAAGTATGAGGTATGCTCAATCTTCTCCAGTACTATATATATCCTTATGTAGCCCCCAAGTCTTAAACATAAGAAAACTTGAGTGTGTTTAATACTTAGACTTAAAATCTAGAAATCTTATAATGTAGCCCCCAAGGGCCAAGTTATCATATCGATGATAAGCCGGTTCTTCAAATATATATTTGTTAAAAGAAACATCAGGTAGTCCCCAAGGGCCGGCTCATCTTTATGAGATGAGTCGGATCTTTCAAATAAAGAAACTTTGAAGAGGTGACCTGTAGCCCCGGAGGGCCGACTCATTTTTATGAACTGAGTCGGGTCTTCTTGTGTTATTAATGAAGAAAAAATGACATGCATTAGCCCCCAAGTGCTTAAGCATATTGCTTGCA
This sequence comes from Thinopyrum elongatum, assembly GCA_011799875.1. Classification (NCBI taxonomy): domain Eukaryota; kingdom Viridiplantae; phylum Streptophyta; class Magnoliopsida; order Poales; family Poaceae; genus Thinopyrum; species Thinopyrum elongatum. The sequence goes on along the minus strand of CM022301.1, from coordinate 508,455,113 downwards.
ATCTGCTTGGGACTTCAATAATAAGATGAATTTGCTTGTCATAGCCCTCAAATACCGGGTTAGACATTGTTGTCGACTTGATTAAAAACTTTATAACTAAATGACCTCTATCTTGCAGGAAGCTTTGAGTACGGCCGAGTCAAATTTGACCGTCTTGAAAAATGAACTTGAATCTGAACAAGCTCTATGAGCGAAGGCTGAATCAAGCCTGCAATCTTCTTTGGAGGAACTGGAGAAATCAAGGCGGGCTTTGAGATAGAAAAGAAGTCCTTTGAGACTCAGAAAGCCGCCCTGATCAAGCTTGCAGAAGCCGCCGAAGGCCAATTGGCACGGGTTACTGAAGAGCTGGCCGGGTTAAAGCACCATATCTCCCAAATGACCCACGCCATATTTTGTAAGCAGCCCCTAAAGTTCTTGCCAAAAAGTTTGCCTACCAAGTCATAAATAAGTAATAACTCGCCTGGCGAGTCATGTATAGGCAATAACTCGCCTGGTGGCTCACATATTGCAACTTTTTCCAGGTGATAGAACTCGCAACCTCCAAGATAACATAATGAAGCTGAAGGCTATATACTCTTTCGTAGAGCAATTATACGCTGGAAGCATCTTTAGCATCAAGGCTGTGATGGGTGAAAAAGAGCCGGTGCAATTGATAAAAGACATACTGAGGCGCCTTTCAACCATTCCAAAGCAGATTGATGAACTGAAAAGATCAGCCACCCAAGTAGGTGCAACCTCGCTAAGCCGGGCCATAGATGATGTACCAGAATTGGATCATTCAGAGATGGCCGGTGGGTTCCCACAGTACAAGGATGACGGGACTGAGTTTTCACCTCAAGATTTCGCTCATTGTGTGAAGGATACTCGAGTGCTGGCGAGTCAACTCGTCACAGAAATGGAATTGAAGAAATATCAGCCGGCTTATGATGGCAACAACACGCGAATTCAACCGCCATCATTTACATCTGTTGACTTGACTCCTCGATGGCGTAAGTATATCTTTGCCCCTGATGTTGACCCATCTCCCATCTTGCATGCCGAAGCCGTCTTCCAAGCTTTAAAGGATGTCAACCGGAATCTGGACAACCTTCAGATCCAAGACGCATAAGAGTCGGCGCAGGATAACCCGAAGGCGTCAACTACTAGGGGCCATCAAGAAGCTAACCTCGATGGGACCAACCCGGACGGCACAGAAGCCGGCTTACAGGAGTAGTTTATACTCCTCAAAAACTTGATCAAATATTTTGAGCTCGGCTGAAGCCTTCTAACAGGTTTAGCTAAAAGACTTGGTTGCTTTGTCGTGCCTTCGTGCACGTTAACTGTTGATCAAACATCAATTTGGTGATGAAGAAATGTAGACCAATGCCTTTTGGTAATCCGTCTTGGATGTCCTGTTTTGAATATCATACAGCCATTGCTTGTACATATGTCTGATAAGTCGCCTGTAGCAACTTGTAAATGCAGAGACTTTTGACGTCTGCAGAAATTTCCACAAGTTATAATTGGTGTGAAATAACCCGGCGATTTATCCACTGGCGACTTATAGTCATGATAATTGATTGCTGAAAAGCAATTGTGAATTGATAACTTGGTGACTCATGGTCAATAAAAGCGCAATACTCATCACAAGCAACCCGGAGTTCTTTTGACCCGGAGACGTATAGTCATTGCCATAATGTGATTAAGAGCAAAAGATTCTTGCAGAAACATAGAACCAATACTAACATATAAATATTGAATGAATTATAAGTCGGCTTTTGAGGCTCGACAAAAAGACTGGCTTTCGAGCCTCAAGTCTTGCTTCAGTGAAGCTGGCATGATAGCCTTGGTTTATCCTCGCTTTCTGTAAGCCAGTTCTCATGTGACTTAAGCCGCCGTTTTAACCTTGACAAGTTCAGGGTCATAAAGATTGACTGTCAAGAGTACAGTGGGTCACCTTTTCGGAGTAGCATCAAGCAAACAGGCAGGTTTAACCAACATATTGTGGCGTTTTTGCCGGGTCAAGGTGGTGAGAAAGTTAAACTCAGTGAGTTGGAAGCCCCCAAGTGACATATGATCAACAAATAAAAGACTCATGCACAATATATGAGATGAAATGATAGATGCCCCGAGTTTCGAGGATGCCGGCTTTATTATATTTGATCATAAAAACATATATACATTACATAGGTACAATGACTGCCGCCAGTGGCTTAAGTATAGTAAGGCCGAAGATGAGCAATATTCCAGAGCATATTGGTCTCCTCCTCAGAGGTACGTGATTTATTGTGTTCACGTATGTCGATGAGATAATACGACCCGTTGTTGCGGTTTTTGCTAACCACAGAGGAACCTTCCCAAGGAGGTGAAAGCTTATGCATGCCTGTCTGATCTTGAATCAAACGGAGCACTAAGTCGCCCTCCTGGAAAGTGCGGCTTTGAACCCTGCGGCTATGATAGCGATGCAGGTCTTGCTGATAAATCGCAGATCGAGCCGCCGCAAGATAATGTTCTTCTTCCAAAGCATCCAAGGCATTCTGATGAGCCATCTCATTATCTGTTTCGACGTAAGCCGCCACCCTGGGCGAGTCATGCCGGATGTCACTTGGGAGAATCGCCTCTGTGCCATAACCCATGAAGAACGGTGTGTAGCCCGTTGATCTATTGGGGGTGGTTCTTATGCTCCAAAGAACAGCAGGAAGCTCTTCAACCCAATAACCCACAGTACGCTCCAAGGGAACCATGAGTTGTGGCTTGATCCCTCATAATATCTCCTGATTAGCGCGCTCGGCCTGGCCATTGGACTGTGGATGAGTGATACGTCTCCAACGTATCTATAATTTTTTATTGTTCCATGCTATTATATTATCTGTTTTGGATGTTTTATATGCATTAATATGCTATTTTATATTATTTTTGGGACTAACCTATTAACCTAGAGCCCAGTGCCAGTTTCAGTTTTTTCCTTGTTTTTGACTTTTACAAAAAAGGAATATCAAGCAGAGTCCAAACGGAATAAAACTTGACGGTGATTTTTCTTGGACCAGAAGAAACCCACGAGACTTGGAGAGGAGGCGAAAAGACCCACGAGGCGGCCACAAGCCGTGGGGGTGTGCCCCTGGCTTGTGGGCCCTCGTGGACCATCTTGACCTAATCTCTGCACTATAAATCCTCAAATAATCCCCCTATACCAGAGGGCACACAAAAATACTTTTCCGCCGCTGCAAGCTTCTGTTTCTGTGAGATCCCATCTTGGGGCCTTTTCCGGCACTCCGTCGGAGGGGGATTCGATCATGGAGGGCCACTACACCAACCTTGCTGCCCTTCCGATGAAGTGTGAGTAGCTTACCACAGATCTAAGGGTCCATAGCTAGTAGCTAGATGGCTTCTTCCCTCTCTTTGATCTTCAATACAATGTTCTTCTCGATGTTCTTGGAGTTCTATTCGATGTAATCTTCTTTTGCGGTGCGTTTGTTGAGATCCGATGAATTGTGGATTTATGATCAAATTAGCTATGAATATTAGTTGAGTCTTCTCTGAACTCTTTTATGCATGATTAAGATTTCTTTGTATTTCTCTTCGAACTATCGGTTTGGTTTGGCCAACTAGATTGGTTTTTCTTGCAATGGGAGAGGTGCTTAGTTTTGGGTTCAATCTTGCGGTGTCCTCACCCAGTGACAAAAGGGGTAGCGAGGCATGTATTGTATTGTTGTCATCAAGGATAAAAAGATGGTGTTTATATCATATTGCTTGAGTTTATCCCTCTACATCATGTCATCTTACTTAAAGTGTTACTCTGTTCTTATGAACTTAATACTCTAGATGCAGGCAGGAGCCGGTCAATGTGTGGAGTAATAGTAGTAGATGCAGAATCGTTTCGGTCTACTTGTCACGGATGTGATGCCTATATTCATGATCATTGCCTTAGATGTCTTCATAATTGTACGCTTTTCTATCAATTGCTCAACAGTAATTTGTTTACCCACCATATGTTTTCTTCAAGAGAGAAGCCTCTAGTGAAACCTATGGCCCCCGGGTCTATTTTCCATCATATATTTTCAGATCTATAAACCAAAAAACCCAAAAATACCTTGCTGCATTTTATTTATATTTACTTTAGTTTGCTCTTTTATTTATCTTTTATACCTATCTCTATTAGATCTGACTCTTGTTCGTGACCGTGAAGGGATTGACAACCCCTTTTTCGCGTTGTGTGCAAGTGTCTGTTAGTTTGTGGAAGTGCATATATTGGAGACTTGCTTGTGCCTCCTACTGGATTGATACCTTGGTTCTTAACTGAGGGAAATACTTATCTCTACTTTGCTGCATCACCCTTTCCTCTTCAAGGGAAAAATCAACGCAAGCTCAAGAAGTAGCAGGAAGAATTTATGGCGCCGTTTCTGGGGAGGTTCTACATCAAGCCTACCAAGTACCTATCATAAACTCTCATCTCTTGCACTTACATTATTTGCCATTTGCCTCTCATTTTCCTCTCACCCACTTCTAAAACATTTTTAGAAAAACACAAAAATATTTTCCTTTTTATTCGCCTTCTTTTCGTTTGCCTTTATTTCTTATTTGGTTTGTTTGCTTTTTTGCTTGGCATAATTATGTGTTTATTGGAAATCAAAAACAAAAAAATTTATGGATCCTCATCCACTTTCTAATCTCTTTAAAAGATGTTATTATAAATTCCATGAAAAGCATGATTGCCATGATGTTATTATAAATTCTATTAATGTTAATTGTGTTAATAATATGCAAAACCCTAAGCTTGGGGAAGCTAATTTTGATATGTCTACTACTTATTGCAATGATCATGATTGGGGTGATTCTTCTTATGATCTTGAAATTTTATTTAAGCCTCATGATAAATATGTTTGCAATAATATTGAAAGTGGGTTTGGAAAAGTGTCGACTCTAGGTAATAATGATCCCACTACTTTGGAGTATGATCAATCTTATGATTTTTTTATAAAAGTGGGCTTGGAGAAGCCATGACTTTATTTGATGATAATCCCACTATTTTAGAAGAGTGTTAACTTTGCATGCATGTGGATCATGTAGAGAATATTTTATGTAATAGTTATATTGTTGAATTTGATTATGATCCTACATGTAATTATTATGAGAGAGGAAAATATGGTTCTAAAAATTTTCATGTTACTAAATTACCTCTTGTTATGTTGAGATTGCTATTGTTTCTTTCTTCTTCCTTGCATATGCTAGTTTTTTCTTGTCTTGATAAATATTTTCCCTATAAAATGCCTATGCATAGGAAGTATGTTATACTTAAACTTGTTTTCCACATGGCACATGATGCTCTCTTCGTGTTTCAATTGCTATTTTTTATGTGAGCATCATTAAAATTATCAACGCCTAGCTAAAGGGCTTTAAAGGAAAGCGCTTGTTGGGAGACAACCCAATCTTTTTATTTTCTGTTTTTATGAAAATACACATTATTACCTATGTAGTAATTGTGTTTTGGTGTTTTAATTAGTGTTTGATCCAAGTAAGACCTTTGCAATGGTCTATGGTGATAGTTGATTTGATCTTGCTGAAAAACAGAAACTTTTGCGCTCATTGCCAGAAATTTAGAAAATCACAGAAACGTGCTTTTGATCTGAATTTATTACAAAAGATTGATATACAAATTTCCTAGATTTTCCTAATATTTTAGAATTTTTGGAGTTACATAAGTATATGAAATTTCCAGATTACTACAGACTGTTCTGTTTTTGACAGATTCTGTTTTCTATGTGTTGTTTGCTTATTTTGATGAATCTATGGGTAGTATCGGGGGGTATGAATCATGGAGAAGTTGGAATACAGTAGATATAACACCAATATAAATTTATAATGAGTTCACAACAGTACATAAAGTGGCGATTTATTTTATTATACTAACGGATCCTACGAGTTTTCTGTTGAGTTTTGTGTTGTGAACTTTTCAAGTTTTAGGTAAAGATTTGATGGACTATGGAATAAGGAGTGGCAAGGGCATAAGCTTGGGGATGACCAAGGCACCCCAAGGTAATATTCAAGGACAACCAAGCATCTAAGCTTGGGGATGCGCCGGATGGCATCCCCTCTTTCGTCTTCCATCCATTGGTAAATTTACTAGAGGCTACATTTTTATTCACCACATGATATGTGTTTTGCTTGGAGCGTCTGTGCTTTTTAGTTTGCCACAATCATCCTTGCTTTTTAGTTTGCCACAATCATCCTTGCTTTTTAGTTTGCCACAATCATCCTTGCTGTACACACCTTTTGAGAGGGACATGCTATAATCATGAATTTATTAGAATACTCTATGTGCTTCACTTATATCTTATGAGCTAGGCAGTTTGCTCTAGTGCTTCACTTATATCTTTCTAGAGCACGGCGGTGGTTTTATTTTATAAAAATTGTTGAACTCTCATGCTTCACTTATATTATTTTGAGAGTCTTAAATAGCATGGTAATTTGCTTAGGTTATGAATTTAGTCCTAATATGATGAGCATCCAAGAGGGATATAATAAAAACTTTCGTATAAAGAGCATTGAATATATGAGAAGTTTGATTCCTTGCATTTGTTTTGAGATATAAAGATGGTGATATTAGAGTGATGCTAGTGAGTAATTTTGGATTGGTAGAAATACTTGTGTTAAAGTTTGTGATTCCTGTAGCATGCACGTATGGTGAACCGTTATGTGATGAAGTCGGAGCATTATTTATTCTTTGATTTTCTTCCTTATGAGTGGCGGTCGGGGACGAGCGATGGTCTTTTCCTACCAATCTATTCCCCTAGGAGCATGCATACTAGTACTTTATTTTGATGGCTAATAAACTTTGGCAATAAGTATGTGAGTTCTTTATGACTAATGTTGAGTCCATGGATTATACGCACTCTCACCCTTCCACCATTGCTAGCCTCTATAGTACCGCGCAACTTTCGCCGGTGCATTAAACCCACCATATACCCTTCCTCAAAACAGCCACCATACCTACCTATTATGGCATTTCCATAGCCATTCCGAGATATATTGCCATGCAACTTCCACCATTCCGTTTTATTATGACACATACCATCATTGTCATATTGTTCTCATATGCATGAGACATTCATATAGAGTCATATCTTTGTTCTAGTATTGAGTTGTAATTCTTGAGTTGTTAGTAAATAAAAGTGTGATGATCATCATTATTAGAGCATTGTCCCATGTGAGGAAAGGATGATGGAAGCTATGATTCCCTCACAAGTTGGGATGAGTCTCTGGACTTTAAAAAAATAAAAGAGGCCAAAGAAGACCAAATAAAAAAAGATGCCAAAGAAGCCCAAACAAAAAAAGAGAGATAAAGAGAGAAAGGTCAATGTTACTATCCTTTTCCACACTTGTGCTTTGAAATAGCACCATGTTCTTCATTGATAGACAATCTCCTATTTTGTCACTTTCATATACTAGTGGGAATTTTTCATTTCTTGGCTTGTATATTCCAATGATGGGCTTCCTCAAATTGCCCTAGGTCTTCATGAGCAAACAAGTTGAATGCACATCCACTTAGTTTCTTTTTGAGCTTTCATACACTTATAGCTCTAGTGCATTCGTTGCATGGCAATCCCTACTCACTTGCATCGATATCAATTGATGGGCATATTCATAGCCCATTAATTTGCCTAGTTGATGTGAGACTTTCTCCTTCCTTTTTGTCTTCTCCACAACCACCATATTCTATTCCACCTATAGTGCTATATCCATGGCTCACGCTCATGTATTGCGTGAAAGTTGAAAAAGTCTGAGAACACCAAATGTATGAAACAATTGCTTGGCTTCTCATCGGGGTTGTGCATGATGAAATACTTTGTGTGATGAAGATGGAGCATAGCCAGACTATATGATTTTGTAGGGATAACTTTCTTTGGCCATGATATTTTGAGAAGACATGATTGCTTTATTAGTATGCTTGAAGTATTATTTTTTATGTCAATATTAAACTTTTGTTTTGAATCTTATGGATCTGAATATTCTTGCCACAATAAAGAAAATTGCATTGATAAATATGTTAGGTAGCATGTCACATCAAAAATTCTGTTTTTTTCATTTACCTACTCGAGGACGAGCAGGAATTAAGCTTGGGGATGCTTGATACGTCTCCAACGTATCTATAATTTTTTATTGTTGCATGCTATTATATTATTTGTTTTGGATGTTTTTATGCATTAATATGCTATTTAATATTATTTTTGGGACTAACCAGTTAACCTAGAGCCCAGTGCCAATTTCTGTTTTTTTCCTTGTTTTTAACTTTTACAGAAAAGGAATATCAAACGAAGTCCAAACGGAATAAAACTTTACGGTGATTTTTCTTGGACCAGAAGAAACCCACGAGACTTGAGAGGAGGCCAGAAGACCCATGAGGCGGCCACAAGCCAGGGGGCCCCTCGTGGACTGTCTTGACCTAATCTCTACACTATAAATCCTCAAATATTCCCCCTATACCAGAGGGCACACAAAAAATACTTTTCCGGCGCCACAAGCTTCTATTCCCGTGAGATCCCATCTTGAGGACTTTTTCGGCTCCACCGGAGGGGGATTCGATCATGGAGGGCCTCTACATCAACCTTGCTGCCCTTCTGATGAAGTGTGAGTAGTTTACCACGGACCTAAGGGTCCATAGCTAGTAGCTAGATGGCTTCTTCTCTCTCTTTGATCTTCAATACAATGTTCTCCTCGATGTTATTGGAGTTCTATTCGATGTAATCTTCTTTTGCGGTGCGTTTGTTGAGGTCCGATGAATTGTGGATTTATGATCAGATTATCTATGAATATTATTTGAGTCTTCTCTGAACTCTTTTATGCATGATTAAGATATCTTTGTATTTATCTTCGAACTATCGGTTTGGTTTGGCCAACTAGATTGGTTTTTCTTGCAATGGGAGAGGTGCTTAGTTTTGGGTTCAATCTTGCGGTGTCCTCACCCAGTGACAGAAGGGGTAGCGAGGCACGTATTGTATTGTTGCTATCAAGGATAAAAAGGTGGGGTTTATATCATATTGCTTGAGTTTATCCCTCTACATCATGTCATCTTACTTAAAGCATTGCTTTGTTCTTATGAACTTAATACTCTAGATGCAGCCAGGAGTCGGTCGATGTGTGGAGTAATAGTAGTAGATGTAGAATCATTTTGGTCTACTTGTCACGGACGTGATGCCTATATTCATGATCATTGCCTTAGATGTCTTCATGATTGTACGCTTTTCTATCAATTGCTCAATAGTAATTTGGTTACCCACCATATGTTTTCTTCAAGAGAGAAGCCTCTAGTGAAACCTATGGCCCTCGGGTCTATTTTCCATCATATATTTTCAGATCTATAAACCAAAAAACCCAAAAATACCTTGCTGCAATTTATTTATATTTACTTTAGTTTGCTCTTTTATTTGTCTTTTATACCTACCTCTATTAGATCTCACTCGTGTTCGTGACCGGGATTGACAACCCATTTTTCGCGTTGTGTGCAAGTGTCTGTTAGTTTGTGCAGGTGCATATATTGGAGACTTGCTTGTGCCTCCTACTGGATTGATACCTTGGTTCTTAACTGAGGGAAATACTTATCTCTACTTTGTTGCATCACCCTTTCCTCTTCAAGGGAAAATCAACGCAAGCTCAAGAAGTAGCAATGAGCCACTGATGAGACATCAAGCCGGATGTGTTCCCTCTGACAGAACTCTTTCATAGCACCCTTAGACAGATTTTTTCCATTATCAGTGATGATACTATGAGGATAATCGAAGCGTAAGATCGGCTTTTTCATGAACTGAACTGCAGTCGCCGCCTCACAATTGCTGACTGGCTCTACTTCAACCCACTTGGTGAATTTATCAACTGCAACCAACATGTGAGTCCTTTTTTCCTTAAACCTCTTAAAGGGCCCGACCATATCAAGCCCCCAGACCGCAAACAGCCAAGTTATTGGGATCAACCATAATTCTTGAGCCGGCACATGAGCTTGTCGTGCTAATTTCTAGCAACCGTCACATTTGTGGACAATATCCTCTGCATCAGCGTGAGCCGTCAACCAGAAAGAATCGTGTCGAAAAGCCTTGGCCACTAGAGATCTTGACCCGGCATGATGACCACAGTCCCAGGCATTAATTTCTTGGAGGATCTCACGGCCTTCCTCAGGGGAAACACAATGTTGGAACACGCCAGTCACACTGCACGTGTGTAACTCGCCATTGACAATTGTCATGGACTTAGACCGCCGGATGATCTGTCTGGCCAAAATTTCATCTTCTGGAAGCTCTCTCCGAGTCAGATAAGCCAGATAAGGTAATGTACAACAGGAATAGCACGTAGAGCCGCCACCAACTGTACTTCCAGGTCAAGGATAGGGAGTTCCTCTTCGGAAGGTAACTTGACATAAGGGTTATGCAGCACATCCAGAAACACATTAGGGGGAACCGGCTTAAGCTGAGACCCCAGCCGGGACAAAGCATCAGCCGCCTCGTTATGCCACCGGTCTATGTGATCCACTTGATAACCCTTGAAATGGCCAGCAATATTAGTCACTGCTTGACGATAAGCCGCCAGCGGGTCTTTAGAATACCACTTCCCTGAAACTTGTTGTGCAACAAGATCTTAATCGCCAAGGCATCTAACCCGGCTCAAGTTCATCTCCTTGGCCATGCGGAACCCATGTAGCAAAGCCTCATACTCAGCTACATTATTAGTAGAGGGAAACATAAGCCTTAAGACATAACAGAATTGGTCACCTCGCGGGGAAGATAAAATAACTCCAGCCCCAGAGCCTTCCAATTGCCTTGCTCCATCAAAGTGTATTGTCCAATATGTATTATTCGGCTTCTCCTCAGGCGCTTGCAGTTCCGTCCAGTCATTGATAAAATCCACCAGAGCCTGAGACTTGATGGCGGTTCTAGGCACATATTTCAAATGACGTGGCCCCAGCTCAATTGCCCACTTAGCAACCCGGCCTGTAGCTTCCCTGTTTTTGATAATATCCCCCAGAGGAGCTGAACTGACCACATTGATTGGATGCCCGAGGAAATAATGCTTCAACTTGCGGCTAGCTATGAACACCCCAAACACCAATTTCTGCCAATGTGGATACCTTTGTTTGGACTCCGTCAACACCTCACTGACATAGTAAACCGGCCGCTAGACTGGATATTCTTTCCCTGCCTCCTTGCGTTCCACAACAACTTCCACGCTTATAGCCTTGTTATTAGCAGGCACGTACAGGAGCAGAGGCTCTTTGTCGATCGGAGCAGCCAAGATGGGCGGCTCAGCCAACTGCTTCTTGAGTGCCTCGAAAGCCTCATTAGCAGCATCACTCTAGATGAAATTATCAGTATTTTTCATCATCTGGTATAAGCGAATTGCCTTCTCGCCCAGGCGGCTTATGAACTAGCTCAAGGCTGCAATCCGACCCGCCAGGCGCTGAACATCATTGATACAGGTCAGCTTAGACAGGGAGGTGATAGCTTCGATTTTCTCCGGGTTAGCTTCGATGCCCCTCTCTGAAACCAGAACACCTAGCAATTTTCCTGCAGGTACACCAAAAACGCACCTGGCCGGGTTAAGCATCATCTTGTACACCCAGAGATTACCAAAGGTTTCCTTCAAATCATCAAGCAAGGTTTCCTTATTCCTTGACTTAACCACAATGTCGTGAACATAAGCATGAACATTGCGTCCAATCTGCCCGTGGAAGCAAATCTAAACACAACGCTGGTAAGTCGCCTGAGCACTCTTAAGCCCAAAAGGCATAGATACATAACAAAAAGCTCCAAAGGGCATGATGAAGGCTGTTTTCTCCTGACCTCAACTGCCATCTTGATCTAATGATAACCAGAATAAGCATCTAGGAAACCTAAGCTCTCACAACCCGCCGTGGCATCAATGATCTGGTCGATACGAGGGAGAGCAAACGGATCAGCTGGACAAGCCTTGTTAAGATATGTGTAATCAACACACATACGTGAAGTGACATTTTTCTTGAGCACAAGCACATGATTAGCCAACCACTGAGGGTGAAAAACTTCAATGATGAACCCGACAATCAAAAGCCGGGCTACTTCTTCTCTGATAGCCTTATGCCTCTCCTCATTAAAATGACGGAGGAATTGTCGGACAGGTTTCTTCTTAGGATCCACATTAAGGTGGTGCTCAGCGAATTCTTTTGGTACACCCGGCATGTCAGAAGGTTTCCATGCAAAGATGTCCCGATTCTCACGGATGAACTCGATGAGCGTGCTTTCCAATTTGGGATCCATCCCGGTCCCAATGGTGATCTGCTGAGAAGAATCACCAGGAACGAAATCAACTTGCTGCGTGTCCTTCGCCGACTGAAATTTGAGCAGAGGGTCCTTCTCAGTGGTTGGTTTCTTCAGAGGGGCCATGTCAGTCAGGTCAACATTGTCTTTGTAAAACTTTAGTTCCATGGCAGCACAGGCCTCCTTCTTCACATTCGAGGGCTATCTTATGATCCCCATGAACTATGATCATCCTTCGTGGCCTGGGCATCTTAAGCTGCAAATATATGTAGCAAGGGCGAGCCATGAATTTAGCGTAAGCCGGCCGTCCGAACAGCGCATGATAATGACTCTTGATCTTGACCAACTCAAACCATAGTGTCTCTGCTCTGTAATTATATTCGTCACCAAAGGCCACTTCCAGAGTGATCTTCCCTACAGGGTAAGCCGATTTGCCAGGGACGACTCCGTGAAATACCGTAGAGGATGGCTTAAGATCCTGATAACCCACAAGTATAGGGGATCGCAACAGTTTTCGAGGGTAGAGTATTCAGCCCAAATTTATAGATTCAACACAAGGGGAGACAAAGAATATTTGTAAGTATTAGCAGTTGAGTTGTTAATTCAACCACACCTGGAGATTAAATATCTGCAGCAAAGTGATCAGTAGCACAGTAATATGATAATTTGATAGTGATAGTAATGATAGCAGTGGTAACGGTAACAACAGTAACAGTTTTGTAGCAGTTGTAACGGTAGCAATAGCAATAGTAACTTAGCAAGAACAATATGTGAAAAATGCGTAGGCATTGGATCGGTGAATTCGCTGGATCATATTCATCATATAACAGTCATAACCTAGGGCGACACAGAACTAGCTCTAGTTCATAAATATAATGTAGGCATGTATTCCGTAAATAGTCATACGTGCTTATGGAAAAGAACTTGCATGACATATTTTGTCCTACCCTCCCGTGGCAGCGGGGTCCATAAGGAAACTAAGGGATATTAAGGCCTCCTTTTAATAGAGAACCAGAACAAAGCATTAACACATAGTGAATACATGAACTCCTCAAACTACGGTCATCACCGAAAAGTATCCCAACTATTGTCACTTTGGGGTTTACGGATCATAACACGTAATAGGTGCATATGGCTTGCAAGATCGGATCTAGAACATAGATATAATGGTGAAAACTTAAATGGTTCAGATATGAAATCATGGCACTCGGGCCCTAGTGACAAGCATTAAGCATAGAAAAGTCATAGCAACATCAATCTCAGAACATAGTGGATACTAGGGATCAAGCCCTAACAAAACGAACTCAATTACAGGATAAATCTCATCCAACTCCTCACCGACCAGCAAGCCTACGAAAGAATTACTCACTCCCGGTGGGGAGCATCATGAAATTGGTGATGGAGGATGGTTGGTGATGACGAAGACCGAAGATCCCCCTCTCCGGAGCCCCTAACGGGCTCCAGACCTGGCCTCCCGATGAAGAACAGGAGGTGGCAGCGGCTCCGTATCCTAAAACATGATGAAACTTCCTCTCCTATTTTTTGCTAGAAAAATAGGATTTTATAGCGTCGGAATTAGGATCAGCGGGGCCTCGACGGCCCCACCACCCACCAGGGCGCGCCAGAGGGGGGTGGCGCGCCCTGGTGTCTTGTGGGCAGCCAGGCCCCCCTCCAGTGGATCTTGGTTCCAGTAATTTTTATTTATTCGGAAATAATTCTCCAAAAAGTTTCGTCCACATCCGAGAACTTTTATTTCTGCACAAAACAACACCATGGTAGTTCTGCTGAAAACAGCATTAGTCCGGGTTAGTTTCATTCAAATCATGCAAATTAGAGTACAAAACAAGAGGGAAAGCGTTAGGAAAAGTAGATATGATGGAGATGTATCAGATCCTTCTCTGTCAGATTCATCCGTCGAAAAGTGTCATAGTATAATATGTTGATGCTGCTACCACCATCCATAAGCACCTTGGTGAACTTGTAACCGCCCACTTGAGGGGCCACTACGAGGGCCAGATGACCCGGATCATCAACACGGGGCGGGTGATCCGCCCGGCTCTAGGTTATCATGTGCTCAGACCATTTCAGGTATTGCGGCACCGTCGGCTCAACCGCATTGACCACCCGCTTATGGATTTTTCGGTCGTGCTTGCAAGTATTCGTAGTAAAGACATGGTACTGGCCACTGTTGAGCTGCTTAGGATTACTCTGATATCCTGACTGGTTATTCTGATGCTGATTACCTGGACCAGACTACTGATTATGACCACCATGGTTCCCTTGGCTCTGATAGCCAGAATTTGAGCCGCCACCACCAAAGCTGGCTCCCTGGAAACCTCCTGAGCCTGACCCACCTGGCAGCCTATTTCCGTTGCCATGACGCTGTTGAAACGACTGGCTCCGGTACTCCTTCATAATGTAACAATCCTTCCAAGCATGAGAAGATGGCTCCTTAGGATAACTGTGCTTTGGACACGGCCCATTGAGAGCTTCCTCATAATTCTTGGGCTTGCCCCCATTATAAGGCTGCTTGCCGTTGCGATGTTGATTCTTGTACCTTGTGTTGCTGTTGGCCACAAAATCTGACCCGCCATCGGGGTGTTTTCGTTTTCCACCATTACCATGGTTATTATGATTACCATTATGCCCCGAGCCATTCTGTTGCTAACTCTTGCCGCCGCCGTTTTTCTTGCCCTTACTAGATTTATCATCATCAGAGCTAGGATCCTTCGCACCGTCAGAATCAGCGTATCTGGTAAGCACATCCATGAGATTACCCATATCCGTGCACTTGCGCTTAAGCCTCCCTAGCTTCTGCACAAGAGGCTGAAAGTGACAGTTCTTTTCCAAAATGAACACAGCTTGAGCCGCCCCAATGCTATCGGAAGAGTGGATAATGCTCGCAACCCTGCGAGCCCAATGATGGGCCGACTCATCTTCACGCTACACACAATGCTGCAAATCAACAATTGTCATCAGCTGCTTGCAAGTTCCTTAAAAATTCTTGATGAAGCACTCCTTCAACTCTGCCCAGGTGTTGATAGAATTGGGGGGCAGGTTCTTCAACCATGTGCGAGCCAGCCCCTCCAACATCATAGTGAAATACTTGGCACATACCGCATCACTGACGTCCAACATTTCCATGGCCAGCTCGTAGCGCTCAATCCAAGCCGCCGGAGGGAGATCCGCCGTGTAATTGGGTACTTTGCGGGGACCCTTAAAGTCTTTAGGCATGCACTCATTACGCAAAGCCGGCACTAGGCACGACACTCCGATGGTTCTGGTACTCGACCCGGCTCCCACCGAAGCTCAAGGAATTACCGGGGGCGGCTGATAAGCCCCCTGGTTTACTGTCTCTGCCTCGCGATGAGCCCTTGCATCATCCACGATTGCCTGAGCATCAGTACGCGTGTTACGGCGTTGCTCACTACTGGAAACTGCCGGCGACTCAGCATGCTGGTTGTAGCTACGGCTCGGTAGCGGGGTTGAGTGTACCCGATGCCGACTATAAGAGTAATTAGCCTTCTGAGCAATCGCTTTCTGCAAAAATCCAATGGCGTTCCGGGTTTCGACCGCGATCGGTGATTCACCAGTGATAGGAAGCGCAGTAAGTCGGGTTGCCGCTGCTACCATGTTATCCACCGGGTTGGAGAAGTGACCCGGCGGTGCTAAAAGACGCTGCGGCGGTATCTGGACAAGGGGAGGGTCTGGGACTGGGTCATCCCTCTAGGCCGGCTCTGGCCGGTGAGGTTGAGCTGTCACCCTATTCCCAGGCGCATCAGGGGTTAACTGGGGTATAACCGGTGCTCCCGGAGTACTCGGGCCTGCCCCTGGCGTGTTGAACAAACGTATGGGCTCATAACCTAGAGGTAAACGGCTCTGGTATCTCCTCTGGCACGCTGTATTGGAAGCATTCTGATCAAGGTTCAGACGCCAAGCTTCCGTCTTCAAGCGTTCTGCCTCTGCATTAACTTGAGCCTATAACATGGCTATACAAGTATTTTCCGTGTTGATATCCTCCTGGGCCTTGGTCATCCATTCTCGAAGTTTCGCAATTTCCGCATTGCGTTCCACTTGGTTTTCTGCAGTGACCTCTGTCCCCGGCAAGGTTGTCAGGGCGGTCACCAGCTCAGACAGAACTTGAGCCGGAGGCCTGGCTGAGCCGGATGCTGAGTTGTCAGTCGTTTCCGTCGCTCCAGCCGCCGACGAGTTGAGAGCCGGCGCCGTCCCTGCCATGAAGATGGCGGCCCGGCCCGGCGGCTGGTAGGGGTCTGAAATAGTGTTGCCATCGGAACAGCCCCCAAGATCGCCATCATGAAGCGGGTAGATTGACTCCCCAGTCGAGGACTCACAATCTGAGTAGACAAGAGTCTCTCCTCCAGATGCAGAATTTTCTGCAAGTTCCACACCTTGCGTGAAACCAACAAAGACATGCTTCCGGCCGGCTTGGATCAGGGCGGGTTGCGTGCGCCGAGCCGGCTCGACGAGGTCGATGCAGATGTCCGGCTCAGGCTCAGATCCGCCGATCTTGCCAATGAATACATGGATTCCGCCGAAGGGGACCCGGTACCCGTACTCGATTGAGTCGGCCTCGGGGCCCCAGCCGGCGTCGTTGATGTAGAGTTTGCCGCGGCGACTCTTTGTCATCATGCCGATGACGTATCCCTTGATCCCTGGGAAAGATCCCTTCAAGAACTCGAAACCACCGTGCGCTGGCACCACGGTGGGCGCCAACTGTCGTGGTTTTGTCATGGCAGATGTCCTAGTGTGAGGACTTAGTCGTGAGGCCATCGCAACCGGGCGGTTAGCATGTCAGGGTTGATCGGAATAGAGAGACGCGGATTTACCCAGGTTCGGCCCCTCACGATCGAGGTAGTAACCTTCTTCCTACTTGTTGCTTATTGCTTTGGGATCAATTACAAGGGAGCGGATTCGCTCGACCTAGCTATTGATCGATTGTAACTTAGCCCTATTTGCCTCCGGGACTCGCCTTTATATACAGGTCGAGGCCCAGGGCTTACAAGAGTCCAGGTCATACTATGATCCGTGACCTAGTATGCTTCTAACTTGTCTTGTTTCCTAAATAAGGAAACTCCAGGCGGCTTACACTTCTGGGCCTTGAATCGTCATCTTCGGATACTGGGCCGCAAGCCGACTTGCTTGGTGAGCCGTCCTGCCAGTCTTGTTCCACAGCGCCACGGCCCATCTTGAGTCTTGCTCATCAGCTGCCACCTGGACGACCCGGTCTTACTATGGCAGGTCATAGCATGGGGTTATATCCCCAACAGCTACCCTTGCTCTGCGATGTTGTTTTCCTCAGCTTCTTTATCTTCCCACCAGGGTCATCATCACCGGGATACAAAAATTGCAGCAAGTACCAGAACAGGTCCAACTAGGTAATCTCGACATCATGTATAAACACATGCATGGTTCTATCTTCAGCGGTTCAGCCTGAGTACGTGCCTCATCCAACCAACAATGATGTCCAGGTGGCTGTACATTGCATGTCTTGCCGCCATCCAAAGCCTCTTTTCACACATCCTGCCAACCATTCGTCATGGCAACGTAATTCTTGCCTAACCCAGAAGCTGAGCTCGCATCTCTAGCCATGGTGATCCGTAGCATCCGATCCCATCTGGTCCAAAAACAAAACCCTAGGCTCCCTCGCAAAAAGCCATCAACAATGTAACACCAAGGCGAGGAAGCCCGAGTGAACACCATCGGCTCTCAGCGAAGGGACAGGGGACAAAGACTCAATGCCGGCATCGCCACCGCTGGAGTAGGTAAACCCTAAGAGAGAGGGTAATTTTGCCTAGGTTTAGTAATTTTGTGTCGGGTTGGATTTCTGGTCTCTGGCTTCAACATGACCGATGGCCCACACTCAGGAAATGAAGACTTCTGTCCCACATTGTAAGGCCCTGTTTGGAACATAGGTGCTCAAAACAAAGGAAAAGAAAAATGTGTAAGATCCCCTTAAAAAATGTGTAGGAACAGGGTGGAGCGCAAAGTGAAAGCCTACTGAGTTCATGCTGGAAATATATACGAGTATTCTCAAGGTATGGAAAATGTTTTAATTACTACTAGACAGAATTTGGGAATCCTACATTCTTAAAAAGTTGATCCCCACTACTATCAATTCTCTCAACATGCACACACTCCACATCAGCATGCATGCCACGTCACCTTTTTAGTTCCCACTACCATGTGGCACCCCGGCTCAGAGAAACCAGAACACCCCGTATTCCAGCCTAGAGATCAAGTCTTCTGGAATACGACACTGCTTGACATAGAACAAATCAACTCTTATTACAAAGGATAATGGTACAAGGGTCTGATGTTACAACTGATCACATCAGCACGGCGACACTACGCCTGCTAAGGCAGCTCTATGCTAGTAGCAGAACAACTCGTAGCAGCGGAATACTTCTAGCAGCGGAACAACGACGAAGGTGGTGAACTCCACTCTGCAGGGACTCTAGCTGGGACACGATCTAGCTCGCACGCTCGGTAACCTCGACAAGCAATCAATCAATCACGGCATCACCTGCAATCTGGCATGACACGCCAGGTCAGTACATTGAATGTACTTGCAAGCTCACAACAACCAAAAGCATCAAGGCAAGACAACAACATAGCATTAATAGGTTAAGCTATTAACAACTACTATGATGTGAAAGCAATAACTAAGCATGATATGATACTACTAAAATTAGTATTGAACCATCATCTCAGGAACCATCTCACTCTTGGCTATCTGGCCAAGCAATAAATCACCTCGATCACCTTGTGATCAATACCTCGACGTGATCACCTCATGACCATACCAAAAATTGAATGATCATCCTCAAGATCATCCCAATATCCTCATCATCATCATCCTGCCAAACTGTACTTCTCAAAGATATCAACATATAAATCACCTATAAGTCATTCCGTCATGTGAGTGTTGATCGAACGGTGTGACCTAGTATGAACTTGTGCCCATGACCGAGGACGCGGCTATCGATAGATTAAACACACTCTGCAGAGGTTAGCACACTGTACCCACATCACAGAACCCATGGCCTCGTACTCCCATTAGGGTGGACCAACGGCGTTCCGACAAAACCAATCTACTGCCATGACACTCTCCCAGCCACTCCGACCAACTCCCCTTTGGGGTGGCCCCGATGCCACCTCGTGACATCCAATGGTTGATGTCTACTACGCAACCTTCTTCTTGTAGACGTTGTTGGGCCTCCAAGTGCAGAGGTTTGTAGGACAGTAGCAAATTTCCCTCAAGTGGATGACCTAAGGTTTATCAATCCGTGGGAGGTGTAGGATGAAGATGGTCTCTCTCAAACAACCCTGCAACCAAATAACAAAGAGTCTCTTGTGTCCCCAACACACCCAATACAATGGTAAATTGTATAGGTGCACTAGTTCGGCGAAGAGATGGTGATACAAGTGCAATATGGATGGTAGATATAGGTTTTTGTAATCTGAAAATATAAAAACAGCAAGGTAGCAAGTGGTAAAAGTGAGCGTAAACGGTATTGCAATGCTAGGAAACAAGGCCTATGGTTCATACTTTCACTAGTGCAAGTTCTCTCAACAATGATAACATAATTAGATCATATAAAAATCCCTCAACATGCAACAAAGAGTCACTCCAAAGTCACTAATAGCGGAGAACAAACGAAGAGATTATTGTAGGGTACGAAACCACCTCAAAGTTATTCTTTCTGATCGATCTATTGGGCTATTCCTATAAGTGCCACAAACAGCCCTAGAGTTCGTACTAAAATAACACCTTAAGGTACACATCAACCAAAACCCTAATGTCACCTAGATACTCCAATGTCACCACAAGTATCAGCGGGTTTGATTATACGATATGCATCACACAATCTCAGATTCATCTATTCAAACCAACACAAAGAACTTCAAAGAGTGCCCCAAAGTTTCTACCAGAGAGTCAAGACGAAAACGTGTGCCAACCCCTATGCATAAGTTCACAAGGTCACAGAACCCGCAAGTTGATCACCAAAACATACATCAAGTAGATCACGTGAATATCCCATTGTCACCACAGATAAGCACATGCAAGACATACATCAAGTGTTCTCAAATCCTTAAAGACTCAATCCGATAAGATAACTTCAAAGGGAAAACTCAATCCATTACAAGAGAGTAGAGGGGGAGAAACATCATAAGATCCAACTATAATAGCAAAGCTCGCGGTACATCAAGATCGTGCCAAATCAAGAACACGAGAGAGAGAGATCAAACACATAGCTACTGGTACATACCCTCAGCCCCGAGGGTGAACTACTCCCTCCTCGTCATGGAGAGCGCCGGGATGATGAAGATGGCCACCGGTGATGATTTCCCCCTCCGGCTGGGTGCCGGAACGGGGTCTAGATTGGTTTTTGGTGGCTACAGAGGCTTGCGGCGGCGGAACTCCCGATCTAGGTTTCTTTCTGGAGGTTTTGGGATTTATAGGAGGTGTTGGCGTCGGGGACAAGTCAAGGGGGTCCACGAGGTAGGGGGGCGCGCCCTCCACCCTCGTGGTGGCCTCGGGACTCTTCTCCGAAATCTTTTCGTTCCAGTATTTTTTATATTTTCCAAAAATATTCTCCGTAAATTTTCAGGTCAATTGGACTCTGTTTGATATTCCTTTTCTGCAAAGTTCAAAAACAAGGAAAAAACAGAAACTGGCACTGGGCTCTAGGTTAATAGGTTAGTCCCAAAAATCATATAAAATAGCATATAAATGCATATAAAACATCCAAGATAGATAATATGATAGCATGGAACAATCAAAAATTATAGATATGTTGGAGACGTATCAAGCATCCCCAAGCTTAATTCCTACTCGTCCTCGAGTAGGTAAATGATAAAAACAGAATTTTTGATGTGGAATGCGAGCAAGTGCATAAGTTTGATCAATGATGATTTCAATCACTGTTTCTAGCATCATTATGCACCATAACAGTAGCTCATATCATAAAGCTTTTCATGATCAAGTAGCAAACTATTCACATGTCAAAGCATAGATCATAAACTTTCTTAAAAACTAACAAACTAGGTTCTCAGTCATCAAACAATTGCAATTCATCTTATTTTCAGGAAGGGTCTATGTAAGAGCTTTGATTTAGCAAATCCCACATACTCAACTATCATATAGTCTTCCATGATTGCTACCACTCAAAGCATATTTTTAGAACAAATAGCATCCATCAAACACAGAGAAAGATAGGGGCTTAATGTTTCGCCTCCCAACTTATTTATCATCTAGATAATTGTCAACAATAATAATCCATGATCAAATATATTTGAATGGCCATATATGCTTAGATCTTTCCCCATCACATGATGCTTGCCAACTAAAGAGTAGGTTGGAATGAGAAGGAATACTACTGACTCTTGCATAAAAGTAAAAGATGGGCCCTTCGCAGAGGGAAACAGGGATTTGCAGAGGTGCCAGAGCTCGAAGCTTTTAAAACAGAGATGAAAATAATTTTGAGAGGTATGCTTTCATTGTCAACATAACAACCAAGAGTTCCCAATATCTTCCATGCTAGACACATTATAGGCGGTTCCCAAACAGAAAGGTAAAGTTTTTACTCCCCCTCCACCAACAATCACACTCCACGGCTTGTCCGAAACAATGGGTACCGTCCAACTATCAACAATCCTGGGGGAGTTTTGTTTTGCAATTATTTGCGATTTTGTTTTTGATCTTTTGATCATAGGACTGGGCATCCCAATTACCAGCCACTCTCTCGTGAATGATAAGTGAATAAACACTTATCGTGAGAATAACCCACCTAGCATGGAAGATACTGACAGCCCCTAGTCGCTACATGAGCGATTCGGGCATACAAAACAGATTATTATTTGAAGGTTTAGAGTTTGGCACATGCAAATTTACTTGGAACGGCAGGTAAATACCGCATACAGGTAGATATGGTGGACACTCATGGAAGAAACTTGGTTCAAGGAATTTGGATGTACAAGCAGTATTCCCGCTTAGTACAGAAATTTTGGATAGCAAAAGATTCTAAATAGCAAGCACCACATGTTGGAGGATCCATAACAATATAACTTCTATACAAATATACCCAAGCATAACTCATTACGTTGTCTTCCTTGTCCAACTTCAACTAATTTGATCAAGTTTGAAAATAATTAATGGGGCTCACAATCATAGAAGATGTCCAAGATAGTATATTTATATGTAAAATCTCTCTTCCTTCAATATTCTTTCATGAATTGTTCAAGTGACCAATACTATGTTTGCTAACTTTCAATAAATTTACCACCTCTACTTCTTATATGTGAAGTCATTACTCCCCATGGTATAAGCATATGAAGCATATATAAATTCAGATTTATGATATTCAATTCATTCAACCATTTACTCATAGGATATAAGTGAAGCACGTGAGTAAATGACAAACTACTCCAAAAAGATATAAATGAAGATCAATGAGTAGTTGAATAATTATGTAGCTATGTGAAGACTCTCTCTCATAAATAAAATTTCAGATCTTAAGTACTTTATTCAAACAGCAAGCAAAACAAAATAAAATGACATTCTAAAAATAGCACACATCGTGTGAAGGAGCAAAAACTTAGGCTCAACCGATACTAACCGATAATTCTTGACGAAGAAAGGTGGGATGCCTACCGGGGCATCACCAAGCTTAGATGCTTGAGACTTCTTGAAATATTATATTGGGATGCCTTGGGCATCCCCAAGCTTGAGCTTTTGTGTCTCCTTAATTCCTTTTATATGATGGTTTCCCTAAATCTTAAAAACTTCATCCACACAAAACTCAACAAGAACTCGTGAGAAAAGTTAGTATAAATCAAATGCAAAACCTTATCATTCTCTACTGTAGCAAATCACTAAAATTATTATTTAACATTTCATACTAAATGCCTTTGCATATTTAATACTCCTATCCTCAAATAGAATCATTAAACAAGCAAACATATGCAAACAATGCAAATATAACAGCAATCTGTCTAAACAGGACAGTCTGTAAAGAGTGCAATTGTACTGATACTTCCCTACCTCAAAAAATTCTGAAAAATTACCACACTGTATAAAATTTGTTTTTACTCATTGTGTCAAAATTTCAAGGTTTTACCACGTTCTGACTTTCCATAAGAATTCAGACAATGATAGAAAACTTTCTGTTTTCAAAACAGCAACATATAGACATGCAAAATAAGCATGGTAAAGGCTATACTTGACCTTTTTATTGAAATAAAAGATACATAACATTACTCTAAATAACACCAAGCAAATACTAATAAAATAAAATGACGCTCCAAGCAAAACTCATATCATGTGACGAATAAAAATATAGCTCCAAGTAAGATTACCGATAATGTTGGAGACGAATGAGGGGATGCCATCCGGGGCATCCCCAAGCTTAGGATCTTGGTTGTCCTTGAATATTACCTTAGGGTGCCTTGGGCATCCCCAAGCTTAGGGTCTTGTCACTCCTTATTCTCCTCATATCGATATCTCACCCAAAACTTGAAAACTTCAATCGCACAAAACTTAACAAAACCTTCGTGAGATCCATTAGTATAATAAAACAAATCATTCACTTTGGTACTGTCAAGACAAGATTCATAATATTTATCACATGATTCCTACTGTACCCTACCATTTCTACAATTTATATTAAGCAATATAAGCCATAGAAACTAGAAAACAAGGAAACTATGCTTCGAAAACAGAATCTGTCAAAAACAGAACAGTCTGTAAAGATCTTAATTAAGCTGATACTTCTGTTCTATAAATATTCTGAAAAATTGTTAAAACGTAGAAAATTCGTATAACAATCAACTGTAAAAAATTCAGAGTTTTTCCACGCTCCAGTGAGTTTAAACAATTCTGGGACTGGGCGCAAAAGTTTCAGTTTTTGCACAGAATCAAGTCAACTATCAACCACACTATCCCAAAGGCTTTACTTGGCACTTTATTGAAAAAAAAGCTATAAAACATGATTACTACAGTATCTTAATAATGTGAATACACAAAAACAGTAGGGGTAAATATTGGGTTGTCTCCCAACAAGCGCTTTTCTTTTATGCCTTTTTAAGCTAGGCATGATGATTTCAATGATGCTCACATAAAAGATAAGATTGAAACATAAAGGGAGCATCATGAAGCATATGACTAGTACATTTAAGTCTAACCCACTTCCTATGCATAGGGATTTTGTGAGCAAACAACTTATGGGAACAAGAATCAACTAGCATAGGAAAGCAAAACAAGCATAACTTCAAGATTTTCAACACATAGAGAGGAAACTTGATATTATTGCAATTCCTACAAGCATATATTCCTCCCTCATAATAATTTTCAGTAGCATCATAAATGAATTCAACAATATAACTATCACATAAACCATTCTTTTCATGATCTACATGCATAGAAATTTTACTACTCTCCACATAAGCAAATTTATTCTCATGAATAGTAGTGGGAGCAAACTCAACAAAATAACTATCATGTGAGGCATAATCCAATTGAAAATTAAAATCATGATGATAAGTTTCATGATTATCATTATTCTTTATAGCATACATGTCATCACAATAATCATCATAGATAGCAACTTTGTTCTCATAATCAATTGGAACCTCTTCCGAAATAGTGGATTCATCACTAAATAAAGTCATGACCTCTCCAAATCCACTTTTATAAATATTGTGAAAAGATTCAACACCCTCCAAAATAGTGGGATCATTAGTACCTAGAGTTGACACTCTTCCAAACCCACTTTCATCAATATAATCATCATAAATAGGAGGCATGCTATCATCATAATAAATATTCTCATCAAAACTTGGGGGACTAAAAATATCATCTTCATCAAACATAGCTTCCTCAAGCTTGTGGCTTTGCATATCATTAGCATCATGGATATTCAAGGAATTCATACTAACAACATTGCAATCATGCTCATCATTCAAATATTTAGTACCAAACATTCTAATGCATTCTTCTTCTAACACTTTGGTACAATTATCGGAATCCTTATTTTCACGAAAGATATTAAAAAGATGAAGCATATGAGGCACCCTCAATTCCATTTTTTTTGTAGTTTTCTTTTATAAACTAAACTAGTGATAAAACAAGAAACTAAAAGATTCGATTGCAAGATCTAAAGATATACCTTCAAGCACTAACCTCCCCAGCAACGGCGCCAGAAAAGAGCTTGATGTCTACTACGCAACCTTCTTCTTGTAGACGTTGTTGGGCCTCCAAGTGCAGAGGTTTGTAGGACAGTAGCAAATTTCCCTCAAGTGGATGACCTAAGGTTTATCAATCCGTGGGAGGTGTAGGATGAAGATGGTCTCTCTCAAACAACCCTGCAACCAAATAACAAAGAGTCTCTTGTGTCCCCAACACACCCAATACAATGGTAAATTGTATAGGTGCACTAGTTCGGCGAAGAGATGGTGATACAAGTGCAATATGGATGGTAGATATAGGTTTTTTGTAATCTGAAAATATAAAAACAGCAAGGTAGCAAGTGGTAAAAGTGAGCGTAAACGGTATTGCAATGCTAGGAAACAAGGCCTAGGGTTCATACTTTCACTAGTGCAAGTTCTCTCAACAATGATAACATAATTAGATCATATAAAAATCCCTCAACATGCAACAAAGAGTCACTCCAAAGTCACTAATAGCGGAGAACAAATGAAGAGATTATTGTAGGGTACGAAACCACCTCAAAGTTATTCTTTCTGATCGATCTATTGGGCTATTCCTATAAGTGCCACAAACAGCCCTAGAGTTCGTACTAAAATAACACCTTAAGATACACATCAACCAAAACCCTAATGTCACCTAGATACTCCAATGTCACCACAAGTATCAGCGGGTTTGATTATACGATATGCATCACACAATCTCAGATTCATCTATTCAAACCAACACAAATAACTTCAAAGAGTGCCCCAAAGTTTCTACCGGAGAGTCAAGACGAAAACGTGTGCCAACCCCTATGCATAAGTTCACAAGGTCACAGAACCCGCAAGTTGATCACCAAAACATACATCAAGTAGATCACGTGAATATCCCATTGTCACCACAGATAAGCACATGCAAGACATACATCAAGTGTTCTCAAATCCTTAAAGACTCAATCCGATAAGATAACTTCAAAGCGAAAACTCAATCCATTACAAGAGAGTAGAGGGGGAGAAACATCATAAGATCCAACTATAATAGCAAAGCTCGCGGTACATCAAGATCGTGCCAAATCAAGAACACGAGAGAGAGAGATCAAACACATAGCTACTGGTACATACCCTCAGCCCCGAGGGTGAACTACTCCCTCCTCGTCATGGAGAGCGCCGGGATGATGAAGATGGCCATCGGTGATAATTTCCCCCTCCGGCAGGGTGCCGGAACGGGGTCTAGATTGGTTTTTGGTGGCTACAGAGGCTTGCGGTGGCGGAACTCCCGATCTAGGTTTCTTTCTGGAGGTTTTGGGATTTATAGGAGGTGTTGGCGTCGGGGACAAGTCAAGGGGGTCCACGAGGTAGCCACGGGGTAGGGGGCGCGCCCAGGGGGGTAGGGCACGCCCTCCACCCTCGTGGTGGCCTCGGGACTCTTCTCCGAAATCTTTTCGTTCCAGTATTTTTTATATTTTCCAAAAATATTCTCCGTAAATTTTTAGGTCAATTGGACTCCGTTTGATATTCCTTTTCTGCAAAGCTCAAAAATAAGGAAAAACAGAAACTGGCACTGGGCTCTAGGTTAATAAGTTAGTCCCAAAAATCATATAAAATAGCATATAAATGCATATAAAAGATCCAAGATAGATAATATAATAGCATGGAACAATAAAAAAAATTATAGATACGTTGGAGACGTATCAAAGGCCACCATCATGGCAAAACAAAAACGTCCCAAACGGGGACAAGAGCACTCAAACAACCCGGGCACACAAGGTTATTGCCGCCTACCGGGCCAGGGTAGCGCGCGCACCTAACCTTCCCTAGTTGGAGGCACCGGCGAGAGGCATAACAATAGACCGCATTAGGGCCTTCCCATAAAGGCAAATGTGGTTGCACTGGAAAAGCCCGGTTCGGTGTCACCTGACCAACAAAATGACATAATTTATCCCCAAGATAGATCTGCGATAACTGATACTTCGATATCATCTATCAACCTATAATCCAAGTCATAGCAATACCCAACAAATAATCCAGAGAATAATATAGTCATAACCTAATACTCCGAGGGTAGCATAATAACCAAGGTCATGATGATTCCAAGTACCATGATACTACTAATCCAATAATAACAGTAAGATAGCTAACCATAGATCAATATGATAGCATCAAATCCAAACCATACTCCAAAGCATAATATCAAATACCATCATTAAAATAATCATAATAGCCACTAATAATCCAATGGCAACATGTCATCCTCATCTGCAAGCATTAGTCCTAGGAATCCAAGCATCATCATGGCAATAATCAAGATCAACACAACTCCAAGAAATGCCATGAACAACTCACATGTAGCTAAAGCAATATTTTAAACAAGTTCAAATAATTTAAACCATGGCATTGCATTGCAATCATGCAAATGGAGTGTGTGGCTTGCCTGGGTTGGAGGGATTCATCGGGAAGAAGTGCGAGAAGCTCGCGGAAAGAATCGCCGAAAAAACGTTCTCTCTCTCGGAGGGGCTGAATAAGGGCAAGGGCATAATGGTCATTTTCAGAATGTTACAACATCATGAAAATGATACCAATGGAACGGGCTCGACGAGATGAAGAAGTGGGCTTTGGAATCACCTGAATCGGAGTTGTGAGCAAAAAGTTGTGGCCGTTCGTTCGTTAGGTAGAAAAACTAACAGAATCTGTGCTTTTCTGCTCTTAACCGATGAACATTTGCAAAATAGAGGGTTCGGCCGGTGGCTGGAAAAGAGAAAGCGCCTTTTCAGAAATACGCCTTCAGATAAGTGAAAATGTATTTTGGTCTAAAGAAACACAAAAGTACGCTTTCTGACCTGGCAAACGTATTTCAGTGGATTACGTCTCCACTTAAATGACGTGGCGAGGAGGGGTCAACGGTGAGGGGCTGACTAGCGGGGCCCGCACTGAGGTGGGGCCCGCCTAGCCGGTCATCTACTTCAACTTCCATCGGCGCCCGACGGAGCAGAGGGAGGGGCGCGGCGCCGGCGGCCGTCCCGGCGCCACTGGCCACCTCCGGCGACGCTCCGGCCACCGGAGTGACCAGGGAGAAGAGTCGCACCCGCCTGGAGGGGTCTTTCCCACCAAGAAGCAGCAGAGGGAGCAGGGCTCTGACTCCAGGGGCAGACGGCGGTGACGGCGAAGATGGAGTCGGGGCTATGGTGGAACCGGCGATGAATGGAGAAGTGGGGGAGATGCGCCGATGCCCGGGTGGTCTACTGGTGGTGAAAGAAGGAGGGGAGGAGGCTCGGCTCGAGTGAATTTAGCCGGAGGACCGAGGCAGCCACGGTGGCAATGGAGGAGCAGGAGGGGCACTTGGGCGCGGGGAAGGGGTCAGGGGGGCTGGAGGAGGTGTGGTGAAGCTACTGGATGGGTCGGAGGGGCTCGAGCATGGCTTATATAGCCAAGGGAGGAGGTGCCGCACTGGACGTCGCCGTGGATGCGTGGCCGGAGCCGTGGACGCGTGGGCCGGCTCGCGAGCTCGGCGATAGGCGACGGGAGCGTAACAGGGGAGGTCACGGGGCAGTGGACGGAGCCAGGAAGCACGGGGAGGAAGAGACGAGTGCGAACAGAGACGGTCGAGGCACTATGCTCCTGTGGGCGCGTGGCGGCGAGCGCCGATGAGGAAGCTGCCGGAGGGGGAACAGGGTCATAGAGCATCGTGAGGTAGCAGGGAGTTAGGTCGGCAACCACGGACGCGCGGAGGATCGCCGGAGAGAGGGCTCGAAGCAAAACGACGTTCTGGACGCGGCCACAGCGAGCAGAGCGCGTGCGTAGGCAAAATCCAATGCGGTCACCACGCGACATGTCATGGGGAGGACATGAGGGGATGGGAAACCTTGTTTGGTGGCTATTCCTTACTCCCCAAGGTAGCCCAGAAGTGAAATAACAAGAGAAGGAGCCAAGGAGAGGTATGAGGCTTCGATGAAAGTTTGCTGTAGCAAACTTGGCTTCACACCTGTGATCAGCAGAGAAGAGCTAAGGGCCAAAATGGATGTCTGGGGTGATTAGGTTAGGAAGGACTATGATCCTGTTAAGTTTTAGGAGAAATGGACCAATATAAATCATGGTTGCTTTGTAACAGCAGAATTGGTCCAGAATCAAGATGTGGATGATGCACTCACATGGATTGGCCACTTGATCTGAAATTTGGCAAGGCCTGATGATTTGGACATATAATGATGCTGTAAAAATTTCATACCAAATGGACTTGCCAAAATGGTACTTGTTTCACAGACATCCTCTCTGTCCAGAAACATGGAATAATTTTGGAGAGAAAATGGCTTGTTGAAATGATCCCAAATTTGGTGGAGAGAAGTAATATTGGTAGGAGCATGATTTGGTAATTTCTCAGAATTAATGGAGCAATATAAAATATACTTGCTTCACAACCTGAAAATATTAATAGAATCAAAGATTTGATCCTGTGCTCACATAGATCAAGGGATGGAGGTGAAAATTGGAGGAGGCTGATGATATGAGCACATAAAGAGGCATGCAAAATTTCAACTCATTTGGATACACCTAGCTAGTACTTCCTTCACAATGGCTTCTGTCTGATAGAAACTTTTAAAAATTACTGAGGAAGATTCACTACGCAAATGGAGCTGAATTTTGGCATGGGGCAATTATTTGGATGTAAAAGCATGCCCCAAAATTTTGGGAGCAATCAAGAAAGGATATGTCGCACTTCCTTCACAGAAGACCACACTGTACAGAAAGGAAGAAATAATATTGGGGAATTATTTTTGAACTGGACAAGGATGGTTTGGATATATTTGGGGCATATATGATCCAAACAATTTATGAGAATTATTTGGGAATTTTGTGGAAGACAGAAATATAGGTTGCTTCACAACCTAGGTCAGACAGGGTTATTCCTTTAATAGAAAAAGGAATATTCCTGAGAAAAAGAATTTGAGGTTGGGCTAGAAATGAAGTGACATGATCTTGGGAAAGATTTGAGAATAATGAGCCACTTCAGAGAAGAAATGACGATGATCTCCCAGGTTTCAAGTCCACAGATCCACTCAAAAAGAAAATCAGGGCAAAAACCAAATAAATCAAAAAGAAAAAGAAAGGGCCAAAAACTAGGGTGTTACATACCACTAATCCTCTCACCATGGGGCATTCTACGTTACCAAATACTCTTGTAGAAGAAATTCATCTCTTATTATTGCACAAGAAAAAACAATTTCCATTACAATCCTGTAGAATAAAGTCATCTCTTATTATTCCGCAGCAACTAATCAATTTCCTTCTTGCTCCTCATCTTCTCCGAATCAATGACACTGAATCCTCTCCCATTCTGCTACCTCAGCTCTTAATTTGTTATAAGTGTCCCCTCCCAGCCCCTCCCAGCCCCATTCCTCCCGTCCTACCAATTGAGGTTGACGCACCCCCATTTCTCTCAACTACCTAGACTTTTGTCTATTATAAATTTCCCCTTCCACAACCCCTCTCCTCCAGTCCTCCCAATTGAGGTTGACATCTCCATGGCCCTATTCTTGCTCTGTAGTCATTGTTGCAACTTGCAAGGATGGATAATCAAGGACTCCTAAGGAAAATCTCATGTCCCGACGAGCAACCTGCTGTTGAACGCCTACTGCGGCCTCAAGATCTTGCACTTCCGTCTAGCGCGGCCATCGTCGGAGAGTGACATGATGACAGCGTATGTGGTACCTGCCCTAGAGCTGCTTCTCAACTCAATCAACTACTCTGCCGCCATTGACGTCTAGTCCACCACCTGCATGTTCATGGAGCTCATCAACCACGCCCTCCTCTTCCCGGTGAGAAACAACGATGGCCCGCGCATTATACATGAGGCACCTACCATAGTCCCCCCTCCTGCCCTTCTAGGGATAGTTCCCAAAGGTGCAGCCCACCGCGCTCGACCTCATCGAGAGAGTGCTCATCTTCAGCCCGCAGCATACGATCGTAGGTGAGTTATTCATCTGTGTCAATCTACTTTAGTCTACTTTGGTCTTCATGCGTAAATTTTTTAGCGCCAAACTACATGCAACTGTTGCTGTTCGGGTGCCGTGCTTTCTACGGCCAGTATTGGGGGTCACTGTGTTGCTTATAGATGCAATCAGCTGCCAGTTCGACCCCTATTTTTAAGATTATTGCATGTGCACATGTGCTTTCTTTTAGACAAGAATTATGTGTTCTTCCATTAGATTAAGAAAAGATCTTCGACTATCTTTGGAGCTATCCGCGGTTAACTAAAGGCTTATGTACGTAATGCAGAATCATAGTTTTTTAGAAGAGTGAATCTATTTTTGGCAACAAATGGAAATTGAACATTTCTGCTGCAGCTACTCTAAAAGGGTAGATTTACACCTCCACAGGTGCCCATGTCAAGGAGACAGATGGTGACTATGCCATGGAATCAGACCCAATCCTTAGGAATTGCCACAACGTCCATTTAACTCGGTAAGACTAGCCTAAGGATTTCTATAGTGACACTTACTTTCGGGGTTGAGCGTTTTTCTGCATGGATTTACATGTCATGCCTTTAATAAATTGGGTCCATTCATTCCCACTATCATTATCCATGATGTTAAGTTTCCATTCATTTCCACCATCATATTGCTCTGTATGTACATTTGTAAGTGTCGTTTTCTATTACTCGACTTCCTCTGTTTGTTCATGAAGGACACAGTTAAGCATACCCTAACGATTTTGTTCTTACATACTTTTCGTATGTGGCTTTGGCTAGAATTTGCCCTGATCTAAATTGCTAATGAACTTCATGCCCAGTTGTGGAGATTGAAAGGTTATATCCATCTATGATTCAGTACAACATTTGTACTAAAAAGAAAAGGCTGACAATCACTTCACTTATAGAGACTTCATAATTATTTTGGCACTAACATTAGTTTCTTGATTGTTCCTTTCTTCTTAATGGCTATATTGAATTTAGGTGTACAATATGCAGTAGAGCAGTAAATCCTTCATCTTAGATTGTGTACTACATCAAGATAGAATGATTTTTGTGTAATCTCTAAGATGGGGTCCCAAAAATCAATAAAGTTAAAGAGAAAATATTTTCTCGCATGCATTCTATCCCTAACCCCACACACATGCTAGTGGATGGCACAAGCTCAACAACTGCTTGCGAGCATGTCACTACAATAATTTGAGGAACAAATAGAAACCCATCTATATTGGCTCAAAACTTATATAGACTATTAATAAAGTTCCTTATTTGGTACCTTTCAAATTTAATACCAGCCAATCTGGGAGTTTATGATGAGGACAATCATTTAATAAAGTTTGGTACCTTTGATATGCATTTACCAGGCTTTCTCCCGGTCCCTATGTCGTGGGTGAGCACGATCACCTATGGGGCCATGAGCCCCTTTGTGGTTCAGCAAGGGGGAGATCACGTTGCACAAAGAGCAGAAGCCATGAGGCAGCACGACGATGGGGCTTTGGTTGTTTTTACCCAGGTTCGGGCCACTGAGAAGTGTAAAACCCTACTCCTGCTTTGGTGGATTGGATGGGAGAAACACGACAGCACGCAATGCTCAAGCCCGGCAAGGTGGCCTCGGGGAGAGCTGCTACGCGCGTACAAGTGTGAGGGGGTACGAATCCCTCTCTAGTTTGCCTTGGACCTCCTTTTATAGCTCAAGGGGTAACCACAGTGGAAAAACAGTCATTATCTTGTGATTAGATAGCTAACAGTGCTATCATACCTAACTTTGGCAGTTAGGACAAAGTGCATTAAATGCACCGCTACGTGTTGTCGTGGTTCAACATGGCCACCTATGGGGCCATCGGCCCCTTGTGGTTCGGCAAGGGGGAAGGGCACGTTGCATAAAGAGCGGAGATCGTAGAGCAGCACGGCAGTGATGACATAGGCAGTTTTTACACAGGTTCGGGCCGCCGCGAGGCATAAAAACCTACTCCTGCTTTGGTGGATTGATGAAAGGACCGTGGTGGAGACGCAGCGCTCAAGCCCGACAAGGTTGCCTCGGGACGAGAGCAGCTACGCGTGTATGAGTGTACAAGGATCCGAATCCTTTCTAAGGTTGCCACGGCCCTCCTTTTATAGGTCAAGGGGTTACCACAATGGCAAAACAGTCATTACCCAATGATCAAATAGCCACAGTGCTATCATACCTAACTCTGCAGACAGGACAGGGTGCACTAAATGCCCCGCTTAGTGTCACATCGTGGGGGTAGCCCGGCAAGCCTTGCCGTGCTATTCATCCACCTTTCTCGCCTGCCTACATGACACGCCTCTGGACGGGTGTCATTTGGGGGTGATCTTCCTCAGAAATGGCTGCCACGTGCCAAATAACAGCCACTTAATCACTTGGGGGCTCGACGCCGCACTGATAGGTGACTTGCGTTGCTGTGAGGTGGAGCGGTGGCGTCTTGGCGGGGTGATCCGCCCTCGACGTCCCCGGCAAGCTTGCCGGGGGAGTCTTGAGACTTGCCTTCGGGGTGACCTCAACCTTACCAGGCTCGCCTGCCTGACAAGGGAGGTTTTTCCTTATTGATATCTTGTTCCTTTGCCTCGTCTTGGTCTTCTTGATCCGCCCTTTGATTTCTCAAAGAGCTATCTCTTCTGCTTGGCCTTGTCTTGGATGCTGTAACCTTGCCCTTGAGCCTGTGTATAGTCCGGGCAACACACACCGGGGTTTGTTGCACCGACAGGAGCCCCCGGGCCTGGCCCGAACGCGCTGCCGAGCGTCGTCGGGGTAGGCCCTATCCAGTACACGGGCGAAGAGTTTGTGGTCGCTCATCCTTGAGATTTCCTTTGCTTCTTCATTAACATGTGCTTGAGTCAGTTTTCGGTTTTTCCGCGAGGCATGCAAGACGTTATGAGGGAGTTGCGAGCCACGATCCATGGGCTACCCACGTCCCACGTTCACGGGGCGGTAACTGCCATTCCACTAGCTTCTCCACTTCTGGTGTTTCTGCCACGTATGCTGCATGCATTGCACAGGGTTGGTGGCGCACGCGGAGGGCGCGGAAAATGTGTGCCATGGCAGAAAGCCAAACGCCATGGATTGGCGCAGGGGTTCGGCCTTGATTCCATGAGCCATTGATGGCGCGGGGAAGCCGGATTGGCAGAGCGGGGCGGCTGCCTCCCCTGAGTGAGGAGCCAGCTGTTGGTGTCAAAACCGGGAGATCTCGGGTAGGGGGTCCCAAGCTGTGTGTCTAAGGATCGATGGTAACAATGGACAATGGGGACACGATGTTTAACCAGGTTTGGGCCCTCTTAATGGAGGTAAAACCCTACATCCTGCTTGATTGTATTCGATGAGTATAGGGGTTACCAGAGTTGATCTACCTCGAGATCGTAATGGCTAAACCCTAGCTGTCTAGCCTATGATTATTCTGATAGCCTCTACAGACTAAACCCCCCGGTTTATATACAAACCGGAGGGGCCTAGGGCTGTACAGAGTCGGTTTGCAGAGGAAGGAAATACACATCCGGACACCAAACTTGCCACCCATGCATATGGGAGTCCTACCCGGACACGGGGGACAGTCTTCTGCTTTATCTTCACGGCCCATCAGTCCGGCCCATATCGAACTGTCCGGACACCCGAGGACCCCCTAATCCAGGACTCCCTCAGTAGCCCCTGAACCAGTCTTCGATGACGATGTGTTCGGCACGCGGATTATCTTCGGCATTGCAAGGCGGGTTCCTTCTCTTGAATACTTTAAGTCAACTTCCTGCATAGAGGAATTGTATCCGGCTCTGCACAATTAATACAACCCTTAGCCACGAAGGCAAGATGTCAAAATAGGAACAGTGTCTTTTACTGACAACTTTTTCGGCGAAGCGTCACACTTGACTCTTTAACATTTTGAACCATTTTCACGCGTCCCGTTTCGCGTTTCGAGGCCTAGCCCTCATTGGCACGTCCCGTCAAAATAGAGATCATGCCCGTCCATTACGGGATTCTCATCAATGTGGTTTGGGTAACCCAACCGTGCCTTACGCACGATCTCTTTGGGAACAGGCGAGGTTTATGGCTTGAGAAGGGGACGTTTGGTATTTTCACCGTCTATAAGAGGATAAAGATCCCTCCTTTTTCCCCACACCTTCTTCTAGCTCCTGTCTTCCAACCTCCAAGCTCTAGCGCCCACAACTTTGATCTTTCCCACCGCTGCCACCCTCCCCAGCAATGGCCGGGTCCGGTTCCAAGGGCAAGTGGGAAGCCTCCTCCATCACCGAGAAGGACATCAAGGATCTCTGGAGCGCGGGCTATCTGTCCGCGGATATCGCGCATAGGCTCCCTGACAAAGATCAGGTTATCCCTCCTCCGGAGCCTAGTGAGAGGGTCGTGTTCATCCCCCATTTCCTTCGAGGGCTAGGGTTTCCCCTCCACCCCTTCGTCTGAGGCCTCATGTTCTACTACGGGTTAGATTTCCACGATCTAGCCCCAAATTCCTTCCTCCACATATCGGCGTTCATCGTCGTGTGCGAGGCTCTTCTCCGCATCCCCCCACACTTCGGCCTGTGGCTCAAGGTCTTCAATCTGAAGCCGAAGGTGGTTGATGGACAGCATGCGGACTGTGGCGGGGCCATGGTAAGCAAGCTCCCCAACGCCGTCTGGCCCAAAGGGGCATTTGTGGAGACAGTCAAGGTGTGGCAACAGGAGTGGTTCTACATCACCGAACCCTGCGACGCCAACTGGGCGGCCACGCCTGACTTCAAATCTGGACCCCCCCACGAGACTCACCTCATGGACCGCAAGGGCCTTGATTGGGGGTCCAAACCGGAGGTGCAGATGCTACAAAAGCGCATCTCCAACATGTTAGGTGCAAACACCCGTCTCACAAACGTGATTCAGGTGATGCTCTTCTGCCGCACTCTTCCCTGCCAACTCTGAGCCTCCCCCATGTGGGAGTTCAATCCGGAGGAGCCATGGACCCTGAAGCGCTTCTTCGGCACCACGCACGAAGACATATGGAAGCAGCTCTTCAAGGCCCAGAAAACTTGGCCGAAGAAGACCGAGGACATCGGACTCGACATCGAGAACCCGGCCTCAGCGGTAAGCATAACTTTCCCGAAGACTTATCCGGTCAATACTTCAGATATAATGTAGATTACCTTGCCTGCCTTCCGAACAGGGCTGGACAGCAATGGCAGAGCGGATCAATTGTCTGGCACCGCTGCCTGAGAACCCGGCCACACCCCAGCTAACGGAGATGCTGGTCCCGGTGCCCTATCAGGCGCCGGAGAAGAAGGCCAAGAAGAAGAAGGGCAAGGAGGCCAAGGGCGGCCCCCGCCACAAAGGTCCTTCGGACGCAGTGTCCGAAGAGACCGAAGCCCTCTCTTCCCATGAAGAAGATGAGGAAGAAGAGGAGGAGGAGGTGGAAAGCGACTCCCCTCCTAAGGGGAAGAAGAAGAAGAAGAGGGCGGCCTCCAAAGACCAGGAGGGCGAGGCGCCCAAGAGAGGGAAGGTGACCCTCCCGGACAGTTCGGACTCAGAGTCCGAACTAGTCCCCAAGAGACCTCCCAGGGTGAAGCCCCTGGCCGAATCGTAAGTATTCAGAAACTTACTCATTTATCTTCGGTCTACTTGCTGTTATTGTATAAGTTATTTTTGCTATTCGCCTTTCAGCCCTCCCCGTGAGCTTCCGCAAACCCCATTATCGAAGGGGAACTCTCTACCACGCAAAATGGCAGAGAGTGACACACCGCCGCGAGCCCCCTCGCCTATCACCATGGAGGACACCGAGGTGTCATCCCGAAGGACCTCTCCTGGCAGAGGGAGGGCGAACGAGGCCGTCGAGAAAGCGCCCGAGGTTAATACCTCGATCGCCGAAGACCTAGGGGAGGCGACCCCTATGACAACCGATGGT
This sequence comes from Thinopyrum elongatum, assembly GCA_011799875.1. Classification (NCBI taxonomy): domain Eukaryota; kingdom Viridiplantae; phylum Streptophyta; class Magnoliopsida; order Poales; family Poaceae; genus Thinopyrum; species Thinopyrum elongatum. Next base: position 508,417,794 of record CM022301.1, on the reverse strand, counting down.
GGGGACCCTCAACAATCTGGGCCCCAGCCGGACACCATTCTGGAGACCAACACGGCTCCGGGATTGGATAAGCAGCCCCCTTTGAAAGAGGGGGGAGGAGCATCAACTCCATCGGTGACCTCCACTAATCCGGAGGCGCCCAACGCTCTAGAGGAAGCACTGCAGCGTGCTTCCATCATGGCGGAGCATCGCACCCTGATGGGTGCGGTGGTGGAGAAGGTTCAGTCTGCTAAGAGCAGACTGAACGAAGCCTTCACCAGCCTACTGACAGGCTTTGAGGTATGCGATGTAATGTTCTAAAAACTTTTCATATAGAGGAATATACCTGTGTACAGACAGTAGCCCCTGAGGCTCTGTTTGGCTAAAAGAAACCGGACAGAGGATCCATATAGTATTCGGGAGAGTTAACCTGCTGTGCTGTTATTGTAACAGGCTTCCCTGTTGGCGGCAATCGCCCAGGCCGCAGAAGTTTCCGAACTCAATCAGAATCTTCAGGTGGCCGATGAGGAAATCGACCGCATTAATAAGCGGTTCGATGAGACGCAAGGTATGCGTATAATGTTAAGAGTTTATTTTGATATCAGAAGTGATATGTATATTTAGAGATTAACTCATGGAATGCCTTGATTATAATCACAGCTGGCGCAGCCAAGGTCGAGACCCTCAAAGGCGCCCTTGCCCAGGCCAAAAAAGAGGCGGAGGCGAATAAGGCAGCCGCTAACAAGGCGGCTGCCGAACTGTAGATCGAGCAAGATGCCCGCCGCCAACACGAAGCTCGGGTGGCCGAAGTAGAGCAGGAGCAGAAGGATGCCATCAGCAAATGCGAAACTTTGGAGTAGAAGACTTCGGACCAGTCGATCGAGCTTGCCAAGGCTCTCCATGATGCCAAAGAGGCGCGGATCGAGTCCCGGAGTGCTCGTGAAGAGATCCATCAGGCGAGGCAGATAGTGGCTGGTAAGGCCTTTCTTTTGCAGAGTATCTTTGGAGGTCAGAGGTTTGCTTTGCTCACCCGAGTATGGAGTTCTCCAGGCGCGTTTGCGGATCTTCTGAGGAGTGCCGCCGATGCCGCACAGTTCTTCCGAGCCCAGGAGGGGAACTCGACCGAGAAGTTGTTCTGGCCGCAATTTCTCGCGCCGGAACACCCGACGCCTCTGAACGACCAGCTGAAGCAGCTGACGGAGCTGCATAGGGTGGCAGGTTTGGCCATGAAGGACCTGATAGTCCAGCTCTGGCCGGCCGAGCCAATCCCTAGTAGCTACTTCGGTTTGGTGAAGCGGCTTGTCGACGCGCAGCCTCGGATTGATGCATCGAAGCGCTCGGCCTGCATAGAGGGTGCCCGGATGGCCTTCGCCCACGTTAAGATGCAATGGGCAAAGATGAAGGCCACCGAAGTGGCAACCACAGGCCCGCCCGAAGGCAAAGATCACCGGAAGCCAGAGAGGTACTTCGATGACGTCCTAGAAGGAGCCCGAGTGATAGAAGGTCAATGCTCTAAGGACGTAATATTTGATTGAGTGTGTTCGGGTTGTACAAACAATGTGATGAACCCATGCTGTTTATATATCTATGTTTGCACCTTTTGTTTCAAGCGATTTTTCCTGCTGTGCGGCCGTTTATTGTTTTATTTCTGAAAGTTGCCAGTCGTCGGCTTCAGCCCCCATGTAGATGCTACAGGGGTGTTCGGCGTAACGCGTGACCACACTTTATCCAATGTCTTGGTCCATAAAGGAGGTGTCCGCGTGGTGAACCAGGCAATCAGACTATGCGGCTTTATTACTTTCACTTAGCCATAGGAGACTGGCTGTGGAGCTAAGTACTAGCCCCTGGTGCGTGTGCGGCTATCCGGACTACGGTGCCTTTTCCACGCGGCTGGACAAAGACCAGCCCCTCGTATAACACGGAGTGAATCGCTAATGATTTGTAGTATAATACTAAGTCACCGAATCGCCGACCAGCTCACGCTTATTATGACAGTCAGTTTTTGGCTTTCTCTACTGAGGTACTTGACCGGACGAACCAGAAATACAATCGCAGTAGTTCTCCCTTTACTACCTTAGCCGAACAAGCGGAACATAAGGTGGTAAGCACAGGAGCCGGGCAACCCAACTATAGACCAAAGACATGATTCGGAGCCGATGCATATAATGCAATATCCGGACGCCGAAGAGTACCCTATAGGTGTTCGGACTTTGAAATGTGCAGGACCAAATACAGCCCCCGGTGTTAAGGCCGGACTAAAACACGTGTGGCAGTCTGAAGTAGGGAGGGCATACAGATGACAAAAATAAATGAGTGCCAAACAAAAGTGGTGATAAACTGCTTCCTTTATACCCTGATGAGTACGTCGAGCCGTGTTATTACAGATAATGCCATAAATATCGAGGCTATTTTACATGCCAAAAGTTTACACAAGGAAAAGGTTTACACAGGGCCTAAAAGTAGTGGTTTGAAGATCCCAATGGTGCCCTGCCGCACGTCTGCGCCGTTTCTCCTTGGTGGGAAATCCTTTAAGAGGAGGAGGTGATGGTCGCCTGTAAGAAAGAGGGACCTGGAAGAGAGCCTTCGTAGATCAGGTAGGTTTTTTAACGAACCTATAGTGGAAAAAATAGTTGAGGTCCGAATAGGGCCAAACCGTACTATGGACCTTTTCCACAGTGTGCCTCCAGCGCTACCCAAGGTATTTTAAGTGCGTAGTTATGTATGTGTGGTATGTATGCCGCAACCTTATGGGGTGGTCGGCGGAGGCTAAACTGCTATTTAAGCTTCGGCTCCATCGGGCTATCGCATTGTAGTGCGGATCGGACTCGCTTAGCAGAGTCGTGGGTCTTGATGACCGATGGGTTGTCCGGCTTGATGAGGCCACCCTGTACTTCGGCTGCTAGGGCCGCAGTATGCTCCTTAGTACAGAGGGATCGCTCCATATTCCCATTTACTGTGATGATGCCACGAGGTCCAGGCATTTTGAGCTTCAAATAAACATAGTGCGGGACCTCATTAAAGTGGGCGAAGGCCGTTCGTCCGAGCAGTGCATGATAACCACTGCGAAAAGGGACGATGTCAAAGATCAAGTCTTCGCTTCGGAAGTTATCTGGAGAGCCGAATACGACTTCTAGTGTTAAGGAGCCCGTGCAGCGGGCCTCCACGCCAGGTATCACTCCTTTGAAGGTAGTGTTGCTAGGTTTGATTCTTGACGGGTCGATACCCATCTTACGGATAGTATCCTGGTAGAGCAAGTTGAGGCTGCTGCCGCCGTCCATAAGGACTATAGTAAGATGGTATCCATCAATGATAGGATTGAGTACCAGGGCCGCCGAACCTCTGTGACGGATACTGGTTGGGTGGTCCCTGCGATCAAAGGTGATCGGACAAGCCGACCATGGGTTGAATTTTGGGGCGACAGGCTCTACGGCGTAGATGTCCCTTAACGCGCGTTTGCACTCCCTCTTGGGGATGTGGGTGACGTAGATCATGTTCACCGTTTTTACCTCGGGGGGAAACTGTTTCTGTCCCCCGGTGCGTGGTGGGCGAGGCTCATCATCGTCCTCGCTTGGAGGTCCTTTCCCCTTATGTTCGGTGTTTAATTTACCAGCCTGTTTGAAAACCCAGCAGTTTCTGTTGGTGTGGTTGGCAGGCTTGTCAGGGGTGCCATGAATCTGGCAGGGTCGATCCAGTATCTTGTCCAAGTTGGATGGACCGTCCCTAGTACCTTTGAATGGCTTCTTCCGCTGACCGGGTTTAGAGCCACTGAATCAGGCGTTTACCGTCGTATCCTCTGTTTCTTCGTTGTTGTTCCGACGCTTGTTTTTGCTGCATCGTGGCCTTCCATTGCCGTCCCGGGCCTCAGAAGTGCCGGCGTCGCTGGTACTGTTGCTTCTACGAGCCAACCAGCTATCTTCGCCCGCACAGAAGCGGGTCATGAGTGCAGTAAGAGCTTCCATGGTCTTTGGCTTTTCCTGACCAAGGTGTCGGGCGAGCCATTCGTCGGACGCTGTGCTTAAATGCCGCTAAGGCCTCGGCATCCGGACAGTCCACGATTTGGTCCTTTTTAATTAAGAACCAATTCCAAAGTTTGCGAGCGGACTCTCCGGGTTGCTGAATTATGTGACTCAGGTCATCAGCATCCGGTGGCTGGACATAAGTGCCCTGAAAGTTGTCCCGAAAAGCATCCTCTAAGTCTTCCCAGCTTCCAATGGAGTTCTCTAGGAGGCTATTCAACCAGTGTCGTGCTAGTCCTTTCAGCTTTAGAGGGAGGTATTTAATGGCGTGGAGAACGTCTCCGTGAGCCATGTGAATGTGGAGAAGAAAATCTTCAATCCATACAGCGGGATCTGTCGTTCCATCGTATGGCTCAATGTTTTCGGGTTTAAACCCTTCTGGAAACTGGTGTTGCATTACCTCATCGGTAAAGCACATGGGGTGCGCGGCACCTCTATACCGGGTGACATCGCGACGGAGTTCGGATGACATCTGTGTTCGGGGCTGACCCCGGATTTGGTTATGTTTGTCGTTCCAGGCCTGGTGGCCGTTATCTCGTGCTGGAGCACGTCCTCTTGATGCATAGATTGATCTGGTCTGGTCGGCTCTATTGGTCAGGTCCTGACGTAGGTTGTACGTGTAGCCCGGAGCCGCCGTCTCCTTGCCTCTACGGCGAGGGGGCGTGGGCTGATGTTCGGCATAATTGGCCGTTTTGTCCCGTCCACGTGGTGGTCGGTCTGGTTGATCGGCATGATTGTATTTTGACGGTATTGGCTCAAAGGCCTCCTTGTCAAATTGTGGCAGTAGCCTGCGCTTAGGATAGCTCTTTGTTTGGCGCTCAAAGCCGTATCCCTCTTCGGCGGCCAGGACCTTAGTCCATCTGTCGTTGAGCGTATCCTGTTCGGCTTGAATCTGCTGTTGTTTCCTTCTCAGGCTCCGTGCAGTGGCGATCAGCCGTCGCTTGAAGCGTTCTTGTTCGAGGGGTTCCTCTGGGATGATGAAATCTTTGTCATCGAGGCTAATATCCTCTTCGGAGACAGGTAAGTAGTTACTATCTTCCGAATCCCCGTGATCGGCAAGTTTGTCGGGGTTGACTTGACCCTCTTCCCTCTCATCCTGCTCGAACGCAGGCTCAGCAGGGTGGTCGGAGTCTTCGGTGTTGTCCGGAGTGTCATTATCTCCGGTGCCGGTATTGTTTTCCCTTGCCCGACGCGATCATGAGCGGCGCCACTGACGCCGGTGTTTTTGTGGTTTGTCGATGGGCTTCTCCTCATCTGGATCTTGAGTGCCATCGCCGTCCTTCTTTTCAGGCGTGTCCACCATGTATACATCATAAGTAGAAGTGGCCATCCAACGCCCAGTGATGGGCGGGTTTTGGCCTGGTTCAACTCCGACATCGTCGTCCATGCCATCGATGTCTTCGGAGGCGTAATCTAGCATGTCGGTTAAATCCTCGACAGTGGCTATTAAGTGGGTGGTGGGTGGGACGCAAAATTCCCTACTCTCAGCCCCCAGTTCAAGCTGCGCGTAGTTCGGAGGTGATACTTCCGTGATGGCGAGAGATTGCATTAGGTCCAGTGTTTCGTTTAAGAGTGAAAGCTGGACAGGCGTCTGAGGATCTGCGGAGCTAGGTTCGGTAATAACCACTTGATCGAGCCCGATAGACGCAGACCTCGAGAGTTCGGAGTTGACGTCCAGAGGCGAATCCGGCTTCCCGATGACGGGGAGAGTCCCGTTTGACTCCGGGTCCGCCGACGGCGTGGTTGCTACTGGGTCTCCGGCTAGAAGCTCCGTAATGGGAGAGAGTCCGGCGGGGTTCCCCCCCACCCCCCCCCCCCCCCGTCTTCGGACGAAGTGTTCCACTCCGGATCTAAGGCCAGGGTGGGCATGATAGTCGATCTCTAGACGGGATCTGATAGCGGACCCGAAGGGCCTTCTTTGTATGGATGGGGAGCAGTGGCCGAGGCCGTGAACCCCTCGAAGATTAGATCTCCTCGGATATCAGCGATGTAGTTCAAACTTCCAAACCTGATCTGGTGACCAGGGGCGTAGCTGTCGACCTGCTCAAGGTGACCGGTCGAGTTGGCATGTAGTACGAAGCCGCTAAACACAAAGAGTTGACCAGGGAGAAAAGTCTCCCCGGAAACAGCGTCATCGTCGATGACAAGGCGAGCCATCTATCCTTCTGTCGACAACACAACGGAACTCTCAATGAAAGCACCAATGTCGGTGTCAAAACTAGCAGATATCGGGTAGGGGGTCCCAAGCTGTGTGTCTAAGGATCGATGGTAACAATGGACAATGGGGACACGATGTTTACCCAGGTTCGGGCCCTCTTAATGGAGGTAAAACTCTACGCCCTGCTTGATTGTATTCGATGAGTATAGGGGTTACAAGAGTTGATCTACCTCGAGATCGTAATGGCTAAACCCTAGCTGTCTAGCCTATGATTATTCTGATAGCCTCTACAGACTAAACCCCCTGATTTATATACACATCGGAAGGGCCTAGGGTTGTACATAGTCGGTTTGCAGAGGAAGGAAATAACACATCCGGACACCAAACTTGGCACCCACGCATATGGGAGTCCTACCCGGACACAGGGGATAGTCTTCTGCTTTATCTTCATGGCCCATCAGTCCGGCCCATATCGAACTGTCCGGACACCAGAGGACCCCCTAATCCAGGACTCCCTCACCAACCCCCGGCCCCATTTTCCTATAAAAGGGGATGCGGGCGAGGTGCTGTATCACACCTATCTCCTCCTTCTTTCTTCTGATATTTTTTCTTCATCATGGTGAGGGGAAGAGGGCGCAGCAGTACTCCAATAGCAGCGATGAGGGCTTCTGATCGACAGCGCCTCCCTCCTCCCATTGGCGATGCGGAAGCAGAGCCTGTCATGAGGGGAGGCGGGAGAGGACGGGGACACGGTTGTCGCGGCGCTCGGGGTCCAGGAGGACGGGGCGGTGCGCTGATCGCACCTCCTCCGGCTGTCCAGGACCCGAACGAAGGCCATGTCGGGAACCAGCCACTGGAGTTTATTGTAAAGCTGCGAGGGCCTCCGCGCAGCCGGCTTCGGCTTCCCACTCCATTTGCAAGAGTGATGGAAGTTTAGCAACTGCCGGGGCTGAGGCTGCACATGAGGGGCTGCTGTAATGGCAGCATGCGGGCGGACGTGGAGTTCCCCGCTCCTCATGTCATGCTTCTCCGGCGCGATTGGAAGACCTTTGCTCATGCCCACAGCTTGGTGGCCGGGCATGTCCTCCATTTCAAGTTATTGGATGCCACCCTGCTCTCCGTCAAAGTCTTTGGATGCTTGGGTGCTCACTTAGGGTGCTGCATGGAGAGCTCGACCAACGATGAAAGCTCCTCCTCGAGCGATAGCGACGAGGAGGACAGTGACGGCGATGACGACGGCACCAACTGGGAGGACGACGGCTCCGACTCCGGCTGAACACTAGCTGCACCATCATCGTCAGGTGGCGGCACCACCATCTGCACCTGCATCTCCTCTCCGGTAAGGCGATTTGCTGGGGAGTTGGATGTGGAGGTGTGGATGGTGTCTCCAGCTCCTCTCCGGCTCCTCCAGTAGCCTTCCAGCTAGGCCCCGGCAGGCTTCCTCATGGACTCCAGCTTCATTCACCCTGCCGTGTCCTACTGGCCCTGGTGGCGGTGACCAGGGGGTCATCTCCGCCACTCTCTTCACCATCACCTTCGCCCACGCCCTTCCGATCTTGTCAGGCTCCTTGTGATGGGGCCTGACGGGATCAGGCTGGGCTTCTGCCCAGGCACTGCTTTTGCCCTCTTCACCTCCCACCGTAGTTCCTAGTAGGAGAGGGACAAGAAAGGGATTACGGGGTACTTATCTTTTTTTAGTCCAAAATATGCAGGCACTTGCCAAACTTTAGTCTAAAATATGTAATCTCTTTTATCCATGTTTGCGTCTTGTAAGATCTGTATTTGCTTATCTGCATATTAATGAAAAAAGACAAGCCTTGCCGGGTACTTGTGCATGTACCATGTCCATGCAGAGGTGGGATGCCTCTATATGTTTAAGTAAACAAGTTTTCTCCGGCAAGCTATCTTGCCGGTGCCTTTCGTTTGTTGCTGTGGGGCTTGGCCTGCCGGGCATAAAACTATGGAAAGGGACCAGCTCCTCGTCGAACCTCCTCCGTCGAAGGCCACTACAACCAACCTGACCAAAGAAATGTTCGGGACACAGGATGGGAGAACCTATGCTTCAGAGGTGACGAGGCTTCCATATGCACAAGCTTTCACCTTACAGAACATGTATGGATAAGAAAGAACTTATCTATTTGGCTTGTCGGGGACCGATATGTAGGCTTGTCTTCATTTCTTCTCTTCGGGACTGGGTCCACGGCAAGAACCCTGTAGCTTAGTGCAGAGGAAAACAATGCTACATATGCCCTTATCTACATGATCATGCGATGCTCATGTTATGCTTATGCATGCATGCAGGTTTTTGGGGCCCCCAGCGCTTCGTTTATTTATCTGTTGCTCATGGTCTGCGCCTAGATTTGTACAAGGGTTACATGCAACATCAACAAGGCTTGTACAAAAGGATGGCTGCCAGGCAGGGCCCGGCAGCCGCGCCTTACGGGTAGAACTTACGGATATGTTCAATGTTCCATGAGCTTTGCAACTGAATGCCATCTTTGGTCTCCAGACGGACTACGCCAGGTCTGGTGACTCGTACTACCCGGTAAGGGCCTTCCCACTTCGGCGTCAACTTGTTTGCACCCTTGGCAGACTAAACGCGCCTAAGGACAAGGTCGCCTTCCTCAAGGCTCCATGCATGAACCCTGCGGCTGTGATAGCGATGCAGGGCTTGCTGGTAGCGTGCAGCACGCGTAGCAGCCCAGAGACGGTTCTCCTCAAGTAGCACAGTATCGTCACATCGGTGCAGTTCTTGCGCTACTTCATCGTAGGCAAGTACTCGAGGTGGCCCGTATATGAGGTCCATGGGGATCACTGCTTCTACCCCATAGACTAGGGAGAAGGGAGTCTAGCCGGTAGCTCGATTTGGTGTCGTTCGGAGGGCCAAAGAACCACCGGCAGCTCGTCGATCCATCGCTGCCACGTTTCTGTAGCCTATCAAATGTCCTTGTCTTGAGTCCTCGAAGCACTTTAGCGTTCGCCCTCTCAGCCTATCCGTTGCTTCTAGGATGAACAACAGAGGCAAATGAGACCTTGTTTCTGAGGGCATGAATGTATTGCATGAAGGCGCAGCTTGTGAATTGGTTGCCATTGTCAATGATGACTCTGGCGGGTACTCCGAAACGGCACACCAATCCTTTCAAGAACTTGATAGCTGACTGTGCGGTCACTTTCCTCACGGGCTCCACTTCTGGCCACTTTGTAAACTTGTCGATTGAAACATACAATAATTCAAAGCCCCCGGTAGCACGGGGGAAGGGGCCCAAGATGTCGAGCCCCCAGACCAAAAATGGCCACGACAAAGGGATCGTCTGGAGAACTTGAGCAGGCTGATGGATATTCTTGGAGTGGAACTGGCAGGCTTCACATCTGGTGACTAGCTCAATTGCATCTTGGAGGGCCGTGGGTCAGTAGAAATCTTGAAGGAAAGCTTTTCCAACCAGGGCCCTTGATCCAATATGGGAGCCGCACATGCCTTTGTATATCTCTGCCAACAGTTCCTTCCCTTCTTCCCGGCAAATGCCCTTCAATTTCACACCATTGGGCCTCCTTCTGTATCGCGTGTTGTCGATGAACTGATACATACTGGCCCTCCGGGCTACTCTTTCAGCTTCTTCTGGCTCTTCAGGAAGTTCTCCTGTTTGGAGGTAATGGACTATGTGTCGCGCCCAAGTTGGAGCCTGAGGCTCGACAACAAGGATCAGCAGCACCTCCTCGTTCACGGGAGTGCATGCCTCAACCACAAAGACTGGTAGTTCGGCGGGATGGTGCTGCTCACCGAGCGAAGGGGAGTTGTTCCTGCCAATCCCTCTGCCGGGGGCTTCGGGAAGCTCTGCCGGGAAAGGCTTGCCGAAGTCCAGTTTCCTCCTCTTTCTGGCCATTGTTGCTGGGGATACGGAGGGCTGAGTCAGATGGAGAACAAAAGTCCCTGGTTCCATAGGAAGTTTTTCCGCAGCGCACTTTGACAGATGATCAACAATGTTGTTTTCCGCACGTGGCACGTGCTCTGTTTGTAATCCATCAAAGTGCTCCTCCAACTTTCTCACTTCCTCCACGTATGCCTCACCACAAGTTGTGAGTCTCCACGAATGATCAACTTCTTGATTCCAAGTTCTGTTGCGATCCTGAGCCCGGCAAGGAGTCCTTCATATTCTGCAGTGTTGTTAGTAGCCTTCTCCCGGGGGAAATGCATTTGAACCACGTACTTGAGGTGCTCCCCAGTGGGTGCAACAAGAAGCACGCCAGCCCCTGCACCTTGTAGGGAGAAGGCACCATCAAAGTACATGATCCATTCTTGGGGTGCTTCCTTGCCGGGGATAACTGTCTCCGGTGTCTCTTCATCTGGAGTTGGTGTCCATTCTGCAATAAACTCCACCAATGCCCTGCTCTGAATAGTTGATGTGCTCTCAAACTTCAAACCAAAGCTTGATAACTCCAAAGCCCATTCCACTATTCTGCCAGTGGCCTCAGGGTTCCTCAGTATGCGTTGCAAGGGGAAACCTGTGACAACCGTGATCTCGTGGGTTTGGAAGTAGTGGCGCAGTTTCCTTGAGGCCATGATGAGGCCAAAGATCAACTTTTGCACGCCAGAATACCTTGATCTAGCCCCCTACGGTAGGGAGCTGACAAAGTATACTGGCCGCTGCACCACCTTCCTCCTTGTCATGATCCTGGAATTGTCTCCGTTGCCCCGCTCCTCTTTGTTCTAATCTGCACCTGATCTTGCCGGGATGAGTTCACTTTCCTCTCCGAAGGGGACGGTAGTCGCGGCTGCTCCTTCATCTACTTCCCGCTGGGCCACCAGTGCTACACTAACCACTTGATTGGTTGCCGCTAGGTACAATAGCAATGGCTCTTGTGGTTTAGGAGCGACTAGGGTGGGAACAGAGGATAGGTAGGTCTTCAAATCTTGCAGCGCAGCATCCGCCTCCGGGGTCCACTCCACGGGCCCTGCCTTCTTCAAGATTTTGAAGAATGGCAAGGCGCGCTCGCAGACTTGGAAATGAACCTGCTCAGTGCAACAACACATCCAGTCAAACGCCTCACATCTTTAACTGTCTTGGGTGCTCGAATCTGCTCGATCGCCTTGATCTTGTCGGGCTTGGCCTCTATCTCCCGGCGGGACACGAAGAATCCAAGTAGCTTGCTGGAAGAAACAGTACGTGCCGCATGGGGTTATGAACGTGGTCTTCTCTTCATCTTCCTTGGACATGAAAATCTGGTGGTACCCGGAGTAGGCATCCAAGAAGGAAAGCAGGTCACATCCAGAGGTGGAATCCATGATCTGATAAATGCGTGGCAAGGGGAATGGGTCCTTCGGGCATGATTTATTTAGATCTGTGAAATCTATGCAAAGCCTCCACTTCCCATTCGCCTTGCGCACTACCACTGGATTTGCCAACCATGTTGGATGCAATACTCCTCTGACCAAACCAGCAGCTTCAAGTTTCTTGATCTCGTCGGCAATGAACTGCCACCGCTCCAAGGCTTGCTTCCGGACCTTCTACTTGACGGGCCGGGCATGAGGGCAGATAGCAAGGTGGTGCTCGATTACCTCCCTAGGAACACCGGGGATGTTAGATGGTTGCCAAGAAAATACATCGACATTCGCCCGCAGGAAGGCAATGAGCGCGCTTTCCTATTTGTCGTCCAGGGTGGAGCTTATAGTAAATGTACCATTAGCGCCAACCAGCCCTGCCGGGACCTTCTTGACAGCAGGCGCAGCAACCTTTGATCTCTTGCTAGTGGAACTCTCCGGCAAGTCATCGACAGGTGCAGCACACTCCGGAGAGGCGCGCTTCCTGGATTCCTTGCCGGTATCCTTGCCAGCTTTTCTCCCTTGCTTATTTTCCTTGGCGGGGACTGTGGCTTCCGCGGCCTCGGCAGCGAGTGCGTCCTTGTACATCTTGTCCACGCATATAATTGCATCCTTCTTGTCTGATGGGATAGAAATAACGCCCATTGGTCCTGGCATCTTCCGGGTGTTGTAGGCATAGTGGGATGCCGCCATGAACTTTGCCAGAGCAGGTCGTCCAAGTATCCCTTTGTATGGCAATGGAAGCTCAACCACATCAAACACAATCTTCTCGGTCCGGTAGTTCAATTCACCTCCAAACGTCACTGGCAGCATGATCTTCCCCTTCGAACGACTCCTGCCGGGGTTGATCCCTTGAAAGGTGCCAATAACCTTGAGCTCTCCTTCTGTTATCTGCAGCTTGCTGATGACCTTGGGAGAAATCAGATTCAACCCGGCCCCGCCGTCAACCAACATCTTTGTGACCTTGAGGTTGCGGATCGTTGGTGAAACCAACAACGGCAAGCACCCTACCGCGGTGGTGCGGTCAGGGTGATCCTCTTCATCAAAGATGATGGGCGTGCGGGGCCATTTGAGTGGTTTCCGAGAATCTACCGCTGGCTCCACAGCACTGACCTCACGCGCCCACTGTTTAAGCTGGCGATGAGAGGAGTGCAAGGATGCACCTCCGTCAATGCACAGGGCGTCAGTGGCCTTCTGGAACTCCTGCTCGCTGGTTTCCTCTTCATCCCCTTCATCGCTCTCGTCATCGCATTCCTTCTTCCCATGGCCTCTGGCAGGCTTCCCTTGATGCTGAGGGATCTTGCCGGGGTGACTTCCTCTGCCACCTCGGCCCTTCCCGCCAACGCCATCTTGGTCTCTCTCTTTGTCACGCTTCTCGTACTCAACCTTCTACTTCTTGACGAGTTGCTCAACTTGATGACACTCTTGGATATCATGGCCCTTGGTCAGATGGATCTTGCAGTATGGCCCGTCAGCCTTTCCAGCCTTCTCGGCCACCACAGCTTCCTGGCAGTCATTGCAAATGGCAACTTCCTTGCCGGGAGCTTCGGTCTTGGCCTTCTTGCCGGTACTAGGAACGCCAGACCCTTCGACAGCCAGAACTATCTTCTCCTTGCGCTTCTTGTTGCGTTTCTTGTTCTTCTTCGTCTGGTTGGCAGCATCATCGTCGTCCTCCGAGTCAATGTCGACGCCGTCTTCTTCTCCGGGGAGTCGCCTCCCCTCCTCTGTTCGGGCACACTTATCCACCAAAGTGTACATCTCATTCATAGTCTTGGGCAACCGGACGTTCATCTTGGAACGTATCCTGCGATTGCGTACGTTGGATTGGAACGCCGCTATCACAGCTGCCTGGTGGATGTCCGGAATGTTCCTGTGCACCCAGCTGAATCTCTGCATATACTTCCACAAACTCTCTCCTTCCTTCTGTGGGAGGAGCTGCAAGTCGCTGGGCTGCCCTGGTTCTTGATGGCCGCCCGTGAAGGCGCCAACAAACTCATTGCACATGTCAGCCCAGGTCGAGATGGAGTTCTCTGGCAAGTGCATCAGCCATGACCTCACATTTGGCTTGAGTGCCAAAGGGAAGTAGTTGGCGAATACCTTCTCATATCTTCCTCCGGCGGCTTGAACAACGATGGTGTAGATGCTCAAGAACTCTGCCGGGTTCATTCTTCCATCATACTTTTCTGGTATCTCTGGCTTGAACGTACGGGCAGACGGCCAACGGACTTGCCGCAGCTCGCGAGTGAAGGCAGGACACCCAACCTTGAAAGGCAGGTATCCATCTCCACTGGGCGCGGGCTCGTCGAGTCGGGACCATTGCACCTATCAGACTAGCGGTGGGTTTCGCGGCGCCGTTCTATGGTGACGCGCACGTCTTCCCCTTGCCTGTCTTCCAGGACCCGCCGCTGATCTCGACGAAGCCATTGATACTTCGTCGTGTTCTTGATTGCGTGGCTCTGGCCGCGGCCCCTACACTGGCTGCCGTGGAGGGGACTACACCGTAGGAGTGACCCCTTCGGTACGGCCAGCGGCTCGGGCCGTTGTTGCTGCCTGTGGAGGCCATGATGGGCCTACCCGCTGTGATCCTCCCGCCTCAGCGAAACCAATGAAGCTCTGAATGGTGGCTCTCCACTCATCCATTTGATCGACCGCTGGAGGAAATCTCAATAGGATTTGGGCCCGCGCCATGGCTTCTGAAGCGGTGCTCGGCATAGACGACGACGCAGATCACAACGTTGCCTGACTTCTGACGGTGCAGGTAGTGGCGGCGCTGTGCTCTCGTCGCCGCGAGCCGGTCGCCAAGGTGGCATGGCGACAAGGCGGATGTGCTTGGGGATTGACGACCCCATTCGGCGCATTGTCTTGGCCAGCTTGCCCTGGGGATGGCGCGTGCCCCACAGCCGCACCCACAGCGGGGGTAGCTAGAAGGTTGCGATTCGCACCAGAGTGAGCGCCATCGCTGCGGCTGTGTCCTTCAGTGAGGTGGAGAGGCGGAGATGGAATATTCTCCCCATTTGCATCTTATGGAGCATGGCCACTAGGATGCTGTTGACGCTGTCGTCCTCCAGTGCCCTCTGCTCCCTCTTTGACCACAGGAGGAACAGTGATCGCACCGCCTGCGCCGGTCACGTCCCCCGCGGCGTCCACGTCCCCATGCGCCCCTGTAGCCCCCATGGCATCAGCGGCTGCATGCGAGGGGGCCTTCGAGGTGGACGGGTGAGCTGTAGCACTGGACTTTTCCTTGGGCGCCTTGGATGATGAAGTCGTCGATGAAGAAGAATATGATGAAGATGACGCGCTGCTTACACCCTCGGGTTCGCAAAAGCGCTTCCCCCAACCTGGCGCGCCAAAGATGTCGTGGTTCAACACGGCCACCTATGGGGCCATCGGCCCCTTGTGGTTCGGCAAGGGGGAAGGTCGCGCTGCACAAAGAGCAAAGACCGTAGACCAGCACAGCAGTGATGACACAGGTAGTTTTTACCCAGGTTCGGGCCGCCACGAGGCGTCAAACCCTACTCCTGCTTTGGTGGATTGATGAAAGGACCGTGGTGGAGACACATCGCTCAAGCCTGGCAAGGTTGCCTCGGGACGAGAGCAGCTACGCGCGTATGAGTGTACAAGGGTCCGAATCCTTTCTAAGGTTGCCACGGCCCTCCTTTTATAGGTCAAGGGGTTACCACAATGGCAAAACAGTTATTACCCAGTGATCAGATAGCCACAGTGCTATCATACCTAACTCTACAGACAGGACAGGGTGCATTAAATGCACCACTTAGTGTCACATTGTGGGGGTAGCTCGGCAAGCCTTGTCATGCTATTCATCCACCTTCTCGCCTGCCTACATGACACGCCTCTGGACGGGTGTTATTTGGGGGTGATCTTCCTCAGAAATTGCTACCACGTGCCAAATAATAGCCACTTAATCACTTGGGGGCTCGACACCGCACCGATAGGTGACTTGCGTTGCTGTGAGGTGGAGCGGTGGCGTCTTGGCGGGGTGATCCACCCTCGGCGTCCCCAGCAAGCTTGCCGGGGAAGTCTTGAGACTTGCCTTCGGGATGACCTCGACCTTACCAGGCTCGCCTGCCTGACAAGGGAGGTTTTTCCTTATTGATATCTTGTTCCTTTGTCTCGTCTTGGTCTTCTTGATCCGCCCTTTGATTTCTCAAAGAGCTATCTCTTCTGCTTGGCCTTGTCTTGGATGATGTAACCTTGCCCTTGAGCCTGTGTACAGTCCGGGCAACACACACCGGGGTTTGTTGCACCCACACGTGTCGTGCTGAGGGTGAAACCCGGCAAGCCTGCCGTGTCACTTAATCATCCTCAGCTTATCATCTTGACACGCCTCTGGACGGGTGTCAAATGAGTGTGATTTTCTTATCATTGAGCTGCCACGTGCTTAGTGAGAGCCACTTAATCACCTGGAGGGCTCGACACCGCATTGACACATGACTGGCGTCACGATGCGGTGGAGCGGTGGTAGCTGGCCTGCGCCTGCCGGGCCATCTTGAAGGGGTGTGCGCTTTGGTCCCTGGTCACCCCGGAGGCGCTGCTGGCGGGCATTTACCTTTGCCCTTGCTTGCGGTGTAGACCTTGCCGGCCTCGCCTGGCCAGCAAGGGACACTCCTCTTGGGATCTTGACTTGTATGCTTAGCTTGGTCTTCTTGATATGCTCCTTGTTCTCACGAAGAGCGGCTTCTCTGGCTTGGTTTTGCGTTACCCATTGGCGCTGGATATATGACTTTCAACACGCCTGTGTATGGGTCTGTTCAACAACTTCAAATGTTTGTTGTACCGACAGGAGCCCCCGGGCCTGGCCCATACGTGCTGCCGGGCATCATTGGGGTAGGCCCTAACAAATGAACAGGCGAACATTTTGGCCATACCTCAATGGGATCCATGTCTTTCTTGATATCTTCTTTGCTTCTTCATGAACATGTGACTAGATCAGTTTCCGATTTCCCCGCGAGTCGTTCTGAACAACGTGGGGCTACCCACGTAATGGTTCGTGGGCCACCAACATTCACGAGGAGGTAACTGCCATTTTACTCACCCCACTACTGTTGCCGTTTTCGCCACGTACGCCGCATGCATTGTGCAAGGTTGGTGGCAGAGACGCAGGGCACGGGAATGAGTGCCATGGCAGAAAGCTTGGCGTCATGGAGAGGCGCAGGAGGGCGGTCTGAGATTCCAAATGTTTGCTAGTGACATTGGTGGACCGGATTGGTCGATCGTGGCGGTTGCCACGGGGTAGTGGGGAGCCAGCCTCCTGCCATGCTCCGCTATAAAAGGGAGCGCGGAGACGGGCGAAAGGACTCACCCATGCACCTCCTTCTTCTTCTTGTGTCCTCTTCTACCATGGTGAGAGGGAGAGGACGCAGTCGTGCTCCTGCAGTGGCGATGAGGACTTCTTCTCGGCAACGCATCCCTGCCCTGGCCGGGGATGCGGGGGTAGAATCCAGCGTTCAAGGTGGTGCTGCGGGATGCGTACGCGGTGGGCGAGGCCCTTGAGGCCGGGGAGGGCGCGGTGGTGCGCTGGTCGCTCCTCCTCCAGCTGCCCTGGCTCTGATGGAGGGCCATGTCGGGGACACGCCGCTGGAGTTCATCGTCAAGCTGCGCGAGACCCCGCGTAGCCACCTTCGGCTTCCTACCCCTTTTGCAAGGGTAATGGAGGTGGAACAGCCGCACGGGTTGAAGTTGCACATGAGGGGTTGTTGTAATGGCAACATGCAAGCGGACGTTGATTTCCCCGCACCTCACGTGATGCTTCTCTGTCGTGGCTGGAAAACTTTCGCACGTGCCCATAGCTTGGCGGAGGGACACGTACTCCATTTTAAGTTAATGGATGCAGATCTGCTATCCATCAAGGTCTTTAGGCGTTCGGGTGCTCGCTTAGGGTGCTGCACGGAGAGCTCAACACACGACGAAAGCTCCTGTTTGAGTGACAGCGACGAAGAGGACACTTACGGTGAAGATGATGCGCCGAGTGGGAGGACGGCGGCTCAGAGTCCAGCTGAGTGCCGGGCACACCGTCACCATCAGTTAGGCGCCGACGGCACCATCATCTGCACCTGGCCTTCTCCCCGGCAAAGCGATTTGCCGGGGTGTTGGGTGTGGATGCCTCCGCCTCCTCCAGCTGGACCCCGGCAGGCTTCCTCGTGGACTCCAGCTTCGTCTTCCCTGCCGGTGTCCCTCCTGCCACGTTCCTCTTGTCAGATTCAGGGCTCCGCAGTCCCAAGAAAGGTTCGAAATCTGGGGCGTGTGCGAAGAACTCAACCTGTCCGGCCAACCAACTCGTCGCCCCACAGCCTAGCTCGATGAACAAGGAAGAAGATGGACACAGCGATTTACCCAGGTTCGGGCCACCTTGCGGTGGAAGACCCTACTCCTGCTTTGTGGTGGATTTGCCTCACGAGGGGCTGAGGATGAACAAGTACAAGGGATGAACAACCTCGCGAGGTCTGCTCTGGTGAGGGTGGAAAGGATCCGATCCCCTACTATGGTGGTGGCTAACCTATATTTATAGTGGCCCTGGTCCTCTTCCCCAAAACATAGGCGGCAAGGGATTCCACAACGGTCAATTTGAAAGGGGACAAGTAGTACATCTTATCTTGATGAAAGGTGGTCTTCACCTGCAAAGCATCTGGTTGTGATGCTACGGTGGGCTCGGCGATGACATCCGTCCTGCCGAGCTGGCGACCTTGGTCTTGTTGCACTGAAATGGAAACCTTTGCCTGAGTCCTCGGGAACCCATGCCTGCGCTTGCCTCCTTAGCACCAAAGAGGAAACTGTCTTCCCTGCACCCGCTGGCACCCGCCTGGCCTTCATCGTCATGGCTTGTGTCACTGCAACCTCATGAGGTTGGGCACCTGCATAGGAATCTCCGCTCCTCAGGAGGCAGCCTGGGGAGGCCGCTCCCTCAGGAGGTCTTGGTGTCGTCCGCCTCGTGAGGCTTGGCCCCTTGCGAGGGTCTTGTCTTGTTAGTCTTTGTAGATAGGCCGTACCAGGCCGTCGATGGGGCCACGCCGTGGGCCGCAGGCAGGCAAGTCTGTGTACCCTGGTTCCCAGAACGCCGACACCTCTGGTCTTGGCGGTGGTGACCAGGGCATCCCCTAGCTGCTCCTTCTGTCCTTCTCGCTTCGCCCCCGCCCTCCCGATCTTGTCAGGCTACGTCCCGCGGGCCCTAACGGGGTCAGGCTGGGCTTCTGCCTAGGCACCCCTTTTGCCCTCTTCACCTCCCTTTGTAGCTCCTAGGAGGAGAGGGACAAGAAAGGCATTATGGGGCACTTATCCTTTTTCAATCTAAAAGATGTAGGCACTTGCCAAACTTTAGCTTAAATTATGTACCCTTTCATCCATATTTGTACCCTGTATGGTTTGTACTTGTTTACCCGCATATTAATGAAAAAAAGATATGCTGGTCGGGCGCTTGTGCATGTATCATGTCCATGCTGAGGAATGACTCCTCTATACTTCCAAGTAAACAAGGTTTTCCGGCAAGACATCTTGCCAGTACCTTCCGTTGATGCTGCAGGGCTCAGCCTGGCGGGTTAAGAGCGTGGAAGAGAACCGGCCCCTTGTCAACCTTTTTTTCCAAATGCTACTGCGACGAGCCTAACTGAAGTAATCTTCGAATCAAAGGATGGGAGCACAAATGTTTGAGGGCGACAAGGTTTTTCTACGTATAAGCTTTTCACATAGGGGCATGCGATGGATGGTTAGGGGAACTTATCTGCTTTACGCTGCCGGGGATCGATACGCCAGTTTGTCCTCACTTCCTCCCTTCGGGGAGTTTATCCGTGATAGGAGTCCTGCTGTTAGTACAGAGGAAAACAACAGCATACGATCTCTTCTATATGATTTAAGGACAATAGCAAAGTCAGTCTTAAATAAACATGCATGCAAGTTTTAGGCGCCAACACTTCATTTTATTATCTTTGCACAGGGTATGCGCCTGGCTTTGTACAAAGGGTTACATGCGCATCGGCAAGGCTTGTACAAAAGGTGGTTACCGGGAGCTGAGCCCGGTAGCCGCGCCTTACGGGTAGAACTTACGAAGATGCTCAATATTCCATGAGTTCTGCATTTTAATGATATCTTCGGTCTCCAGACAGACTGTGCCAGGTCTGGTGACTTGTACTACCCGGTAAGGGCCTTCCCACTTAGGTGTCAACTTGTTGGAACCCTTGGCGAACTAAACACGCCTAAGGACAAGGTCGCCTTCCTCCAGGCTCCGGGCGTGAATCATGTGGCTATGGTAGCGGCGTAGGGCTTGCTGGTAGCATGCAGCACGCACAACGGCCCGGAGATGATCTTCCTCGAGGAGCACGGCATCGTCATGCCGGAGCTGCTTTTTCTCTACTTCATCGTAGGCAAGTACTCGAGGTGACCCGTATATGAGTTTCGTGGGGAGCACTGCTTCTGCCCCATACACTAGGGAGAAGGGAGTCTGGCCGGTGGCTCGATTTGGTGTCATCCGAGGGACCAAAGAACCACCGGCAGCTCATCGATCCATTGCCTGCCGCATTTCTGCAACCTGTCAAAAGTTCTCGTCTTGAGCCCATGCAGCACTTCAGCATTCATCCTCTCTGCTTGACCGTTGCTTCAGGGATGAGCAATAGAGGCAAAAGAGACCTTGCTCCCAAGGCTTTGGACGTACTGCATGAAGGCGCGGCTCGTGAACTGGGTGTCGTTATCGGTGATCACTCTGCTGGGTACTCCAAAACGGCACACCAATCCTTTCAAGAACTTGACGGCTGATTGTGCAGTCACCTTCCTCTCTGGTTCCACCTTAGGCCACTTTGTAAACTTGTCGATTGCAATGTACAAGAGTTCAAAGCCTCCGGTAGCACGGGGAAGGGGCCCAAGATATCGAGCCCCCAGACCGACAATGGCCAGAATAAAGGGATCATCTGGAGAGCTTGAGCTGGTTGATGAATGTTTTTGAAATGGAACTGGCAAGCTTCACACTTGGTGACTAGCTCAGTTGCATCCTGGAGGGCTGTGGGCTAGTAGAAACCCTATCGGAAGGCTTTTCTGACCAGAGCTCTTGATCCAATGTGAGAGCCACACATACCCCCATGTATCTCTGCCAATAGCTTCAGCCCATCTTCCCGGCAAATGCGCTTCAATTTCACCCCATTTGGCCTCTTTCTGTATAAGGTGTCATCAACAAACTGGTACATACTGGACCATCGGGCTACTTTTTCAGCTTCTTCGTGTTCTTCAGGAAGTTCTCCTGTTTGAAGAAAACGGGCTATGTGCTGCGCCTAAGCTAGAGCCAGTGGCTCAACAACAAGGACTAAAGGCACCTCCTCATTCGTGGGAGCGCTCCCCTCTACCGCAAGAACTTGTGGTTCTGCAGGAGGGCGCGGCTCACCAACCAAAGAGAGGCTACCCCACCAGCCTCTCTACCTGCAGCTTTGGGAAGTTCTGCCGGGAAATGCTTGTCGGGGTTCAACTTTCTTCTTTTTCTGGCCATCGTTGAAGGGGATACTGATGGTTGAGTTAGATGGAGGACAAAAGTTTCTGGTTCCATAGGGAGCTTTTGTGCGGAGCACTTTGACAAATGATCGGCGATGCTATTTTCCACTCGTGGCACGTGCTCTGCTTGCAATCCATCAAAGTGCTCTTCCAACTTTCTCACTTCCTCCACATATGCCTCCATCAACGGGCTCTGATAATGTTTGTTGACTTGCCTCACCACTAATTGAGAATCTCCGTGGATGATTAGTTTATTGATTCCGAACTCCACCGCAATTCTGAGTCCGGCAAGGAGCCCCTCATATTCAGCAGTGTTGTTGGTGCCCTTCTCCTGGGGAAAGCACATTTGAATCACATATTTGAGATGCTCTCTGGTGGGTGCGATAAGAAGCACGCCGGCTCCAGCACCCTGCAATGAGAAAGCACCATCAAAATACATGATCCACTCTCGAGGCGCTTTTTTGCCGTGCAGAACTATTTCTGGCACTTCTTCGTCTGGAGTGGGCGTCCATTCTGCAATGAACTCTGCCAATGCCCTGCACTGAATAGTTGAGGTGCTTTCATACTTTAAGCCAAAGCTTGACAATTCTAGTGCCCATTCGAGTATTCTGCCTATGGCTTCGAGGTTCCTCAATATGCGCTGCAGTGGAAAATGGTGACAACTGTGATCTCGTGGGCTTGGAAGTAGTGGCACAATTTCGTCGAGGCCATGATAAGGCCGAAGATCAGCTTTTGTACTCCAGAGTACCTTGACCTAGCCCCCTGTAATAGGGAGCTGACAAAGTAGACTGGCCGTTGCACTACTTTTTTCCTTGCCGCGGTTTTAAGATCACCTTCGCTGGCTTGCTCCGTCTCCTCTTGATCTGCGTCCAGGCCTGCCGCGACTGGTTCAGTTCCATCTCCGGAGGGTGTAGTTGCTGCAGCTGCTTCCTCATCCACTTCTCGCTGCGCCACCAGTGCCGCACTAACCACTTGATTCGTCACAGCTAAATATAGGAACAACGGCTCTTGTGGCTTAGGCATGACTAAGGTGGGAGCAGAGGAAAGGTAGGCTTTCAGGTCTTGCAGCGCTGCTTCTGCTTCCGGGGTCCACTTCATCGGGCCAGCCTTCTTCAAGATCTTGAAGAAAGGCAGGGCACGCTCGGCAGACTTAGAGATGAACCTACTCAGTGCGGCAACGCATCCAGTCAAACGCCTCACATCTTTAACAGTCTTGGGTGCTTGTATTTGCTCGATCGCTCTGATCTTATTGGGGTTGGCCTCTATCCCCTGCTGGGACACAAAGAAACCAAGGATCTTGCCAGATGGGACTCCAAACACACATTTCTCAGGGTTTAGCTTCAGATTGATCTTGCGTAGGTTTGCGAAGGTCTCTTCTAAGTCTTGAATGAGTGTTGGTATGTCCTTAGTCTTGACCACTATATCATACATATAAGCTACTACATTCCTGTGCAGCTGGGGCTCGAAACCAACTTGCACTACCCTTGCAAAAGTGGATTCGGCGCTCTTTAACCCGAAAGGCATTCATACAAAGCAATACGTGCCACATGGAGTTATGAACGCGGTCTTCTCTTCATCTTCTTTGGCCATAAATATCTGATGGTATCCGGAGTACGCATCCAAGAAAGATAGAAAATCACACCCGAAAGTGGAATCAACAATTTGATCAATGTGCGGCAGGGGGAAAGGGTCTTTTGGACATGCTTTGTTCAAGTCCGTGAAATCAATGCAGAGCCTCCATTTCCCGTTTGCCTTGCGCACCACCACTGGATTCACCAACCAAGTTGGATGCAGTACCCGTCTGACCAAACGAGCTGCTTCAAGTTTCTTGATTTCCTCGGCAATAAACTGCTGCCGCTCTAAGGCTTGCTTTCTGACCTTCTGCTTGACGGGCCGAGCATGAGGACAGACGGCAAGGTGGTGCTCAATTACCTCCCTGGGAACACCGGGGATGTCAGACGGTTGCCAATCAAACACATCGACATTCGCCCGCAGGAAGGTAACGAGCGCGGTTTCCTATTTGTCATCAAGGGTGGAGCTGATGGTGAATGTACCGTCAGCGCCATCCTGCCTTGCTAGAACCCTCTTCACATTAGTTGAAGCAACCTTGGGTCTCTTGCTAGTGGAACTCTTCGACAGGTCATCAACAGGAGCGGCACACTCTGAAGAGGCGCGCTTCCCGGAGTCCTTGCCGGCATCTCTGCTAGTCTTCTTTCCCTTCTTTGTTTCCTTAGCGGGAGCTGGGCCGTCAGCTGCCTCAGCTGCTACCGCGTCCTGATACATCTTATCTACACATATGATCGCATCTTTCTTGTCTGACGGGATGGAAATGACGCCCATCAGCCCTAGCATCTTCAAGGTGTTGTAGGCATAGTGGGATGCTGCCATGAACTTTGCCAAAGCTGGATGGCTAAGAATCCCATTGTAAGGCAGAGGAAGCTCAACAACATCAAACACGACCCTCTCGGTCCGGTAGTTCAGTTCCCCGCCAAATGTCACAGGCAATGTGACATTCCCTTTGGGCCGGCTCCTGCCGGGCTTGATTCCTTGGAATGTACCCGTGGCCTTGAGTTCTTCATCAAGGATCTGTAGCTTGCCTACCATTTTAGGGGAGATCAGATTCAGCCCAGCCCCGCCTTCAACTAGCATCTTTGTTACCTTGAGGTTGCAGATCGTTGGGGAGACCAACAACGGCAAACACTCTACCGCGGTAGTGCGGTCAGGGTGATCCTCTTCGTTCAAGATGATAGGCGTGCGGGACCACTTAAGTGGCCTTCGAGAATCCACAGTTGGCTCCACGGTATTGACTTCACGCGCCCATTGCTTGAGCTGCCGATGGGAGGAGTGCAAGGATGCACCCCCATCAATGCACATGGCTTCAGTTGCCTTCTGGAATTCTTGTTCACTGGTTTCTTCTTCATCCTCTTCATCACTCCCATCATCTCCTTCTTTCTTTTCACGGCCTCTGGCGGGCTTCTCCTTCTACTGCAGAGTCTTGCCACGGCAGCCTCCTCTACTACCACAGCCTTTCCCGCCAGCAACCTCTTGGCCTTTCTCCCTGTCACGCTTCTCATATTCACCCTTTTGCTTCTTAACAAGCTGCTCGACTTGATGACACTCTTGGAGGTCATGGCCCTTGGTGCGGTGGATTTTGCAGTACGGCCCGTCAGATTGCCCGGCCTTTTCCGCTACCGCGGCTTCCTGGCAATCAGCGCACGTAGCAGCTCCCTTGCCGGGGGCCTCGGTCCTAGTTTTCTTGGTGGCACTAGGATCACCTGAGCTCTCAACGGCCAATATTGTCTTCTCTTTCCGCTTCCTATTGCAACTCCGGTTCCTCCCCTTCAGGTTGGCGGCACCGTAATCGACATCTGAATCAATTTCGACGCCAGCCTCCTCTCCGGGGAGTCGCCTCCATTCTTCAGTCCGAGCGCACTTATCCGCCAAGGTGTACAGCTCGTTGATGGTCTTGGGTAGCCGGGCATTCATCTTGGTCCGCATCCTTCTGTTGCGCATGTTCGAATGGAACGCGGCAATCACGGCTACAGGGTGTATGTCTGGAATGTTACGATGCACTCGACTGAACCTCTGTATATACTTACGCAAATCCTCCCCTTCCTTTTGTGGAAGGACCTGCAGATCACTGGGCTGTCCAGGCTCTTTGTGGCCACCTGTGAAGGTGCCAAACGAACTCATTGCATAAGTCTGCCCATGATGAAATAGAGTTTTCTGGCAGGTGCATCAGCCATGATCTCACATTTGGCTTAAGTGCCAAAGGGAAATAGTTCGCGAACACCTTCTCATCTCTGCCTTCGGCGGCTTGGACAACAATTGTACATATGCTCAGAAACTCTACCGGGTTTAACTTTCCATCATATTTTTCTGGCAGCTCAGGCTTGAAGACTCGAGCAGATGGCCAGCGGACCTGCCGCAGCTCACGAGTGAAGGCAGGGCACCCAATCTCGAAAGGCAAGTACCCACCAGCACTGGGCGCGGGCTCATCGTCGTCTGGGCCATTGCATCTGTCGGACTGGCGGCGTGCCTCTCGGTGTCGTTATATGGTGATGCGTGCATCTTCCTTCCGCCGTTCTTCCAGAACTTGCCACTGATCACGACGGGTTTGAGGGTCAGACGAAGCCATCGACGTCTCGTCGGGCTCGTCGACTCTTTGAGCTTGCCGAGGTTGCTGCTAGGCCTGCTGCCGCGGAGGGGATTGCGTCATTGGCGCAGCCCCCTTAGCACGGCCATTGCCTCCCGGTGCTGTCGTCGTTCATCGGCATCGTGACGGCTCCGCATGTTGTGTGTTACCGGCCTCAGCAAAGCCAATCAAACTCCGGATGGTGGCCCTCCACTCATCCATCTTGTCAGCCATTGGCGGGAAGTTCAACAGGAGCTGGGCTCGCGTCATTGCTTCCGTGAGCGTGGTTGGCATGGCCAACGAAGCGGACCGCGACGTCGCTCGACTCCTGGTAGAACCAACAGGAGTGTCGTCGCGTTCTTGCCTTGCGGACCGGTCGCCAAGGTGGTCTGGTGGTGAGTGGGGCGTGTCTGGGGGTCGACGGCCCCGCTCGGTGCCCCGTCCTGCCCATCTTGCTCCGGGCAAGGGGTGCGCTTCATGGCCGCGCCCGTAGCGGGCAAGACTAGAGAGTCGCGGCTTGCGCCTGAGCGGGCGTCGCTGTTGCGACCGCGTCCACCAGTGCGGCGGGGAGGTGGAGACTGGGCGTCCCCTCCACCCGCAACTTCCGGGCCAAGCTCGTCAGGACGCTGCTGATGTTGCCCACCCCTGGCGTTTCCTGCTCCAGCTTCGGCCGCGGGGGACACAACGGCGGCGCCGCCTACACCGATTGTGTCGCCAGCGGCACCCGCCTCAACGTTGTTGTGGTGCCGATGGCGTCCGTGGCTATGTGCGAGGGGGCCTTCGAAGTGGATGGATGTGCGGTCACGCCGGGTTTCTTCTTAGGCGCCATGGACGGAGAGGTTGATGATGAAGAAGACGATGATGAAGATCGACGCGCTGTTCGCAACTTCTGATTCGCAGGCAAGCGATTCCCCCTACCTAGCACGCCAAAGATGTCGTGGGTGAGCACGATCATCTATGGGGCCGTGAGCCCCTTTGTGGTTCGGCAAGGGGGAGATCACGTTGCACAAAGAGCGGAAGCCATGAGGCAGTCCGACGATGGGGCTCTGATCGTTTTTACCCAGGTTCGGGCCGCTGAGAAGCGTAAAACCCTACTCCTACTTTGGTGGATTGGATGGGAGAAACACGATAGCACGCAACGCTCAAGCCCGGCAAGGTGGCCTCGAGGATCCGGCAACACGTACAAGTGTGAGGGGGTCCAAATCCCTCTCTAGTTTGCCTTGGACCTCCTTTTATAGCTCAAGGGGTAACCACAGTGGCAAAACAGTCATTATCTTGTGATTAGATAGCTAACAGTGCTATCATACCTAACTCTGACTGTTAGGATAAAGTGCATTAAATGCACCGCTAGGTGTCGTGCTGAGGGTGAAACCCGGCAAGCCTGCCGTGCCACTTAATCATCCTCAGCTTATCATCCTGACACGCCTCTGGACGGGTATCAAATGAGTGTGATCTGCTTATCATTAAGCTGCCACGTGCTTAGTGAGAGCCACTTAATCACCTGGAGGGCTCGACACCGCATGGACTGTAGGGTAACGCAGCAGAAAACAAAAAATTTCCGACCTACGCACCAGCCTAGGACCACTATGGAGACTGCATACAAGGTTTGATCATTTTCGTTACCGACTCGTAGCGCAGCGAAAGTAGAGTCGATGACGATCGGTGGTGCAGATCCCCGCAGCTAGGATTTACAACCTCCCAACCGCGAGGATGTATACCCTCGTCTTCCCTTCGGACAGCCCTCCGGGAGGCGGTCGAACAGTCCCCCGGACGGTGTCGCGGACAGCCCTTCGGGAGGACCTTCGAAACTCGAACGGTCACTCGGACAGCCCTTCGGGAGGACTCACAGAACTCGGACCGTCACTTGGACAGCCCTTCGGGAGGCACTCACGAACAGCCCCTCGGGCACTAAGATCGAAACTACGACCTCTCTACAGAGTTGCACACATACGGTGTCAACTATCCGGCAGGGCTTCGCCGTCCAGAACTAGTTCCCACCGGAACCCAGACAGCCTTTCGGCTCTACGAAACTCTTTTCGGGGGAGGGAGAGAGAAGCCAGATCATTGCATGGCACTTGTATGTGAGAAGGAGTGAGTCTTTAGGCAGCCCCCTCCACCCCTATTTATAGGCCAAGCCCAAGGGTGGCTTCTCCAAGAAGCCAAGGGGAAAAATACCAAAGGACCCTCAAGGTGGCTTCTCCAAGAAGCCACCCAAAAAGCACTTTCACTATTCACGACGACATTTTTCAGCGTCCGTTCAAACTGAAAATATTTATGTGGGCTTAGAACATTTCCAGTACCCACTAAAATAATTTTCAACGCGTTCTGGAACAATTCCAGTTTAGTGATTTCATCTGCGAAAAGCATCTGAAGTGGTTCCGGCAGCCCCGGAACATTTCGGGTTTTTCTTCCAGAAAATTCCCAGAAGTTTCCAGAATGATTCTGGCATCCTCCAAGAATTATCAGGCATGTGCCGAAACCATTTTGACTTAATGGTATCCCCTGAAACAACTTTTCAGTTTCACCGGAACTCATCCGGTGACCTCTCTCTGCGGAACTTTTCCGCTGTCCGAAACTTTTCGGTGTCCGAAACTTTTTCGCTGATTTTCTCTCAGACTCCCTGTCTAGTATTCAGCAGATAGATGACCCTTAAGCGTGTGACCCTATAGGTTCGGTGAAGTATAGACATGACACGGAACCCCTTCCGATCAATGATCAACATCGGAGCCGTGGACACCCATATTGACCCCTATACCCACACGAATGAATATTCGAGTGAACCTCCAGTTGCCGTGTGCTATTCCTGTTGCTTCGCGATATGTTACAAATACCCGAGGTGAGACATGTAGGCATTCCCGTGGATCAACAACTTGTCCACTATGCTAGTTACCTCATTACCGGTATTGTTCTCTTTTCTCGTTACCGTGTTCCGGCATCCCCGTGATCAAATCACATAGTGTCTGGCCAGACGATGATGGATACCGTAACACCGAGAGGGCCCAGAGATATCTCTCCATCGTCGGAGGAGCAAATCCCAATCTTGAGCTATCAAGTTACTTGACATACTTTCCCATGAACCCGTAAGCCGCCGTAATAGCCATCCATTTACGGATGACGTTTAACAAACCCCAAAGTTCATGAATCAAGCATGAAGAAACTCAATACTCTCATGGTCTGAGGAATCATGCAAACATTAACCATCTCTGTGTTATTAACCATAAACTTGTGACGAATGTATCTCATAGCATAACATCAATCGGGTCGATTCAACACAAATGTTCTTCTAACATTTGTGCCCTCAAAGTTGCTGGCATAGACATGCCTATGATTGGGAAAACATAATCATCATGCAACACCTGAGCTAGTCTTAGAGGCATGACTAGGAATACATTTTACCGTTTATTATTCCACACGTGCACATGGGTTTTCCCCAGAGCCTTTATGGATATACGGGCTCGGGAACCACAGCAGTTATAGCATGGAACATAAACCTAATTATGAACACGGAGATAAATAATAACATTTATTATTGCCTCTAGGGCATATCTCCTACAGACTCCCACTTGCACTAGAGTCAATAATCTAGTTAATGCTAATGCACTTTACACCTGTGGCACACCGGAGCAACTACCTGCAGTAGTGTCCCATTGACAAAAGCCATCTTGGAACCATACTAAGTTCATGAATGAACTATATGATTCAACATCTTCTTTCTCGCTTTTAAAAGCGGCAACATACTTCGCCTCTGTTATAGAATTCGCCACAGTAACTTGTTTGGAACAATTTCCAACTACCGTGCCACCATATTGTGTTTTACACAAAACCCTCAAATTAAATCAAAAATCGCTTGGAGCATGGATGAAGACTGTATCGATGTAACCTTTTACAACGAAATCTTCATGATCTCCGCTTGCGAGAAAACATGTCATCAGTGCTACTATAGTACTCAATGACCCTTTTTCACTGTTGTCCCATGATCAGAACTTTTGATCACCTTGGTATTTATACTCGCAACAACTTTGGAGTATTGGACATATCTGGTTGTTTTTACATACCATGGAATACATGATTAATCCAAACACAAGAGTGTGTGGAATCTCCATCATGTATTTTGCTCATCAGTGTTTTGGGACACCGAGTCTTGCAAAAACTCTTTCCATGTGACTTCGGCAAGAATCACTCCTTGACGGTTTTTAATGCTAAAAGGTTTTAGCATTTTGTCAATATGTATCTTTTCTCAGCCCCATCAGGTAAATCTATCTCCATAGATCATCATGCCTAATATTAAGGCTATTTAGCCCAAGCACTTCATCAAAAAACCCTTTTTAAATGAAGTCCTAATTCGTGTCAAGAAATTTAATTCCAATTAACAATGTGTCAAGCACACAACGTTTTTAGAAATATTATTATGCTCCCACTTACTTTCTTGAATCACAAGCATCTTCGTTACCCATTGATGAAGTCAAAACCCTTTTAACCATTTCATCAAAACACAAAGATTCCAACTCCATTTTGCTCTCTTCTGTCCATTGCTGGAACTCTGAAGTTTGCATACTTACTAGCATCCTCTGGATTGACAAAATACCTTGGACTGTAACACATGCAAGTCCTTGGTTTCATTTCCATCAGGTGGAAATCCTTTTGTCATCCATTGTTTTATATCTCATGATATGAAATATGTATTAATTGCTAGTTCAACCCGAACCGACTTTAAGCATCGCTACGATGAAGCAACCTTATCGTAGTCAACTCCTTGAACTTGTATATTGCAACAAGTCGAGCTTTCTGGATAAAACATTTTTATTCGTATCAGTTATAGTTCCATAAATATTCGTCGGACTCTAAGTCTTCCGAAAGGTGTATCAAGGTTTTAATCTTGAATCACTTATATGGAAACTATCTCGGATTGTATTGGCATTTAGCCAATTCCGGAGTCAGGGCCCATCAACGCTTCCTTGTGTATCGTAGGTATACTGTTGTCTAACAACAATATCTCATTTGCGCACCTGAGAGGTTTGCACGAGCCTTGCCTACGTGGTTCAGCTGCAAGTTCGACCGAAGTCCATACATTTTATTGTAGAGACTTCCGTATCAGTCGCAGTAGGAAACTCTGGAATTGCTTCCAAGGTCTCTTTCCTTTGACCTGATGACGAAGATACTGTTTATCTTGTCGAGTTGCACTATTCTCCCACTCACCTTTTGAAAGAACCATTTTCTTCAAAAAGCATACCGTTCTTTGTGGCAAACCTATTTGCCTTGGTATAGTGAGGGAGGAATACCCAATTACTTGGGATAACCTACAAAGTAGCACTTGCCTGATTTGAAATAGGTTTGTAACCTTTTACACAAGCCCCATATTCCAAATGTTAAGAAAAGATATGACATGGTTGGGCATACCATACCATGGTGTCATTTCAACAGACCCGATGGAGCTCTTTTCAGTGTAAAAGCCGCAGTCTCTAAAGCATCACCTTAAAAGGGATAATGGCAAATTTATTCATGTCATCTTTGATCTTACCATGTCATAAATGGTTCGATTACATCTTCACGGACTTTCCACTCACAGTGGTGTTCCGGGAGGTGTAAGTTATGAAACTCTTTTCACAACTCATCAGACATTCGCTAAACTTGTAACTCAAATATTTCTTTCTGCAATCGAATTGTAGAAACATAATTTTCTTGTTACAATAACTTCTACTTCATTTTGAAAACCTTTCAAATGATTTCAAAAGATCCAGACTTACATCTCATCAAGTAAATATCCATATATCTACTTGAGTCATTTCTGAAGATAGATAAATCCACTACTTGCAACAACATTTATCGGACTACATACATCAAAATGTATGATCACCAATAAGTTCTTTGCTCGTTCCTTATGGCCTGTGAACGGTATTTCAGTCACTTCACTTTTCGGAGGAAAGTTGCAAGTGTCAGGTGATTCAAAATCAAACGACTTCAAAATCCATCATAATGGAATTTTCCATGCGGGTTTCTCCAATGTGACCAAATGCAGTGCCACACTTGTGTGGTATTCTTTTAGTCTTATGACATTTAGCGTCAGTGTTATGGATGTATCATATTACCATCAATATTCATAACATACGTCCCATCGATGATGGAAGTATGGCCCTCATGTTATTCATAATACTGAATAGCAATTGTTCTTCTATGAACAACCCTTTTGCAACAAACATTGTGCAATGGGCTAGAGTGTGTAAAACTCTAAAATGAATTATCAAAGTTTATACTGAGGTAATGTATTATTATCAATATTCATAACATACATCTCACTCATAATGAAAGTATGGCCCTTATGTTATTCATAACACCGAACATCAAAAGTTCTCTTATGAACAACCTTCTTGCAAGATAACTTATGCAATGGGCTAGAGTGTGTAAAACTCTAAAATGAATTATCAAAGTTAATACTGAGGTAATGTATTATTATCAATATTCATAACATACATCTCACTCATAATGAAAGTATGGCCCTTATGTTATTCATAACACCGAACATCAAAAGTTCTCTTATGAACAACCTTCTTGCAAGATAACTTATGCAATGGGCTAGAGTGTGTAAAACTCTAATTGAATTAGGAAAATAAACACAGACGGTAATACACCGATGGAAGGTACAGTAACATTTACTATGTTCTCTGTGTATACCTAAACCTCATTCCTGGCTAGTCTTTCAGGCCATAGTAATTCTTACATCGAGTTGCAACAGAATGCAATCGAGCGGGTATCTTTGTGATTAACTCACAATACCCAAGAATCAGTGATTAACAATTTAATCATAATTCCCAAGAACTATATCTTTGACCAGCCTTCTATACATCAAAAACTTGTATGACATTCATACATGAGCTGGATATTCCAGTCTTCTTTCTCATTGCCTTTATACTTCTAACAGTTTAACTTTTAGTATTTCTCCTACTCTCAGAAGAAGCACACAACTTAAGAGTGGCATCAGCCCTGGACTTCCTAGGCGTGAAAGTTTCACTGACACCCTTCGGACACTTCCTTTCTCTTTAAGTTGTTGTTTTATTCACCTTTCATCATATGACAGGCGTTCTTCTGGATCCCTCTCTTATCAGTCTAATGCATAGTAAACTCCTTTACTAATAGTTTGCAAACAAACATTTCTTTGGATATCTCATATCTTTTAGCCTTTGTCTATCTCTGAAAATGATTTTCAGATTCCATGAATATCACATAACTATCCAAACTTTCGAAGTTCGGGTCTCATGGAAGCAAACATATTGCACTTGACTGAAATGGAATTCCAGCTTTTGGATCGAAGGACGAGAGTCACATGATCCATAGCATAAGCGAGAGAATACCGAAAGTATGCGATAGGACAAAGTCCTTCTCGGCACTCTTGAGGACAATCCTCACATTACGTTGCCAACCGTAAAGTTTTAACCAGATATTTAACTGCTATTCAATTTTAATAGGGAAGGTGGAAACGCGAGCCATTATTCTACAACTATTTTGCAAATCACACTTAGACAGTGTTCAAAATTAATTGCACTGAGAATTAAACAAGTTAATTCAAAGTGCGCTCCCACTCAAATCAATATCTCTCATAATTGATTGTGAGTGATACAAGACCCGCATTTCCATTCAACGCCATTGAACGAGATGAACACTGATGGCGCGAACTTCAATTGGTAGGCAAACTTGCCAATCACATCTCTATGTGACTCTTGTTCATCTTTCGATGGGCGTGTTCCGAGCTCAGGGAGATCCTTCCAGAACGTCAAGACAACCAAGTGATCTCGCTGCGAGGTCTCAACTCACCCGCCTCACACATCCCTAATCGTTCGCACCCAGGGAGATCCTGTGATGCCCCGAAAAGTTAGGTGCCGTGACGGTGCTACACTTGGGAGAACACTAACTACTTGATATTTTTGTGAGAGATCACCCTAATAAAAGCGACTACCGCGCAATCAAGAAGGGTGCATCATAAGGGATAAACATCTCAGGCAATTCATAATAGCATGATATGGTATAGCCCTTTCTGACGGAGAAGTCTTGTATTTCTTCGTCTTTGGCATTCGCGTCGGTGTTCACCTTTGCGAAGATTGCCACCACCTTGTCGATGCACCAGATAATATTGCTATCTCTATAGCTAATAAAATAATGCATTACACAAGGTTGACACGCAGGTCATTTAAAGTGCAATCATATGGCTCCAGCCATCATGCCAAATCATGACACGCAGGTCATGTTAATCAATTTACATCATATAGTCATCTCATACATAATCAAATTATTATGAGCACTGCTATACCACATCACATGCACATGCAAACCCTCCTGCAAAACCAAGTTAGACGCCTCTAATTGGTTCATGCAAAAACTTGTTTTACGTGGCTTCTAAGGTTTCGAAACAAACCGAAGCTACCAACGTCCATCATCAAGTATGATAATTCAAGCGCTAGATTAACAACGCGGGGTGTATGAAACACGAGATAATAAAATCTCGAGCCCCATACTAAACTTCGTCATACGCATGACCCCCGTGCAGATCATATCTGCATTGCCCTTTCGTTTGCGAAATTTCATCTTTCTTTTTAACTACGGTGGAATTCAATGAACTGTTAGCACTTCGTTGATCAATCAGGATCGCGGATTGCCAGAACCTTGAAACTCCACCATACTGTTATCAAGATCAGAAATATGCAAATTCCAGGGAAGCAACAAGAACATCAGGTAACAGATTTCATCTGCTACCCGCACAAATAATTTTCAGTAATAGAACTCATCTACTACCTAATTATATTGTGCAACACCCATACATCTCTATGTATTCTAGATCGCAACCTGCATCTACGCATAGCACGGCTCATGATGCCACTGTAGGGTAACGCAGCAGAAAACGAAAATTTTCCGACCTACGCACCAGCCCAGGACCACTATGGAGACTGCATACAAGGTTTGATCATTTTCGTTACCGACTCGTAGCGCAGCGAAAGTAGAGTCGATGACGATCGGTGGTGCAGATCCCCGCAGCTAGGATTTACAACCTCCCAACCGTGAGGATGTATACCCTCGTCTTCCCTTCGGACAGCCCTCCGGGAGGCGGTCGAACAGTCCCCCGGACGGTGTCGCGGACAGCCCTTCGGGAGGACCTTCGAAACTCGAACGGTCACTCGGACAGCCCTTCGGGAGGACTCACAGAACTCGGACCGTCACTTGGACAGCCCTTCGGGAGGCACTCACGAACAGCCCCTCGGGCACTAAGATCGAAACTACGACCTCTCTACAGAGTTGCACACATACGGTGTCAACTATCCGGCAGGGCTTCGCCGTCCAGAACTAGTTCCACCGGAACCCAGACAGCCTTTCGGCTCTACGAAACTCTTTTCGTGGGAGGGAGAGAGAAGCCAGATCATTGCATGGCACTTGTATGTGAGAAGGAGTGAGTCTTTAGGCAGCCCCCTCCACCCCTATTTATAGGCCAAGCCCAAGGGTGGCTTCTCCAAGAAGCCAAGGGGAAAAATACCAAAGGACCCTCAAGGTGGCTTCTCCAAGAAGCCACCCAAAAAGCACTTTCACTATTCACGACGACATTTTTCAGCGTCCGTTCAAACTGAAAATATTTATGTGGGCTTAGAACATTTCCAGTACCCACTAAAATAATTTTCAACGCGTTCTGGAACAATTCCAGTTTAGTGATTTCATCTGCGAAAAGCATCTGAAGTGGTTCCGGCAGCCCCGGAACATTTCCGGTTTTTCTTCCAGAAAATTCCCAGAAGTTTCCAGAATGATTCTGGCATCCTCCAAGAATTATCAGGCATGTGCCGAAACCATTTTGACTTAATGGTATCCCCTGAAACAACTTTTCAGTTTCACCGGAACTCATCCGGTGACCTCTCTTTGCGGAACTTTTCCGCTGTCCGAAACTTTTCGGTGTCCGAAACTTTTTCGGTGATTTTCTCTCAGACTCCCTGTCTAGTATTCAGCAGATAGATGACCCTTAAGCGTGTGACCCTATAGGTTCGGTGAAGTATAGACATGACCTGG
Source organism: Thinopyrum elongatum (assembly GCA_011799875.1). Taxonomy (NCBI): domain Eukaryota; kingdom Viridiplantae; phylum Streptophyta; class Magnoliopsida; order Poales; family Poaceae; genus Thinopyrum; species Thinopyrum elongatum. The sequence goes on along the minus strand of CM022301.1, from coordinate 508,382,671 downwards.
AACCCCTTCCGATCAATGATCAACATCGGAGCCGTGGACACCCATATTGACCCCTATACCCACACGAATGAATATTCGAGTGAACCTCCAGTTGCCGTGTGCTATTCCTGTTGCTTCACGATATGTTACAAATACCCGAGGTTAGACATGTTGGCATCCCCGTGGATCAACAACCTGTCCACTATGCTAGTTACCCCGTTATCGGTATTGTTCTCTTTTCTCGTTACCGTGTTCCGGCATCCCCGTGATCAAATCACAAAGTGTCTGGCTAGACGATGATGGATACCGTAACACCGAGAGGGCCCAGAGATATCTCTCCATCGTCGGAGGAGCAAATCCCAATCTTGAGCTATCAAGTTACTTGACATACTTTCCCATGAACCCGTAAGCCGCCGTAATAGCCATCCATTTACGGATGACGTTTAACAAACCCCAAAGTTCATGAATCAAGCATGAAGAAACTCGATACTCTCATAGTCTGAGGAATCATGCAAACATTAACCATCTCTGTGTTATTAACCATTAACTCATGACGAATGTATCTCATAGCATAACATCAATTCGGGTCGATTCAACACAAATGTCCTTCCTGACATTGTGCCCTCAAAGTTGCTGGCATAGACATGCCCATGATTGGAAAAACATAATCATCATGCAACACTTGAGCTAGTCTTAGAGGCACGACTAGGAATACATTTTACCGTTTATTATACCACACGTGCACATGGGTTTTCCCCAGAGCCTTTATGGATATACGGGCTCGGGAACCATAGCAGTTATAGCATGGAATATAAACTTAATTATGAACAGGGAGATAATTAATAACATTTATTATTTCCTCTAGGGCATATCTCCTACATGGACATGTGACTGGCATCGCGATGCGGTGGAGCGGTGGTAGCTGGCCTGCGCCTGCCGGGGGCAGGGCTTACCGGGCCATCTTGAAGGGGTGTGCGCTTCGATCCCTGGTCGCCCCAGAGGCGATGCTGGCTGGGATTTACCTTTGCCCTTGCTTGAAGTGTAGACCTCGCCAGCCTCGCCTGGCCAGCAAGGGACACTCCTCTTGGGATCTTGACTTGTATGCTTAGCTTGGTCTTCTTGATACGCTCCTTGTTCTCACGAAGAGCGGCTTCTCTGGCTTGGTTTTGCGTTACCCATTGGCGCTGTATATATGACTGTCAGCACGCCTGTGTATGGGTCTGGTCAACAACTGGAAAATTTTGTTGTACCGACACTGTGTCGGAAATTTAAGATCCTTTGCCTTGCTTCATAAGATTTCATCTCAGGATAAAACTCCGATAAGAAAGTGTTTACGAGTTTATCCCATATATCAAAGGTACCTATAGGGTGAGACACTAACCATTCTTTTGCCGCATTAGCCACAGTGTGAGAAAACAATTTCAGCTTCATATCGTCAGGGCTAAAAGCGTTTAATTTGAATGTCCCACATACATCTTCAAAAAATTGTAAAAGTTGATAAGGATCCTCACCTTCCTCACCTTTAAAGTGCTTACTATACAATAGTTTGAGAACACTTGGATTCACCTCATAGGAAACACCGGTGGCGTTAGGGTTCGATGGTGTTAACATCTTTCGCATAGGTGGTTCAGTAAGGCGCATGGCTAACAACTGTAGTTGTGTCCAAACGCAGCCATGATTGCTCAGGATCTGCAAACAACTTAGTACACAAAATTCAAACTAAGCACAAGACTAAGATCGAAAGCGCTCAGCTCCCCGGCAACGACGCCAGAAAAAGCTTGATGTCCTGCAATTGCACAACGTTTAGTTGTAGCCTTTTCGAAGTAAGAGTATTGATCCCACAGGGAGCACAGGAATCAATTTTTTTGCCTCTTGGATGGTTTAAACGTTATGCCTGAAAGTTGTGAGTAACCCAAAGCAGTAGTAATGTAATGAAAACAGTGTAGCGGGATGATGTTGGAGCCTTCCCGGTGAGGGTGGTGAAGGCGGTGTCCTCCTCCTTGTCGATTCCTCCCTCCGGATCGCTCCGAAGGCTAGGGTTCCTGCTTCTGGACGAGTTTCTGGTGTCTTTGGGCGTCTGATCCACGATCCGTCTTCACGGGGTGAATATAGTTGACCTGGCGGTGGCGATGGCACACCATACGAACGCCCATACGAGCAGGCGTGGTCGTATGAAACGCCGTCTTCTGCTCTATAGACGCGGCGACGATTCCTTCTTTGGCCTTCTTACTTGATTCTTTTACGGTAGGTGATTTTCACTTTAAATACATGATTCCACTACCATTTCTAGGGATTTCATCCATAAAGCATTATTTGATCCAAAAAACGTTACCTGGAGAAAAACGACAAAAAGAAGTGCGCGAGCGCAGTGAAATTCCACAAAGCCTACTGAGTAGGCACAAAAATACTAGCAGAATAATCACGTAATTTGGACTCAGCAACCTCTCCCATCCTCTGCTCCTCTTCATTGCGCGAAGCGGCCCCAAGGAAGCAGCAGCAAAAGGGCTGCCCGTGCAGGACTAGCGGCGCAAACGACACGACAGAGGATGGATTGGATTGTCTCGATCGGTGCAGCGGCGACTGGGTTGTGTGCGCAGGCGACATCGAGGAGGAAGAGTCGCGGCTCAGGACCTCACACTACGACGACACATCTTCTACTGTCGACCTCTCTCCCTCCAAGCTCCGAAGATCATCATGCAGTAATCTCGTCCTGATCTTGCTATTTATGCATCTGCATCTCTCATTTGTGTCCCTTCTATTTGCAGGGATTGTGGGAAGCAAGTGTACATCTAGGGATTTCTTCGATTTGACATGTATTATGTTAGCTTAGTCTACTCTGTTGATGTTGGTATATCAAGCTTCTTCTAAATTTAAGAAACATGGTTGTTGCAAATGGCAACATCAACATGGAGGAAGAAACCCTTGAAAGCGGGATGGGTATGCATTTTCTTTTTTATCTCCATATGAGTATCTTCACATCAGTGATAATCCGGTGAGATAATGCACACCATCGAACTGTCCTCTTGGTATTGCAGAGTACATGACAGTTTTTGGACTTGTTGATCCTCTTGTGATTCTTGATACAGTGAATTTGCAGGTAGTACTTCCAAGTCACGACCTATAGATTTTAGAAATTCGTTGGATAAATATTTGCACGACCGTGGTAATGGCTCCGGTGATGCAGATTATGCCCGAGCTTCAACAAATGTGTGAGGAACCTGTTTCGCCGCTATTAGGGGAGCATCTTCAAGGTGGTTCGCTCGTGCCCTTGGTTGTGGCTTTGGCTCCCGCTCCAACCACTCCGGATCCTAGCCAAGCATCTTTATATGAAGAGAAGAGTTGTCGTGATTCTAGTGTCATGCACTCGCCAAAGCCATCGGACTCATGGTTCCTGTGGGTGAGGATATTGTTGTGGCCGGTGTGGTGGTGCCTAATCCTGGGGCCCTCTTCGCCGCCAAGCTTTGTGATTTTCTCGCAGAATTGGATGCTGCAAAATCTGGAAAGACGATTGGACGTCTCTTGAAGGAGAAAGCATTGAGGGACAAATGCAAGAAAGGTGGTATTAATCCTCGACCTGGCATCCTCAAGGAGAAATCTAGCAGGACCAAAAGTAAGAAGGATGGTGCAAAAGGGAATTCACAAGTTGTTCCATGATGAATCAGATTTCTGGTCTGCAAGCGAGGGCTTGGTGGTGTACGTTGACTTTATCGATGTGTTTCTTTCAAGTTGCAACGACTCAATGGGGTTTTCTTTGTGATGTTGAGAACCATGTGTTGGGAAGTGACATTAAAATTGTGTTGGGTGTGTTTGTGGGCGTGCCTATGTGGTCGTGTGTCTCCATGATTCGGGAGTAGTTGGCATGCTTGTATGTGTGTGCTTGTCCAATTGTCTTGAGCAAGTTTGTAACGGTTTTTGCCCAGTTTTCCGTAAATTAACTGGGCAGCTCTCTTCTTCTTAATTAATGGATGAGGCAATACTTTTGCCTCCGTTTCAAAAATATGGTGCTTTTCTAAGGAGGCATACAGTTTATCTGACATAAATGAGAAAAGTTCATAGTGTTTTTTTTTTTTTGAAAAGGAGGATGACCCCCGGCCTCTGCATCTGGGAGATGCATGCAGCCATTTTATTGATTATTCACAAAGACCTTACAAAGTAATACATCAATATCTCTGAAGCCGCCATCGTGGCAACATCTGTCGCTACTCCTATCCATTAATGAAGGGGTGCAGAAAGTGTGAGACGAATACCCAAACCTCTCACCTAGCCTAACATCTAATGCCCGGAAAAGTTCATAGTGTAACACACTGTAATTTGTGGTTGCCATCATCACTGTCAAAACAGGCTTTCAGAATTTCATTACTTTGACACATAATAAAAGAGAAAAACCCAAAACTGTAATCCATTGTAAAACTTTCTTTTCAAATTTAATTTGTGGTTCACATCCACTGCAAAAATAACTTTTCAGAATTTAAACTACTATGACATCAAACAGAAAATCCATAGCTGGAGTGATCGATCTAGTATTTGATCTTCTGTCGGCTCTGCTCGCAGCATCAGTAGTTACTCACTCGGCTGCTGCTACTACTCGAAGACGCATGAGTCAAAAAGGCTATGCGGTAGGGGGCGATCATGGCTACGTACGTACGGGAGTAGCCAGGTGAAATTTATTTTCCGCCTCAGCAACATGTGACAAGCGACTACACGTTGATCCATTGTCGCATTCACATGGCCAGTCTCCTCCTGCCATGTATACCCGTCAAACGCATGGCCGGTCAATCGTGGACGAAATATGAACCAAGGAAAACCAGCGGCACAGATGGCCGGATCTTGCCCCGAAAGCCGGAGCAGGGTCGACCCCGCACGTGAATTAAACGTCGCCTATGCAATGCACGGACAGGAGAGAAAACGCGAAAGCCAAACATTCACCCTTATCGGTCGGTCGGTAGGGGGAACAAGAGGCGCATATGAATACGTGCGGCAGTAGGCGCATATGAATGAGTCACGTAAACTGCAGCGGCACCGTCTTTTTTTTTTAACACAGTACAGACACAAGCGCTTATATACACGCGCATACACTCATCCTTGTGAGCGCACATACACACACCATACCCCTATGAGCACCTTTGAAAGACTGAACAGGCATATCATCTTGAAATTTACGAAGTCACCGTAGGCACCTCGTCGTCGACGGGAACGTCTCCTCCCACTGAATGCGCATCGCCGGAAATCCTGAAATAAATTCAGAAATAAATGCGAGCACCAGGATTTGAACCCTGGTAGGCTGGTATATCACAGTCCCTCTAACCATCCAACCACAGATTGGTTCGCAAAAAAAAAAAGTTGTCTACGAACGCAGTAGTACAAGAGAGAACTCCGGCCCTAGCACAGGAGGCACCAGACCTACCGCCACAAATCTCTTCCGTTGTTGGTTCGATGCTACGACAGAGAGAAAATGAAAAGCTTCATGAAAATCTCGTTTGAATGTTTCATTTTTTTAAATACACATCATTTTAAGCGGGTGATGTTTTATTGCTACGTGAAATTCCAAGTTAATACACTATACCATTTACAAGCTATGAACATAACAAATTCAGCAACGAGTAGTGATATTTACTGCTCGACACTACAGAATGCTGGTTTTGTTTTTTCATACCTCGTAAATCGTAATGTGTTTGAACTAGGGAATTTGACATGCTAGTAGAATGTCACACTCTTAACATCCTATATATTTTTTAGATTTTTACAGAACTTCAAAATATTGTTTCCACATGGTTTTCATGTGATATTCTCTCGCTACGACACACTACAACGGCCAAGAATACAACAACTAGGGGGGAAAAGAGGTAATAGCATCACAAGTCCTAGAACTTGTCTAGCATGTGATGGTTTGGTTCTAAAACTTGCAAAAGTGAATTATGTAGTCCTGGAGCTTGCATACAATGTGCAAATTTAGTCCTAAATCAATCATAGACAGCCAAGTGGCGCCAGCGGGTCCGGTCTAGTCAGCTCTGGATATTTTACAGATACCCCCTGTCATTTTGTCAATTCAGCCCGCAGGACATAATATCGTGTGCTTGTGTTCTCGTCTACTGCTCTGTGCGTAGCTAGCTTAAGATCGATCAAGCCGGCGACGAGCTGTTAATTATGTGCATGTACTAGTATCCTACGTTCGTGAAGAATCGATCCAGGAGCTAGCTAGCTGACTTCCTTATACGTGCGGTCTCCGTAAAGATTCGATCAACTATCGGGTTAGCTTCCGTCTATGTACTCACTCGGTTAACATTTGAGGAAGCATAGGCTTTCCTACACCCCCTTATTTAGCCTTCCATTTCTGCATCGCGATCTGTGCAAGTACATTTGTCTTTTTTGTTTCTTTCAAATAGAACAACATATGAACTTCGAACTTTGCAAGACAACAGTACATTCTTACTACAATGTGGGAAAAAACTTTCAGATTTTTTCGTGAATTATATATAGTAAATGTTATAATTTTTACTCAAAAAAATCTCATTTTGTATATTTATGTCGGATGAAAATATCTGAAAGTTTTTTCCCACATTTTAGTAAGAATGTTTTGATGTCCTGAAAAGTTTCAAGTTCGTATGATGTGTTGTTTTGAAGAAACAAAAAAGAGGAAATGTCATGTAGTAAGTTAGTTGTGTAGCACAGATCTCAAAGCAATATTGGAAGGTAAAGATAAGAAGTGTCTGAAAGCCTGACCTTCAAAAATCCACGTTCGTACTCACGCTGCTGCGGCCAAAACTACAGGCAGCGGACCTCGTCGAACCCCGCAGGACACTCATCTGAGTTAAATATTGATGTTAAGTGATGTTAACTGAAATTCTAAATTGTGGTGGTGCATATGAATGAATTTCTGAATATGCAAACCGTCTACGTACGCTTGTCGCTACGACCAAAAGTACAGGCAGCGAACCTCGTCGAACTTCGCAGGACACCCATCTGAATTAAATTTTTATGTTAAGTGATGTTAACTGAAATTCTAAACTGTGATGGTGCATATGACTGTATTTCTGAATATGTAAAAATTCGAAATAAAGAAAAAAAATTGACAGTCGTTTCAAACGTTGTGTGCAATGCCAGTGGGATAATAGTAGTGATTTGTTCCAGTACCAGCAAACTACCGAATTATTGACTAGTGGCCCGGTAGTGCAGCGGCTCGGCTAGCGTGTGTTGCAGACGCTGTGTGGCGAGCGTGCGTTGCGTTGCGTCGGCCACACCCACCGTCAGACGGAGCGTTCACCGGCGGCTACTTCCCGCAGTAGCCGACGACAGAGTCGGAGCCACAGCCAGAACAGATGACCGAGCCGGAGCCGGAGCAGACGACCAAGAGGGAACTGGAGCCGGTTACGCCCACACGCGATTAGGGTGATTTCTACCGCACCTGCGCGACGCCTACCACGCCAGAGCCGCCGGCGACGCCAACCTCGCCGGAGATGTGGGAAACACCGGCCACGCCGTCTGTGCCGGTGCAGCAGAGTACCAGCGGCGGATCGTACGCTGGCGGAGGCGCCAGCAAGCAGGTGGACGACGACGGGGAGCCGCTCGACGGGTTGAGCCCTAAGGCCATCGAGAACATCATCAAGGAGCACAACGGGTTCCGCGCCAGGGAGCTCACGTAAGCTAGACACTATGCACACATGCATCTCGCGGCGGCCAACGCCGGCCTTGGCAGCAACTGACTCTAGATTCCGGCGAGCTGGATGGATGGATGCAGGTGCAACGCAACGGTGGCCAAGTACGCGCAGCACTACGCGAACGAGCGCAAGAGAGGGACTGCGCGCTGAAGCACTCGACGGGGCCGTACGGGGAGAACCTGATGTACGGCGAGGGCAAGGCATGGACATGGCACCACACCGTCTGTTAGCACAGTACCTGGGCATCGATGCTGCTCGACGAGGTCGCCGGCCTGTAGTTTTGGCCGCAGTAGCGTGAGTACGTAGACGGAAGCTAACCCGGTAGCTGATCGAATCTTCACGGACACACGCACAGTACAAGGAAGCTAGCTAGCTAGCTCCTAGATCGATTCTTCACGCACGTAAGATACTAGTACATGCACATAATTAACAGCTCGTCACCAGCTTGATCGATCTTAAGCTAGTTACCCACAGAGCAGCAAACGAGAACACAAGCACACGATATTATGTCCTGCGGGCTGAATTGACAAAATGACAGGGGGTATCTGCAAAATGTCCAGAGCAGATCAGACCGGACCCGCTGGCGCCACTTGGCCGTCTTTGATTGGCTTAGGACTAAATTTGCACATTGTGTATAAGTTCTAGGACTACATAGTTCATTTTTACAAGTTCTAGGACTAAACCATCACATGTTGGACAAGTTCTAGGAAGTTCTAGGACCCCTGATACTCTTACCTTGAAAAAAAGATGTCACGTATCAGGCGCATGACCCTACGACGTGTCGGTGTGCCCGGGCCCGGGCCTTCTGTGCTTTTGGAGTCAGTTTACCACTGTAAGAATGAGATTGCTAAAAGACTATGTTCAACGAAATATCAATGTGCCTTTCGGAGAAAGCCCCGCTCGCGCGAGTTGGGGATTTGGCGTGCGGTGGGTGGCTGACCGGGGCTCGGCTTCGGGCCGGCGCCCTCGCTCGCGGTTGAGGTGGTCTCCGGCGCGCGGCGCGGGGGCTGGTCGCGGCGCTCGGCGTGCCGCTGCGGGCGAGGGGTCGCGGTCGTGGGCGCCTGTGCGGGCCGGATCTGGTCCCTGCTGCGCGTCCCGGAGGCGTCCTTCGCGAGCTGCGGCCGGCGCGGACGGTGGTTCCGAGGTGGAGGGAGGCTCGGCCCCCTGCTGCGCGTCCCGGAGGCGCCCCTTGCTGCGTTCCTCCGGCTTGGTTCCATGGTGGCGCCGGCGGGTGCTTCGGTTGGCGAGCTGCGGATCTGGCGGCTTGTCCGGCGAGTTGGGGTGGGGTGGCGGCCCCCCTCCCTGCTCGGGGATCCTCTCTGGCCGTGCTGCGTGCGGCGGCCGCGCGGTGGAGGTCTGCGGTTGCCGGGGCGGCGGCCCCGGTTTTGGTGGTGGCGCATGGTGGCGGCGCCTTCCCCTTCGCCCCTTGGCCGGGGCAGCCTGCAGCCGGGGTGGTTGGTGGCGGCGGGTCTGAGTGGCGTCGGGGCTGCTAGGCCTAATGCTTCTGGTGCTGCAGGTGAGCAGTCTACCTTGATCAATCGGCGCTTTGGATGTGTGTGCTCAACACGGCGTAAGCCGTGCTCTCACCGGAGCCAGCGACGGTTGTGACGCTTGTGGGCGCCACAAAACCTTCTTGAAGGCGTTGTTGTAATGTTGAGCTCGCCATCCTAGTTGCGACTTCAGGGAAACCCAGGTTCCAGGTCCGCCTGGAACGGATGATGGCGGCGCTATGTGCGTCGCATCCCTTCTTGAAGGCATCGTCTGAAGTCGGCTGGTTGTTTTGTTGGGTAGCTGCTCGCTTTGGGGATGTTGGTGGTGGTGGTGCGACCGGATTGGGGTCGACGGTGGGTGTGAGGTGGTGGAGTGGGATGGTGGTGCTCTGTCAACGTGATTTTGGCTCGATCATGCCCTGGAGTGGTCTGATTTTTCATCCGAAGCCGGGTTAGCGGGGGCGTTATCCTCTTTGGATCACCTCGTTCCCGTATGACACCCTACCTCTCCAGGGTGTTGTTGGGTGGCGACCAGACGACCAACGTTCAAGGCTCTCCTTGCTTGGTCAGATGAAGATGGAAGTTGAAGTCCTCCTCCTTGCTGGTTTTGCTGATGAATTTGGTGATGGGGGTTGGTTCTCTACCCCGTTTGTCTGTCTTTGGTGGTGTTCTATGGGGGGCGGCGGCGGTGCCTTTGTGTCGTCCCTCTTGCTGTGCAGGCTCAAGACCCTCCCATGGTTGCCGTTGTGTTGCGGCAAGCTTCGTGCTCTTGGTGTTGTCTCGGCTCATCTTTGCTCAATGACGCGGCAAGGAGCCTCCCCAACTTGCTAATCGTTTTGAATTTCACTGGCGGAGCTCCGAGTCAAGGTTCGTGCTTGGCACTCGTTGAATGTGGATGCTCCTATGTTGCGCCGTGGGTTCAGTACGCACGCCGGTGCGGTGCGTTAGGCTGCTCGCAAAGTCTTGGTATTGTGGTCCTTCGACGACACACCACATCTACTTGTGTTTTCTCGTGGTGATGGTCCTTTTCGTCTGCTAGCTAGGTCCTGTTATCTTGAGCTTCTTGTTCTTCTCATCGTTTTGTAACCTTGTTACTTGTACGGTTTTCGACCCGGTTTCCCTTATAAATGGGGTCAACTTGTTCAGGTTTTCGATCCGGTTTCCCTTATAAACTGGATCAGCCAAAGCTTAAGGGGTGACTCTTGGCTTTGGCAGCTTTTTGAGCAATATATTCAGGTGGGGATCCTCTCCCCCCCGGTGACCGTTCAAAAAAAATGTGCCTTTCCACCCAAATAACCTTCATGCGCTGTTGGTGCTGTCTTGCAGGGGGACAAGGGTGAATTTTTTTTTCGAAAGGGAGGCAAAAGATTTACCTCATCGATTAATTAATTAAAAAAGAAGAGAATTGTCCAGTTAATTAATGAAAAACCAGATGAAACTGATACATATAGACTGACCACATGTGGACTACTCACTAAGAAACAAACTCCATGCTGCCATGGCCGACCCGACAAACATACATAATACGCAACAACCACGAACTATCGCAGTTCTACGTCGCAAAGAAACTCTCAACGAAACCAAGGTTAAATACACCGGACGCCACCAAATCCACAGTGACAAGCCAGATGAAGGACGAAATGACTGAGTATCCTCCATTATACAGACGCAGACGCCTTACCAATGGGTGGATACGTAGTTGCATCTAATTATTGGCTAGAACATGTGGTGGATGCAGCAATGGCTGAGGCATGTGCATTATGACATGGACTTCTAGTAGAAAGATCAGATTAGAAGTATATATGATGGAAGAAAAAGGAACATTTGTCTACTAGAAAGAAGATTTTGCGTGCGTATCCCTTCGCTCGCTCGTACCCAAGGCACCCAGCCGCCTAGGGTTTCTCGTGCCTCCCGCCAGCGTTGCCACCGGTCTACCTCGTCTCCTCTGGTCTTTGGGCCATGAACGCGTGTTGGATCTCGGTCCTTGCTGGCGGGAGGGCTCCATTTTTAGGTGCTTTTTTGAGTTTTTTTAGGGTTTATGTCCTGTTTGGAGAGGCGAGACGGTGGCGACTCTCTGAAGATGGAATAAGGTTCTCCCCATCTAGCCCCTGTCCCGATGGTGCTTCTAGCGTCATCGGAGGGCCTGTGGAGGTTTGTTTCCGACGGGTCTCATGGGATTCGGTCGGCGGTTGTATTCGGTGGATCCATGTGGATCTGATCTTCGTTCGTCTTTGTTCGTGTGTCTACAGGTTGGACACTTCTAATGTACGCTTCTCTTCATCGGCGGCGGTTGCTATTCTGATGCGCTGGTCCTATTGAGCCTTAACACGACGACTTTCTGACTGTTTATTACAACAAGATTTGCCTGACTCCGATGAGGGAGGGGCAATGACGGCGGCATGCCTTCGGCTCACTCCAGTGCTTGTAGTTGTTGCTAGGTGGTCTACGGATCTGGATGATATTTTTACTTCTTGTGTTTTTTGTACTACCTTGACAGTGGATGAATACATCGAAAGTTTTTCTCGCAAAAAAGAATAAGAAGATTATGGGCAGTGGTTTCGAGTGTTATCAAATATCTTGCTTCCATGGTCAATTACACTTGCTAATTTTTATAGGAATTTGTACTTAATTAAGTGGGGATTTGTTTCGCTTGAGGAACATTAAAATATTGTTTCCATCCACTAGACAATGGCTTCTAACCAAATAATACAATTCCATAGAAAAGAACCAATATCATGAGTACACATGCTTCAAACACATTAGAGATATGTTTCCAAGAAATATGATTGTGCTTAATTGGGTTCCATGGACAAAATATTCTGCTTCCATAATTCCATGGACAAAATATTCTGCGTCCATAATTTGATGGACGAACAATTCTGCTTCCAAACAAACAATTTAAATCAAATCCATGCTTACAGATTGCCAATTGCTTCTACTAGAATCCTATTTGCTTCTGTACGGGATGTGACAGTGCGACGATCAAGTTGGCCGTTGGGGCATCCTAGTTGCTTCTGTATGCATTATCTTGGCGTTGATGACGTACTAGAAGCATCACATTGGTTTGCTTCAGCTGGCTTGAAGAAGTAACCTATCAGCTCGGCGGTGCTTCAAACAATGCTTCCAACGCTTTCCAAATCGCCAACGAATTGTTGGAAGCAAAATATCATTATAATTGAAGCAATAAAAAGTTTGATAGGAAGCATTCAAGCAAGGTATGTATTGTGAACTAGTGAGGAAGAATAGATGTATGGTCAAAGCATATAATTTAACATTTTGAAGCAATAATAATTAAGATGGAAGCATATAGATACAATTACATACACTAGCAAATGGCTTGGCAATCACGGCGTCTTAAATTTTGTTATGCATGGAAGCGTAAACTGACAAACGGCGATGGAGAGAGCGAGGACGTATACGAAATGAAATATAAATATGCTACAATGATATAATGTAGCATGAACAGTGGAATATATATACATAGTTACTAGAATGAAAAGGATAATCACATAACCTAAAGAGACCAAGTATGAAAAAGAAATCATACAGGTGACGAGAAATATAATGAAACATGTTTGTTTTAAAACAATGAAAATCTCCAAGCATTTAAAACATATATACAAATGAAGACACATGATTGTAGTTCTATCTGTATGCATGCATAAGAAGAATGGATGCTCTAAAGCAATGAACTCTACATCTATATTGCTAGAAACTAGAAACATGGCAAGAGACTGAAGTTCCATAGCATGGAAGAGTATACATACAAATCACATAGGAGGCATGGATGTTAATGCTATGAAGAAACAATATTTAAAACCTAGGAAGCATGGCAAGATTGAAATTCAGTCCATACATACAAAGCTTGGTAGATGCATCTGTACATCGGAGGCAAGAAGCGTGGCAAGAGATTGAAATTCCCTCGGTTCATAGGAAGCACGACTGAAGCAATAGATTGTTGCTATCACTACATAATTAAGATACATTGGAAGCACATAATTTGAAAATGCAAAATAGCCTACTGGCCACTAACATCCGGGTGCAGAAATTTACAATCTACAAACGGATCTCATCTACCCTAATTGGAGGTGTTATGAGCTTCCATCAAATAAAATTCTACAAGTACATGAAATCAAACTAGATCACACAGATCCCACCGCTGGTGAGACTCACCGCCACCTGTTCCATCCTTGATGAAGACCTAGACAGATGCCTAGGCCGGTGACGTGAGGTGGGGATAGAGGAGACAAATCTGCGTGAGATGTCTACCTGTGATGATCGACGACGAGTTGAGAGGGAGGTACGAGATGAGCGTCAAGGTCGGGGAAGCAGGAGATGAACATCGAGGTCGGGTAGGCAGGGCCACAGGGGTGATGCGATTGGCGGCGAGGTCATTGACTACAAGGCGAGGGGAGAAGGGGAAACGGGATGCAGGCGAGTGATTAGGGAGGACGTCGTGCGCGGATTGTGCGGATGATTAGCTCCCCTGGGCCCGAGCGACGGGATCCCTAATTAAGGGGCATCTATGACCGTAAGATTCTACTAGAATCGATGGCAATGGAGCGGTCTGAAGATGGCCTTCTATCAGACTATAGACACAAAGTGTGTTTCCCTTTCTTGTGTGGTTGATCTTTAAACACCGTGTGTGAACGGCAGACTGGCAACAAAGTAGAAGTTGACCAAATTGTGGTTTATGCCAATTGTGCAAAAGGCAGCTGGAGTCAGAGGCACATCTTCTTTTCAAGTGTAGATGTACAACACACATTCAGAATGAGGTGAAGGCCTGGCTCGGGCCTATGATGTCGACATTGACGCTTGGAGAAACCTCACTAGTCAAAGTGAAGGAAGTATGCCCTAGAGGCAATAATAAAGTTGTTATTTTATATTTCCTTATTCATGATAAAGGATTATTATTCATGCTAGAATTGTATTGATCGGAAACCTTAATACATGTGTGAATACATAAACAAACACCGTGTCCCTAGTGAGCCTCTACTTGACTAGCTCGTTGATCAAAGATGGTTATGGTTTCCTAACCATGGACATGAGTTGTCATTTGATAATGGGATCACATCATTAGGATAATGATGTGATGGACAAGACCCATCCGTTAGCTTAGCATAAATGATCGTTCAGTTTTATTGTTATTGCTTTCTTCATGTCAAATACATATTCTTCTGACTATGAGATTATGCAACTCCCGGATACCGGAGGAATGCCTTGTGTGCTATCAAATGTCACAACGTAACTGGGTGATTATAAAGATGCTCTACAGGTATCTCCGAAGGTATTTGTTGGGTTGGCATAGATCAAGATTAGGATTTGTCACTCCGAATATTGGAGAGGTATCTCTGGGCCCTTTCGGTAATGCACATCATAAGAAGCCTTGCAAGCAAAGTGACTAATGAGTTAGTTGCAGGATGATGTATTACAGAACGAGTAAAGAGACTTGCTAGTAACAAGATTGAACTAGGTATGAAGATACCGACGATCGAATCTCGGGCAAGTAACATACCGATGGACAAAGGGAATAACGTATGTTGTCATAACGGTTCGACCGATAAAGATCTTCGTAGAATATGTGGGAGCCAATATGAGCATCCAGGTTCCGCTATTGGTTATTAACCGGAGAGGTGTCTCGGTCATGTCTACATAGTTCTCGAACCCGTAGGGTCCGCACGCTTAACGTTCGATGACGATATTGTATTATATGAGTTATGTGATTTGGTGACCGAATGTTGTTTGGAGTCCTGGATGAGATCACGGACATGATGAGGAGTCTCGGAATGGTCGAGAGGTAAAGATTTATATATGGGAAGTCATATTTTGGGTTCCGGAAAAAAGTGCAGTTTTTTCGGTATTGTACCGGGAGGCTTCCAGAAGGTTCCGGAGGATTCCGGAAGTCCACAAGTGGGTTCACCACGTCCCAAGGGCTGGCATGGGCTAAGGGGAGGCGCCCTGGCCTTATTGGGCTAGGCACACTAAGTCCTCAAAAGCCCATGTGGTTAGGGAAGGCAAAAAGGGAAGGAGTCCTAGTAGGAATATGATTGGACTTGGAGTCCAAGTCCACGTGTGTACTATTCACGGTTACTGTTCATGTGGTACTATTCTTTCTACTCCAAGCCCCTACACATATATAAATAGAGGAGAGGGGACGCCCCAAAAGGACACAACATCAATTGTTAGCCGTGTGCGGCGCCCCCCTCCACAGTTTACACCCCCAGTCATATTCTCGCGGTGCTTAGGCGAAGCCCTGTGCGGATCACATCACCATCACCGTCACCACGCCGTCATGCTGACGGAACTCATCTACTACCTCGACACCTTGCTGGATCAAAAAGGCGAGGGACGTCACCGAGCTGAACGTGTGCAGAACTCGGAGGTGCCGTACGTTCGGTACTCGATCGGTGGAGCTCGAAGAAAATTCGACTACATCAACCGCGTTGTGAAACGCTTCCGCTTCCGGTCTACGAGGGTACGTAGACACAATCTCCCCCTCTCGTTGCTATGCATCTCCTAGATAGATCTTGCGTGAGCGTAGGAATTTTTTTGAAATTGCATTCTACATTCCCCATCAGTGGCATCATAAGCCAGGTCTATGCGTAGATGATATGCACGAGTAGAACACAAAGAGTTGTGGGCGGTGATCGTCATACTGCTTACCACCAATGTCTTATTTTGATTCGGCGGTATTGTTGGATGAAGCGGCCCGGACCAACCTTACATGACCACGTTCATGAGACCGGTTCCACCGACAGACATGCAACTAGTTTTGCATAAAGGTGGCTGGCGGGTGTCTGTTTCTCCTACTTTAGTTGAATCGAATTAGACTGCGGTCGGTCCTTGTTGAAGGTTGAAACAGCAAATTTGATAAATCACCGTTGTGGTTTTTGTGCCGTAGGTAAGAACGGTTCTTGCTAGAAGCCCGTAGCAGCCACGTAAAACTTACAACAACAAAGTAGAGGACGTCTAACTTGTTTTTGCAGGGCATGTTGTGATGTGATATGGTCAAGACATGATGTGATATACGTTGTTGTATGAGATGATCATGTTTTTGTAAGTTATCGGCAACTGGCAGGAGCCATATGGTTGTCGCTTTATTGTATGAAATGCAAACGCCATGTAATTGCTTTACTTTATCACTATGCGTTAGCGATAGTCGTAGAAGCAATAGTTGGCGAGACGACCACGACGCAGCGATGGAGATCAAGGTATCGAGCCGATGACGATGGAGATCATGACGATGCTTTGGAGATGGAGATCAAAAGCACAAGATGATGATGGCCATATCATGTCACATATTTTGATTGCATGTGATGTTTATCTTTATGCATCTTATTTTGCTTAGTACGGTGGTAGCATTATAAGATGATCCCTTCACTAAATTTCAAGGTATAAGTGTTCTCCCTGAGTATGCACCGTTGCGACAGTTTGTCGTGTTGAGACACCACGTGATGATCGGGTGTGATAGACTCTACGTTCACATACAACAGGTGCAAGACAGTTTTGCACATGCGGAATACTCGGGTTAAACTTGACGAGCCTAGCATGTATAGACATGGCCTCGGAACACTGGAGACCGAAAGGTCGAACGTGAATTATATAGTAGATATGATCAACATAGAGATGTTCACCATTGATGACTACCCCATCTCACGTGATGATCGGACATGGGTTAGTTGATTTGGATCACGTATCACTTAGATGACTTGAGGGATGTCTATTCAAGTGGGAGTTCTTAAATAATTTGATTAATTGAACTTAATTTATCATGAACTTAGTCCTGATAGTATTTGCATATCTATGTTATAGATCAATAGCTCACGTATAGCTCCCCTGTTTTATTTTTGATATGTTCCTGGAGAAAAACTAAGTTGAAAGATGATAGTAGCAATGATGCGGACCGGGTCCGTGATCTGAGAATTATCCTGATTGCTGCACAGAAGAATTATGTTCTTCATGAACCGCTAGGTGACAGACCTATTGCAGGAGCAGATGCAAACGTTATGAACGTCAGGCAAGCTCGGTATGATGACTACTTAATAGTTTAGTGCACCATGCTTTACGGCTTAGAATCAAGACTTCAAAAATGTTTTGAACGCCATGGAGCATATGAGATGTTCCAAGAGCTGAAAATGATATTTCAGACTCATGCCCGTGTTAAGAGGTATGAGACCTATGACAAGTACTTTGCCTACAAGATGGAGGAGAATAGCTCAGCTAGTGAGCATGTGCTCAGAATGTCTGGGTACTACAATCGCTTGAATCAAATGGGAGTTAATCTTTCAAATAAGATAGTGATTGACAGAGTTCTCTAGTCACTATCACCAAGTTACTAGAACTTTGTGATGAACTATAATATGCAAGGGATGACGAAAACGATTCCCAAGCACTTCGCGATGCTGAAATCGGCGAAGGTAGAAATCAAGAAATAGCATCAAGTGTTGATGGTTAACAAGACCACTAGTTTTAAGAAAAAGGGCAAGGGAAAGAAAGGGAACTTCAAGAAGAATGGCAAGAAAGTTGCCACTCACGTGAAGAAACCCGAAGCTGAACCCAAGCCTGAAACTGAGTGCTTCTACTGCAAAGGGAATGGTCACTGGAAGCGGAACTGCCCCAAATACTTGGCGGATAAGAAGGATAGTAAAGTGAACAAAGGTATATTTGATATACATGTTATTGATGTGTACTTTACTAGTGTTCGTAGCAACCCCTGGGTATTTGATACCGGTTCAGTTGCTAAGATTAGTAACTCAAAACGGGAGTTGCAGAATGAATAGAGACTAGTTAAGGACGATGTGACGATGTGTGTTGGAAGTAATTCCAAGGTTGATACGATCACCATCGCACACTTCCTCTACCTTCGAGATTAGTGTTGAACCTAAATAAATGTTATTTGGTGTTTGCGTTTAGCATGAATATGATTAGATCATGTTTATTGCAATAAGGTTATTCATTTAAAGTCGGAGAATAATTGTTGTTCTGTTTAAATGAATAAAACCTTCTATGGGCATGCACTCAATGCAAATGGTTTATTGAATCTCGATCGTAGTGATACACATATTCATAATATTGATGCCAAAAGATGCAAAGTTGATAATGATAGTGCAACATACTTGTGGCACTGCCGTTTAGGTCATATTGGTGTAAAGCGCATGAAGAAACTCCATGCAGATGGGATTTTGGAATCACTTGATTATGAATCATTTGATACTTGCGAACCATGCCTCATGGGCAAGATGACTAAAACTCCGTTCTTCGGAACAATGGAGTGAGCCAATGACTTATTGGAAATAATACATACCGATGTATGCGGTCCGATGAGTGTTGAGGCACGCGGCAGGCATCGTTATTTTCTGACCTTCACAGATGATTTGAGTAGATATGGGTATATCTACTTAATGAAACACAAGTTTGAAACATTTGAAAAGTTCAAAGAATTTCAGAGTGAAGTGGAGAATCATCGTAACAAGAAAATAAAGTTTCTACGATCTGATCGCAGAGGCGAATATTTGAGTTACGAGTTTGGCCTTCATTTAGAACAATGTGGAATAGTTTCACAACTCACGCCACCTGGAACACCACAGCGTAATGGTGTGTCCGAACGTCATAACGGTACTTTATTAGATATGGTGCGATCTATGATGTCTCTTACCAATTTTCCACTATCGTTTTGGGGTTGTGCTTTAGAGACAGCTGCATTCACGTTAAATAGGGCACCATCTAAATCCGTTGAGACGACACCGTATGAACTGTGGTTTGGCAAGAAACCTAAGCTATCATTTCTTAAAGTTTGGGGTTGCGACACTTATGTCAAAAGGCTTCAGCCTGATAAGCTCGAACCCAAAGCGGAGAAGTGTGTCTTCATAGGATACCCTAAGGAAACAATTGGGTATGCCTTCTACCACAGATCCGAAGGTAAGATCTTTATTGCCAAGAATGGATCCTTTCTAGAGAAGAAGTTTCTCTCGAAAGAAGTGAGTGGGAGGAAAGTAGAACTTGATGAGGTAAATGTACCTTCTCTCAAATTGAAAAGTAGCACATCAGAGAAATCCGTTCCCGTGATGCCTACACAACTAGAGAGGAAGCTAATGATGATGATCATGAAACTTCAGATCAAGTTACTACTGGACGTCGTAGGTCGAACAGAGCACATTCCGCACCAGAGTGGTACGGTAATCCTGTCCTGGAAGTCATGTTACTAGACCATGGCAAACCTACGAATTATGAAGAAGCTATGATGAGCCCAGATTCCGACAGATGGCTTGAGGCCATGAAATCTGAGATAGGATCCATGTATGAGAACAAAGTGTGGACTTTGGTGGATTTGCCCGATGATCGACAAGCCATGGAGAATAAATGGATCTTCAAGAAGAAGACTGACACCGATGGTAATGTTACCATCTACAAAGCTCGACTTGTCGCAAAAGTTTTTCGACAAGTTCAAGGGGTTGACTACGATGAGACTTTCTCACCCGTAGCGATGCTAAAGTCCGTCCGAATCATGTTAGCAATTGCCGCATTTTATGATTATGAAATCTGGCAAATGGACGTCAAAACTGCATTCCTTAATGGATTTCTCAAAGAAGAATTGTATATGATGCAACCAGCAGGTTTTGTCGATCCTAAAGGTGCGAACAAAGTGTGCAAGCTCCAGCGATCCATCTATGGACTGGTGCAAGCATCTCGGAGTTGGAATATACGCTTTGATGAGGTGATCAAAGCATATGGTTTTATATAGACTTACGATGAAGCCTGTATTTACAATAAAGTGAGTGGGAGTTCTGTAGCATTTCTGATATTATATGTGGATGACATATTATTGATTGAAAATGATATAGAATTTCTGGATAGCATAAAAGAATACTTGAATAAGATTTTTTCAATGAAAGACCTCAGTGAAGCTGCTTATATATTGGGCGTCAAGATCTATAGAGATAGATCAAAATGCTTAATAGGACTTTCACAAAGCACATACCTTGACAAGATTTTGAAGAAGTTCAAAATGAATCAGTCAAAGAAAGGGTTCTTGTCTGTGTTACAAGGTGTGAAGTTGAGTAAGACTCAAAACCCGACCACGGCAGAAGATAGAGAGAGAATGAAAGTCATTCCCTATGCCTCAGCCATAGATTCTATAAAATATGCCATGCTGTGTACCAGACCTGTTGTGTACCTTGCTATAAGTTTTGCAAGGGGGTACAATAGTGATCCAGGAGTAGATCACTGGACGGCGGTCAAAATTATTCTTAGGTACCTAAGAGGACTAAGGAAATATTTCTCGGTAATGGAGGTGATAAAGAGTTCGTCGTAAAGGGTTACGTCGATGCAAGCTTTGACACTAATCCAGATGACTCTAAGTCTCAATTTGGATACATATTGAATGTGGGAGCAAATTAGCTAGAGTAGCTCCATGCAGAGCATTGTAGACATAGAAATTTGCAAATATACATACGGATCTGAATGTGACAGACCCGTTGACTAAACTTCTCTCACAAGCAAAACATGATCACACCTTAGTACTCTTTGCGTGTTAATCACATGGCGATGTGAACTAGATTATTGACTCTAGTAAACCCTTTGGGTGTTGGTCACATGACGATGTGAACTATGGGTGTTAATCACATGATGATGTGAACTATTGGTGTTAAATCACATGGCGATGTGAACTAGATTATTGACTCTAGTGCAAGTGGGAGACTGAAGGAAATATGCCCTAGAGGCAATAATAAAGTTGTTATTTTGATCGGAAACCTTAATACATGTGTGAATACATAAACAAACACCGTGTCCCTAGTGAGCCTCTACTTGACTAGCTCGTTGATCAAAGATGGTTATGGTTTCCTCACCATGGACATGAGTTGTCATTTGATAATGGGATCACATCATTAGGAGAATGATGTGATGGACAAGACCCATCCGTTAGCTTAGCATAATGATCGTTCAGTTTTATTGCTATTGCTTTCTTCATGTCAAATACATATTCCTCCGACTATGAGATTATGCAACTCCCGGATACCGGAGGAATGCCTTGTGTGCTATCAAACGTCACAACGTAACTGGGTGATTATAAAGATGCTCTACAGGTATCTCCGAAGGTGTTTGTTGGGTTGGCATAGCTCGAGATTAGGATTTGTCACTCCGAATATGGGAGAGGTATCTCTGGGCCCTCTCGGTAATGCACATCATAAGAAGCCTTACAAGCAAAGTGACTAATGAGTTAGTTGCAGGATGATGTATTACGGAACGAGTAAAGAGACTTGCCAATAACGAGATTGAACTAGGTATGAAGATACCGACGATCGAATCTCGGGCAAGTAACATACCGATGGACAAAGGGAATAACGTATGTTGTCATAACGGTTCGACCGATAAAGATCTTCGTAGAATATGTGGGAGCCAATATGAGCACCCAGGTTCCGCTATTGGTTATTGACCGGAGAGGTGTCTCGGTCATGTCTACATAGTTCTCAAACCCGTAGGGTCCGCACGCTTAACGTTCGATGACGATATTGTATTATATGAGTTATGTGATTTGGTGACCGAATGTTGTTCGGAGTCCCGGATGAGATCACGGACATGACGAGGAGTCTCGGAATGGTCGAGAGGTAAAGATTTATATATGAGAAGTCATATTTTGGGTTCCGGAAAAAAGTGCAGTTTTTTCGGTATTGTACCGGGAAGCTTCCAGAAGGTTTCAGAGGATTCCAAAGGGGTCCGGAAGTCCACAAGTGGGTCCACCACGTCCCAAGAGCTGGCATGGGCTTAGGGAAGGCGCCTTGGCCTTATTGGGCTAGGCACACTAAGTCCTCAAAAGCCCATGTGGCTAGGGAAGGCAAAAAGGGAAGGAGTCCTAGTAGGAGTAGGATTGACTTGGAGTCCAAGTCCACGTGTGTAGTATTCACGGTTACTGTTTATGTGGTACTATTCCTTCTACTCCAAGGCCCTACACATATATAAATAGAGGAGAGGGGGCGCTCCAAAAGGACACAACATCAATTGTTAGCCGTGTGCGGCGCCCCCCTCCACAGTTTACACCCCCGGTCATATTCTCGCGGTGCTGAGGCGAAGCCCTGCGTGGATCACATCACCATCACCGTCACCACGCCGTCGTGCTGACGGAACTCATCTACTACCTCGACACCTTGCTGGATCAAGAAGACGAGGGACGTCACCGAGCTGAACGTGTGCAGAACTCGGAGGTGCCGTACGTTCGGTACTCGATCGGTGGAGCTCGAAGAAAGTTCGACTACATCAACCGCGTTGTGAAACGCTTGCGCTTACGGTCTACGAGGGTACGTAGACACAATCTCCCCCTCTCGTTGCTATGCATCTCCTAGATAGATCTTGCGTGAGCGTAGGAAATTGTTTGAAATTGCATTCTACGTTCCCCATCACAAAGAATTGTGGCTATCCACGATCATCGTCAATGGCAATGAAAGGAAGGGCTTGGCATCTCTTTTTATGCTAGTCTTGTGGAAAATTTGAAATGAGAGCTGGGTCAAATTTCTTTTGAAATGAGAGATATACTAGAGTTTTTAGGATCGCTTCATCTATGCTAACCGTAAGATAAAGGCCGATACCAAACTTTCGGGCTCACGGGTTCTAAGAATTTGAGATATTTGATGTTGCGAGGTATAAATGTTACATGAAAACCTTTATTCTACTTTTTATGAACCCAGTTATATAGGAAAGATTCATCGACGCACTTTGTATGACTGTTGTGTGTGCAAAGTTCCCGTAATGGTATCGAAGATCGGATTAGAAGTACATACATATCATGGAAAGAAAGTAGAAAGACCAGATCACAAGTATGTACGATGGAAGGAAAAGGAACATTTGTCTATACAAGACATCAAAGATTGTAGACAAATGGTGATAATTTGTTCATTAGTATAGTGCCACATCTTATATGTTAAATTAAAACGGAAAGCCAGTAACAACGTTTACTCAACACTAACAAATATACTCCCTTCGTTCCTAAATTAAGTCTTTTTAGAAATTTCACTACAAACTACATACGGATGTATATAGACATATTATGTATGTAGTTCATAGTGCAATCTCTAAAAAGACTTATATTTAGAAACAGAGGGAGTAATTAACTATTGGATATGAATAAGTAAACTTATGAGCGTTTACCTTATTTGAGATACATATGTTTAACGTGGTTTGATACACAGTGCATAGTAACTACTGATATACTCACAAAGCATGCAACTACCGAACCAGAATCACAGCAGTAGACGTGAGGCTCAAGCAAGCCAGCTGCCGACTCCCTGGATGCAGAAGCGAAGACAATCCACAACACTAGGCGGACATACCAACTCATCAAGTCCGAGACTGCATGTATCCGCAATATTGTACCCTTGAATCTGACCATCACAATCGTGCCCCAGGTAGATTGTATCAGCAGCAATAGATGAAAAGGGGGTCTCGGCTGATACGGAAATCACGCGACCAATGCCCATGAACACGGCACTGTTGAAATATATTGCCCGCCTCCCTCCATCAGTTCGGACTTTTGGATGAGTTGGCTGGAGCATGAATTCAATATGATAGAATAAGTTGTATAGGGGTAGGAGACTAGTTTGAATTGTAATCTATCTTCTATCCCTTCTTCTGTTATTCTCCATGTAACGATGATCTCTCTCTCTCTCTCTCTCTCTCTCTCTCTCTCTCTCTCTCTCTCTCTCTCTCTTCTCTCTCGATCGATCGATCGATCGATCGATCGATCGATCGATCTCCTCTTCCTTGTAAGCCACGGCAAACCCTCAATATATACAATGCGGCCCAGACGAAGGGTTTAACGCTTCCCACATAATCTAACATGGTAACAGAGCCTCTTCCTCATTAGATCGGAAAGAGATCGCATCTAGCTACCTTCTGCGACCGAGATCATATCTACCACCTCCACCGCCATGACGCCCAGCACCATGGGTGCGCTCACCACCGCCTCATCCTCCACCTTCGCCCCATCATCCACCTACAACAATTCCTTTCTCGGATCGCCACCCCAAGAGAAGCTGACGAGGGGAAATTTCCTGCTCTGGAAGGCTATCGTTCTGCCCCAGATCAAGGGCGCGCAGATGGAGCATCATCTCAACGCGACGAGTCCGGCACCGCCGGCCACCCTCAGCAAGGACGGCAAAGGCGAACAGGTGGTCAACTTTGCACGATCCCTCTGGTACGCACAGCAGCAACAACTCCAAGGCTACTTGATGGGCTCCCTCTCCCGTGACATCCTTGCGCAGGTCGCCACGCTCCAGACGCCGGCCGAAGTGTGGAGCACCATCCACGCCATGTTTGCTACCCAGAGTCAAGCTCAAGCGATCAACACCCGCATCGAGCTGACAAACCTTCAAAAAGGTAATATGACTATGGCTGAATATCTTGGAAAGATTAAAAGTCTCACCGATGAGGTTGCCTGCACCGCCGCCGCGCTCTCTAATCCGGAGATCGTGTCCAAGATTCTTGCCGGGCTGGACATGGAATATAATCCTGTTGTCTCGGCTCTTGCTGCTCGGTTGAACCCATCACCGTCCAGGAGCTCTATAGCCAGCTCCTGAGCTTTGACGCCCGCCTCAGCCTCCTCCACGGCACCAACATCCGACAGTCCTCCGCCAACTCTGCCTCCCGTGGCCACGGCCATGGGCGCGGTCACCAGGGGCAACGCGGCAGCGGGCGTGGGCGCGGCAACAACCAGCAAGGCGATGGCGGCTACAGCAACTCTAGCGGCGGCAGCGGCTACACCAACAGAACAGGGGGTGGCGGCTTCAACAACAACAACAGCCGCCGTCCCTCTTCCTCCCGTCCACGCCCTCGATGCCAACTCTGCAAGAAGGCGGGCCATGAAGTCATGGACTGTTGGCACCGCTACGATGAAGATTACGTCCCCGATGCTCGCCATGTTGCTACAGCCATGCGTGAGCAAGGAGGAGAAGGAGTTTGGTACGTTGACTCTGGTGCAATGGACCACGTCACAAGCGAACTAGAGCAACTTGCTCTCCGTGAAAAGTACCTCGGCAATGATCAAATTCACACCGCAAGCGGTGGAGGTATGGATATTACACACATTGGTCAAGCTTTTATTAATTCCCCTACTCTCAAACGTGATCTAGTCTTAAAAGATGTCCTTCATGTTCCACAAGCCGACAAAAACCTTGCATCTATGTCTCGTTTAGCCACTGATAATAGTGTCTTCTTTGAAACTCACCCTCGTTACTTTTTTATAAAGGATCGGGCAACGAGGGAACTCCTCCATCACGGTAGATGCATTGGAGGTCTCTACCCCATTACATCCAGAGCACTTAGTCGCAAGCGTCGTCGAGTCTACTCCATCATCAAGCCCTCCTTGGCAAGGTGGCATCAAAGATTAGGACATCCGTCATCGATCATAGTCAAGCAAGTAGTTAATAAAGGCAATGTCTCATTGTCAGATAGTCAAACTAGTGAGTCTGTGTGTGAAGCTTGTCAATGTGCCAAGAGTCATCAACTCCCTTATCCTAAGTCAAACAGTGTGTCTCATGCTCCTTTAGAGCTTATTTTCAGTGATGTATGGGGTCATGCCAGAGATTCTTTTGGAAGAAAGAAATATTATGTCAGTTTCATCGATGACTACATCAAGTTTACTTGGATTTATTTGCTTAAGTACAAATCTGAAGTTTTCTCTGTGTTCCAAGAGTTCCAAAAACTTGTTGAAAGACACCTTGATAGAAAAATCTTAATAGTCCAAAGTGACTGGGGAGGAGAGTATGAGAAGCTTAATTCTTTCTTTCGTAGCATAGGCATTGAGCATCATGTATCTTGTTCTCATGCTCACCAACAAAACGGCTCTGCTGAGCGGAAACATCGCCACATTGTTGAAGTTGGTCTCTCCCTTCTTGCTCATGCCTCCATGCCTCTAAAGTATTGGGATGAAGCGTTCATCACTGCCACCTATCTTATTAATCGTCTCCCTAGTAAGGTCATTAGCAATACCACTCCATTGGAGCGATTATATGATCAAACACCTGACTACAACTCTCTTAGAATTTTTGGGTGTGCTTGCTATCCCAATCTACGTCCATACAATCGTCATAAACTTGAGCTTCGCTCCACCCAATGTGTTTTTCTTGGCTATAGTAATCTCCACAAAGGGTATAAATGCCTAGAAATTGCCACTGGCCGAATTTATATTTCTAGAGATGTTGTTTTTGATGAAACTCTTTTTCCATTTGCCAAACTTCATCCCAATGCAGGGGCCCTTCTCCGTGCTGAAATAGCACTCCTTCCAGATCACGGGGGTGAATTACATAAAACTGATCATGTGAAAAATTCCATAGGAAATTGTGGTTCTGATGACATATGTGCAGATTTGGGTCATCATTTTATGTGTACAGATCTGGACAAAGCAGGCACAGGTTCTGAGGCTGATTCGCCTGACAGCGGCGCGTGATCCAATGCCGATTCCCGCGCTAGCCCTGCTATCTCCATCGGCGAGCGATCCAAGGCGGATCGCCTTCCTCTGCATGCAGCCAACCGCGCACGGGCGGAGCCAGCCAGCCCAGCCACGGGGGTGGCCGACAGCCCACGTGTGGTGGACCCCGCCAGCCCAGGCGCGGGAGGGAGCGCATCGCCGAGTCAGACCGCGGGCCCGCGGATCGAGCCAGGCGCCGACAGCGGTACACCTGAGGTGTCAGGTGGATCTCCCTCGGATCGGGAGCCTGGATCGCCTGCACGTCGATCTCCCTTGGATCGGGAGCTGGGATTTTCTGTGCCAAATCACACAGAGTCCTCTGAGCTGGGATCTTCTGCGCCTATAACATCAGCTCTTCACCAACCTCTTCGCCGACACACTAGATCGCAGTCAGGTATTGTCAAAGGGAAAGAATACACTGATGGTATGATAAGGTATGATAGAATCAAATGAGCTTTTCTTAGCAGTGTTGGCGAACCAACTCACTTGCATGATGCTCTTGCTCATAAGGATTGGAAAAAGGCTATGGATAATGAATATGATGCACTCATGAAAAAAAAAACTTGGCATTTAGTACCACCAAGGAAGGGTAGTAATGTTATAGACTGCAAGTGGGTATACAAAATAAAGAGAAAATCTGATGGAAGTATAGACAGATATAAGGCTAGGCTAGTTGCAAAGGGTTTCAAACAGAGGTTTGGTATTGACTATGAGGATACATTCAGCCCTGTTGTTAAGTCAGCCACTATTCGACTTGTATTGTCTATTGCTATTTCCAGAGGATGGATTTTACGACAGCTAGATGTTCAGAATGCGTTTCTTCATGGTGTTCTTGATGAAGAAGTGTTCATGCGGCAGCCACCAGGATATGAGGATCAAAGCACACCACATTATGTCTGTAAGTTGGATAAAGCTCTGTATGGTTTGAAACAGGCCCCAAGAGCCTGGTACTCAAGGTTGAGCATGCAGTTACAACAACTTGGGTTTACACCATCTAAAGCAGATACCTCGTTGTTCTTTTACAATAAAGGCAGTATCACTATATTTGTCCTCGTTTATGTTGATGATATAATTGTTGCTAATTCAAGTTCAGGTGCTACCACTTGTTTGCTTAAAGATCTAAAGTTGGAGTTTGCTCTCAAGGACTTGGAATTCAAATCACCAAGTCTTTGTCCATGCTTGTCACTGCATATTCTGATGCAGATTAGGCAGGGTGTGCTGATGATAGAAGATCCACAGGTGGCTTTGCTGTGTTTCTGGGTACAAATCTTGTGTCATGGAGTGCAAGAAAACAGGCCACTGTCTCAAGATCCAGTACAGAAGCTGAATATAAGGCTCTAGCAAATGCTACTGCTGAGGTAATGTGGATACAGACATTACTTTATGAGCTTGGAATTAAGGCTCCTTAGGCTGCGAGGTTATGGTGTGATAATATTGGTGCAACCTACCTCTCAGCTAATCCTGTTTTTCATGCACGCACAAAACATATCGAAGTTGATTTCCACTTTGTTAGAGAAAGAGTAGCTCGAAAGCTACTTGATATTCGATTTATACCAACTGGAGATCAACTTGCTGATGGCTTCACAAAACCTCTCACTACAAGAAGGTTGGATGAGTTTAAGTACAATCTTAACCTTGGCAAGGTGCATACGGTTCAGATTGAGGGGGAGTGTTAGAATAAGTTCTATAGGGGTAGGAGACTAGTTTGAATTGTAATATATTTTCTATCCCTTCTTATTGTATTCCGCGGTTTAACCGACTGAAGATAGCGTGAGCGAGGATGGGCGAATGAGCGAGAGAGCGAGAGAGAGCGAGAGCGCGAGAACGAGAGGAGGAGACCCTCTCACCAGCTAACCCCCCACTCGGACACTCCTCCGCCCTCATTCCCCCACCCTCCTACTGTTTCTAATTCTTCCCAATCCCTACCCCGTCTGGCGAGGCGCGCGCGCGGCGACGCGGTGAGCGCCGCGCGCGCGCGAGCGCGCGCGCGCGCGCGCTCGAGAGATGCGACGCAGCGAGCGCGCGCGCGCGCGCGAGGCGTACGCGCGCAGGAATGAGAGAGGAGACGAGCAGCGCGAGAGCGAGAGGAGACGAGCGCGACGCGCGAGAGCGCAGAGCGTAGAGTGCGCGCGCGCGCGCGCGAGAGAGCGAGAGAGCTGGAGGGGGAAGCGAGAGGAGGCAGAGGAGAGCCGAGAGAGTCAGGCGAGGAGAGAAGAGAGAAGATAGAGGAGGAGAGAGCTGAACAGCCCACGAGACGGGGTTCGCGATCGAGACGATGAGAGCGCAGAGAGAGAAGAGAGCGCAGCGGAGCCGACGCAGCGCTAGAGCCTCGGAGAGAGCGAGACTCGGAGGAGAAGGGCAGCGCGCGAGCGCGCGCGCGCGCGAGCGCGAGAGAGCGCGCAGTCGAGACGACCGCGCGAGAGAGCAGACGAGAGCGAGAAGACGACGCGAGAGAGCGCCTAGCGCTCAGAGCGCGCGCGCGCGGAGCGGAGCTGGCGAGCGCGCGACTGCTCGCGAGAGCGCTTTCTGCGCCGATGAGCCTCTCTCTCGCCCTGCAGCTAGCTCCTCTCGCTAGCCCACTCTCGAATCCTATCTAGCGCCCCTCGCATCTCGATACGCGCATCTCTTCTCTCTTCTCTCTCTCTCTCCTCTCTCCTCTCTCTCTCCTCTCTTTCTCTATCTCTCTCTCTCTCTCGGGTAAGCCACAGGCAAACCCTCAATATATACAATGTGGCCCAGACGGTTTAACGCTTCCCACATAATCTTACAGGCACGCCCGTTGAAGCCCTTAATCAGGACCAGGGCCCCAGCTTCCAAATCCACTCTGTAAACATCATACCTCCTTTCATAGCCTCTGTACTGGCATAGGGGGGTCCGGTGCAGCAGCATCAACTCCCCACCATTGTCCACCAGGTGGTGGTGGGTGTCCCTCGTTTGGAAAAGATCACACGACTTGTGCCGGTGAGCGACCATATGAAGCCGTGGCGGCTGCTGATCCGAGCTGGTCGTCAGCACCATGACGCCCCTGTAGTTGGCGCAGTAGAAGCGTCCAGCAAAAGGCATAGTCGAACTCATGGATCCATTGCCAACCACGGTCCAACTCACATCGCCGGGCTTAGCGACGACAAGCACGTTGGGATCAAAGAAACTGACTGCCACCATGGAGGCGTCGGCAACAAGGCCCACGCCAGACACCCTGATTAATTTTCCCATCTCGAAGCCACAGCTCCTAGATCGATGCTGCTCTGGTGTCAGGAGCGCGGTCATCCGGGGAAGATCGGTGAGCTGGTCTGTGAGAGGGTTAAGCAGGCGGACGACCAGGCTGGGCTCGTGGAGCAGCAGAAGGAGGCCCTCGGGGGTGAGCGCGAGCAACGTGTGCCCGGCGAGCTCCTGAATGTCCATCCGGATGCACTCGCCTGTAGACACGTTGAGGAAACAATGGCGGCGTGGCCCGGCAAAGGCTTTGTCGAGCATGATCCACTGGCGGGGGAGGAAGCGACCGTCCAGGCCGCCGGCGCGCGGGTCTGGCGAGCACCGGCGCCATGGTTGGCACACGGCGCGGAAGCGAACATAGTCGGCCACATCGCTGGCAAGGGCAAGCTCGGCGATCATGCCAGCCGGCCCGTCCCCGAGGTTCGCCCAGTCCATACTGCAGGTTCGTGGGAGATAACCAGGGGGCCACGGTCCGGCGGGGGAGGCTGCGGTCCGACCGACTGCCGCCGCTTATTTGCCTGCAACTCGGGCCGATGGCGTTGCTTTTCTAGATGGCTCCGGGCCAGGTACGTACGAAGAGTTGTATTCGTATACGGTATGGTTTGGTCTCGTTCTCATTGTTCCCATCTGCCTTTAAATATTGCTGGAGGTGGCGATGTCTTTGCCTCCTGGCAATACACACATTTGCTCAGAGATTTTGAATGTTGTACTGGATCAGTTGCAAAATTTGAATAAAGATTCTAGTCCATTCAAAAGGACACAATTTGATATTATTCTGAACTCCCTTTTGGGTTGAAGTTAGCTGACGCAGATTAAGCAAAAATAGGTAGCTAATTGTAGCGGTCAGTACATGCGTATAGATATAGCAAAGAACATCAATCCATCTTAACAAAGCAAAAAGGACAAGGCACATTTTGGTTATGCTGAAAACTACGATTTTAGGAGTGATAGAGATGTCAACGAAGTTATATGGCAACTAAGAACAGATACAACAGTCCAGACACTGCTAGACCATTAAACAAATACTCCCTCTCCCTAAAGAAATATAAGAGCGTTTAGATCACTACATTAGTGATCTAAACGCACTTATATTTCTAACGGAGGGAGTACAAATAATCTACGAATGTGTCAACATTTTTTTCAATATTAAAAGTACATGAACATAGTTTGCATGAACATGACAACACTTCATTTTTGTACTATTGGTTAGCATCAAAGAGATGCCTTTTCATTAGACCAAAAAAGGCACATCTTTATAGCATCAAGATCATTCTTAGAACATGCAAATTCAAGTTCCGTTTCAATCAAGGGAGAGAAACGGATAATTGATGCTCTAATGAATGGATCTGGTGCTAGGCTGCTAGCTCGTGCATTTAGATCCAGAAAAATGATGATGAACAGCAAAATAATGGGAACATGAACAATGCATACAGATTAAACCAATAAATCTCAGTACCTTTTTCTATAGTGCATGCAGTCTGACTAATTTTACTCTGTGTTCCACCTTTTATAAGCATATATCATTTGTATTGTTCAGAGTGTATCAACTTCTCTTGAGTATCAGAAGAAAGATTGACAATGTGTCAATCCCAAATCATACATTGTTGTTGGCAGATGACTTGTAAGCAGCTTTTTGATGGCCTAAAATGTTGATATGTATGAAGTCTTGATAGCTTAGAATGTGGTACATCCGTACATGTTCTGATTTACAACTAATTTTATCGCAGGAACAAGTCGTGCTGGAATGATCTTGCCAGGACTGTTGTTGAAGAGCTCCTGGACATGGTTGATGCTGCACCTATTATTGCGGTGAAGAACCTGAAAGCATCTGACTTTCAGGGTAGGATCCAATCCACCTTTTTCTGGATTAACCATGAGATCTTATTTGTGCTAACAACTTGTTGCTAAATTTACCTACCAGGTGTGTCTGTTTCTACAGCGAGCAAAATCACACTTGTGATTAACTCAGAGTTTCCTGGTCAGAAAATCTTAGAGCTCGGTAAACTACCTGATACACACTGCTGGCTTTTAATTTGCTTTCCAACTATCCCGTGATAGGTCACGAGCACATTTCTGAATGCAAGGGTACTTTCTCGCCATCAGTTCGTGCGAGCATGGGTGCATCGCAAAATTTCAGACAAAAGAAGGCTTGTGACAAATGGAATTTTCCAATCAGCCTTCTAACTCCTACAGCCTAGCATTCATCTTTCACATTAACAACTAAGAAATGGTAAACTACTAACTTCAGTCTGCCATTCAGAATATGAATAGATCTAGTCAGCATGCTCCTGCTATGATCACCAACATAAACACACCTAACCACCGAGCCAAAAAAATAACTTATATATGCACCCATTCACAATTCGAAAGGGATTTAAAATTAATGCAACCTAACAAAACAATAGAGTAGACCAACAACAACTGCTATTTTGGAAGTAGCCAAAACTCAAGAAGCTCATAGATGATTCAAGGTAAAGATGATGAGGATTCACATGAATTTTCAGTGATCCCAGTCATTGGTATATAAAGTACGGTTTTTAACAACAATGTTCTAATGCAGTGCAATGACTTTCTAGCAACCCACAAAGTAGGCTTGTGCATTGCTGGTGCACACTCCAAGCGCTATGATTATGTTCAGATAAAACTGGAGATTATGCTTCAATTGCCTAACCCTCCTTCAAATATTTATCAATGTTAGCACATTATGTGGATGGGCTCATAGCCCAATGGTGGGATCGCGGTCATGTCCTTTATAATGCCGCAGAGCTTCTCCCCATTAGTCTCATTTTTTTAACGTTGGCACATTATTATTGCCTGCAGATAATTATCCTGATCCACACCTTGCACACGAAATGCATGATTCTTTCAGTTATTTTCAAGGGATCCCCTATCCTACCTCACTGAAAATGCTTTTGACATGAGCCATGGTACAGTGGCAAGTTCTTGCCCTCTAGCAACTGATCATAAAGTCAGTTGATTTTCTTTGAAGCTTTGATGCAATTGAGTGTAAAACGAAACAAATACAAGAGTCAAAACTAATGCAATATGTTGAGACCACTGGCCCCGGAGATCAGTTGTGAGGCCCATCTGAAGGTGAACTTTATCTGCATCCAAGCATCATCATTTGAAAAAAAATGTAAAATCATGACTTTGCGTACTCCAGTGTAAGTTCATAAATCACCTATCAAGAATTCATTCATCGACAACTTTGAAGAAAAATTCATCGAAACTAAGGAGGGATGCATTCTAGCGGGCATACTCGCAGACGAACTGCCCGTCGTGAATGGCCTCGGCGGCGTCCAATGCCAACCCTTTCTTCCGTTGGTGCACAACACGCAACCGCATTGTTACGCCGTGCTGTGTCCGCCGGTTCTCGCACGAGGGCCAACACGCGCACCCGTCACCGCATTCGCTGCCTCGCTGGGGCTCCTGTTGAGTTGTATTTTGTATTGCATGTATATGTGCCCCATCTTCTAGTCTTGTATAGTTGAGATAGAGGCTTTCCTTTGTAATTATATATACGTGCATCAGCACCCCATCAATACAATGTCTATTGTATTGCAAACTTTCCCGTCTACATGGTATCATCTTGGTCGGTCCGACCCTAGGGTTTGCCGCCACCGCCGCTGCCGCGCCTCCCCGTTGCGCGTGCCGCCGCCGCCCCACCACCGCCGCACAACACCATCGCCGCGCCCTTCCCTCTCTTCCACTGCGCCGCCGCCCCTTGTGCCGCCCGCTTCCACCCCCCTACCCGCGCCGACTGCCGCCGCCGCGCGTCTCTCTCCCGCGCCGCCGCCATCCGCGCCGCTTCCCCTCCCGGCCCGCGCCGTCCTACCCGCGCCGCCGCCCCCCACAGCCGCCTCTCTCCTCCCGGCCGCTGCCCGCCGCGCCCTCCCGCGCCGCCAACCCTAACCCTACACCGCCGCCGCTTCTGACCGCTGCCGCCGCCCCGTCGCCATGTCTTCGCCCGGCTCCTCCACCACCCGCTCGTCGAACCCGTTCGCCGGCCCCGAGCCCTCCGCCGCCGTCATCCGTGACCTCAACATTGAGGTCCGGGTCCCTATCCGTCTCGACAGCTCCAGCACGTCGTACTACGCGTGGAAGACCTACTTCAACCTCATCTTCCGCGAGTACTATCTCACCGAGCACATCGACGGTTCCGTGGACAGCGCGTACATGCGCGGCGATCCGGAGTGGTTCGCCATCGAGGCCACGATCATCCGTTGGTTCTACCAGACAGTCTCGAAGGACATCTTCCACACGGTCGTCGCCGAGGACGACGACGCCTGTGACGTGTGGGTCAAGATCAACGCGCTCTTCACCGACAACAAACTTCAGCGCCTTGTTTTCTTGCAGCAGGAGTTCTTCGGCTGTCACCAGGACAACTCCACCATCGATGAGTACTGCATGAGGCTCAAGATGCTCGCCAACGAGCTTCGCGACATCGGCACCAAGGTCTCTGATGACCTCATGCTGAGCACCCTCACCGCCGGTCTTAACGAGGACTTCGGCAACGCGGCGTCCAACCTCACCCTGCTGCCGCAGCCCAGTTTTCAGCGCGTCGTCGCGTACCTCAAACTTCAGGAGCGCCGGATGACGAAGCTGAAGCAGCGGGTCCAGCACACCACCCTCGCCGCCGGCACCACCCGTGGTGGCCCTGCTCCTCCAGCCGCGCGTCGTCAGCCCGCGCCGCCCGCGCCAGCCGGCTACTACCCGCTGCCGCCCACACCGCCCACGCCCCCCGCGCCTCCCCAGCAGCCGCAAGGTGGCGGGGGCCGGCGCAACCGGCGGGGCGGCGGGGACCGCCGCCAGCAGCAGCCGCAGCAGCAGCAGACGCCGGGCACGGGCGGGGCGCCCCGCTACCAGCAGCCGCCTCCGCCGTGGGCCGCCGGGCAGAACCCGTGGACGGGCGTTGTCCACGCCTATCACATGCCCGTCCCGCGGGCCCCCGCATCGGGTCTTCTTGGTCCTCGCCCCGCGGGCCACCAGGCGTTCCTCGGCGCCCCCTACCAGCCGTACGGTGCTCCGCTCGCTCCGCCACCCCTCGGTGGCTACAGCGCGCCCGCTCAGGTGCCACCCTATGGAGGCCAGCCACCGCCGCCGGTACCTGCACCGTGGGACCCCGCCCTCCTGGCCGCCCAACACTCGGCGCCGTCGCCGAGCAACTATGGCGGTGGAGGCGACTGGTACATGGACTCGGATGCTACTGCGCACATGACAGCTCATCCCGGTAACCTCTCCTCTTCCACAC
Organism: Thinopyrum elongatum; assembly: GCA_011799875.1. Classification (NCBI taxonomy): domain Eukaryota; kingdom Viridiplantae; phylum Streptophyta; class Magnoliopsida; order Poales; family Poaceae; genus Thinopyrum; species Thinopyrum elongatum. Next base: position 508,347,628 of record CM022301.1, on the reverse strand, counting down.
CAGTTAACACACCCACTCGTATCACCGTTGGCAACGGTTCTTCTTCACCTATCACCCATGTCGGTAGCACTAGTTTTCCTTCTAGCTCCACACCTATCACTATGTCTAATGTCCTTGTCTCACCTGACTTAGTCACTAGTTTAGTTTCCGTTCGTTGTCTTACTCGTGAGAATCCTCTTACTGTTGAATTTGACGGTGTTGGTTTTTCTGTGAAGGACGCCCGTACCCGGATGGTGCTTCACCGATGTGATAGCCCTGATGAGCTTTATCCCGTGCACGCCAGCGCCTCCACTTCCACACCCGTCGTCCTCGCCGCCGGCGTCGACCTTTGGCATGCTCGCTTGGGCCACCCCAACCCCGCCGTTTTGCGTCAGATTCTTAGGAGTTTTTCTTTCTCATGTAATAAGCTTGACGAGCATACTTGTAAGGCTTGTCGTTTGGGCAAGCACGTTCGTCTTCCCTTTAGTGCGTCTACTTCAGTTTCCACTTTTCCGTTTCAATTGCTTCATAGTGACGTTTGGACGTCTCCCGTTGCGAGTAACACGGGCTATCTGTACTACTTGGTGATTTTAGATGATTATTCTCATTATGTGTGGACTTTTCCTCTTCGTCGTAAATCCGATGCTTTAGCCACACTCACCACCTTTTATTCCTATGTCACCACCCAGTTCGGTCGCCCCATACTCGCACTCCAAACTGATAACGGAAAAGAGTTTGACAACGTCGCTCTTCGCACACTTCTCGCCTCCCACGGCACCACCTTCCGTCTGACTTGCCCTTACACGTCACAGCAGAACGGCCGCACCGAGCGCATTCTCCGCACTCTTAATGACTACGTTTGCATGTTACTCTTTCACTCTAACGTGCCCGCTCGGTTTTGTCCCGATGCTCTCGCCACCGCCACTCTCTTAGTTAACATTCGTCTGTGTCGTCCTCGGTGGAACTACGCCCCTCACCACCTTCTCTTCGGTACACCACCGTCCTATGATGGTCTCCGCATCTTTGGGTGTCTCTGTTATCCTAGCACCGCATCCACCACGCCACACAAGCTCGCACCATGTTCCGTCCCATGCGTCTTCCTTGGCTACCCTCCTAACACCAAAGGTTACCGGTGCTATGATTCTGTCACTCATCGTGTGTACACCTCGAGGCACGTGTATTTTCTCGAGACGGTGTTCCCTTTTTTTCAGGTTCCCCCGGCTTTGGCCCCTTCGGCCTCTTCGGCGCCGGCCCCTGCGCCCCCCTCCTGGAGCGATGCGCGGCGGCGCCCCCCGGAGGTCCCCCCGGCACGGCGCCTTCTGCCGCCACCGCCCGATTTTTCGACTCCCTTCCCAGAGGTCGAGTCTGACCAGGCCCCCGGATCCCCGTCTCCCACCTACGAGGTTGAGTCGGTGGGTACTCTGCCCGCCACCCCGGCTGGCGCCGCCACCCCGGCGACGGGCTCGACATCCTCCTCGCCCGTCGCCCCCTCGGCCGCCGGCTCGGCTGGCGCCGCTGCCGCGCGACCCCCGTCACAGGCGCCGCGGCCCCTGTCGCCGCCGGCGCCGGCGCCCCTATCGTGGTCATGGCCCCTGCCGCCGCCGCGGCTCCCGCCGCCACCGCCTGCCCTGCTGTCCCGCCTCTTGGCGTGACTACCCGTGCCCGAGCAGGAGTGCTTCGGCCGAGCACACGCTACTCCTCCGATGAGTATGTGTGCGCCGCCTCGACGTCGACGCCATCACCCGTCCCCACCTCCGCTCGTGCTGCCCTTCGGGATCCCCATTAGCTAGCTGCGATGCAGGAGGAGTTCGACGCCCTACAGCGCAACCGCACGTGGCAGCTTGTTCCGCGACCCCCTCATGCCAACATCATCATTGGCAAGTGGGTGTTTCGCCACAAGACTCGCCCGGACGGTTCTCTCGAGCGCTACAAGGCTCGGTGGGTGGTTCGTGGATTTCGGCAGCGCGCGGGCGTGGACTTCACCGACACCTTCGCCCCGGTTGTTAAACCGGGCACGATCCGCGCCGTGCTCCAGTTGGCGGTCTCGCGCGCCTGGCATGTGCACCAGTTGGATGTCTCCAACGCCTTCTTGCATGGCCATCTTGCCGAGCAGGTGTACTGTGAGCAGCCCACTGGCTTCGTCGACGCCGAGCACCCAGACTTCGTGTGCTTGCTCTCCCGTTCTCTTTACGGGTTGAAGCAGACGCCTCGGGTTTGGTACCAGCGTATCGCAGCCTTCCTGCAGTCTCTGGAATTTCGGTCCACTCGCTCCGATGCCTCACTCTTCGTGTATCATCAGGGAGCTGACACTGCATATCTGTTGCTCTACGTCGACGACATCATCCTCACGGCGTCCGCCCCTGATCTCCTTCAGTGGCTGACTACTCGTCTTCGTGATGAGTTCGCCCTCAAGGACTTGGGGTCCCTGCACTACTTCCTCGGCATCGAGGTGGTCCGCCGGACTGACGGCTTCTTTCTGCATCAGCAGAAGTACGCCCACGAGCTCTTGGAGCGTGCCGGTATGCTTAACTGCAAGCCGGCGCCCACCCCCGTCGACACGAAGGCGAAGGTCTCTGCTCTGGAGGGATCTCTCGCGTCCGATGGAGCGTTTTATCGCTCCATTGTTGGTGCTTTACAGTACCTGACGCTGACTCGACCCGACCTGCAGTACGCTGTCCAGCAGGTGTGCCTCCACATGCACGCTCCGCGTGACTCCCACTGGACCTTGGTGAAGCGCATTCTCCGTTATATACGCGGCACCATGTCTTTGGGACTCACCCTGACGGCCTCCGCCTCCACCGACCTCGTGCCCTACTCGGATGCCGACTGGGCTGGCTGCCCCGACACTCGACGCTCCACGTCAGACTACTGCGTCTACCTTGGGCCCTCGTTGATCTCTTGGTCATCGAAGCGGCAGCCCACGGTCTCCCGCTCCAGCGCCGAGGCAGAATATCGCGCCGTGGCTAATGCCGTGGCCGAGTGCTCTTGGCTCCGTCAGCTGCTCCAGGAGTTGCTTTGTGATGTTCATAATGCCACTCTTGTCTACTGCGATAACGTCAGCGCGGTCTACCTTTCCGCCAACCTGGTGCACCATCGACGTACGAAGCATATTGAGCTCGATATTCACTTCGTGCGCGAGCAGGTTGCCCTTGGCTGTGTTCGGGTTCTTCACGTGCCGACGTCGCAACAGTTTGCTGATGTGATGACTAAGGGATTGCCTACTTCCGTCTTCGTGGAGTTTCGGTCCAGTCTCTGTGCCTCTGGCGACGCTTCGACTGCGGGGGGTGTTGAGTTGTATTTTGTATTGCATGTATATTGGAATTATGGCCCACCTCCTAGTCTTGTATAGTTGAGATAGAGGCCTTTTCTTGTAATTATATAAACGTGCAACAGCACCCGTCAATACCACGTCTATTTGTATTGCGAACTTTTCCGTCTACACTCCCCATCCCCGACCCCGAGGTATCCACCTCGACATCAGCGCTGGCATACTGCGCAGGCGAGGAACTCGGGGTGGACCAACCTCCACGGTGGGTCACGGATCTGGATGATGGACGCCGGGTCGAGCCGATCAGAGTTCCTGCGTGTTCTGGCCGAGGGGCACCGCCGCCGTGCCGCGCGGAGTTGGCCGAGGCCGAGGACCACACCGCGAGGCGGCGCTACCATCGGGAAGAAGCAGTAGAACCGCGTGCCGCCACACACCGCGCGCCCCGCGCATCGGCTATTGGTCGCCGTCGCTGCTGCGTTAGGCGGCAGCGCCGTGGTCTGTGAGGATCGGGGCGTGGGGGTGTGTGCCGGCTTGGCGAGTGTTTGAGGGACGTCACGATCTGTGGCCTCAGGAAGCTTAATCGTGGCTACCGGCGGGCGGCGGCTAACCATCAGGATCCCTAGCCGCCTCTCGTTGCGTTCGTTTGTTCGGCTGAGCGAGAATGAAACACGAGGCGGCATCGACCAGGTATGACCGTCGGTATCTCGCTTTGACTGGAGGAATCCACCTCGCTTTGTTTCACTGACCAACATGGTCCACGCGCCGCTTAAAAGCCTCGATGCACCACATGGGAGTAATTCGTGGGAGCTTAGTAACTGTACTGATACACATTTTGGCAAGCGAGACATTAGCTTACGGGCAAGGTTAACGTCTGGTAGGAAAAGATAACCAATTTTTGACAGGAAAAGATGAACAATGATTCTTTACAATAAGAGCAGGTCACTACTGCAAGAGGCCAGAACCACCATTTGCATCTCAAAATACCAAAAGGAATCCCACCAAGGCCAACGTTAGAACTTACTGCAGAAGTTAGAACTCGAGTGAATTCGTAGCCGTGCAGATTCAACGCGGGCGGTCAACACGCAGTTCGCCCGTGGCAGATCGAGGTGATGTACAGGTCCTTCGCCCATTGTTCCTGAAATTTCGGTGTTCCGAGGTTAGGGCCCCGCATGTATGTAAACCAAGAGGACATAGCATAGCCATGAATGTGGCGTTGCATTGTGAAAATCATCCAGTCTGCAAAACATGCAGGGGTACCTTTGTGGCCTTGCTGGGGAAATCAGAAGTCAGAAATGTTTCGTCCACTGGTTTCGTCTTGGACTCCTTGGCTATGCTCATGATAAAAGCGGCTTGGTCAGGCGTGGCTGCGCATGAGGTTATTCTGTAACCGGCGCTATATCGCTGATGGATTCCTTCACTTGGATACACAAAATCTAACTCAACAACCTGCAGGATATGCAACACAGATTCAGTTTCACATGATCACATCAGGCCACATTCACCTAATATGTACGAAAATTCAGACTTCGCACCACCCTAAACAATTACTGATGTTTTGGTAAAAAAAAAGGAAGCTGCGCAGAGCACCGGTTCTCTAAGGTTAACTCTTAACTGAAGCCATTCTTGCAGCAGCATATGTTTGCAAGTAGAAATTTTACATGCAAAGCTCAGACAGCTAGTTGTTCAGAAATACACAGTTTAAAGCCATTTTAATGAATGTTCATCACCGATGAAATTATAACATATAAGGAACCATTAAAATCGTGAAAAGGATTATTCCCAAATGATTTATCGCAAATGAGTGCAGGCACATGTTTTGACCTGGTAGGAGTAGTCGGTATTCCTCGACGTGACAACACCCCAACGGTTCCCAGCAGTACCCATACATGTTACATGAAAACCTTCTTTCCACTTTTTATTAATCCACTTATAAGGAAAAGATTCACTGACTTTGTATGACTGCTGTGTGTACGGAGTCCCTGTAATGGTATCAAAGATCAGATTCGAACTATACATGGAAAGAAAGGGACCAGCGAGACATCAAGGATGTAGACAGTAGACACAATTAGGATAATGTCATGTCACATGTAAATATTGAATATAGAAAACTGGCAACTGTTAAGTTTCATGCACCAACCACTAGAACCCAAAAGTTCAGATCCGTAAATATGAAATTCAGATGAATACGACAAGCCAAGGCTCCGTTGAAAAAACCATTGAAGATAGAAAACTGGCAACTGTTAAGTTTCATACACCAACCACTAGAACCCAAAAGTTCAGATCCGTAAATATGAAATTCAGACGAATACAACAAGCCAAGGCTCCGTTGAAAAAACCTGTAAAGAAATACCATCCAGAAGAACATTTACTCCTCGATCCACTGCAATCTAATGTAGTAATCTCTCTTGCTCTAACACCACAAAAGTTGTGTGATCAAACATTTATGTGATGCATCGTATGAAAGCATACTAGTTTGTCTCATACATATAGCAGTTTTCTCTTCAAACATTTAATCTTCATAAAAGGGAGCAGTTTGAACAAATGAATAGTTGTCGACAGAGAGCAGGTAATTCACAAACCTTTGGACATCACAACCAATGAGCTTCCATTGGTTGCTCCAGCTATTGCTGTTATGTAAAAGTTCTTCTCCCACTGCTCCCTAATCCAATCCTTCATACGAAGTTAGAAACAAGATAGTGTCAAGATTCTGGATTATCAAAATTTCAACTAGAGAGGACACAGAAGCTACCACACCTTCTGTAGGAAATTTTGTGAAAGATTGAAAACTTGAGAAGAAAAGCCAGTCCCAGCATCCATGATGAGAGCCCACACATTTTTTGAAGAAGCTATACAACTAATGAACAAGCCATCTTCATAACCTTTTTGTATGTGCTGATGCAGCCTTGAATCAGCTATATTATAGTGGTATCTATCAAAGGCAGAAGAAATATCTTTACAGTTACATTAGTTAATAGTACCATATTTGATTTAGGAAGGAAACAAGACATTGATCAATAACTATTGAAATAGATACTAGGCAGGCCTCAAATGTCTCGAACTCGGGAACAAGCAAGTGAGTGTAGCCAGACAAATAGGTGCTACTTAAGCTTAAATCATAATAAGCGAAAACCAAACCCTTTCATCACAAAATATTAGCACGAATGGCTTAGTTACAGAAAAGCATAGTAGTATAGCTTTGGACAATTACTTTTACAGGGATACCAGGTACAATTAAGGTCATGAATGTGGATAGCATCTAAAAGTGGAGTTCACACCAAGAGATATCACAAGTTTGCAGCATCAATCACCTCAATGTAGTTTTTTGTTTCACCACATTCACCACAAGACATTAATTGGAACTCCATATATTTTAAATAAATAAAAATTAGAGGTATAGAGTCATATGCTCATGCAATCCAACTATTTCGAGCTATCTAATGCTTGATGTCGGGTATTGAGAAAATGCCTGAGCATGCAAACAAAAAAAGTGAATACTGTTTTACTATTTTTTTCATGTTTAGAAACAATTACCGCTGCTTCATGTTCCGCCTAGCACTATAAATCGAAATCCATTGAGTTGCTGGGCTCCCCAACCGAACTTTTTCCATAGGCTGTTCATCTTCTTCAAGATTTACAGCAATTCTTCCACGTTTATGTCCAACCTATAATTTGCACAGCAGAGGCATGGCCAAATATAATACAACCGAAATAAAATACAGAGCATGGATACATGTTGTGGATAAAGCAGTATAAACCTCTAGACCTCCAGCCATCCTGATGGGTCTTGAAGCAGGTCCGACAATCAAATCATCAAAGAGAGAAATAAGTTTTTCGTACTTTGGCTCTTCATCAAATTTCATAGTAGTAACCAACTCAAGAAAATGTTTGAATGGGGCTGGACAGAAGCTACACAGCACCTCTGGAGAAGTCTCCATTTTCTTCTTACAAACAAGAAAGCTCTTATTATCTCCCTGCAGTAATAAGCCATCAACACAAAGTAGGTTTTCGCAACAACAAAAAACTAAAGTAGGTTTAAGGGAGCGAGTAGAAAATATTAGTAAAGCCCCGTCGACTTGTGGAGAACACTGAAGACTACCTGACAGCCTTGCCATGGCAAGCTTCCTCGTAATAAAAATATAAGGGTGTATGCTAGTGACTCCAAATCATCCCTCCTACTGCCCGTACGACCTAAATGGGCATGGACGCTAGCATATCTAATTGTTCCCCTGGGAAATTTCAAAGGAAAAAAGTTAAATTTGTACCGCAATTTTGTACAGAAGTAGTAGTAAGGACAAACCTAAATATGTCTGGCCTCTGATCATACTGAACATGCATACTGGATGATCCTCTTATCCATTTCCAGTTAGATGCTGAACAATTTTAGTATCAAAAGAACCATGTAAAAAAGGTTAGTGAGGCATCAAATGCATTAACATTCTATTAAGTAGCCAATTCCTCTGAGCAAAGTGCATAGTGCATTGAGAACATCAGACTGAATATCTTCATGTACAGATGAAACCCGTGTGTAATTGCATACCTAAACCAAAATTAATGAGAAAAAGCTTCTTTTCTTGAGCAGATCCAGGCTGACCAAGCAAAAAGTTTTCAGGTTTTACATCACCATGTATAAAGCTGGCAATAATAAGAGGAGCAGCAAGTGTTAACGACGATGAATAAAAAGAAATACGGGAAATGCATCTCAAAAACATCAAATGGCTTTAAATAACCCTTTGGAGTGAATCTTCGCCAGAATTGATATGGCGTCAATGGCAATACAAGCAACCTTTGGAATTGATATCCTGTTAGGGGTGTTGATACTTTCAGTAAGGAGTAAGGAGAACAAAGTAGAGGGAGTGAAGATTGGCAAGATATACTTACTCCTGTCCTGGTGAATGCCAAGGGTCCCAGAGGCTAGGACCAAGCAGATCCATTACCTGAAATTACGGAATGATGATTCAGGGAAAAGATCATAATGAGTTAAGAGGCCTTTCTGAATGCATTTTTTTCCCGGAAAGTTAAACTCACAAGAATGTAGTAGTCTCCTTGGCAACCCTTGTGGTGTACCGATGGTATGCCATTACAACCATTGAGAGCCCTGCTAACAAAAGGATAAAAATTCCATGCTCCACCAAGAATTATATAAAATAAAAAAAATGGATGATTGTGTACAGTTCTTACTGATATACTTGCCACTCATATGGGGGGTCACAGCTACCTTCTCTGCTTCTCCTATGCACAAATTTCAGTGTAACCTACACGGTATTGATGCAGGAAAGAGTTTTTAAGATGAAGGAGGATTTCGCCTAGCCTCTGCATCGGCTGATGGACAAAGCAATGTATATTAAAGTGGAATACAGATAAGATATTCATGAATCAAGAACAGATTTGGTGTCCATCTAAGGCAAGTAGATAAGAGATTGAACCTCGATTGCATTCCGACCCTTGTATCCTCCACTGGGCATACCTAATCGTCTGCCAACATAGACCTTGCCAGAGCTACCTTTACCCAACTTCCTACCAGTTATATATATTGGGGAGTTACCTACATCAACCTGCATCGAATAGTTCAGTCATATTTAGTATTTAGGTGCTTAATTCATGGAAGTAAGCTCATGTATATAAACTGTTATTGGCAGATCAGTTACATGTCTTGGAACCGATTTGGTGGAAATCTGAACACATCTAGCTAGATCCACAGGAAAATTAGGAAGGCATACCCTCTCTGGCACTGGCAGCATTGCCGTGGCTTCGTCTTCGGCGATAATTTCTGCAGGGTCGTTTCCTCTGGTCTGTGAAGCTGGGCTTTCACTTCGGTCAATCGCAGAACAATTAACAGCCTACAAAAACAATGGGAAAAAAAAGAACAATTAACAGCCTACATATAGAATCAAATACTTGATCAATCAGTGTGAAGAAAGGGAGTGTGCAGAACAGAAAATGAAGCCATGTATACCCTCTCAGTCTGCGGCGTTATCATGGCTTCACTCGCAAATCTATCGGCAGCTCCGCGATCTATTCCCACATTTGCAGGTTCCTTGTTCAGACCGTCGTCACCTGCACCGGTAGCCTGTCGTCCAGCGACACCTTCAGGGAGGTGCTGGCGAGGCTGCTCCTGATCGGTATGGACATCATCAGTAGGCCTCAACCTCTTGCCTCTAGGATTGGAAGCTGGCCTTCCTCTTCCTCTTCCTCTTCCTTGGGCATTGCCAATCTGATTGTCCAAAAGCTAAGAAACCCAAGTAAACAGTCAGAGGCGGACGGAGGCTTAATTAGTATGGCGAGAGGAACAGCGATCGAACGCATCAAACAACAGTGACCACGCCATTTCAGTAGCAGCAACGATGAACAGCAATACTAGAAGCTTGCAAATGTCGCTTAAGGAAGGGGGGAAAAAGCAACAAAGGGGAAACCGTCCGTACCCTTTCAGGCAGCGGCGTCGTGGCGGCATCTCCATGTGCAGCCTGTGCAGTTCCGTCGGCGGCGTCTTCACCGCCCCTTCTCGAGCGATCGGCAGCCCCGCCGCCGCCCTCGTCGTCGCCAGCTGCCTTGTTCAAATCAAGGTCGGGCCTGGCGGGAACCGAGCCAGGCGGCGCGGCGCCTTCGCCGGGCTCGCGCATGGACCGAAGAATGGCGGCCGCCTCCGACATGGCAGCGTAGCGGGTGCGGGTCGGCAGAGAGGGTTTGATGAGCGGGGAGGCGGAGGATGGTGCCTGGAGGGTGGGATATAGCAGCAGCTGCCGCAGGGTGGCGGGCGGTGGAGGGCGGCATTGATGGAGGCGTGGAGGGAGCAGGAGCTGCAGCAGGCGGCGGCGAGGGGGCAAAAGAGGGGGATGACATGACCGGCGCGCCTTGGAAGTTGTGGACAAGCAATGGCGTCGGGTGGAGTGGAGACAGGAGACAAGGCTTGGATCTGCTGCCGTGTGCGTGCGCAGACGTATGGCCCATGGGCCCACCTTTGTATACTCCACGGCTCTTCCTCCCTTCAATTGCTCGAAAAAAAAATGTTTTCTCTGGGGAGAAGTTTGTTATTCCCTAATGGAATGCATGGTGTTCCAGTTAAAAAAAATTGTTATTCCCAAGTGGTCATGATATGATAGTACACAAATACGGAGTATAGTTACTTCTGATGAGTACCTGTTTATAAACGTGAAATTTGTTGGGTAGAAAAATCAACATTCATGTTCATCTACCTGAAATAGAATTTTGCTGATCGACTTAAAAATAGAATATATTTTTTGACTGCTGGGTGGAAAATTGCACTCATTCTTGATTGATTTTTTTAACATTGTCCTTTAACTCAAAATATATACACTCTTACTCGATTTTTCACGCTATCACGACGCCGTGTCCACCATTTGTGTCATCTTACATCACCCCAACGAACGGTTGTCGGCCTCCACCTTCCCCGTTGCTACTGCCACAGCAACCACATGAGATCTCAGTGAAGAAGAAGAGAAATAAATATTGCCATCTAGCAAGAACAATATAATGATAGATTGCAAAATTTAAAGAATGACATAAAAGGGTAACTGACATCAACATGGAAAAATAAGCAGTATTACCTCTATACACTATACTAATGTAAGACATTTTTCAATGTAATTTGAACTAAAAAAACGTCTTACATTAGCTTCCATTCCTTTATCTAAGGTGTATTATTTTCAGCACGGTGACCAAGACACATAATTATGCATTAGTTAGGACAAAATTACCCTTCTCTAATTTGTAGATTAGCGGCAAGTAAATCATTTAGGGTAGGAAAGAAAGAGATACACACAATCAGGAGAAAGATAGTTTCCTTTTCTTTCTCTATAAGAAGAGATACATGCAATCAGGGAAGAGATACTTTCCTTTTTTTGAAGGGCCAAGATCGAAATTACGAGAAATTAGAACAAATGCACCTTATATTGTGAAATTTTATCAAAAACAAATACACCTTATATAAAGGAACGAGGGAGTATATATAACAAGAGGAAGTACTAACTAACATTCGTGTATGGAAAGCCGGGAAGCACGACCAGACAACGTACGTCGTTCTGCGGGCGTTGTTCCCAGCAGTTATTTCATCAGAGCTACAACACGTAAACAAAAGTCAAAAAGCCTATCTTTGTAGGGCTATCATGGCGCCAGGTAAAGATATTTTTCTGCCTCAACGTACGTGTGGCAATACCCATACCCAGACCGACTCACTGACAAGTGACTACACATTTTTTTTTTAGGGTTCAAGTGACTACACATTGATATGTAGAAGTACTGGAGCACACGCTATGGCTATGCACCGTCGCACAACTCAGCGTGGTCGATCGATCATGAACCCATTCTTTTTTTTCTTTTTTTTGAAAAACTTCCAATTTATTCCTCTTCAATAATGATAGTACAACGAACACTAGAAATAATAAAACAATTTTACTAAGTCTCAGTCGACTGTGACTTCGTTATGTCTCAGTCGATGCTATCCTCCTTTGATTTTGCATGGAGATTCGTACAAAAAAATTTACTTTCATTTTTTCTTTTTCTTCTTACATACTATATCACTTGACTGAGACCTAGCCACACCCATAATAAAAATTACATCCAGATCCGTAGACCACCAAGCGACGACTACAAGTACTGAAGCGAGCCGAAGGCGCGGCGTTGTCATCGTCCCTCCCTCGTTGGAGCCGGGCAAACCTTGTTGTAGTAGACAGTCGGGAAGTCGTCGTGCTAAGGCCCCATAGAACCAACGCACCAGAACAGCAACCACTGCCGACGAAGAGTGTTTTTTTTTAAAGGAGGATTACCGCCGGCTTCTGCATCAGTCGATGCATGCAGCCATATTATTAGACTGACGAAGAGTGTAGATCAGAAGAATCCAACTTGAAGACACAAGACCATAGTCAAACGATGAATAGATAGGAGCAAATCCATCAAAGAAAGATCTGTCGAAGACACACATCCACACGCCCACCGACGATGTTAGACGCATCAACGGAACGGGGACTAGGCGGGGAGACGTTTATTCCATCTTCAGGGAGCCGCCGCCGTCTCGCCTTCCTGAACAGGACACAAATCCTAACAAAACTCGAAAAAAGATCTAAAAACGGAGCCCTCCCACCGGCAAGGACCGGGATCCACTCCACCATATAGACCTAAGGCCACCGGAGACGGGATGGACCGGCGCCGGTGTTGGCGGGAGGCGAAGGAACCCTAGCTTTTTGTGGCGGCTGGCTAGGCCATCTCGTGGTAACCAAGAAACCGACCGACGAGAGTGCAACACAAATCGGAAGCAGGATCGTTCCATGGAGCTCATTAGTTAAGCTGCTCCGCTCCATTACTGCATCCGCGCCCGCCAGCGTCTCGCGTCCAGATCATCGAGACGGTGCATGGAGCGAACAAAATTTCTGTTTTAATCTTTTGTGCTAACAAAAATTGACCTCATATGCAAAGAAATTTCAAATCAGACTTTTTTTTTGTCACGCCAACATCCCGGATGTTATGCTTGCATGGGAGACGCCAGGCTTGATGGCGTTTGGCCCTGGCCCACACTAACCTAGCTGGCGGTGAAGTGGCAACGCAAGACGCCATGGATCTTGGCGTTTTACACTAATATTGTGTTGTGGCATCCTTGTCTAGCGGCTGCCTGCCGCTCGCGGAGCAGCCTCTCCGCCTCCTGCTGTGTCGTGCGGAGGGCCGCCGCGGCCATTGCCGACGTGGCCTTCGAAGCCCTAGGGATGGCCTTGCCGCAACCGGCGTTCGCGGAGCAGTCGTTAAGCGACCACTCCTCGCCGTTCTTGGCGAGCTCGCCGACAAGGCGGCGACGGCGCCTGGCGGTGGTCACGGAGGGGTCGAGCACCCACGCGGCGACGAGGTCCGGGTCGTTCCGGACCCATTATGGCGCTACGTCGCTCTTGCGAACGCGGAGCGGCGACCGGCATTGTGCCGGTCGTACCTCGCCTGCCGCCGCGTCGTGCGCTCTGCCTCGGACACCACGGTCTGAGAGCCGGAGGCGCCGGCGTAACAGCCTCCTCCGAGGTAGTGGAGGATGCGGCCCCGTGCCTTCGCAATCGCCCGCGACAGCTCCTCCCTGATGTCGCGTCGTGGCGGTGCAGCGTATTGTGACGTGGACGCCGGCTCGTCCTTGATGCGAAGTCCGATTTGGACGCTGCGGTTGCACGTGGGCGGGGGCGACGACGGCTCGGTCTTGACGCGGCGTCCGATCCGGACGCCGTGGTTGCACGGGGCGAGATGGGCTAGTCCTTCACCGGACGAAGCAGGTGGTTGCGCAGCGGGGATGGCCGGCGATGGTGGCGACGGCCCCATCTGCCGGAGCGAACGCTTCGTCAGCAGCTCAATCTGACGGACGAATTCTTCATCCGTCACCACGGCCTCCGAGAGGAGGTGGGGCCGCTGCTGCGACGATGCGCGACAATGACGTTGGTGAAGCTGGTCGGATCTAGAGCAGCGATCTTCATTAATGGCCAGGCTGGATCATTGGAGAAGAGAGCGTCGGTGCCCTGTCTGGACAGGGGTGATCTCGACATCAGATTTGGATATGTCGTACAACCACATATTGATCTAATATCAAATAAAAATCACTCCAACTTTAGCTCTATATCTAATCTAATATATTATACTAACGACATATATATGTGGTTATTAATATATGTGTTTGCACAGTAATCATTAGTTCACATCGTAAATATGATTTAAAACGTGTCACTGTAATTTTTTTTATTTAGCATAACATTTTGTGGTGGACATAGAGCCATATTATTTTCTAGAATACACATGAACCTTCATCATGGTGTAGGCAAGTCCTAACCAACAAATAAATCTATCATTGATGAAAGCAAGTCCATTATTGATGCATGCATGCATCACAGTTTCTACTCCCTCCGTTCCAAAATATAGGACGTTGGGTTTTGTTCCCGACCAGGTGAAAAAGCAACGAAATGACCAGGTTGCCCTTCAGTTTTGAATTCTCTCCTCGACCTCCACCCATGTCGTCTTCCAGATCCACCCGCCTCCATCGCCCCCACCTCTGGTTCCTCCACTTCCATCGCCCCCACCTCTGGATCCTCCACCTCCATCGCCTACCATCTCGCCCAGCAGATCCCCTCCCATCCTCCCCGTCTTCCTGGGCCAACAGATCCCCCTCGTCGTCCTGGGCCAGCAGACTCCCCCTCCTCATCATCCCAAGGCCACCCCCTGTTCCGGACAGGGCCTGGCCAGCGCCCTGCTGCAGATCGCTGCCACCCTCCCAGGGCCTTGCCAGCTCCACCTCCAGGTACTGTAGATCGCCGCCGGCTTCAGGTCCTGGTCATTCAACAGGTCCAGAAACGGGCAATTCAGTTGCATGGTGTTGAGGGTTGTAGTAACAAAATTTAGCATGACAAAAATCAGCACTGGAGCATGGTGTTGGAGTAGTTGCATGATGTTGGAGCATTCCAAAAACCAGTACTGCACTGGAGTAAAAGTGCAGTACTACTGAAACAGTTGCATGATGTTGGAGTATCATTAACAGAATAACATGATGTTGGAGTACAGTTGCATGATGAAGTACTACAGGGGTAGAATCACTTTTACAACATCATGCAACATCATTTTCATGACAGGAGTACAATTGCATGATGCTGGAGTACTACAGTGCTTGACGTTGCATGAACTTATACTATGGCAGTACCTGAACATGCTCCAGGACCAGCAGGTGCAGCTCCAGGCTCCAATGCACCAACTTCAGAATAGGCAGCAGTTGAAAAAGGAAATAGACATAGTCAGGGCAGAGGTATGGATTTTGATCTCAATTGCACTCCAGCCAAAGAAGAAGACATACTCCAAGATGATATGAACATGGAAGAGGAAGAGCGCATCGATCCCGGTCAAGATGCAGTTGGTGAGCTCCAGTACTCCTGTCATGAACAATCAATAGTTCATTTGTACCCCTATCATGGAGTAGTGAGCAAGTGTTGAGCAATTAAAAAATTCATTTGGTATTAACAATGTTTACCAACAAAGTTTGGTATTAACAAATTCATTTGGTGCTCTGCAAGTGTTAATACTCCAAGTTAGATCATGGAACAGTAGTGAACTACTCCAAGTTAACTGAAACAACAATAGTAACAACAATAGTAATAGTACTCCAGTTTCTGAAAATTAACAGTTCATTTAGCAACTTTAGATCAAACTGAATAGTCCAGGAAAAATATGACCAAGTAGTGATCAAGTAGTGATCATTTTGCATGATCAAGTTTAGATCATACTCCAGGAAAAATATGATCATACTCTAGCTGTGTTGGAGAATGTTGCATGGAAAACAAAAAAATTCTACGCACACGCAAGATCTATCCATGAAGATGCATAGCTACGAGAGGGGGAGAGCATCTAAATACACTTGTAGATCGCAAAGCGGAAGCGTTTATCAACGCGGTTGATGTAGTCGTACACCTTCACGATCCGTTCCGATCAAGCACCGAATGTACGGCACCTCTGCATTCAGCACACGTTCAACTCGATGACATCCTCACCTTCTCGATCCAGCAAAAGGGCGAAGTAGTAGATGAGTTCTGGTAGCACGACGGCGTGGTGACGGTGGTGGTGAAACTATTTCCGCAGGGCTTCGCCAAGCACAACAGATTTAGAGCGGACGAGGAACTAGAAGGTTAGCCTAGCTCTAATTAGTCAACTAGACCTAGAAGAACTATAGGAGGCTCCAAAACTTGTGTTCTAGGGGCTAGCCCTGCTCCTCTATTTATATGTTGAGCCTGGGGGTCGTAACTTGGGGAGAGGGCCTCCCCAAAGTCTGTTCAAAACACAAGGAAGAGTCCTCGGATTCCAGCACTAGACGCCGTCTGGCCCAGGGCCAAACGCCAGGGTCCCTGGCGTCTGGTCCCTGACCTCCGCAAAACTTCCTTTTGCACCGACCTAAAGCCCCGTGGGCCTTACCCCTTGGCCCAACCATATCGTCCTATATATCAATATTTACCTCCGGACCATTCCGGAGATCCTCATCATGTATGTGATCTCATCCAGGACTCCGAACAACATTCGGTCACCAACATACACAACTCATATAATACTATATCGTTAACGAACGTTAAGCGTGCGGACCCTATGGGTTCGAGAATGATGTAGACATGACCGTGACGCTCTCTGGTCAATAACCAATAGCGGGAGCTGGATGCCAATATTGGTTCCTACATATTCTACGAAGATCTTTATCGGTCGAACCTTTATGACAACAAACGTAGTTCCCTTAGTCCACCGGTATGTTACTTGCCCGAGATTCGATCGTCGGTATCTCCATACCTAGTACAATCTCGTTACCGCCAAGTCTCTTTACTCGTTTTGTAATACATCATCTTGTAACTAACTCCTTAGTCACTTTGCTTGCAAGCTTCTTGTGATGTTGTATTACCGAGAGGGCCCAGAGATACCTCTCCGTCATACGGAGTGACAAACCCCAGTCTCGATCCATGCCAATTCAACAGACACCTTCGGAGATACCTGTAGAGCACCTTTATGATCACCCAGTTACGAAGTGACATTTGATACACACAAGGCATTCCTCCGGAGTCCGTGAGTTGCATGATCTCATGGTTGAAGGAACATGTATTTGACTTTAAGAAATCAGCAGCAATAAACTGAACGATCATATGCTATGCTAACGGATGGGTCTTGTCCATCACATCATTCTCCTAATGACGTGATCCCGTTATCAAACAACAACTCATGTCTATGGTCAGGAAACCTCAACCATCTTTTGATCAACGAGCTAGTCTAGTAGAAGCTCACTAGGGACTTGGTATTTGGTTATGTATTCACACATGTATTTAAGTTTCCGATCAATACAATTATAGCATGAATAATAAACCTTTATCACGATTAAGGAAATATAATAATAACCACTTTATTATTGCCTCTAGGGCATATTTCCGACAGTCTCCCACTTGCACTAGAGTCAATAATCTAGATTACATAGTAATGAATCTAACACCCATAGAGTCTTGGTGCTGATCATGTTTTCTCCATGGAAGAGGTTTAGTCGACGGGTCTGCCACATTCGGATCCGTATGTACTTTGCAAATTTCAATGTCTCCATCCTTGACAGATTCACGAATGGAGTTGAAGCGTCGCTTGATGTGTTTGGTTCTCTTGTGAAACCTGGGCTCCTTTGCTATGGCAATTGCTCCAATGTTGTCACAAAAGATTGTCATTGGACCTGATGCACTGGGTATTACACCCAGATCGGATATGAACTCCTTCATCCAGACTCCTTCATGTGCTGCTTCTGAAGCAGCTATGTACTCCACTTCACATGTAGATCCCGCCACGACGCTCTGCTTAGAACTGCACCAACTGACGGCTCCACCATTCAATATAAACACGTATCCGGTTTGCGACTTAGAGTCATCCGGATCTGTGTCGAAGCTAGCATCGACGTAATCCTTTACGACGAGCTCTTCGTCACCTCCACAAACGAGAAACATATCCTTGGTCCTTTTCATGTACTTCAGGATATTCTTGACCGCTGTCTAGTGATCCACTTCTGGATTACTTTGGTACCTCCCTGCCAAACTAATGGCAAGGCACACATCAGGTCTGGTACACAGCATGGCATAAATAATAGAACCTATGGCTGAGGCATAGGGAATGACTGTCATTCTCTCTCTATCTTCTGTCGTGGTCAGTGATGCGGCTTGAACTACGTCAGTATTTCCCGAAAGAGGAAGGGATGATGCAGCACAGCTACGGTAGGTATTTCCCTCAGTGATGAGACCAAGGTTATCGAACCAGTAGGAGAACCACGCAACACCACGTAAACAGCTCCTGCACACAAAGAACAAATACTTGCAACCCGACGTAAGAGAGGGGTTGTCAATCCCTCACGGGTAAAAAGATAGGTAAAATTGTAGTAGATTGGACAAATAGATCTCGTGGGAACGCGAGATAAAATAAATAATAATAAATTGCAGCAAGGTATTTTTGTATTTTTGGATTAATAGATCTGAAAATAAAAGCAAATAAAAATAGACCGCGAAGGCAAATATAATAAAGAAGAGACCCGGGGGCCGTAGATTTCACTAGTGGCTTCTCTCGAGAGAAATAGCATACGACGAGTAAACAAATTATTGTTGGGCAATTGATAGAACTTCAAATAATCATGATGATATCCAGGCAATGATCATTACGTAGGCATCACGTCCAAGATTACTAGACCGACTCCTGCCTGCATCTACTACTATTACTCCACAAATCGACCGCTATCCAGCATGCATCTAGTGTATTAAGTGAAGGAAATATGCCCTAGAGGCAATAATAAAGTTGTTATTTATATTTCCTTATATCATGATAAATGTTTATTATTCATGCTAGAATTGTATTAACCGGAAACTTAATACATGTGTGAATACATAGACAAACAAAGTGTCACTAGTATGCCTCTACTTGACTAGCTCGTTAATCAAAGATGGTTAAGTTTCCTAGCCATAGACATGAGTTGTCATTTGATGAACGGGATCACATCATTAGAGAATGATGTGATTGACAAGACCCATCCGTTAGCTTAGCACGATGATCGTTTAGTTTGTTGCTATTGCTTTCTTCATGACTTATACATGTTCCTCTGACTATGAGATTATGCAACTCCTGAATACCGGAGGAACACCTTGTGTGCTATCAAATGTCACAACATAACTGGGTGATTATAAAGATGCTCTACATGTGTCTCCGATGGTGTTTGTTGAGTTGGCATAGATCGAGATTAGGATTTGTCACTCCGATTGTCGGAGAGGTATCTCTGGGCCCTCTCGGTAATGCACATCATATGAAGCCTTGCAAGCAATGCGACTAATGAGTTAGTTACGGGATGATGCATTACGAAATGAGTAAAGAGACTTGTCGGTAACGAGATTGAACTAGGTATGATGATACCGACGATCGAATCTCAGGCAAGTAACATACCGATGACAAAGGGAACAACGTATGTTGTTATGCGGTTTGACCGATAAAGATCTTCATAGAATATGCGGGAGCCAATATGAGCATCCAGGTTCCGCTATTGGTTATTGACCGGAGATGAGTCTCGGTCATGTCTACATAGTTCTTGAACCCGTAGGGTCCGCACGCTTAACGTTCGATGACGATTGGTATTATGAGTTTATGTGTTTTGATGTACCGAAGGTAGTTCAGAGTCTCGGATGTGATCACAGACATGACGAGGAGTCTCGGAATGTCCGAGAGGTAAAGATTGATATATTGGAAGATAGTATTTGGCCTCCGGAAAGGTTCCGGATATTTATCGGAGTACCGGAGGGGTTACCGGAACCCCCCGGGGAGTATATGGGCCTTATTGGGCCTTAGTGGGAGAGAGGAGGAGGCAGCCAAGGTGGGGGCGCCCCCCCCCCAAGCCCAATCCAAATTGGGGTGGGGGGCCGACCCCCCTTTCCTTCTCCCTCTCTCCTCCTTCCTTCCTCTCCTACTCCAACTAGGGAAGGGGGAATCCTACTCCCACCAGGAGTAGGACTCCCCCCTTGGGCGCGCCATGCGAGGGCCGGCCCTCCCCTCCTCCACTCCTTTATATACGGAGGAGGGGGGCACCCCATAGACACACAAGTTAATTGTTTTAGCCGTGTGCGGTGCCCCCCTCCACAGATTTCCACCTCGGTCATATTTTCAGAGAGCTTAGGCGAAGCCCTGCCGGAATCACTTCATCATCACCGTCACCACGCCGTCGTGCTGACGAAACTCTCCCTCGGCCTCAGCTGGATCAAGAGTACGAGGGACGTCACCGAGTTGAACGTGTGCAGATCGCGGAGGTGCCGTACGTTCGGTACTTGGATTGGTTGGATCGCGAAGACGTTTGACTACATCAACCGCGTTACTAAACGCTTCCGCTTTTGGTCTACGAGGGTACGTGGACACACTCTCCCGCTCATTGCTATGCTTCTCCTAGATAGATCTTGCGTGATCGTAGGAATTTTTTTGAAATACTACATTCCCCAACATTAAGTTCATGGAGAAACGGAGTAATGCAATAAGAACGATGACATGATGTAGACAAGATCTATTTATGTAGAAATAGACCCCATCTTGTTATCCTTAATAGCAACGATACATACGTGTCGGTTTCCCTTCTGTCACTGGGATCAAGCACCGTAAGATAGAACCCATCACAAAGCACCTCTTCCCATGGCAAGAAAAATTGATCTAGTTGGCCTAACTAAACCAAAGATTCAAAGAAGAAATACGAGGCTATAAGTAATCATGCATATAAGAGATCAAAGAAACTCAAATAACTTTCATGGATAAAAACATAGATCTGATCATAAACTCAAAGTTCATCGGATCCCAACAAACGCACCGCAAAAAGAGTTACATCAAATAGATCTCCAAGAGACCATTGTATTGAGAATCAAGAGAGAGAGAGGAATCCATCTAGCTACTAACTACGGACCCGTAGGTCTACAATGAACTACTCACGCATCATCGGAGAGGCACCAATGAGGATGATGAACCCCTCCGTGATGGTGTCTAGATTGGATCTGGTGGTTCTGGAACTTGCGGCGGCTGGAATTGATTTTTGACGACTCCCCTAGGGTTTCTGGAATATTGGGGTATTTATAGAGCAAAGAGGCAGTGCGGGAGGCCACCGAGGTGGGCACAACCCACCTAGGCGCGCCTCGGAGCCCCCCTCTGGTACTTCTTTGGCCCAACAGGTGTCTTCTGGTCCAGAAAAAATCTCCAAAAAGTTTCGCTGCGTTTGGACTCCGTTTGGTATTGATTTTCTGCGAAGTAAAAAACAAGCAAAAAACAGCAACTGGCACTGGGCACTATGTCAATAGGTTAGTCCCAAAAAATGATATAAAATTGCTATAAAATGAGTGTAAAACATCCAAGAATGATAATATAACAACATGGAACAATAAAAAATTATAGATACATTGGAGACGTATCAGCATCCCCAAGCTTAATTCCTGCTCGTCCTTGAGTAGGTAAATGATAAAAACAGAATTTTTGATGTGGAATGCCGCCTAACATGTTCATCACATATTCTTTTCTTTGTAGCATGGACATTTGGACTTTTATATGATTCAAAGCAATAGTCTAGTTTTGACATGAAGATTTCAATACTCAAGCATATCAACAAGCAACCATGTCTTTCAAAATATCAACACTAAAGCAAGTTATCCCTAGCCCATTATGCTCAATCATTGATCCATTTATGAAACACACTCGCATATTAGCTACACTCAATGCTCAAGTACGATCATACTGCCCCTTAGTTGGTGCTTTATTAGAGAAGATGGAGACTCAAATAAAAAATAAAAATTGCATAAAGTAAATAGAAAGGCCCTTCGCGGAGGGAAGTAGGGATTTGTAGAGGTGCCAGAGCTCAAAGCGAAAAAGATATAGATAAAAACATTTTGGGTGGCATGCTTTTCCTGTCAACGAAAACGATCGAGTAGTTCCCAATACTTTTCATGCTAGATATATCATAGGCGGTTCCCAAACAGAAAATAAAGTTTATTCCTTTTTCAACCATACTTTCACTTTCCATGGCTAGCCGTATCCACGGGTGCCTTCCATGCCAACACTTTCCAAGGAATTTGTTATTTGACAACATAAAGTAAATTCATTTTTCATTTCGGGACTGGGCATCCCTAATACCTTTGTCGTACTCTCGTGCAATGACAAGTGAATAAACACTCATCTTGAGAATAACACATCTAGCATGAAAATATATCAGCCACCCCCTACCGTTTCATGAGTGGTACGAGCACACAAAAGAGAAATTTATTTTGAAAATTAGAGATGGCACATACAAATTTGCTTAGAATGGCAAAAGAATACCACATATAGGTAGGTATAGTGGACTCATGTGGCAAAACTGGTTTAAAGGATTTTGGATGCACAAGTAGTGATCATACTTGGTGCAAATGAAGGCTAGCAAAAGATTGAGAAGCAGCCAACCAAGAAACGAAAAATCTCATAAGCGAGCATTAAGCATAACTAACACCGAATAATGCACCATAAGTAGGATGTAATTTCATTGCATAACTATTGACTTTCGTGCTTGCATAGGGAATCACAAACCTTAACACCAATATTCTTACTAAAGCATAATTACTCATCAGCATGACTCACATATTATATCATCATATCGTAAAACTATTACAAGGAATCAAGTTTATTTTGTCCAATGATCTTCATGAATGTTTTTATTATATCCCTCTTGAATATCTATCTCTTTGGGACTAATTTCTTATGTTGCTTTTGATAGCTCAAACAAATCTAAGTGAAGAACATGAGCATAAAAAGTTTCTTCTCTGAAAATAATTTAAGTGAAGCAAGAGAGAATTTCTTAAAAAATTTACTAACTCTCAAATAAATCTAAGTGAAGCATGAGAGCATTTCTTCAAAAATACTAAAGCACACCGTGCTAAAAAAGATATAAGTGAAGCACTAGAGCAATTCCATAGCTCATAAAGATTTAAGTGAAGCATAGAGAGCAATTCTAACAAGTCATAGCATAATTTTTCCTCTCTCAAATAGGTGTGTCCAGCAAGGATTCATGACTAAAAAAAAGCAAAGACTCATATCATACAAGACGCTCCAAGCAAAACTCATGATATGTGACGAATAAAAATATAGCTCCAAGTAAAATACCGATGGTCGTTAGAAGAAAGAGGGGATGCCACTCGGGGCATCCCCAAGCTTAGTTTCTTGCTTCTCTTTGGATAATGGCTTGGGGTGCCATGGGCATCCCCAAGCTTAGACTCTTCTTACTCCTTATTCCTTCATCCATTGTAATCTCACCCAAAACTTAAAAACTTCAATCACACAAAACTCAACAAAACCTTCGTGAGATCCGTTAGTATAAGAAAACCAATCTTTACTTTAAGTACTGTAGAAAACCCATTCAAATTTTGTTATTGCATTATATCTACTGTATTCTAACTTTACCATGGCTTATAGCCTCCAATACAAACCATAGATTCATCAAAATAAGCACACAATGCAAAGAAAACAGAATCTGTCAAAAACAGAACAATCTGTAAATATGAGAATTGTTCTCATACTTCTGTAACTCCAAAAATGCTGAAAAATTAGGACAACAGAGGAAATTTGTATATAAATCTTGTGTAAAACATTCATAATTTGTTGTCGCTTCTGTAATTCTAAACAATTATTTTTCTGGACGCAAAAGTTTCTATTTTCCAACAAGATCAAATCAACTATCACCAAAGCTATCCCAAAGGCTTTACTTGGCACTAACACTAATTAAAACAAAAAACACAATCATAATAGTAGCATAATTGTGCAAACACTCAAGAACAGAAAGAAAAAGATAAAAATAAATTTTATTCATTGGGTTGCCTCCCAACAAGCGCTATTGTTTTATGCCCCTAGCTAGGCATTGATAATTTTGATGATGCTCGCATGAAAGACAAGAATTGAAACACAAAGAGAGCATCATAATACATGTGACAAACACATTTAAGTCTAACATACTTCCTATGCATTGGAATTTTATAAGCAAAAAAATTATCAAGACAAGAAATATATAGCATATGCAAGGAAGAAGAAAGAAACAATAGCAATCTCAACATAACGAGAGGTAAATTAGTAACATGAAAATTTCTACAACCATATTTTCCTCTCTCATAATAATTACATGTAGTATCATAATCAAATTCAACAATGTAGCTATCATATAAAATTTTCTCTTCATGATCCACATGCATAAAAGTTTTATAATCTTCCAAGATAGTGGGATTAACATCAACTAAAGTCATGACCTCTCCAAACCCATTTTCATCAAAAAAATTGTAAGATTGAACACTCTCCAAATATGTGGGATTATTTTTACCTAAAGTTGACGCTCTTCCAAACCCACTTTTACTATTAATGCAAGCATATTCATCAAGAGGTTTAAATAAATTTTCAAGATCATAAGAATGATTATCACCCCAATCATGATCATTGCAATAAGTAGTGGACATAGCAAAACAAGCATCCCCAAGCTTGGGATTTTGCATATTACTAACACAATTGGCATTAATAGAATTTATAATAACATCATTGCAATCATGCTTTTCATTCAAGGAGCTATCATGAATCACTTTATAAATTTCTTCTTTAACACTTCATCACAATTTTAAGATTCATAAATCTCAAGCAAAACTTCATAAAGATAATCTAGTGAACTCAATTCACTATTTATTGGTTCATCATAATTGGATCTTTTGAAAAGATTAGCAAGTGGATGAGGATCCATATCAAAAGATTTTTAGCAAGCGAAGATGCAAGCAAATAGAAGACACATGGCACACAAGCAAAGAAGAGATCTGATGAGAAAACGGTGAATGAAAAAAAAGGTGAATAAAATGGCAAATTTTTGTGAAGTGGGGGAGATGAAAACGAGAGGCAAATGGCAAATAATGTAAATTGCAAGGAGATGAAATTTGTGATTAGGAACCTGGTAGATGTTGATGATGTCTCCCCGGCAACGGCGTCAGAAATTCTTTTTGATGCGGCTTGAACTATGTCGGTATTTCCCCAAAGAGGAAGGGATGATGTAGCACAGCTACGGTAGGTATTTCCCTCAGTGATGAGATGTAACACCCCAAAAAAATTCAACCATGATTTTATTAAGTAAAAATTGGCCAGAAATAAAAAATTTAAATTATATTTGGTGTTTTATTAATTTTAGAATATTTTCTGCCCTTTGTTTTTCAAAATTCTTCCCTCCATATAGAATTTTTTGCAGAATAATGTGGGTTTTGGGTAGTTCCCATAAATCATTTCAATTATATTTTAAATAACAGTAGGAATTATTTTCATAATAAAATTTTGCCTAATATAATTATTTTAATAGCATTTTCAATTATTTAAATGCCTCTGTTGCACTACAACCATTTAAAATAATTCTTTTAAAATTCCACAAAAATATGGGAGGTCATATGATGCCTACATATCACTTTGGTGCAAAAACCCAACTTGGTGTTTTGTAAATTTTGAGTGAATCATCCTCTTTTCAATTCTGGTCCAGATTCAACTTTGCACTACAACCCCTATTTCCCTTGCTCCAAAAATTCTGAAATTTTTCCCACTCATAGTCCTCCCAACCAAACCCTAAAGTCAAAAAATTTAGCTCCATTGGAATATTTTTAGTTCACCAAATATCCCTCTGAATTTTCTGTCCAGAAATGAATTTCAGTAGAACTTGCACTATCAAGTTTCTCTTTTTGCCAAACCAACCCAACCATCATATCTAACATCAAAGGAGACATAACCCTGCCAAATTTCAACTCTAGAAAGAACACCTAGGTGGCCCTAGCATTTTGGCAAACACCTTCAGTGCAGGACAGAAATTCTGCCACTTCCCAAAACTGCACACACAACTTGCCCACCTAGCTAAACCAACATGTCCAACATCATCTCCATCCAGGCATATGTCACCCTGCTA
This sequence comes from Thinopyrum elongatum, assembly GCA_011799875.1. Lineage (NCBI taxonomy): Eukaryota > Viridiplantae > Streptophyta > Magnoliopsida > Poales > Poaceae > Thinopyrum > Thinopyrum elongatum. The sequence goes on along the minus strand of CM022301.1, from coordinate 508,321,934 downwards.
ATTTTCAGCTCATTTGGGTTCCTTTGGATGCCATTGGCATTTCATCAAACATTTAGCATGCGTGCACCGGGCGCGGCCAGAGCGCGCGTATTGCACCGTTGGCATCGACTCCTGCCACTCCCTCTGCTGCCTTTACTGCTCGCCCAAGACTCCCACTAGATCACCCAATCCATCCTGAGCCTCGCCGACACCTCCCCTCGTCCCGTAGCGCCGTCCACGCCGGCCAGCACTGCCACCAATCGACGTCCGATGCTTCCTTCTCTGCCACGCCTCTGCCTCGCTTAAATGCCAAGGCCCGAGCTCATCCACTCCCTCACCAATCCCTGCCGACCACACCTATCTTCGCTGACCTCCCCACCGTCCTCACCTGCTTCACCACCGACCGCGCCTGCTAATAATGGCCACCGCCGCAACCCGCTCGGGGACGGCACCGTCCATGCTACTTGGCACCTCCCCGAGCCAGCCAGCTCACTCCCTGGACGGTGGCCTCCCTTAGAAGCTCGCCCACGTTACGCCGCCCCCCCCAACTGCCGTTTCGGCGCAGTAATGGCGACGGCCACCGGAGCCGTTCTCTGGAAGCCACCGAACCGCCCCGCCGCGCTATAAAACGACCCCCCCCCGAGGTCATTCCTCCCCACTACACCACCCATTCCCCCTCTAAGCACCCCCCTGAGCCACCAAATGGACCATACGAGCCGTCTTCCTCGTCTCCGGCCGAAACCACCGCCGCCACCATTCGATTGATTCCGACGCGAACAATGCCTCCTCCTTGCATTTTCCCCCACCACACACCTCCTGGAACACCCGCAAGACCATCCCATCCATCAATTTCACAAAATGGAGCTCGTGGACGGAGTTCCCCTTTCGTCCGATCCCGTCATCCGTCGAGAAGCTCACCGCCGGCAACTCCGACCACCCCTACGACCCCGACGGCTACCGAAAGAACTGCCTCATTCTCCTGAGCACGGCGGTGGCCACGGCTCCAAGAACGTCGCCTTCATTCGCCGGCGAGCACCGCCGGAGTGCCGCCCCCGTTCGGACAGAGGAAGAGAAGGGCGCATTGACCCCGGTCAAACCTGATAGTGGGGCCGCGGGGGCCACTGTCAGTGACCCATCACCCCGCTGACTGGCGCAGCCGATCGGCTGGGCCAGCCCAATGACGCCGCCCGGCTATATAGCGCTCAGGGTGCCCCTCTGCCTTTCTCTTTTTCTTTTATCAGTAGTTTTCCTTTGTTTCCACATCAGTCATTAAGAATCCAAATTGGATGATTCAAATTTCTGTTGATTCCTAAAATCATGCCCTATTATTCCAGCCTAGGTGAACATTTTTCCTAAAACTCAGTATCTACTGGGTCAATTAAATAGTCCATTTCTTTAATTATCCCAGCTTAGAAATTCCCTAAGTAATTCATATGAACTCCAAATAGTTTTATTATTTTTCTGATATTCATAATTTTTCATCTAGTTTATTTTAGGATTTATTTTAAAATTTTCCAAACTACTTTTTAGCACTATTTTGGCTATATGTGGTAATTGCAATATTTTTGAAAATAGGAAATGGAGGGAAGATAAAATTTTCAAACTTTTGGAGTACACCCAATATTTCTGCATGACCAAGGCAAGCATCTTGAACACTTGATATGGGGATTGCATGGTTAATTGTTTGCATGAATAAATAAATTATGCATAGGTTGAATTCAAATAGAATTTGCATGCATGTAGTGTTGGAATGTTTCATCGTACCGTGCATCGTGTGTTTGCCATGACTAACTTGCAGGAGCAGGCCTAAGAGAAATACTATTACCGGTAGAAGGGTGATCACGTTGGAGCATGATGATGCCATGGTTGTTATGCATGTTGGAGCATGCAAGGGTTGTGGCCCTGTTTGGTATTGCTGTTAAAAGAATACTTTGTTGAGCTAACCACTGCAGGAAAACTTGAACCTCCTGAGTCGACCGTAGATCGAGTCTTGTTCCGGTAACCCCCATACTTGTTTCGTGCTACCACTAGTCCCTGCCATAGGTAGGGTATGGTTTAGTAAGTTGATAACCCCTTTCCATGCACACACCTTACAGAGGGCCACGATGAGGGTTTCCACGGCCGTGGACTAAATCCTGTCATCGAGTCAGGGGGCATGGGTGTTACCGGTTGTAAATGAGAGGGGGCACCCCTTGGAATCCGTGCGTATTAATAGTGATCCCATGCTACTCGAGATTGTTGTCTCCCCGACTTAGAGTTTTTCTGGAACGATGCTTTGGGTGATTCCTGGCATCCGGACGGTTAATCTGGTGTGTGCTAGTTGGGTGTGTTTTTAGCCCAAAGGCCGTAATGGGAATTAGCCAGCGTCTCGGTGTTGGCTAAGGAAATCCTTTACTTGTGGGTAAAGAGTACACCCTCTACAAAGTTTAAACCTATTCGAATAGCCGTGTCCTCTATTAAGGGCTACAGTCTGGGTTGGTCAAGTGTCGGTCTTAGTGTCGGTCTTCGGAGGAAAATAATTAAATTGAGCCTGAATTATTTTGCAAGATAATTGTTGTCTCCCTGTTGCTGCCATGAATATTTTATGCATGTTAATATTATTATGGTTATGCATATTATTGAGGACTAACCCGTTTCTCTTATTTTGTATTTCGTAAGTGTCTTAGGGGCTGGCTAGACTACCCCGGGCACTCAATTTTATTTGCAAGACCTCTCGTGGCGTCCCTCGAGTTCACAGGCGGTTTATCCCGCCACTACTCTTGTGGACACCCGATTGGCGTTTCTCTTCAAGTCCGACCGTGGAGTCACTTGACACTCGACTGGCATTTCTTTTCAAGACCTCTTCGTGGCGTCCCTCGAGTTTACAGGCGGTCACGCCACTACTCTTGTGGACACCCGATTGGCATTTCTTTTATTTTGCTGAGTGTCACTTGGGCTGGCTAGACTACCCGTGGCATTCATTTGCTTTATTTCTAATAAGTTTGATCATGACTAACATGCTATGTTCATGTTCATATCATTTTATTGTCATGATTTAAATTTCAGTCAGCATGAGCATATGCATATAGTTTGGCTCATCATGATCATATATTTTTATCTGCTGCATTCGTTATATCTTTTGTTCATGATGTTTGCGAGTACATTCAAACGTACTCACAGGCTTGTCCCTGGCTATTTACGTGGCCAGGTCAGAAGTTCTACGTGGAGTACCACAGCGACGACCGTGCGGAGCCTAGAATAGCAGCCACGCGGATAGGAGTTATCTGGGTTAGCTGTTCCTGTGGGAATGGAGCCCCATCGAGTTGGAGAACCACGAGTCATTTCCGTCATCCACCACCGGAATCACTGTTGTATCATCGGACCTTTATGGTCTTGTATCCAATTCTTGTAATAGCTTGGTAATCTGTAACAAGGACGTGTCCACCAGTAACAGTAATCCTAGGCTGGTGGTAACACGAGGGGTTAAATTTCTGGGATATTTTGTGTCCCCGAAATCTGGCCCCGGCAGCCTTGGTATCAGAGCCAGGTTGACCACTGGCTAATCCTATCTTAGCCTGGTCACAATCTCTAGGTTTCCACACCATTCACATCCCTTCCTGTCCACAGTCAAGCCTATCCTATCCGATAACTGCAAAGTGGCCAGCCGACATCTTTTTGATAGTCGGTGCCCAACCTATTAGTTTATCCATAGGTCATATGCCTATGGCCGACACCTGCGTTGTCCCATCCGTAAGCGTTCGATGGAAGACTCTGCTGGCTTATAAGAGAAGCCTTGCCCCAACTTAGCACATCACAGCTTCACTCCCAGTTCGATATCCAACCACCAAGATGCCTGGCCCCATCGTCCACAACGAGACCATCGCAGCCGAGCTTGAAGGTTTTGTAGCCATCCTCGCCAATCTCACTCGTCGTGCATTTGGCACGGAATAGCCTCCGGAATATGTCGTGTACCAAGAGCACACGAGTGATGCCATCCACCACTTTTGGGCCACGGTGCACATCTATGGGAGGGGCATCACCGCAGAGCGCCCCTACCAGTTTACCGGTAGGTCAACCTCTGCGAGCCCCAAGCCATTCAACTTGCAGCCCGAGAAGCTGTAGTTCAACTCCGGCACCTGTCGCCGAGGGTTAACTGCCGCTCTTTCTACTACTACCTTAGTCGTGAAGGCTATGGTAGCCTGACCTAAGTCGCCAACGAAGACCATGAGATGGATCCTGCCCTAGTGCATCTGGTGTGCTACCTGAGAGCACAAGAGGCACTCTTCGATCAGATCACCCTTGATCTGATTGCCACTCGCAGGACACTTGCTCTCCTAACCCCGGTGAGAAGTGAAGCTGCACCCGCCACCAACAACCCGATAGTGCTGTTCGGGAGACCAGTTGAGCCCTCAAGATCTGCCCCTGTTGCCCACCCGGGCAATGCATTCGTTTCCCCGGAGGAACTCCATCGTCTCTTGGGGATTTTCTCCAACGGGACTGTAGCCACTACACCCCGCGTGGGTCATCATCGCTACCCCAACCGCGCAGCTCCTCATTCCACTCTAGCCAACTCTGACGTTGAAGCCCCCGGAGAAGCCCCGACATCTACGAGACACACCCGACTGGATGTCGATGAAGTGAACTGAGTCCGCCAGAGTAGTTGTCAAGTCCTTAGTAACCCTGTTACCCCGTAGATTCCACCGTCATGCCGTAGACAATCATGTGTTTGTTTCTAGCAGTGTGTAGTGTTTGATTAAAGGATGTGCTTTTGTGTTATTGCCGGGCGCATGATTGTTTGTTTGTTGTGATATGCATTTAGTTCTTCCGCCCTTAACAAATCTCGAGGATGAGATTTCCTTAAGGGGGTAGAGTTTGTAACACCCCAAAAAAATTCAACCATGATTTTATTAAGTAAAAATTGGCCAGAAATAAAAAATTTAAATTATATTTGGTGTTTTATTAATTTTAGAGTATTTTCTGCCCTTTGTTTTTCAAAATTCTTCCCTCCATATAGAAAGTTTTGCAGAATAATGTGGGTTTTGGGTAGTTCCCATAAATCATTTAAATTATATTTTAAATAATAGTAGGAATTATTTTCATAAGAAAATTTTGCCCAATATAATTATTTTAATAGCATTTTCAATTATTTAAATGCCTCTGTTGCACTACAACCATTTAAAATAATTCTTTTAAAATTCCATAAAAATTATGGGAGGTCATATGATGCCTACATATCACTTTGGTGCCAAAACCCAACTTGGTGTTTTGTAAATTTTGAGTGTAACATCCTCTTTTCAATTCTGGTCCAGATTCAACTTTGCACTACAACCCCTATTTTCCTTGCTCCAAAAATTCTGAAAGTTTTCCCACTCATAGTCCTCCCAACCAAACCCTTAAGTCCAAAATTTTAGCTCCATTGGAATCTTTTTAGTTCACCAAATATTCCTCTGAATTTTCTGTCCAGAAATGAATTTCAGTAGAACTTGCACTATCAACTTTCTCTTTTGGCCAAACCAACACAACCATCATATCTAACATCAAAGGAGACATAACCCTGCCAAATTTCAACTCTAGAAAGAACACCTAGGTGGCCCCAGCATTTTGGCAAACACCTTCAGTGCATGACAAAAATTCTACCACTTCCCAAAACTGCACACACAACTTACCCACCTAGCTAAACCAGCATGTCCATCATCATCTCCATCTAGGCATACGTCACCCTGCTAATTTTCAGCTCATTTGGGTTCCTTTGGATGCCATTGGCATTTCATCAAACATTTAGCATGCGTGCACCGGGCGCGGCCAGAGCGCGCGTATTGCACCGTTGGCATCGACTCCTGCCACTCCCTCTGCTGCCTTTACTGCTCGCCCAAGACTCCCACTGGATCACCCAATCCATCCTGAGCCTCGCCGACACCTCCCCTCGTCCCGTAGCGCCGTCCACGCCGGCCAGCACCACCACCGATCGACGTCCGATGCTTCCTTCTCCGCCATGCCTCTGCCTCGCTTAAATGCTAAGGCCCGAGCTCATCCACTCCCTCACCAATCCCTACCGACCTCACCTATCTTCGCTGACCTCCCCACCGTCCTCACCGGCTTCACCACCGATCGCACCTGCTAATAATGGCCGCCGCCGCAATCTGCTCGGGGACGGCACCGTCCATGCTACCTGGCACCTCCCCGAGCCAGCCAGCTCAGTCCCTGGACGGTGGCCTCCCTCAGAAGCTCGCCCCTACGACCCCGACGGGTACCGGAAGAACCGCCTCGTTCTCCTGAGCACGGCGGCAGCCACGGCTCCAAGAACGGCGCCTTCGTTCGCCGGCGAGCACCGCCGGAGTGCCGCCCCCGTTCGGACAGAGGAAGAGGAGGGCGCGCTAACCCCGGTCAAACCTGATAGTGGGGCCGCGGGGGCCACTGTCAGTGACCCAGCGCCCCGCTGACTGGCGCAGCCGAGCGGCTGGGCAGGCCCAATGACGCCACCCGGCTATATAGCGCTCAGGGTGCCCCTCTGCCTTTCTCTTTTTCTTTTATCAGTAGTTTTCCTTTATTTCTACAGCAGTCATTTTGCATCCAAATTGGATGATTCAAATTTCTATTGATTCCTAAAATCATGCCCTATTATTCCAGCCTAGGTGAACATTTTTCCTAAAACTCAGTATCTACTGGGTCAATTAAATAGTCCATTTCTTTAATTATCCCAGCTTAGAAATTCCCTAAGTAATTCATATGAACTCCAAATAGTTTTATTATTTTTCTGATATTCATAATTTTTCATCTAGTTTATTTTAGGATTTATTTTAAAATTTTCCAAACTACTTTTTAGCACTATTTTGGCTATATGTGGTAATTGCAATATTTTTGAAAATAGGAAATGGAGGGAAGATAAAATTTTCAAACTTTTGGAGTACACCCAATATTTCTGCATGACCAAGGCAAGCATCTTGAACACTTGATATGGGGATTGCATGGTTAATTGTTTGCATGAATAAATAAATTATGCATAGGTTGAATTCAAATAGAATTTGCATGCATGTAGTGTTGGAATGTTTCATCGTACCGTGCATCGTGTGTTTGCCATGACTAACTTGCAGGAGCAGGCCTAAGAGAAATACTATTACCGGTAGAAGGGTGATCACGTTGGAGCATGATCATGCCTTGGTTGTTATGCATGTTGGAGCATGCAAGGGTTGTGGCCCTGTTTGGTATTGCTGTTAAAAGAATACTTTGTTGAGCTAACCACTGCAGGAAAACTTGAACCTCCTGAGTCGACCGTAGATCGAGTCTTGTTCCAGTAACCCCCATACTTGTTTCGTGCTACCACTAGTCCCTGCCACAGGTAGGGTATGGTTCAGTAAGTTGATAACCCCTTTCCATGCACACACCGTACAGAGGGCCACAATGAGGGTTTCCACGGCCGTGGACTAAATCCTGTCATCGGGTCAGGGGGCATGGGTGTTACTGGTTGTAAACGAGAGGGGGCACCCCTTGGAATCCACGCGTATTAGTAGTGATCCCATGCTACTCGAGATTGTTGTCTCCCCAACTTAGAGTTTTTCTGGAACGATGCTTTGGGTGATTCCTGGCATCCGGACGGTTAATCTGGTGTGTGCTGGTTGGGTGTGTTTTTAGCCCAAAGGCCATAATGGGAATTAGCCAGCGTCTTGGTGTTGGCTAAAGAAATCCTTTACTTGTGGGTAAAGAGTACACCCTCTGCAGAGTTTAAACCTATTCGAATAGCCGTGTCCGCGGTTAAGGGCTACAGTTTGGGTTGGTCAAGTGTCGGTCTTAGTGTTGGTCTTCGGAGGAAAATAATTAAATTAAGCCTGAATTATTTTGCAAGATAATTGTTGTCTCCCTGTTGCTACCATGAATATTTTATGCATGTTAATATTATTATGGTTATGCATATTATTGAGGACTAACCCGTTTCTCTTATTTTGTATTTCCTGAGTGTCTCAGGGGCTGGCTAGACTACCCCGGGCACTCAATTTTATTTTCAAGACCTCTCGTGGCGTCCCTCGAGTTCACAGGCGGTTTATCCCGCCACTACTCTGATTGGCATTTCTCTTCAAGTCCGACCGTGGCGTCACTTGACACCCGACTGGCATTTCTTTTCAAGACCTCTTCGTGGCGCCCCTCTAGTTTACAGGCGGTCCCGCCACTACTCTTGTGGACACCCGATTGGCATTTCTTTTATTTTGTTGAGTGTCACTTGGGCTGGCTAGACTACCCGTGGCATTCATTTGCTTTATTTCTAATAAGTTTGATCATGACTAACATGCTATGTTCACGTTCATATCATTTTATTGTCATGATTTAAATTTCAGTCAGCATGAGCATATGCATATAGTTTGGCTCATCATGATCATATATTTTTATCTGCTGCATTTGGTATATATTTTGTTCATGATGTTTGCGAGTACATTCAAACATACTCACAGGCTTGTCCCTGGCTATTTACGTGGCCAGGTCAGTAGTTCTACGTGGAGTACCACAGCGACGACCATGCGGAGCCTAGGATAGCAGCCACGTGGATAGGAGTTATCCGGGTCAGCTGTTCCTGTGGGAATGGAGCCCCATCGACGTTGGAGAACCACGAGTCATTTCCGTCATCCACCACCGGAATCACTGTTGTATCATTGGACCTTTATGGTCTTGTATCCAATTCTTGTAATAGCTTGGTAATCTGTAACAAGGACGTGTCCACCAGTAACAGTAATCCTAGGCTGGTGGTAACACAAGGGGTTAAATTTCTGGGATATTTTGTGTCCCCGAAATCCGGCCCCGGCATGAGACCAAGGTTATCGAACCAGTAGGAGAACCACGCAACACCACGTAAACAGCTCCTGCACACAAAGAACAAATACTTGCAACCCGACGTAAGAGAGGGGTTGTCAATCCCTCACGGGTAAAAAGATAGATAAAATTGTAGTAGATTGGATAAATAGATCTTGCGGGGACGTGAGATAAAATAAATAATAATAAATTGCAGCAAGGTATTTTTGTATTTTTGGATTAATAGATCTGAAAATAAAAGCAAATAAAAATAGATCGCGAAGGCAAATATAATAAAGAAGAGACCCGGGGGCCGTAGATTTCACTAGTGGCTTCTCTCGAGAAAAATAGCATACGGCGGGTAAACAAATTACTGTTGGCAATTGATAGAACTTCAAATAATCATGACGATATCTAGGCAATGATCATTACATAGGCATCACGTCCAAGATTAGTAGACCGACTCCTGCCTGCATATACTACTATTACTCCACACATCGACCGCTATCCAGCATACATCTAGTGTATTAAGTTCATGGAGAAACGGAGTAATGCAATAAGAATGATGAAATGATGTTGACAAGATCTATTTATGTAGAAATAGACCCCATCTTGTTATCCTTAATAGCAACGATACATACGTGTCGGTTACCCTTCTGTCACTGAGATCAAGCACCGTAAGATCGAACCCATCACAAAGCACCTCTTCCCATGGCAAGAAAAATCGATCTAGTTGGCCTAACTAAACCAAAGATTCGAAGAAGAAATACGAGGCTATAAGTAATCATGCATATAAGAGATCAAAGAAACTCAAATAACTTTCATGGATAAAAACATAGATCTGATCATAAACTCAAAGTTCATCGGATCCCAACAAACACACCGCAAAAAGAGTTACATCAAATAGATCTCCAAGAGACCATTGTATTGAGAATCAAAAGAGAGAGAGAGTAAGCCATCTAGCTACTAACTACGGACCCGTAGGTATACAATGAACTACTCACGCATCATCGGAGAGGCACCAATGAAGATGATGAACCCCTCCGTGATGGTGTCTAGATTGGATCTGGTGGTTCTGGAACTTGAGGCGGCTGGAATTGATTTTCGTTGACTCCCCTAGGGTTTCTGGAATATTGGGGTATTTATAGAGCAAAGAGGCAGTGCGGGAGGCCACCGAGGTGGGCACAACCCACCTAGGCGCGCCTGGGCCCCCAGGCGCGCCCTGGTGGGTTGTGCTCCCGTCGGAGCCCCCCTCTGGTACTTCTTTGGCCCAACAGGTGTCTTCTGGTACAGAAAAAATCTCCAAAAAGTTTCGCTGTGTTTGGACTCCGTTTGGTATTGATTTTCTGCGAAGTAAAAAACAAGCAAAAAACAGCAACTGGCACTGGGCACTATGTCAATAGGTTAGTCCCAAAAAATGATATAAAGTTGCTATAAAATGATTGTAAAACATCCAAGAATGATAATATAACAGCATGGAACAATAAAAAATTATAGATACGTTGGAGATGTATCAGCATCCCCAAGCTTAATTCATGCTCGTCCTCGAGTAGGTAAATGATAAAAACAGAATTTTTGATGTGGAATGCTGCCTAACATGTTCATCACATATTCTTTTCTTTATAGCATGGACATTTGGACTTTTATATGATTCAAAGCAATAGTCTAGTTTTGACATGAAGATTTCAATACTCAAGCATATCAACAAGCAACCATGTCTTTCAAAATATCAACACTAAAGCAAGTTATCCCTAGCCCATTATGCTCAATCATTGATCCATTTATGAAACACACTCGCATATTAGCTACACCCAATGCTCAAGTACGATCATAGTGCCCCTTAGTTGGTGCTTTATTAGAGAAGATGGAGACTCAAATAAAAAATAAAAATTGCATAAAGTAAATAGAAAATCCCTTCGCGGAGGGAAGTATGGATTTGTAGAGGTGCCAGAGCTCAAAGCGAAAAAGATATAGATAAAAACATTTTGGGTGGCATGCTTTTATCACCTCCATTACCGAGAAACATTTCCTTAGTCCTCTTAGGTACCTAAGGATAATTTTGACCGTTGTCCAGTGATCTACTCCTGGATCACTATTGTACCCCCTTGCAAAACTTATAGCAAGGTACACAACAGGTCTGGTACACAGCATGGCATATTTTATAGAACCTATGGCTGAGGCATAGGGAATGACTTTCATTCTCTCTCTATCTTCTGCCGTGGTCAGGTTTTGAGTCTTACTCAACTTCACACCTTGTAACACAAACAAGAAACCTTTCTTTGACTGATCCAGTTTGAACTTCTTCAAAATCTTGTCAAGGTATGTGCTTTGTGAAAGTCCTATTAAGCGTCTTGATCTATCTCTATAGATCTTGTTGCCCAATATATAAGCAGCTTCACCGAGGTCTTTCATTGAAAAAATCTTATTCAAGTATTCTTTTATGCTATCCAGAAATTCTATATCATTTCCAATCAATAATATGTCATCCACATATAATATCAGAAATGCTACAGAGCTCCCACTCACTTTATTGTAAATACAGGCTTCACCGTAAGTCTATATAAAACCATATGCTTTGATCACCTCATCAAAGCGTATATTCCAACTCCATGATGCTTGCACCAGTCCATAGATGGATCGCTGGAGCTTGCACACTTTGTTAGCACTCTTAGGATCGACAAAACCTTCTGGTTGCATGATATACAACTCTTCTTTAAGAAACCCATTAAGGAATGCAGTTTTGACGTCCATTTGCGAGATTTCATAATCATAAAATGTGGCAATTGCTAACATGATTCTGACAGACTTAAGCATCGCTACGGGTGAGAAAGTCTCATCGTAGTCAATCCCTTGAACTTGTCAAAAATCTTTTGCGATAAGTCAAGCTTTGTAGACAGTGATATTACCGTCAGCGTCCGTCTTCCTCTTGAAGATCCATTTCTTCTCAATGGCTTGCCGATCATCGGGCAAGTCCACCAAAGTCCATACTTTGTTCTCATACATGGATCCTGTCTCAGATTTCATGGCATCAAGCCATTTGTTGGAATCTGGGCTCATCATAGCTTCTTCATAGTTCGTAGGTTCGCCGTTGTCCAACAACATGACTTCCAGGACAGGATTACTGTACCACTCTGGTTCGGTACAATATCTCGTCGACCTACGAGGTTCAGTAGTAACTTGATCTGAAGTTTCATGATCATCATCATTTGCTTCCTCTCTGGTTGGTGTAGGCATCACGGGAACGGTTTTCTCCGTTGTGCCACTTTCCAATTCGAGAGAAGGTACAACTACCTCATCGAGTTCTACTTTCCTCCCACTCACTTCTTTCGAGAGAAACTCCTTCTCTAGAAATGACCCATTCTTAGCAAAAAAGATCTTGCCTTCGGATCTGTGCTAGAAGGTATACCCAATAGTTTCTTTAGAGGATCCTATGAAGACGCAATTCTCCGCTTTGGGTTCGAGCTTATCAGGCTGAAGCCTTTTGACATAAGTGTCGCATCCCCAAACTTTAAGAAATGACAGCTTAGGTTTCTTGCCAAACCATAGTTCATACGGTGTCATCTCAATGGATTTAGACGGTGCCCTATTTAAAGTGAATGCGGCTGTCTCTAATGCATAACCCCAAAATGATAGCGACAAATCGGTAAGAGACATCATAGAACGCACCATATCTAATAAAGTATGGTTACGACGTTCGGACACACCATTACGCTGTGTTGTTTCAGGTGGCGTGAGTTGTGAAACAATTCCACATTGTCTTAAATGAAGGCCAAACTCGTAACTCAAACATTCACCTCCGCAATCAGACCATAGAAACTTTATTTTCTTGTTATGATGATTCTGCACTTCACTCTGAAATTCTTTGAACTTTTGAAATGATTCAGACTTGTGTTTCATCAAGTAGATATACCCATACCTACTCACATCATCTGTGAAGGTTAGAAAATAAAATACCCGCCGCGTGCTTCAATACTCCCTCATGACGTTGGTCAGGTCAAAGGCCCTCCAGAGGAGAGCCCCCGAGCCCGTCCTGAGAGGGGCGCCGGGCACGCCTTCCTATGCGAGAGGGAAGGGCGCCCCAGCAGTGGGCGCGGGGCCTGAGGCACGATCGTCGGACGCCCCGGCCTCCTGGCGGCCCTTGGGGAGGAGCTGCTTCTTCTTGGGGATGGCCTCAGGAGGGCGAACTGCACCCTCGTCGTCAGAGTTCTCGACCGCTGCAGCCTAGTAGGCGCGCTCAAGGAGCACACCGCTGCCTTTTCGTCACAGGCGATCATGATGATACCGCCACTCCCTGGCATCTTGAGGACATTGTAGCCGTGGTGCGTCGCCGCCATGAACTTGGCGAGGGCCGGATACCCAAGGATGGCATTGTACGGAAGGCGAATGTGGGTGACGTCGAAGTCGATGAGCTCGGTGTGGTAGTTGTCTGGCTAGCCAAAGGTGACAGGGAGGCGGATCTGACCTATGGGGATGGTGGAGCCATCGGTCACCCCTGAGAAAGGCTTGGTGGGGAGGAGCTGGTCGTACGGCACCTAGAACGTCTCGAACGTCTCGACGGAGAGAACGTTGAGCCCCGCGCCGCCATCGATGAGTGTCTTGGTGACAAGGACGTTGCTGATGGTTGGTGAGCAGAGCATTGGGAGCGCGCCAGTGGCAGCTGAGCTCTTGAGCTGGTCTATAGAGTCGAAGGTGACGGCGTACTTGGACCATTTGAGGGGACGCGACGCCTCAAGCTTGGGAAGGGCCACGTTCACCTCACAAGCGAACTGCTTGAAGATGCGATGAGAAGCGGGGGCCTGAGCGCCACCCAGGATGCAGGCAATGGCTCGAGGCTCTTGGAAGCCCCCAGCTCCATCGTCTTGGCGGTGGTCATCGTTCCTCCTTGGCGGCGGTGGCAGCGGAGGAAGGCTGGCATTGCCCTGAGGATGGTCCTCATGAGGCTGGTCTCTCCAGGGGCCGTCGTGAGGCTGGCCCTGCCAGCGGTCCTCACGAGGTTGATCGTGCCAGTCCTGGCGGGGGTCGTGGTTGTCCCAGCGGCCACCACCGCGGCCTCCTCCGCAGCTGTAGCCACGGTCGTTGCGCTCGATACGGCGGCCGAAGCGCCCGTCGCGGATTACCCTGAGCTCTTGGCAGTCGTTGGTGTTGTGGCTGTGGACGTTATGGAAGATGCAGAATGGACGGCTGCCCTTGGAGGACTCGGGGTGATCGCAACCGCACTTCATCTCAGGTTCAGCCGCGAGCACAGCTGGGCCCTTGCGCTTCACGTCCTTAGCCTTGGCCTTCTTGTCTTCAAGATCAACCTCCGGAAGCTCTAGGAGGGAGAGGCGACCTTCCTCTGCCCTCGCGCACTTGGTGGCCATGTTGAACATCTCCAGAGCTGAGCACAAGTCCTCGTGCACGGTGATCTCTTCCTTCATCTTGACATCCCGGACGCCCTCAGAGAATGCTGTAATGATGGCCTCGTCCGATACCTTCGGGATCTTGAGGCGAACGTTGGTGAACCGCTGTATGTACATGTGCAAGGTTTTGCCTGGGTGCTGCTTGATGCGCCGCAGGTCGCCTGCCCCGGGAGTGCGGTCGCGAGTGCCCTGGAAGTTGGCGATGAAGCGCTCGCGGAGCTCGTCCCAGGAGGAGATCGACCCCACTGGAAGGTTTAGGAGCCAGGAGCGCGCACCATCCTTGAGGGCCATGGGGAACCAGTTCGCCATGACCTTCTCATTGCCGTTCGCCACCTCGATGCTCAGCTCATAGAGCTGGAGGAACTCGGCAGGGTCAGGGCTGCCGTCGTAGCGCGGAGGCAGATCCGGCTTGAACTTGCCGGGCCAGACGACGCGGCGCAGCTCCAGGGTGAAAGCACGGCACCCTGCCACATTCACAGGGGCCATCCGCAGGGAAGGAGCCTGATCTCGATGCCCGCGTGCCGCCACCTCTGGCGGTACGCGGTCTTGATGCGGCGGTGCTGGAAGCGCACACGCTTCTCCTTGGGGCCGCTGCACCACCTGGCAGCTTTCTTCATCACGCGTCGGCGCTCTGCGTGGCGGGTCGCACTGGGGAGGTTCACGCCTCGGCTCAGGGCCATGCCGTGCAGAGGAGGGGGAGGAGGCGCACCGTGAGCCACATCGCCCGCCAGGGACAGCGGAGGGCGAAGCGAACGAGACGGTGCAGGGGCCTCGCCAGCGGCGTTGACAAGTTCGGTGATGCGGGCGAGCCAGTCGTCGTAGAGGTCGTTGGTCGGACGATAGCGCAGAAGCTCGCGTGCCATGAGCAGCGCAGACTGCGCGTTTGCCAGCCCACGACAGCCATGAGAAGACGACGCCATGGCTGGAGTGGGTGATGGAGTCGCGGTGCGGCCGTCGCACTGCACGAACGGTGGCAGCGACGAGTCCTGCTGCTCGCGGGCAGCTGGGTCGGTGGGGGCGTTAGCCACCGGGGAGGCAGAGTGGCGAGGGACACCGTTGCCCACGGGTGCCGTCTGGGCGACACGAGCGGCCCGGCGCTTGGCACGAACACGGCGAGCGTCGGCCATAGGACAGCGGAGCGAACGGTGGGAGAGAAGCTTCGACACGCCCCTACCTGGCGCGCCAAATGTCGAATTTAGGGCTCCGCAGACCCAAAGGAGGTTCGAACTCTGGGGCGTGTGCGAAGAACTCAACCTATCTAGCCAACCAAACGCATTGCCCGACAGCCTAGCTCGATGAACAAGGAAGAAGATGGGCACGGCAGTTTACCCAGGTTCGGGCCACCTTGCGGTGTAAGACCCTACTCCTGCTTTGTGGTGGATTTACCTTACGAGGGGCTGAGGATGAACTAGTACAAGGGAAAAACAACCTCGCGAGGTCTACTCTAGTGTGGGTGTGCTGGCGAGGTGTGGATCTGGATCCTTTCTACGGTAGTGGCTAGCTTATACTTATAGTGGCCTCGGTCCTCTTCCCCCAAACAAAGGCGGGAAGGGATCCCACGGTGGCCCTTTTGAAAGGGGACAAGTAGTACATCTTATCCTGATGAAAGGTGGTCTTCGCCTGCAAAGCCTCTGGTCGTGACGCTGCGGTGGGCTCGGCGATGACATCTGTCCTGCCGTCCTGGCGGTCTTGGTCTCATTGCACGGGAATGGAAACCTTTGGCTGATTCCTCGAAACCCTGCGCCTGCGCTTGCCCCCTTAGCACCAAAGAGGAAACCTGCTCCTTTGCGCCCGCTGGCACCCTTCTGGCCTTGGTCGTCATGGCTTGCGTCACATCAACCTCATGAGGTGGGCACCTGCATAGAAATCTCTGCTCCTCAGGAGCCAGCCAAGGGAGGCCACTCCCTCCGGATGTCTTGATGTCGCCCGCCTCACGAGGCTTGGCCCCTCGCGAGGGTCTTGTCTTGAAGGTGCTGTAGATGGGCCGTACCAGGCCGTCGATGGAGACCCGCAATGGGCCGCAGGTAGGCAAGTCTGGGTACCCTGGTTCCCAGAATGCCGACACCGGGACGGGTTCACTTTCTTCTCCAGAGGGGACGACGGTGGTTACCATTTCGTCTACTTCCCGCTGCGCCACCAGTGCTGCACTAACCACTTGATTGGTTGCCGCTAAGTATAGCAGCAACGACTCTTGTGGTTTGGGAGCGACCAAAGTGGGCACAGAGGAGAGATAGGTCTTCAAATCTTGTAACACATCGTCTACCTCCGGGGTCCACTCCATGGGCCCTGCCTTCTTCAAGATTTTGAAGAATGGCAAGGCGCGTTCGGCAGACTTGGAAATGAACCTGCTAAGTGCAGCAACACATCCAGTCAAACGCCTCACGTCCTTAACTGTCTTGGGTGCTTGAATCTGCTCGATAGCCTTGATCTTGTCGGGGTTGGCCTCTATCCCCCGATGGGACACAAAAAACCCAAGTAGCTTGCCGGAAGGGACGTCGAACACACACTTCTCCGGGTTCAGCTTCAAGTTGATCTTACACAGATTAGCAAAGGTTTCTTCAAAATCCTGGATGAGGATTGATCTGTCCTTGGTCTTGACCACAATATAATCCATGTAAGCTTCAACATTTCTGTGCAGCTGGGACTCAAAGCCAATCTGTACCGCTCTTGCAAAAGTGGATCCGGTGCTCTTTAACCCGAAGGGCATCCGTACGAAGCAGTACGTGCCACATGGGGTTATGAACACGGTCTTCTCCTTGTCTTCCTTGGACATGAAGATCTGGTGGTATCCAGAGTATGCACCCAGAAAAGAGAGCAAGTCACACCCGGAGGTGGAATCCACAATCTGGTCGATGCGCGGCAAGGGAAACGGGTCCTTCGGGCATGCCTTGTTCAGATCCATAAAATCTATGCAAAGCCTCCATTTCCATTAGCCTTGCCCACCACCACAGGATTTGCTAACCATGTTGGATGTAGTACTCCTCTGACCAGACCAGCTGCCTCAAGTTTCTTGATCTCCTCGGCAATGAACTGCTGCCGCTCCAAAGCTTGCTTCTAGACCTTCTGCTTGACGGGTCGGGCATGTGGGCAGACAACAAGGTGGTGCTCGATTACCTCCCTGGGAACACCGGGGATATCGGATGGTTGCCAAGCAAACACATTGATATTCGCCCGCAGGAAGGCAACGAGCGTGCTTTCCTATTTGTCATCGAGGGTGGCACTGATAGTGAAGGTACCATCAGCGCCAGCCAGCCCTGTCGGGACCTTTTTCACAGCAGGTGCAGTAGCCTTGGATCTCTTGCTATTGGAGCTCTCCAGCAAGTCATCAACGGGCGCAACGTACTCCAAAGAGGCATGTTTCCTGGATTCCTTGCAGGCATCCTTGCTATCTCTCTTCTTCTTCTTGTTTTCCTTGGCGGGAACACTGGCTTCCGCGGCCTCTGCCACGACTGCTTCCCGGTACATCTTATCCACACTAATGATTGCATCCTTCTTGTCTGACAGAATGGAAATGATGCCTATCGGCCCTGGCATCTTTAAGGTGTTGTAGGCATAGTGGGATGCCGTCATGAATTTGGCCAGGGCTGGGCGACCAAGAATTCCATTGTACGGTAGGGGGAGGTCAACCACATCAAAAATGATCTTCTCAGTCCGGTAGTTTAACTCCCCTCCCCCCCGAACATCACTGGCAGCGTGATCTTCCCCTTAGGACGACTCCTGTCGGGGTTGACCCCTTGAAACGTGCCAGTAACCTTGAGCTCTTCCTCTGCAATCTGAAGTTTGCTGATGACCTTTGGAGAAATCAGATTCAACTCGGCCCAGCCATCAACCAACATCTTTGTGACTTTGAGGTTGCGGATTGTTGATGAGACTAACAATGGCAAGCACCCTACCGCAGTGGTGCGGTCTGGGTGATCCTCTTCGTCAAAGATGATGGGCGTGCGGGACCACTTGAGCGGCTTCCGAGAATCTGCCGCTGGCTCCACCGCACTGACTTCACGTGCCCACTGTTTAAGTTGGCGGTGAGAGGAGTGCAGAGATGCACCTCCATCAATGCACAGGGCGTCAGTGGCTTTTTGGAACTCCTACTCGCTGGTTTCCTCTTCATCTCCTCCGACACTCTCATCATTGCAATCCTCCTTCTTATGGCCTCTCGCGGGTTTCCCTTGATTCTGAGGTGCCTTGCCGGGGCGGCTTGCTCCACCGCCTCGTCCCTTCCCGCCAGCGCCATCTTGACCTTTCTCCTTGTCACGCTTCTCGTACTCAGCCCTCTGCTTCTTGACGAGTTGCTCGACGTGATGACACTCCTGGAGATCGTGGCCCTTGGTCTGATGGATCTTGCAGTACGGACCATCACCTTTCCCAGCCTTCTCGGCAGCCGCAGCTTCCCGGCAATCGGTGCACGCGGCAAGCTCCTTGCCGGGAACTTCGGTCTTGGCCTTCTTGCCGGTACTAGGTGTGCCCGATCCCTCAATAGTCATCACTACCTTATCCTTGCGCCTTTTGCTGCGCTTCTGGTTCTTCTTCTTCTGACTGGTGGCCTCGTCGTCATCCTCTGAGTCGATGTCGATGCCATCCTCTTCACTGAGGAGCCGCCTCCCCTCCTCTATCCGAGCACACTTATCCACTAGAGTGTAAAGCTCCTTCACAGTCTTGGGCAGTCAAACGTTCATCTTGGAACGTATCCAATGGTTGCGCATGTTAGACTGGAACGCCACTATCACAGCTGCCGGGTGGATGTCTGGAATGTTCCTGTGCACTCGGCTGAACCTTTGCATGTACTTCCGCAGAGTCTCTCCTTCCTTCTGCGGGAGGAACTGGAAGTCGCTGGGCCGCCCTGGTTCTTGATGGCCGCCCGTGAAGGTGCCAACAAACTCATGGCACAGGTCACCCCAGGTCAAAATGGAGTTCTCCGGCAGGTGCATTAGCCAAGACCTCACATTTGGCTTGAGGGCCAAAGGAAAGTAGTTGGCGAACACCTTCTCGTCTGTTCCCCCGGTAGCTTGAACAGCGATGGTGTAGATGCTCAAGAACTCTGCCGGGTTTAGTTTCCCGTCGTACTTCTCTGGTATTTCTGGCTTGAACATGCGGGTAGATGGCCAACGGACTTGTCGCAACTCACGAGTGAAGGCGGGGCACCCAACCTCGAAAGGTAGGTATCCACCTTCACCGAGAGTCGGCTCGTCGACATTAGGGCCATTGTGCCTATCGGACTGGCGGTGGGTGTCGCGGCGTCGTTCGATGGTGACGCGCATGCCTTCCCTTTGCCTGTCCTCCAGGACTCGCCGTTGGTCTTGACGCGCTCGAGGGTCGGATGAAGCCATCGATATTTCATCGGGTTCTTGATCACGTGGCTCCGGCTGTGGCCCCTACGCAGGCTACCGCGGAGGGGACTGCACCGTGGGGGTGGCCCCTTCGGTATGGCCAGCAGCGCGGGCCGTTGTCGTCGCCTGGGGAGGCCGTGGCGGGCCAGCTCATTGTGATCCTCCCGCCTCAGCGAAACCAATGAGGCTTTGAATGGTGGCTCTCCACTCATCCATCTGATCGGCTGCCGGCAGAAATCTCAACAGCAGCTGGGCCCACGCCATGGCCTCCGAAGTGGTGCTTGGCATAGATGACGACGTAGACCGTAGCATCGCCTGGCTCCTTACGGTGCCGGAAGTAGTCACATCGTGTCCTCGTCGTCATGAGCCCGTCGCCAGGGTGGCGTGGTGACAAGGTGGAAGTGCTTGAGGGCCAGCGGCTCCGTTTGGCGCATCAGCCGGGTCAGCCCGTTCTAGGGGTGGCGCATGCCCTGCGGCCGCGCCCGCAGTGGGAGCGGCTGGAGAGTTGCGATTCGCCCCAGAGCGAGTGCCACCACTGCGGCTGTGCCCTTCGGCTGGGCGGAGAGGCGCAGACGGAATGATTTCTCCATCCGTACCTCGTGGAGTGTGGCTGCTGGGATGCTGCTGGTGATGTCCTTCTTCGGTACCTTCTGCCCTCATTTCGGCCGCAGGGGAGGTGGTGACGACGCCGCCTGTGCCGACCACGTCCCCCGCAGCGTCCACGTCTCCGTGCGTCCCCGTAGCCCCTGCAGCGTCGGCGGCCGCGTGCGACGGGGCCTTCGAAGTGGATGGATGGGCTGCGGCACCGGGCTTCTTCTGGGGCGCCATGGACGATGGAGTCATCGATGAAGAAGATGATGACGCACTGCGTACGCTTCTCGGGTTCGTGCAAGTGCTTCTCGGGTTCGCGCAAGCGCTACCCCCTACCTGGCGCACCAAAGATGTTATGGGAAACCACAACCACCTATGGGGCCATCAACCCCTTATGGTTCGGCGGGGGGGGGGGGGAGTGCACATTGCACAAAGAGCGGAGAACGTAGCACAGCACGGCAGAGATCACACGGGCAGTTTTACCCAGGTTCGGGCCGCCGCGAGTCGTAAAACCCTACTCCTGCTTTGGTGGATTGATGGTGGATTGTGGTGGAAATGCAGCGCTCTAGCCCGGCAGGGTTGCCTCGGGACGAGAGCAGCTACGCGCACATGAAAGTACATGAGTCCGAATCCTTTCTATGGTTGCCATGGCCCTCCTTTTATAGATCAAGGGGTCACCACAGTGGTAAATTAGTCATTGTGTACTGATTAGATAGCGAACAGTGCTATCATACCTAACTCTGCAAACAAAGCAGAGCGCATTAAATGCGCCACTTAGTGTCACATCGTGGCATGCCCGGCAAGCCTTGCCGGGCTACTCAGCCACCTTCTCATCTGTCTGCTTGACACGTCTCTGGACGGGTGTCATTTGGAGGTGATTTCCATAGGAAGTGGCTGCCACGTGCCAAATAACAGCCACTTAGTCACTTGGGGGCTCGACACCGCACCGATCGATGACTTGCGTTGCTGCGAGGTGGAGCGGTGGAGCCTTGGTGGGGTAGTTTGCCTTCGTCGTGCCCGGCAGGACTGCCGGGATGGTCTTGAGCCTTGCCTTTGGGGCCACCTCGACCTTGCTAGGCTCGCCTGCCCAGTCTTGATAACCCACAAGTATAGGGGATTTTTGTAGCTTTCTTCGATAAATAAGAGTGTCGAACCCAACGAGGAGCTAAAGGTAGAACAAATATTCCCTCAAGTTCTATCGACCACCGATACAACTCTACGCACACTTGACGTTTGCTTTACCTAAAACAAGTATGAAACTAATTTGCAAGAATAAAACTACGAGTACTTTGTGAGAATAAAACTATGAATAAATTGCAAGGTAATAAAAGTAGATAGCTTTTGTCAACAAGAAAGTCATTTGTCCCTAGGCAATCAATAACAAGTACCGGTAATCATTCTTGCAATATTATATGAGGGAGAGGCATGAGCTAACATACTTTCTCTACTTGGATCATATGCACTTATGATTGGACCCCTAGCAAGAATCCGCAACTACTAAAGATCATTAAGGTATTGAAACCCAACCATAGCATTAAGTATCAAGTCCTCTTTATCCCATACGCAACAACCCACTTACTCGGGTTTAAGCTTCTGTCACTCTCGCAACCCACCATAAGCGAATCATGAACATATTGCAACACCCTACAGAAGGGGCCCCTCATGTTTGCGCAAGATGGAGGGCACCGTAGGATAGCACCATAAATAAAATATACAATCATACCAACCAAGATCACGATTAACCCATAGGACAAAACAGATCTGCTCAAACATCATAGGATAACCATAGATCATTGGTAAACAATATATGGAGTTGAGCACCATGTTTAAGTAGAGATTACAATGGGGAGAAGGGGTGCTACACCGCTGCATAGAGGGGGAGAAAGTTGGTGTTGACGGTAGCAAGATTGTTGATGTAGATCGCCGTCACAATCCTTGCCCCGGCGGCACTCCGACGCCATCGGGAGAAAGGGGGAGAGAGCCCCTCTCCTTCTTCTTCTTCCTTGGCCTCCCCCCTAGATGGTAGGAAAGTTCCCCCTCTGGTCCATGGCCTCCATGGCGGCGGCGAGGTAGGAGCCCCTCCGAGATTGGATCTCCCTCTCTGTTCTCTTCTGTTCCGCGTTCCCCAGATCTGGCCCTTCACGGTTTCTTAAATTCCTGGAGATCCATAACTCCGATTACGCTGAAATTTTTACAAGATTTTTTTCCATAAATTATCTTTCTTGCGCCAGAAGAAGGGCCCCAACCGCCTTACGAGAAGGGCATAAGACACCTGGGCGCTCCAGGGGGTACCCGGCGCGCCCTGGTGGGTTGTGGTCACTGTGGGCCCGCGTTTGCGTTGATTCCAAGTCCCAAAAATCACATATATTCCAAAATAATTCTCCATAAATTTTTATCGCGTTTGGACTTCGTTTGATGTGGATTTTCTATGAAACAAAAAACATGCAACAAACAGGAACTGGCACCGGGCACTGGATCAATAGGTTAGTCCAATAAATCATATAAAATGTTGCCAAAAGTGTATAAAAGTTGTATAGTATTGACACGAAACAATCAAAAATTATAGATATGATGGAGACGTATCAGCATCCCCAAGCTTAATTCCTGCTCGTCCTCGAGTAGGTAAATGATAAAAAAGATAATTTTTGATGTGGAATGCTACCTAGCATAAACTTGATCATATATGTAATCATGGCATGAATATTAAGACATAAGTGATTCGAAGCAATAATCTATAATTTGACATAAAGACATTAATACTCAGGCATCCCAACAAACAATCATGTATTTCAAAATATCAACGCTAAAGAAAGCTATCCCTACAAAATCATATAGTCTTGTCATGCTCTATCTTCTTAACACAAAGTATTTATCATGCACAACCCCGATGACAAGCCGAGCAATTGGTTCATACTTTTTTACGCACTTCAGCTTTTTCAACCCTCAAGCAATACATGAGCGCGAGCCATAGATATAGCACTACGGGTGGAATAGAGTATGATGATAGGGGTAAATATAGAGAAGACAAAAAGTAAGAAAGTCTCACACCGACGCGGCTAACCAACGGGCTATGGAGATGCCCATCAATTGATATCAATGCGAGGAGTAGGGATTGCCATGCAACGAATGCACTAAGAGCTATAAGTGTATGAAAGCTCAATATGAAAACTAAGTGGGTGTGCATCTAATCCTATAATGAAAAATTCCCACTAGTATATGAAAGTGACAACATAGGAGACTCTCCATATGAAAAACATGGTGCTACTTTGAAGCACAAGTGTGGAACTAGCATGCCCCTTCTCTCTTTATTTCTTTTTTTCTTTTTCTTTCTCTTTTTTTCTTTTTCTTTTTTCTCTTTTTTTCTTTTTTATATTTTTTTCTCTCATTGTCCGGAGTCTCATCCCGACTTGTGGGGGAATCATAGTTTCCATCATCCTTTCCTCACTGGGGCAATGCTCTAATAATGAAAATTGATGATCATCACATTTCTATTTCCTTACAACTCAATATTATAACTCGATACCTATAACAAAATATGACTCTATATGAATGCCTCTGGTAGTGTACCAGGATGTGCAATGATCTAGCATAACAAAGATATCAAAAAACAGACAAGCCATGCAAATATCATGCTAGCTATCTTACGATCATGCAAAGCAATATGACAATGAATGCTCAAGTCGTCAAAACGGAAGCGGTGGAAGTTGCATGGCAATATATCTCGGAATGGCTATGGAAAGGACATAATAGGTAGGTATGGTGGCAATTTTGAGGAAGATATAATAAGGCTTATGTGTGATAGAGCGTATCATATCACGGGGTTTGGATGCACCTGAGAAGTTTGCATCGACTCTCGAGGTGAGAAAGGGCAATGCACGGTACCGTAGAGGCTAGCAAATTGCGAAAAGGTAAGAGTGCATATAATCCATGGACTCACATTAGTCATAAAGAACTCATATACTTATTGCAAAAGTTTATTAGTCCTCGAAGCAAAGTACTACTATGCATGCCCCTAGGGGGATAGATTGGTAGGAAAAGACCATCGCTCGTCCCCGACCGCCACTCATAAGGAAGACACTCAATAATAAATCATGCTCCAACTTCATAGCATAAGGAGAGACTATACGTGCATGCTTCGGGAATCACAAACCTTAACACCAATATTCTTACTAACCACAACTGTTTACTAGTACCTCCCACATATTCCATCTCTATATCGCAAAACTATTGCAAGGAATCGAACATATCATATTCAGTGATCCATAAGTTTTATGTAGGATTTTATGACTAACCATGCAATTGACCAATTCCTGTTGACTCTCTAAATAGGTATAAGTGAAGCATGAGAGTTTTAATTCTTTCTACAAAAGACCATGCTTTAATAAATATAAGTGAAGCAAAAGAGCATTCTACAAATAACGATTTTCTATGTGAAGAGAAACAGGCAATCCAAACTTGAAATGATATAAGTGAAGCACATGAAGCATTCTATAAAGCCATACTCAAAAGATATAAGTGAAGTGCAATGAGCATTCTATAAATCAACCATGGACTATCTCATACCAGCATGGTGCATAAAAGAAAAATGAACACTAAACACAAAAGACGCTCCAAGATTTGCACATATCACATGAACGAAACGAAGACGAAAACATACCGATACTTGTTGAAGAAAGATGGGATGCCTTCCGGGGCATCCCCAAGCTTAGACGCTTGAGTCTCCTTGAATATTTACTTGGGGTTCCTTGGGCATCCCCAAGCTTGAGCTCTTGCCTCTCCTCCTTCGCCTCATATTGATACCTCACCGATCTTTGATCACTTCATCCACACAAAACTCAACAGAAAGCTCGGTAAGATCCGTTAGTATAATAAAGAAAATAACTACTCTAAGTACTATTGAAAACCAATTCATATTTTGTTTTTGCATTGTAGCTACTTTATTATAACTTTTCCATGGCTTATACCACCGATAGAATCGATAGTTTCATCAAAACAAGCCAAACAATGCATCAAAAATAGAATCTGTCTTAAACAGGACAGTCTGTAGCAATCTGAACACCTACCATACTTATGTTACTCCAAAAATTCTGAAAATTAGGAAAAAATAAAAACTTTGTATAGTAAGACTGTGCAAAAAGTTTCAGAAACTTTCGACGTTCCAGTAAAAAAATGTAAAATCGCGCACTACAGCCAAAGTTTCTGTTTTTGCACCGCACATACCAACAAGCAATCTAATCATCCTAAAGGCAAATCTTGGCACATTATTTTTATAATACAATGGATTTGTACAAGGGGATAATTATTTTTGTTGAAAATTTTCTGTAATTAAGATTCATAAAGTTTCCATGGGCATGAACAAAGTTCAAGGCTAGCTCCCACTTTCACAATGCTCGTCCCTCTAACTTTCACTTTTCTTTTTGTGAAGTTTTAAGTTCCCCTCTATATTTTTTTGTTTTTAAACTATATAAAAGCACTCAACAGAAATAAATGACTCCCTAAAACTTCCGGGTTGTCTCCCTGGCAACGCTTTCTTTAAAGCCATTAAGCTAGGCATAAAGTGCTCAAGTAATGGATCCACCCGGATCCATAGGTATATCAAAGCCAATTTTAATTAACAGTGATTTGGCATTTAGTAGTGAGCACAAGGAAACATATATCATGCAATGATGAAGTCTAACCCTCTACCTATGCATCAGCATGTCATAAAAGAACAATTCATGCACAACAAGTAAAGGCCAATGCATAGTATAAGCAATTTCTTGCAATTCTATCGTGTTGGAAACATAGAGAGGCGGAGATGTAGTTCCTCTCTCATGATAATTGCAAGTAGGAGCAGCAAGCACATGCATATTACATTCATCAAAATTATCATGTGCAACGGTAAAAGGCAACCCATCAATATAATCCTTAATAAGAACAAACTTCTCCGATATAGTGTAGTTTGGAGAATTCAAAAAGATAATAGGACTATCATGTGTGGGTGCAATAGCAACAATTTCATTCTTATCATAAGGAACTATAGCAAGTTCATCTCCATAAGCATAATTTATATTGGCATCTTGGCCACAAGCATAGCAAGCATCAAGTTCATCAAAAAGGGATATTTCAAACGAATCAACGGGATCATAGCAATTATCATAGCATTCATCCTTCGGTAAGCATGAAGGGAAATTAAATAATGTATGAGTTGAAGAGTTACTCTCATTAGAAGGTGGGCACGGGTAGCTAATCCGCTCTTCCTCCTTTTGTTCTTCGCTCTCCTCATCATCTTTTTCATCCAATGAGCTCACAGTTTCATCAATTTCTTCTTCCATAGACTCCTGCAAAATATTAGTCTCTTCTTGGACAGCGGAGACTTTCTCAATAAATATATCAATATCGGAATTGTATTTATAATTTTCATAGCAATATTTAAGGATAGCAAAGTTTTCAGGCCTATAAACATCATCATCAAAAGCTTCATACTTTTCAAACAAAGATTCAATTTCATAAGCACCCTTAAAAGCAATAAATTCTTCTATTCTTTCCACATCATAGTAATCATATCTACCATTGGCATAAGAAGCCAAGGTTTCATTATCATTAAATTTGCATGAAAAGGGAAGGTGTGGAGCATTCATCCTAGAATAACAAGTATAATCATATCTCTGGCATAAATTCCAAGCATACCAATGCAACATATCAATTTGATCCCATAATAATTTCCCTTTTTGTGTCAAGCGATAATCCCTAAAGTATTCATGTTGATCCAACGTGTCTCCCATTATCAAGTTGAATGGGGTTTTCTCAGGATTATCGAAGTAGTGCATAATATTTTTCACATAACGAGCATCGAGGGTTTTAGGAGGTTCCCCATCTCCATGAGTAGCAAGTACCACAATTTTTTTGTGTGTTTCGTGTTCCATATCCATAACTAAAGATAGAGAACAACTTAGAACAGGAAATAAAAACTACTTAGTGATAAAGCAAACAAGCACACACGAGAATATTCACCCCACGCTATTGCTCCCCGGCAACGGCGCCAGAAAAAGGTCCTGATAACCCACAAGTATAGGGGATCATTTGTAGCCTTCTTCGATAAATAAGAGTGTCGAACCCAACGAGGAGCTGAAGGTAGAACAAATATTCCCTCAAGTTCTATCGACCACCGATACAACTCTACGCACACTTGACGTTTGCTTTACCTAAAGCAAGTATGAAACTAATTTGAAAGAACAAAACTATGAGTACTTTGAGAGAATAAAACTACGAATAAATTGCAAGGTAATAAAAGTAGATAGCTTTTGTCAACGAGAAAGTCATTTGTCCCTAGGCAATCGATAACAAGTACCGGTAATCATTCTTGCAATATTATATGAGGGAGAGGCATGAGCTACCATACTTTCTCTACTTGGATCATATGCACTTATGATTGGACCCCTAGCAAGCATCCGCAACTACTAAAGATCATTCAGGTCTTGAAACCCAACCATAGCATTAAGTATCAAGTCCTCTTTATCCCATACGCAACAACCCACTTACTCGGGTTTAAGCTTCTGTCACTCTCGCAATCCACCATAAGAGAATCATGAACATATTGCAACACCCTACAGTGGGGGCCCCTCACGTTTGCGTGAGACGGAGGGCACCGTAGGACAGCACCATAAATAAAATATACAATCATACCAACCAAGATCACGATTAACCCATAGGACAAAACGGATCTACTCAAACATCATAGGATAACCATAGATCATTGGGAAATAATATATGGAGTTGAGAACCATGTTTAAGTAGAGATTACAGTGGGGAGAAGGGGTGCTACACCACTGCATAGAGGGGGAGAAAGTTGGTGTTGACGGTAGCAAGATTGTTGATGTAGATCACCGTCACGATCCTTGCCCCGGCGGCACTCCGGCGCCACCGGGAGAGAGGGGGAGAGAGCCCCCCTCCTTCTTATTCTTCCTTGGCCTCCCCCGTAGATGGGAGGAGAGTTCCCCATCTGGTCCATGGCCTCCATGGTGGCGGAGGGGTGGGAGCCCCTCCGAGATTGGATCTCCCTCTCTGTTCTCTTCTGTTTCGCGTTCCCCAGATCTGGCCCTTCACGGTTTCTTAAATTCCCAGAGATCCGTAACTCCGATTGCGCTGAAATTTTTACATGATTTTTTTCCATAAATTATCTTTCTTGCACCAGAAGTAGGGCCCCAACCACCTTACAAGGAGGGCATAAGACACCTGGGCGCGCCAGGGGGTGCCCGGCGCGCCCTGGTGGGTTGTGGTCACCGTGGGCCCCCGTTTGCGTTGATTCCAAGTCCCAAAAATCATATATATTCCAAAATAATTCTCTGTAAATTTTCATCGTGTTTGGACTTTGTTTGATATGGATTTTCTACAAAACAAAAAACATGCAACAAACAGGAACTGGCACTGGGCACTGGATCAATAGGTTAGTCCAATAAATCATATAAAATGTTGCCAAAAGTGTATAAAAGTTGTATAATATTGGCATGAAACAATCAAAAATTATAGATACGATGGAGACATATCACCCGACAAGGGAGGCTTTCCCTTAGTGGTGTCTTGCTCATTTAGCTTGTCTTGGTCTTCTTGGTCTACCCTTTGATTTCTCAAAGAGCTTCCTCTTCAACTTTTGGATCCAAATCAGCCCCTTACGAAGTAGCGCATGAACTAGGGTTTAAGCTTCTATCACTCTCGCAACCCATCATCTAATAACTACTCCACAATGCATTCCCTTAGGCCCTAATAAGGTGAAGTGCCATGTAGTCGACGTTCACATGACACCACTAAGGGAATCACAACATACATATCATCAAAATATCGAACACATATCAAGTTCACATGATTACTTGCAACAAGATTTCTCCTGTGACCTCAAGAACAAAAGTAACTACTCACAAATGATAATCTTGCTCAAGATCATAGGGCTATTAAATAACATAATGGATCTGAACATATAATCTTCCACCAAATAAACCTTATAGCAATCAACACTACTAGTCACCCACAAGTACCAATCTAAGGTTCCGGTACAAAGATTGAACACAAGAGATGAACTAGGGTTTGAGAGGAGATGGTGCTGTTGAAGATGTTGATGGAGATTGCCCTCCCAAAGATGGGAGAGCTGTTGGTGATGATGATGACGATGATTTCCCCCTCCGGGAGGGAAGTTCGCCCGGCGGAATCGCTCCGCCGGAGGGCAAAAGTGCTCCTGCCCAAGTTCCGCCTCAATACGGCGGCGCTTTGTCCCGAAAGTCCTCTTCCTATTTTTTTCTAGGTCAAAATGACTTATATACCAGAAGATGGGCACCAGAGGTAGGTTGAGGAGGGCACAACCCACCAGGACGCGCCTGGGGGCCCTGGCGCGCCCAAGTGGGTTGTGCCCACCTGGTGGGCCCCCTCTGGTAGTTATTTGCTCCAATAATTCTTATATATTCCATAAAAAATCTCCATGAAGTTTCAGCTCATTTGGAGATGTGCAGAATAGGTAACTCTAACGTAGCTTTTTCAGGTCCAGAATTCTAGCTGCCGGCATTCTCCCTCTTTGTGTGAACCTTGCATATTATGAGAGAAAAGACATTGGAATTACTCCATAAAGCATTATTATGCATAAAAACATTATAAATAACAGTAGGAAAACATGATGCAAAATGGATGTATCAACTCCCCCAAGCTTAGACCTCGCTTGTCCTCAAGCGAAAACCGAAATTGAAAACCATGTCCACATGCTTAGAGAGAGAGAGGTGTCGATAAAAACAAAATACGGACATGGAAGCATCATGTATATTATTATAACAGCAACAAACTTTATTATAGAACTTTTATCATATAACTTCTCATGAACAAGTAACAATTCATCACAACATCGAAGTATAAAGCATAAACCTTATTGAAAACCAACAAACTATGTTCCCAGTCAACTTTGCAACTACAATTCATCATCTCTTCAGGAAGGGTCACGTATCGGAGCCTTTTGGCAAGTCCACATACTCAACCATCATATAGTCTTCTATGATTGCTAACACTCACCGCATACACATGAGCAAAAAGTTTCAACCGGACACATAGAAAGATAGGGGTTTATAGTTTTGCCTCCCAACGTATTCACCTCAAGGGTGATGTCAACAATAATAACTCATGCCCACCCATATCCAATTGGATATATGTGCCTAGATCTTTCCTCACCACATGGTGCTTGCAAAAAGAGAAAATAAAAAGGAATAGAGAGAAATACTTTGTCTCTTGCATAAAAGTAAAAGATAGGCCCTTCGCAGAGGGAAGCAGAGGTTGCCATGCACTTTTTGGTTGTATGCTCAATCTCTTAGTGCAAAAGAATGTCATGTTATATTGCCCCTTGTGATAGCAACCTTTATTATGTAGTCTGTTCCCTTTATTATTTTGCCATCACAAGTTCGTACAACGCTCAATTTTCTCTTACACTAAATGATCTAACACATTTTGAAGCAATTTTTATTGCCCTTTTTTGCACCGATGGCAACTTACTTGAAGGATATTACTCAATCCATAGGTAGGTATGTGGACTCTCAAAACAAGATTTGGGTTTAAGGGTTTTTGGATGCACAAGTAGTATCTCTACTTAGTGCAGAATTTTTGGCTAGCAAAGATAGGGGGCAAGCACCACATGTTAAAGGATCTATGACAATATAACTTCTATGTGAATATGAACAAACATAAATCATTACATTGTCTTCCTTGTCCAACATCAACAATTTTGGCATATAATATTTTGATGGGGGCTCAAAATCATAAAAGATATCCAAGATAGTGTATTTGCATGTGAATCTTCTCTTCCCTTATTAATTCTTTCATGAATTGCATCATTGACCAATGCTATGTTTGTCAATCTCCAACAAATTTTACCACTTATACTTTTCCTTATGTGATGTCATTACTTACCATAAGATTAGCATATGATCCTTTTCATTTATTTTCCTTTTTTTATTGAAACATTAAAGTAAAGAAACAAAACTCAAACTACTCTTTATTATATATCTCGCACACGATTACATCGAAAGATAGATCACTAAGCAAATACTCGAAAAGAAAGGATAGAACTAAAACTTTTATTCAACTAAGTAAAAAGATAACTAAGGATCAAACTAAAATAGATAAGGGCAAAGATAGTGGTCGTGATACGATACCAGGACACCTCCCCCAAGCTTGGCAAAAGCCAAGGGGAGTGTCCATACCATGAACTCAAGTCTCCTTTGGTGATGAAGAAGTTGGTGGTGGTGATGAGGTAGCGGGTTTGTCCTTCAGGCTCAAAAGATACTCCAGTCTTCGGATGACGCTACTAAGCGCAATGATGTGCTCTTGGAATAAAATATTTTCAGGGGTGAGGTATTTGTTTTGAACACGAACCGTTTCAATGATCCTAAAGGCTTCAATCTTAGTAGGAGTGACATATTCATAATATGGTTGAAGGATATCTTCTTCTTCTTCCTCCGGTGGCAAGGTCTGCTCTACAACTGGAGCTTGATCTCTAGTAGCTTCCTTGCTCTTGTCACTCTTGAAGGTTTCTTCAGGCTCTTCTTTCTTCAATTCAATCTTCATCAACCAAGCATCCTCTTCTACGTTGTTGGAGGGGGGAGAAGACATGATGCCTAACTTGACAGGTCTGATAGAAAACAGTGAGAAAAGAAAACAGAAGATTTCTCCGCGTTACGGTGGCCAATAGGTTCGGGGGGTATATAAAGATTTTTTATCTTGGGTAACAAGCAAATGGGAGAAAAACGGAGTCTGGAAGGTACCCGAGGTGGGCACAACCCACCTGGGCGCGCCTGGCAAGCCAGGCGCACCCTGGTGTCTTGTGCCCACCAGGGTTACCTTCCTGGCTGTTTCTGATTTTCCTAATTTTTAATATATTCCAAAACTGACAGAAAATATTTTTGCGGATTTTTCGGAGTCCGTTTACTTACCGTATCACGTACCTCCCCTTTTTCGGTTATTCTGGAGTGTTCCGGAAGGTTTCTTTTATGTGTTCTTCCGGTGTCACAGTTTGAACAATATTGCTTTCAATATTAATGGGTGTACCTGAGATATAATGTTTTATTCTTTGACCATTGACCACCTTCGGGTTAGTACCCTCGGCATTATTTATTTTGACAGCTCCAGAGTGGTAAACCTCCTCGATGATATACGGTCCTTCCCATTTGGAGAGAAGTTTTCCTGCAAACAATCTGAAATGAGAGTTGTACAAAAGAACATATTCTCCGACTTTGAATTCCCTCTTTTGGATTCTTTTATCATGCCATCTTTTAACTTTTTCTTTAAATAACTTGGCATTTTCATAGGCTTGGGTTCTCCATTCATCTAGTGAGCTAATATCAAATAACCTCTTTTCACCGGCAAGTTTGAAGTCATAGTTGAGTTCTTTAATTGCCCAATATGCTTTGTGTTCTAACTCAAGAGGCAAATGACAAGCTTTTCCATAGACCATTTGTAGGGAGACATACCCATAGGATTTTTATATGCTGTTCTGTATGCCCAAAGTGCATCATCCAATTTCTTAGACCAATTCTTCTAGGACCTATTAACAGTTTTTTGTAATATTAGTTTTATTTCTCTATTGCTAAGTTCAACTTGACCACTAGACTGGGGATGATAAGGTGATGCAATTCTATGGTTGACATCATACTTAGCAAGCATTTTATGGAAAGCACCATGAATAAAGTGTGAACCACCATCAGTCATTAAATATCTAGGGACTCCAAACCTCGGGAAAATAACTTCTTTAAGCATTTTAATGGAAGTGTTGTGATCAGCACTACTAGTTGGAATAGCTTCTACCCACTTAGTGACATAATCAATAGCAACCAAAATATGTGTATACCCATTAGAGGAAGGAAAAGGTCCCATATAATCAAAACCCAAAACATCAAATGGTTCAACAGCAAGTGAATAATTCATAGGCATTTCTTGACGCTTACCGATATTACCAATTCTCTGGCATTCATCACAAGATAAAACAAACTTACGGGCATCCTTGAAGAGAGTAGGCCAATAAAAGCTAGATTGCAATACCTTATGAGGAGTTCTGTCTCCCGCATGATGCCCTCCATAAGCTTTGGCGTGACATTTCCGTAGGATTTGTTCCTGTTCATGCTCAGGTACACAACGTCTAATAATGCCATCTACTCCTTCTTTGTAAAGATGTGGGTCATCCCAAAAGTAATGTCTTAAATCATAGAAGAATTTTTTCTTTTGTTGATATGTAAAGATAGGTGGTATATATTTAGCAACAATATAATTAGCATAATCAGCATACCAAGGGGTGTTATGAGAAACATTTATTGCAGCTAACTGCTCATCAGGAAAGCTATCATTAATAGGTTATGGGTCATCAAGAATATTCTCTAACCTAGACAAGTTATCAGCTACGGGGTTCTCAGCTCCTTTCCTATAAGTTATATGTAAATCGAATTCTTGTAACAAGAGAACCCACCTAATGAGTCTAGGTTTAGCATCTTTCTTTTTCATAAGATATTTAATAGCAGCATGATCGGTGTGAACACTAACTTTAGAGTCAACAATGTAAGATCTGAATTTATCACAAGCAAACACAACTGCTAAAAATTCTTTTTCACTAGTAGCATAATTGCTTTGGGCACTGTCTAGAGCTTTGCTAGCATAATGAATAACATTTAATTTCTTATCAACTCTCTGTCCTAGAACAGCACCAACAACATAATCACTAGCATCAAATATAATCTCAAAAGACAAGTTCCAATCAGGTGGTTGAACAATAGGTGTAGAAATCAAGGCTTTCTTAAGTGTTTCAAAGGCTTCTACACAATCATCATAAAAAATAAATGGAACATCCTTCTGTAAAAGATTTGTAACAGGCCTAGAAATTTTGAGAAGTCTTTAATAAATCTCCTATAGAAACCAGCATGACCGAGAAAACTACGAATACCTTTAATATCTCTAGGATATGGCATTTTCTCAATTGCATCAAGTTTAGCTTTATCCACCTCAATACCTCGTTCAGAAATTTTATGTCCCAAGACAATACCTACATTAACAATAAAGTGGCACTTCTCCCAATTCAAGACAAGATTGGTTTGCTCACATCTCTGCAAAACTCGATCATGGTTGCTTAAGCAGTCATCAAAAGAAGTTTCGTAAATGAAAAAGTCATCCATGAAAACGTCAACAATCTTTTCATAAAAATCAGAGAATATGGCAGTCATACATCGTTGAAAGGTAGCAGGTGCATTGCATAAACCAAAAGGCATACGTCTATAAGCATAAGTTCCAAAAGGACAAGTGAAGGTGGTTTTCTCTTGATTAGGTTGTGAAACAGGTATTTGAGAAAAACTAGAATATCCATCGAGAAAATAAAAGTGTGTGTGCTTGGATAGTCTTTCTAGCATTTGATCAATAAAAGGCAAAGGGTAATGATCTTTTCTAGTTGCTTTATTTCATTTTCTAAAATCAATTACCATTCTATAGCCAGTAACAATTCTTTGTGGAATGAGTTCAGTCTTATCATTAGGAACAACAGTAATTCCTCCTTTCTTAGGGACAATGAACAGGACTTACCCATCTACTATCAGCTATGGGATAAATTATACCTGCCTCTAGAAGTTTTAATATTTTAGTTCTTACCACTTCTTTCATCTTAGGATTTAAACGTCGTTGATGATCAACAACGGGTTTAACATCAGGTTCCATATTAATCTTGTGCTGATAGAGAGTGGGGCTAATGCCCTTAAGATCATCAAGAGTATATCCAATAGCAGCTCGGTGCTTCTTCAGAATTTTCAATAATCTTTCTGCTTCATGTTCTGAAAGGTTAGCACTAGTAATAACAGGATATATCTTTTTCTCATCAAGATAAGCATATTTCAAAGTGTCTGGCAATTGTTTTAATTCAAACACAGGATCACCTTTAGGTGGAGGTGGACCTCCTAGAGTTTCAATAGGCAAATTGTGTTTAAGCAGAGGTCGTTGTTCAAAGAAAATTTTATCTATCTCATTTCTTTCATGCATATGCATATCATTTTCATGGTCTAGCAAATATTGTTCTAGTGGATCAGTAGGAGGCACGGCAATAGAAGCAAGACCAATTATTTCATCCTTACTAGGCAATTCTTTCTTATGATGTTTTCTACTAAACTTAGAAAATTAAGCTCATGAGATTCATCACCAAAACTAACACCGACGATTTGTTTCTCACAATCTATTTTAGCATTAACGATGTTCAAGAAAGGTCTACCAAAGATAATGGGACAAAAGTCATCTTGTGGGGAACCAAGAACTAGAAAATCAGTAGGATATTTTATTTTCCCATACAAGACTTCAACATCTCTGACAATCCCAAGTGGTGTGATGTGTCTCTATAAGCAAGCTTAATAGTAACATCTATGTCTTCTATTTCAGCAGGTGCTATGTCATTCATAATTTCTTGATATAAGGTAAAAGGAATAGCACTCACACTAGCACCTAAATCACATAAACCATGATAACAGTGATCTCCTATTTTAACTGAGACAACAGGCATGCCAACAACGTGTCTATGTTTATCTTTTTCATCAGGTTTAGCAATTCTAGCAGCTTCATCACAAAAGTAAATAACATGCCCATCAATATTTTCTACTAGGAGATCTTTAACCATAGCAACACCTGGTTCTACTTTGATTTGTTCAACAGGTTTAGGTGCTCTAATATAGCTTTTATTGACCACGGTTGAACCTTAGCATGTTCCTTTATCCTAACAGGGAAAGATGGTTTTTCAATATAAGCTGTAGGAACAACTGGGTCAACATTGTAAATAATAGTCTCATCTTTAACCACAACCGGTTCTTTAATTTCTTATTTAATAGGTGGATGATATTTAAACCACTTCTCCTTAGGGAGATCAACATGAGTAGCAAATGATTCACAAAAGGAGGCTGCTATCTCAGAGTCAAGTCCATATTTAGTGCTAAACTTTTGAAAATCATCGGTATTCATAAAAGATTTAACACAATCAAACTCAAGCTTAATACCTGACTCTTTACCTTCATCGAGTTCCCAATCTTTAGAGTTGCATTTAATTCTTTCTAAAAGATCCCACCTGAATTCAATAGTCTTCTTCATAAAAGAACCATTACAAGAAGTATCGAGCATGGATCGATCATCATGAGAAAGCCGAGCATAAAAATTCTGAATGATAATTTCTCTTGAGAGCTCATGATTGGGGCATGAATATAACATTGACTTAAGCCTCCCCCAAGCTGGAGGGATACTTTCTCCTTCACAAGGCCAAAAATTATATATATAATTCCAATCACGATGAACTAGATGCATAGGATATTTTTTTTGGTGAAATTCCAATTTCAATCGATTCCAATTCCAAGATCCAATATCATCGCATAGCCTATACCATGGCAATGCTTTTCCCTTCATAGATAAAGGAAAAACCTTCTTCTTAGCTTCATCGCCGGGTAAACCTGCAAGCTTAAATAATCCACAAATTTCATCCACATATATCAAGTGCATATCAGGATTTTCAGTTCCATCTCCTGCATAAGGATTAGCTAGTAGTTGTTCTATCATACCCAAAGGAATTTCATAGCCAATATTTTCAGTAGGTGCAGTAGGTTGAGGGGAAACTAATTGTGGTTCCGGTCGAGGTGAATATACCCCGAACAAACCCCTCAAAGGATTGTTCTCCATAGTAACAAGTGACAATAAATTTCAGCACGTAGTAATAATTTTTCCTTACAAATTTCCACTTACCAAGAGCGCTTCACTCCCCGGCAACGGAGCCATAAAAGAGTCTTGATGACCCACAATTATAGGGGATCAATCGTAGTCCTTTCGATAAGTAAGAGTGTCGAACACAACGAGGAGCAGAAGGAAATGACAAGTGGTTTTCAGCAAGGTATTTTCTGCAAGCACTGAAATAGTCGGTAACAAGTAGTTTGATAGCAAGATAATTTGTAACGAGCAAGTAACGGTAACGGTAAATAAAGTGCAGCAAGGTAGCCCAATCCTTTTGTGGCGAAGGACAGGCCAAAACGTCTATTATTATAAGCAAAGTGTTCTCGAGGGTACACGGGAATTTCACCATATCACTTTCATCATGTTGGTTTGATTTGTGTTCGCCAGAAAAGAGCCTTGATGACCCACAAGTATAGGGGATCAATCGTAGTCCTTTCGATAAGTAAGAGTGTCGAACCCAACGAGGAGCAGAAGGAAATGACAAGTGATTTTCAGCAAGGTATTACCTGCAAGCACTGAAATAATCGGTAACAAGTTGTTTGATAGCAAGATAATTTGTAACAAGCAAGTAACGGTAACGGTAACAAAAGTGCGGCAAGGTAGCCCAATCCTTTTGAGGCAAAGGACAGGCCAAAACGGTCTCTTATGATAAACAAAACGTTCTTGAGGGTACACGGGAATTTCATCTAGTCACTTTCATCATGTTGGTTTGATTCGTGTTCGCTACTTTGATAATTTGATATGTGGGTGGACCGGTGCTTAGGTGCTATTCTTACTTGAACAAACCTCCTACTTATGATTAACTCCCTCGCAAGCATCTGTAACTACGAGAAAAGTATTAAGATAAAATCTAACCATAGCATTAAACTTTTGGATCCAAATCAGCCCCTTACGAAGTAGCGCATGAACTAGGGTTTAAGCTTCTATCACTCTCGCAACCCATCATCTAATAACTACTCCACAATGCATTCCCTTAGGCCCTAATAAGGTGAAGTGCCATGTAGTCGACGTTCACTTGACACCACTAAGGGAATCACAACATACATATCATCAAAATATCGAACACATATCAAGTTCACATGATTACTTGCAACAAGATTTATCCCGTGACCTCAAGAACAAAAGTAACTACTCACAAATGATAATCATGCTCAAGATCAGAGGGGTATTAAATAACATAATGGATCTGAACATATAATCTTCCAGCAAATAAACCATATAGTAATCAACTACAAGATGTAATCAACACTACTAGTCACCCACAAGTACCAATCTAAGGTTCCGGTATAGAGATTGAACACAAGAGATGAACTAGGGTTTGAGAGGAGATGGTGCTGTTGAAGATGTTGATGGAGATTGCCCTCCCAAAGATGGGAGAGTTGTTGGTGATGATGCTGGCGATGATTTCCCCCTCCGGGAGGGAAGTTCCCCCGTGGAATCGCTCCGCCGGAGGGCAAAAGTGCTCCTGCCCATGTTCTGCCTTGAGACGGTGGCACTTCATCCCGAAAGTCCTCTCATTATTTTTTCTAGGTCAAAATGACTTATATACCAGAAGATGGGCACCGGAGGTGTGCCGAGGAGGGCACAACCCACCAGGGCGTGCCCAGGTGGGTTGTGCCCACCTGGTGGGGCCCCTCTAGTAGTTGTTTGCTCCAATAATTCTTATATATTCCATAAAAAATCTCCGTGAAGTTTCAGCTCATTTGGAGATGTGCAAAATAGGTAACTCTGACGTAGCTTTTTCAGGTCCAGAATTCCAGCTGCCGGCATTCTCCCTCTTTGTGTGAACCTTGCATATTATGAGAGAAAAGGCATTAAATTACTCCATAAAGCATTATTATGCATAAAAACATTATAAATAACAGTAGGAAAACAAGATGCAAAATGGACGTATCAGCGAAGGACACCTCCAACCGACCTTCGGGGTGGCCACAAGCTCTCCTGCCGCGCCCTGGGTAGGGGGCGCGCCTCTTGCGCTTGTGGGCCCCTCGGGCATCGTCTTGCATTGATTCCACTTCCCAAAAATCACATATAGTCCAAAATAATTCTCCGTAAATTTTAATCATGTTTGGACTTCGTTTGATATTCATATTCTGTGAAACAAAAAACATACAACAAACAGGAACTGGCACTGGGTACTGGATCAATATGTTAGTCCCAAAAATTGATATAAAATGTTGCCAAAAGTATGTAAAAGTTGTATAATATTGGCATGGAACAATAAAAAATTATGGATACGATGTAGACGTATCAGCATCCGCAAGCTTAATTCCTGCTTGTCCTCGAGTAGGTAAATGATAAAAAAGATAATTTTTGATGTGGAATGCTACCTAACATAATCTTGATCATATTATCTAATCATGGCATGAATATTAAGACACGAGTGATTCAAAGAAATAGTCTATCAATTTGACATAAAGACATCAATACTCGGGCATCCCAACAAACAATCATGTCTTTCAAAATATCAATGCTAAAGAACGCTATCCCTGCAAAATCATATAGCCTTG
The DNA here is from genome assembly GCA_011799875.1 of Thinopyrum elongatum. Lineage (NCBI taxonomy): Eukaryota > Viridiplantae > Streptophyta > Magnoliopsida > Poales > Poaceae > Thinopyrum > Thinopyrum elongatum. Next base: position 508,282,649 of record CM022301.1, on the reverse strand, counting down.
TCATGCTCCATCTTCTTAACACAAAATATAAATCATGCACTACCCCGGTGTCAGCCAAGCAATTGGTTCATACTTTTTAACGCGCTTCAGCTTTTCAACTCTCACGCAATACATGAGCGCGACCCATGGATATAGCACTATGGGTGGAATAGAGTGCGGTGGTAGAAGTTTATGTGGAGAAGAAAAAAAAAGGAGCACATCAACTAGGCGGATCAACGGGCTATGAAGATGCCCATCAATCGATATCAATGTGAGGAGTAGGGATTGCCATGCAACAGATGCACTAGGAGCTATAAGTGTATGAAAGCGCAAATTGAAAACTAAGTGTGTGTGCATCCAACTTGCTTGCTCATGAAGACCTCGGGCATTTGAGGAAGACCATCATCGGAATATACAAGCCAAGTTTTATAATGAAAAATTCCCACTAGTATATGAAAGTGTCAATATAGGAGACTCTCTATATGAAAAACATGGTGCTACTTTTAAGCACAAGTGTAGAAAAAGATAGTAGCATGCCCCTTCTCTCTTTTTCTCTCATTTTTCTTTATTTTTTTTGGTGGGCACTTTGGCCTCTCTTTTTCTTGGGCTCTTTTGGCCTCTTTTGGCCTCTTTTTTATTTTATTTCCTCACATGGGGCAATGCTCTAATAATTATGATCCTCACACTTTTATTTACTCATAACTCGATATTACAACTCGATAAAACTAATACATAATGACTCTATATGGATGCCTCTGGTGGTGTACCAGGATGTGCAATGATCTAGCATAGCAAAGATATCAAAAAATGGACAAGCCATGAAAATATCATGCTAGCTGTCTTACGATCATGCAAAGCAATATGACAATGAACGCTCAAGTCATGTATATGATGATGATGGAAGTTGCATGGCAATATATCTCGGAATGGCTATGGAAATGCCATAATAGGCACTACAAAAAAAATACACTTCCGTGATGATACGTGTTTGTCACAGTAGGTCACGTTTTCTGTCATGCATGTACATCCATGACAATTTTATGACAGAATCAAGATAGTCATACCTGTGCTGTCGTAGAAGTGTTCCATGACATTACCAAAATTATTATCACGGAAGTGTCCACTTCCATGACGATAAATCGCGCATCATGGAAGTGCTTTTGTCAAGGGTAACTGACACGTAGCATCCACCGTAATGGGTCGCCGTTAAGCTATCGGGTTCCGTTTTGGATCCGATTACCTGTTAACAGCCCGGACCAATGGGGATTTTCCACGTGTAAAATTCTCAATGGCCAGAGGAACCACGTGTCGGCTCACTGTTGGGACAGATGTCAACCACTCATTGGACTGAAGGTGCCTATGATACGTCGACACGTGGAATGGCCCAACAGAGGCCCATTCCAGTGAAAAGGCCGGCCCATTTGACTTGGTCAAAGGTAGCGGGCCGGCCCACGGAAAGCCTGTTAACGGCCTATTCGCATATAGCCCATTTACAGCCCGCTAACTGACGGCCCGTTATGGCCTATCCAAGAATTAGGCCCAGTAGCGTCATCTGGGCCGTCCAATATGATTCCAGCCCGTTGTAACTTCCAGCCCATGTATGGCCCATGACGTCTTTCGGCCCATACAAGGTCCTTTGTAACTCTGGGCCCATTAAAGGCCCGAGATGAAACTGGCCCATAATGAACAGTGTATCGCTTTATACCCATTAACAGCCCATTATTCCGTCGGCCGTTTCCAGCCCGTGTAAACTTCGGCCTTCTAACGGCCCATTTATTCTTGGGCTCATTTCCAGAATTCGGTTACTTACGGTCCGTTACTGGCCTGTTCCGCTTGTGGGCCAAATTCAGCCCGTGGTTATAGTCGGCCCGTTTGTGGCCCGTTAACCCGTTGGGCTCTTTTCATAGCGTCATCAAATATGGCCTATTAATGGCCCATTATGTTCGGGCCATAAAACAGACGATTTCCACTCTAGCCCGTTTACGGCCCATTTTGCGGACCGTTATTGGTCCATGAATAGTACGGCCCATGTTTGGCGAAACGATTATATGGCCCATAGAAGGCCCATTGATTAGATGGCCCATAGAAGGCCCACGGATCCTACGGCCCGTAGAAGGCCCATGGTTACCTCATCCTGAGTTTCCAAATCGGTCCTTCTCTATAGAGAAAAATGGGAAAATTTGCTGTATTATAACCATCATGGAGGTAGAATGTATGGGACAAAGCAAAGTAATTGCCATGAATAACATTACTTACACATAACTCCTGGACAAACACCTGCAACTGGCATTTTCCTTCATCTTCAGTATAATATTTCCATGATGGGAGGATACGCACATAGGATTTAACAACATCTAATGCGATAGATGCTAAACTACGAATGGCTGGTTGTGCTTCCTCCACAGGAATAGGTGTACTAACTGGTGGAGTTGGGATTCGCCGTGGTAGTACTGGCACTTTGGGCACTGGAGCTGCCTTACTAACTGCTCTTGTTTGGGAGCTCTGTGGTGGAGATGGTGCTGTGTCAACAGGAACTGGGTTACTATCTGCTGGGGTTTGGGGTTAGATTGGGTGAAGCTGGTTCTCTATCCATTGCAGTAGGGGTACAATCTGCGAGAGTCTGGGTTATGTGTGGTAGGGCTGGTTCTCGTGCATGTACAACCGGGGTGCTATCTCCACCAAGAGGTAGCACTGTTTTATTTGAAGACCGTGTTTTTACTCCGCTAGATACTGCCATCACCCGCTCCAATTCAAATGCCTAATAAACAGGAAACATAGTTGAATGTACAGATATTGTATGAGAGACAGATGCAATAGATAGTGTGGAAAAAACAGGGCATGAAATAGTTGACATGTATATTGTTTAACTAAAAAGGATAGCATGACATAATTTCACATATATGATGCCTATCTAAACTGGATAGCATAGCATGACATAATTCAAAGATATGATGACTAACTAAACAGGATGGCATGAGATAATTATATGATGTCTTTAGTAAACAGGTTCGCATGACATAATTCTTTTTTTTTGCGGGGGCGCATGACATAATTCACTTACATGTTATCTAAGTAATCAGGATTGCATGATTTAATTCACATATGTGATTTATATGCTAAGCAGAGGGCATTCCCATATATGATGTCTGAACTAAGAACATGGTGTTGAATATTGTGTATATGATGTCTAAACTATGCAATGCAAGACACCATATGCATGATATGAGCAGTATAACCATGTAAAGTTAGAGCATACACCTCGGTGGGGGAATAGGACTGGTCATCTGTCTCTGAATTCATCTCTGAGGAGCTATCGGGACCCAGCAAGAGATCTGCTTCGATAGGTAGCACTGTCTGCTCTGAAGACCTTGTTTTCACTCCAGATTTTTTCTATCACCCACTCAAATGACTAATTCACAGGAAGAGTAGTTTAATGTACAAACATTGTCAACAAATGGAAATGTAATGAAGAAAAGGATGGGCAAGATATCATTCAAATATATGATGCCTGGTTAAACAGGATGGCATTGCATATTTCACATATATTATGGCTGGCTAAAAGAGATGAGACTGCATAATTCCCATATATGATATAGAAACTAAACAGGTGGCATTACAAAACATGTCTAAACTAAGCAGATGACATATATGATGTCGAAAGTAGGCACTGCAAGGCAACATATGCATGATATGACCAACATCATCATGCCAAGTTAGAGCAAACAACTTGGGGGTTAGATAGAAGTGGTCAGCTGCGTCTGAATCCGCCTCAGAACAGATATCTTCCTCTGGATTACAATCTGGAGAGGGGGGGGTTTTCCATTGAACCCACCATGGAGCGATGTCTGCATGACATTGTATTGCCGCGCAAAACTCTTCTCTTTTTCTCTACATGTTCAGCATGACTGTGTACAATATCTGACATGCATACGAAAAAAATATAGTGAGATTATGTAAGGAGAGCATGTAGGAATCTAGAGTGATTGTAACAACTAGTGGATGGATCCAAAAATAATGATAGCAGGCTGATGATAGCTTTAATTTAATAAAAAGACAGATGATGATTGCTTTACTATTTGTTTCCCACCCAAGAAGAACAACATAAGCATACCCTAGGTGAACCAGATAATAGACAGAGATACTATTCATTGCTGCCTCGATATGTGCCCCACAAGTAATTTTAAAACTCAAGTTTGAACATTAATTTGGACCTGACTTGGAGTCTAAGAGCTGAACAAGACGATAAAGTAGCAGGTAATATTAAGCAATGCATAACATAAGTAGAAACAAAAGAGTGCGACCTCTCTTGTGGACCCGTGTACTCCTCAGGTTCATCTGCTGAGTCGATGATGGTGATGCAGTTGCGGTGAGTGCCGGCGGCAGGGAAGGAGATCTGAGGTGGCGAAAGACGGTCAGGAGTCGTGATGTCTGGTTTAGTGGATGCTTCTGTCGATGGAGCAGCTCAGGTGAGGTGGACGACGTCGCGGCAGGAGTAGGACAAACCACACAAAGTTTTCTTCGACACCTACCTGTAACTGAAGTAATTCTGTAAGGGCTCTTTTGGCTTGCAGGATTCTAAAAATGCAGGGATAGGAAAAACACCGGAATAGGATAGGAATGCATGTGGGAAACAAAGCATTTGTAAACACAGGATTTCTGTCAACTTGGGTGTTTGGTTCACAGCAATTGGAAGAGGAGAGGAATGCAAAGAAACATGGCCAAATTAAAGTGAAACCATATGAAAGCGTGTACAGTTAGAATGTTATTCTGCCACTAATGCACTTGTCTTGTTTTCATGCATAGGATTTTGAAAAGTAGGTCCAGGTGGATGTTTTGCTCCATTCATTTCAACAAAATGCATGAATAATTGAATAGTAGAGTGCCATAGGAAAATTTCCTATTGCTTTGTTTTTCCTTTGAACCAAAATAGCCCTAATGGATCAACATGAATGTAGAGTAATAAGTGATGCGACAAGTGTACAACCTCTTTGCCGTAGCCGTGTCGACCTCAACATCATTGGGTTGGTCACTGACGAAGTTGAGGCAGAGGTGGCTATCGTAGGTGTGGAGGAAGATCTAAGGAATCTGTAGACGGCGTCCAGGGCACTGCTCTGTTGTGATGGATGCTTCCGTCATTGGAGCAGCTCCGGTGAGCCGTAAGATGTCGAGGCTGAAGCAGTACAAGACAGACATCATTAATCTCAAGTGGGATTCTAATAGCATCTCCAATAGATGATGTAAAATACATTATCAAAAAGAGATAGATGTAAAATTTACATCACCAAAAAACACCTGACTACAACAGATGAGGTAAAAACTGTTGACTCTGAACTTAACTGTCGAAACTGAAATTTACTGTGGAATCTGAATGTTATTGTCGAAACTGAACGCACTGGTAGCAGAGAGGCACTTCACATGTAGTTTAGGCTGCTCGAGCACTAGTAGTAGAGAAACAATGATCTAAATCAGCAGGAGATCGACGGGGAACACAGTAGCAGATAGCAGCCGGAGCAGCAGCGCTTGGAGGAGCAGCGCGAACTAGAGCTAGAGCAGCAACTCGTGTAGCTGCAGCAGCCCGTGTACTAGCATCAGCAGGGCGAGTGAGAGCAAGAGCAGAGCAGCAGCACGAGCGAGGGGGAGAGCAGTGCAGCAGCGCAAGCGAGCGAGAGACGGAGCAGCAGTAGCGTCAGCGAACAAGAGCTGGAGCAGCAGCAGCGCGAGCGAGCGAGTGAGAGCCGGAGCAGCAGTAGCAGCGCGAGTGAGTGAGCGAGAGCCGGAGCAGCAGTAGTAGCGCGAGCGAGCGAGCGAGAGCCGGAGCAGCAGCAGCAGATCCGGCTGGTATGGTCGCTGCCGCCGAAGGGGCCTCACACTGGGGGAGAGCCACCGTGGAGATGTCGCCCGCGGCGCCGGCTTCGAGGTAGCCGTGCCATGGGGGTGCAGGATGGAGCACCGTCGGTGCCGGGAGGTCGAGTTAAGGAGAAGGTGCGATGCGATGAGTGTACGACCTCTTTGGTGGCGCCGAGTAGGTCTCGGCTTCGTCCGAGGAGTCGGTGAGGATGATGTGGTTCCGGTGGAGCAGGTTAAGGCGGCGCTGTGGGGATGGAGCAGCCAGGATAGATGAGGCGATCGTCGGAGCAGCTCCTTGGAGGTGGAGGACGGGGCGGATGAACTGGCAGGATGACAAGATCGACGATGGATCCTCATCCGGGGAGGTGGATGAGGGACATTGAGCTGTTGCGGTGGACGACGTCGTCGGGGAAGAGGCTCTGGCTGGGCAGCGGTGAGGTGGTGGACGGAGGAGGGTGGGGTTTCGCGGCTGGAGCAGAGAGGTTATGGTGGCCTGGGATTTCGAATGGCGAAAAGGAGGTGATGGGAGGGGTAACCATGACTTAAGGATGTGCTTGTCCAAAATGTAGGGTGTGTTACAAAAGTACCCCCACCGATTTGAACTAGCGGCCCTTTCGTCTCAGGGTTAGAAGGGAGATTTCGCATGTTGGGATTTGGCAGCTGGAGGGAGTTTTCGCAAGGCGCGAGTTTTGGGAGCACGATATCTGAATTTTTGGGATATAACAAGGCACAGGTTGAATTTTAGGGACAAGCCTAACGTGTAATATTGTACGTACCAAATCAATTCGCACTTCCCTCAATGAAAAAAAAACTATTCGCACCACACAAAGAGAGAGTCTTGTCTCGTTTTACTGTACAAATGCTATTCAAAGCTATGAATCCATGTTATGTCCAATTAAATTTTTTCGTTGGCTGTATAATGCATGTAACCTACTCATACCAACATTTTAGTGTATTCCAAATGTCTATACTACCGCTGCAATTCGAACTAAATTTGTATTCGTTTCTCTATTTGAATAAGAATCTACAATCATGATTGTTGCCAACTTAAACCATCATTCATGTATTATCTTAACAACATACCACATGATTACTATAGATATAGATATGAACTATGTGTACTATATGAACTCGAATTGAAATTTTTGAATACACTTGATGTTGATTCCAAATAATAGTACATTTGATGTACTAACTAGATCTTCATAATCTAAACCATGTTCCATACGTACATCGTGTTTATCACACAAAGTATAGTGTCCCGCCCCCTACATTATGACAAGTATTTAGCCCTGAGCTGCAAAAGCCACACATTATCACAAATTATAATCAATGTTCTATATATTATATGTAGTATAACATGTTCATAAGCACACCATGCGTATCACCATTACATATATTCATTCATGCATGCGTCGGTTTAAAACACTATGATATCTTAATCCGAATCCACTTTTTTTATAATGAATTATGATCTCTGTTCATCTTTTACACCCACACAATCATCTTCTCTTTGTAGCTAGTGCTAACTTTCTATCGTGCATGCACATGCCCGCCCCCCTCTCACCCTCCCTCAACGTCCCCTCCATCGCGCACATTCGTTATTTCTCTTTAGGTCATTCACCCACGGTGTGTGTAGGCCCCCGGCTCCTTCTTTTCGGCACACACACCGGTCGATATACCTCTCTAGCCAAGTGTGCCTACCACAAACACACACTTCCCCTCTTCTCTTCTCACCGTCCATGCCCCCCTATGTCCAATACGGTTCCACGCAGGTGCACACTCCCGCCCCTCTTTTCATCGATCTCATACTCGCACACTCCTCCCCCTCGACATAGTAGGCCTCTCGCACCACCTCCTAGCCGCACCCCTCTCCCCCTGTCTGTCTCTTCGGACCCTATTTGCTTCTAACACATGCATGCATGTATACCTACCGATCTCCCTACATATAGCTAGGTCGACTATAATTCTTTTTCCCCACGCACCGATCAACGTACCTCACTAGTTATGTCTCTTCCTTTCTCCGACACACGACGATTGATCTTCCTATGTAGTTACGTCTCCTTACCACAACCATATCATCCCCCCTCATCATCCTTGTATACCTCCCGACCCGTCTCTCATACACATGTGCATAGACAGGCAGACATCCCCTCTCTTATTGATATTGCACTCGTACCCTCCGTTTGTCTAGCAGGCCTCTCCCACCATTTGTGAGAAGCAACTCCACCACCAACCCTCCGACACTCTACCTTTGTCTCTCTCCCAACCTTATTCCTGTGCTACACATATGCATGGATGCCGATCGATCTCCCTCAATACATAGCTAGGTCTCTCTCCTTCTCCACACATATACCAGTCGATCTACCTCTCTATAGTTAGGTCTCTGCCCCCTCCCCCCCCCCCACACACACACCGATAGTCGAATATTGTAGGTAGGTATCCATGCCACAGAGACAAACTGCACCTCTGCCCTCTCACATTCCAGTAGGCCAGCCGCCATGTATCTATGACGTGGGCAAACACAAATTCGATGGCACTCTTTATCGATCGCGCACCCACACAGTTCATCCCTGTTTTCGATTCTATCGATATCTCACGCCGATGATCCCTCCACTCTCTTCTTGTGGATCGCTCCCTCTATATACGATATATCCATGACTCTGTTTCACACACTTTGCATATGTTACATTTTTTGTTTCAGATATCATCGACACATTGCCTCTGTTTCGTACAAACCATCTCTCTCACACCCACCGACGTACGTATGTACCTGCACGTAATGAAGAGGTGCACGCACGACGCACGTACTCATGTCTCGTTCCCGGCCACACCCGTGCGGGTACATGGTGGATTTCATTTCTGTACGAAAAGGCAGCCCACGTGATAATTTGACGCGTGTAGCGGTTGTTTACTCGAAGGAAGGTCGTGTACCACGCGTAGATGGAACAAAGTTCGACTTGATGCATTAGTATTAAATAAAGTTATATTCCTCAATGGCACGTACAGAATTTAAAATGATTGTTGTCGGGAAAAAAGAAATCCGCTCCACTATATACAATGGAGCCTGCCTGCCGGGGTTTGTCTCTCGTCACACTATCTCACACAAGGTGGCGGTGGCCTCTCTCTCTCTCACCGTTGGTCACTGATCTGGCCGCATCCCGTCTACCGGCGGAAAGGGAGGATGTGCATCGTTTCTCTGTTCGACGGTGTTGAGGCAACATGTCCCGATCTGTGGTACCCGTCGTTCTCTCCGACCAGGCTCCGGCGCGGTAGGGCCTTCGCCACTTGCTCGCTGCCGCAGTCTGGGCAAATCCCGCGCCGCCGGCGCCCTCCTAGTTACATCCCGATGACCCTTAGGTACAACTTCCTCCGGCCTTGCTCCACTACCCATCTTCCCATGTTGCTGCATGTCGATCTTCTTTAGTTCTTTGCTTAAAATGTATCTCGGCCAGCGTACTTTCCATCTTGCAATCTCGTCCTCAAACCAATTTTGATAAACCACCATGCTGCTATCTTTCCCTTATGACATGGAATATTCTTCTTTTTTGTCGGCGTATGTATCTTCAACTCCTGTTATTGGGCAGTAATTGTTTCCTTTCTACCTCTTTTTGCAAACAGGGCCATCCATTTCACCTCGTTGCTATTGCAACCTTTTGGTGAACTGCACAAATCACTTTTTTCTTAAGAGTGTTTTCTGCAGTTCTGCCAAAATGTCACATGGGCAATGTTTTTACATTTCTATGGGACTACAGAAAGGGAGATTGGTTTTGCTATCCTCTTCATCCAACTCCGTGCCTAATCTTCTCCAACAAGTAGTTAGTCCTAAAGAGAGATCGCAGAGGTGATCGGCTTCTATTTGTGTGTTTGTTATGTTTCATCATCTAGTTCCACTATTATTGTAATCACACTGACTGAATATCTTTGCAAACAGGGATGATCAACTCGATTTTAGTGGAACTGCACAAAATGATCGGATTGTGATGTCCTCCATACACCTCTTTCTTGGCTACAGAGCTGCGTGGAACTAGCTGCCAACCAATGAACATTGTGCCCAGGAAAGTGCCTACGAACAACATCGATCAATTATATATTTTTCTTTATTTGTACACCTTCTCACAACTTTGTCTTCAGTTGTGATGTGAATATTTGCGCTGATCTGCGAACCATTGAGATGCATTAGCAGCCATGGTAGTTTCATTTGTATTTGATGGAATGTTGTAACGAGACAATCTTGAGGCAAGAGGACACATGAATCCTAAGTTGAAACCTTTTTTTTCTGCGGGAACCAAAGTTGAAACCTTCATAGCATCACAGTACAATTTCATTATGCTGGAAAATTATGCGTACATATAAACAAATCCTGAAAGATTGATAGCAATGCCAGAAACAATTCAACTTTGTTTCATCGACATGTGGGACATCCTTCATCTGGCTCCACCTGCCATGCAACAATATTGAGTGCACAACTGCAGGGGAGATTCACCTCGGTCGTTGCGCCATAGTAATAATGAATAGTGAGCAGTCAAATCACAGAGCCCCACCTTCGCCACAGTAAGTTGCTCGGACGAAGCAACCATCATTTCTCTCTTCGTTGAATCCGCCGGTACTCCAATATTCCAAGTGTAATAAGTTGCTCGATCGAAGCAACCATCACTTCACCTTTCCCACAGTAAGTACTACTCCCTCGTTTGGGTGAATAAGTCATCTAGGTTGTGCACCGTGACCAAGAAGGAGGGGAAAACAAGAGAACTTAATGTTTATTTGCTAATTAATAGCACTGCATACAGTGAACTAACCACTGCATGTGGTGTTTGGTACTCTCGAGTCATTGAAAACATGCACGCCCCACATCTCTTATTGGTTGATATGTCAAGAAACAAGAAACGAGGTGGGAGTTAATGCACCACGCCTAAGTGTTTTGGGATTATTTGGTTTTCGTAAGGTGACTTATACACCCTCCTTTTATTTTATTCTAGAAACAACCACATGCGAATATTGGACAGTAGCAGCACAGCAACTGAATCAAAAATCGAAACCAACCAATGAACTACTACTAATGGTGAGCGTTTACTAGTATCATGTACTCTGTCTGTCCATGTATATAGGGCTTAATGCGTTTTTCGAGACTAACTTTGGCCCTGTTTGGATCCATGGGTTAGAGTTAGTTTGAGCTAGTTGGGGCTCAAATAGCCCTAAAGTATTCAAAGGTCCTGTTTGGATCCATGGGTTAGAGTTAGTTTGAGCTAGTTTGGGCTCAAATAGCCTAAAGTATCCAAACATGAGGGTTAGTTTGAGCTAGTTGCATCTAACCCACCCAAAAAAACTATCCCACCCAAGAGGTGCTAATTGGAGCTAGTTCTCATGGGGCCCACTGAAAAATCACCCTTCTCTCTCTATCCCGCCAGCCAAGTGGTGCTAATTGGAGCTGGTTCTCATGGGGCCCACTCAAAAATCACTTTTCTCTCTCCATCAAGTGAATTTATTGTCAATCTAACCCTGTCGTCCAAACACCTCTTTGGCTAGAGTTAGTTCAGAGTTAGTCTAACCTCTAGCTAAGTTAGAGTGTCCAAACAGGAGCAGTATAGGACATGCAAGTTGCTCAAAGCATACCGTCAAATTCGTACGTGAAAGGATCTTCGAATGATATAATTTTCAAATTATATAAATTCTTATCCATAGTAAAAGGCAACCTCGAAGAATACATTAGGCCCTATATATACGTATGGATGAAGGGAGTAGTACTAATCGCAACGCATGCATGCGTGTGGAGTACTAAAGTACTAAACAAGAATGTTTTACATGCATTGGTTAATTATATCTTAGTTATGGCACTTAACAATTTAATGCACAAAACAAGAACGGTTGACGCGATTAGTAGAAAGCAAAGCGCCTTTTTAGTGGGGATTTTCATCATTCTATGAAGGTGCAAAACCAAGTGTTACTGTACTACTACACCAAACAAGTTCAAAACGAGAAACTAGACCCACTCACGGCACGGCACGCCTGTCTCGTTTGGTCCGTCGGTCAAAGCGCTTCCTCTTCTTGGCATAACAATAGAGTACAGTAATTTTTTTGGAATGCTCTTGGCATGTCGCTAACATGTGGGAGCGAGTGATGAGTTAACCGAGCTCAATAGATGGCAAAATTGCCAGCCCGCCGCACTTTGAGAGAGACGAGGAGCGAGAAGCGATACGGGCTGGTGGATTACTAGAGCTAGGTGTCGCAAGGAGGCCAAGAAATATGGTGATAGCGTGGGTTGACCATGTATGATGTAACTACACTGGGCTGCCGTGTTTCGGACCCTTCCGATCTACTGTGGAGAAGATTGGGTAGATTTTATACCGCTGAATAAAAATATTAAAGAGTCCAGACGCTCCACCGCGAGGTTTCTTGCTCTTTCTCGGTCGTCGAAAAGCGTTCTTCTAAGTTTTGCCGACACGTGGGACATCCAGCATCCAGGTCCACGTGTCATGCAAGAAAATGGAGTTAAGTATAGTAGGAGAGACTCATCAATGGTCACGAACGTAGGTGGAGTACGTGCATGAATCACCCAAAAAAAAGGAATACAAGCACGACGAGAAGAGGTGAAGGCACCGACGCATGTACTCTTTGCCTCTTTCCCTAATACTCACGCGCGGGTACATGGTGAGCTCATTTCTGTACGAAGAGGCAGCTCACCTGATAATTTGGCGAGTGTAGTAGTTGTTCATGGGAACCACACATGGACGAATCAAAGTTCGATCATGACGCGGTGGCGCGTTTTTTACAAATTAAGTTATTCTATTCGATGGCACGTACGCAATGTTATTTTCTCCATGGAACGTGAATCGTACACGCATTGAATGACGGAGCACGGGATGGTAGCCATGGACATGGTCAGCCCATTTTGGAGACTAATACACTACTTTTGATGTGTCTCGACAACTCGCAAACGAGGAGAAGCTTTGCTTACTACTAGTACGACCTCTCCCTCGCTCACGCACGCGCACGGTGGCTCGCAGGACGAGGAGAAGCTTTTGCTTTATGATAGTGCACTTAATACAGGTGGTGGACGTGCAACAGTTCATTCGGTGTCAGATTGCCAGAAGTATCTATACTGTAGTACCATCATCATTGTTCGACTTCCGGAAGAGGCGAAGAGCCAAGCGCATGGTCACCTACTCACAGTATAACCGGCCGTGTTTGCACGAATTTTTTAACGTGGTACAATCTGAGTGGATTGCTCCAGTGGTCATCACACGTGAGCCAATCGATTCGCACCCTTCCGCGCTCCATTTTGTCTTGCGTTCCTTCCTCCGTCCAGCATGCTAACAAGTGGGCCCCATGCTCATGTATGCCAACGTGGTAGTCAATTATTTTGCCAGAGTCAGCTATCACACCCTTTTGATGCCACGTCAATGTACCCACTAGAAACAAGTTAGACTTGTTCGGTTGAACCGCCTCCCTAGGTGTTTGGAGAGGAATTGGCTGGCGCGAGGCGGTTCTATAGGTGGGCAGGCGGCAAAAAACAGGGGAAAACGCGCGAACCAGCTAGACGAGGGAGGGAAGCTTCTACATTCACGGGGGACGTGGCATTGGCCATTGGGCGGCAACAGGCAGTCATCCGGGTACGCCATAAAGGATACGAAGAGGCATCCTACCAATAGCTCATCTAACAGAACTCCCAAGTTAACTATGCTGAGGCTGGAGTAGTCATGAGATGGGTGATCGGATGGGAAGTGGACTCAATATTAATTAGATGGATGGGTTACTACAGAGGTTTAATTATAAACCTCTGTAGTAACCCATCCATCTAATTAATATCAAGGTCTTTGTTTTGTAATTTTTGACATTTTTTTTGAACACATGTTAATCGAAGGTCTATCATGTTACATTAAAAAAATTGTTTTTAAACACATGCTAATTGACTTGAAAGAAGTTCTATCGCGTTACTTTATGACATGTTTCCAAAAAAGGTGATATGACCTCTGTCAAATTAACCTCGAGGTACTTGTTCTCAAATTAACCTTTGGGCCTTGCCGGAGTGCTGCAATGTGTTATCACCCGGTGCCATCTACCAGACAATCTGGTACTAATGATTCGACTCCCACTGCTAAAAAGACTTTCGCTTGTGGTGGTTGATCTATCGGAGGCCTCACTGCACAGCATCATCCACTCCAATTGCCCTGCCCTGGAGCGCTTGCTGATTGTTTTGGGAATAGAAATTCATATCAGTTGTCTTCAAATAAAGTCGCCTCACCTTAAAAGCATTGGAATTTATTTTGAAGGACAGCAGCTCATCATCGAAGATGCCCCTTCACTTCAAAGGTCGCTCCTTGATTATTGTTATAAACCTTCACAAATAACTATCATCTTTGCGCCTAAACTTGAGGCCTTGGGTGTAATTCGTGATCCATTTGTACATCACGACATGATGTTTGGCTCCACACTTATTCAGGTACTGTATATTATCATCTACACTTTTGTAATCACAAGCTGCATTTTTCATTTGTGCTTATAAGTTTTATATCATCTTGGAGTACACTTTGGATACTAATATTATGTTATATGCTCAATGAAGAGTTTGTCCATCGATAGCCTATCAATGGTGTTGGATTCTGTCAAGATCTTATATATCGGAATGTTTAGTATTGATCTGAACACAATTATTGGCTTGCTACGATGCTTTCCATGTCTGGAGAATTTGTATATAGAGGTGATTATTTCATGCACATTGAAAGCCCATATATATTGTACTAGAATTACCGTTCGGCTGTCGCTCTATCGACATACTCTTTTTTTAGACCTTAACTGTTTTCAATCTTCATGTCTCCGTAGGCAGCAACACATGGAGAAAAACATATAACCAATCGGTGGCGTAATAAGCATCGGGATTTTCTCAATTCTCATGACATTCGTTTGAGGACAATAACGATGGAAGGTTATGCATCCAATCAGGCAAACAGAAACTTCGTCACATTCTTCCTATTGAATGCGAGGTTACTATTATCCATGAGGCTTAAGTTTTTTAAGAAGAAATTTCTCACGGATGGATATGTTGAATAGCAAAAAAAGAAGTTTCATGTCGACAAATGGGCTTCTGAACGTGCTCGGCTTCTAATTACGACAACTTGTCGTCATATGCCAGTAAACTTTTTGGCACAGGATGTTGATTTTATGGATCAGACCGACCCATTTGTTTGCGACTGGCAAAAATAGTGGTTGGGTTAGATGTTATTGCCATGCATGTTCAGTTTGGGTTTTGTCTAAACCTGATGAACAATTAACCCTCGTTCTTTTGTATAGTTTGTAATCTGGGTTTCAACTCGGCTGTGACTGTCATATTTTGTTTGAAACAAGGTAAATGGCTTGCCATTTGTTTAATTAAGAGACAAATATTGTAACAAATCCCAACCAAGGGAAATAACATCACTCTCGCCGGATGCTTAAGCTCACCGTGCATTACAGAACCCAAGTGATTAGCCCCCACCAGCACCCACAAATATATTTTGAACTAGCACACCAAATGGGCTGAAAATTTTCATAAGAAAGGCTGCATGGCCGTGACAGATTTGGATTCTGACATTTGGGACCCACGAGGAAAAAGCCTATCCAAGGTGGTGTCGACTTACTAGCTAGTCAACAAACGATTCTGCCTACCAGCCGTTGGATTAACATCCAACATCTGTCGTGTATCTTCTATCTCTTGTCTTCTTCCTCCAGCCGCCCAAACCAAACCACCCTGTCGGTTCCGCCTGCTCCAGCCTCCCACGGCTGGCCGCGCCTCCGCCGCCCTACCGTACCCTCAAACATTGGCCAGCCCCTCCCTCTATTCCCCCACACGTCCTGTTATTCTCCGGCGACGTCAGCCCCAACACGCACCCGCACCCAAACCAGTCAACCCACGTACTCCCCTCCGTCTGTGACTGGACCGGCGCATCTTCCACGGCTCCTATTCATTCCGTCCGAGGCCTCACCGTCGTCCTCCGCCTTGGTTCGCTCGCCGTGCGCGGTGCGCCACCCTCTTGCGTTGTCAACGTCGTCAACAACCGAGAGGAACAAGGAGATGACTGTACGTGGAGAGGATGATAGTAGGGACCCACCGGGGTCATGGCAGTATGCAAGCAAGTGTCTTGTTATTACAAGCCCAAAAAAATGGTTCATCCTAATGGTTGGACATCTGGGGCCCACGCCATTGTCAACGTAATCAATAAACGAGAGAATTACACAACGAGCGGCTGACACCAGGGACCCAGCAGGTCGCGCAGTTGTTATTTACTTTTTATTTTTTGAGGAACAAGCAGTTGTTATTTATACTAGTTTTAGAGACGGATTAGGGTAACAACGGGGCTGTGCGGGGGCTGTGGCCTGTCTAGCCAGGGTTTTATTTATGTTTACCACATCATGAGCCTAGTTGTGTTTTTTTCTTGCTGAAAATGGCTAGCCCAGTTCTACTTTTTTTAAAGAAATACCCAACCGAGGCCTACTTGCTTTGTCAGCCCTCTTGTGCTGCAAATCTTTCAAGACGAGGAGAGTTTCATTTGGCTTGCCCAGAAAATGGGCTATCAGTAATGAGAAATGGACTGTACATTTTTCAAACACATCAAACCGGGAATTAGTTTCAATTTTTTTTCATTTCAAGATTTTAAATTTCATTGATTTTTATGCGTGGACAATTATTTTGATTTTATATTGATATAAATTTATTTTTCAAATAAGTTTGAATGTGACTCAAAATTTTGGTATTAAAAACAGTTGGGACCGCACCAAAATATGCAAAATTTCGTATAATTTTTAACCGTGGCCACAATATGGGTTGTAACGCTAACAAAAAGAATATGGGCTCCAAAAAAATCCTTAAGAATTAGCAAATGGGCTATAAATTATTAGAAATAATGGCAGATGGGATGTATGCTGTTGTAACACCCCAAAAATATTTTTTCTGAATATTTGAAAATCTTTCCTTTAAAAATAAAAGTTTTGAAAATCATTTTGACCATATCACCTTTCTTCAATTTGAAAACCTTTTCAAAATTTAATTGGGTTTTAATTTTCTTGAATATTCTGGTTTGAAAGATTTAAAATTATATGGATGATTAATTTGGGGGTTTTCAAAACAATTGTCTTTCGTCAACGCGGCACCCTCTCCGCACCTTCTCCGCGCCGCTCTATCCACCTACTGCTCCACGCGGCACCCTCTCCGCACCTTCTCTGCGCCGACCACGCCGCCAGGGCCCCGCCTGGCAGTCGCCGAAGCTGGCACCGCCGCCGCACCCGTACGGGACTCGTCCCGTGGATGAGGCCGAAGCACTCGACCTCGATCGCGCTGGCATCTCCAGAAGACTCCGCCGCCCTCATTAACCCTCACCGTCCCTGACCACTGCCCCAAACCTACCTCGCCGACCGCCGTAACTCCGGCGTGATCTGAACCTCGCCGGACCGCCTTGGGATCGCCTATATAAGGGCCCCCAAGCCCCGTTCTTCTCACTCATCGCCTCCACCACCTCCCAATCGACCTCATGCCACCTCCCTGACCTCGAGGAGGTCTCCTTCCTCCTCTCCGGTCACCGCCCCGCCGCCTCTGCCTCCGACCCGTTCGTCGTCGTTACTCCACCACCACCGCTCAAACCTTGCCAGTAACCTTCTTATCCACCTAGAGTTCGATTCCGCACTTCAATTCCACTACCCGAGCCTACCCCGACGAGCCCCCAATCCCACCGAACCACCGTCCGCCGCCGTCGACCTCGCCGGCGGTCTGCTGCTCTCCGGTGACCACCACCACCTCCCTCCGACGCGGCACACCACCCTGGTCACGTTCCGACCATCGCTGCCCTCCAAGACGTCGGCGATCGCCGCCGGTGACCACCGCATCCTCTCTGTACTCACGCGCGAGGCGCGTTCGAATTTTAAACCCGACGGGTGGGGCCTGCCTGTCAGGGTTTTATCCTTTTTCGTTATTTTAGAAAGTGTCTTCTGCCTTAGTACGTTTTCTAAACCGGAAAACGTATTCGTTCCGAGGCGTTTTCTATTATTACAGCAGGGACCCGATAGTAGTTATTTTATTTTCAAAGAGGTCCCTGGTTTTAAAACCTTTATAACTTTTTAACCACAAGTCTAAATGACTTGATTCTTTTTCTGTTATTCTTATTTCTCTCTCTAGTTTTTTTAGTATTTATTTAAAAATGTTTTGAGACAACTTTTTGCACTGTTGTCAAATTTTTTAATTTAAGTTAAATTTGAAATTTCAGAAAAAGAAGAAGGAAACTTTGCCGAGAATTTTGACGGGTTTTCACCTGACTACTTTGGACAAGGCAAGCATTATTGAACTTGGGATATGGTGATTGCATTTTGCATATTTGCATCCGTTGGTGTTGCACCACATATATCACAAGTGCATGCATGTTCGGTCATATCACTTTCTTGCTCATGTCTTGCACTTCACTCAAGTAACGAATCGTTCTAACATGGTAAAGTTGTGGAAATACGGGAGAGTGTCTCCTGCCTTGGACGTGCTGGTGGGCACGGGCCATTATTTGACACGGTGGTGTCACGTGACTTATGTGGAACATACCGGTGGTAAAATTTAACACCTCCTAAGTCGGCCTAGATCGAGTCTTGTTACATTACACCTAGCTGGATACCGTGCTGCCACGGGTCCTTCCGAAAGGAAGGTGCGGCTGAGTAAGTTGTTAACCCCTGTCCAGGTACACACTGTACAGAGGGCCACGATGAGGGTTTCCAAAGGCCTTGGACTAAATCCTGTCATCGGGTCAGGGGGCATGGGTGTTCCGGTTGTGACTGAGAGGGGGGCACCCCTTGTAATCTGCGCGTATTAATAGTGATCCCATGCTACTCGAGATTGTGGTCTCCCCGACTTAGAGTTTTTCTGTAACGATGCTTTGGGTGATTCCTGGCATCCTGACGGTTAATCTGGTGTGTACGGGTCAGGTGTGTTTTCAACCCAAAGACCGTAGTGGGAATTAGCCAGTACCACGGTGCTGACTAAAGCTATCCCATGCACGTGGGTAAAGAGTACACCCTCTGCAGAGTTAAACCTATTCGAATAACTGTGTCCTCGGTCAAAAGGGCGTAGCTGGGTGGGTCAAGTGTCGGTCCCGGTGTCGGTCTCCGGAGGAAACAAATTAAATGTGACTGACTTTTTGCAGGATAATTATTGATACCCTGTTGCTACCATGAATATTTTTTTATGCTTGTTAAATATTATTATGGCTATGCATAATATTGAGGACTAACCCGTTTCTCTTGTTTTATTTTCCTGAGTGTCTCAGGCGCTGGCTAGACTATCCCGGGCACTCAACTTTATTTTCAAGACCTTTTCGTGGCGTCCCTCGAGTCAACAGGCAGTTTATCGCGCCACTACTCTTGTGGATACCCGACTGGCATTTCTTTTCAAGACCTCTTCGTGGCGTCCCTCGAGTTTACAGGCGGTCCCGCCACTACTCTTGTGGACACCCGATTGGCATTTCTCTTCAAGTCCAACCGTGGCGTCACTTGACGCCCGACAGGCATTTCTTTTCAAGACCTCTCGTGGCGTCTCTCGAGTTAACAAGCGGTTTATCTCGCCACTGCTCTTGTAGACACCCGACTGGCATTTCCCTTATTTATTTTTCTGAATGTCACTTGGGCTGGCTAGACGACCCATGGCATTCACTTGCTTTTATTTACAAAAGACTGGATATAGCTAATATGTTTTATTTACTTCCGCATCATTTTATAATTATGTCATGACCAGGATTTTAGTCAGCATGAGCATGTCTTTATTTTCCTACCTGAGCATGTGCATCCATTATACCTTTTGTTCATAATGTTTGCGAGTACATTCCAACGTACTCACTGGCTTGTCCCTGGCTATTTACTTGGCCAGACCTGGAGGAGAACGAGCCTGTGGAGGAGGATTGCGCTAGCGAGCCCGACGCTTAGAGGAGTCCCAGTCAGTCAACCTGTGATATAGGAGTCTACCACATGTATCATCCGCAGAGCTTCTGCTACACAAATAAAATAGTCAAGCCTCACTCTGACGCTTGGCTCTATGTTATTGTACTAGTATTGTATCACCACCACACCACTGTCATATTCCGCCACTGCCATATGTTTGGCGAGGTTGTAATAAGTTTGTTGAGCCCTCAGACTCAACCCTGTGTAATATTATATGTACTGGTTATCTGTATCAAGGTAGTCCACCAGTTGTGTTGATCTTGGGGCTGGTGTGACTTAGGGCTTTTCTGTGATTTATCCCAGAAAGGGCCCGACAGACCTTGGTACCAGAGCCAGGCTGACTGTAGGAAGCCCTAGGCACGATCGCTAGCACTCGAGTCAGTACTAACATTTTCTTTTAGCATGCATTTCATGCATTGTAGCAATTCTCCTTGGTCATCATTGTTGGGGATCGTAGCAGAATTTTAAAATTTTCTACGCATCACCAAGATCAATCTATGGAGTAATCTAGCAACGAGTGAGAGGGGGTTGCATCTACATACCCTTGTAGATCGCGAGCGGAAGCGTTCAAGAGAACGGGGTTGACGGAGTCGTACTCGTCGTGATCCAAATCACCGATGATCCTAGCGCCGAACGGACGGCACCTCCGCGTTCAACACACGTACAGAGCAGAGACGTCTCCTCCTTCTTGATCCAGCAAGGGGGAAGGAGAGGTTGGGGAGGACAGCTCCAGCAGCAGCACGACGGCGTGGTGGAGTTGGAGCTGCGTGGTATTCCTGCAGGGCTTCGCCAAGCACCGCGGGAGGAGGAGGAGGTGTTGGGGAGGAGAGGGGTTGCGCCAGGGATTGGTGTGTGGCCTCCCTCCCACCCCTCCACTATTTATAGGGGGGAGAGGAGAGGGGGCCGGCCCCCTCAGATCCAATCTGAGGGGAGGGGAGGCGGCCAGGGGAGGGAAACTTGCCCCCCAAGCAAGGTGGAAGGCTCCCTCCCCTAGGGTTTCTCAACCCTAGGCGCCATGGGCCCTGGGGGGGGGCGCACCAGCCCACTAGGGGGCTGGTTCCCTCCCATATACAGCCCATTAGGCCTCCCGGGTAAATCAGCCCCACCTGGTGGATCTCCGGACACCTTTCGGTGGTCCCGGTACAATACCGATAACCCCCGAAACTATTCCGGTGACCGTATGACAGCTTCCCATATATAAATCTTCACCTCCGGACCATTCCGGAACTCCTCGTGACGTCCGGGATCTCATCTGGGACTCCGAACAACATTCGGTAACCACGTACAAAATCTCCCTATAACCCTAGCGTCACCGAACCTTAAGTGTGTAGACCCTACGGGTTCGGGAGACATGCAGACATGACCGAGACGACTCTCCGGTCAATAACCAATAGCGGGATCTGGATACCCATGTTGGCTCCCACATGCTCCTCGATGATCTCATCGGATGAACCACGATGTCGAGGATTCAATCAATCCCGTACACAATTCCTTTTGTCTATCGGTACGATACTTGCCCGAGATTCGATCGTCGGTATCTCGATACCTTGTTCAATCTCGTTACCGGCAAGTCTCTTTACTCGTTTCCGTAACACATCATCCCGTGAACAACTCCTTGATCACATTGAGCTCATTATGATGATGTCCTACCGAGTGGGCCCAGAGGTACCTCTCCGTCACACGGAGTGACAAATCCCAGTCTCGATTCGTGCCAACCCAACAGACACTTTTGGAGATACCCGTAGTGCACCTTTATAGCCACCCAGTTACGTTGTGATGTTTGGTACACCCAAAGCACTCCTACGGTATCCGGGAGTTGCACAATCTCATGGTCTAAGGAAAAGTTACTTGACATTGGAAAAGCTTTAGCAAATGAACTACACGATCTAGTGCTAGGCTTAGGATTGGGTCTTGTCCATCACATCATTCTCCTAATGATGTGATCCCGTTATCAATGACATCTAATGTCCATGGTCAGGAAACCGTAACCATCTATTGATCAACGAGCTAGTCAACTAGAGGCTTACTAGGGACATGTTGTGGTCTATGTATTCACACATGTATTACGATTTCCAGATAACACAATTATAGCATGAATAACAGACAATTATCATGAACAAGGAAATATAATAATAACCATTTTATTATTGCCTCTAGGGCATATTTCCAACAATCATATTCTTATGATATGACTGTTTGGATTTTTGTCTACTGATGTAGATGTCTGGCGGCAGCTGCCCATCTCAGATTTTCGCCAACGAGCCTGCGGGATTTTCCCGTCTTCTTACCATCATCGCTAGAGATGCGATGAGATCTCCGAGCCATCCAGAGTACACCGTTTTTCCTGACAGGATCACAGACACTCTGACTATGTACCAGGCTTTGGTATATATTCGGGGTGGAAGTACCTTGTCTTTCCGCAACTACCGTTTCATGGGGAGAGTCATGCCCTCTGAGAGATATGCTATCCAGATGGCCGCCCGTGAGGCTATTGCTCGTCTCAGGGACATCCTGCCTGCCATGCAGACCCGTCCCTATCACTACCTTCCGAGCCATGTTCCTTATACCAACCATTATGCTTTTTCCTGCATCGCAGGAGAAAGGGATGAGGCGATCGAGCCCCTTGTCCAGTATATCATGGCACTAGAGTCGGTCTTCACCGCACTGGTAGACGACCATCTTGCTGCACGAATGGACTTGGCTCGTGCGAGGATCACTCGCAGGAGTGAGTTCCGTTCACCTTCACCACGTGCCCCTCGTATTCCGACTCCACCGCACTATTCTCCTACTTAGCCCACGGTTCAGCGCTCATCCCCGAGTGATGAGGCTAGTCGCTTGGCTGCTCCTGTTCCGACCAGAGCTCCACTATCGACGCACACGGTGCCACCTCAGACAGGCGTGGCATCAACCTCTACATGACTGGAGACCATTCCAGAGGAGGAGGAGGTTGAGTCTTGAGAACCACAGCTGGGACTCACCCTCAGCGGAGCTTACAGTGTCTCAGACACTCCGTGAGGACTGATCAAGCATCAGCACCGTAGTAGTCTTTTTATGATGACGTGGTTGTAAGATATTTATTTTCTGTTTCTTCTTCTTTTCCTTTTTGTAAGATGGCGAGTAGTGGACTCGGACCACAGCACGTTGAGAGGACGAAGTAGAACGCTAGTTGAATAAGTGGTCTTGTAGTATACAGTTTCTGCAAGCATCTTGTATAATTAAGTCATGCTTGTATAATTAAGTCCTGCATGTATGATATAACCTGTTGTACTTGCATCCTGGGGGGGAGATTTATTTCCAGTCTCTTAAAATAAAATAAAATTTTATTTGTTGCCTTTATAATTTCTTTTCTCATTGGTGTTACACAAATACCCCCAGAAAGAAAATGCATCGCCCCTGGACCCGTTCTATGCCAAATCCGCCAGAAAGCAACCATGGACAGATGGGAAATAATTTTACACAAGGACAGAGTAGTCAACAAGACAGTGACACAGCATTTTCACAAGTGTGCCGTCTGTACGAGCAAAGCCAGCAACAGCACCAAGAAATGATGCAACATTTAATCAATATTGGAAACCACCAAGGACAAAATCAGAACATGTCAAAATTATCTGAGCTCCAGAAGACCAATCCTACTGTGTTTTCTCACACCGACAAACCATTGGAGGCAGATGATTGGCTACGTGATATTGAAAGAAAATTGGTTATTGCCCAGTGTACGGACCAGGAAAAAGTACTGTATACCCCATACTATTTTTCTGGTACAGCAGCATCATGGTGGGAAAACTTATGCCACACTCATCCCAACGGAGCCAATATGACATGGGAACAATTCAAGGAAAAGTTTCGGGGAGCTCATATCCCCAATAGTATCATGAAACTGAAGAAGAGGGAGTTTGAGGATCTCAAGCAGTGAGGCACCACTGTGGCACAGTACCTGGATCATTTTACTCAGCTGGCCCGGTATGCCAACGATGAATATATGACAGAAGACAAAAGGATGGAAAAGTTTCTCGATGGACTTATTCCGTCTTTAAAGTGCCAACTAGTGGTCCACACCTTTCCTGATTTCAAGACATTGGTGGACAAGGCTATTATACTGGAGAACGAGCATCGTAACATGAACGAGATACGCAAGTGATGTATGAGCCAGTCATCTCAGGTTCGCAACAATAAGCCCAGGAATGAATTGCAGAAGCCCACAACACACCGACCAGCAACACTACAACCTCGACCCGCAGCGGTAGCACCGCAGCAGAACCGCAGTGCTTTCAACAACAGGACCAAGGATACAGCATCCCATCCGGGCATCACCTGTTATGCCTGCGAAGAAGAAGGGCATTACTCCAGGCAATGCCCAAAGCAGGGAAACAATACTACCAAGCCCAACAATAACGGCCGTAGTACAAACACCGCCCCCAAACGCAACAACATCAACCCCAATAACAACCAGAGGAAGGGACAAGTCAACCACGTGACCCTTGAGGAGGCACAAAATGCACCGGATATTGTGTTCGGTACGTTTCCTGTCAACTCAATTAATGCTACAGTTTTGTTTGATTCCGAAGCTTCGCATTCTTGCATCTCTAAAAGTTTTGCTTCGGAGAATCAATTTTCCTTTTCGCCTTTGCAAAGTTCCTTGGTTATTCAGTCCCCGGGATCGAAGCAAAACACACAGTGGTACTGCAAGGATGTGAATATTGAGATAAATGGAATAATGTTTCCGGCCAACCTTATTGTACTAGAGGCAGTCGATCTGGATGTTATTCTGGGAATGGATTGGTTAACCAAAAACAAGGGTTTCATAGACTGCTACAACCGCACAGTAACTCTTACAAGTTGCCAAGGGGAGACAATAAAATTTGGCACAAAGAGGACCTCCGTGTCACAAGGGAAATTAAATCATGTGGATGCAGAAGAATTTAGTAAGGTTCCAGTGGTCTGCGAGTACCCCGATGTATTCCCTGAGGAGCTACCAGGAATGCCCCCGGACCGTGAGATTGAATTTGTTATTGAATTGGCACCTGGTACGACACCCATTTATAAGAAGCCATACCGAATGGCTCCAACAGAATTAGCCGAGTTGAAGAAACAAATTAAGGAATTAATGGAAAAAGGGATATGTTCGACCCAGCTCATCGCCATGGGGATCGCCAGTTTTATTTGCTAAGAAAAAGGATGGTACCCTCAGGCTATGTATTGATTACAGGGCTCTCAATATGGTCACCATCAAAAATAAATACCCACTACCCAGGATAAATGACTTGTTCGAACAGCTAGCAGAAGCCAAGGTATTCTCAAAAATAGATTTGAGGTCAGGCTACCATCAATTAAAAATCCGATCGTCAGATATACCCAAGACTGCATTTACTACCAGATACGGATTGTACGAATTTACAGTGATGCCTTTTGGCTTAACCAACGCTCCTGCTTATTTTGTTCATCTCATGAACAAGGTTTCTTGAAATATTTGGACAAGTTCGTGGTCGTATTTATTGATGACATACTTATTTATTCCAAGACACCCGAAGAACACGAACAGCACCTACGAATAGTCCTGGAAGAATTGAGGAAAAACCAGCTTTATGCCAAGTTCAGTAAATGTGAATTTTGGTTACGAGAAGTTGGCTTCCTAGGACATGTACTGACACAGGATGGGATAGCAGTGGACCCAAGCAAGGTAAAAGCTGTCCAAGAATGGAAACAACCCACCAGCGTGACTGAGGTCAGGAGTTTTCTTGGTCTGGCAGGTTATTACCGGAGATTTATCGAAGGATTCTCCACCATAGCTAAACCCATGACCCAATTGCTTAAGAAGGATAAGAAGTTTGAATGGACTGAAGCCTGTGAGAAAAGTTTCCAAGAATTGAAGAAAAGATTAACAACGGCACCCGTTCTGGTCGTACCCGATGTGCACAAAAAGTTTGAGATATACTGTGACGCGTCCAGGAGAGGCCTTGGATGTGTATTGATGCAAGAAGGAAAAGTCGTGGCTTATGCCTCAAGACAGCTACGACGACAAGAGGAGAATTATCCTACTCATGATTTGGAGCTAGCTGCGGTAATACACGCACTCAAAGAATGGCGACACTTTCTTCTCGGTGAATGATGTGAAATATACACGGACCACAAAAGTATTAAGTATATTTTCACCCAGCCAGAATTAAACTTGAGACAGCGTCGCTGGCTTGAGTTAATAAAGGACTACGATATCGGAATCCATTATCATCCGGGTAAAGCAAATGTTGTGGCAGATGCTCTCAGCCAAAATCCCTGCACCAATAATAATAGTGTGCAATTTTCACAGCATGAGTTCAACCAGGAATTTGCCAGACTCAATATGGTCCTAATCACAGAAGGAACCATTAATCAGCTGGAGATAAAACCAACATTAGAATATCAGATCAAAGAAGCCCAAAAAGGACACCCAAGTATTGAGGGGATTAAGAGGAAAATGAAGTTGGGCAAGGCGCCCGAGTTTACCGTTGATAGTCAGGGAATTTTATGGTTCAGGAAAAGATTGTGCGTGCCTAATAAGGAAGATTTAAAGCAACAAAGTTTAGCAGAAGCCCATACCACCCCATACTCTATTCATCCAGGAGGAACAAAGATGTACAAGGATCTACAAAAAAAAATTCTGGTGGCACGGGATGAAAAGAGATATAGCCGTATATGTCGCACGTTGTGATTCATGCCAACGTGTAAAAGCAGAACACCAGAGGCTAGCAGGACTATTGCAGTCACTCAGAGTGCCTGAATGGAAATGGGATGTGATAGGAATGGATTTTATCGTCGGGTTGCCAAGATCACGACACGGAAATGATGCTATCTGGGTTATAACAGATTATTTAACCAAGGTGGCACATTTCATACCGGTAAAAACCACATACTCCACACAGAGACTCGCCAGATTATATCTCTCCCGGATTGTTTGCTTACACAGAGTACCCAAGACCATAGTCTCTGATAGAGGCACCCTATTTGTCTCTAGATTTTGGGAGCACCTACAGCAAGCCCTAGGAACTCAACTGACTTTCAGCACAGCATACCACCTGCAAACCGGAGGACAAACTGAGCGGATAAATCAAATATTGGAGGACATGCTAAGGGCATGTGTGCTCACTTACGGAGTTAGCTGGGAAGACAGTTTTCCATACACAGAATTCTCATATAACAACAGTTATCAAGCCAGTTTAAAAATGTCACCTTTTGAAGCCCTGTACGGACGAAGGTGTCGTACCCCACTCAATTGGTCAGAGACCGGAGACAATCGAATTTTCAGTCCTGAAGTTCTTAAAGAAGCAGAAACAAAAGTGAAGCTTATTCAAGACAGACTGAAAGCGGCTCAGAGCCGTCAAAAGAGCTACTACGATCAAAAGCACCGTCAAATCAGTTTTGAACCTGATGAATATGTGTATCTCAGAGTATCTCCAACTAGAGGACTACAGAGATTTAAAGTCAAAGGAAAATTGGCACCAAGATTCATCGGACCATTCCGAGTAATCGCAAGAAGAGGCAAGGTTGCTTATCAACTAGAGCTACCGGCAGAATTATCAGATGTTCACGATGTGTTTCACGTGTCACAACTGAGAAGATGTGTTAGTAACCCGGACAAGCAAGTGCAACACCAAGATTTGGACCTTCAACCAGATCTCACATATAGGGAACATCCTATAAAGATTTTAGAGGAGTCTGAACGGAGGACCCGGCAGAATGTGATAAAATTTTACAAGGTTCAATGGAGTAATCACACCGAGGAAGAAGCAACATGGGAAAGAGAGTATTACCTGAGGACTGTGTATCCATACCTGTTTGAGGGACAGCTGAAATCTCGGGGACGAGATTTTTCTTAAGGGGGGTAGATGTTGTAACACCCCAAAAATATTTTTTCTGAATATTTGAAAATCTTTCCTTTAAAAATAAAAGTTTTGAAAATCATTTTGACCATATCACCTTTCTTCAATTTGAAAACCTTTTCAAAATTTAATTGGGTTTTAATTTTCTTGAATATTCTGGTTTGAAAGATTTAAAATTATATGGATGATTAATTTGGGGGTTTTCAAAACAATTGTCTTTCGTCAATTTTTTTTTGGGATAATTAAATTTTCAAAATACCCTTTTCACCCCCTTTTAGCCCTTCTAAAATCCATCCAACAATTTTCCTACCACTCCAAATTCATCCCACAAGTCACTCACATCATCTAGGACAGAATCCAACTCTTCCCTACCCCACAAAAATATCTTTCATCATCTAAATAAATTCCAAGGTTGGAAATCACATATTCCATCATTCCTTTGGTTTACAAAGGAACCACCATTTCTACAAGGATTCCACCCCCACCAAAATTATCCCATCAAATATATGGTACCCACAACCCATTTCTCAAAAAACATGGGGCACCACAGTTCAAAATTTTCAAATCTCACTCAATTCAAATTTGGACCAGATTAAATAATTCTGATCCAAACATATTTTTAAATGCTCCACAAATTCCCAAACTCTGCCAAACTCATTTTTGAGCATCCACACATCACCACAAAAATTCTCATAAATTTCTAAAATGCCTAGAACCTCCTGGCATTCTATCATACACCCTATATGCATATTGTTCACTGCTGACAAAAATTCAGTAAACTGAATTTGGTCAGTGGCGGAGGCGATCGACACCGTGCGTTGCACTCCATCACTCTTCCTCCTCTCCACGCCTCCTACTCTCATAAATGGACCACCGCGGGACCCGCAAGTCAGCTGGACACCGCCGTTAACCCCGGAGCTGGCCGGTGCACCTGCTTCTGTCCTCGGCGGCGGCGACCCGAGGAGAGCAGCACCGCGCCACCTCCTTTACTGCAGCTGCTGCTCTATCCACCTACCTCTGCTCCACGCGGCACCCTCTCCGCACCTTCTCCGCGCCGACCACGCCGCCAGGGCCCCGCCTGGCAGTCGCCGGAGCTGGAGCCGCCGCCGCACCCGTACGGGACTCGTCCCGTGGATGAGGCCGAAGCACTCGACCTCGATCGCGCTGGCATCTCCAGAAGACTCCGCCGCCCTCATTAACCCTCACCGTCCTGACCACCGCCCCAAACCTACCTCGCCGACTGCCGTAACTCCGGTGTGATCCGAACCTCGCCGGACCGCCTCAGGATCGCCTCCACCACCTCCCAATCGACCTCATGCCACCTCCCTGACCTCGAGGAGGTCTCCTTCCTCCTCTCTGGTCACCGCCCCGCCGCCTCTGCCTCCGACCCGTTCGTTGTCATTACTCCACCACCACCGCTCAAACCTTGCCAGTAACCTTCTTATCCACCAAGAGTTCGATTCCGCACTTCAATTCCACTACCCGAGCCTACCCCGACGAGCCCCCAATCCCACCGAACCACCGTCCGCCGCCGTCGACCTCGCCGGCGGTCTGCTGCTCTCCGGCGACCACCACCACCTCCCTCCGACGCGGCACACCACCCTGGTCACGTTCCGACCATCGCCGCCCTCCAAGACGCCGGCGATCGCCGCCGGTGACCACCGCATCCTCTCTGTACTCACGCACGAGGCGCGTTCGAATTTTAAACCCGACGGGTGGGGCCTGCCTGTCAGGGTTTTATCCTTTTCCGTTATTTTAGAAAGCGTCTTCTGCCTTAGTACGTTTTCTAAGCCAGAAAATGTATTCGTTCCGAGGCGTTTTCTATTATTACAGCAGGGACCCGGTAGTAGTTATTTTATTTTCAAAGAGGTCCCTGGTTTTAAAACCTTTATAACTTTTTAACCACAAGTCTAAATGACTTGATTCTTTTTCTGTTATTCTTATTTTTCTCTCTAGTTTTTTTTAGTATTTATTTAAAAATGTTTTTAGACAACTTTTTGCACTGTTGTCAAATTTTTTAATTTAAGTTAAATTTGAAATTTCAGAAAAAGAAGAAGGAAACTTTGCCGAGAATTTTGACGGGTTTTCACCTGACTACTTTGGACAAGGCAAGCATTATTGAACTTGGGATATGGTGATTGCATTTTGCATATTTGCATCTGTTGGTGTTGCACCACATATATCACAAGTGCATGCATGTTCGGTCATATCACTTTCTTGCTCATGTCTTGCACTTCACTCAAGTAACGAATCGTTCTAACATGGTAAAGTTGTGGAAATACGGGAGAGTGTCTCCTGCCTTGGACGTGCTAGTGGGAACGGGCCATTATTTGACACGGTGGTGTCACGTGACTTATGTGGAACATACCGGTGGTAAAATTTAACACCTCCTGAGTCGGCCTAGATCGAGTCTTGTTCCATTACACCTAGCTGGATACCGTGCTGCCACGGGTCCTTCCGAAAGGAAGGTGCGGCTGAGTAAGTTGTTAACCCCTGTCCAGGTACACACCATACAGAGGGCCACGATGAGGGTTTCCAAAGGCCTTGGACTAAATCCTATCATCGGGTCAGGGGGCATGGGTGTTCCGGTTGTGACTGAGAGGGGGGCACCCCTTGTAATCTGCGCGTATTAATAGTGATCCCATGCTACTTGAGATTGTGGTCTCCCCGACCTAGAGTTTTTCTGTAATGATGCTTTGGGTGATTCCTGGCATCCTGACGGTTAATCTGGTGTGTACAGGTCAGGTGTGTTTTCAACCCAAAGACCGTAGTGGGAATTAGCCAATACCACGGTGCTGACTAAAGGAATCCCATGCATGTGGGTAAAGAGTACACCCTCTGCAGAGTTAAACCTATTCGAATAACCGTGTCCTCGGTCAAAAGGGCGTAGCTGGGTGGGTCAAGTGTCGGTCCCGGTGTCGGTCTCCGGAGGAAACAAATTAAATGTGACTGACTTTTTGCAGGATAATTATTGATACCCTGTTGCTACCATGAATATATTTTTTTATGCTTGTTAAATATTATTATGGCTATGCATAATATTGAGGACTAACCCGTTTCTCTTGTTTTATTTTCCTGAGTGTCTCAGGGGCTGGCTAGACTACCCCGGGCACTCAACTTTATTTTCAAGACCTTTTCGTGGCATCCCTCGAGTTAACATGCGGTTTATCGCGCGACTACTCTTGTGGATACTCGACTGGCATTTCTTTTCAAGACCTCTTCGTGGCGTCCCTCGAGTTTACAGGCGGTCCCGCCACTACTCTTGTGGACACCCGATTGGCATTTCTCTTCAAGTCCGACCGTGGTGTCACTTGACGCCCGAGAGGCATTTCTTTTCAAGACCTCTCGTGGCGTCTCTCGAGTTAACAGGCGGTTTATCTCGCCACTGCTCTTGTAGACACCCGACTGGCATTTCCCTTATTTATTTTTCTGAATGTCACTTGGGCTGGCTAGACGACCCATGGCATTCACTTGCTTTTATTTACAAAAGACTGGATATAGCTAATATGTTTTATTTACTTCCGCATCATTTTATAATTATGTCATGACCAGGATTTTAGTCAGCATGAGCATGTCTTTATTTTCCTACCTGAGCATGTGCATCCATTATACCTTTTGTTCATAATGTTTGCGAGTACATTCCAACGTACTCACTGGCTTGTCCCTGGCTATTTACTTGGCCAGACCTGGAGGAGAACGAGCCTGTGGAGGAGGATTGCGCTAGCGAGCCTGACGCTTAGAGGAGTCCCAGTCAGTCAACCTGTGATATAGGAGTCTACCACATGTATCATCCGCAGAGCTTCCGCTACACAAATAAAATAGTCAAGCCTCACTCTGACGCTTGGCTCTATGTTATTGTACTAGTATTGTATCACCACCACACCACTGTCATATTCCGCCACTGCCATATGTTTGGCGAGGTTGTAATAAGTTTGTTGAGCCCTCAGACTCAACCCTGTGTAATATTATATGTACTGGTTATCTGTATCAAGGTAGTCCACTAGTTGTGTTGATCTTGGGGCTGGTGTGACTTAGGGCTTTTCTGTGATTTATCCCAGAAAGGGGCCCGACAGCTGTTTTCCACATATTTGAGGCTGACTTGTGCGCCTACTATAGGTTGATGCGTACGCTTTCCTAAAAAAAGGTTGACGCACACGCAACGCCATGTCAACTTAGTCAACACACGAGAGCAATGATTGTTGGATGTCCATCCAATGGCCGTCGTGCTTCTTCAATCTCTGTTCTTCCTGCTCCAGCCGCTCAAACAAGCACCGGCGGGACTGCTTGCTCCCTCCTCCCGCGGCCGGCTGTGCTGCCGCACAGGCCTCATCGCCCCACCGTACTCCCATCACTAGCCTAGCCATCCCTCTACTCACCCAGACCTCCTGTTATTCTCCGGCGATGGCAGTCTCGCACTGCAGCTGAAGCAGTAAACCCTCGTACTCCCCTCCGCGTGGGAAACAACTGCCGAGTCTTCCCTAGCTCCATGTCGTTCCCTTCCTAGGCCTCGTCGTTGTCCACCGCCCTGGTGCTCTTGGCGGCGTGGTCAACGTGGTCAACGAACGACAACCATCGGAAGTGGACTGTACGTGGAGAGGCTGACAGCTGGGTCCACGGCCGCACACAAGGAAGTGCTTTCTTATTACGCGCAAAATAATGATTCCTCCACCTGACAGCTGGGACACACCGGAAGGGCCTCTGTATTTCGCGAAAAAAATGTTCCTCCCGCTGACAGCTCGGACCCACCAGCTATATCTTCGCATGCAAGGAAGTGCCTCCTTATTATGCACAAAAAATGAATACTCCCCCTGCTAGCTGGGACCCACCATAGTGGGAGGCTGACTTGTGGGCCTACTAAGTTGACGCGGACGGAGGGCTTTGTCAACTTAGTCAATATGAACGATTCTTGCTCCAGTGACCGTACGATGTCCATCTAACGGCCGTAGTGCTTCTTCAACCTCTGGTCTTCTTGCCCCAGTCGCCCAAACCAGCACCAGTCGTGCCGCCTGCTCCTGCCTCCCATGGCAGGCTCTGTTGCTGCGCAGGCCTCACCGCCCCACCCTACTCCAACCTCTGGCCAGGCCATCCCTCTACTCACCCACAACCCCTGTTATTATGCGGTGATGGCAGCCTCACACCGCAGCCGAACCAGTCAACCCTCGTGCTCCTCTCCGCGTGGGCATCCACTGCCGCGTCTTCCCTGGCTCCGCGTTGTCCCCTTCCTAGGCCTCGCCGTTGTCCACTGCCTTGGTGCTCTCGGCGCGGCATGGTCAATGTGGTCAAGGAACGACTTCCATTGGAAGAGGACTGTACGTGGAGAGGCTGACCGCTGGGTCGACGGCCACAGCAAGGAAGTGCCTCCTTATTACGCGCGAAATAATGATTCCTCCACCTGACAGCAGGGACCCACCAGACGGGCCGCTGTATTTCGCAAAAAAAATGTTTCCCCCCTGACTGCTGGGACCCACCAGCTACATCTTCGCACGCAAGGAAGTGCGTCCATATTACGGGCAAAAAATATGATTCTCCCCCTGACAGCTGGGACCCACCAGCTATATCTTCACACGCAAGGAAGTGCCTCCTTACCTCCCTGACAGCTAGGACCCACCCGGTCGAACCGTACGTAGGGTTGTCTGTCTGGTCGCGAACGTGTACGTACATACTGGTCGATTGGTCTGTCTGCAGGCTGCAGCGATGAACCGAGGCCGAGTAAGGAAGGGCACATGTCGTAGTAGAGGCGTGGATGTAGCATGTCACGCAGTCCCGTCTATATCGTGTACACGTACGTACAGCCAGGGTGCAAGAAAGTAAATACGGCAACGTACGTACATACGGGCGGGGTCTCGAACGCATACTCGCGCATACGTACGGCCAGGGCTCGTGTACATAGAGAGGCAGTGGAGGGCAGCAACGGCGTCCTGTTCGTCGGCAGCCAACTAGCTGGGTCAGAACAGAGAAACTGCGTCATGTTCATCGGTAGGCAACGGAATGCGTCCTGTTCATCGGGAGCCAACCGGCTTGGACGGAACAGCCGAAACGAGGCCTGGCGTACCGCAGAACGGAGGAAACGGCCTTCTATTCGACCGCCTACGGTCAAAACGGGATCCTGTTCATCGGGAGGTGTCTGGCGTACCGCAAAACGGAGGAAACAGACTTCTCTTCGACCTCCTACGGTCAAAACAGGGTCCTGTTGATCGGGAGGGGTGTGGCGTACCGCAAAACGGAGGAAACGGGCTTCTTTTCGACCTCCTACGGTAGGAACGAGGTCCTGTTCATCGGGAGGGGTGTGGCGTACCGCAAAACAGGACTCCACGGGCTACTGTTCATCCACCGTCTACTGCCTCACTCCAGCCTCCACGAGCTACTGTTCATCCACCATCGATCTCCTCCAGCCTCTACCTGTGACTGTTCATCCACGGCGTCTCCCTCCCGCCTCCACCAGCTACTGTTCATCCACGGGCTCCTGTTCATCCAGCCTCCACCGGCTACTGTTCAACTAGCCCTCCATGGGGTCCTGTTCATCCAGCCTCCACCAGCTACTGTTCAACCAGCCCTCCATGGGGTCCTGTTCATCCACCCCCAACCGGCTCGATCGGGGTCCTATTCATTCAGCGGCAATGGCCTCTACTACCGCGGGGTCCTGTTCATCCAACCCCCACCGGGAACTGTTCATCCAACCCCCAACAATGCTCACTATTCATCAAGAGGCAGCAGGTTCGATCGGCTTCAGTTAGTAGCTATAGCGAAGGAATCGCTCGATCGGGTTCAGTTAACAGCCAGGGATCGATCGATCGCTCAGGTTCAGTAACATGTAGCCAGTGCAATCGCTCGGGTTCAGTAAGCGAACGCCTCGCTCGGGTTCAAATAGAGCCCAACGCCTCGCACACATGCGTGTACGTGTACGAGAGAAACACGCAAACCTCCGTGCATCGCTCGGCCCTGACCACCCACCATAACCGGGAACTCCCCGATATTTTCCTCGCCATCGCTTCTACCATGGTTTTTTCCGTCATGGACGGCCCAAAGAATGTCATGCAGCTGCGTCTCCGGCCCGTCCAGGATGAAAAGCCCATTTTCTGTCATGATTTTTTGTCATAGAAGTAGGAGCCCACTACATCTATGATGATACCGGGTTTTGTCACAATTATCGTCATAGAAGTGTCATAAGCATGATAGAAAAAAAATCGTTCAACCCAAAATGTCACGGATGTGTCTTTTTTTTGTAGTGAGGTAGGTATGGTGGCTATTTTGAGGAAGGTATAAGGAGGGTTTATGCACTGGCAAAAGTTGCGCGGCACGAGAGAGGCTAGCAATGGTGGAAAGGTGAGAGTGCGTATAATCCATAGACTCACATTAGTCATGAAGAACTCACATACTTATTGCAAAAGTTTATTAGCCCTCGAAGCAAAGTATTACTACGCATGCTCCTAGGGGGGAGGTTGGTAGGAGTTAACCATCGCGCGCCCCCGGCCTTCAGGCAAAGATAGACAATCAAGGATAAATTGTGCTCCAACTTCTTAGCATAACGGGAGACCATACGTGCATGCTTCGGGAATCACAAACCTTAACACCAATAGTCTTACTAAACCACAATCATTCACCAGTACCTCCCACATATTAGCATCTCTATATCGCAAAACTATTGCAAGGAATCAAACATATCATATTGAGTGATCTACAAGTTTTATGTAGGATTTTATGACTAACCATGTGACTGACCAATTCCTCTTAACTCTCTAAATAGATATAAGTGAAGCATGAGAGTTTAGTTATTTCTACAAAAGGCTTGCCCAAGCTCTAACAAATATAAGTGAAGCGAAAGAGCATTCTACAAATAATGGTTTTGCTATGTAGAGAAACAGGCATCCAAACTTCAAATGATATAAGTGAAGCAGATGAAGCATTCTATAAAGCCATACTCAAAAGATATAAGTGAAGTGCAAAGAGCATTCTTATAAATCAACCAAAGACTATCTCATACCACATGGTGCATTTATTAAAAGAAAATAAAAGCATACGACGCTCCAAGAATTTACGCATATCATGTGAACAAAACAAAAACCGAAACATACCGATAATTGTTGAATAAAGATGGGATGCCTTTCGGGGCATCCCCAAGCTTAAATGCTTGAGTATCCTTGAATATTTACTTGGGGTGCCTCGGGCATCCCCAAGCTTGAGCTCTTGTCTCTCCTTATTCTTCTCATATCAATACCTCCTCGATCTTCGAACATTTCATCCACACAAAACTTAACAAAACTTTTTATTAGAGGGGTTAGTACATATAACATCAAATCCCATCATGTACTGCTCTAACATTATTGTATAATTATAATCAAACATTACCCACTGTATGCTATCACAGTTCTATGGCCCCAAGTCAAAGGAGGCTCAACAAGATTTCAAACATAAGCAAATAATGAAACTATAACAGCAATCTGTGAAAAAAGGACAGTCTGTAGTAATCTGAACATTAACCATACTTTTGTACCTCTAAAAATTCTGACAAATTAGGAACAAATAAAAAATTGCATATAAGTACTGTGTAAATTTTTTAGAAACTTTTGACATTCCAGTAAAAAATTTAAATTCACGCACTACAGCCAAAGTTTCTGTTTTTGCACTGCACAAACCAAACAAGGAATCTAATCATCCTAAAGGCAAATCTTGGCACATTATTTTTATAATACAATGGATTTGTACAAGGAGATAATTATATTTGTTGAAATTTTTTTGTAATTCAAGATTTGCAAAGTTTCCATGGGCATGAACAAAGTTCAAGGAGCTCCCCCACTTCAACGGTGCTCGTCTTTCTTACATTCACTTTTCTTTTTGAAAAGTTATAGGTTCCCCTCTATATTTTTTTGTTTTAAAACTTTTTAAAAGCACACAACAGAGTAAAATGACTCTCTAAAACTTCCGGGTTGTCTTCCTGGCAGCGCTTTCTTTAAAGCCATTAAGCTAGGCATATAGTGCTCAAGTAATGGATCCACCCAGATCCCAAGGTATATCAAAGCCAATTTTAATTAACAATGATTTGTGATTTAGTAGTGAGCACAAAGTAACATATATCATGTAATGATGAAGTCTAACTCTCTTCCTATCCATTGGCATGTCATAAAAGAACAATTCTTGCACACATAGTAAAGGTGAATGCATAGTATAAACAGTTTCTTGCAGTTTTATCGTATTGGAAGCATAGAGAGGCGGAGATGTAGTTCCTCTCCCATAATAATTGCAAACAGGAGAAGCAAGCACATGCATATTATATTTATCAAAATCATCATGTGCAATAGTAGAATGCAACCCAGCAACATAATCCTTAATAAGCGCAAACTTCTCCGATATAGTGTAGTTTGGAGAATTCAAAAAGATAATAGGACTATCATGCGTGGGTGCAATAGCAACAATTTCATGTTTAACATAAGGACAATAGAAAATTCATCTCCATAAGCATAATTCATATTGGCATCATGGCCACAAGCATAGCAAGCATCAATTTCATCAAAAAGGGATATTTCAAACGAATCCAAGGGATCATACCATTCATCCTTCGGTAAGTACGAAGGGAAATTAAACAACGTATGATTTAAAGGGTTACTCTCATCAGAAGGTGGGCACGGGTAGCTAATACGCTCTTCCTCCTTTTGTTCTTCGCTCTCCTCCTCATATTTTTCATCCAATGAGCTCACGGTGTCATCAATTTCTTCTTCCATAGATTCCTGTAAAATATTAGTCTCTTCTTGGACATCGGAGGTGTCCTCAATATATGGTTTAACATAAGCATTAGAAGCATAGTTTTTATAGCAATAGTCAAGTATGGCAAAATTTTCAGATTCGTAAAGAGTAGCATCATACTTTTCAATCAAAGAAGCAATTTCATAAGGACCTTTAAAAGAAACAAATTCTTCAATTTGTTCAATATCAAAGTAATTATAATCATCTATGGCATAAGAAGATAAGATTCCAGTATCCTTAAACTCACATTGGAATTGAAGGTGTTTTTTAGGGTCTTCAGAACAACAAGTAAAATCATATATTTCACATAAATTCTAAGCATAGCACCGCAAACAATTAATTTGATGCCGTAAAAGTTTCCGTTTTTTAGACAAGCGGTGTTGCACAAATAAGCATGCTCCTTTAATGATTTTCCCTCAACTAAGCTAGTTGGGTTTTTAGCACGAGCACAAATGGATCAAAGATGATCCAAGTAAAAAAGCTTCAGCAGTAAGATAGATTTCGGGTGGTTCTTCAACCATTGGTTCAGTAGGTACAACTAATTTTTTTGGTATTTTATGTTTCCTACCCATAACTAAAGATAGAAAACAAGAGCACAATAAAAAACTACTTAGTGATAAAGCAAACAAGCACACACGAGAATATTCACCCCACGCTATTGCTCCTCGGCAACAGCGCCAGAAAAAGGTCTTGATAACCCACAAGTTTAGGGCATCAATTGTAGCCTCTTTTGATAAGTAAGAGTGTCGACCCCAACGAGGAGCTAAAGGTAGAACAAATATTCCCTCAAGTTCTATCGACCACCGATACAACTCTACGCACACTAGACGTCCGCTTTACCTAGAACAAGTATGAAACTAGAAGTACTTTGTAGGTGTATGATAAGTTTGCAAGATAATAAAGAGCACATAAATAATAGCTAGGGGCTGTTTAGATAAAGAAACAATTAAGTTAGTTTTAGTAGAGAGTTTTTTGTCACAAGAAAGTTATTTGTCCCTAAGCAATTGATAACTAGACCGGTAATCATTATTGCAATTTTATATGAGGGAGAGGCATAAGCTAACATACTTTCTCTACTTGGATCATATGCACTTATGATTGGAACTCTAGAAAACATCCATAACTACTAAAGATCATTAAGGTAAAACCCAACCATAGCATTAAAGTATCAAGTCCTCTTTACTCCCATACGCAACAACCCCCTTACTTGGGTTTAAGCTTCTGTCACTCTAGCAACCCACCATAAGCGAATCATGAACATATTGCAACACCCTACAAAGGGGATCCCTCATGCTTGCGCAACACAGAGAGAACCATAGGACAGCACCAATAATAAAACATACAACTCAAACCAATCATGATCATCAATCAACCCATAGGACAAAACGGATCTACTCAAACATCATAGGATAGCCACATATCATTGGATAATAATATATAGTGTTGAGCACCATGTTTAAGTAGATATTACAGCGGGGAGAAGAGGTGTTACATCGCTGTATAGAGGGGGAGAAAGTTGGTGTTGACGATAGCGAGGTTGTTGGTGTAGATCGCCGTCACGATCCTTGCCCCGCCGGCACTCCGGCGCCACCGGGAGAGAGGGGGAGAGAGCCCCCTCCTTCTTCTTCTTCTTCTTCATTGGGCCCCTCGGGCATCGGCTTGTGTTGATTCCACTTCCCAAAAATCACATATATTCCAAAATAATTCTCTGTAAAATTTTATCGTGTTTGGACTTCGTTTGATATGGATATTCTATGAAACAAAAAACATGCAACAAACAGGAACTGGCACTGGATCAATATGTTAGTCCCAAAAATTGATATAAAATATTGCCAAAAATATGTAAAAGTTGTATAATATTGGCATGGAACAATCAAAAATTATTGATACGACGGAGACGTATCAGCAGCCAACCCTCTCTCCCAAATTCCCATCATGCCGGCGAGCAACTCTCTCATCCTCCTTCCTGCTACAACCACGACACCATGGCGAGCGCCCTGCAACAAGCATCCATATCCCTCCTGCTTCGGAGAACGGTCGTGTGCCGTATTGTTAGATGTGGGGTGGTGCGCCCTCATGAGGGAGTTGAGCCGTGCGGCCGTCGGGGGCGCCGTGCCGCCAAGCTTCCATGGGTGACCATGGCCAGGAGATGCAACCTCCAGTGAGCGGATCACGGTGTTGGAACCATCAATTTTTTTTTATGGAACTGGAGAAGGT
The DNA here is from genome assembly GCA_011799875.1 of Thinopyrum elongatum. Lineage (NCBI taxonomy): Eukaryota > Viridiplantae > Streptophyta > Magnoliopsida > Poales > Poaceae > Thinopyrum > Thinopyrum elongatum. Next base: position 508,243,077 of record CM022301.1, on the reverse strand, counting down.
AGAAGGTGGAACCACTGTTGATTTTTGCAAGAAACCAAAATCGGAGGAAACCAACAGTTTTTTTTTTCACAACCGGCAAACTCAGATGCTGGAACCGGCCAGCCCGATGCTGCAACAAGCGATAGCGACAGCTACCACTAGCGACGGCCATGTCGCCGCGTCGGTGGTGACAGCCTTTTTTGCTGCAACCAGCCAGCCAGATGCTACATTCGGCAGCTATTTTTGCTACCATCGGAAATGGCTGAGTCGCGACGGCATCGGCGGTGACCTTCTTTGCTGGAACCGGTCAAAACATTGCTACAACCGGTAATAGCCGTAGCTACCACCGGCGATGGCGACGGCCTTTTTTGCTACAACCAGCCAGCAGAATGCTACATCCGGCAACTATTTTTGCTACCAACAGCAATGGCTGAGTCGCAACGGCAGCGGCAGTGACCTTCTTATGCTGGAACCGGTCAAATCATTGCTACAACCGGCAACTGCCGTAGCTACCACCGGTGATGGTGGCGGCCTTTTTTGTTGTAACTAGCCAACCGAATGCTACATCCGCCTGTTGTTTTTGCTACCATCGGCAATGGCTGAGTCGCGATGGCAGCGGCGATGACCTTCTTTTGCTGGAACCGGTCTAATCATTGCTACATTCGGCAACAGCCGTAGCTACCACCGGTGACGGTGGCGGCCTTTTTTGCTGCAACCAGCCAGCCGAATGCTACATCCGGCAGCTGTTTTTGCTACCATCGGCAATGGCTGAGTCGCGACGGCAGCGGCGATGACCTTCTTTTGCTGGAACCGGTCAAATCATTACTACAACCGGCAACAGCCGTAGCTACCACCGGCGACGGCGGTGGCCTTTTTTGCTGCAACCAGACAGCCGAATGCTACATCCGACAGCTATTTTTGCTACCATCGGCAATGCTTGAGTCGCGACGGCAATGGCGGCGACCTTCTTTTGCTGGAACCAATCAAATCATTGCTACAACCGGCAACAGCCGTAGCTACCACCGGCGACGGCGGCGGCCTTTTTTGCTACAACCAGACAACCGAATGCTACATCCGGCAGCTGTTTTTGCTACAATCGGCAATGGCTGAGTCATGACGGTAGCAGCAGTGACCTTCTTTTGCTGGAACCGGTCAAATCATTGCTACAACTAGCACCAGCTGTAGCTACCACCGGCGACGGCGGCGGCCTTTTTTCCTTTAACCAGCTAGCCGAATGCTACATCTGGCAGTTGTTTTTGCTACCATCGGCAATGGCTGAGTCACGACGGCAGCGACGGCGACCTTCTTTTGCTGGAACCAGTCAAATCATTGCTACAGCCGGCAACAGCCATAGCTACCACCGGCGACGGCGGCGGTCTTTTTTGCTACAACCAGACAACCTAGTATTGGAACCGGCTACTGGGCAGCTACCAACGGCGACGGCGGCCATGTTTTTGCTGCAACGGGCAAGAACGACAGCTACCTTCGGCAACGGCGGGGGGCCATCTTTTTGCTGCAACCAGCAACTGTGGCAGCTACCACCGGTGACCAGCACAACGATGAGCTGCACAGACTTTTCTACGAGCGGCGACGACGAAGACGATACCAGCGGCGGCATGAGCTGTCAATATGCGAAGGGAATGGCATTCGTGACGGTGCCGTACTTCGCGACCACGGTGACGGCGACTTGTGCGGCTAAGGGGAGTGCGTATAGTGGAGGAGCGGTTGACCTTTTCAAAGATACTAGAAGGCAAGGAGAGAGACGCACGAGAGGGAGCAAATCAAACGGCGCTAATCACGTTTATTGGATGGCTAGCGCTCGACCGGCCCAAATTTGGGCCGGCGTGCCGACGCCTAGCACTCGCCTACCCGTATGGTGCACCGCGTGTCCGCGTGCGTGCCTGGCCGCGTGGGACGTCCTATGTGACGCATTCTGCATCAAGTAGGTGTAGCTTCACACAGAGCAGGTGATTGGCGGGCTTTGTGGGCCGTGACGCGCGCGTTTCACTGTTTCTCTGAGTTTGAACTGATTCACTGTTCCAACTGTTTCACTGTTTCGCTGTTCCTGCTATTTTCCTTGTGTAGTCTAAAGAATGGTACAACTGTTTGTGTTGTTTCCCAAACAAATCAGTTGCAGGTTCCAATTTCTCAGCCCAGGTACTGTTTCTATTTATTCAACTGGTTTTGAACTATAAAAAAACATGAAATTTCATTTTACATTTGTTACAAAGTGGTACTTCTAAAACAGTCATAAAAGTGGTAACTATGATGGTTCTAAAACATTTGTGAAAATACTAAAAAAATAGAGTTTATTTTATAACTGTTTCTGAAATTGTTGTAAGCTTACAGCTTGATCAAAGTCAGTGATGAAAGTATCACCCGGGCATCATGAAAGACAAAAAAAAGTATGCAAAAAGAGTGTGCATGGCTTAGAGCTTGTTTACAAAACTGTTTCAGCTGTTTTCGGACATTGTTTAAATAATGTTCTCCAAATCAAAAAAATGTTCTCCAAATTAAATAATGTTCTCTGAAGTATAAAAATGTTCTTCAAGTCAAATAATATTTCCTCGGCATCAACAATTAATGTTACTTAAAAAAAAGTTCCCTGAATAGTGTTCTCTAAAATAATGATAATTGTATAATTTCCCTGAATAATGTTCCTTGGAAAATGTTCCCTGGTGCCAAAAAAATTTGTTGAAAAATGTTCTCTAAAGTTTGAATAAATACTTGTTCCTTGAATAATGATCCCTCAATAATGTTCTAAGAAGTCTAAACAATGTCCTCCAAATTAAGAAATGTTCTCCAAATTATAAAAATGTTCTCCAAGTTAAATAATGTTCCTTGGGATAAAAGAAATGAAGTTCCCTCAATAATGTTCGTAGAAAAAATAAAAAAATGTTCTTCAAATTAAATAATTTTTTCTGAAGTATAAAAAATGTTCTTCAAGTTAAATAATGTTCCTCAGCATCAACAAGTAATGATACCTCATAAAAATGTTACCTGAATAATGTTCTCTGAATGATAACTGGTGTCGTGGTGATCTCACGGCAGATGCCATAGGATGGCTAAAGAGGGGGACAGACACAAGGGCACCAGTGGGTTCCACAGGCGAGGTTGGGCAAGTGTGAGACACGAGACGTACCCAGATTTGGGGCTCTCCGGAGAGATAACACCCCTAATCCTACCGAGTGTGGTTTATATGAAGTGGATACAAGCTTGCTCCTAGAGCTCTTTTGGGGAGGAAGGAAGACAGGCCAGTGCATAGGCTGCTCCTTCTCCGGGTGTGTGTGTGGATTCTACTAATGATCTCTCTCCTGCATGGAGGAGCACCGGGGGGTCTTATAGGCTGGCCCCCCGGGGTTACAATGGTAATTCTACATGGGCGCAGGGCCCTAATGTCAGTGTCAAGGAGATGGCAGTGGGGGCCGCCGGGTCTGCCGGGTCCGTCAGGCGCAGGATGCACCGAGTCCGTCGGGTGCGGGTCGTACCGGGGCCATCGAGCATGGGTACGGCCGGCTGCTGGGTACTGTGGCACGCCTCGCCAGGCGTCAGCAGGCGACGTGCGCCGTCCTGCTACAGGGTTAGGCCACGGCGACACCACGTGCCCCGGGCGGGGGATGTGGGGAGCGCTGTTGCCGCGCCCGCCAAGGCCGGCGCAAAGGGAGGGGCGTTGTAGCCATGCTTGGCTGTCGCTGGAGGTTGACTTCCATGGACCAGCAGGCATGCGCCATCCGGCTGGCCGGGTCACGGCTCTTGGTTGGCTTGTGCTGGGGAGCCGGCCGGGAGTGAGTCGGCTTAAGGGGCCATGCCGGCCCCAATATTTTTGAAGAGGATCCTGGTTCCGTTGCCTGCCCGGGGGCCATCCCCCCGACAGTAGTCCCCGAAGCTGTGAAGGCTCGCCAGCTTCGGGCAAGGGGGCCTTTGCAGCTTACCCCCCCCCCCCCTTGAGGAGTCGGTCTTGATGGTGAAAAGCGTTGGGTCCGACAACACCCACTGTGTGCTGGCTTCCAGAAGCCGGGTCGCGGCACCCCGGCCGAGGCGGGAAACTGAAACGCCCGCCGGGTCTTGAAAAGAGGAAGGGATGCTCCTTCCGCGCCCCGAGGCATCGCCACATGGCGAATGGTAGCGGGTGCGGCCCTGCCAGGCCACGCGCGCGACAGGACGTAGCAGCAGGCTGGGGCCCACCACGCCACGCCCTCGGCCCGCCCATGCGGGATTTATTGTGGCCGCCGCAGACGGTTGCGCTTCTCGATGTAATCAAGTCGTGGGGGAAATGCGCCCGCACAGCGCAGGGAAGTGGAATCGTGGGCACAACCGATCCCACTTCCCCACGTCTCGTCGTGGTTATAAAACGGGGGGAGGGAGCGGCGGAAATGCTCACGCACGCTCCCCTCGCTCTCCCTTTGCCTTCTTCTTCCTCTCCGTCGAACACGCCTTAGCAGCCGCACGCCTCGACCGCTTCGCCCTTCTTCTTGCTCTTGCGCCTCACGTTCCCGCAAAGCAACACCGATGGCGCGGCCTAAAGGTTCATGGGAGAGGTCCGAGGCCACCGCAGATGACATCCAGTATCTGCACGACACCAAGCGACTGCCGTCGCCGACGGCGGTGGAAGCGCGTGCGCCGACCGGAGGTTGGCGAGCACGTCATCTTCCTCAGCCACTTCAAGCGCGGGTTTGGCCTTCCTGCGAGCTCCTTATTCTGCTCCTTTTTGAACTTCTTCAGGCTGCAGCCGCACCACCTGGGTGCCAATATCGTGCTGCAGCTCGCGGGCTTTGTTACGCTTAGCAAGGGCTACTTAGGGGTGGAGCCGAGCATAGATTTGTGGGCCCGCCTCTTCTTCCTCAAGCAGCAGGGGCTGTCGGGCGGCGTGATGTCCGCCTGTGGGGCCGTCGTGATCTCAGGCAGGCCGAACGGGGCTTTCCCCAAGATGCCCCTGGAGGATTGTGCCAACAAGTGGCAGAATTCCTCTCCGGGAAGTACCCTGGCACACGAAGAAAAGAAACAGTCAGTTATGTAAAGGTTCGGCCGGCTCGCAACCCGGCAGAACGGATGGGGAAACACTTACGGAGAAGGACTTCATCCAGATGCTGCACCTCACACAACGTACCATTCTGGTCCAAGTCCCACGCACGGACATGGGCTGGAAGCTCCTTCTCGAGCTCGGCGCTTTTCTCGATGGCCGTCTTCAGCTCGTCGTCCCTCGTGGCGGCCACCTTCTCGTACTCGCCCTTCAGCCGGACGAGTTCCCCCTGGTGGGCCTCCACCGCCTTGGCGGCCTCCGCCTTCAGCCGCTCCACCTCGGCCTGAAGCTGATTGTGGTCGGCAACAGCTTGGTCTCACTAGGGGCCAGCTTCATCCAGCCGGGTTCGGAGGTCCGGCACCTCGTCAGCAATGGCTGCCAGGCAAATCAACAAGTCAGAAGCCAGAAAAAAAGAAAGATGCCTTAAGATTCAACCCGACTGCTTCGTAGTTGGCCCGAATCTCGGGGGCTACACACAGTGGGTGCGCTAGCACGCCCCCACCGAAAGTGTGTGAGACATACCTTGGACTCGGCGAAGAGTCTCGCCCCGAGCAGTGAGCTGCAACGTGACCGTGCGGTACTTCTCCAGAAGCCGGTTATGTGAGCCGACTCGAAGACCGTCCAGATGCTACGCAGTTGGCAAGAAAAAAGAAATGCCTTAAGATTCGACCCAACTGCTTCGCAGTTGGCCTGAATCTCGGGGGATACACCCAGTGGGTGCGCTGGCGCGCCCCCACTGACCAGCCGCAAAATAAGACAAGCGAAGAAACTTACCGCAATGGCGCGCTCCAGCTCCCGCGTCTTCTCCAGCTCGCTCTGGAGTAAAGCCTGCAGCCGGCTCTCACGGCCCCGAAGTTGCAGCCCGATCTCCTGAGTGCGCGGCCCGATTGCAACCTCGCCGGCTCCCACTCGCGGCTGCGGCACCCCGAAGGTGGGGCCGCTTCCCGGCGTCTGCACCGTATTCTCGGTGGCCTACGACGGCACGACCACCAGGGCATGGCCCCTCCTGCCGGCGTCTCCTGCGGCGCTCTTTCCAGGGCGGTGTCTCTGTCGGATTCAGGGCTCCACAGACCCAAGAAAGGTTCGAACTCTGGGGTGCGTGCAAAGAACTCAATCTCCCCAGTCTGCCAACCCGTCGATCTCACGGCCAAGCTTGAGTAACTGGAAATGAAAGGGACACGGCAGTTTACCCAGGTTCGGGCCACCTTGCAGTGTAATACCCTACTCCTGCTTTGTGGTGGATTGGCCTCGAGGTGGGCTGAGGATGAACTAGTACAGAGGGAGAACAACCTCAGGAGGTGTGTTCTTGTGTTGGTGTGAGATGGTGAGGGTGATCTGATTGATCCGTCCCCTTCTATGGTGGTGGCCTAGCTATATTTATAGTGGCCTTGGTCCTCTTCCCTCAAAATGAAGGCGGGAAGGGATCCCACAACGGCCAAATTCAAAGGGAGACAACTAGTACATCTTATCCTGATGAAAGGTGGTCTTCGCCTGCAAGGCTTCTGGTTGTGACGTCGTGGTGGGCTCGGCGGTGACCTCCGTGCTGCCGTCCTGGCGGTCTTGGCCTTGTAGCACGGAAATGGAAACCTTTGGCTGATTCCTTGGGACTCTGCGCCTGCGCTTGCCTCTTTGGCACCAAAGAGGAAACCTGCTGTACTGCGCCCGCTGGCGCCTACATGGCCTTGGTCGTCATAGCTTGCGTCATCTGAACCTCACGAGGTGGGCACCTGCATTGGAATCTCCGCTCCTCAGGAGCCAGCCTAGGGAGGCCACTCCCTCTGGAGGTCTTGGCGTCATCCGCCTCGCAAGGCTTAGCCCCTCGCTAGGGTCTTGTGTTGTTGATGCTGATGATGGGCCGTACCAGGCCGCAAATGGAGCCACGCCGTGGGCTGCAGGCAGGCAAGTCTGGGTACCCCAGTTCCCAGAACGCCGACAGTAGCCCCCGGGCTCAAGGCGCGCTCGGACTTGGCTTCGAGGCGAAGCCAAAGGGCAAGGGCGAAGCGCCGCGGGCCCCAATTGCCTGCGGACCGAGTCAACGCGTGGCGCTTGATGGGACGTGGGTGTCTCCGCTTCCCCACGCTGCATCAGCAACCGTTCGACTTGACAATAGCCTGCTGCATGCAAAAAGATCAGCATTACCGGAGATCGTGGAGGCCAGCGGTTGGCCTCCCTCTGGCTATAAATGGAAGGAGGGGCGGAGCCCCCTGCTCATCTCCATCTTTTCACTGCTTGCTCCTCCTTCTTGTCTCGCTGTCTCGTCGTAGCACCCATGGCACCGATGAGGAGGTTTTCCGTGGCGGAGAACAGGAAAACCCCTCGGGAGGAACTCGGGCCACTCCCGCCGAAGAAAAGGCTCGGCCGCTCCCGCGACGCCGTTGGGGGCTGGAGGTGACGCGGCCTTGCCATGAGCGGCCTCCATCGGGCTTCCCGATCCCTATGTACGCCCGCGCGCAGAGCCCTGCGCTCAGGGGCAGCGCCCAGCGCCACGAGGGTCAGGGTCGTGGAGGAGGACAGGCGGCGGCTGCACGGCCGTCCGGCTTGCGAACTCACGCCGAAGGCATGTCACGCGATTTCGTGGTGTGGGCGGCAATGCCGCCGCACACGTGGATCCGGCTCCCGCGGTTCTTCACAGAGGAGATACCGCCGAGGGGGCCCGCTGAGCTGTAGCTGCAACACACCGGGTGCTGCAGCCAAGCTACCGAAGCGGAGGTCGAGGTCGTCTGCCCTGGCGAAGTCTTCATGACTCGGGGATGGGGCGAGGTCACGCGCGCCTCCTGTCCGGAGGGAGCTCTCGCCATCCACTTCGAATACGACGGAGCTTCGACGCTCCTCTTCAAGGTGTTTGGCGAGGACGATCGGCGCCTGGAATGCTGCTCCGGAAGAGGCGATCCACGCGGCACGGCCACGGGCGTTGAACTTGCCTTGGCCTTGCCAGTAGCTCCTCTGGCGGCAGCAGTGACTCTCCGGAATCCAGCGGCTCCCCGGAGTCCAGTGACAACGATATCTATGAGCCGCCGAGCTCTCGCCGTGCCCGGAGCACGGCAGCGGCGTCGACTCGGCGCCGTCGGTGACGTCCTGAGGCCGGGGTTCTCCAAGGTCCCTTTCTTTTGTTTTTCCTGCACAAAACCGTGACGAGCCCCGTGGGGGTATGTAAGAACTGTAATGCTTTTGCCTTAATGTTATTGTTCCTAGTTCGGTGTTGTGATTGCGTGTCTTGCTTTGGCATGGTGCTCCCTTTCGTTCTCGCGGTAGCTTAGTGCTCTACGCTGACAGGACCCAGTCCCCAGGCGGGCTCCAGCCGTCGCTGGTATGCCAGGTCGCGATGCCGTGGTCAAGGCCAGGAGGTGAGCGGCCCGAGGTCCGATAAGAGCCCCTGAAGCGCGATGCTCAGGAGGTCCCCTTTAGCGCGCAAGCAGCTCCCTGAAGGCCGATAGGGAAAACGGCCTTGCCCGAGCAAGATCGCGAGGATCAAAATACTGAATCATGAGGTTCACGTCGACATGCATAGGGTGACTTATCTTGTCGGGCCCGCGGTGGTTCCTTTGCGTGATGCCTGACCATGTTCTGGTGGTGGCGCTTCTAGGCAGGGCTCACGCCGATCCCCTTTCTCCCGCTCATCTAAATGCTCTACGTCCTTGGGTCCCGGCCCTCGAGCGAGGCTCAGCCGCCACTGGTATGCCAGGTCACGATGCCGTGGTCAAGGCCAGGGGGTGAGGGCTCGAGAGCCAGTAGGAGTCCCTGAGGCGCGATGCTCAGGGACCCCCCCCCTTTAACGTGCAAGTGAATTGCGTGAAAAAGGAGTGGCTGGTGGGGCCGCTCGTAGTCTGACTCCAGAGGTTCCAGCGAGTTAGTCGAAGAAAGAGAACATAGCACATAGCCGCGCCTGCTGTCCTGCCATTGATCTTTCCGCAAGAAGATGAAGGCACTGAGGACCTGGTGAGGTGACGTGCGTGGGGAAGGCCACGAGCCAGAGCTCGATCTCTCAGATTTATCAGCGCTGCAGGGACGGACCCGAGCATAGGCACCGTGCCAGCATGTAGCCCCCGTTGCGGGATGAGCAAGAGGCGGGTTAGCAACGCGCGGAGGCCGCGAAGGGCGGTGCCTCGGATAACGAGACAGCAGAGTAAAGCCAATAACCATGGTAACACAGGCAAGCATACTGGTTCGGAGTACATGACATAAAATAGTGCGGCCGCGGGACTGGCCCTGACGGCTTGAGGATGATGTGGCCCGAGGGGCGCCCTCAATTGAACAAACCAAAAAGAGTGTCACTTGGCACCGTTGCTGAAGAAGTGTTAGAGTAGCTAAAGACACGCGCTGCGAAAGTCGCTCCTCACGACCCGTCCAGCTCCCGAACCTCGTGAGCCTCCGGAGGTCCGGGGGGCTCGTGAGGGTTTGTCACCTCCTCCATCTAGACCGCCTTGCGCCGGGCCTCGTGAGCCTCCAGGACGGCCCGCATGTGGCGCTGGTGCATAGCAGCCACGCTCGGCAGACCGAAAGGCATGTGAACATAGTTTTGAGGGGGGCCCTCGCACCAGCCAACGTGGGACGGCCAGAAGAGCTCCTAAGACGCGGCCCTATTAAGCCATGGGATGTTGACGCAGGCGCGCAGCTCGCTGCCCTCGTCGGGGGAGGGAGCTGCGCCGGGTGGTGCGGGGCGACACTCACCTCGCATGGCTCTCGCCTCCTAAAGCTCCTTGATTGCCTTGGTGATGAACTCCTGAGCGCCTGGCGCCTCGCGTCCTGCGCTCTCCTCACGAAAGCGCGCGTTGAAGCACGCCTCCACATGGTGCCCGAACACCTCCCTCGTGACGCTGGCCAGGTCCGAGGCCCTCTAGAGGAGAGCCCCCGAGCCCAACCTGAGAGGGGCGCTGGGCGCGCCTTCCTATGCAGGAGGGGAAGGCGTCCCGTCAGTGGGCGCGGGGCCTGAAGCACGATCATCGGGCGCCCCATCCTCCTGAGGTCTTAGGCGGAGCAGCTTCTTCTTCTTCTTGGGGATGACCTCAGGAGGGTAGATGGCGCCCTCGTCATCTGGGTTCTCGACTGCCGCAGCCTAGTAGGCGCGCTCGAGCGAGCACACCGCATCCTTTTCGTCGCAGGCGACCGTGATGATGCCTCCGCTCCCTGGCATCTTGACGACATTGTAGCCATGGTGAGTCGCAACCATGAACTTGGCCAGGGCTGGATACCCAAGGATGGCATTGTACGGGAGGCGAATCTGGGCGACGTCGAAGTCGATGAGCTCAGTGCGGTAGTTGTCGCGCTTGCCGAAGGTTACAGGGAGGCGGATCTACCCTATCGGGACGGTGGAGCCGTCGGTCACTCCCGAGAAAGGCTTGGTAGGCTGAAGCTGGTCATGCGGCACCTGGAGCCTGTCGAACGTCTCGACGGAGAGGACATTGAGTCCCGCACCGCCATCGATGAGTGTCTTGGTGACGAGGACGTTGCTGATGGTAGGCGAGTATAGCATCGGGAGCACGCCGGCAGTGGCCGCGCATTTGAGCTGGTCAGTAGAGTCGAAGGTGATGGCGTACTTGGACCACCTGAGCGAACGCGTCGCCTCGAGCTTGGGGAGGGCCGTGTTCACCTCGCGAGTGAACTGCTGGAAGATGCGATGGGAGGCAGGGGCCTGAGCGCCGCCTAGGATGCAAGCGATGGCACAAGGCTCTTGGAAGCCCCCAGCCCCATCATCTTGGTGGTGGTCGTCGTTCCTCCTTGGTGGTGGCGGCAGCGGAGGAAGGCCAGCGTTGCCCTGAGGACGGTCCTCACGAGGCTGATCCCTCCAGGGGCCCTCGCGAGGCTGGCCCGGCCAGCGGTCCTCACGAGGCTGATCGCGCCAGTCCTGGCGGGGGTCGCGGTTGTCCCAGCGTCCCCCACCTCGGCCTCCTCCACGGCCGTAGCCGCGGTCATTGTGCTCGGGGCGGTGACCGAGGCACCCGTCTCGGATGGCCCTGAGCTCTTGGCAGTCATTGGTGTTGTGACTGTGCACGTTGTGGAAGACGCAGAACAGACGGCTGCCCTTGAAGGACTCTGGGTGGTCGCAGCCGCGCTTCATCTCAGGTTCGGCCGTGAGCACAGCTGGGCCCTTGCGCTTCACATCCTTGGCCTTGGCCTTCTTATCTTCTAGGTCGGCCTCCGGGAGCTCAAGGAGGGAGAGGCGACCCTCCTCAGCTCTCGCGCATCTGGTTGCCATGTTGAACATCTCGAGAGCCGAGCACAGGTCCTCATGTATGGCGAGCTCTTCCTTCATCTTGACATCCCGGACGCCATCAGTGAACGCAGAAATGATGGCCTCGTCCGACACCTTGGGGATCTTGAGGCGGACGTTGGTGAAGCGTTGGATATATTTGTGCAAGGTCTCTCCTGGCTGCTGCTTGATGCACCGCAGGTCACCCACAGCAGGAGCGCGGTCACGAGTGCCCTGGAAGTCGGCGATGAAACACTCTCGCATTTCATCCCAAGAGGAGATCGATCCCGCGGGGAGGTTCAGGAGCCACGAGCGCGCGCCATCCTTAAGGGCCATGGGGAACCAATTCGCCATGACCTTCTCGTCACCGTTGGCCGCCTCGATGCTCAACTCGTAGAGCTAGAGGAACTCGGCAGGGTCAGGGGTGCCGTCGTAGCGCGGAGGCAGGTCTGGCTTGAACTTTCTAGGCCAGACAACGCGGCGCAACTCTGGGGTGAATGCGCGGCAGCCTGCCGCGCTCACCAGAGCCCGCCGTGGAGGAGGAGCCTGGTCTTGGCGCTCGCGCACCACCACCTCGGGCGGCACGCGGTCTTGATGTGGCGGTGCTGGGAGCGCATGCGCTTCTCCTTGGGGCCACTGCACCACCTGGCAGCATTCTTCATCGCGCGCCAGCGCCCTGCGCAGCGGGTCACGCCGAGGGGCCTCACGCCTTGCCTCGAGGACGGCGTCTTGCCTGGGAGGTGGAGGAGGCGCACCGTGGACCACGTCGCCGCAAGAGGCGGCCAGGGAGGCAGCGAGCGGGACGGCGCAGGGGCCTCTCCAGCGGCGCTGACGAGCTCGGCGATGCGGTCCAGCCAGTCCTCGTAAAGGGCATCGGTCGGGCGATAGCGCAGAAGCTCGCGTGCCATGAGCAACGTAGCCTGCATGTTCGCCGGCCCGCGACGGGCGTGGGAGGATGAGGTGGTCACCGGAGTCAGCGATGGAGTGGCGGTGAGTCCGTCGCGCCGCACAGAGGGATGCAGCGACGAAGCCTGCTGCTCGTGGGCCATGGGGCCAGTGGCAGCATTTGCCACATGCGATGGGGAACGACGGGGAGCGAAGTCGCCTGTAGGTGCTGTCTGGGCGACGCGGGCGGCGAGGGCAGCCCGGCGCTCTGCACGAACTTGACGAGCGTCAGCCATGAGGACGGCGGAACGGTGCGAATCGACCGCCGGAAGAGAGGCTCCGACGCACCCCTACCTGGTGCGCCAAATGTCAGATTCAGGGCTCCGCAGACCCAAGAAAGGTTCGAACTCTGGGGTGCGTGCAAAGAACTCAATCTCCCCAGTCTGCCAACCCGTCGATCTCACGGCCAAGCTCGAGTAACTGGAAATGAAAGGGACATGGCAGTTTACCTAGGTTCGGGCCACCTTGCGGTGTAATACCCTACTCCTACTTTGTGGTGGATTGGCCTCGAGGTGGGCTGAGGATGAACTAGTACAGAGGGAGAACAACCTCAGGAGGTGTGTTCTTGTGTTGCTGTGAGCTGGTGAGGGTGATCTGATTGATCCGTCCCCTTCTATGGTGGTGGCCTAGCTATATTTATAGTGACCTTGGTCCTCTTCCCTCAAAATGAAGGCGGCAAGGGATCCCACAACGGCCAAATTCGAAGGGAGACAACTAGTACATCTTATCCTGACGAAAGGTGGTCTTCGCCTGCAAAGCTTATGGTTGTGACATTGTGGTGGGCTCAGCAATGACCTCCGTCATGCCGTCCTGGCGGTCTTGGCCTTGTAGCACGGAAATGGAAACCTTTGGCTGATTCCTCGGGCCTCCGCGCCTGTGCTTGCCTCTTTGGCACCAAAGAGGAAACCTGTTGTATTGCGCCCACTGGCGCCTGCCTGGCCTTGGCCGTCATAGCTTGCATCATCTGAACCTCACGAGGTGGGCACCTGCATTGGAATCTCTGTTCCTCAGGAGCCAGCCTAGGGAGGCCACTCCCTCTGGAGGTCTTGGCGTCGTCCACCTCGCGAGGCTTAGCCCCTCGCGAGGGTCTTGTGTTGTTGATGCTGAAGATGGGCCGTACCAGGCCGCAGATGGAGCCACACCGTGGGCCACAGGCAGGCAAGTCTGGGTACCCCGGTTCCCAGAACGCCGACAGTCTCCCCCGCGCCCCCTCCTTCGGCTTCCCCTTGCTCGGCCGATTCGGCCTGAGGCGGCTCATTTATGGCGATCTCCTCGATGCTGTCGGAGTCGCTATCGTCCACCTCCACCAACTCACGCGGGCTGTGCGCCTTGTCCGTCTAGGGCTCGATGACGGTTTCGGCCGAAGCCTTGCCCTCCGCCATCTCTGGCCAGGTTGGGTCCTCCACGGCCCGCCCCCTCAACTCGGCGGCCCTTGCCCACGCCTGGGCCGAGGCCTCCCTCGCCAAGGTTCTCCTCAGGCTGGCTCTCCTCCCGGTCGATGGCGCTGCTCCGGGTCTTTCGAAAGACGACGTTCTGCCCGGACGCAGCTGCCGTGGCTGCCATCTCCAGATCAAGGGGCGTCCTGCGTGCCTCATGGACGGCGTGAGAGAAGTGCAACCAAGCACCAAGCACCGAATAAAAGTCAGCAAGAAACACTTACCCAATCGCCGTCGGGATGGCTCACCTCGGTGGCGCAGCCGGGGAGGCTCGATGCGCCTTCTTGGTGACGGTCTTGCCTTGTAGCGGCGGCACCCCCGCCGCCCGCTTCGGTGCCACTGAGTCCTTCCCGTGCGGCCGGCTACCCACCTCCGACTCGCGGGACGGTCCGGTCTCAGCCGCTTTCTTCAGCCGCCTTGAGGGATCGATGCTGCCGTCCCCTCCCGTCAGTGTTTCTACACCGCTCGCGACCATCAGGTCCTCCTCATCGTCGTCCGACCAGTCTCGCAAGAGAGCTGGGGGCGGAGACTTACCCGCTTGACGCGCCGCACCGGCCGGCTGCGCTTCGGATGGCTCCGCGTGCTCAACGATGGCCTCGCCGCCGCTCGAGCTGCCTCGCTCGCCCGCCACAACCTGCGTCCTTGGCCCGTCACGCATTCGTTCGACTGCAAGTAGCAGCCTCTCTCTCTTCACGTCAGGACGAATGAAAAGCTCAGCCGCTGCAAAATATGGAGACCAGGGACTCACCGGAGGCGCCGGCCGTCACTGGCTGTAGGGCAGCTTCCCGAATGCCCAGTCCGGAGCCAACCCAGCCTTGGAGATGCTGTTGACCCAGCCGATGATCTGCTCTAGCGACAAATTCCAGCTCGACGTTCGGGTAGGATCCCGGCTGTCCCCCATCTCGGCGATAATGTGTGCCCGGCGCTGTAGCGGCAACACCTGGCGCATGACGAAGGCGGAGATGACATCCATCTCGGTGAGCCCCTCGCACGCCGTCATCTGGGCAATCCGGCTGCACTGGTTCAGAACCGCCTGCGGCGGGTGCCTGGGCATGTAGCTCTAGTTCATCTTGGCCTCCGGCGTCCCATCGACGAATGGCTGGAGGTTGATGCCTATGCAGATGACGAGGCCACATTGGACAACACCGGCACCTCAGCGGACCCGGAGGCCGGCGTGAAGGAGATGGAGAGGGCGCACCCCGGCACGGCGACTACTTGAAGCCGACCTACTTTTTCCTTTTTTCTTGAACTTTTGTTAAGAGACAAGTCCACCCACTAGGGGTGTAAGGGGAATGTAATGAACTCTGGCCGTGGGCCTCTTGTGATGCATGTAAATATTTTTGCAAGTGTTTGCGCTTTTGCTCTCTGTGCTTATACTTTTTCTTGCTCACCCCCTCTTTGGGCCTCCCTCCTGCTAGTCGAACAGTCGGGTTCCGGTCTGTGACAAGGAGTTCGGCCTTGGGAAGGAGCGCGCAGTACTTAGGTTTTTTCAAACATTGAGCGTGAGTGAAAAACCCACTGGGCCGGCTGGCGGCAGGCGGCGAAGCCGACTGGCGCGCAGCCGGTCGTGCGGCAACTTAGTGCGGGTGTGCCGGGTTGACCGATCCGGCCGGCCCGACTTAGCGAATCTCTGCGTGCCGGCGTGTTTGACCATTTGGTCTTGCCAGCCGAACAGCCGGAGCCGGTCTATGGCTTGGGGCGAAGAGGAGGGCCTTGGTGACTCAGACACGCGAAGGTGAACTAAGCGGGGCGCGGTCGAGCCGGCTAGCCCCAAGCCCCCGGGCCGGGTGCTCCGACCCGGCGGGGGGGCTTGTAAAAATGTGCAAAACATGATACTTGGTAGAAAAGGTAGCCTCAGAGTGTCGTTCGGGGGTCCTGCTGCTTTCATTAAACTCAAAAGGTAGCGATACATACGTGCATATAGCTAACTGTAAAACGGGCGGAGGAGTTCTGCATTCCAGGGCCGGCTTGTCTCTTCACCGGTTGTGTCTCTCTTGCATTTGTTCAGCTTGCGAGCGTCGGTGAGGTAGTACGTGTTGCGGTCACATAAGGCCTTGCTGATGATGAAGGGGCCCTCCCAAGGGGAGGCCAACTTGTGCTGGCCGGCTTGCTGCTGTACGAGCCGGAGCACGAGGTCTCCCTCGCGGAATGCGAGAGGCTTGATTTTCTTGTTGTGGTAGTGTCGTAGATTTTGCTGGTAGATGGCCGATCGGCTAAGGGCCAATAGGCGCGCCTCCTCGAGCAGGTCGACGTCATCTTCACGGGCTTCCTTGGCTTCGGCTTCTGTGTACATGGTGACTCGGGGCGAGTCGAACTCGATGTCGGTTGGAATGATTGCTTCGGCTCCATAGACGAGGAAGAACGGGGTGAACCCGGTCAACCGGTTCAGGGTCGTCCGGAGACTCCAGAGGACGGCCGGCAGCTCATCGAGCCAGCTGCCGGGTGAACGGACGGGAGGTTCGTGTGACACCCTGATTTTGGCAACTTTTTCTTTTCAAACTTTTCTTGGCTTTATTTAAAGTTTGAATGGTTTTTGAATCTTTCTAGTTGGTCTTGGAAACTCTTGAATCTTTTCCAAGTAATACAAAGCCTCATCACCTTGCCAAAACCCTGCCAAGTACCTCAAGGACCCAAATCCCAATTTAAATCTTTTCCAATAACTCTTTTCTTTTATTTGGGAATTTAGGTCATCACTATGGGTTGTGAAGCAACCTATAGTTTGGATGGCCAGAAAATTCTCAAATAATTCCCTAAAATACCTTGGACCCTATCTTGCCCCAATATCCAAAAATATTCCATGGCCTAGTTCAAATATTTTGCAAAACAATTCAGTTTTGTTCCTGGTCAGCCTGGACCTTTGTGAAGGAAGTACCGGCTAGGTTTGTCCAAATGCTCTGAAATTTTTGTGGCATGAGGACACCTACAAATGACTTCCCTTCACCAAGTTTCAGCCTCAGGAGATCATCCAAGTGAGCAGTACCTCAACATTTAGATTCTGGACCAGATTTGTAGGTTACACATGAACTACCCTCAAATCTCAACCAAACCTTCTCAAACTTGACCAGTTTTGAGTCCTTCCAACAAGGTTCACTCCAGACAATCTCTTTGGCTCCATCCTTAGCTCTCCACCTCTCCAGATCCCTCTCTTCTTTGCTGTCAGGAACTGTTGTTGAGGCTACCCTTAATCTCAGATCAAACCAAGCCAAACTATGGGTGCAGGTGAAGTGAGTGATCGATGGTCATCACGTTGGACAAGATTTTCCAGGCTTGCGTGGCCTCCTGGTGGCAAGCACTGTGGTGAGCATGGCGATGGCATGCTTGTCGCCGTGCTCTGTGCCGCGCCAGGCTCGGGTCTCGTCAGGCGAGATGCCTGCGCCAAAGTGGCTTGTCCAAGCGTGCCGACATCATTTCCGTGCGCCACCTAGCCTCTCCAGATCCTTCGCCCTCGCCGGAGAAGCCCTCGGCGGCCGCCAAGACCGCGAGCACTGTGCCGCCCGTGCGGCCACAGTTGCGGCGCCGCTCGTCTTCTTCTCCCCGAGCTATCCCATCGCGCATTAAATGCCTCTGCTCGCTCCCGTCGCTTCATCCCGCGCCACGATGGCCAGCTCGCCGTCCTTGTGCCAGTGGCATAGCCACGTCGCCGCCGATCCAGAGAGATCGCCGAGCGCCTCCTCCCGCCTATAAATAGCCCCCCCCGGCCTCGCTGAGTTCCTCACCCCTCTCCCTCCATCCTCAAACGCCTCCCCAAGCAAGAGCCAAGGCCGAGAGGCCCTCTGGCCTCGAGCTTCGCCAGAGTGCCGCCGCCAGTTGAGCTCCACCACCAGCCCTCTCCACCCCACCCCAGCCTCGTCCGACTGCGCCCTCGAGCTTAGTGCACTCCACTGGTGCTCCTCGACCTCCTACCCGAGCGAATAGTCACCGGAATCGCCACCTCCGTCGACCACCGTAGCGCTCGTCCGCCGGAGAAGAAGGGCGCTACGCCGTCTGTCCATCTCCGGGGGAGCTACGGGTACAGGGAGGACCATCTTCGAGTACCTGATCGATCCCCGTCAACTCCCAGCCCAACCGCCGTCGCTATCGCCGGCGAGCAGCACCGATGAGCCGCCCCTCTCTCTGCCTTTCTTTCTCTCTCTCTCTCTCTATTTTAAACCGAGCGGGCCCCACCTGTCAGCGGCCCAGCAGCGCACGCGCGAAGGGGTAAGTGAAGGCGCCTTTGGCCTTTACGCCTTCGACGTGGCCCATTCCAGGTTTTTCTGTTTTTCTGAATTTTGTTTATTTAAACAGAGTTAACCAGCCACTTTGACCACTAATAACTTTTTATTAAAAGGTCCAATTGACCTGATTCTTTTGCATGTTCATATTCAACTTCTTTATTTTCTGACCAAGTTTGGTATTTTTCCAATACTCACAGAATTGTTGGTGAATAAAAAGGCTTTATGTGACATTTTCCTTTGCCATTTAAAAATATTTTCACAAGGAGATTCTTGTGGATTTGAAGACCAGGAGTATTTGAACAACCCAACTGATCAAGGCAAGCCAGGACATCCATATTATGAAGCATTTCATAGCATTGCATAATTCATATTCATTTCCCGCATTTAATTACATAGATAATTCAAGTGAAGTATTTAAATGCCTATTGTTGACAACTTAAATTGATATGATGGATGACCATGATTGCTAAGTGAAACTTAGTTGGTTGATCAAGAGTCACCTGTCCGGGCTTACCCGTGCAGCCACATTTGCCGGTATGGGACGGCCTTGACTTGGTCTGGCTCCGTGCTCTTTCACCGGTACCTCCAGACAGGGAGGGTTATGCATGCGTGCTGCCCAGATTAGGTAGACGGCGATAACCCTGTGAGCCCAGTTGAGTTTTGTGCCGGTGTCCCCATTTGGGACAGTTTACTTAGGCCACGACGGTGGCAGGTGTCACGAGGTGACACGGGGCCACCCAGGGCTTGACTCCGGGGGAGGATGATTGCTGGTGGTACGATGGGAGAGTCACGGGTCTGGCAGGTTTCGTTGGAGCAACGCTAGTCCACCCAAATGGGATCCCGAGGTCAGGTGCTCCATGGTGTGGGTAAAGTGCGCAACCTCTGCAGAGTGTAAAATCTATTCGAATAGCCGCGTCCACGGTATTGGACAGCCCGACCAGACCTCTCTAGGTGATCAACCGTAATAACCATAGTAATGATGGAAGAACTTGTCTTATGAGCGGAAGTACTCGCTGGCATCGAGTATTCCAAGGGTTGTGAGACAACCCGGATATGAGTAAGTTAATAACAGTAAGTGAAACATTTAAGACTTAACAAGTTGATTGCCATGCTATTATTTGCTGCATATTTGGTTGTCATGTGCTTGCGAGTACATTCAAAGTACTCACATGGCGTATCATGCCAGATGCAGGAGAAGACTGAGACGGAGGTCTCGAAGATCCGTGTTGCGATGCATGTGTCCTCAGCAGTGTCCCTGTGGATGGAGTTACTATCATGTTCCCCTACGCAGTAGTCTTCTGCAGTAATACCGAGGCCCTGATATGTTAGATAAATAATGTAGATATTGTCATAGCACTAGATGTGCCTTTGGCCTCGAAGATCATGTAATATATAAGCTTGTACTCGACTATTATCAATAAAAATTCAGCTATGTTCTGTTCCAAGTTGTTGTGTGTTTCCAGAAGACATGATCTTTGGGTTGGAAACACTGGTAAACCGGTTCTCTGAGCCGGGGTGCCACAACGCTTGGTATCAGAGCTGTGCTGACTGTAGGACGAGGAAGCGGTAGCTGGCCATGTTGGTGTCCCGGGCATCCCATTTGCCCAAAGACTGCTGCAACACCAGGTCTGAGTCACCGTTGTAGAGGATGCACCGGATGCCGATCTTTTTGGCCAGCCGGAGGCCATGCACAAGAGCCTCGTACTCGGCAACGTTGTTGGAGGCGGCGAAGTGAATCTTGGAGCCGTCAAAGTGCATGCGCCAATGCGTCGAGTCGGGTGGAGGAGGCAAATACTGGGTCTCCGTCCAGTCGACGAGGAAATCGGCTAGCGCCTGGGACTTGATGGTCGTGCGTGGCTCGTAGAGGATAGTGTGGCCGGCTAGCTCGATAGCCCACTTGGCCACCCGGCCGAAGGCATCCCGGCAGCCCATGATCTCCCCAATGGGGGCCGTGCTGACCACGGTGATAACGTGGCCTTGGAAGTACTACTTCAGCTTTTTGGCGGTGAGGTACACGCCGTAACACATCTTCTGATAATGGGGGTAGTTCTGCTTGGAAGCGGAGAGTACCTCGCTTAGGTAGTACACTGGGCGCTGGATCGGCTGGATCTTGCCTTCTTCTAGGCACTCAACCACCAGCACCGTGCTGACCGCCCACGAGGTGGCGGCGATGTAAAGCAGGAGCAGCTCCTGGTCGGCCGGCGCGGCCAGGACGGGTGTGGTGGAGACATATGCTTGAGGTTGCGGAAAGCTTCGTCTGCTTGGTCGTTCCACTCGAACGATGACGCCTTCTTCATCAGCTGATATAGGGGCAAAGCCCTCTCGCCCAGTAGGCTGAGAAACCCGCTGAGAGAGGCCAAGCAGCCGGTGAACTTCTGGACATCGCGCAGCCGAGCCGGCTTGTGCATGCGCTTGATGGCCTTGATTTTCTCCGAGTTTGCCTCAATGCCGCGCTCCGAGATGAGGAAGCCGAGTAGCTGGCCGGCTGGCACGCCGAACACGCACTTCTCTGGGGTGAGCTTGATCTGGTAGGTGCGCAGATTGGCGAAGGTCTCCTTGAGGTCGGCTAGGAGTGTGAGGTGCTGCTTGGTCTTCACCACGATGTCGTCGACGTAGACGTGCACGTTGTGGCCGAGTTGCAGCAGCAGTCATTTCTGCATGCAGCGCTGGAAGGTGGCTCCGGCATTCTTCAAGCTGAACGACATGGTGATGTAGCAATACGCCTCAAAGGGCGTGATGAAGGACGTCTTCAGGGCATTGGCCGGGTCCAGCTTGATCTGGTGGTAGCTAGAGTAAGCGTCCAGAAAGGACAGGAGGTTGCAGCCGGCCGTGGAGTCAATCACATGGTCGACCCGCGGGAGGGCGAAGGGATCCTTGGGGCAGGCTTTGTTCAGGCTAGTGTAGTTGATACACATGCGCCAAGTGTTGTTCTTCTTCATTACGAGGACCAGGTTGGCCAGCCACTCCGGGTGGAACACCTCCATGATGAAGCCGGCTGCGAGAAGCCGGGCGATCTCTTCACCGATGGTTCTCCGCTTCTCCTCAAAAAAGCGGCGTAGCGGCTGGTGGACAGGTTTGGCATCCTTGCGGACGTGGAGTTTGTGCTCGGCGTACTTCCTCGAAACACCCGGCATGTCCTTTGGGGACCATGCGAAGATATCCCGATTCTCACAGAGGAAGTCAACGAGCTCGCCTTCCTATTTGCTACTGAGGCGCGTGCCCACAACAACGTAATGGCTGCAGCTTGGGTCGGACGGCTTGAGGGGGACCCTCTTGGTATCCTTGGTAGGCTGGAACGAGGCTTCGCCGGCCGACTCCCTGGCTGGAGCCGGCACAGCCGGCTGCTCGCCGGCCAGCGCCATGATCCGGTCGAGCTTGCGCCGCTTCTCGGCTATGACCAGCGACTCGGCCAGCTTGGAGCTGGCTTGGGCGCACTGCAGAGATTTCTTGTAGTCGCCAACGACGGTGATGAGACCCTTGGGACCCGGCATCTTCATCTTCAGGTAGGCGTAGTGAGGGACCGCCATGAATTTTGCCAGCGCGGGCCTGCCTAGCAGCGCGTGGTAGGGGATGTCCAGGTCCACGACCTCAAACCCGATTGGTTCACGCCGGAAGTGGTTGCTGGTTCCGAACAGGACGTCAAGCCGGATCCGGCCGATCGGGGAACAGGAGAGGCCGGGCACGATGCCGTGGAACACCGTCCGGGTCGACTCCAGCTACTTCGCCTCGATGCCGATCTTGGTCATGGTGTCGCGGTAGAGAATGTTGATGCTGCTGCTGCCATCGATGAGGACCCGTGAAAAATGACAGGTGTGCTTTTCAGCCACTATAGTGGGGTCGAGGACCAGGGCGTAGCCACCCAGCGTGGGCATGACGACCGGGTGGTCCTCCCGGGACCAGCTGACCGGGCGCTCCGACCAGTGCATGTATTCAGGCACGGCCAGGATGAGGTGTTCACCTCCTGCCGGAGGAGGTGCTCGCTATGCTTGTCGCCACCTACGCTGGTGAAGACGATGTAGCAGGCGTTCGGGTTGGGGAAGGCCTCATTGCGCATGGCGCCGGCTGACGGGGGTGAAGGAGGCGGCTGTCCCGCGCCCGGCGCCGGAGGAGGAGGCGAAGGAATGTCGCCCCTCATCAATCGCTTGGTGATGGCGCACTGTCGGAGCATGTGCGTGGACGGCCTTGCGCCGCTGTGGTGCTTGCAGTGAACGTCGAGCATCTGCTCAAAGCTCATGGCGGGTTGCCAAGCGGTCTTGCCGGTTCACTGACGCCGGCCGCCACCTTGCTCAGCGGGTGGTGCTTGCTCGGTTGCGGTGATGAGGCAGTTCTCGTAGCGGGAAGCCGACTGCTCGCCCCTACGCTTGTTGTTCTGCTGAGGGTTCTGCTGGCGGCTGCTCTCGCCAGCTGGCTTGGAGGGTGACGCCGGCAACACCTTGCCGGCAGCATCCAACACAACTTGGATCTTCATGGCCGATTCGGCCGTGGCGTACTTGTCCGCCGTGACCATGAGCACGGCCATGGTGGTTGGTTCAGTGCGCATGAGCTTGTGTTTGAGTAGGGTGCCGTCTCGGCAGCCGCTCGTAAAGTATTGGATGGCCTGGACCTCGTGGACACCCTCGTAGTTGTTCCTGAGCTCGGTCCAGTGCGCGAGGTACTGGCGACCGGTCTCCACCGGCCCCTGGACGCACATGGCAAGCTGGCTGGGCCGACCCGGTCGCTTGTAGGTGCCGGTGAAATTGCGTACGAACGCCTGCTCGAAGTCGAGCCACGAGTTGATGCTACCAGCCGGCAGGCTGTTGAGCCACGTTCGGGCTGAGCCCTACAGCATGATAGGCGCGTAGCGCACGGCTAGACGCTGGTTGCCGCCTGCGATGCCGACGGCGATGGTGTAGTCGATGAGCCAGTCTTCCGGCTTGATGGTACCATTGTACTTGGGAGTGTCGCGGGGAAGCGTGAACCCCTTGGTGAAGGGCTCGTCGCGGATGCGCGGACCGAAGCAGGCCGGGCCGACCATGTCGTCCTCCTCAAGCTGGAGGGAGAGAGCCAGCTGCTCGATGCGGTGGCGGGCGTCGGTGTTGTCGATGTCGCGTGGACCCAGCCGGCTTGCGACTGGGCCCCGGGGAGCCGGCCCGGCTGGAGCCGGCTGGCCACGCCAGTCGGTGGGCGAAGGGAGATCTTGTCGGCACCGGTCGTCAAGAGCCGGCTCGTTGCCCAGGTCGTCACCGGCCGTCATGGCACGGTCCTGTCGGGCTCGGCCGCCCCGAGTCCTCCCGCACTGGGCCTCACTGCCGAGGGGAGAGGATGCCTACTGGGTGTCCCGAAGCGCAGCAGGGTCTTTGGTGCGGTGCGAACCAGACGCGGCAGGGGTGTCGAGGCATTTCTAGTCGTCGAGGTGCTTCTCCTGCGCGTTGGCCGCAGCGAGAAGCTCATGCATGCGCTGCTGCCGCTGCTGCAGCTCCTCGCCTTCCAAGAGCTCCAAGCCTTCTGCGGCCACCTCCGCAGCACGCATGTTCTTGACGGGGGTGTCGTAAACAGGTGGGACCACGCCCAGAGCGCGTCCGATGGCTCCTCCCCGTACGCGTACCTCGGCAACCCGGCTGGGCTTAGCCGCGGCCGGTGTGAAGCCGTACGCGGCATCGCGCTCCTGCTGGGCGGACTCCAGCCGACGCTGCGTAGCAGCGAGCGTCGTGGCCTTGTCCAGCAGGAGCACGCGCTCCTCATCGAGCAGGGCCCTGGCCTGGGTGGCGTTGACGTCGGTGGCGATGGGGACGTTGAGGTTCCGCAGCGTGGCACGCAGCGGGTCGGCCTTGGCTGTAGCGGCCTCGGTCGCGGCAGTCTTGGCCGCGGCAGCCGCAGCCGTAGCGCCAGTCGAAGAAGAGGTCGAGCCGGTGGTGCGCACCTCCACGCGGGTGCAGAGATCCGCCACATCACTGGAGTCGGCGTAGTCAACAGGGACCGGGGAGTCGGTGACATCGAGCACCTCGCTGGGGTACTCGTCAGGCACAAGAGCGACAAAGATGCGAAACGTGCCGAAGGGGACGATGGAGTCCGCGACGATGCCTGCGGCGTCCGTGCCAGCTGCGGGGATGACGTCGTGCGGAGCAAGCGAAGGGCCTCGTCTGGAACTTGAATCCGGCCGGTACCTCGAGCTGCCCCACGATGGGCGCAAACTATCGTGGTGATCTCGCGGCAGATGCCATAGGATGGCTAAAGAGGGGGACAGACACAAGGGCACCGGTGGGTTCCAGAGGCGAGGTTGGCACGTGCAAGTGTGAGACATGAGACATACCAGGTTCGAGGCTCTCCGGAGAGATAACACCCCTAATCCTGTCGAGTGTGGTTTATATGAAGTGGATACAAGCTTGCTCCTACAGCTGTTTTGGGGAGGAAGGAAGACAGGCCAGTGCATAGGCTGCTCCTTCTCCGGGTGTGTGTGTGTGTGTGTGTGTGGATTCTACTAATGATCTCTCTCCTGCATGGAGGAGCACCGGGGGGTCTTATAGGCTGGCCTCCCGGGGTTACAATGGTAATTCTACATGGGTGCTGGGCCCTGATGTCAGTGTCAAGGAGCCGGCAGTGGGGGCTGTCGGGTCGCCGGGTCTGCCGGGTCCGTCGGGCGTGGGATGCGTCGGGTGCGGGCCGTATCGGGGCCGCCAGGCGCGGGTACGGCCGGCTGTTGGGTACTGTGGCACGCCTCGCCAGGCGTCAGCATGCGACGTGTGCCGTCCTGCTACAGGATTAGGTCGCGGCGACACCGCGTGCCCCGGGCGGGGGACGTGGGGACCGTTGCTGCCGTGCCCGCCAAGGACGGCGTTGATGTCTACTACACAACTTGTTCTTGTAGACTCTTGTTGGGCCTCCAAGCGCAGAGTTTTGTAGAACAGTAGCAAATTTCCCTCAAGTGGATGACCTAAGGTTTATCAATCCGTGGGAGGCATAGGATGAAGATGGTCTCTCTCAAACAACCTTGTAACCGAATAATAAAAAGTCTCTTGTGTCCCCAACACACCAAATACAATGGTAAATTGTATAGGTGCACTAGTTCGGCGAAGAGATGGTGATAAAAGTGTAATATGGATAGTAGATATTGGTTTTTGTAATAAGAACAATAAAAAACAGCAAGGTAGAAATTGATAAAACGGAGCACAAACGGTATTGCAATGCTTGAAAATGAGGCCTAGGGTCCATACTTTCGCTAGTGCAATCTCTCAACAATGTTAAGCTAATTGGATCACATAACCATCCCTCAACGTGCGATGAAGAATCACTCCAAAGTTCTTATCTAGCAGAGAACATCAGAAGCAATTGTTTGTAGCTATTCTTTCCGATCGATCTATCCAAGAGTTCATACTAAAATAACACCAAGTTATTCTTTCCGATCGATCTATCAAGAGTTCATACTAAAATAACACTAAGTTATTCTTTCCGATTGATCTATCAAGAGTTCGTACTAAAATAACACCAAAGCAAATTCGGATTCATAATACTCAATCCAACACAAAGAACCTCAAAGAGTGCCCCAAGATTTCTACCGGAGAAACAAAAGACGAGGACGTGCATCAACCCCTATGCATAGATTACCCCAATGTCACCTGGGAATCCGCGAGTTGAGTGCCAAAACATATCTCAAGTGAATCAATATAATACCCCATTGTCACCACGGGTATTCATATGCAAGACATATATCAAGTGCTCTCAAATCCATAAAAGTATTCAATCCGATAAAACGAAATCTCAAAGGGAAAACTCAATTCATCACAACAAGATAGAGAGGGAGAAACACCATATGATCCAACTATATTAACAAAGCCCCCGATACATCAAGATCATGCCATCAAGAACACGAGAGAGAGAGAGAGAGAGAGAAAGAGAGATTAAACACATAGCTACTGGTACAAACCCTCAGCCCGAGGGTGGACTATTCCCTCCTCATCATGGTGACCGCCGGGATGATGAAGATGGCCACCGGAGATGATTTCCCCCTCCAGTAGGGTGCCGGAACGGGGTCTAGATTGGTTTTTCGTGGCTACAGAGGCTTGCGGCGGCGGAACTTCTGATCTAGGGTTGCCCCGAGGGTTTTTGGAATATTTGGGAATTTATAGGGCAAAGAGGCGGTGCGGGAGGCCACCGAGGTGGCACAACCCACCTGGGCGCGCCTGGGCCCCCAGGCGTGCCCTGGTGGGTTGTGCTCTCGTTGAAGCTCCCCTCTGGTACTTCTTTGGCCCACCGGGTGTCTTCTGGTCCAGAAAAAATCTCCAAAAAGTTTCGCTACATTTGGACTCCGTTTGGTATTGATTTTCTGTGATGTAAAAAACAAGCAAAAAACAGCAACTGGCATCGGGCACTATGTCAATAGGTTTAGTCCCAAAAAATGATATAAAGTTGCTATAAAATGATTGTAAAACATCCAAGAATGATAATATAATAGCATGGAACAATCAAAAAATTTAGATACGTTGGAGACGTATCAGCATCCCCAAGCTTAATTCCTGCTCGTCCTCGAGTAGGTAAATGATAAAAACAGAATTTTTGATGTGGAATGCTGCCTAACATGTTCATCACATATTCTTTTCTTTTGTAGCATGGACATATGGACTTTTATATGGTTCAAAGCAATAGTCTAGTTTTGACATGAAGATTTCAATACTCAAGCATATCAACAAGCAACCATGTCTTTCAAAATATCAACACTAAAGAAAGCTATCCCTAGCCCATCATGCTCAATCATTGGTCCATTCATGAAACACACTCGCATATTAGCTACATCCAATGCTCAAGTACGATCATAGTGCCCCTTAGTTAGTGTTTTATAAGAGAAGATGGAGACTCAAATAAAAATAAAAATTGCATAAAGTAAATAGATAGGCCCTTCGCAGAGGGAAGTAGGGATTTGTAGAGGTGCCAGAGCTCAAAGCTTAAATTGAGAGATAAAAATTTTGAGTGGCATACTTTTCCTGTCAATGAAAACGACCGAGTAATTCCCAACACTTTCCATGCTAGATATATCATAGGCGGTTCCCAAACAGAAAATAAAGTTTATTCTTTTTTCTACCATTTCTTTCACTTTCCATGGCTAGCCGTATCCACGGGTGCCCTCCATACCAACACTTTCCAAGGAATTTATTATTTGACAACATAAAGTAAATTTCTTTTTCATTTCGGAACTGGGCATCCCTATTACCGCCGCACTCTCGTGCAATGACAAGTGAATAAACACTCACCTTGAGAATAACACATCTAGCATGGAAAATATTGGCCACCCCCTGCCGCTTCATGAGCGGTACGAGCACACAAAAAGGAAATTTATTTTGAAAATTAGAGATGGCACATACAAATTTGCTTAGAACGGCATGGAAATACCGCATATAGGTAGGTATGGTGGACTCATTTGGCACAACTTTTGGTTTAAGAATTTGGATGCACAAGTAGTATTCCTACTTAGTACAAATGGAGGCTAGCAAATAGATTAAGAAGCAACCAACCAAGAAACAAAAATTCACATAAACGAGCATTGAGCATAACTAACACCGAATAATGCACCACAAGTAGGATGTAATTTCATTGCATAATTATTGACTTTCATGCTTGCATAGGGAATCACAAACCTTAACACCAATATTCTTACTAAAGCATAATTACTAACCAACATGACTCACATATTATTATCTCCATATCGCAAAACTATTACAAAGAATCAAGTTTATTTTGTCCAATGACCTTCATGAAAGTTTTTATTATATCCCTCTTGAATATCTATCACTTTGGGACTAGTTTCGTATATTGCAATTGCTTTTGACAAGCTCAAACAAATTTAAGTGAAGAACATGAGCATAACAATTTTTGTTTCTCAAAATAATATAAGTGAAGCATAAGAGAATTTCTTCAAAAATAATAAAGCACACCATGCTAAAAAAGATATAAGTGAAGCACTAGAGCAAATGACAAACTACTCCAAAAAGATATAAGTGAAGATCATGCGGGTGGTTAAGTAAATGGGTAGCTATGTGAGGACTCTCTCTTATTTTAAAAAAACTTTCAGATCTAAGTATTTTATTAAAACAGCAAGCAAAACAAAATAAATGACGCTCCAAGAATAGCACAACTCATGTGACGAAGTAAAAACTTAGGCTCAACCGATACTAACCAATAATTGTTGATGAAGAAAGGTGGGATGCCTACCGGGGCATCCCCAAGCTTAGATGCTTGAGACTTCTTGAAATGTTATCTTGGGATGCCGTGGGCATCCCCAAGCTTGAGCTTTTTTGTCTCCTTAATTCCTTTTATATCACGGTTTCCCTAAATCTTAAAAACTTCATCCACACAAAACTCAACAAGAACTCATGAGATAAGTTAGTATAAATCAATGCAACACCTTATCATTCTCTACTGTAGCAAATCACTAAAATTATTATTCAACATTGCATACTAAATGCCTCTGCATATTTAATACTCCTATCCTCAAATAGAATCATTAAACAAGCAAACATATGCACACAATGCAAACATAACTGCAATCTGTCTAAACAGTACAGTCTGTAAAGAGTGCAATATTCTTTATACTTTCCTAACTCCAAAAATTATGAAAATTTACCACACTGTAGAAAATTTATCATAGCTTACTATGCAAAAAATTTCAACCTTTTATCACATTCTGACTTTTCTAGAGAATTTTTGCAACAGCGATAAACTTTCTGTTTTGAAACAGCGACTCATATACTTGCAAAATAAGCATGGCAAAGGCTATACTTGACATTTTTATTGAAGTAAAAGATGCAAAACATTATTATAGATAGCAGCAAGAAAATCCTAACAAAATAAAAATGACGCTCCAAGCAAAACACATATCATGTGATGAATGAAAATATAGCTCCAAGTAAGGTTACCGATAATGTTGCAGACGAAAGAGGGGATGCCTTCCGGGGCATCCCCAAGCTTAGGGTCTTGTCACTCCTTATTCTCCTCATATCGATATCTCACACAAAACTTGAAAACTTCAATCACACAAAACTTAACGGAACTTCGTGAGATGGGTTAGTATGATAAAGACAAATCATTCACTTGGGTACTGCCAAAGACAAGATTCATAATTGTTCTCACATAATGCCTACTGTACTCTACAATTTTCATAATTTATATTAAGCAATATAAGCCATAGAAACCATAAAACAAGCAAACTATGCATTGCAAACAGAATCTGTCAAAAACAGAACAGCACATAAAGATCTGAATTAAGGTCATACTTATGTAACACCAAAAATTCTGAAAAATTAGGAAAACGTAGAAAATTTGTGTACCCATCAAATGTAAAAAATTCAGAGTTTTTCGAAGCTCCAGTGAATTTAAAAAATTATATTACTGGGCTTAAAAGTTTCTGTTTTTGCACAGAATCAAGTCAACTATCATCCACACTATCCCAAAGGCTTTAGTTGGTACTTTATTGAAATAAAAGCAATAAAACATGATTACTACAGTATCATAACCATGTGAACACACAAAAACAGTAGGTAAAAGTGTTGGGTTATCTCCCAACAAGCGCTTTTCTTTAATGCCTTTTAGCTAGGCATGATGAGTTCAATGATGCTCACATAAAAGATAAGAATTGAAACATAACAAGAGCATCATGAAGCATATTACTAGCACATTTAAGTCTAACCCACTTCCTATGAATAGGGATTTTATGAGCAAACAACTTATGGGAACAATAATTAATTAGCATAGGAAGGCAAAACAAGTGCAACTTCAAAACTTTCAACATAAAGAGAGGAAAATTGATATTATTGAAATAGGTAAAAGCATATGTTTCTCTCTCATAATAATTTTCAGTAGCATCATGAATGAATTCAATAATATAACCATCACATAAAGTATTCTTTTCATGATCCACAAGCATACAAATTTTATTACTCTCCACATAAGCAAATTTATTCTCATGAATAGTAGTGGGAGCAAACTCAACAAAATAACTATCATGTGATTCTTGATTGGCATAATAATATTGAGCATTAAAATCATGATGACAAGTTTCATTGATATCATTAACCTTTATAGCATACATGTCATCACCATAATCATCATAAATAGGAGGCATGCTTTCATCATAGTAAATATTCTCATCAAAACTTGGGGGACTAAAAATATCATCTTCATCAAACATAGCATCCCCAAGCTTATGGATTTGCATATCATTAGCATCATGGATATTCAAAGAATTCATACCAACAATATTACAATCATGCTCATCATTTATTCCAAACATTTTATTGAATTCTTCTTCTATCAATTGAGCACAATTTTCCTTTCCATCATTTTCACGAAAGACATTATAAAGATGAACAATATGATGCAACCTCAATTCCATTTTTTTTATAGTTTTCTTTTATAAACCAAACTAGTGATAAAATAAGAAACTAAAAGATTCAATTGCAAGATCTAAAGATATACCTTCAAGCACTCACCTCCCCGGAAACGGCGCCAGAAAAGAGCTTGATGTCTACTACACAACTTGTTCTTGTAGACTCTTGTTGGGCCTCCAAGCGCAGAGTTTTGTAGAACAGTAGCAAATTTCCCTCAAGTGGATGACCTAAGGTTTATCAATCCGTGGGAGGCATAGGATGAAGATGGTCTCTCTCAAACAACCCTGCAACCAAATAATAAAAAGACTCTTGTGTCCCCAACACATCAAATACAATGGTAAATTGTATAGGTGCACTAGTTCGGCGAAGAGATGGTGATAAAAGTGTAATATGGATAGTAGATATTAGTTTTTGTAATAAGAACAATAAAAAACAGCAAG
Organism: Thinopyrum elongatum; assembly: GCA_011799875.1. NCBI lineage: Eukaryota > Viridiplantae > Streptophyta > Magnoliopsida > Poales > Poaceae > Thinopyrum > Thinopyrum elongatum. The sequence goes on along the minus strand of CM022301.1, from coordinate 508,212,503 downwards.
GTAGCAATTGATAAAACGGAGCACAAACGGTATTGCAATGCTTGAAAATGAGGCCTAGGGTCCGTACTTTCGCTAGTGCAATCTCTCAACAATGTTAATCTAATTGGATCACATAACCATCCCTCAACGTGCGATGAAGAATCACTCCAAAGTTCTTATCTAGCGGACAACATAAGAAGAAATTGTTTGTAGCTATTCTTTCCGATCGATCTATCCAAGAGTTCGTACTAAAATAACACCAAGTTATTCTTTCCGATCGATCTATCAAGAGTTCGTACTAAAATAACACTAAGTTATTTTTTCCGATCGATCTATCAAGAATTCATACTAAAATAACACCAAAGCAAATTCGGATTCATAATACTCAATCCAACACAAAGAACCTCAAAGAGTGCCCCAAGATTTCTACCGGAGAAACAAAAGACGAGAACGTGCATCAACCCCTATGCATAGATTACCCCAATGTCACCTCGGGAATCCACGAGTTGAGTGCCAAAACATATCTCAAGTGAATCAATATAATACCCCATTGTCACCATGGGTATTCATATGCAAGACATATATCAAGTGCTCTCAAATACATAAAAGTATTCAATCCGATAAAACGAAATCTCAAAGGGAAAACTCAATTCATCACAACAAGATAGAGAGGGAGAAAAACCATATGATCCAACTATATTAACAAAGCCTCCGATACATCAAGATCGTGCCATCAAGAACACGAGAGAGAGAGAGAGATTAAACACATAGCTACTGGTACAAACCCTCAGCCCCGAGGGTGGACTACTCCCTCCTCATCATGGTGGCCGCCGGGATAATGAAGATGGCCACCGGAGATGAGTTCCCCCTTCAGCAGGGTGCCGGAACGGGGTCTAGATTGGTTTTTCGTGGCTACAGAGGCTTGTGGCGGCGGAACTTCTGATCTAGGTTACCCCGAGGGTTTTTGGAATATTTGAGAATTTATAGGGCGAAGAGGCGGTGCGGGAGGCCACCGAGGTGGGCACAACCCACCTGGGCGTGCCTGGGGCGGTGGGTTGTGCTCTCCTCGGAGCTCCCCTCTGGTACTTCTTTGGCCCACCGGTGTCTTCTGGTCCAGAAAAAATCTCCAAAAAGTTTCGCTGCATTTGGACTCCGTTTGGTATTGATTTTCTGCGATGTAAAAAAAAGCAAAAAACAGCAACTGGCACTGGGCACTATGTCAATAGGTTAGTCCCAAAAAATGATATAAAGTTGCTATAAAATGATTGTAAAACATCCAAGAATGATAATATAACAGCATGGAACAATAAAAAATTATAGATACGTTGAAGACGTATCAGGCGCAAAGGGAGGGGCGTTGTAGCCATGCTTGGCTGTCGCTGGAGGTTGACTTCCAAGGACCATCCGGCTGGCCGGATCGCAGCTCTTGGTCGGCTTGTGCTGGGGAGCCGGTCGGGAGTGAGCCGGCTTGAGGGGCCATGCTGGCCCCAATGTTTTTGAAGAGGATCCGGGTTTCGTTGCCTGCCCGGGGGCCATCCCCCCGAAAACTGGATAATGTTCTCTGAATATTCCTTTGAAAATGTTCCCTTGGGGCCAACAAATATTTCTTGGGAGATGTTCCCTAAAGTGTAAAAAAAATATTTGTTGAATAATGTTTCTTGGGGTCAACAAAATTTCCTTGGAAAAAATGTTTACTAAATTTTGAATAAAAAATGTTCCTTGAATAATGTTCCCTCAATAATGTTCTCAATAAAATCAAAAAAAATGTTCTTCAAATTAAATAATGTTCTCTGAAGTATAAAAATTCTTCAAGTCAAATAATATTTTCTCGGCATCAACAATTAATGTTACTTGAAAATATGTTCAATGAATAGTGTTCTCTAAAATAATGATAACTGTATAATGTTCCCTGAATAATATTTCTTGGAAAATGTTCCCTGAATAGTGTTCTCTAAAATGATGATAAACTGAATAATGTTCCCTAAATAATGTTTGTTGGAAAATGTTCCCTGGTGTTCCCTCAAGTCTAAAAAAAATGTTCTTTGAATAATATTCGCTCAATAATGTTCTCAAAAGTCTTAAAATGTTCTTCGAATGAAAATATCAAGCTTGAAGTATAAAAAAGTTCTTCAAGTTAGAAAATGTTCCTCGGCATCAATAAGAATGGTACCTGAAAGAAAATCCCTGAATAAATGGTCTCTATAATAATGATGTTCCCTAAAGTCTAAAAGTTATTTGGGAAAATTAATGTTCCGTTGAGTCGAAAGTTTGTTCAGTGTTCCCTAGGAACGAGGTCCCAAGGAAGACAAAAAATTGTATCTTGTAAAGCTATGCATCAGCAGTGTTATGTTCATCGCATTGTGTTTGCTCCTGTAAACCTATGGACTAGACCACAAAATGTAATTACAATAGAGCTACAAAGTTGTTTGGTCCAGTTATCAAAAAACTGGAAAACATTTATGTGCAACAAACACATATATGAAGAAGAGATGCTGTTCAGAAATCATATTGTAATACAAAATAGTACTGGTGACACGATTCTGAGAAATGTATTGTAAGGTGAAAAACATTTAGTACAAACCCAAAGAAAAAGATTAAACAGTTGGGAAAATTCTCCTCATAATGATTGTAGTTTTAGGGGCAGACCGGGGAAGAGTGATTTCCACACAAGAGAAAAGAGGGGTGCTTAAAAGTTTTTCAAACATGTGACAGCTGACTTTATAACTACTTCTGGTGCACATTCATGGGCCAATTGGACAGATCCATTTTAGAAGCTGGAAGTGTCTACTTTCTGCACATAACTAACGCGCTTCTTCCTCTTCTTGGTTGAAACATCTTCTTGAAGTCCCTCGAAGCCTTCTTCATTGATGTATCACTTCGCCAGTTTGTAAGCAACAACCTGCCGAAATTGAGGAAAAATTTCCTGATACAAATGAAAAGGTGAACAACACATTAAGCATGACAAAAAATACAGTTCACCAATTGCTTTCATCTAAAAAATATATAACAACAACGATAAAATAATTCTCCCAATGAAACCAAACAGAGCATGCGAACAAAGTACATGCTTGCCTATACAGATAACTGATAGATGCCCCACTGACTTATGCAACCAACGTACGGTACATGCTTGGCTAAGAAACATCAAACTCGCTTAAAACAATTAAATACAAGATAAGTGCAATTTTGATAGATGCGTGCTCACACGACAAGAAACATATGAACAGATAGAAACTGTCAGTACTAGACATCACACACAACTCTCACATAACAAGATGAAACATTTCACATGCTGGTTAAAATATTGATAGGTGCTTGCTTCTCGACAAAATACATCCTAACAAGTGCCCATGATGCTGCTACACATTAAAGAAACTAACAAAACATATAATCAAGAGATGAGGACTTCTGCATAGTGCTACAGAAACACACCTATCATCATCAACATCAATACACACACAAAAATCCCAAGGGCAAGCACATGAACAGACAACCCTCTACCATCATCATGCTGCATTCATACCCTGAATCCAAATTCTGAAGGCAACCCTCTTGTCTAGCCTCAGATTCACCCAAATCAGAACGAAAAATCGCTCCACCGCTGCCACCAAAACCTCCTACAAACCCTAGAAACACTGGACCGACACAAACGGGACAAAAATCGCCTCGATCTGGCGGTACCACACACAGAGAAAACGATCCAGCGTGACAAGAACACAGCGGGGGGAATTGGGGCGTTACCTTGAAGATGCCGAACTTGACGGAACCCTAGACGACGCTGGCCTTGACGGAACTCTAGACGACCCCGACCTTGACGAAGCCTAGACGACGCCGAACTTGACGGAACCCTATACGACGCCGGCGCCGACGACGGAGGCACTGACCACCTGCAAATAAACATCCATCGCGACGACGTCAGCCAGATCTGATCGGCGATGCCTGGGGGGGGGGGGGGGGGGGGGCGTCAGCTGCTTACGAGGGCGGCGGTCTCTTGCCGAAGTGGGATCCCCGGAGGAAAAAGCAGATGAAGAGGGAGGAAGAAGGATGCGGCACGAGGAAGGAAGGGGGAGGCGTCTCTGGAGCGACGAAAGAAAGGAATAGTCAAGGAAGAAAACGAGACAGCGAACAGGTAATAAAAAGGCCGGCCCAAATCAGGTGAAGGGGTGTGCGGCGCCTCGACACTTATGCGTCAAATAGGAATTTCCTGGCCGCATGCCGCTGACCGATGCATGGCGATTGATTAACAAGCGAGGAGTAGTTGGGTGCAGTGTACGGCGCGAGATTAGCAGCAGCGGGACAACCGTCACGGCAAACAAAGCGAACAAATTGCACGAGCGAGACTAGCATCCGTTTCGCCTGAAGCTTTTTCTGCACAGCGCACGCGTATAGGCCAGCCCAATAACATGTTCTTTTTGTTTTAAATTTTTTTCTTTCGTTTTTCTTTGATTTCTTTCATGGTATTTCTTTTCTTTCTCATTTTTCTTCTTTTTCTCCTCAATGTTTTATTTATTGGTTTTCAATGGTTTTTCTTTTATTTTTCTTTGTTTCTTTCTCGGTATTCACTATTTTTCATTCTCTTGCACTTGTTTCTTCTGGTTTTTTTTTGCTTTGGTTTTTTTGGTTTATTTTTTGGCTTACATAGAGTTTTTTTTCTTTGTGTGTTTTTCATTCTATACTTTCCGTATACGTCAAGAAGATTTTCGTAATACACATTTAATATTTTTGTATATACATTTTAAACATTTTTTATAAACAAGATTAATATCTTTTGAATAAACGGTCAATATTTTTTCTATACACATTTTAACATTTTCAAATGCTTGATTAATATGTTTTTTAATACAAGATTAACGCTTTTTAATACATGGTCAATATTTTTTTCTTTACACACGTAACATTTTTCAAATGCAAGATTAATATTTTCTTAATACATGAACAATGTTTTTTTCTGTACACAATTAACATTTTTCAAAAGCTTGAATAACATTGTTCAAATACTTGTTTAACATTTTTTAAATACATGATCAATTTTTTTTGTGCACATTGTTTTTGTATATATTTTTTGTATACATGAGAAACAGTTTATCTACACAAATTTAACATTTTTTAAATGCATGATTACCAGTTTTATCTAAAGTGTTTTTGTAATATATTTATTTAGAATATTTGGAAGGAAAAGAAAGAAAGAAAATAATGTAAAAAAAAAGGAAAAAAACGAGGCGTGGCCTCCCGCGAGCTGGTGCCGGTTAAAGGCATTTCTACCATCTGGCGCACACCCCCGTCCGAGCTGGGCCTGCCAATTGACATGTTTTTTCCTTTCCTGCTAGCTTCAAAAAAAGATGCAGCGAAGGGGTTCGGGACATAACCACTGCAACCACTATACCACCTTCACACTTCTGCTTGGTATCTTCTTTTCTCCTTTTTACTCTTTCTCCAGTTCGCTGTGAATCAAAAGGTCACATTTCTTTTTCTTCTTTTCTTACATACGTGAACTTTTTCAAATTCCTAAACGTTTTATAATTCATGATTTATTCTTCAAAAATGAAGAACTTTTCAAAATCATGATTTGTTACAAAATCCATGCGCCTTTTTTTCAAATTTGTAAAATTTCCTACAAAGCTGATGAACTTTTCTTTTCAAATTAGTTTACTCTTTTTAAAAATCGATGTACTTTTTAAAAATTGATGAACTTACTTCAAATTCGATGAAACTTTTTTTGGAAACTGATGAACATTTTTTCAAAATTAATGAACTTTTTTCCAAAATCAATGCATTTTTTACATGAACTTTTCCCAAAATCGATGAAGATTTTTCAAATTTCTGAACTTTTTCTTCAAATATGATGAACTGTTTTTCAAAATCGATGAACCTTTCAAATTTACAATTTCCTTTTCTTCAAATAATTCAAAAATCTAAGTGTAAATAGCGCGCCGCTGTTGTTCTTATACTATTGGCTCCATTATCTGTCGTTGCAATCAAATAGTTCAGTGGTTAGCCAAGCTCGTACGAGACTTCTACGTTCGAGTTCGAATCCTGTAGAGAGCAACACATGACATACTTTCATCCTTGATAAACTTCTAAAAGTGTTTTTTTAAGAGAAAAATGACATGCTAGGGAAGTCGTTTTGGTTTAATATTTATACATCTCAAACCGATCCATGTCACAAGAAGGGTTTTATATTAACACACATCTGGAAACAACCTAGCACAATAATGGAACAACCGTAGACACACATGGTCCATGAAGCATCTTTAGGAATAATACAAGCAGGCATTCAGAGGAGGAACCAGTTCAGCCCTTGAGTTCAGAAAATGAGCAGAAGTGACACTACAACGACATGCTCCGACTGCATCCAAGCAAGAGATGCAGCTAATTGCATAAATAAAGAGTTCATATGGACAGGACACGGGCAGACGCATGAGGCACAATCAATCCTGGTATTGTAGACGAAACACGGTAATTTTCCGGTGCTAGCTTGGATTTAGTCCAAGGATGAAGCAGACAGCTCAACCGTGCACCCCCAGCTGGAAATGTAAACCTGCATACACAACACAAGACAATGAGAGCCCAGCAGCAGTTACTTGCCTTGCCTTGACAAGGCAGGCAAGCCAATCCGGATCTGGAGAAACACTCGATGGTCTAAGGATTTGTGCAAAAGCATTATATTGATAAGCGTCACATGTCACCTCATCTAAAATCACAACTCCTTTAGTTTTGAATAACGAGGAAGTTTTAAGTTACTGGGATTGACCCATGATTCTATTATTTTCCTCACGTATCCCGCAGAATCCCCTCCTTTCCGAATGAAAAAGAAAAGAAAAACAGAGACTTTCCGAATGAAAAAGAGAAGAAAAACATAGAGATATCACTGGGATAAAGCTCAAAGGATGAAGGAGCATGTTCTCAATGAATACATGAAAATTGAATACATGTTTTCTTTCACCGCCCCTATTTATGCAATGACAAGGTTGGTCGACACGGAAGAGCCATGTCTCCATTTCATCTATGAAATGTGCACAAAATCCAACATAAAATGTAGCTGTTGTTGTTTGTCATTTGTAGGTCTTAACTTGAACATGGTTGCTGATTTTATTTAGTTATAATAGGTAATATAGTCCAAGTGATTAATGAAGTCCCTGGCCATATCAGCCCCAATGATGATAGTGAAGTCACTGAAATGAGAAGTAAATGCTTTCGAAAGTTCTTTCCAGGTCAAGATGATTTCAAAACCATCAAGAAAGAATTTGCTGATTTTGCTCTTTTCATGAATGCCCTTGAAAATCCAGATTCAATTGAAGAAAGAGCTGAGTTTGAACATACGCAATGGTGGGGAGCACAAGGCTGTTAAAAAATTTAGCCTTGAGGTTCTTGGGCAGCCGGCTTCTTCCTCTTGTTGTGAGAGGGATTGGAGAAAATACGGTTTTATCCATAGCTCTGAAGGAAACAAGCTCACTCCTGCTCGAGCTGCCGATTTAGTGTTCACACACAACAACTACCGCCTACTTTCAAGGCGCTCTCAACCAAATCAAAGTGGGCCAAGCCGAATGCGAGACATTGGAGGAGAGATGGAGTTGAGAGTTTTACTGGTGTTGGCATGCTTGAAGGTGCAGATCCTTCACTTGATGAACCAGATTTAGAGGAAGAGATATAGATTCTCTCACTTGACTCTTGACCTTCAGTCCTTCACTCCTTCAGGCTTCAGCTTATTTAATTTATGTTTCTACCATGTTATATAATGTACTTCTGAGCTGTTAAGACTGTGAGCCTTTGAACCGTTCAACTATGTGGCCACCTGGGTCTTTTTAGCTCCGATTTGGCTATTTATCATGTTCTTACTTTGACTATGTGCTGTTGTCAATTTGTCATGTTGTGTGCTGCTGTGGAATCTGTGGTTTGTATTTGTAATATTGCGTCACACTGGGAGTTGAAATTGCCAAACCATACTACATTTGGGGGGCCAAATAGCATTGGAGAGTTAATTCAATCATTGAGCACTTGAAAAAGGAGAAAATAAATGGGGCGATATTCTGATCTCATCTTAGTTTCTCATTAACATTTTTGTCTTTAACTCTACATTACATCGCATATTTTTTAAAAAAATTATATATACTCGCCGTATCCCCGATTCCCTGTATGAAAATGCCGTATCCCGTGTCCCCGTATGCGTATCGCGGTGCCCATGTCTCTGTATCCATGCTTTTTAGATGGTAACCCCACATTCTCCATCAACCTCTGAACCTTACCACACCTTCAGCAGACATTTGCTCCTTTCAAAGAACCTCTTTTTCAGAGGTTATGCCCCATTCAATGATGTGCTCACACTTCAGTAAAACATTTGCTGCTTTTTCATATTTTACACCCGCGAATACTAATACAGGACAGCTTTACTTGTGCGTTTTTTCAATATAAAGTATCTAACTATGTGGGGCTAGTATTTTTGTACATAGTTTTCTTAAAGGCCGACTGTACCACCATCTAAATTTCAGTTTGAAACATACCTCGGATGCACATCACGTGCTGAATTCTAGCAAATAATAGATACCTAGAAGAAGAAAATTAAAGAAGGATGGTATTTTGCTGACACCATGGGTGTTGTCCTTAAAAGGTGATAGCAGCACATCATAATATGCACCAATGTTTGACCGCATGAAATCCAAACATCAGTCCGTGTTTACTGTGAAGCACCAACTGAATAGGGGTTAGTTGCTATCACTATTGATGGTAGTTGCCACAAGGATTTGGCTCCTGAGCTCTTATTTTTACCCGGGGAATGTTTTTAAAGGATAAAGTAAGTAGGAACCTATACTAAGACACTGATTGCCGTAGTGTGATGGCAGGCGTGCTTTACAACAGAGCATGGGTCGCGGGTTCTATCCCTAACCTCATCATTTTACCTTTTTTTTTTTTTTTGCATACAACTAGTAAAAATTAAGAAGAAACACTGAAAGTGATGCCTCTAGGAGTCAAGCCCTCAATCTGAAGGCAAACACAAGCCTCCCGAAACAATTCACCAGAGCCAGCTATGTGATATATACTGAATATGGCAGTTAATTATATACTAGTTAATAACTCCGATTCAAATTAACTCAGGAAACTTTAAGATAGTAAGTGTTGTAGTGCGCTTACCAGAGGGGGTCAGTAAACATGGTTAACATCGGTAATCCTGGTAAATCGGTCGGTAACCGAATCCTTGGTTGCCATTGCCTGAGTGCGCACCATAGGAATATGATATACCTGCAGGGTGTTGCTGTGAATTCCCATGGAGGCTGGCTCCCCACCAGTTGTTGAAGTATGGATGGGGTGCCTGTAAACAACAACTTTTAATTAATTTAAATGTAGGTAACAGGACAAAAGCAGTACAGCATAGTAGACATAAATAATTACATCTTTGTAACCTATTATATGAAAATGAATTAAATTCAAACTTATGCGATATTTTAGTTCCTTTTGGAGTTCTTAGCATTGTTTATAAACATGGTGTCCATGATTTCTTGATCCTTCTAATCATATAACACAAGGAAATTGTCTTTTTTACAGCTGCAGGTCAAATAAGGACATGGGATCGTATCATAAGCTTCGGAAAAAAAAAATACCACATGAGGTGCTGTCTGCTGCTCCGGCAGTAGTGTCTGCTGCCACAGGGATTGATAATTGCCGTAGCTACTTAGGTTAGGGGCTGGGGCCGCCGGTGCATACACAGGGTTGCAGGGTCCAGTGAACATGTTGAAACATTGTGGCAGCGGCTGCAGTGGCACATCCTAATTACTGTTGCTGTATGATGACAAAAAATGGACGCATGGGAAACCATGCATATGAAATACAGCATACCGGATTGTTTTGAGGGGGGCATGGTGAGTACCCACCGTAGCCAGGCTGCTCCCACCTGTTGAAGCATAGTTGTGGAGGCTGGAAATGACACATCGTAATTAATCTTGGTCTATGGCACATACAAAACAAGACATACTGGATTCAGCATACCATATTGTTTTGATCAGGACGGGCCTGTGAGCTAAAAACATTCTGTACAGTACTCTGAGCTCCATCTTGTGCATGGTCGACTTTCTTAGCCGATAGCCTGAGGGACAGCAAAACCAATTATACGAAAGAGCTCCAAACATGAGCAAAAACGAATTAGCAATAGCTTTCAGAATATTCAATGGTATGGTTTTTTAAACAGATAATCATCGCACAGATCTTCAAAGAAAAGAGTTTTCATAACAGAGTAGGAAACCTGCCTTGGACGTTTGTTTTCAGGTTTGTAGGAATCAGGCTCACCGACACAGATCTACAGACACAAGAGAGGAATCTTTAGCAGATGGGAATTCTTTGAAATATGAAAAGTAGCACATGATAGAAAATACTTACAGCTGTATTATTTGGCTCATTTGCAGAGCTGCCTGTCTGTGCGATCTGAATTGCTGAGACTTTAATGCCTGCAAAAGACAGATAAGCTCATAAGCAATGCCATAGTCATAAACAGGGCTTCAGTAGTGCTGAAGCTATTTTATTTTTGCGGACTCAGATGGAGTGCAAAATAGCACGCAGCTTGTAAATATCCGCACGCCCATGCATCGAACCATTTGAATTCTTAGATAAGCATCTGCACTGTAAGTTGATAAAATCTAGCTGCCCAGCACAGATTAGGATTGGATTCTACACAGTGTAAGTATGAATCAGCAAAGAGTAGACCCTTAAGCGTCTTGTATCTATCGTACAAAAACAATTTATACTAGATTAAGATATAACCATAAAGGCAAGGTTAAAAGAAAACAAGATAGCCCTATTATTCACAGCAGAAACCACAAAGAGTGACATATGTAGCTCTAAACACCCTACAAAGATATGTATTGCGTGGAGCGTAAAAGGGTCTAAGCAGCAGCAAGATAATTCGGTAACCGCATTGCGCGTAGCCACTGAAAGGGTCACAAGCAAGTTGATAACAAGAGAAGGTCAACAATTACCTGGAGTCATTTTCAGATGGTTCACCAATGCGCAGGGAACGAATAGTTGCCGCGAAGGAGAATATGTTCCAAAAGGGTGTGCCCCAGGTGTTTCCACTTTCAGTGTCTTCTCCGCAAGGTCAACAGCAACCACCCATCCATATGAATCAGTCAATTTCCTGGATGACTTGAGGTAAAGGATGTCATTACCATCGGTGCTAAGGGTGGGGCAAGCCGAGTACATGTTCTTGAATGTCAAGCTCCCAGCGGATTCATTCCTTTGTCCAGACAGTAACGCCGAAGCCGCTAAGTCGTCGACCAAAATGTCATCAACATCAATAATGATTCCCTTGAGCCAACAGTCAGACCCAATCTCCCTAGTCCATGTCATGGCACTCCAACCATTCATTGAGCGCTGCGTCTTGGGCTTGATCTCCGCATGTTTGCGCTTGATGAACTTGATCAAGTCAGAATCATAGAGCGCATCCTTGCTCCTGGGGTCAGACGGCTTTTCGGGAGGAACATCTACAATCTCTGTTACAATCACACGGTGTTCCATCTCAACAAACTTGATCAGACCATTGACACAGGCGACATCCCGATAACCCCTGACGCTAGCTCCCGGGATTAATTGCTGCGAAATCTCTTGCCTGTTTCCAGGCAATGGCTCAGGCAATGGGATGAAGCGCGCCTGAAGGGGTTCTTGAAGTACATCACACACCAGCATGCCTAGCAGGAAATCAACCCATACCAGCACGCCATCTCGGAGCAGCATCACCTTGTCGGGTGTAATCGTAGAGACCCCGGGACATGGATTGAGCAGGTCATTAGTCCTCCATGTTCTATCCTCAGACGAGTAGATGTGAAGTTGGTAATCCTTCAAGGTCACCGCGTCAGAGAGTCCAATCAGGAGATAATGGCCCCCATCACCGCGGGGCACGATTCCGAAATCGCTAACTCTTCTCAGCCTATTATCATCGGGAACCGGGACGCTTTCAAGGGACGGGGACTTGGGGTCGCCCTTGTAGATGAAGTATTCATAATCGTCGTCGCCGGAAGCAAAGAAGGTGCGGACAAGAACGAATCGGCCCTCCGCGCCGACCACGTGTGGCTGAACTTCCAACTCGGTGTCCTCGGGGTCGGAGATGGGGAGCTTGAAGCAATGGAATGTGTAGAAGGACACCGCCGGCGGGTCAGCGATCCAGAAGGTGACCTCCACGGTATGGTTGGCCCTCGATTGGGCTGTGGCCGTGGTGTCGTTCCTGCTGGCGGCGACGTACGCCTCCTGAGCGAGGAGAATCGACGCCGGCCAGGGGGAGGCGTCGCCAGGGGATTTGACCGAGGCGCGGTCGGCCGTCGATCCGGACGCCATCCGAGTTTCGGATTTCGGCCGGTTGTGGGGGATTGAAGGAGGCGCTAGGGGATTTGGGAACTAGGGTTACCTATCCGCTCCTCTCTTTTTTTCCGCGAGCAAACTTGTACCGAAACGAAGAACAGGGGGCGATTTTTTGTTTCGAGAGCGATTGGAACAGGGGGCGGAGAAGCGTTTCCCAAACTTGTACCGGTAGATGCCAACTCTCCTCCTGCGGGACAACCAACGCCCGGCGGACAGGGCCCACGTCCACGTGTGCGATGTAGCATGTTAGGAATAAATTAATGGTTCCTCAAAAAAAGGAATAAAATTAATTATAGGATATAATATAATTATTAAAGAAGAACGCCAATATCTGCCAAATTCTCAGCGAACGGTCAACTTGAAATGTAATTTTAACTCAACTTGTTGATTTTATAGAAATTGCCATGATGAAGAGAAAACTGGCATCTAGCACACAAAAAAATGTCAACAAATTTTTTTTTTTGACATCCGCATGATCTTGATACAATAAGGCGTCATTTGGTTGCAGTGGATCCCGGGGGATCCCCGCCTTATCCCTGGGGAAGAAGCCACGGGTCAATTTCACCCGAGGCAGCCCACGGCGGGGGGACCCCTTCCCTTTCCACGGCCCTTCCTCGGGAGCGTTTTCTTGATCTCTTCAGGTCAGGAAGGAAATCCTCCAGAAGCGGTGACGCAGACGCGATCCTCCCGAGCTTCTCCCTCCGGCGACCTCCCGCCCCTCCGGCCAAGAGCTTCGCCCTCCGCCGGAGACATCAACCACATCCCTCCTTCTCCTGCCAAGATCCTCTGCCCGGTGATGGCGATGGCTCAGAGGTCCGTTTCTACTTCCGCCGAGATTGACTGCCCCTCGTGGCTCCTGTCTCCTTCGACGAACAGCAATGAGTTAGCTAATCGGAATCTTGGAGCTCTACCACCATTTGTCAAATTAACAATGAGCACAACCTCTTCCTTCCGCTCCTCTCACCTAGATGATGTAGATTTCATTGCTTCAGTTTTTTGTTTCCCGGTTTGGGCTTCCCAGGTCTCACCGTCCGCCAAATGATGATGTTGATTTTCCACGGGATTTTAGTTTGCACAAGATGATTTCACCCGGGGGGAGCTCTTGGGAATAGCTTCCCTAGCATCCAAATGAAGCCTAACTGTGGGGGCGTTTTCTGGGACCTCCCCGGGGAACGTTCCCGGTTAACATTTCTTCTAAGGAATAATCTTTGTTTATAAGCTACCGCATTAAGATCAGCAAGCGTTTATGTATTGAAGTCTTGTTCATCTACTACTCCACTATATCCACAACTAGAGCTCTTGCAGGATTTAGCTATCAAATGTGACCTAGTATAAAAAAAAGGAAAGTCCACATGGAATAACCCATCTATAATACTTAAATAGTTCATCCCCACTACCATGTTTCTCTTGACATGCAGCCCATCCACATCAGCAGCTCTAAACATGCCTATGCGTGTGTTCACTAGTAGAAAAACGACCTTACGTTCGCCTCATTAGTCCCGGTTCCAACGGCTAGGGCGCGGGCATCATTAGTCCCGGTTCGTGGCGTACCTCTAGTCCCGGTTTGTATAACCAACCGGGACTACAGAGATCACTATATATAGTGCTTAGTCCAGCCCAAGCCCAAGCTCTCTGTTTTTCCCCTTTCTCTCCTCTGTTCTTCCCTTTGCTCGAGCTCACCTCCATTTTTGCCAAAGATTTGTCAAGATTTGAAGGCACCCCATCCATCCAAGTATTCACAAAGGTTAGCAACTTTGTCCTTTCATCTCTCATTGCTAGATTAGCTCGTGCAATACTCTATAAGTATAGTGATTTGTGGGTTTTAGTTTGGGAGTAATTATATATGGGAGTTATATTTGATTTATATGCAATTTGAGCTTAAATTAACTTCTTAGTTTGCATATGTAGGTGTGGTTTACTTAGTGTCTTCCCGTCCCGTCCTAACCACCGTCGATCGCCCGCATCGTCCCGTCGCCGGCACTACCTTGGTGAGCCTCTTGTTCTTATCCTTTTTATAAATAAATAAAAATCATATTTGTCTGATTTAGATAGTTACTTGTATAATTTTCTTACCCGTACGTTGTTTGTTATACATGGTGGCATGGTTTTGATATCCGTCCCCATCGGCCCTCGTCCGGTTTATGATTCGGATGTGGTACATATATTCTCTTTTATAACTATTTGTTATATTTCGTGTTTATGACAATTATGCCCATCAAGTTGACATAGATATTTTTATTTAGGAGGTATGTGAACCGGAAATTACAACCGACCCTCTTGTCGAGAAGTTAAATTTAGTTGAAAAAGAAAATGAGTATTTGAAAGAAAAATTGAAAAGAATTGAAGAAGAGAAGATGAAACTGGAGTTGTATGTTGCCGATGTCGTCGATGATCACAAGATCAAGATGGATGTAATGCGCTTGAAGATTAGAAAGATTAGAAAATATGCCGTTAATAAAGAGGCTTGGTATCACTATGATGTTGGATCAATTGTTACCTTAGTTACGATCTTGATCGCATTTGTTTTTGCATTTAAATGCTTTAGCTAGAGAGTTTGTATGTTATTTTATGAGAATAAGTGTGTATGAACTTGTATTAATTTGGTCTTTTCGGTGTTGTGTAATCAAGATGAGCCGGCAATGGATGTACGATGACCGATGCTCTCCCCAGTTCATTAATGGCGTGCATACTTTTCTGGTTGCGGCTGAGGCAAACAAGCGGGCGAATGGTTTTATGTGTTGTCCATGTGCTGTCTGTAAGAATGATCATAATTACTCTAACTCAAGAACCATTCACGTCCACCTGTTTACGTCCGGTTTCATGTCCGGCTATAACTGTTGGACCAAGCACGGAGAAAGAGGGGTCCTAATGGAAGAGAATGAAGAAGAAGAGGATGATGACAGCTATCCTGACCATGGGTTCCCTGAATACGATGGTACAACAATGGGGGAAGAAGCTGAAGAAGAGGCATCAGATGAGCCCGCTGATGATCTTGGTCGGGCCATTGCCGATGCAAAGAGAAACCGCGCAAGTGAAAAGGAGAAGTTGAAGTTGCAGCGCATGTTAGAGGATCACAAGAAATCGTTGTACCCAAATTGCGAAGATGACAAGAAAAAGTTGGGTACCACACTGGAATTGCTCCAATGGAAGGTAGAGAATGGTGTATCTGACAAGGGATTTGAAAAGTTGCTGATAATGTTAAAGAAGATGCTTTCAAAGGACAACGAATTGCCCGACAGTACGTACGAAGCAAAGAAGGTTGTCTGCCCTCTAGGATTAGAGGTGCAGAAGATACATGCATGCCCTAATGACTGCATCCTCTACCGCGATGAGTACAAGGATTTGAATGCATGCCCGGTATGCGGTGCATTGCGCTATAAGATCAGCCGCGATGACCCTGGTGATGTTGAGGAAGAGCACCCCAGGAAGAGGATTCCTGCCAAGGTGATGTGGTATGCTCCTATAATACCACGGTTGAAACGTTTGTTCCAAAACAAAGAGCATGACAAGTTGATGCGATGGCACAAAGAAGACCATAAGAAAGACGGGAAGTTGAGAGTACCCGCTGATGGGTCGCAGTGGAGAAAAATCGAGAGAAAGTGGGAGGACTTTGCAGATGACGCAAGGAACGTATGGTTTGGTTTAAGTGCAGATGGCATTAATCCTTTTGGGGAGCAGAGCAGCAATCATAGCACCTGGCCTATGACTCTATGTATCTATAACCTTCCTCCTTGGTTGTGCATGAAACGGAAGTACATTATGATGCCAGTGCTCATCCAAGGCCCCAAGCAACCCGGCAACGACATTGATGTGTACCTAAGGCCATTAGTTGAAGAACTTTTACAGTTGTGGAACAAAAAGGGTGTAGGTGTGTGGGATGAGCACAAACAGCAGGAATTTGACCTGCGAGCATTGCTGTTTGTAACCATCAATGATTGGCCTGCTCTTAGTAACCTTTTGGGACAGACAAACAAGGGATACCATGCATGCATGCACTGTTTAGATGATACCGACAGTATATATTTGGATAAATGTAAGAAGTGTTGGGAAATGTTGCATGGAAAACAAAAAAATTCTAAGCACACGCAAGATCTATCCATGGAGATGCATAGCTACGAGAGGGGGAGAGCATCTTCATACCCTTGAAAATCGCTAAGCGGAAGCGTTTATCAACACGGTTGATGTAGTCGTACACCTTCATGATCCGTCCCGATCAAGTACCGAACGTACGGCACCTCCACGTTCAGCTCGATGACGTCCTCGCCTTCTTGATCCAGCAAGACGGCGAAGTAGCAGTGAGTTCCGGCAGCACGACAGCGTGGTGACGGTGTTGGTGAAGAACAATCTCCGGAGGGCTTCGCCTAAGCACTACGGAAACTATGACAGAGGATAAACTAGAGGGGACGGGGTTGCTGGCACACGGCTTGGTGAATCTTGATGTGTTCCAGGTGCTAGCCCTGCCCCTCTATTTATATGTTGAGCCCTGGGGTCGTAACTTGGAGAAAGAGCCTCCTCAAAGTCGGTTTTGCCCGCAAGGAAGAGTCCTTCTCGGACTTCCAGGACCAGACGCCATAATCCTTGGCGTCTGGCCCAGACGCCATGGGCCTCGGCGTCTGGCCCAGGGCCAGACGCCAGGGTCTCCGGCATTTGGCCCCCTGGCCTCCGCAAAACTCCTTTTGCACCGACCTAAAGCCCCGTGGACTTTACCCCTTGGCCTAACCATATCATCCTATATATCAATCTTTACCTCCGAACCATTCCGGAGCTCCTCGTCATGTCCGTGATCTCATCCGGGACTCCGAACAACATTCGGTCACCAACATACATAACTCATATAGTAATATATCATCAACGAACGTTAAGCGTGCGGACCCTACGGGTTCGAGAACTATGTAGACATGACCGAGACACCTATCCGGTCAATAACCAATAGCGGAACCTGGATGCCCATATTGGCTCCTACATATTTTATGAAGATCTTTATCGGTCGAACTGTTATGACAACATACGTAATTCCCTTTGTCCATCGGTATGTTACTTGCCCGAGATTCGATCGTCGGTATCTCTATACCTAGTTCAATCTCGTTACCGGCAAGTCTGTTTACTCGTTCCGTAATACATCATCTTGTAACTAACTCCTTAGTCACTTTGCTTGCAAGGCTTCTTATGATGTGTATTACCGAGAGGGCCTAGAGATACCTCTCCGATACTCGGAGTGACAAATCCTAATCTTGATCTATGCCAACTCAACAAATACCTTCAGAGATACCTGTAGAGCATCTTTATAATCACCCAGTTACGTTGTGACATTTGATAGCACACAAGGTATTCCTCCGGTATCCGGGAGTTGCATAATCTCATAGTCGAAGGAACATGTATTTGACATGAAGAAAGCAATAGCAATAAACTGAACGATCATTATGCTAAGCTAACAGGTGGGTCTTGTCCATCACATCATTCTCGTAATGATGTGATCCCGTTATCAAATGACAACACATGTCTATGGTTAGGAAACCTTAACCATCTTTGATCAACGAGCTAGTCTAGTAGAGGCTCACTAGGGACACGGTATTTGTTTATGTATTCACACATGTATTTAAGTTTCCGATCAATACAATTCTAGCATGAATAATAAACCTTTATCATGAATAAGGAAATATAAAATAACAACTTTATTATTGCCTCTAGGGCATATTTCCTTCAGTCTCCCACTTGCACTAGAGTCAATAATCTAGTTCACATCGCCATGTGATTAACACTCATAGTTCACATCGCCATGTGACTAATACCCAAAGAGTTTACTAGAGTCAATAATCTAGTTCACATCGCCATGTGATTAACACTCATAGTTCATATCACCATGTGACTAATACCCAAAGAGTTTACTAGAGTCAATAATCTAGTTCACATCGCCATGTGATTAACACTCATAGTTCACATCGCCATGTGACTAATACCCAAAGAGTTTACTAGAGTCAATAATCTAGTTCACATTGCCATGTGATTAACACCCAAAGAGCACTAAGGTGTGATCATGTTTTGCTTGTGAGAGAAGTTTAGTCAACGGGTCTGCCACATTCAGATCTGTATGTATTTTGCAAATTTCTATGTCTACAATGCTCTGCATGGAGCTACTCTAGCTAATTTGCTCCCACATTCAATATGTATCCAGATTGAGACTTAGAGTTATCTGGATTAGTGTCAAAGCTTGCATCGACGTAACCCTTTACGACGAACTCTTTATCACCTCCATAACCGAGAAACATTTCCTTAGTCTTCTTAGGTTACTAAGGATAATTTTGACCGCTGTCCAGTGATCTACTCCTGGATCACTATTGCATCCCCTTGCCAAACTCATGACAAGGCACACAACAGGTCTGGTACACAGCATGGCATACTTTATAGAACCTATGGCTGAGGCATAGGGAATGACTTTCATACTCTCTCTATCTTCTGCAGTGGTCGGGCATTGAGTCTGACTCAATTTCACACCTTGTATCACATGCAAGAATCCTTTCTTTAACTGATCCATTTTGAACTTCTTCAAAATCTTGTCAAGGTATGTACTCATTGAAAGTCTTATCAAGCGTCTTGATCTATCTCTATAGATCTTGATGCCCAATATGTAAGTAGCTTCACCGAGGTCTTTCATTAAAAAAATTCTTATTCAAGTATCCTTTCATGCTATCCAGAAATTCTATATCATTTCCAATCAACAATATGTCATCCACATACAATATCAGAAATGCTACAGAGCTCCCACTCACTTTATTGTAAATACAGGCTTCACCGTAAGTCTGTATAAAACCATATGCTTTGATCACCTCATCGAAGTGTATATTCCAACTCCGAGATGCTTGCACCAGTTCATAGATGGATCACTGGAGCTTGCACACTTTGTCAGCACCTTTAGGATCGACAAAACCTTCTGGTTGCATCATATACAACTCTTCTTTAAGAAATCCATTAAGGAATGCAGTTTTGATGTCCATTTGCCAGATTTCATAAAAATGCGGCAATTGCTAACATGATTCGGACAGACTTAAGCATCGCTACGGGTGAGTAAGTCTCATCGTAGTCAACCCCTTGAACTTTGTCGGAAACCTTTTACGACAAGTCAAGCTTTATAGACAGTGATATTACCATCAGTGTCCGTCTTCCTCTTGAATATCCATTTATTTTCAATGGCCTGCCGATCATCGAACAAATCCACCAAAATCCACACTTTGTTCTCATATATGGATCCTATCTCAGATTTCATGGCCTCAAGCCATTTGTCGGAATCTGGGCTCATCATAGCTTCTTCATAATTCGTAGGTTTGCCATGGTCTAGCAACATGACTTCCAGGACAGGATTACCGTACCACTCTGGTACAGAACATGCTCTGTTCGACCTACGAGGTCCAGTAGTAACTTGATCTGAAGTTTCATGATCATCATCATTAACTTCCTCTCCAGTTGGTGTAGGCATCACGGGAACGGATTTCTCTGATGTGCTACTTTCCAAATTGAGAGAAGGTACAATTACCTCATCAAGTTCTACTTTCCTCCCACTCACTTCTTTTGAGAGAAACTCCTTCTCTAGAAAGGTTCCATTCTTGGCAACAAAGATCTTGCCTTCGGATCTGTGGTAGAAGGTGTACCCAATTGTTTCCTTAGGGTATCCTATGAAGACGCACTTCTCTAATTTGGGTTCGATCTTATCAGGCTGAAGCTTTTTAACATAAGCGTCGCATCCCCAAACTTTAAGAAACGACAGCTTAGGTTTCTAGCCAAACCATAGTTCATACGGTGTCGTCTCAACGGATTTAGACGGTGCCCTATTTAACGTGAATGCGGCTGTCTCTAATGCATAACCCCAAAATGATAGTGGTAAATCGGTAAGAGACATCATAGAACGCACCATATCTAATAAAGTACAATTACGACGTTCGGACACACCATTACGCTATGGTGTTCCAGGTGGCGTGAGTTGTGAAACTATTCCACATTGTTTTAAGGGATAATTGTATTCATACCCTTAGTTGTGTCCCCCTCAATCGAATTGCCCCTAGTTTTTGAAAACACGTGGTCTTGCCCAACCCACTTTGTCGTCTTGTGCTTTTGCCCTTTGACCGTTTGACCGTCACTTTGAAAACTTCATAACTAATTCATACTAAATCAGAAAAATGCAAATAAGATACCAAAATGTTTGGAAAAACATCACCTGTATGTCAATGTCACTTGCATTCATGACAAAAGTATTGGTAAGTGCCCATCCGAGTTTTAGCTCTTATCTTACCACCATGAACAGGAAAATCTAAAAAAATTCAAGAAAAATTTGGTGGCAAAGAATTGCAAATGTTTTAAGTGCTTGCCAAGTTTCATGAGGGAATGACATTCATGGAAGTCATGGCAAAAAAAAACAATGAACACTCAAAAATAGATTGTTTTTTTTTGCCACGACTTCCACGAATGTCATTCCCTCATGAAACTTGGCAAGCACTTAAAACATTTGCAATTCTTTGCCACCAAATTTTTCTTGATTTTTTTTAGATTTTCCTGTTCATGGTGGTATGATAAGAGCTAAAACTCGGATGGGCACTTACCAACACTTTTGTCATGAATGCAAGTGACATTGACATACAGGTGATGTTTTTCCAAACATTTTGGTATCTTATTTGCATTTTTCTGATTTAGTATGAATTAGTTATGAATTTTTCAAAGTGACGGTCAAAGGGCAAAAGCACAAGACGACAAAGTGGGTTGGGCAAGACCACGTGTTTTAAAAAACTAGGGGCATTTCGGTTAAGGGGGGCACAACTAAGGGTATGAATACAATTATCCCTTGTTTTAAATGAAGGCCAAACTCGTAACTCAAATATTCGCCTCCGCGATCAGATCGTAGAAACTTTTTTTTCTTGTTACAATGATTCTCCACTTCACTCTAAAATTCTTTGAACTTTTCAAATGTTTCAGACGTGTTTCATTAAGTAGATATACCCATATCTTCTTAAATCATCTGTGAAGGTCAGAAAATAACGATACCCGCCGCATGCCTCAACACTCATCGGACCGCATACATCGGTATGTATTATTTCCAATAAGTCATTGGCTCGCTCCATTGTTTCAGAGAACGGAGTTTTAGTCATCTTGCCCATGAGGCATGGTTCGCAAGTATCAAATGATTCATAATCAAGTGATTCCAAAATTCCATCTGCATGGAGTTTCTTCATGCGCTTTACACCAATATGACCTAAACGGTAGTGCCACAAGTATGTTGCACTATTATTATCAACTTTACATCTTTTGGCATCAATATTATGAATATGTGTATCACTACGATCGAGATTCAATAAACCATTTACATTGGGTGTATGACCATAGAAGGTTTTATTCATGTAAACAGAACAACAATTTTGATTTAAATGAATAACCGTATTGCAATAAACATGATCAAATCATATTCATGCTCAACACAAACACCAAATAACATTTATTTAGGTTGGACACTAATCCTGAAGGTAGAGTGAGTGTGCAATGGTGATCGTATCAACCTTGGAATCATTTCCAACACACATTGTCATCTCACCCTTAACTATTCTCCGTTTATTCTGTAACTCCTGTTTCGAGTTACTAATCTTAGCAACTGAATCAGTATCAAATACCCAGGGGCTACTACGAATACTAGTAAGGTACACATCAATAACATGTATATCAAATATACCTTTGTTCACTTTACTATTCTTCTTATCCACCAAGTATTTGGGGCAGTTCCGCTTCTAGTGACCATTCCCTTTGAAGTAGAAGCACTCAGTTTCAGGCTTAGGTCTAGCTTTGGGCTTTTTCACGGGAGTGGCAACTTGCTTGCCATTCTTCTTGAAGTTCCCTTTCTCTCCCTTTGCCCTTTTTCTTGAAACTAGTGGTCTTGTTAACCATCAACACTTGATGCTCTTTCTTGATTTCTATCATCGCCAATTTCAGCATCGCGAAGAGCTCGGGAATCATTTTCATCATCCCTTGCATATTATAGTTTATCACGAAGTTCTGGTAGCTTGGTGATAGTGACTAGAGAACTCTGTCAATCACTATCTTATCTGGAAGATTAAGTACCCAGACATTCTGAGCACATGCTCACTGGCTGAGCTATTCTCCTCCATCTCGCAGCTATAGAACTTGTTGGAGACCTCATATCTCTCAATCCGGGCATTTGCTTGAAATATTAACTTCAACTCTTGGAACATCTCATATGCTCTATGACGTTCAAAATGTCTTTGAAGTCCCGGTTCTAAGCCGTAAAGTATGGCGCACTAAACTATTAAGTAGTCATCATATCAATCTTGCCAAATGTTCATAACGTCTGCATCTACTCCTGCAATAGGTCTGTCACCTAGCGGTGCATCAAGGACATAATCTTTCTGTGCAGCAATGAGGATAATCCTCAGATCACGGACCAAGTCCGTATCATTGCTACTATCATCTTTCAACTTAGTTTTCTCTAGGAACATATCAAAAAATAGGGGGCTACAACGCGAGCTATTGATCTACAACATAATTTGCAAATACTATCAGGACTAAGTTCATGATAAATTTAAGTTCAATTAATCAAATTACTTAAGAACTCCCACTTAAATAGACAACCCTCAAGTCATCTAAGTGATACGTGATCCAAATCAACTAACCCATGTCCGATCATCACGTGAGATGGGGTAGTCATCAATGGTGAACATCTCCATGTTGATCATATCTACTATATGATTCACGTTCAATCTTTCGATCTCTAGTGTTCCGAGGCCATGTCTGTACATGCTAGGCTCGTCAAGTTTAACCCAAGTATTCTGCATGTGCAAAACTGTCTTACACCCGTGATGTCAACTACGCAACTTTATTCTTGTAGACACGTGTTGGGCCTCCAAGCGCAGAGTTTTGTAGGACAGTAGCAATTTTCCCTCAAGTGGATGACCTAAGGTTTATCAATCTGTGGGAGGCATAGGATGAAGATAGTCTCTCTCAAACAACCCTGCAACCAAATAATAAAAAGTCTCTTGTGTCCCCAACACACCCAATACAATGGCAAATTGTATAGGTGCACTAGTTCGGCGAAGACATGATGATAAAAGTGTAATATGGATGGTAGAAATATATTTTTATAATATGAATAAATAAAAACAGCAAGGTAGCAAGTGATAAAACGAAGCATAAACGGTATTGCAATGCTTGCAAACAAGGCCTAGGGTCTGTACTTTTGCTAGTGCAATCTCTCAACAATGCTAATATAATTGGATCACATAACCATCCCTCAACGTGCAACGAAGAATCACTCCAAAGTTCCTATCTAGCGGAGAACATAAGAAGAAATTGTTTGTAGGGTACGAAACCACCTCGAAGCTATTCTTTCCGATCGATCTATCCAAGAGTTCGTACTAAAATAACACCAAATAATTTCAGATTCATAATACTCAATCCAACACAAAGAACCTCAAAGAGTGCCCCAAGATTTCTACCAGAGAAACAAAGACAAGAACGTGCATCAACCCATATGCATAGATTACCCCAATGTCACCTCGGGAATCCACGAGTTGAGTGCCAAAACATATATCAAGTGAATCAAAATAATACCCCATTATCACCACGGGTATTCATATGCAAGACATATATCAAGTGCTCTCAAATCCATAAAAGTATTCAGTCCGATAAAACGAAATCTCAAAGGGAAAACTCAATTCATCACAACAAGATAGAGAGGAGAAAACACCATATGATCCGACTATATTAACAAAGCCCGCGATACATCAAGATTGTGCATCTCAAGAACATGAGAGAGAGAGAGAGATTAAACACATAGCTACTGGTACAAACCCTCAGCCCCGAGGGTGGACTACTCCCTCCTCATCGTGGTGGCCGCCGGGATGATGAAGATGGCCACCGGTGATGATCTCCCCCTCCGACAGGGTGCCGAAACAGGGTCTTGATTGGATCTCGTGGATACAGAGGCCTTGCGGCGGCGGAACTTCTGATCTAGGGCTACCCCGAGGGTTTTTGGAATATTTGTGAATTTATAGGGTAAAGAGGGGGTGCGGGAGGCCACTGAGGTGGGCACAACCCACCTGGGCGCGCTTGGGCCCCCAGGCGCGCCCTGGTGGGTTGTGCCCCCCTTGGGGCACCCCCCAGGTGCTGATCTGGCCCATTGGAAGTGTTCTGGTCCATAAAAAATCGTCAAAAAGTTTCGCGGTGTTTGGATTCCGTTTGATATTGATTTCCTGCGATGTAAAAAACAAGCAAAAAACAGCAACTGGCTGTAGGCACTGGGTCAATAGGTTAGTTCCAAAAAATGGTATACAGTTGCTATAAAATGATTGTAAAACATCCAAGAATGATAATATATCAGCATGAATACTTCATAAATTATAGATACGTTGGAGACGTATCAACCCGTTGTATGTGAACGTAGAGTCTATCACACCCGATCATCACGGGGTGTCTTAACACGACCAACTGTAGCAACGGTGCATACTCAGGGAGAACACTTTTACCTTGAAATTTAGTGAAGGGATCATCTTATAATGCTACCGCCGTACTAAGCAAAATAAGATGCATAAAAGATAAACATCACATGCAATCAAAATATGTGACATGATATGGCCATCATCATCTCGTGCTTTTGATCTCCATCTCCAAAGCATCGTCATGATCTCCATCATCACCGGCTCGATACCTTGATCTCCATCATTGCGTCGTGGTCGTCTCGCCAACTATTGCTTCTACAACTATCGCTAACGCATAGTGATAAAGTAAAGCAATTACATGGCATTTGCATTTCATACAATAAAGAGACAACCATAAGGCTCCTGCCGGTTGCCAATAACTTTACAAAACATGATCATCTCATACAATAACGTTTATCACATCATGTCTTGACCATATCACATCACAACATACCCTGCAAAAACAAGTTAGACGCCCTCTACTTTGTTGTTGCAAGTTTTACGTGGCTGCTACGGGCTTCTAGCAAGAACCGTTCTTACCTACGGCAAAAACCACAACGGTGATTCGTCAAGTTTGCTGTTTTAACCTTCTTCAAGGACCGGCCGCAGTCAAATTCGATTCAACTAAATTAGGAGAAATATACACCCGCTAGCCACCTTTATGCAAAACTAGTTGCATGTCTGTCGGTGGAACCGGTCTCATGTACGTGGACATGTAAGGTTGGTCCGGGCCGCTTCATCCCACAATACTGCTGAATCAAAATAAGATGTTGGTGGTAAGCAGTATGACTATCACCGCCCACAACTCTTTGTGTTCTACTCGTGCATATCATCTACGCATAGACCTGGCTCATGATGCCACTGTTGGGAAACGTTGCATGGAAAACAAAAAAATTTCTACGCACACGCAAGATCTATCCATGGATATGCATAGCTACAAGAGGGGGAGAGCATCTTCATACCCTTGAAGATCGCTAAGCGGAAGCATTTATCAACGCGGTTGATGTAGTCGTACACCTTCACGATCCGTCCCGATCAAGTACCGAACGTACGGCACCTCCACGTTCAGCACACGTTCAGCTTGATGACGTCCTCGCCTTCTTGATCTAGCAAGACGGGCGAAGTAGTAGATGAGTTCCGACAGCACGACGGTGTGGTGACGGTGTTGGTGAAGAACAATCTCCGGAGGGCTTCGCCTAAGCACTACGGAAACTATGACGGAGGATAAACTAGAGGGGACGGGGTTGCCGGCACACGGCTTGGTGAATCTTGATGTGTTCCAGGTGCTAGCCCTGCCCCTCTATTTATATGTTGAGCCCTGGGGTCGTAACTTGGAGAAAGAGCCTCCTCAAAGTCGGTTTTGCTCGCAAGGAAGAGTCCTTCTCGGACTTCCAGGACCAGACGCCACAATCCTTGGCGTCTGGCCCAGACGCCATGGGCCTCGGCGTCTGGCTCGGGGCCAGACGCCAGGGTCTCCGGCATTTGGCCCCCTGGCCTCCGCAAAACTCCTTTTGCACCGACCTAAAGCCCCGTGGACTGTACCCCTTGGCCTAACCATATCATCCTATATATCAATCTTTACCTCCGGACCATTCCGGAGCTCCTCGTCATGTCCGTGATCTCATCCAGGACTCCGAACAACATTCGGTCACCAACATACATAACTCATATAGTAATATATCATCAACGAACGTTAAGCGTGCGGACCCTACGGGTTCGAGAACTATGTAGACATAACCGAGACACCTATCCGGTCAATAACCAATAGCGGAACCTGGATGCCCATATTGGCTCCTACATATTTTATGAAGATCTTTATCGGTCGAACCGTTATGACAACATACGTAATTCCCTTTGTCCATCGGTATGTTACTTGCCCGAGATTCCATCGTCGGTATCTCTGTACCTAGTTCAATCTCGTTACTGGCAAGTCTGTTTACTCGTTCCGTAATACATCATCTTGTAACTAACTCCTTAGTCACTTTGCTTGCAAGGCTTCTTATGATGTGTATTACCGAGAGGGCCCAGAGATACCTCTCCGATACTCGGAGTGACAAATCCTAATCTTGATCTATGCCAACTCAACAAATACCTTCAGAGATACCTATAGAGCATCTTTATAATCACCCAATTACGTTGTGACGTTTGATAGCACACAAGGTATTCCTCCGGTATCCGAGTTGCATAATCTCATAGTCGAAGGAACATGTATTTGACATGAAGAAAGCAATAGCAATAAACTGAACGATCATTATGCTAAGCTAACGGGTGGGTCTTGTCCATCACATCATTCTCGTAATGATGTG
This sequence comes from Thinopyrum elongatum, assembly GCA_011799875.1. Taxonomy (NCBI): domain Eukaryota; kingdom Viridiplantae; phylum Streptophyta; class Magnoliopsida; order Poales; family Poaceae; genus Thinopyrum; species Thinopyrum elongatum. Next base: position 508,185,418 of record CM022301.1, on the reverse strand, counting down.
ATCCCGTTATCAAATGACAACACATGTCTATGGTTAGGAAACCTTAACCATCTTTGATCAACGAGCTAGTCTAGTAGAGGCTCACTAGGGACACGGTATTTGTTTATGTATTCACACATGTATTTAAGTTTCCGATCAATACAATTCTAGCATGAATAATAAACCTTTATCATGAATAAGAAAATATAAAATAACAACTTTATTATTGCCTCTAGGGCATATTTCCTTCAGTCTCCCACTTGCACTAGAGTCAATAATCTAGTTCACATCGCCATATGATTAACACTCATATTTCACATCGCCATGTGACTAATACCCAAAGAGTTTACTAGAGTCAATAATCTAGTTCACATCACCATGTGATTAACACTCATAGTTCACATCGCCATGTGACTAATACCCAAAGAGTTTACTAGAGTCAATAATCTAGTACACATCGCCATGTGATTAACACTCATAGTTCACATCGCCATGTGACTAATACCCAAAGAGTTTACTAGAGTCAATAATCTAGTTCACATCGCCATGTGATTAACACCCAAAGAGCACTTAGGTGTGATCATGTTTTGCTTGTGAGAGAAGTTTAGTCAACGGGTCTGCCACATTCAGATATGTATGTATTTTGCAAATTTCTATCTATACAATTGTGGCACCCCGGCTCAGAGAAGACCGGAACGCCCCGTATTCCAGCCCAGGGACAATGTGACGCCCCCGGCCCGATCGTGCACTAATCATACACGCAAATGCACACGATCAAGCCTAAGGACTCACGGGAAGATATCACAACACAACTCTAAAACATAAATAAAGTCATACAAGCTTTATATTACAAGCCAGGGGCCTTGAGGGCTCGAATACATAAGCTTGCGAACAAGCGTCAGCGGAAGCATCAGATATCTGAGTACAGATATAAAAGAGAAACAGAAAGGCCTTTAGAAAGGCGGGGCAAAAATAAAACACTACGATCGAAAGGCGCAGGCCTCCTGCCTGGGACCCTCCGATCCTACTCCTGGTCGTCAGTCAACTCGTAGTAGTATCCATCCTCTGGGTAGTAGTAGTAGCGATCGTCGGGGCATCTGTCTCAGGGGGCTCCGTCCTCTGGTCACGTCAAACTGATATGGGGAGAAAAAGGAAAGAAAAGCAACCGTGAGTACTCTGAAGTACTCAGCAAGCAAGGATCTACACTACATATGCAACATTATCAAAGGGAGGCTGTATATGTGGACTGGGCTGCAGAAATGCCAGAATAGAGAGAAGGCCTAGTCCTATCGAAGACTAGCATCTTCAGCTGTCTTGCAGCAATAGGAGAGAGTAGAACAATACAATATAATGTAGCAGTAATAATATCAACCTCACCCAGAGATCCTTTCTCGACTCCCTGCGAGAAAGCAATCCCAGAGCCATAAAGTCATCAAACCTCGTCCTGAGATCCTTTCTCGACTCCCTGTGAGAAAGCGATCCCAGAGCCAATACAGTCATCAACCTGTTAACGTCTCAAGGGTCCAGTTCTAGTTGTATCGATCGGGATACAACTCCGAGTGTCCTTTACCGTAGGACCGGCTATCGATAGAAGTGTTCTTCCCTGCAGGGGTGCACCAACTTACCCAACACGCTCGATTAACTTCGGCCGGACACACTTTCCTGGGTCATGCCCGGCCTCGGCCAAACAACACATCGCAACCCTACCTACAGCTCAGCAGAGAGGTCCCTGCCGGTCTACATCCTAAGCGCAAGGGGGTCTTGGCCATCGCCCCTCGCCCTCCGGGTCGTTGTGAGCAGGGTGGATACCAGCGCCAACGGCACGATCCGACCCGGCCACAATGCTGAACTGGACGTCTGACAAAGCTTTCGGCTGATGCTACGATGCAGAACGCCCATACTATGCCCACGTGATGGTTAGTGCTATCAGGCCAGAGGCCTGCTCGGATCAAATATCCAAATCGTAGTGGACTAGGGGCTTGCGGAAAACGAGCAGAGACTCACGAAAGATGTGACCCCGTCGCCCCGTCTCGAGGACTTGCGGCAAGGGCCATGAATGCCCGGCCACGCCTCGTATTCGCCACTCGGGCACCACACAGGCACCCGTCTTCACAACACTCGCCTCTCAGGCGCACGCGGGTACCCCTCAGGGCCGACCCGCCTATCCAAGTAACAGTGTAAGTCCAAGTATCTGTGTGTTCATAACATCAGAGGAATCCGAGGTATCACCCTCGTTACGATTCCCACACGATGTATCCGTCAAGGTGAACTCGGAGGAATCACCCTCGCTGGGTTCACACTTGAGGTGTTGTACGACGGTGTCGTTATCGGAAGCGGTGAAGGAGGAATCACCCTCGATGACCACGACCGGATAGCTAATCTACAGAGTTAACATCAGAAGTGCTACAAGAGGTTTCACCCTCGGCACTCGATAGTAACGCTGCAGTGTCGTTACAACTAAGGGGGTGATGTGCGGTGCCGGGGCCTGGTCTTCAATCCCGTTGATCGGGTCTTCGGATAATCCAGCGGGGCAGTCAGGATAAGTGGGGTCACTGATAGGTCTCTACCCAGCCTATACTAAGCAGTTTAGGACATGCAGGTAATTATCAACAGCAGGTTACAATGAACAGGCTATGCATCAGAATAGGTAAAGCAGCAGCAGCAGCAGCAAGTCTAATGCAAGCATGAGAAATAGAATGGGCGATATCGGGATGATCAAAAGGGGGGGGGGCTTGCCTGGTTGCTCGGCGGCAAGGGCAAGGTCGTCTATGGTGTCTTCGGGCTCCGGAGCTGCGTCGGTCTCGGGGACGACGTCGAGGTCGGGGGCTATCGAGAGAGAAGAGGGGGAGGAAACAGTATAAATATAGAGCAAACATGAGCAACGCAAAGTACGGCATGACAATATGCAGTCCGGGTGTATTCTAACGTGTGGTTGCACGTCACCGAGGAAGGAGGAATCCATCCGGGAATGTTTTCCCATTTCCGAACATTTGTCAGACAGATGACCGGAGGGGAACGGTTGCATGTTCGGATAGTTAGGGACGTGTGACGGACGAACGGACCGCGTATTCGGATTCGTCTCGTCGTTCTGAGCAACTTTCATGTACAAAGTTTTTCGATCGGAGTTACGGATTAAAAGATATGATTTTCTAAAGTTTTTATTAATTTCTGGAATTTAATTAATTATTTAAATTAACATTATCCGAAACAGTGTCTTGCTGACGTCAGCATGACGTCAGGGGACTGTTAGGGTTAATTAGGGTTAACTAATTAATTAATACTTAATTAAACTAATTAATTAATTAGATTAACCTAATCAGGATTAATTAAACTAATTAATTCATTAATCAATTAATTAATTTAATTATTTTTTTTTTATTTTCATTATTTTCCTAAAACGTTTTTGGGGCTGGGCCCCGTCTGTCAGCGGCACAGGGGCCTCGGGCCCACTTGTCTGTGGCCCGAGAGGCCACAGCGAGCGCGGGCGCGCGCACAGCGGGCACGGCGAGGCCAGGGGCGAGCGGGCGCAGGGCGCGGCGGCGCATGCGGGAGGGGGGTGGTCGCGGGCGCGGGGTGGCCGCAGGAGGGCGTGCGGGCGAGCGCGCGCGGTTGCGGGCGGGGCGCGGCGACGGGGTCGGCCAGGGACAGGGACGCGGGACGGCGCCGACGCGGGCCGCGGCGGCGATGCGTCGCGTGCGTGCGCAGCAGCTGCAGTGCGCGGCGAGGAGAGGCTGGCGCGCGGGCGCACGCTAGCGTGAGCGGCCGCTGGCCGGGACGAGCGACGGGGAAGGGGGAAAGGGGAGGCCGGGCCTCACCGGCGAGCAGGGGAGCGGGTGCGGCGAGGCGCGATGAAGCGGCTCGGGGAGGCGGTCGGGGACGGCCGGCGAGGTGGAGGGGCGACGTCGGGGACGGCTTCGGGTGACGGTGAGGTGGCGCCGGGCGCCGAGGGCGCGGTGAGGCGCGGGGCTGCGAGCGTGGCAAGGAGGAGGAGGCGGCCGGCGGCGGGGCAGGCAGGCCGGCGATGGCGTCGGGGAAGGCCGGCCGGCGACGGGCGCCGAGGCGGCGCGGGCGACGGGGTTCGATCCCGATCAGAATTTCTGGATCGGGGGGGGGGGGATGGGGGGGGGACTGGGGGTCGGTGGGGGGGGGGGGGTGGTGTCGGGGTTGACCCCCGGGGGCCATATAGGCCAGGAAGGGGGCGGGAGCTGGGCCGGCCTGGCATGTGGCTGGGCCGAGGCCCGGGAGGAGGGGGCCTTTTTATTTTTTATTTTTTTTTCTTTTTTTTTAATTCATAAATCTCTGTTTAGTAAATAGTTAGGCCCCAAACCGAATTTTGTAAAAAGGGAGACCTAGTTCATAAATACCAGTGCTTTATTCCCTAACACCTAAAATTAGTTTGGGCAAAACATCATTTCATACTTAAATTAGATTTAATAAATGGTTATTAAATATTGTTTTTAGTCGCTGTTTGAAGATGTTTGAGTCACTTACCCAACTCCAATGATGTTGGTTTCAATTTTAGAATTGTCTCTGATTTATTTTCTATTTAATGAACAATTTAGTTTCTATGTTGGACAACTTTTATTTTCCACTTTCATTTAAATTTGACTTTGACTTGGGAGTTGAAATGCAATATAATGCTAATGATGATCATGCACTGTTAATCATGCTGACTTAGCATTATCAAAATGGAATTACTGTGGCTAACCACTGGGGGTGTTACAGACAAGTCCTCTGGAATACGGCACTGTTGGCATAGAACAAATCAGCTCTTTATTACAATGGATATGGTTACAAGGGTACGAGGATTACATCGGCACGGCGACACTACGCCTGCCCGGGGTAGCTCTATGCTAACAGCGGAGTAACTCTCTCGGCAGCGGAACAGCGATGGCGGTGATGGACTCCACTCCGCAGGGACTCTGGCTAGAACGCGTATCCTAGCTCGCAAACTCGGGATCCTTGACAAGCAAGCAATCATGGCATGACCTGCAAATTGGTATGACACGCCAAGTGAGTACTTTGAATGTACTCGCAAGCTCGCAACAAACATCAGCATTAAGGCAGGACAATATCATAGCAAGATAGCTACTGAAGTAGATGCAGTAAAGTAAAGCATATTTAATCCATACTCCGAATAATCTTAGGATCCAATCCGAACCTGCTCCAAGTCCAATCCCCACATCTCATAGCCATCCCATGGCTAACATGTCATATTCCTATTACCATCTGCACAGCAAGTCTGACAAACTTACTCTCTTCCGGGTTGCCTCACAACCCTCAGAATACTCATGATCCACTGAGTACTTCAGGGCATAAGACGAGCTCTTCCATCATTATCACTACTATGGTTGACCATCTAAAGAGGTTTGGACGGACTGTCCAATACCGTGGACACGGCTATTCGAATTGATTTTACACTCTGCAGAGGTTGCGCACTTTACCCACACCATGGAGCATCTGACCTCGTGATCCCATTCGGGTGGATCAGCGTTGCTCCAACGAAACCTACCTGACCCGTGACTCTCCCATCGTACCACCGGCGATCATCCTCCCCCGGTGTCCTGCCTTGGGTGGCCCCTGTGTCACCACATGACACCTGCCACCATCGTGGCTAAAAAACTGTCCCAAACGGGGACCTGGTACCATATAACTCACCTGGGCTCACAAGGTTATCACCGCCTAACGGGCCAGGGTAGCGCGCACGCATAACCTTCCCTGTCAGGCAATACCGGTGAAAGAGCACGTGATCAGACCAAGTCAAGGCCGTCCCATACCGAAAATGTGGCTGCACGGATAAGTCCGGACAGGTGACTCAGGATCAACCATGAAGTATCCTATCTCCAAACAATCTCTGTCATGGCTAACACTCCAATATCATAGCAATCCAAGTCAAAATGATATCTGGCTAGAAATCCGGTAACCAGTATGCTTAAGCCACTGCTACTAACTCATCTCCACGAACTGCCGGATGAAATCCAAAATAATCATAGACAGTGATCTCAACATCATAGTATCAACAAGTGGGTAAACTATTAGTCACTAATAATCCGGTATTCAACATGGTAGTCACCTTTCGAAGAATTAACTCAAGCATTGTATGATCCGTTTCATTTCACAAATAACTCATACTTGTTGTTAAAGTAAATAGTTAAACTATGATATTGCAATGCAATTATGAAGATGAGAGTTGTGGCTTCCCTGGGGATGAAGGAACCATCGGGACGGAGTGCGGAATGGTCGTGGAAGGAGTTGCCGGAAACAGTTCTCTCTCGGTGGGGCTGTTTACGGGCAAGGGCAAAATGGTCATTTACACTATGTGAGCACCTAGTGAAAATGATACCAACAGAACGGGCTCATCGAGACGAAGAAGTGGGCTTTGGAATCACCTCGATCGGAGTTACGGTTAAAAAGATGTAATGGTTTTTCTGCCAGGGACCTATCTATAAATAAAACTCTCACAAACTGGCCCCTGACTTGAAAAACAGACCACGCCTTTTCCAAGAATACGCTTCCCTGCGGGGAAAACGTATTTTAGCCCGAAGCAGCAGCGGAGTACGCTTTCGTTATCAGAAAGCGTATTTTCAGAAAACCGTCTCCACTTAAACTGACAGCGGGCCCGGGGCGGGGTCAACGCCCTGAGGCTGACAGCGGGTCCCGCGCTGACCCTCTCTCTCTCTCCCCTGTCTTCTTCTACCTTGCGACGAGAAGGCGACAGAGGGTAGCAGCGCGACGCCGGCGCCGGCCCGGCCAACTTCGGCCACCCCCTGCACGGGCGCGGGCACCGGTGTGCTCGCCGTGAAGAGGCTCGGCCAGGGGGAGCAGTAGAAGTGGCAGGGGCGAGGTGTGGTGGCCGCTGCGACAGGTGGCAGTGGCGGGCTTCGGCGATGGGTGCGGCCAACTCCAGCCATCTCCGGCGAAACTGAGACCACCTACGGGCTCCTGGTGCTACACCGCATCCAACCCGAGGAGGAGTCAGTGCCGAGGAGGGCATTAGCAGTGGTGCCATGCGGTGGCCGCGGGCAGGACGTCGGCTGCTCATGGGTGCGCGCCTAGGGGTGCTCCGGCGACAAGGGAAGTGGATGGGGAGGCTCCAGGGGGCGCGGTAGGGCTGCTGGTCGTGGTGGAGTGAAAGAGGGGCTCGCCATTGCCGGAATTTAGCCGGAACCGAGCGGCGGCCATGGCGGCGGTTGGAGGCAAGGGGAGCTCCTTGAGCTTGGGGAAGGGGCTGGGGAGGACTAGTGGAGTGCGGTGGTGAGCTTGGTGAGGTCGAGGGACTCGGGGGCGGGCTTAAATAGCCGGACGACGCGGGTGGCCGAGCACGGCCGTGGCGACGCGTGCGCCGCGAGCCAGAGCTTCGGGAACACGCGGTGAAGATGGGAGAGGCGTCCGGGGGGATCACAGAGGAGCAGAGGAGGGGAGAGGCATCCGGAGGGCTCATAGAGGAGCAGAGGAGGCTCGGGTGTGCTTGGGAGGGTTCGGGCAAGCGGACGCGGCGGCGGTAGAGACGGGCACGGCACGGCACGGCTGCCGCACCGCGTAGGAGGGGACGTGAGAGGGGGAGAGAGGTCCAGGGAGAAGACGACGGTGAGGGGAAGCTGTTGGACATGACGAGGCACGCGAAACCGACGAGCAGAGGAGGGGCCCGAGCTGGCAAACGCACAGCTCACGTCCATGGCATGCTAGGGCGGCGGTCACCATGTGGCCATGGCGTTGCCACTCCCCACTCAACGCCAAACGATGTCTAGCATCTTCTCCCTCCTTCCTGGAGATAACTTATGCAGCTGGATGGCTCGGGAGAGGTCTGAAGTGACTAAACCAAAGTCAACAAGTTTCTAGCAGTAAACTTGACCACATTTCTGTGATCAACAGAGAAGTGATAAGAGCCAAGGGTGATGTCTGGGAAGTTTAGGCTAGGAAGGACTATAGTCCTGTGAAATTTGGAGAGGAATGGACCAATATTTAATATGGTTGCTTTGCAACTGATCAATCTGGTCCAGAAAATCAATCTTGATGTGCCACTCACATGGGGTAGCCAATTGGGCTAAAATTTGGTATAGCATGATGATTTGGTCATATAAGAGTGCCATAAAAATTTCATGCCATTTGGAAAAGCCAAAATGGTACTTCCTTCACAATGAACCTCTCTGACCAGAATCTTAGAAAATTTCTAAGGAATTATTAGGAAGATTAAATGAGACCAAATTTTCTGGAGATAGATTATATGTGTAGGGGAATACTCTGGTAAATTTTCAGCAATTATGGAGCAATATAAAATATAGTTGCTTCACAATGTGAAAATCTGACCAGAAACCAAGATTTGAGGCTGTGCTCACATAGATGATTGGATAGGGTTGAAACTTGGTGGAGAGCCATGATATGAGCATGTGAATATTCTTGCAAAATTTCAACTCATTTGGATACTCCTAGCTAGCACTTGCTTCACAAAGCCTCCAGTTGACCAGAAACTTTGGAAATTAGCCAGGGGAGATTTAATAGCCAAATGAAGTTGAATTTTGGTATGTGGCAATGATATGGATAGGAAAGAATGCACAAAAAGTTTGAGACCAAGAAAGCAAATATAAAGAGTACTTGCTTCTCAACCTGACAGCTAGGGCAGAATCAGAAAAGGAATATTGGTGAAATATTTTTGAACATGACAAGGAGTATTTTGACATATTTGAGGAATATTTGACCCAAACAATTTATGAGAATTATTTGGGAATCTTTGGAATGATGGAAATGTGGGTTGCTTCACAACTCACGATAAACAAGGTTATTCCTTTAATAGAAAAAGGAATATTCCCAAGAAAAAGAATATTGGGGTTGGTCCAAGATGGAAATGACATGGTCTTGGGATGGTTTTGAGGTTGGCAAGCCACTCGGGAAGATGAATGAAGGGTGATCCCTCCAGGTTGCAAGACTACTAAGTCACAGAAAAGCAAATCCGAACCAAATCAAAAGAAAAAAAATATGGGCAAAATCCAGGGTGTTACAAACCTACCCCCCTTAAAGAAATCTCGTCCTCGAGATTTGGTTGCTCAGGGATCAAACATGAATACTTCCACTTGAGGAAACCGTTTCCAACTCGGGTTTCCTTTTTACCTTTGTATAATGTTCCCACTGAACTTCATATGACTGACTACCTTGCTTCGGGGTGGTTTGCTTCACTGGACCCTTTTTCTGGCAAATCTTACCTCATATGCTACTCTAACTCCAATCCTTTTATGTCTGCTATCCTGTCTAGGGCAATAAATTATCCTGACTAAACCATGTGCTCTGCTCGTAAGTCCGAGGGTGGTTCCTCATGGACGTGTCGTGATGAAGTCCAATACGGACAACCGTCCGTCGAGTTGCGAACAGATTCTCTTGGTGGACACGAAATCTTTTACTCATTGCATTGGGTGACTTCAAATGGCTGTGTGTCCTCCAGGCTCAAACAGTACTGTGAATCGTACCGTTCTCCTGACGGTATCTGCCTTCTCGCACGGATTGCTGGGTCATCTTGGGTATCTTCACTGTCTTGGGTATAAGGATCCTACCAAATATTTGACTGTCACCTGTCGTGACCAGCATAAAGGTGTACGGTCTTGTTGTGATATTATCCATAGACTTCACTGACAGTGGTCCTCGCAGCAGAATCTCATTCACGGCAGGTTAGTCTTTAACTGATTCCCATCTGTGAGGACACATGCTTCGAGACTGTTGTTCATCCTTCTGATTACTCAGTCTGTCGGTATCTCTATATGGATGGTAGGCCGTGTAATGTTTTAGCATGGTTGCTGAATTTGAACTGCTGAGTTAATCTTTTGGTTGACCTGACTAGCTTGGTTGCCTTCTTCTGACAATTCTGAGCATATCCGGTTGGCTGGGCGGGTTGTCTCGATACGGGGTCCATGCAAATGGAATAAACCCCGTGGGTGTGTACCCATGGTGACTGGTACCGAACTCGACTGCTCTGAGTATCTGTACCATGTTGATCTCGCAACGATTATCATACCTGTTTGGACAACCTTGCTCTTTCACTATAGTTCTCTTTGCCTGGATCCTTAGCTGAAAGAACTTGGCTTTATGTGCTCTTGATTCTCCGTGTGACCATAGGTGTTGTCAGGTGCAATATTTTGGCAGGCATATTACTTTACAAGTTGTAGCTGTAGGGTAACGACCGTCTGAACCCTTGGATAAAACTGGCAAATAAACCAGTAGCCACCAGAACGGTCTTTACAACTCAGATCTGGGACATTACTGGAGTAACTCAACCCCGACTCAAGACGGCTGAAAAGCAGCTCAGAGCATGAGACGGTGTCGATAAGAAGAAAGTAGTAGTTCCCTAAGACGGCCAAGGAACAACTCAGAGCATAGGGTCACTACCACGGAGAGAAATTCAACAGCTGCCCGAGACGGCCGAAAAGCAGCTCAGAACACGGGTCAGTTGCTGATAAGAGAAATAAAAGTCGGCATCCACCCCGGACGGCCGGAAACAGCTGAGAACACAGGCGTGGTGTCATCACCAAAGAAATATGGGCAAGGGTTCATCCGCGTCCCATACAGCTCACTATTATGCATACAGGTATGAGCATAATAATTTGAACATACAGGAATAACACAGAGCAATGCTATAGGGCATATATCAGATGGTCGGCTTGCTCCATAGGTTGTTGGTCATCACACTGAAGTGTATAATTGGCGTTCTCTTCTTCTTACATAGCTCATTCTGGCTTGCTCCCAAGACATAGCAGGGTTCAAATTGTACTCATAGCACACAATTTGCCTTCTTGCTGATGCGATCATTACTACTGTGATAGTTGCACTGATGTATACTTGATGCTGATAATCAATCCAGCTAGGATATCATTTATATTCAGGCCCGATATCCCCAATATAACACAGTCTGCTGAAAATTCCATATTGCTGAGCTGAGCTTCCAAATGGCTGTCTCTTCACTGACTCTTTGGATTCAGGGTCGGTGAGCAACTTCCATAAGGGGAGAATAAGGTAACACCAAGGGCCCAAAAGAACAAGAGAAACGACTAAACAAAAGCACACAAAGTAGCAAGATCACACACACAAGCAATATCACATTCTACAGCTATTCACAGCAATAATATGCATTCCTACTTAAGCACACAAATCTTGCAAGAACTCCGGTATTACGGTCTAACATGCTGTGGCGATGTGCACGAAAGTGAATCAATGTGTGGAAGAAAATTGGTGTAAACAAGGCTACACCAAATACAGGCTTAACATCGGTTCCATCTGGACGGACACGGTGGCAAGGACGAACTTGGTGATCGGGGGTCGGAGCACAGAATTCATGACCACATCATCATCAAGCATATAGAAGAAAATCGTACACGTCCAAAGAATAGGTGGCGGAATGAGATAGTGGTGGAGAGAAAGGCTCGCAGGCATTGCCCTTTTCTGATAGCAAGGATCAGTGAGGGTTGCCGAAGCGGCTAGTGGAATGGCATCATCCGGGATAGAACTTGTCTATCACTGAAACGATAGGGGTGTCGGAAGAGAATAAGTTGGTGTGGTACTGGTGCATCAATCCGACAAGGGATCGACACCACCAAGCACCTTGGCATCACTCCACTGGGACGAAGATGACACCACACCAAGGAACAAATATGCAAACTGAAGAGCGTAGGTAGGGAATCGAAACCGATGCCACCTACACTCACCAGATCCATCGTTAGTGATAAAATATCTAGTCTATATGCATGCTATGCACAAACAAATGCAACAAACAAGTGCAGCAAACCAACAGGATCCTATACTACCGGTTACTAACGCTCGGACGGTCTAGGGCGTCCTATAGCTAGACCTTCTCTAATACCAATGCCTGTGGCACCCCGGCTCAGAGAAGACCGGAATGCCCCGTATTCCAGCCCAGGGACAAGTCCTCTGGAATACGGCACTGTTGGCATAGAACAAATCAGCTCTTTATTACAATGGATATGGTTACAAGGGTACGAGGATTACATCAGCACGGCGACACTACGCCTGCCCGAGGTAGCTCTATGCTAACAGCGGAGTAACTCTCTCGGCAGCGGAACAGTGACGGCGGTGATGGACTCCACTCCGCAGGGACTCTGGCTAGAACGCGTATCCTAGCTCGCAAACTCGGGATCCTCGACAAGCAAGCAATCATGGCATGACCTGCAAACTAGCATGACACGCCAGGTGAGTACTTTGAATGTACTCGCAAGCTCGCAACAAACATCAGCATTAAGGCAAGACAATATCATAGCAAGATAGCTACTGAAGTAGATGCAGTAAAGTAAAGCATATTTAATCCATACTCCGAATAATCTTAGGATCCAATCCGAACCTGCTCCAAGTCCAATCCCCACATCTCATAGCCATCCCATGGCTAACATGTCATATTCCTGTTACCATCTGCACAGCAAGTCTGACAAACTTACTCTCTTCCGGGTTGCCTCACAACCCTCAGAATACTCACGATCCACTGAGTACTTCAGGGCATAAGACGAGTTCTTCCATCATTATCACTACTATGGTTGACCATCTAAAGAGGTCTGGACGGACTGTCCAATACCGTGGACACGGCTATTCGAATAGATTTTACACTCTGCAGAGGTTGCGCACTTTACCCACACCATGGAGCATCTGACCTCGTGATCCCATTCGGGTGGACCAGCATTGCTCCAACGAAACCTGCCTGACCCGTGACTCTCCCATCGTACCACCGGCGATCATCCTCCCCTGGAGTCCTGCCCTGGGTGGCCCCTGTGTCACCGCGTGACACCTGCCACCGTCATGGCTAACAAACTGTCCCAAACGGGGACCTGGTACCATATAACTCAACTGGGCTCACAAGGTTATCACTGCCTAACGGGCCAGGGTAGCGCGCACGCATAACCTTCCCTGTCGGGCGGTACCGGTGAAAGAGCACGCGATCAGACCAAGTCAAGGCCGTCCCATACCGGCAAATGTGGCTGCACGGATAAGTTCGGACAGGTGACTCAGGATCAACCATGAAGTATCCTATCTCCGAACAATCTCTGTCATGGCTGACACTCCAATATCATAGCAATCCAAGTCAAAACGACATCTGGCTAGAAATCCGATAACCAGTATGCTTAAGCCACTGCTACTAACTAATCTCCACGAATTGCCGGATGAAATCCAAAATAATCATAGACAGTGATCTCAACATCATAGTATCAACAAGTGGGTAAACTATTAGTCACTAATAATCTGGTATTCAACATGGTAGTCACCTTTCCAAGAATTAACTCAAGCATTGTATGATCCATTTCATTTCACAAATAACTCATATTTGTTGTTAAAGTAAATAGTTAAACTATGATATTGCAATACAATTATGCAGATGAGAGTTGTGGCTTGCCTGGGGATGAAGGAACCATCGGGACGGAGTGCGGAATGGTCGCGGAAGGAGTTGCCGAAAATAATTCTCTCTCGGAGGGGATGTTTACGGGCAAGGGCAAAATGGTCATTTCCATTGTGTGAGCACCTAGTGAAAATGGTACCAACAGAACGGGCTTGTCGAGACGAAGAAGTGGGCTTTGGAATCACCTCGATCGGAGTTACGGTTAAAAAGATGTAATGGTTTTTCTGTCAGGGACCTATCTATAAATAAAACTCTCACAAACTGGCCCCTGACTTGAAAAACAGACCACGCCTTTTTCGAGAATACGCTTCCCTGCGGGGAAAACGTATTTTAGCCCGAAGCAGCAGCGGAGTACGCTTTCGTTATCAGAAAGCGTATTTTCGAAAAACCGTCTCCACTTAAACTGACAGCGGGCCCGGGGCGGGGTCAACGCCCTGAGGCTGACAGCGGGTCCCGTGCTGACCCACTTTCTCTCCCCTGTCTTCTTCTACCTTGCGACGAGGAGGAGATAGAGGGCAGCAGCGCGATGCCGGCGCCGGCCCGGCCAACTCCGGCCACCCCCTGCACGGGCGCGGGCACCGGTGCACTCACCGTGAAGAGGCTCGCCCAGGGGGAGCAGTAGAAGTGGCAGGGGCGAGGTGGGGTGGCCGCTGTGGCAGGTGGCAGTGGCGGGCTCCGGTGATGGGCACGGCCAACTCCGGCCATCTCCGGCGAAACTGAGACCACCTACGGGCTCCTGGTGCTACACCGCATCCAACCCGAGGAGGAATCAGTGTTGAGGAGGGCCGTAGCAGTGGTGCCACGCGGTGGCCGCGGGCAGGGCGGCGGCTGCTCGTGGGCGCGTGCCTAGGGGTGCTCTGGCGATAAGGGAAGTGGATGGGGAGGCTCCAGGGGGCGCGGTAGGGCTGCTGGTGGTGGTGGAGTGAAGAGAGAGGCTCGCCGTTGCCGGAATTTAGCCGGAACCGAGCGGCGGCCATGGCGGCGGTTGGAGGCAAGGGGAGCTCCTTGAGCTTGGGGAAGGGGCTGGGGAGGACTAGTGGAGTGCGGTGGCGAGCTTGGTGAGGTTGAGGGACTCGGGGGCGGGCTTAAATAGCCGGACGACGCGGGTGGCCGAGCACGGCCGTGGCGACGCGTTCGCCGCAAGCCGAAGCTTCGGGAACACGTGGTGAAGAGGGGAGAGGCGTCCGGAGGGCTCACGGAGGAGCAGAGGAGGCTCGGGCGTGCTCGGGAGGGTTCGGGAGGGCTCGGGCAAGCGGACGCGGTGGCGGCAGAGACGGGCACGGCACGGCACGGCTGCCGCACCGTGTAGGAGGGGACGTGAGAGGGGGAGAGAGGTCCAGGGAGAAGACAACGGCGAGGGGAAGCTGTTGGACACGACGAGGCACACGAAACCGACGAGCAGAGGAGGGGCCCGAGCTGGCAAACGCGCAGCTCGCGTCCATGGCATGCCAGGGCGGCGGTCACCATGTGGCCACGGTGTTGCGACGCCCCACTCGACGCCAAACAATGTCTAGCATCTTCTCCCTCCTTCCTAGAGATAACTTATGCAGCTGGATGGCTCGGAGAGGTCTGAAGTGACTGAACCAAAGTCAACAAGTTTCTAGCAGTAAACTTGACCACATTTCTGTGATCAACAGAGAAGTGATAAGAGCCAAGGGTGATGTCTGGGAGGTTTAGGTTAGGAAGGACTATAGTCCTGTGAAATTTGGAGAGGAATGGACCAATATTTAATATGGTTGCTTTGCAACTGACCAATCTGGTCCAGAAAATCAATCTTGATGTGCCACTCACATGGGGTAGCCAATTGGGCTGAAATTTGGTATAGCATGATGAGTTGGTCATATGAGAGTGTCATAAAAATTTCATGCCATTTGGAAAAGCCAAAATGGTACTTCCTTCACAATGAACCTCTCTGACCAGAATCTTAGAAAAATTCTAAGGAATTATTGGGAAGATTAAATGAGAACAAATTTTGTGGAGACAGGTTATATGGGTAGGGGAATGCTCTGGTAAATTTTCAGCAATTATGGAGCAGTATAAAATATAGTTGCTTCACAATGTGAAAATCTGACTAGAAACCAAGATTTGAGGTTGTGCTCACATAGATGGTTGGATATGGTTGAAACTTGGTGGAGAGCCATGATATGAGCATGTGAAGATGCTTGCAAAATTTCAACTCATTTGGATACTCCTAGCTAGCACTTGCGTCACAAAGCCTCCAGTTGACCAGAAACTTTGGAAATTAGCCAGAGGAGATTTAATAGCCAAATGAAGTTGAATTTTGGTATGTGGCAATTATATGGATAGGAAAGAATGCACAAAAAGTTTGAGACCAAGCAAGCAAATATAAAGAGTACTTGCTTCTCAACCTGACAGCTAGGGCAGAATCAGAAAAGGAATATTGGTGAAATATTTTTGAACATGACAAGGAGTATTTTGACATATTTGAGGAAGATTTGACCCAAACAATTTATGAGAATTATTTGGGAATCTTTGGAATGATGGAAATGTGGGTTGCTTCACAACTCAGGGCAAACAAGGTCATTCCTTTAATAGAAAAAGGAATATTCCCAAGAAAAAGAATATTGGGGTTGGTCCAAGATGGAAATGACATGGTCTTGGAATGGTTTTGAGGTTGGCAAGCCACTCTGTAGGAGATATGCCCTAGAGGCAATAATAAATGTTATTATTTATCTCCCTGTTCGTAATTAGGTTTATGTTCCATGCTATAACTGCTATGGTTCTCGAGTCTGCAATAACCACGAGGCTCGGAGGAAGACTCATATGCACGTGTGGAATAATAAATGGTAAAATGTATTCCTAGTCTGGCCTCTAAGACTAGCTCAAGTGTTGCATGATGGTTCTGTTTTCCTAATCATGGGCATGTCTATGCCAGCAACTTTTGAGGGCACAATGTTAGGAGAACACTTGTGTTGAATCGACCCGATTGATGTTATGCTATGAGATACATTCGTCACAAGTTAATGGTTAATAACACAGAGATGGTTAACGTTTGCATGATTCCTTAGACCATGAGAGTATCGAGTTTCTTCATGCTTGCTTCATGAACTTTGGGGTTTGTTAAACGTCATCCGTAAATGGGTGGCTATTACGGCGGCTTACGGGTTCATGGAAAAGTGTGTCAAGTAACTTGATAGCTCGAGATTGGGATTTGCTCCTCCGACGATGGAGAGATATCTCTGGGCCCTCTCGGTGTTACGGTATCCATCATCGTCTGGCCGGACACTTTGTGATTTGATCACGGGGATGCCGGAACACGGAACGAGAAAAGAGAACAATACCGGTAACGAGGTAACTGGCATAGTGGACAAGGTGTTGATCCACAGGGATGCCAACATGTCTCACCTCGGGTATTTGTAACATATCGCGAAGCAACAGGAATAGCACACGGCAACTGGAGGTTCGCTCGAATAATCATTCGTGTGGGTATAGGGGTCAATATGGGTGTCCACGGCTCCGATGTTGATCATTGATCGGAAGGGGTTCCAGGTCATGTCTATACTTTACCGAACCTATAGGGTCACACACTTAAGGGTCATCTATCTGTTGAATACTAGACAGGGAGTCTGAGAGAAAGTTTCCGGGAAAAGTATTCGGAGACAGCGAAATGTTCCGAAGAAAGAGGTCACCGGATGAGTTCCGGTGAAACTGAAAAGTTGTTTCAGAGGATACCATTAAGTCAAATTGGTTTCGGCACATGCCTGATAATTCTTGGAGGGTGCCAGAATCATTCTGGAAACTTCTGGGAATTTTCTGGAAGAAAAACCGGAAATGTTCCGGAGTTGCCGGAACCACTTCAGATGCTTTTCGCAGATGAAAATCACTAAACTGGAATTGTTCTGGAACGCGTTGAAAATTATTTTAGTGGGTACTAGAAATGTTCTAAGCCCACATAAATATTTTCGGTTCGAATGGACGCTGAAAAATATTGTCATGAATAGTGAAAGTGCTTTTTGGGTGGCTTCTTGGAGAAGCCACCTTGAGGGTCCTTTGGTATTTTTCCCCTTGGCTTCTTGGAGAAGCCACCCTTGGGCTTGGCCTATAAATAGGGGTGGAGGGGGCTGCCTAAAGACTCACTTTTTCTCACATATACATGCCATTGCAATGATCTGGCTTCTTCTCTCCCTCCCCGCGAAATAGTTTCGTAGAGCCGAAAGGCTGTCTGGGTTCCGGTGGGAACTAGTTCTGGACGGCGAAGCCCTGCCGGATATATGACACCGTATGTGTGCAACTCTGTAGAGAGGTCGTAGTTTCGATCTTAGTGCCCGAGGGGCTGTTCGAGAGTGCCTCCCGAAGGGCTGTCCAAGTGACGGTCCGAGTTCTGTGAGTCCTCCCGAAGGGCAGTCCGAGTGATCGTCCGAGTTTCGAAGGTCCTCCCAAAGGGCTGTCCGCGACACCGTCCGGGGGACTGTCCGACTACCTCCCGGAGGGCTGTCCGAGTGCCGGATGAGGGTATACATCCTCGCGGTTGGGAGGTTGTAAATCCTAGCTGCGGGGATCTGCACCGACGATCGTCATCGACTCTACTTCCGCTGCGCTACGAGTCGGTAACGAAAATTATCAAACCTTGTATGCAGTCTCCATAGTGGTCCTGGGCTGGTGCGTAGGTCAGAAAATTTTTGTTTTCTGCTGCGTTACCCTACACACTCGAGAAGAAGAATGAAGGGTGATTCCTCCAGGTTGCAAGACTACTAAGTCATAGAAAAGCAAATCCGGACCAAATCAAAAGAAAAAAAATATGGGCAAAATCCAGGGTGTTACAACAATGCTCTGCATGGAGCTACTCTAGCTAATTTGCTCCCGCATTCAATATGTATCCAGATTGAGACTTAGAGTTATCTGGATTAGTGTGAAAGCTTGCATCGACGTAACCCTTTACGATGAACTCTTTATCACCTCCATAATCGAGAAACATTTCCTTAGTCTTCTTAGGTTACTAAGAATGATTTGGTGCAATGTCTTGTCAGTTTCGAGTTGGTGTTCCCACCATCCTTCTTCAATATCCAGAAATCTTACCAAGGTTACACAATGATTTGCATAATCTCTTTCAAAGTATCAGGGTTTCGGACGAAAACTCATCTGTTACAAAGGCATTTCATTTTTTTAAACTTATTTCAACTCCAGACTTTTTGTGCGTTCAACATGCACCATTCAAAACCACGTCATCAATTTTCAACCCTTTCTGACTTCATTTGCTATTTTTCATGCATTTACTTATTTTTTTGAGCTAAATGACCCTGAAATTGAAAAGCACTACAAATGAACTCTGAAAGGTTGAAAGTTGGCATGGTATCATCATTTCACCCACATAGCATGTGCTAAAAAGTTGAGAGGGTTACGGCAAAAACTGGATGCACTTCGTGTACAAAATGGACAATCTCTTTCGAAGTATCAGGGTTTCGGACGAAAACTCATCTGTTACAAAGGGAATTTATTTTTTAACTTTTCAACTCCAAACTTTTTCTGCGTTCAAAAATGCACCATTCAAAGCCACATCATCAATTTCAACCCTTTCTGGCTTCATTTGCTATTTTCATGCATTTAGTTATTTTTTTGAGCTAAATGACCCTGAAATTGAAAAGCACTACAAATGAACTCGAAAAGGTTGAAAGTTGGCATGGTATCATCAGTTCACCCAATAGCATGTGCTAAAAGTTGAGGGGGTACTGGAAAAATGGATGTACTTCATGTACAAACTGGATAATCTCTTTCAACGTATCAGGGTTTCGGACGAAAACTCATCTGTTACAAAGGCATTTCATTTTTTTTAACTTATTTCAACTCCAAACTTTTTGTGCGTTCAACATGCACCATTCAAAGCCACGTCATCAATTTTCAACCCTTTCTGACTTCATTTGCTATTTTTCATGCATTTACTGATTTTTTGAGTTAAATGACCCTGAAATTGAAGAGCACTACAAATGAACTCTGAAAAGGTTGAAAGTTGGCATGGTATCATAATTTCACCCACATAGCATGTGCTAAAAAGTTGAGAGGGTTACGGCAAAAACTGGATGCACTTCATGTACAAAATGGACAATCTCTTTTGAAGTATCAGGGTTTCGGATGAAAACTCATCTGTTACAAAGGCATTTCATTTTGTAACTTATTTCAAGTCCAGACTTTTTGTGTGTTCAACATGCACCATTCAAAGCCACGTCCTCAATTTTCAACCCTTTCTGACTTCATTCGCTATTTTTCATGCATTTAATGAATTTTTTGAGCTACAAAACTAAAAGAGCTAAACAGAATCTGTTTTTGATTAAAACACCCATTTAAAATAACCTAAGAATTACCAAATTGAATATAATGATAAAACACGCTAATATTAAACAGCAGAAAAAAGAATCACTCAAAAATCTATTTTTAAAGTAAAGTTATTCACAAGTTAGTGATTCACACAAATTTCAAATAATTCAAATTTAAACTATTCAAATTTGAAAACTACTGGCACAGGTTGGAAAAAGCGGTAGGCGTAAGCGAGGCGGTTGGCCTTCGCCTAGTGCCTAGGCGGTGCTTAAGCGCCCTAGGCGTGACCTAGGCGGTAATATAGTTTTACTATCAGGGTTTGTTTGTGAGTATTATATGTGTGCCGATATTAATTTAGGGCATATAAATAAGTTAACCATCAGCTACTGCCATTGGAATATGGCCCATTTGGCATATCACTGCAATATGGCATGATTCCTTGCTTGGGTAGACAATTCCTTGCTTGCCCTGCCTAGACTTCCATTTATGCCCTAGGCGAGGCATTTGGCCATCGCCTAGCGCATAGGCGTGCCTAAGCGCCTCCTAGGCACTGCCTTTTCCAACAGAGTGGCACTAACATAAATTTTAATAATTTTGTGACCTAAAGCAAAAAGATTCACTCAAAAACTCTAAATAAAGCAAAAAACAACTCAGAAACAAAAGAAAATAAATAAAGCAAAAAACAAAAAAACTAGAAAATAAATAAATTAAAAAATGGCCGCCTACTGTGTCGCTACGTCCTGCATACGACTAGAAACCCAACTACTAGTTGGGCCAAGATGCAGGCCCGCAGGGCAAGTAGGCCCGACAGGGCAGTGACAAATTCGTTAGGCCCACACAGGTCTGCTTTAGAGAGGAGCTCGAAGGAGATGCCGCGGCTGGGCTTATAAACCAGTATGGGCACCTCTCGCCAAGCGAGGTGGGACTAAACTTCCCCTGCCCCGCGGCTGTGCCAGCACCGCCAGGCCTTTAATCCCGGTTGGTGGCTCCAACCGCGACTAAATGGGGGCCTTTAGTCCCGGTTGGAGCCACCAACCGGGACTAAAGGCTTTCGTATATAAGCGGCACTCAGCAAATTTCCGATCCCACTCTCTCCATTCTCTCGACGCCGAACCACAGGATGCCGCCAGGCTGCTGCGCCGTCGTCTGCCCCGATGCCGTCGCCTCCCCTGACGCCGAAGATCGTCGCCACCCCCGACAACGACCGCCCGTGCCTCCTCCCCGCGACGCCGCGCGCCCGCGCCTCCTCACCGGCCGAGCCCCGTCGACGCCGCCCGCGCCGGCCTCGACCCCGCCATCACCGGCCTCGACCCCGCCATCGCCGGCCTCGACCTCACCGTCGCCTACCTCGCCCGCTGTAAGCTCGCCGCCCCCTCGATCTCCGGCTTTTTTTTGCATAGATTGTTTCTTTTTCATATGTATATATGTATATGTATGTATGTATGTATGTATACAATGTATGTATATATGTATTTGTAGATGAATGGTGGAATTTGCATATATTGTTTCTTTTTCACTAGCTAGTTTTTTTCTTCTGTTTTTTAGTTTTTTATACTTTTAATGTTGTATCATAGTATAGAAAAAATTTGGGGGTGGAGCCGAGCATAGATCCGTGGGCCACCTCTTCTTCCTCAAGCACCAGGGGCCATCGGCCGGCGTGATGTCTGCCTGTGGGGCCACCGTGATCTCGAGCCGGCCGAACGGGGCGTTCCCCAAGATGCTCCTTGAGGATTATGCCAAGAAGTGGTAGAATTCCTTCTTCTACGTGCGCAATCTTGGTGTAGACCACATCAACCTCCTGCCGTTCATCGACGGGACGCCGGAGGCCAAGACGAACTGGAGCTACATACCCAGGCACCCGCCCGCCATCGCCTGCCTCAACCTCGCCGTCGCCCACCTCGCCCGCTGTGAGCTCGTCGCCCCCTCGATCTCCGGCTACTTTTTTTGCATAGATTGTTTTTTTTTCATATGTCTATATGTATATGTATATGTATATGTATATGTACGTATGTATGTATGTATGTATGTATGTATGTATGTATATGTATACAATGTATGTATGTATGTATTTGTAGATGAATGGTGGAATTTGCATAGATTGTTTCTTTTTCACTAGCTAGTTTTTTTCTTCTGTTTTTTAGTTTTTTATACTTTTAATGTTGTATCAAAGTATAGAAAAATTTTGGATAGAAAAAAGTTGCATAGGAAAAAGTTGACCATATATATGTATAGTATAGAAAAAATTTGCATAGAAAAAAGTTTGTCATGTATTTGCAAAAAAGTTGTATAGAAAAAATATTTTAATGTCATATTTGCAAAAGTTTGTCATGTATTTGCAAAATCAAGTGAACAAGAATTACAAAAATCATAATCAAGCATTTAAAAAATGTTAAATTTGCATAGAAACATTTTTGGCGTCGACGATGCCCGGCCTGCATCCTCGTCATCGACTCGGTGCCGACAACCTGCTTGAGAGGCGCCATGTCCGGGACTGGGCTCCGCCGGGCTGGCACTGGGAGGTGCAACCTTTCGGGGCGCGCAGCTTGGTGAGGAACTGGGCTCCCGTCGTTGACCCGGAGCTTCTTTGGTGGCGGTCACATGGGTCACTTTCGGTGCAGAGGTAGACGGCCCCCGTGGAGGTGGTACGTCGCCATGTCAGGGAGGAGGACAAGCACGTCTGTCGCTACATGGTTGCGTTGGACATCAGGTTCTCTAATACCTGACAGGTTCTTCAGGGATCTCACCCTAGCTATGATCCTGTGATAGTTCCTTCTCTTTGGGTGTCCACCACCCGCGCCTCAGGAACCGCGAGTGAACTAGATTCTTCGATAATATTCGATCTGTAGTAGCTAGTGATGTTATATGATAATATTCGAGACGTATTAGTGATAATACTTGAGATGTATTTGAGATTATATTCGATAATATTCGAGACGATGTATTCGAGATTATATTCGATGATAATATTCGAGACGATGTATTCGAGATTATATTCGATGATGCATATTATCTGGATTATTCGAGATGTATTAGTGATATTATTCGAGATGCATATTATCTACTATGATTCAGTTTTTCCTTATTGATTGCATTCTAATTTGAATACTAAATTGTTTTATCTTTCTTCTGGATTAGTTAAGCTATGGACGATACCAGCAGAGACGGAGACGAGATCATTTTCGACATCATGCACTCCCCGAGCCCAGATAAGGAACCTGAAGATGACGGCTCACAATATCTGAACAATTCCGGTGAGGGAGTATTTGATGAAGACGAACGAAAAGATGAAGGCCACAACAATGATGACGAAGGAAATGTTCCTCGATTAACAAAGACCGGCGAGGTATATATAAGGCCTCTGGTGATCATTACATGTATTAATTGATTTGTATATATATTAACGAATCGATCTTTCTTGTTTTAGCGCTCCGGATTGAGCAAATCTTCCACAAGCAGGGCAGTACAAGGCCCGGCCAAAAGGTTGCAGGCTGGCATAAAGTACAACATCGATGACATCAAACCAAATGGCGAACCGCTTGCTCCTTGATACGTCTCCGTCGTATCTACTTTTCCTAACACTTTTCCTCTTGTTTTGGACTCTAATTTGTATGATTTGAATGAAACTAACCCGGGCTGACGCTGTTTTCAGTAGAACTACCATGGTGTTGTTTTTGTGCAGAAATAAAAGTTCTCAGATTGGAACGAAACTTTGCGAGGATTTTTTATATAATAAAAGAGAATTACTGGAGCTAAGAACCACCGGAGGGGGGCCCCTGGGTGAGCACAACCCACCAGGGCGCCCCCCCTCCTGGCGCGCCCAGGTGGGTTGTCCCCACCTGGTGGCCCCGCAGACCCTGATTCCGACGCTATAAATTCACATTTTCGAAGAAAAAATCAGGGAGAAAGAATTATCACGTTTCGCGAGACGGAGCCGCCACCACCTCCTATTCTTCATCGGGAGGCCAGATCTGGAGTCCGTTTCGGGCTCCGGAGAGGGGGATCATCGATCTTCGTCATCACCAACCCTTCTCCATTGCCAATTCCATGATGCTCCCCACCGGGAGTGAGTAATTCCTTCGTAGGCTCGCTGGTCGGTGAGGAGTTGGATGATATTCATCATGTAATCAAGTTAGTTTTGTTAGGGCTTGATCCCTAGTATCCACTTTGACATGCTTAATGCTTGTCACTTTGGGCCCGGGTGCCATGATTTCAGATCTGAACCGTTTATGTTATCACCATTATATCTATGTTCTAGATCCGATCTTGCAAGTTATATTCACCTATTATGTGTTATGATCCGCAAACGCCGGAGTGACAGTAGTCGGGATACTTTCCGGTGATGACCGTAGTTTGAGGAGTTCATGTATTCACTATGTGTTAATGCTTTGTTCCGGTTCTCTATTAAAAGGAGGCCTTAATATCCCTTAGTTTCCAATAGGACCCCGCTGCCACGGGAGGGTAGGACAAAAGATGTCATGCAAGTTCTTTCCATAAGCACGTATGACTATTTACGGAATACATGCCTACATTATATTTATGAACTGGAGCTAGTGCCGTATCGCCCTAGGTTATGACTGTTATATGATGAATATCATCCAACGAATCCACCGATCCAATGCCTATGAATTTCTCTTATATTGGTCTTGCTAAGTTACTACTGCTACTGTTACTGCTACACTTGCTACAAAATCATTGCTACCACTATTACTGTTACTATTGATGTTGCTACTACTATCAAAACTATCATAGTACTTTGCTACTGATCACTTTGCTACAGATAATTAATCTCCAGGTGTGGTTGAATTGACAACTCAGCTGCTAATACTTGCAAATATTCTTTGGCTCCCCTTATGTCAAATCAATAAATTTGGGTTGAATACTCTACCCTCGAAAGCTGTTGCGATCCCCTATACTTGTGGGTTATCAAGACCTTTTTCTGGCGCCGTTGCCGGGGAGCATAGCTATATTTGTTGAGTCACTTGGGATTATTATCAAATTATCACTATGAAGAATCTGAAGGATACTAAAACCAAGATCGTTCCCTCGAGGACGAGGGGAGGTAAGGAACTGCCATCACACTCTGCACTTGATTAACCTTCTGTTTTGAGTAGACTTGCAACACCACAGCATGTTATTAATCCTATTATGTTGCAAGTCATTGATGATGCTACTTCTGCTATGACTGATACTCATGATGATGCTAGTACCTTGCTTGATGATAATGTGCCACTAGGTGAATTTCTTGATGAACAACTTGCTAGAACTAAAGCTTTTGAGAATGTTGAAACTGATGAAATTATTGAAACTGATGAAGAGCTTGAAACTAAAAATCTTGAAACACCTATTAGATCTAGTTCTCCTAGATATGAATTTCCTAAAATACCGGAAGGTTATGTTATGGATGAGGAGACAACTAGAAACTTTCTTGCTTGCAATGATAGGGATGATCTCAAGAAATTATTATGCAAACTGAAAGAAAAATCTTTGAATGCTAGAATGAAATGTGATCGCAAGTTTGCTACTTCACCTATCTTTGTTGATGATAAGGATTATGAATTCTCTATCGACCCAGAGTTAATTACTTTGGTTGAATCTGATCCTTTCCATGGTTATGAAACTGAAACTGTTGTGCCACACCTTACTAAGTTGAATGACATAGCCACCCTTTTTGCTCATGATGAGAAAATTCACTATTATTATATCCTTAAGTTATTTCCGTTCTCATTAAAGGGTGATACTAAGACTTGGTATAATACTCTTGCTCCTGGTTGTGTGCGTAGTCCCCAGGATATGATTTACTATTTCTCTGAAAAATATTTTCCTGCTCATAAGAAACAAGCTGCCTTACAGGAAATATTTAACTTTGTGCAAATTGAAGAAGAGAGTCTCCCACAAGCTTGGGGGAGGCTTCTCCAATTGCTTAATGCTTTGCCTGATCATCCTCTTAAGAAAAATGAAATACTTGATATCTTCTATAATGGACTAACCGATGCTTCTAGGGACTTCCTAGATAGTTGTGCTGGTTGTGTTTTCAGGGAACAAACTGTTGAACAAGCTGAAGAATTATTGAATAACATATTGAAAAATTATGATGATTGGACTCTTCCCGAACCACGGCTTAAACCCACTCCGAAGAAGAGAGGCATCTTATATCAGTCCCGAAGATATGCAAGAGGCAAAGAAATCTATGAAGGAAAAATGTATTAAAGCTGAGGATATCAAAAATTTACCTCCTATTGAAGAAATACATGGACTTGAAACACCATCACCCAAGGTTGTAGAGGTAAACTCCTTAATGAAATTCAATGACAATGATAATCCTTACAATATGCATCCTAGTCAATGCCTTTATGACTTTGATAATTACATTAGAAAACAAGATCACTTCAATGCAAACGTTATGAAACAATTGAAATACAACTCTGATATGATTGCTCGCTTGAGTGACTTATTATTTAGAATTTCAAATGATGTTAGAGGTGTAGGAAAGCATGCCTCTATGGTTCAAACTCAACTAGAACAAGTTGCCAAATCTCAAAGAGAATTGCTTGATGAAATGAATAATAATATCAATGATCATGTTGTCAGAGTAATGACTAGAGGAGGTAGAATGACTCAGGAACCACTTTATCCTGAGGGACACCCAAAAAGAATTGAACAAGAATCTCAAAGAATTAACACTGATGCACCTAGTCCTTCTAAAAAGAATAAGAAGAAGAAAAAATGATAGGACTTTGTATGCCTCTAGTGAACCTGAAGTAGAAAAGCCTCCTGATAATGATAATGATGTTTCTATTTCTGATGCTGAAACTCAATCTGGTAATGAACACTCACCTACTGATAATGAAAAAGATAATGATGAGGTTCATGAAGACACTCAAACAAATAATAAAGAACTAGATAATGATGTTGAAATAGAACCACCTGTTGATCTTGATAACCCACAACCCAAGAATAAAAGATACGATAAAAGAGACTTTGTTGCTAGAAAACATGGTAAGGAAAGAGAACCATGGGTTCAAAAACCTATGCCCTTTCCACCTAAATCAACTAAGAAGGAAGATGATGAAGAATTTGAACGCTTTGCTGAAATGATTAGGCCAGTCTTTTTGCGTACCCGTTTGACTGATATCTTAAAAATGGCTCCTTATGCAAAGTACTTGAAAGACATCATCACCAATAAGAGAAAAATACCGAAAGCTGAAATCTCCACCATGCTTGCTAATTATTCTTTTAAGGATGGTGTACCTAAAAAACTTGGAGATCCGGGAATACCAACTATACCTTGCTCCATCAAAAGAAATTATGTGAAAACTGCTTTGTGCGATTTAGGAGCTGGTGTTAGTGTTATGCCTTTCTCTTTATATAAAAGACTTGATTTGAATAAACTCACACCTACTGAAATATCTTTGCAAATAGCTAATAAATCAACTATCATACCTATCAGTATTTGTGAGGATGTGCCCGTTGTTGTTGCAAATGTTACTATCTTAACAGATTTTGTTATACTTGAGATGCCCGAGGACGACAACATGTCGATTATCCTTGGTAGACCCTTTTTGAATACTGCAGAGGCTGTTCTTGATTGCAATAAAAGTAAGGTCACTTTTCATATCAATGGTAATGAGCATACGGTGCACTTCCGAAGAAACAATTCCAAGTGAATGGTATTAATGTTATTGAAAAATCTCCGACAATCACTATTGGAAGTTTTCAACTACCTCTTCCTACTGCCAAACAGAAATATGATATAATTATTGTTGGGGACATGCATATCCCCGTTGAGGTAACTTAGTGTTTTACGAATGTTCTTCGGTTTCATGCTAATCGAAGGTGGTTGTTAATAAGACTTGATCAACCTTATTAATGGATCACTTTTGGGAGGTATGAAGTTGATGAATTTAGTAAGCACTACCTTCTGTCCTTACTTTTATTTTTTGTTTTTCTTAGTTAAATAAAATAAAATGCCATGTTTATCTGTTTTCTGAATTTCCCGTGCAATAAAAAAATGACCCAAAAATAAAAGTTCTCAGAATGCCCTGAAAATTTAATACGATTTTTTTTAAATATTTCTGAATTTTTGATGCAAATAACATCAGAGGGGGGGTGCACCAGGTGGGCACAACCCACCTGGGCGCGCCAGCAGCCCCAGGCGCGCCCTGGTGGGTTGTGGTCCCCACGTGGGCCTCCTCACTTATCTCTTTAGCCCATGTCACCACCTACCTCCAGAAAAAAATCACCATTGCTCTCTCTCTCTCTCTCTCTCGTGTTCTTGATCTCAAACCCGCGGATTTCGATCTCTTTGCTCAAAGCTCCGTTTCCGAAACTGTTTTGGGGGATTGCTACTTGGTATGTGACTCCTCCATTGGTCCAATTAGTTTTTGCTTTAGTGGTTTATATTTTGAATAATTAGCTACTATTTGTGCTGCTGTAGATGAGCTTGCATGTTAAATTCTTAGATTTCTAAGTAGTTTGAATGCTTGATATGGCCTCTATGCATCCCTATGAGTAGTTGCTAATAGACTTGTGAAGTTTTGTTGACAGAAATTTTGTGACCCAAAAATTAACGGAAAATTGTACGCAAATATGATGAACCTCTTTGGAAGGAGTTCTTCGAGGCGGAGGTCCTCAGAGGTGTCCTCTAGTAGTGGCTTAATCCATCGGTCTTATGTTGAACCAAGTGAAAATTCCATACGAGATGCCGCTACCAAATCATGTTTATGGCCATGCAACGATTTTATGGTGCGTGCAGGTATTAAAGAAGAGTTTGAGCAATATGTTCACAATGCCGAGCTCGGTCCCTACATTGAAGATAAGTGCAACCAACATCTCAGCCTCACAGAGTCGTTTACTAAAGAATTTAAATTTCATCCTCGTGAGTCTAGAGTGTCGTTTAAACTGTATGGCCATCCATTTACTCTACCCCTAGAGACATTTTCTAATTACTGCAACATTTCATTTTGGGGTTTGTTGGACGAACCACCAAGATCTGAGTATGAGATATTCTTGACTAGCCTTTGCTATGGTGAGACTAGAGGAGTGACGCAAGGTAGAATAAAGAGCATTCATTTTCGCTCAATTCAATACTTTGCACTATTTAATGGAAAATGCATCGTAGGCAAACAAGATTGTAGTACACTTTGTGCTCCTGACTTGAGCCTCATACGCACCGCTCTCACCGGTGTCAAATGTTATAACCTTGGAGCGATTGTTGGATGCAGGTTGCAACACAATGCTGGTAGTGGATATTTTTATGGTGGAAATTATGCCACACGTTTAGCAAGGGAGCTGGGTGTTTCACCCTGGCCTTATGACCCTATCCTACCCACTCAGTACTTAGACTTTGACGCCATGAAACGCCATAAGTTCCTTAGTGGTGAAGCCCATAATTATACATATAACCTGCTGTTTAATAAAAAGTCCGTTGCAGACACCTTTTTGCCTGCGCCTGCTCTCTTTGATGTTCACAGCAAGGGAAGATATTATGTTCTTGAGAGCGAGGCCCGAGCGCATAACGCGGAGGTTGTGGCTGCTCAGCGGGCTGAGGCGGCTGCACCTAGAGCCTCCGTGAGCTATCACCCCTATCACTACGCAGGCTACTGACGGTGATTACCAAGTTAGGCCAAAAGCCTAAGCTTGGAGGAGTACGTATTTCCACCGACATTACATTCATTGTTCACACATTTCATTCCAGTTGTCGGTGTTCATACTTTTTCATTGTATCATCCATGCTAGATTTATTTTCTCGCCTTCTTCTTGTGTGTTTGAAAAACTTTGAGAAAATACAAGAATATTTCCTGCTTCTTTTTGGTTTTTCTTCCTAGTTTAATTAGCTATAGTATTAAAAGAAAACCCAAAAAGATTTCTCGATTCTTCTTCTTGCTTGTTGGGAGCTTTTCCGTGTAAATAGTTTTTCTCATTTTTGTTTTTCCTGTTTTAATTTGCTTTCTTCTAGAAAAACTAAAAACTCCAAAAACATTTCAGTGTGTTTCTCTGAATTTCCTTTTCGTTTATTGAGTCATACCGAGGAGAAGACCATGATGAAATTGTTGAGTGGCTCTCATATGCATTATTATTGATCTAACAAAGAGCCCATATTACCTTGTCTTCTCCTTTTGAATAAAATGTTTGCAGATTCCAGCTTAGTCCATGGCACTCTTGCACTATTATTATTTTCAAATCGTTCGGTCATGCAAGTGAAAGGCAATAATGACGATATTTGATGAACTGGCGGTGGCAGAGAGAAATGGGTATGAACTCGACCTGCTCTGTTTTTGTAAATATGTTTAACCTAGTATCCATGATTCAACCTATTATGATCAAACATGTTTGCAATGACCCTTAGAGATTATAGTTTCTCATGCCATACTTAAGTAGTTAGGAGTGGATAATGATTTATCTTGGGTGTCAACATTGCGTTAAAATGATTGTGATGTAGTATGATGATATGGTATCCTCCTCTGAATGTTCGAGTGGCTTGACTTGGCACATGTTCATGCATGTAGTTGAATCAAAACCAACATAGCCTCTATGATATTTATGTTCATGGTGTTCATATCCTACTCATGCTAGTATCCAATGTTACTTATGCATAATACATGTTCATGACCGTTTTCGCTCTCTAGCTGGCCGCTTCCCAATCTATTTGCTAGCCTTCGCCTGTACTAAGCGGGAATACTGCTTGTGCATCAAAATCCTAAAACCCAAGTTATTTCAGATGAGTCCACCATACCTACCTATATGCGGTATTACCCTGCCGTTCTAAGTAAATTTGCATGTGCCACCTCTAAAAACTTCAAATAAATATCCTTTTTGTGTGCCTGGATTGTTCATGGAGCGACAAGAGGTAGTCAGTATCTTCCATGCTAAGCGGGTTATTCTCATGATGGGTGTTTATTCACTCATCCTTGCACGAGAGGGGCGGTAATAGGGATTCCCAGTCCCGAAATCAAAATTGCAAATAATTAAACAAAACTTCCCCAGGACTGATTTGGTATGGACGGTACCCGTGGATTCGGTTAGCCGTGGAGTGTGTTTGTTGGTGGAGGGGAAGTAAACCTTTACTTTTTATCGCTTGGGAACCGCCACTAATGTGTTTAGCATGGAAGATACCGATAATTAATGGTCGCAAAGTAAACAAGAAGGGTGCATTTCTCAAAATTTTGTTTACCTCTGTTTTAAAATTTTGAGCTCTGGCACCGCTGCAAATCACTGCTTCCCTATGCAAAGGGACTATCTATTTACTTTTATGTTGTGTCATCATCTTCTCAAATAAGCGCCAGATCATGAGAGCACTATTGTCATCCTCATGCATTGTGTATAGCTAATGTTGGGTGCATCATGAATGGATCTTTTCTACCATGAATTACAATGTTTAGTCGCTGCTTGAACTTTGGAGGTGCTCTGCATTTATGTTTTGCGGTCTCAGAAAGGGCTAGCGAGATACCACTATTATTATATTATATTATGGTTGTTTTGACAAAGTGTTGCCATTTGAAATATCTTATTATTGCTCACTAGCTGATTATGCCATTGATATGAGTTAATATAATTTTTAAGAGTTATTGTCGACATAGTTAGTCATGATCTTGGCTGAAAAACTGGGTGCTACTTAAGCTTATTTATGTAAACAAGAGCAAAAGAGTTCGTAAAAGTTTTTCTTTTTCACTTTCAGTTTATCAACTGAATTGCTTGAGGACAAGCAAAGGTTTAAGCTTGGGGGAGTTGATACATCTTCGTCGTATCTACTTTTCCTAACGCTTTTCCTCTTGTTTTGGACTCTAATTTGCATGATTTGAATGAAACTAACCTGGGCTGACGCTGTTTTCAGTAGAACTACCATGGTGTTGTTTTTGTGCAGAAATAAAAGTTCTCGGATTGGAACGAAACTTTGCGAGGATTTTTTTATATAATAAAAGAGAATTACTAAAGCCAAGAACCACCGGAGGAGGCCCCCTGGGTGAGCACAACCCACCAGGGCGCCCCCCTCCTGGCGCGCCCAGGTGGATTGTCCCCATCTAGTGGCCCCGCAGACCCTGATTCCGACGCTATAAATTCACATTTTTGAAAAAAAATCAGGGAGAAAGAATTATCGTGTTTCGCGAGATGGAGCCGCCGCCACCTCCGGTTCTTCATCGGGAGGCCAGATCTGGAGTCCGTTTCGGGCTCCGGAGAGGGGGATCTTCGATCTTCGTCATCACCAACCCTTCTCCATCGCCAATTCCATGATGCTCCCCACCGGGAGTGAGTAATTCCTTCGTAAGCTCGCTGGTCGGTGAGGAGTTGGATGAGATTCATCATGTAATCGAGTTAGTTTTGTTAGGGCTTGATCCCTAGTATCCACTATGTTCTGAGATTGATGTTGATATGACTTTGTCATGCTTAATGCTTATCACTTTGGGCCCGGGTGGCATGATTTCAGATCTGAACTGTTTATGTTATCACCATTATATCTATGTTCTAGATCCGATCTTGCAAGTTATATTCACCTATTACGTGTTATGCTCCGCAAACCCCGGAGTGACAGTAGTCGGGATACTTTCCGGTGATGACCGTAGTTTGAGGAGTTCATGTATTCACTATGTGTTAATGCTTTGTTCCGGTTCTCTATTAAAAGGAGGCCTTAATATCCCTTAGTTTCCAATAGGACCCCGCTGCCACGGGAGGGTAGGACAAAAGATGTCATGCAAGTTCTTTCCATAAGCACGTATGACTATTTATGGAATACATGCCTACATTATATTTATGAACTAGAGCTGGTGCCGTATCGCCCTAGGTTATGACTGTTATATGATGAATATCATCCAACGAATCCACCGATCCAATGCCTACGAATTTCTCTTATATTGCTCTTGCTAAGTTACTACTGCTACTGTTACTGCTACACTTGCTACAAAATCATTGCTACCACTGTTACTGTTACTATTGCTGTTGCTACTACTATCAAAACTATCATAGTACTTTGCTATTGATCACTTTGTTGTAGATAATTAATCTCCAGGTGTGGTTGAATTGACAACTCAGCTTCTAATACTTGCAAATATTCTTTGGCTCCCCTTGTGTCGAATCAATAAATTTGGGTTGAATACTCTACCCTCGAAAACTGTTGCGACCCCCTATACTTGTGGTTTATAACTCCTAAAAAGAATGCGGACAAATTTACTCGTCAATGCGGCGTTATTGTCAGGGACCAAATCTCAATCTCTGTTCAAGAATCGAATAAGCCTGGAAAGGGAGATGAAGGAGTTAGTTTTGTCTTCGACAGAGCAAAAGATCTGCTTTGGGAATCGCTCATGTCACATTTCACCCTACCAGATCATTTGACAGATGCAGAACGGGAAAAAGTCAGGAAGAGTGCTCTTAAGAAGATGGCGATAGCATTCTGCAACCACAAGAAAAGAATATGGGCCAAGTACGAAGCAGACGGAAAGCAGACTCCAGCATTCAAGGGAGCACTGGAGAAGGCAAGAGATCACTGAGATTCTTTCGTGAAGTTCAAGGAATCGGAAGCAGCTCAGGAATGGTCAAGAATAAACAAGATTAATGCTGCGAAAAAAAGTGGCACCATACTCTAGGGCCAGGTGGCTACCAGATCGGCCGGCCTAAGCGGGATGAAGCTGAGGAACAGATGATTGCTGCAGGGGTCACTCCAGTTACATTGAGTTGGCTCGACAGGTGCAGGACTTGGTTTTATGCGCATGGGGGGAAGTTGGACCCGAAGACAGGGCTGGTTATGGAGCGGGCAAGTCTTAAAGAAGCCTCCGACGCTTTACTTGTTGCAATAGAAGAGGCTCGAACGGGGGCGTTCAAGCCCGAGAGAGAGAATGACGAGCTTACGCGCGCCCTGAAGAATCCTGAACACCCAGGACGAACACGAGGCAAAGGCGTTGTTCCATGGTTTGAGGGGTTTGCGGATTAGAATGCCACTTACAGAAGCCGTGCGAGAAAGAACAAGCAGGAGGAGGAGCAGAGGAAGCAGGATGCAAACCGCATTCAACGGGTAGAATCAAAGCACGCGCAGTTCGAACGCGCTTTCATGCGGCAGCAGGGGCAGCTCGACTCACTTAGCCAGGAAAGGGTGTCTCAGCGGCTGCAGCAAGCAGATCCAGCATTGGATAACACCGTCCCATCTATGCTGAAAAGCAGTGTGGGTTCCAACCCGGCCGATGCTGCACTGCTGGCTAGATACCCCGTGGATGATATCAAAGGTATGACACCTTGTGAGCTACATATTAAAGTGAAGAACATATCCATGAAGGTGGCAGACGGCTATACTTTAACAAATCCCCCTGAAGCAACCTTCCATGGCAATCCGATTCCAGCTGACTATGCTCGTGTCGGGTGGATGAAGTGATGTCGGGATATGACGGGCTAGAGCTTGACATTTCTGGAGGTGACGAGGAGCGCACACTGGGAGACGCCATACGTCATATCATTCTATGGAGAAAAGATTGCATCGTCTTTCAAAGGCCACCGACTCCTCCAAGTCCGTCGCGTCAGCCGACTCCAACCCACCCCGAGACGGAGCACGGCGCTAGTCCACCACCGTGTTAGCCTTCTCCACCCCAGCCGCCCGAGACGGAGCCCATCACTGCGAGTCCGCCATATCGATCTCGGGCGCGTCAGCCTTCTCCAAAGCGGAAGAGAGCACCAAGCAAGAAAGCCTCTCCTCCTGCCAAAAATAAGTTGGCTTACGAGATGACTATCAAGGAAAACAACGCCGAAGTGGATGCCCAAGTGAAGGCCCATTTTGCACCGAAACCGCCCCCGCCACCAAAGGAGAAAAATACCTGAGGAAGTCATACAACACTTGTTGGAAATATGCCCTAGAGGCAATTAATAAATATGTTTATTATCATATTTCTCCGTTCATGATAATAGTTTATTATTCATGCTATAATTGTATTAACCGGAAACTATATACATGTGTGAATATAAACAAACATAATGTCCCTAGTATGCCTCTACTAGACTAGCTCGTTGATCAAAGATGGTTAAGGTTTCCTACCCATTGACATGAGTTGTCATTTGATAACGGGATCACCTCATTAGGAGAATGACGTGATGGATTTGACCCAACCGTTAGCTTAGCACACGATCGTTATGTTTAGTGCTACTGCTTTCACTATGTCATATACATGTTCCTCAGACCATGAGATCATACAACTCCCGGACACCATAGGAATACTTTGGGTGTTATCAAACGTCACAACATAACTGGGTGACTATAAAGGTACACTACAGGTATCTCCGAAAGTGTCTGTTGGGTTCTGATGAATCGAGATTGGGATTTGTCATTCCGTCTGTCGGAAAGGTATCTCTGGGCCCTCTCGGTAATACAGCATCACAGAAGCCTTGCAAGCACCGTGGCTAATGAGTTAGCTGCAGGATGAAGTATTACGGAACGAGTAAAGAGACTTGCCAGTAACGAGATTGAACTAGGTATGGGATACCGACGATCAAGTCTCGGGCAAGTAACATACCACAGGACAAAGGGAACAACGTATGATGATATAAGAGGTTCAACCGATAAAGATCTTCGTGGAATATGTGGGAGCCAATATGAGTATCCAGATTCCGCTATTGGTTATTGACCGGGGAGTCATCTCGGTCATGTCTACATAGTTCCCGAACCCGTAGGGTCGGCACACTTAAGGTTCGATGACGTAATAGTATTGTATGAGTTATGTGATTGGTGACCGAAGGTTGTTCGGAGTCCTGGATGAGATCACGGACATGACGATCAGTCTCGGAATGTCCGAGAGGTAAAGATCGATATATTGGAAGGCTATAATCGGACGTCGGAAAGGTTCCGAGTGACTCGGGTATTTTTCGGAGTACCGGGGAGTTACGGGAATACCGGGAGAAAGTTATGGGCCTTATTGGGCCCTGCGGGAAAGAGAGGGGGGCAGCCATGGGCTGCCTGCGCCAGCCCCCCTTGGGTCCGAATTGGACTAGGGGTGGGGGGCCGCACCCCCTCTCCTACTCCCTCTCTCCCTCCTCTTTCCCCCCTTGTAGGGGGAGTCCTACTAGGGGTGGGAGTCCCACTCCTAGTAGGACTCCCCCCCTCCTTGGTGCGCCTCCTCTAGGGGCCGGCCCCCTCCCTCCTTTATATATGGAGGGGGGGCGCCCCCTCTAGCACACAATTGACTTGATCAAAGTCGTGTGCAGCCCCCCCCTCCACCGTTTAGATCCACCGTCATATTTCCGGAGTGCTTAGGCGAAGCCCTGCCGGAATCTCTACACCATCACCGTTGCCACGCCGTCGTGCTGACGGAACTCATCTACTACCTCGACGACTAGCTGGATCTAGAAGGCGAGGGACGTCACCGAGCTGAACGTGTGTTAGAACTCGGAGGTGCCGTACGTTCGACACTTGATCGGTGGAGCTCGAAGGATTGTTCGACTACATCAACCGCGTTGTGAGACGCTTCCGCTAACGGTCTACAAGGGTATGTAGACACACTCTCCCCCTCGTAGCGATGCATCTCCATGGTTAGATCTTGCGTGATCATAGAATTTTTTTTGAAATTGCATGCTACGATTTCCTTCAACACTTTGTGGGTATGGCTCGACCGGCGGTGAAGAGAATGGACTCAGACTATGAGTGCTCTATTAAGAAGTCATATCGTGCACAAAAAGATAAGGAGTCGAGCTCGAGCCAAGAAGGTAGTAATAAAAGCGGGAAAATTGTTCTCCAGCTGGGAGAACGGGCAGTGCAATCGATCCCCCCGCTCATTGTACAATCACATGTGAGTACCGCCGATAGGCCGGTAATAACCGACGATCATATAAGGATGGCTAAAGAGGCCGGTGTCACTGTTGAACAACTCCTAGGCCTCGAGGAATTCTCCAGGTTTGAAGAGGAGGAACTAGCATGGAAATGTGTCCCCGGCCAACCTCTGGTCAGGCCTGAGGAGGTCCCGCTTCTATCAACGAAAATGCACAGATTGCATGAGTGGTACCTGAGAGAAATAAAGAACGAGCGAGAGGCCCTCATGGTGAAAGTCAAGGCAGAGCATTACTTCCATGAAAAAGATTTGTGGGTTGAGTTTCAAGAAATGTTTCAGTTATTCAATCAAGACGCACTCGATAAATCTGTCGTCAGTTGCTATTGTCTGTAAGTGATTTCTTTCTGTAATTGAAGTCTCTAGCTGTGCTCGTTCATTATCTGTAATTATCCTCACTATATTCTTTTCTGTGGTATTATGCAGAATGAAGATTTATGAAATAAAAAGAGATGGACGCTATGGCATTGGGTTCATTGACCCAAATACCGTTAATGAAGGTGTGTGGTCACGTCACAAAAAAGAAACAGAGACAAGCTTGCTAGAGTTTTTGAAGCAACTAAATACCCAACTAGAAATACTACTTCCTTACAACTTCGGGTGGGTGTTACTGTCTACAAATTCTATTTTGCTTACTAGATGTTAATAAGTGTAGTTGATGAGTTATGCACATGCCAGCTTTTTTTTTTCGTCGATGCACATGCCCGCTTAATTATACAAACGTGTGCGCATGCAGTTTCCACTAGATCCTACTAATTATTGAAGTTGACGAGGGAAAAGTTCAAGTACTGGACTCACTACTTAAAGAACCTAAACAATACTCAAATGTGAAGGAGATGCTCAACAGGTAATTTCAATCATTATCGCACTATGTCGACCTCTTTAGTTCATTTCCTGATATCAACTAATTAATACCTCCTTTATTCATTTTGTTTGCCGGCGGGCAGGGTTTGGCAAAAGTTCATCAAACAGGTTCAAGGCCCATGGAAATAAGAGCTGAAATAGGTGCGACCCAGGGTAATTAAGTAGTACTAGCTACATCCGCGCATCTCTTTAATTCTAGTTTCAATACCATTATCATGCTTGATTAATTATTATCTGATTGAATTCTATTCTCTTAAAATGCATGAGGCAGGCGTCGGGGAATAATTTATGTGCATACTACGTTTGCTAGAACATTCACTTTATGACTGAAAGGAGCAAAGATGGAAGAAATCTTTTGGTATGTAAACACAATTCACAATTCTTTTTATCATGATCTAATATATATACACACAACTAATATATTCATATTGATCTCCTTCTTTAACGATGTCGGAGATGCGGGTTCAGCTCCTACCAACGGACCGCATACGAGCACTTCAAAAGGAAATTGCGGGATTTTTGCTTGACCAGGTCATAGATCCCGAAGGAGAATACCATTACACCTAATGCCTGCATGTAATGATATGCAAATTGTAGGAAAAAATTTATATATATATATATATACACACACACACTAGGTAGTTGCCCGTGCGTTGCAACGGGAGCATGCATATTCTATTATCCAATATCACTCGTGTCTTAACATATGTATTTTTAGGATCCTCGTGTATATCAAGCGGTACTATTTACAGTGTATTTTCACCCTATTGAGGGTCGGATCATAAGTTATCCCTACTTTTTCGCCTTGTGCAACTGACTTCTCCAACCTGTCCAATCTTATGCGTCAATTAATAAATTGTCTAATTACCAACCATATTGTTATATGTCTGGCCGCCACCACTTGTCTAACTGTCCTCCCCTGCCACCCATGGGCAGGGGCGCCTCACCACCCCGTCCAAGCACCACCTCCACCCCAGTAGTCCTACTAACACCCCCCTCACTGGCACCAAGACCCGATGACCCAACGAACCCCTCTCCCCCTATTGCCACACTTGCACCTTCAACGCTCAGGCTCGCTTCCTCCGGCGACCCCATAGTCAGCCGCATCGTTTCGTCTACGACTTGGCTATTTTCTCAGTTGCATGTTCCCTATAAGATACTTCTTGCATAATTCATGGTTTGATCAACCCTCAAAACATATCTAATATCATATATTTCGAAATTATATGTTTCAGAACATTGAGATCCACATGTTTTACATTCACAAAGCAGAAATGGTAAAACTAAATCATACACCGTAGGTTGGAGTCTTTTGATATGATACATTGAGCTACCTTAAGTAGTGCAAGAAAACAGACTCATAGCTATGTAAGATAAACAACACAACAAATGAGTGAAAAGAGGATAATGAGATAGTCCATGATGCACGGTATTCCCATTCCCATCCATTATAATAGATATATAGCTATATGTGCGATGAAAATACATACCACATGAAGAAAGCAGCATTTTTTTTTTTTTTGCATGGGGAGAGGCCTGATGTAGCAGCATGCTGGATCTCGAGCAAGGCCCGACATGAAATTGATTAAGCCAAAACGGCAGAAGGTTCAGCATGCAGGATCTCGAGCTTTACAACTCCACTGCGCATTTGACAAAAAGCCAAAGAATCAGCCAAGGACAACTCCATGCATGTGGTTAGCACGTAGAAGCTTATGTTCTGCACTGCTTGTGAGTTGTACCTCAATGAACCATGCTCCCGTATAGGTGCAGCTTAGCCTCGCCCATGCGGCCTGGTCAATACTGGGTGCCATCGGCCAACTTCTCACTAAGTAGGACGGCGCTCGGAGAGACATATATAGGAGGCGGGGTGCATGAGCAGCAATGGGTGGGCGGACTGGTCGATCGCAGAGGGCGGACGACGCGAGCTGCACAACAACAGAAGTGCGCCTACAAGATAGATGGGCGTCGACTGGGTTGGAACGGCGTCAGCGGCGGTGGCCTCGTGCGTCGTCATCGGCCTGCAGTTGTACTTGCGGCCAAAGGCAGTGGCGGTCTATCATCTCTGGGCCGCGTGAGACAACAAACATGCTGCCCTGGCATCCTTCACAGCCGGCCCTCACGTCCGGCCGCTGCCGTCGCCGCCGCCGCCGTAATCCCATCGCTGATGCTGCCCCGGCTGCCGCTTGATCTCTCAAGCCGTCGCAGGAGAAGAAACGAGATTGCAGAGGGAACGGAGTCTCTCGGGATTGCTCGGGGGAATTAGCCCAGAAGAGGAATCTGGGACTTGAATCAATCGTAGTAAAAGTATAACCGCAGTAGTACGTAACGGAAAAACCAGACGAGAAGACGTGGGGGTATGCCAAAAAAACGATGGGAAAATGCCCCAAAAAATGATGTGCGGAGAACGCAAAAAAAAAAGGGAGGTGGGGAGCACTCGTAGTGTAGATAGATAGATAGATATGTGTATGCATGGTCGTACGAGAAATTCTATGATATATGATTGGTTGTACAAGAAATTTTATTATATATGACGTATACAGTATGTAGTAGCAGTGGCACCGGATGACTGCAGTAGCGTAAAATATGTTTGAAATGAAAAACAATTAAATGAAAAACACAAAACGAAAAGAAAAAATAAATCATAAATCATAAATCCTAAAACCCTAAACCCCTAAACCTCTAGTCCCGGTTGTGTCCCCCAACCCCTGGCGCGGGCTCGTGCCACGTGGTGGGCCTTTGGTCCTGGGCCGTGACGAACCGGAACTAAAGGGGGGGAGGGGGGCTTTAGTCCCCACCCTTTAGTCCCGGTTGGTGAACCGGGACTAAAGACCC
Source organism: Thinopyrum elongatum (assembly GCA_011799875.1). Classification (NCBI taxonomy): domain Eukaryota; kingdom Viridiplantae; phylum Streptophyta; class Magnoliopsida; order Poales; family Poaceae; genus Thinopyrum; species Thinopyrum elongatum. Next base: position 508,145,308 of record CM022301.1, on the reverse strand, counting down.
TTACGAACCGGGACCAATGTCCAATTCTGCACTAGTGGTTGCCAGGATACCGAACCGATGAAAACCACATCCAGCTTTAGTCCGTCTCTCAGTTTATTGGATCAACTAGTAGCAAAAATGACCATGCATTGCAACGAGAGAAAAAATATACTAAAAGAACACAACATGCAAGGCACGAAAATTAGGCTTGAAGGCATACATATTCTTATGTCAAACATGTACCAAATACTCATGCACATCAGACAACATTGTTGACTTATTTTTTTACCGTTAAACCATATTTCTTCTTCTTCTTCTTCTTCTTCTTCTTCTTTTATCGTCCCAGCTCACGAATTACACAATTTACTTGCTCGATGGTAAAATTCATTGAAATCTCGGTATTTTTGCTGGCCCTTGATTGATAATATGGTCATTTGCAGGAGCAATGTCTCTGTGGCCAACAGATCATCTGCCCCTTTCTCTTGTTCTAATGCAGATGGTGGGACATAGCTATCAGGAAAGGGTATTCGCCAAAAAAAAACTATCCGAAAAGGGTGAAGGGGAGGGGCAGAAGGCAGCTGCTAAGAAATATGTCAGATGTTTGAGGATGTCAAAAAAATGTCAGATGTTTGAGGGTAAATAGCAAATGGATGACAAGGCAGTTTGATGAACAGACTTCTAGTACAATACAGCAGCAGAACTTGAGAAAAATTGTTACTCCCGTTCTTGGGACTAAGGAGTGGTCAGTACATCTCATGCTGCCATTATGTACCGAGGTAAGTAACAGGAAATAAGTTCTTCTATCTCAAGCAAGAATGATTTGCTATAAAAAATGTATACTGCCTCTGTTGCAACATGCAAAGACACATGAGCATGTGATCAACTCGTCTCAACTCCTTCAACTCCTCCAAGTCAGTTGTTTCCTTGTGTGCCATTGATTCAGGAGCTGTCCCATCAGACTATGTTCCCTCTGTAAACAACACAAACAGAAATTCCAGTTATGCTAGTACTTCTGTTTTGCAAATTGCAATAAATAAAAAAATGTAAAATAAACAGAAACAACGAAATTGTGAAGTACAACAACATCAAGCCACCAATTTCCCGCAAGTGATCTTGCATGACCAATGCCAACTATCCTTATTACAGATTATTAGAATGTCGAGGTAAGGAGTAGTTTAACCACCAAACTGTACTATAGTACTAAGTTCAATAGTGTGTCAATTCACATTGTCGTGGTATAACACGGTCACCTATGGGACCATCAGCCCCTTGTGGTTCGGCAAGGGGGGAAGAGCACATTGCACAAAGAGCGGAAAGCGTAGAGCAGCACGGCAGCGATGACACAAGCAGTTTTTACCCAGGTTCGGGCCGCCACGAGGCGTAAAACCCTACTTCTGCTTTGGTGGATTGATGAAAGGACCGTGGTGAAGACGCAGCGCTCTAGCCCGACAAGGTCGCCTCGAGACGAGAGCTGCTACGCGCGTATGAGTGTACAAGGTTCCGAATCCTTTCTAAGGTTGCCACGGCCCTCCTTTTATAGGTCAAGGGGTCACCACAATGGCAAAACAGTCATTATCCAGTGATTAGATAGCCACAGTGCTATCATACCTAACTCTGCAGACAGGACAAGGCGCATTAAATGCGCCGCTTAGTGTCACATCGTGGGTGTAGCCCGGCAAGCCTTGCCGTGCTATTTATCCACCTTCTCGCCTGCCTGCGTGACACACCCCTGGACGGGTGTCATTTGGAGGTGATTTCCTTCAGAAATGGCTGCCACGTGCCAAATAACAGCCACTTAATCACTTGGGGGCTCGACACCGCACCGATAAGTGACTTGCGTTGTTGTGAGGTGGAGCGGTAGAGCCTTGGCGGGGTGACCCGCCACCGGCGCCCCCGACAAGTCTTGAGACTTGTCTTTAGGGCGACCTCGTGTTGGGGAACGTAGTATTTCAAAAAAATTCCTACGATCATGCAAGATCTATCTAGGAGAAGCATAGCAACGAGCGGGGAGAGTGTGTCCACGTACCCTCGTACACCGAAAGCGAAAGCGTTTAGTAACGCGGTTGATGTTGTCGAACGTCTTCACGATCCAACCGATCAAGTACCGAACGCACGGCACCTCCGCGATCTGCACACGTTCAGCTCGGTGACGTCCCTCGAACTCTAGATCCAGCTGAGGCCGAGGGAGAGTTTCATCAGCACGATGGCGTGGTGACGGTGATGATGAAGTTACCGACGCAGGGCTTCGTCTAAGCACTACGACAATATGACCGAGGTGGAAATCTGTGGAGGGGGGCACCGCACACGGCTAAAACAATCAACTTGTGTGTCTATGGGGTGCCCCCCTACCCCGTATATAAAGGAGGGGAGGAGGGGGTCGGCCGGCCTCATGGGGCGTGCCCCAAGGGGGGAATCCTACTCCTACTAGGAGTAGGTTCCCCCCTTTCCTAGTCCTACTAGGAGGGGAAGGAAGGGGAAGAGGGAGAGAAGGAAAGGGGGGCTGGCCCCCTTCCCCAATTCGGATTGGGCTTGGGGGGGCGCGCGCCTCCACCTGGCCGCCTCCTCCTCTCTTCCACTAAGGCCCATGAAGGCCCATTGACTCCCCGGGGGGTTCCGGTAACCCCCCGGTACTCCGGAAAATGCCCGAACCTCTCCGAAACCTTTCCGGTGTCCAAGCATAGCCTTCCAATATATCAATCTTTATGTCTTGACCATTTCGAGACTCCTCGTCATGTCCGTGATCTCATCCGGGACTCCGAACTACCTTCGGTACATCAAAACACATAAACTCATAATACCGATCGTCATCGAACGTTAAGCGTGCGGACCCTACGGGTTCGAGAACTATGTAGACATGACCGAGACTCATCTCCGGCCAATAACCAATAGCGGAACCTGGATGCTCATATTGGCTCCCACATATTCTACGAAGATCTTTATCGGTCAAACCGCATAACAACATACGTTGTTCCCTTTGTCATCGGTATGTTACTTGCCCGAGATTCGATCGTCGGTATCATCATACCTAGTTCAACCTCGTTACCGGCAAGTCTCTTTACTCGTTCCGTAATGCATCATCCCGCAACTAACTCATTAGTCACATTGCTTGCAAGGCTTATAGTGATGTGCATTACCGAGAGGGCCCAGAGATACCTCTCCGACAATCGGAGTGACAAATCCTAATCTCGATCTATGCCAACTCAACAAACACCATCGGAGACACCTGTAGAGCATCTTTATAATCACCCAGTTACGTTGTGACGTTTGATAGCACACAAAGTGTTCCTCCGGTATTCGGGAGTTGCATAATCTCATAGTCATAGGAACATGTATAAGTCATGAAGAAAGCAATAGCAACAAACTAAACGATCATAGTGCTAAGCTAACGGATGGGTCATGTCAATCACATCATTCTCTAATGATGTGATCCCGTTCATCAAATGACAAATCATGTCTATGGCTAGGAAACTTAACCATCTTTGATTAACGAGCTAGTCAAGTAGAGGCATACTAGTGACACTCTGTTTGTCTATGTATTCACACATGTACTAAGTTTCCGATTAATACAATTCTAGCATGAATAATAAACATTTATCATGATATAAGGAAATATAAATAACAACTTTGTTATTGCCTCTAGGGCATATTTCCTTCAGTCTCCCACTTGCACTAGAGTTAATAATCTAGATTACACAGTAATGATTCTAACACCCATGGAGTCTTGGTGCTGATCATGTTTTGCTCGTGAGAGAGGCTTAGTCAACAGGTCTGCAACATTCAGATCCGTATGTATCTTGCAAATCTCTATGTCTCCCTCCTTGACTTGATCGCGGATGGAATTGAAGCGTCTCTTGATGTGTTTGGTTCTCTTGTGAAATCTGGATTCCTTCGACAAGGCAATTGCTCCAGTATTGTCACAAAAGATTTTCATTGGAACTGATGCACTAGGTATGACACCTAGATCGAATATGAACTCCTTCATCCAGACTCCTTCATTTGCTGCTTCCGAAGCAGCTATGTACTCCGCTTCACACGTAGATCCCGCCACGACGCTTTGCTTAGAACTGCACCAACTGACAGCTCCACCGTTCAATATAAATATGTATCCGGTTTGTGACTTAGAGTCATCCGGATCAGTGTCAAAGCTTGCATCAACGTAACCATTTACGACGAGCTCTTTGTTACCTCCATAAACGAGAAACATATCCTTAGTCCTTTTCAGGTATTTCAGGATGTTCTTGACCGCTGTCCAGTGATCCACTCCTGGATTACTTTGGTACTTCCCTGCTAAACTAATAGCAAGGCACACATCAGGTCTGGTACACAGCATTGCATACATGATAGAACCTATGGCTGAAGCATAGGGAATGACTTTCATTTTCTCTCTATCTTCTGCAGTGGTTGAGCATTGAGTTTGACTCAACTTCACACCTTGTAACACAGGCAAGAACCCTTTCTTTGCTTGATCCATTTTGAACTTCTTCAAAACTTTATCAAGGTATGTGCTTTGTGAAAGTCCAATTAAGCGTCTTGATCTATCTCTATAGATCTTGATGCCCAATATATAAGCAGCTTCACCGAGGTCTTTCATTGAAAAACTCTTGTTCAAGTATCCTTTTATGCTATTAAGAAATTCTATATCATTTCCAATCAACAATATGTCATCCACATATAATATTAGAAATGCTACAGAGCTCCCACTCACTTTCTTTTAAATACAGGCTTCTCCAAAAGTCTGTATAAAACCATATGCTTTGATCACACTATCAAAACGTTTATTCCAACTCTGAGATGCTTGCACCAGTCCATAAATGGATCGCTAGAGTTTGCACACTTTGTTAGCATCCTTTGGATTGATAAAACCTTCGGGTTGCATCATATACAACTCTTCTTCCAGAAATCCATTCAAGAATGCAGTTTTTACATCCATTTGCCAAATTTCATAATCATAAAATGCGGCAATTGCTAACATGATTCGGACGGACTTAAGCATCGCTACGGGTGAGAAGGTCTCATCGTAGTCAACTCCTTGAACTTGTCGAAAACCTTTCGCAACAAGTTGAGCTTTGTAGACAGTAACATTACCGTCAGCGTCAGTCTTCTTCTTGAAGATCCATTTATTCTCTATGGCTTGCCGATCATCGGGCAAGTCAACCAAAGTCCACATTTTGTTCTCATACATGGATCCCATCTCAGATTTCATGGCCTCAAGCCATTTCGCGGAATCTGGGCTCATCATCGCTTCCTCATAGTTCGTAGGTTCGTCATGGTCAAGTAACATGACCTCCAGAACAGGATTACCGTACCACTCTGGTGCGGATCTTACTCTGGTTGACCTACGAGGTTCTGTAGTAACTTGATCTGAAGTTTCATGATCATCATCATTAGCTTCCTCACTAATTGGTGTAGGAATCACTGGAACTGATTTCTGTGATAAACTACTTTCCAATTCGGGAGAAGGTACAATTACCTCATCAAGTTCTACTTTCCTCCCACTCACTTCTTTCGAGAGAAACTCCTTCTCTAGAAAGGATCCATTCTTAGCAACGAATATCTTGCCTTCGGATCTGTGATAGAAGGTGTACCCAACAGTCTCCTTTGGGTATCCTATGAAGACACATTTCTCCGATTTGGGTTCGAGCTTATTAGGTTGAAGTTTTTTCACATAAGCATCGCAACCCCAAACTTTAAGAAACAACAACTTGGGTTTCTTGCCAAACCACAGTTCATAAGGTGTTGTCTCAACGGATTTAGATGGTGCCCTATTTAACGTGAATGCAGCCGTCTCAAAAGCATAACCCCAAAATGATAGCGGTAAATCAGTAAGAGACATCATAGATCGCACCATATCTAATAAAGTGCGGTTACAACGTTCGAACACACCATTACGTTGTGGTGTTCCGGGTGGCGTGAGTTGCGAAACTATTCCGCATTGTTTCAAATGAAGACCAAACTCGTAACTCAAATATTCTCCTCCACGATCAGATCGCAGAAACTTTATTTTCTTGTTACGATGGTTTTCCACTTCACTCTAAAATTCTTTGAGCTTTTCAAATGTTTCAGACTTATGTTTCATCAAGTAGATATACCCATATCTGCTCAAATCATCTGTGAAGGTCAGAAAATAATGATACCCGCCGCGAGCCTCAATATTCATCGGACCGCATACATCAGTATGTATTATTTCCAATAAATCTGTTGCTCGCTCCATTGTTCCAGAGAACGGAGTTTTAGTCATCTTGCCCATGAGGCATGGTTCGCAAGTACCACGTGATTCATAATCAAGTGATTCCAAAAGTCCATTAGTATGAAGTTTCTTCATGCGCTTTACACCAATATGACCCAAACGGCAGTGCCACAAATAAGTTGCACTATCATTATCAATTCTCCATCTTTTGGTTTCAATATTATGAATATGTGTATCACTACTATCGAGATTCAACAAAAATAGACCACTCTTCAAGGGTGCATGACCATAAAAGATATTACTCATATAAATAGAACAACCATTATTCTCAGATTTAAATAAATAACCGTCTCGCATCAAACAAGATCCAGATATAATGTTCATGCTTAACGCTGGCACCAAATAACAATTATTCAGGTCTAAAACTAATCCCGAAGGTAGATGTAGAGGTAGCGTGCCGACGGTGATCACATCGACTTTGGAACCATTTCCCACGCGCATCGTCACCTCGTCCTTAGCCAATCTTCGCTTAATCCGTAGTCCCTGTTTCGAGTTGCAAATATTAGCAACAGAACCAATATCAAATACCCAGGCACTACTGCGAGCATTAGTAAGGTACACATCAATAGCATGTATATCACATATACCTTTGTTCACTTTGCCATCCTTCTTATCCGCTAAATACTTGGGGCAGTTCCGCTTCCAGTGACTAGTCCCTTTGCAGTAGAAGCACTCAGTCTCAGGCTTAGGTCCAGACTTGGGCTTCTTCACTTGAGAAGCAACTTGCTTGCTGTTCTTCTTGAAGTACCCCTTCTTCCCTTTACCCTTTTTCTTGAAACTGGTGGTCTTGTTGACCATCAACACTTGATGCTCCTTCTTGATTTCTACCTCCGCAGCCTTTAGCATTACAAAGAGCTCGGGAATTGTCTTATCCATCCCTTGCATATTATAGTTCATCACGAAGCTCTTGTAGCTTGGTGGCAGTGATTGAAGAACTTTGTCAATGACACTATCAACCGGAAGATTAACTCCTAGCTGAGTCAAGTGATTATGATACCCAGACATTTTGAGTATATGTTCACTGACAGAACTGTTCTCCTCCATTTTGCAGCTATAGAACTTATTGGAGACTTCATATCTCTCAATCTGGGCATTTGCTTGAAATATTAACTTCAACTCCTGAAACATCTCATATGCTCCATGACGTTCAAAAGGTCGTTGAAGTCCCGGTTCTAAGCCGTAAAGCATGGCACACTGAACTATCGAGTAGTCATCAGCTTTGCTCTGCCAGGCGTTCACAACGTCCGGTGTTGCTCCTGCAGCGGGTCTTTTAGAAGATCAAAAAGCAATCACTACACCACGTTGTGGTTTTGCGTAGGTAAGAACGGTTCTTGCTAGAAGCCTGTAGCAGCCACGTAAAACTTGCAACAACAAAGTAGATGACGTCTAACTTGTTTTTGCAGGGCTTGCTGTGATGTGATATGGTCAAGACATGATGTGATATAATTTCTTGTATGAGATGATCATGTTTTGTAACAGAGTTATCGGCAACTGGCAGGAGCCATATGGTTGTCGCTTTATTGTATGCAATGCAATCGCCATGTAATTGTTTTACTTTATCACTAAGCGGTAGCGATAGTCGTAGAAGCAATAAGTTGGCGAGACGACAACGATGCTACGATGGAGATCAAGGTGTCGCGCCGGTGACGATTGAGATCATGACGGTGCTTTGGAGATGGAGATCAAAGGCACAAGATGATGATGGCCATATCATATCACTTATATTGATTGCATGTGATGTTTATCCTTTATGCATCTTATTTTGCTTAGTTCGGCGGTAGCATTATAAGATGATCTCTCACTAAATTTCAAGGTACAAGTGTTCTCCCTGAGTATGCACCGTTGCTACAGTTCGTCGTGCCGAGACACCACGTGATGATCGGGTGTGATAAGCTCTACGTTCACATACAACGGGTGCAAGCCAGTTTTGCACACGCAGAATACTCGGGTTAAACTTGACGAGCCTAGCATATGCAGATATGGCCTCGGAACACTGAGACCGAAAGGTCGAGCGTGAATCATATAGTAGATATGATCAACATAGTGATGTTCACCATTGAAAACTACTCCATCTCACGTGATGATCGGACATGGTTTAGTTGATTTGGATCACGTGATCACTTAGATGATTAGAGGGATGTCTATCTAAGTGGGAGTTCTTAAGTAATATGATTAATTGAACTTTAATTTATCATGAACTTAGTACCTGATAGTATTTTGCATGTCTATGTTGTTGTAGATCAATGGCCCGTGCTACTGTTCCTTTGAATTTCTTCATTGAAACCAGTTCAACTAAAGTGAGAGAGACAGACACCCGCCAGTCACCTTTAAGCAATGAGTGCTCGTAGCGGTGAAACCAGTCTCGCGTAAGCGTACGCGTAATTTCGGTCCGGGCCGCTTCATCTCACAATACCGCTGAACCAAGTAACAACTAGTAACGGCAAGCAATATGTATACACCCACGCCCACAAATCCTTTGTGTTCTACTCGTGCAAAAACATCTACGCATAGACCTGGCTCGGATGCCACTGTTGGGGAACGTAGTATTTCAAAAAAATTCCTACGATCACGCAAGATCTATCTAGGAGAAGCATAGCAACGAGCGGGGAGAGTGTGTCCACGTACCCTCGTAGACCGAAAGCGGAAGAGTTTAGTAACGCGGTTGATGTTGTCGAACGTCTTCGCGATCCAACCGATCAAGTACAGAACGCACGGCACCTCCGCGATCTGCACACGTTCAGCTCGGTGACGTCCCTCGAACTCTAGATCCAGCTAAGGCCGAGGGAGAGTTTCGTCAGCACGACGGCGTGGTGACGGTGATGATGAAGTTACCGACGCAGGGCTTCGCCTAAGCATTACGACAACATGACCGAGGTGGAAATCTGTGGAGGGGGGCACCGCACACGGCTAAAACAATCAACTTGTGTGTCTATGGGGTGCCCCCCTCCCCCGTATATAAAGGAGGGGAGGAGGGGGTCAGCCGGCCTCATGGGGCGCGACCCAAGGGGGGGAATCCTACTCCTACTAGGAGTAGGTTCCCCCCTTTCCTAGTCCTACTAGGAGGGGAAGGAAGGGGAAGAGGGAGAGAAGGAAAGGGGGGCCGACCCCTTCCCCAATTCGTATTGGGCTTGGGGGGGCGTGCGCCTCCACCTGGCCGCCTCCTCCTCTCTTCCACTAAGGCCCATGAAGGCCCATTGACTCCCCGGGGGGTTCCGGTAACCCCCCGGTACTCCGAAAAATGCCCGAACCTATCCGAAACCTTTCCGGTGTCCAAACATAGCCTTCCAATATATCAATCTTTATGTCTCGACCATTTCGAGACTCCTCGTCATGTCCGTGATCTCATCCGGGACTCCGAACTACCTTCGGTACATCAAAACACATAAACTCATAATACCGATCGTCATCGAACGTTAAGCGTGCGGACCCTACGGGTTCGAGAACTATGTAGACATGACCGAGACTCATCTCCGGTCAATAACCAATAGCGGAACCTGGATGCTCATATTGGCTCCTACATATTCTACGAAGATCTTTATCGGTCAAACCGCATAACAACATACGTTGTTCCCTTTGTCATCGGTATGTTACTTGCCCGAGATTCGATCGTCGGTATCATCATACCTAGTTCAACCTCGTTACTGGCAAGTCTCTTTACTCATTCCGTAATGCATCACCCCGCAACTAACTCATTAGTCACATTGCTTGCAAGGCTTATATGTGCCTTACCGAGAGGGCCCAGAGATACCTCTCCGACAATCGGAGTGACAAATCCTAATCTTGATCTATGCCAACTCAACAAACACCATCGGAGACACCTGTAGAGCATCTTTATAATCACCCAGTTACGTTGTGACGTTTGATAGCACACAAAGTGTTCCTCCGGTATTCGGGAGTTGCATAATCTCATAGTCATAGGAACATGTATAAGTCATGAAGAAAGCAATAGCAACAAACTAAACGATCATAGTGCTAAGCTAACGGATGGGTCATGTCAATCACATCATTCCCTAATGATGTGATCCCATTCATCAAATGACAACTCATGTCTATGGCTAGGAAACTTAACCATCTTTGATTAACGAGCTAGTCAAGTAGAGGCATACTAGTGACACTCTGTTTGTCTATGTATTCACACATGTACTAAGTTTCCGGTTAATACAATTCTAGCATGAATGATAAACATTTATCATGATATAAGGAAATATAAATAACAACTTTATTATTGCCTCTAGGGCATATTTCCTTCACCTCGACCTTGTCAGGCTCGCCTGCCCGGTAAGGGAGGTTTCTCCTTGGTGATATCTTGATCACTTGGTTGTCCTTGGTCTTCTTGATCCGCTCTTTGATTTCTCAAAAAGCTATTTCTTCTGCTTGGCCTTGTTTTGGATGCCACAACCTTGCTCTTAAGCCTGTGTACAGTCCGGGCAACACACGGCTGGCGTTTGTTGCACTGACAGGAACCCCCGGGCCTAGCCTGAACGCGCTGCTGAGCGTCGTCAGGGTAGGCCCTGTTTAGTACACAGGAGAGGGAGTTGCGGTAGCTCACCCCTTGAGATCTTCTTTGCTTCTTCATTAACCTGTGCTTGAGTCAGTTTCTGGTTTTTCCGCGCGTCGCGTGATGCCAATTGAAGTGGGGCCATCTCTATAACACTACTAGGAAAATGCTTACTAGTAGCGCTGGTTTTTTTGCTACAAGTAGCGCTGGCAGACGCGCTACTACTACGGCGCTACAGCTATTTTTTAGCACTAGCGCTTGTTTGTCCCAGCGCTACTGGTAACTTTGTTACTAGTAGCGTGTTCCACCCGCGCTACTGCTATTACGTACACGCGCTACTACTAATGAAATAGTAGTAGCGTGGGTAAACAACCAACGCTACTAGTATCCTATATACTAGTAGTGCCCAGTTTCCTCCCCACGCCACTACTAACTTATTAGGAATTAAAAAAAATAAACCAGTACACATCATTACAAATACAAGATTTATAATAAACCAGCATTAGAACACATCCAGTAAGAGCATACATAATTGACATGGGCTCCTATTTCATGGTTAACAAGACACCGAAGCCAATAAATGAGCCAAAACCCCATCATTATGCATTGGTACTCACGATTGACCACTTCAAAGAACATGCAAGTATGTATGTCATTAACAATTGCAAACATAAGTTTCTTTTTACTACAGTTGTTGTATCTACTATCACACAGTTCCTCATTCTACCTGTTCTCACTCCAATAATAAGAAAAATGAAAAGGAAAAATAGAGATAATATGCCGCAATTGCACTTCGGTGTCATGGATTCAGTCTGCCGCTTCAACATCTCATTATCCTGTAGCAATGGAAATTTGCCCCAAAATTACCTTTTGCAACTCTTCAAATCTCTTCGTTGAAGCAGACAGTGAGGTCTTAACCTACAAACAAAGATTGTCCCATAAGCATTGCAGACTTCAATCATGGGAGAATATAAGAGTCTACAAGGCATATACAGAAAATGGAACCAACCTTTAAAAGTTCATCTTGTAGCTCCCTATTTTTGGCCAATTCAGTGTCATATTGTGCACATCTGTCATAACCTCGAGGTAAGATCTCTGCACAAACCTTCCCACTCTGTTGCTATCTTCTACCTATGAATGAAAACAGACCTTACTTGTCAGAGAAGCAAATGTGAAAGTTGATTACAACATGTATGCTAAGTCGCTAACCCATAGAGACAACTAGACCAAATGTGAAAGCTTCCCATGTTGTCGAGGAAGTATATGAGCACCCCTCGAAACATCAATTAGCACTTACTTGACACAAACAAACTTGTACAGAAAAAATAACAAAAATTGTACAGATCACCCATTTTTATAGGTTCAAAGACAGATAACAAAAATTAACTAGAAAGAGTTAGATGACAGCGAAGCTTAAAGCTGCAGTAAGAAACATTAGATATACACATTTTGGAAATCAATCTCGGTGGAACAACATAAGATTGCATTGAGATTTCAGAATTAAACATAGGCATATCTCATAGTTTAAAACAAAGGCACTCAACAGAAAAGTGCATAAAAGATTCCAAAATAACTCAACAAGGTGCTTCAGCTAGCATCATAGGAGGGGATGTAGATGTATAAAAATTGAGAGAAAACCTTTGGCTAGAACAGCAACATAGCATAGGAGCTACGTTTGGTGGCGGAGCTCACTAATAGGTGGAGAAGGTCGAAGTACCAAGTACGTAGCAGCACGACAGAGGAGCACCTATGTTAATGCTGCCCATACAGTTGATTTAACTCTTACTAGTTCTTACTAAATTTACATAATCTGGGAAAGTTTAACCGACAAAAATGTGAAGCAAATAGCATCTTCAGTTCAGCAGAAGGATCTTACTAGTTCATACTACTAAATTTACATAAACTGAATCTTACTAGCTCAATCAGAATATTATGGTTTCTACAAAACTGTACTTTTGAATACTGTGAGGTGTTTACCTAAACCAACAACAGTAGTTTCATAAACACTTGTATTCCTGGTACAATGTTTTTTTAAGTTTTAAAAAAAAGAGGTCCAGACTAAGACTGATAACCTGAAAATTAACCAATATCATAGCTCTCAGAAACATGAATGCAGAGGACTAAGGAAAATAAATGATTTATGCTATACATCTCCATACACTTGCAAAGTTGCAATCATAAGAGTAATATTTGGCATGGCAAAGTTTGTGTCTCGTGATGGGATGGCAGACGCAATTGGCTAGAAGCACATAATAACTAACATTAGCATGAGCAAGGAGCAATCTATATCGGTACTGAACTACTGATACCGTTTGTCAAGCTAAAAAGCACAGAGTCATTGATTCTACTAGAGAGATAAAAAACATCTGACATCAAAGAAAAAAATTGGCAAGCTTTCAAAGGAGAGATTTATGATGCTGTTGTATGAACCGTTAGAAAGGTAAAATGGCTCCTAAAGTGTACTGAGGAGTAATAACTATAATAATAAACGTGTCCAGACCTCTTTTTTGGACTTAGGACTCCACATACTGCAGCCTATATGCTGTAAGCAGTTTGCGTCACTACTAAAACAGAACTGAGGTAGAGAGTTTGGTGATGATCAGATTAAGTTTAACCAACATTTCACAATTCACATTAGCAAAGATTAAACAAAATCATATGACAGGCCTATCAATTCCTGCTTAACAATTGGAACAAAAAGCATCAAGATAGAACTCAGGAATCAGTAAGTCAGTAAGTTTACCATCGATCATATTCGGAACATATCATATGCATCTTACATATTACAATGAAAGTGTACATTATGCAGATCAACGGCCTAAGTGGTATAACGATCTAGGACAGAATATGATTGAGCACTAGGAGCAAACACGCTGTAATTTTGAAGAACAGGGCAGTGTTCAAGTCCCCAACAGACCACAATCCCAGACAGGAATAGCGTTGTTCTTTCTTCAAATTACCATACACGGGGAAATAATGACAAGACTGGATTGTTTAAAAAAACAGAATTCTCCATTACTGTTCCGAGAGAATGACTACCACCAGGAAAGCATCGCTCACACCAGCTAAACTCGCACACAAAAGTTTCCCTGCCTACCGCTCAAAGCTGTCACATAGCCTAGCCATTAACACAGGCACGTCTTGCTCTTCCTGCACTGATTGAAGAATCGATTGAAATGAGACTCTGCCCTCTAGAGAATACAAACATACAACAAATGGAACATAAGCGAATTTTCACTTATGCTCATCGGAATCTCACAGCCTCTACGCAAATCAGGCTAGAGAAACTCAACTGCTGTCAAATTTGGGCTCCAATCACACAGGAAATAGTCCATCTACAACGCCCTAAAGCAGGGCATGCGCATTGGTCCCGTCCCCAGATGTTTTCCTCGGAGGAGCTACCTACGCAGCTAGTCCCGCATCAGCTCAGGCCGACCGAGATAGCGCACGAGAATTGTTTTCGCGCAACCCTAGATCAACAGATAAGTGTAGACAAGTGGGGCACGCGGCGAACAGATCTCGCGATGCACCGAGCGGAAGGGAGAGGTGGGGATTGGGGAGCTTACGGAAGAGGATGAGGCCCCCGAAGGCGCCGATGAGGGAGGAGTAGCGACACGTCGGATGGAGAGGTTGAGGTAGGCGTCCCACTTGGCGTCCAGGTCGTACCGCGACGGGATCCCAGACCTGGTGGGTGAGGACGGCTTTGGCGGCGGCGCCGGGGCCGGAGAGGGAGCGGCGGGTGGCGCGGGCACCGCAGCGGAGTTCTCGGGCGACTCCGCCATGGGAGGGTTTCTCGCGACACTGGGAGGTGGAGGGGGAGGAGGAGGAGAGGCGAAACGAATGGGGGAGAGAAAGGCGGAGGTGGCGGCGGCAAGGAGATCATGGGGGCGGAGGAGAGGGGTGGGAGTGGATCAGGGGTGGATGGTGCCGCACTCCGCAGTGGACACGCTGAGTAGTAGCGTGGGTGTATCGCCTGCGCTATAGCTATTCACTTAGTAGTAGCACAGGATTTACAACCCGCGCTACTAATATTTTTTGATCTGGTGGTGTGGTGTGGCACACTTATCAGTAGCATGCCCAAAAGAAACCAATGCTGCTGCTAAGCCATACCAGTAGCGCGCTTTGTACCCAGCGCTACTGGTAATTACCAGTAGCGTGGGGACACAAACAAACGCTACTGGTAAACTTCTATGTATAAGCATTTTCCTAGTAGTGTAATGGTCCATGAATGACTTTAACACACGGGGGAGTGACTGCCAATTCACTCATCCCACCACGCCCTTATCCTTTGCCACGTACGCTGCATGCAGTGAGTGGGGTAGGTAACGGAGGCGCGTGGTGCGGGGGGAGAGCGTCATGACAAGGGCCCGGTCTTCTTGGATTAATGGAAGGAGACGGTAATCGGGTCAGGCCGTCGGTGGTGGTTTAGATGGGCCAGATCAGAAAGAACCCCTCTGGGGTGGGGGTGAATGAGCAGCCCCCAGCCCCGGTCTGCCTATAAAAAGAGGGTGAGAAGGAGCGGAAGTGCTCATCCACGCACCTCTCCTCTTTCATTCCTTGCCTTCCTCTTTGTTATGTCGAGGGGGAGAGACCGGGGCCAGGCCTCGGGCTCTAGCTCGGGGTCGACGATGCTGAACGCTCGTGTCGACGCTCGGGGAGTGAGTCTCAGGGCCGTAGGAGATGCGGCGGTCGAAGATGTGGGCACCGAATTGCCCGCAGTGTGGGAGGCGTTACGCTTCTCCAAAATGGTGAAACGCCCGTCTCCCCCACACGAGCCGGCCATCTGGTGGGGAGTGCTTGTCCTTGCCGCAAGTCGCCGAGGCTCGTCATCCCGACGGCGAGGCTCCTGGGGCCTCCGGCGCCTGTCTGGGGTGCAGTGCTCGGGATCCTTGGTAATACCAGCACTGCTCCTTCCAGCGGAGCCGGGGCTAACGCTGAAGGCGGCGGCGCCTTCCTGCCCGCCAAGGTGGGGAGCGGTGCTCCTCGCGCGCCTCAGACATCACCGTCGTCTGCTGTTTCTCCGGGGGAGGCGACGGGCCGAGGGTCCGGCGTCTTCCTGGAGCGGTGGTGATGAGGAAAAATGAGTGGAGATGGAGAAGGCGGGTGGCAGGCCGTCAGGTCGGAGTACGATGGCACCGACGCCTTCGTCTCGTATTGCCGGCCCGCTGCCTCGTCTTTCCGCTCTTCCCCTTCCTCCCCGGCACCATCATCATCGGCCTCTTCAGGACGGTTGCCGGGGAGGGGGTCGCTCTCTTGGTGCCTTCGCCTCCTCCAGCAGTCTTCTAGCTGAGCTCCGGCGGCTCTCCCAGCAGGTGCTTGTGCTGGGGCTTCTTGCTGGCCTTGGGGGTGGTGACCAGGGCACCGCCGAGCTGCTCCCTCCGTCCCCTTCCTTCGGAGCCTCGCCACTCCCGATCTTGTCAGGCTGCGCCCAGCGGGTCCTGGCGGGGTCAGGCTGGGCTTATGCTCAGGCACTCCTTTTGCCCTCTTCACCTCCTACCATAGTTCCTAGGAGGAGAGAGACAGGAGAGGGATTACGGGGCACTTATCTTTTTTCAGTCTAAAATGTGTAGGCATTTGCCAAACTTTAGTTTAAATTATGTAATCTTCCTTATCCATATTTGTGTTCTGTAAGATCTGTACTTGCTTATCGGCATATTAATGAAAAAGACAAGCCTTACCGGGTACTTGTGCATGTATCATGTGCATGCAGAGGTGAGGTGCCTCTATACGTTTAAGTAAACAAGTTTTCTCCGCCAAGTTATCCTGCCGGTGCCTTTAGTTTGCTGCCGCGGGGCTAGGCCTGCCGGGCACAAAACTACAAAAAAAGGACCAGCTCCTCGTCGAACCATCTCCGTCAAAGGCCACTGCGACCACCTTGACCAAAGCAACGTTCGAGACAAAGGATGGGAGCACCTATGTTTCGAAGGTGACGAGGTTTTCATATGCACAAGTTTTCACTTTATAGAACAGGTATGTATAAGAAGAAACTTATCTGTTTGGCTCGCCGGGGACCGATATGTAGGCTTGTCTCCATTTCTTCTCTTCAGGACCAAGTCCGCAGCAAGAACCCTGCAGCTTAGTGTAGATGAAAATAGAGCTATATATGATCTTATCTACATGATCATGTTATGCTCATGATATGCTTATGCATGCATGCAAGTTTCTTTGGGGCCCCCAGTGCTTCGTTTATTTATCTGTTGCTCAGGGATCTGCGCCTGGCTTTGTACAAAGGGTTACATGCAACATCGGCAAGGCTTGTACAAAAGGGTGGCTACCGGGCAGGGCCCGACAGCCGCGCCTTACGGGTAGAACTTACGGAGATGCTCAATGTTCCATGAGTATTGCAAATGAATGCCATCTCCGGTCTCCAGATGGACTGCGTCGGGTCTGGTGACTCGTACTACCCGGTAAGGGCCTTCCCACTTCGACGTCAACTTGTTTGCACCCTTGGCGGACTGAACACGCCTAAGGACAAGGTCGCCTTCCTCAAAGCTCCGGGCATGAATCCTGCGGCTATGATAGCGACGCAGGGCTTGCTGGTAGCGTGCAGCACGCGTAGCAGTCTGGAGACGGTTCTCCTCAAGTAGCACAGCGTCGTCACGCCGGTGCTGTTCTTGCGCTACTTCATCGTAGGCAAGTACTCGAGGTGATCCGTATATGAGTTCCGTGGGGATCACTGCTTCTACCCCATAGACTAGGGAGAAGGGAGTCCGGCCGGTAGCTCGATTTGGTGTCGTACGGAGGGACCAAAGAACCACCGACAGCTCATCGATCCATCGCCTGCCACACTTCTACAGCCTATCAAATGTTCTTGTCTTGAGTCCTCGCAGCACTTCAGCGTTTGCCCTCTCAGCTTGTCCGTTGCTTCTGGGATGGGCAACAGAGGCAAATGAGACCTTACTTCCGAGGGCATGAACGTATTGCATGAAGGTGCGGCTTGTGAATTGGGTGCCATTGTTAGTGTTGACTCTGGCGGGTACTCCAAAACGGCACACCAATCCTTTCAAGAACTTGATAGCTGACTGCGCGGTCACCTTCCTCACGGGCTCCACTTCCGGTCACTTTGTAAGCTTGTCGATTGCAACATACAAGAATTCAAAGCCCCCGATAGCACGGGGGAAGGGGCCCCAGATGTCGAGCCCCCAGACTGAAAATGGCCATGACAAAGGGATCATTTGGAGAGCTTGAGCAGGCTGATGGATATTCTTGGAGTGGAATTGGCAGGCTTCACACTTGGTGACTAGCTAAATTTCATCTTGGAGGGCGGTGGGCCAGTAGAAACCTTGCTAGAAAGCTTTTCCAACCAGGGCCCATGATCCAATATGAGAGCCACACATACCCTTGTGTATCTCTGCCAACAGTTCCTTTCCTTCTTCCCGACAAATGCACTTCAATTTCACACAGTTGGGCCTTCTTCTGTATAGCGTGTCATCAATGAACTGATACATACTGGTCCTCCGGGCTACTCTTTCAGGTTCTTCTTGCTCTTCGGAAAGTTCTCCTGTTTGGAGGAAATGGACTATGTGCCGCGCCCAAGTTGGAGCCTAAGGCTCGGCAACAAGGACCAGCGGCACCTCCTCGTTCATAGGAGCGCATGCCTCAACCGCAAAGACTGGTAGTTCGGCGGGAGGGTGCAGCTCACCGATTGAAGGGGAGTTGTCCCCGCCAAGCCCTCTGCTGGGGGCTTCGGGAAGCTCTGCCCGGAGAGGTTTGCCAGAGTCCAGTTTCCTCCTTTTTCTGGCCATTGTTTCCGGGGATACGGAGGGTTGAGTCATATGGAGAACAAAAGTCCCTGGTTCCACAGGGAGTTTTTGCGTAGAGCACTTTGACAGATGATCAGCAATGCTGTTTTCCGCATGCGGCACGTGCTCTGTTTGTAATCCATCAAAGCGCTCCTCCAATTTTCTCACTTCCTCTACGTATGCCTCCATCAATAGGCTTTGATAATCCTTGTTTACTTGCCTCACCACAAGTTGCGAATCTCCATGAATGATCAACTTCTTGATTCCCAGTTCTGTTGCGATCCGGAGCCCGGCAAGGAGTCCTTCATACTCTGCAGTGTTGTTGGTAGCCTTCTCCCGGGGGAAATGCATTTGAACCACGTACTTGAGGTGCTCCCCAGTGGGAGCAACGAGAAGCATGCCAGCTCCTGCACCTTGTAGGGAGAAGGCACCATCAAAGTACATGATCCATTCTTGGGGCGCTTCCTTGCCAGGGATAACTATCTCCAGTACTTCTTCGTCAGGGGTAGGCGTCCACTCCGCAATAAACTCCGCTAGTGCTCTGCACTGAATAGTTAACGTACTCTCAAACTTCAAACCAAAGATGGATAACTCCAAAGCCCATTCCACTATTCTGCCGGTGGCCTCGGGGTTCTTCAGTATGCGTTGCAAGGGGAAGCGGGTGACAACTGTGATCTCGTGGGCTTGGAAGTAGTGGCGCAGTTTCCTTGAGGCCATGATGAGGCCAAAGATCAACTTTTGCATGCTAGAACACCTCGACCTAGCCCCCTACAACAGGGTGCTGACGAAGTATACTAGCCGCTGCACCACCTTTTTCCTTGCCGTGACCCTGGAACTGCCTTCGTTACCCCGCTCTTCCTTGTTTTGATCTGCGTCTGGCCTTGCCAAGACAAGTTCACCTTCCTCTCCAGAGGGGAAGGCAGTTGGGGCTGCTCCTTCATCTACTTCCCGCTGCGCCACCAGTGCTACACTAACCACTTGATTGGTTGCCGCTAGGTATAGCAGCAACGGCTCTTGTGGTTTAGGAGCGACTAAGGTGGGAACAGAGGAAAGATAGGTCTTCAAATCTTGCAGCGCAGCGTCTGCCTCCGGGGTCCACTCCATGGGCCCTGCCTTCTTCAAGATTTTGAAGAACGGCAGGGCGCGCTCGACGGTCTTGGAAATGTACCTGCTTAGTGCGGCAACACATCCAATCAAATGCCTCACGTCTTTAACTGTCTTGGGTGCTTGAATCTGCTCAATCACCTTGATCTTGTCGGGGTTGGCCTCTATCCCCCGGTGGGACACAAAGAAGCCAAGTAGCTTGCCGGAAGGAACGCCAAACACACACTTCTCTGGGTTCAACTTCAAGTTGATCTTGCGTAGATTTGCAAAGGTCTCTTCCAAGTCCTGAACGAGAGTCGATTTGTCCTTGGTTTTGACCACTATATCGTCCATGTAGGCTTCAATATTCCTGTGCAGCTGGGACTCAAAACCAATCTGTACTGCTCTTGCAAAAGTGGATCCAGCGCTCTTTAACCCAAAGGGCATCCGTACAAAACAGTACGTGCCGCATGGGGTTATGAACGCGGTCTTCTCTTCGTCCTCCTTAGACATGATAATCCGGTGGTATCCGGAGTAGGCATCCAGGAAGGAAAGCAGGTCACACCCAGAGGTGGAATCCACAATCTGGTCGATGCGCGGCAAGGGGAATGGGTCCTTCGGGCATGCTTTATTCAGATTTGTGAAATATATGCAAAGCCTCCATTTCCCATTCGCCTTGCGCACTACCACTGGATTTGCCAACCATGTTGGATGTAATACTCCTCTGACCAAACCAGCTGCCTCAAGTTTCTTGATCTCTTCGGCAATAAACTGCTGCCGCTCCAAGGCTTGCTTTCGGACCTTCTATTTGACGAGCCAGGCATGTGGGCAGACAGTAAGGTGGTGCTCGATTACCTCCTTGGGAACACCGGGGATGTCAGATGGTTGCCAATCAAACACATCGACATTCACCCGCAGGAAGGCAACAAGCGCGCATTCCTATTTATCGTCAAGGGTGGAACTGATAGTAAATGTGCCATCAACGCCAACCAGCCCTGCCGGGACCTTCTTCATAGCGGGTGCAGCAACCTTTGATCTCTTGCTATTGGAACTCTCCGGCAAGTCATCAACAGGCGCAGCGCACTCCAAAGAGGTGCGCTTCCCGGATTCTTTGTTGGCATCCTTGCTAGCTTTCTTCCTTTTCATGCTTTCCTTAGTGGGGGCGGTAGCTTCCGCGGCCTCTGCGGCGACTGCTTCTCAGTACATCTTATCCATGCATATGATTGCATCCCCCTTGTATGATGGAATGGAAATGACGCCCATTGGCCCTGGCATCTTCAGCGTGTTGTAGGCATAGTGGGATGCCGCCATGAATTTTGCCAGGGCTGGGTGACCAAGGATTCCATTGTATGGCAGGGGGAGGTCAACCACATCAAATACGATCTTCTCAGTCCGGTAGTTTAACTCCCACCCGAACGTTACCGGCAGTGTGATCTTCGCCTTAGGACGACTCCTGCTGGGGTTGATCCCTTGGAAAGTACCAGTAACCTTGAGCTCTTCATCTGCTATCTGGAGCTTGCTGATGACCTTGGGAGAAATCAGATTCAACCCGGCCCCGCCATCAACCAACATCTTTGTGACCTTGAGGTTGCGGATTGTTGGTGAAACCAACAACGGCAAACACCCTACCGTGGTGGTGCGGTCAGGGTGATCCTCTTCATCAAAGATGATGGGCGTGCGGGACCATTTGAGTGGCTTCCGAGAATCTGCTGTTGGCTCCACGGCATTGACCTCACGCGCCCACTGTTTAAGCTGGCGGTGAGAGGAGTGCAAGGATGCACCTCCATCAATGCATAGGGTGTCAGTGGCCTTCTGGAACTCCTGCTCGCTGGTTTCCTCTTCATCTCCTTCATCACTCCTGTCATCGCATTCCTTCTTCTCACGGCCTCTGGCGGGCTTCCCTTGATACTGAGGGGCCTTGCTGGGGCGACCTCCTCTGTCGCCTCGGACCTTCCCACCAACGCCATCTTCGTCTCTCTCTTGGTCACGCTTCTCGTACTCAGCCTTCTGCTTCTTGACGAGTTGCTCAACCTGATGACACTCTTGAAGATCGTGGCCCTTGGTCTAATGGATCTTGCAGTACAGCCCGTCAGCCTTCCCAGCCTTCTCGGCAGCCGCGGCTTCCCGGCAATCATTGTGTGACGACCCCGGCTTAATCGTGCACTAACCATACACGTAAATGCACACGATCAAGCCTAAGGACTCACTTGAAGATATCACAACACAACTCTAAAACATAAATAAAGTCATACAAGCTTTATATTACAAGCCAGGGCCTCGAGGGCTCGAATACATAGCTCGATGGCATACAAGTGTCAGCGGAAGCATAAGATATCTGGGTACAGATATATTACAGAACAGAGATAAGCCTTCACAGAGGCGGGGCAAAATAAAATACTACGATCGAAAGGCGTAGGCCTCCTGCCTAGGACCCTCCGAATCCTACTCCTGGTCGTCGGTCGGCTCCTCGTAGTAGTACTCGCCGGGCGGATAGTAGTAGTAGTCGTCGACTGGGACATCTGGCTCAGGGGCTTCATCGTCTGGTGGCATCAAATGGATATGGGGGAAAAAAGAAAGTAAAGCAAACGTGAGTACTCATCCGAAGTACTCAGCAAGCAAGGATCTACACTACATATGCAACATTTTCAAAAGGAGGCTGTATATGTGGACTGGGCTGCAGAAATGCCAGAATAGAGGGGGAAAGCATAGTCCTATCGAAGACTAGCATCTTCAACATCTTCAGCAGTCTTGCAGCATTAGAAGAGTGCAGATTAGCATAAAGTAAAGTAGTAGCAGTATCATCAAACCTCGGCCTGAGATCCTTTCTCGACTCCCTGCGAGAAAGCAATCCCAGAGCCGTACTATCCAGTTCTCATCACAAGTTCTAGTTGTACTGATCGGGATACAACTCCGAGTGTCCGTTACCGTAGGACAGGCTATCGATAGAAGTTTCTTCCCTGCAGGGGTGCACCAACTTACACACCACGCTCGCTTAACTCCGGCCGGACACACTTTTCTGGGTCATGCCCGGCCTCGGCTAAGCAACACGCCGCAACCCGACCGAATACTTAACAGAGAGGTCAGCACGCCGGACTAACCTATGCCCCCAGGGGTCTTGGGCCATCGCCCCGGGAACTCCTGCACATTACGGGGCCACCGAGAGCAAACCTAACAACCCCTTATACAAGTGCGGTTGCGTTCCCAGTCCAACTCGGCATGCGCCGCTCAGTCGCTGACGTCCATTAAGCTCCGACTGAAGTATACGACGCAGAACGCCCATACTATGCCCACGTGATGGTTAGTGCTACCAGGCCACAGGCCCCTCTGATCAAATATCCAAACCATTTAGTGGTTTTGGGAGCGTGCGGTAACAAGCAGAGACTCATGATCGATGTGACCCCGTCGCCCCGTCTCGAGGACTTGCGGCAAGGGCTAGGAATGCCCGGCCACGCCTCGTATTCAACTCTCGGGTACCCTCCAGGTACACCCGACTCCACATCACTTCGCAATATGCTCGCGCGGGTACCCCTCAGGGCCGACCCGTCTTTAGTATCATGTTTCAGTGTCAAGTCATAGTATCCAAAGTATCTGTGTGTCTAACACCAAGGGGGAACCCTGAGGAATCACCCTCGACGGAATCCCACTTGATGTTATCGTCAAGGTGAACGAAGGAGGAATCACCCTCGAGGTCCACACTTGAGGAGTTGCGCGACGATGTCGTTATCGGGGGTGGTGTAGGAGGAATCACCCTCGCTTACCACGACCGGTTAACTAACCTACAAGGTTATCATCAGAAGTGCTAACGAGGTATCACCCTCGGCACTCGACGGTAACCCAGTAGTGTCGGCAACTAAGGGGGAAGTGATGTGCGGTGTCAGGGTCTGGTCTTCAATCCCGTTGATCGGGTCTTCTGATATCCAGCGGGGTAGTCGGGATCAAGTGGGGTCTCTGTCGGGTCTCTACCCAGCCTATTCTAAACAGTCTAGGATAACCAGCAAGGTAGCAAGGCAGGTTACAATAAACAGGCTATGCAGCAGATATAGGAAACAGTAGCAGTAGCAGTTCTAATGCAAGCATAAGAGAGAAGAGAATAGGCGATATAGGCATGCTCAAAATGGGGGTGCTTGCCTGTCTGCTCGACGGCAAGGGCAGGGTCGTCAGCTGCGTCGTCTGGCTCCTGTGCAGCGTCGACCTCGGGAGCTACGTCGGCGTCGGGGTCTATCGAGAGAGAAGAGAGGGGGAGGAAACAAGTAAATACACAGCAACGATGCAATTCTGGGCATGCTATGTCTACGATGTAGTGCAGGGTTGCCTGAAGTATGCCTAAGTCATTTTAGTTATCATATGGTTAGTTATCATATGTGATTAGGCACTATTCATCTACCGGAATCGGGATCGGAGTTACGAGTTCATCTATGTAGGGGGTTCCGACAAGGAAACAGACGGCACGATCAGACTCATCTCGTCGTTCTGAGCAACTTTCGTGTTTTAACTTTTTTGATCTGAGCTACGGTTTAAAAGTTATTAATTTTCAAAGATTATTTGAATTTTTGGAATTATTTTTATTAACAGAAATGATTTATGATGTCAGCATGACACAATGCTGACATCAGCAAGTCAACAGGTCGGCTGACCAGTCAAACCTGACATGTGGGTCCAGTGGGACCCACATGTCAGTCTCTGTAACCTTAACAGCGAATTAAACTAATTACCAGAGTTAATTAGGGGGGTGTGGGCCCCTTATGTCAGTGAGTGATTAGTATAACTAATTGATTTTAATTATTAAAATGTTTTATTTAAACTAATTACTAGCGGGGCCCACATGTCAGAGAGAGGGGGTGAACAGTGTCGCGTTGACCCTGGTCAACGAGGTCAAAGTGGGGTCCGGGGCCCACTGTCAGTGTCCCAGGGTGGACCCCATGCCTGTCCACGTCGGCTGGGTCGCCCGGCGGTTTCTCGCCGGAGCTGCTCGGGATTCGGCTACAGGGGGCTATTTCGCGCGCGCTTGGGCGCGTTGGAACGGCCGTTCGTCTCCGCGTCGATCTAGGCTAGCGAGGAGCACTGGGGATGGCTGGAGCGACGCTGGCGATGAGCCGGAGCGGCGCCGGAGTTTGGTCTTCGCTGGAATCGGGGCTGCGGGGCACTAGGAGGCGCGTGCGCGTGTGCTACGTGCTCCTGGGAGCACCAGGAGCACGGTTCTGGGCTCGGGCGCTGCCAACGACGGTCGTGGCCGCGTCGACGGAGCTCACCAGCGGCGTGTAGAGCTCGATCATGGCGGCGACGGTGCGGCGGCTAGCTAGAACTACGCGAAGGGGCAGAGGGGGAGCTGGGGCTTACAGTGCGGCACACGGTGGCCCTTGGGGGGTTTAGTAGCTGCAGTCGAGCTCGCCGGAGACGACGGAGATCGACAGCGTCCCGAGGAAGAAGCGAAGTTGATGCGCTCGGCGCAAGGGGTCTTGGCTCCTCCAGGTGGCACTAGTCGACGCAGCAGTCGACGGCGGAGGCGATGGACACGGCGGAACGGCGAACGGAGCTCGGTGGCCGTGAGGAGGGGCGAGGCGCGGCGGCGACCGCATCGGCCTTGACGGATCTGAAGGGGGAAGGAAGGGCGGAGTGAGCGAGAAGGAGAGGGGGAGAGTGAACGGGGTGGTCAGGGGGAATGGACGGAATGTGTCCTTATCCCCCTCCCTGTCGGTGGCGTCGGTGGGGCGTCGACGCCGTCACCGTGTCGCCGCCCGGCTGGCGCGCGCGTGCACGGCCATGGCGCGGCTGACACGGGGAGGAGGGAGACGGGGCTGGGCCAGGTGGGCCGTTTCGGGGCACTGTGCACTTAGGCCCAGTGCACAGTGCCTCTTCTTATTTTTCTGCTACTGTTTTGCTTTTTCTTTTAATTTATTTTCTGTTTTGAAATAGTTATGGCACTTTTGCATTTTTGTAAAGTATGGGAGTTGTCCCCAATATTACAATGCAATATTCCCTTCCACCAAAAATTGGTTTGGGCAAATTTGGATTATATTTGAATTTGAAATGAATTTAATATGGTTGTTTAGGTACTGTTTCATGTGGTTTGAACCACTTATCCAATCCAAGTATCAATGGTTATATTTTTATTAGTGCATATGGAATATTTGCTAATTAGTGAACATTTTTCCAAAGGTGTTTGAGCAAATTTATTTTGCACTTTTGAATTTGAGTTGATTTTCAGAATGGAGTTTGAATTGTTTTGATTAACCACTATGATTAGGCACTGCAAATGATATGACTTGGCATTATTAGCAAATAACCACAGTGGTGATTACACAGGGGTGTTACACATTGCACATGGCAACTTCCTTGCCGGAAGCCTCGGTCTTGGCCTTCTTGCCGGTACTAGGAGTGCTCGATCCTTCAACAACCAGCACTGCTTTATCCTTCCGCTTCTTGTTGCGTTTCTTGTTCTTCTTCTTCTTCTGATTGGTGGCATCGTCGTCGTCCTCTGAGTCAACATCGACGCCATCTTCTTCGCCGGGGAGTCGTCTCCCCTCCTCTGTTCGGGCACACTTATCCGCCAAAGTGTACAGCTCATTCACAGTCTTGGGCAACCGGACGTTCATCTTGGAACGTATCCTGCGGTTGCGTACGTTGGACTGGAATGCAGCTATCACAGCTGCTGGGTGGATGTCTGGAATGTTCCTGTGCACCCGGTTGAACCTCTGCATGTACTTTCGCAAACTCTCTCCTTCCTTATGTGGGAGGAGCTGCAAGTCGCTGGGCCGCCCTGGTTCTTGATGGCCGCCCGTGAAGGCGCCAACAAACTCATGGCACATGTCAGCCCAGGTTGAGATGGAGTTCTCCGGCAAGTGCATCAGCCACGACCTCACGTTTGGCTTGAGTGCCAAAGGGAAGTAGTTGGCGAATACCTTCTCATCTCTTCCTCCGGTGGCTTGAACAGCGATGGTGTAGATGCTCAAGAACTCTGCCGGGTTCAACCTTCCATCGTACTTTTCTGGTATCTCTGGCTTGAACGTACGGGAAGATGGCCAATGGACTTGCCGTGCTCGCGAGTGAAGGCGGGGCACCCAACCTCGAAAGGCAGGTATCCGTCTTCACCGGGCATGGGCTCGTTGACGTCGGGCCATTGCGCCTATCAGACTGGCGGCGGGTTTCGCGGCGTCGTTCGATTGTGACGCGCGCGTCTTCCCTCCGCCTGCCTTCCAGGACTCGTCGCTGGTCTCGACGTACCCAAGGATCAGATGAAGCCATCGATACGTCATTGGGTTCTTAGTCGCGTGGATCCGGCGGCGGCCCCTGCGCTGGCTGCCGTGGAGGGGATTGCGCCGTGCGGGTGGCCCCTTCGGTACGGCCAGCAGCTCGGGTCGTCGCCGCCGCCTGTGGAGGCCGTGGCGGGCCTCCCCGCTGAGATCCTCCCGCCTCAGCGAAGCCAATCAAGCTCTGAATGGTGGCTCTCCACTCATCCATCTGATCGGCCACCGGCAGAAATCTCAACAGGAGTTGGGCCCGCGCCATGGCTTCCGAAGCGGTGCTCGGCATAGATGACGACGTAGATCGCGACGTCGCCTGGCTTCTGACGGCGCTGGTAGTGACGGCGCCGTGCTCTCGTCGCCGTGAGCCACTCGCCAGGGTGGCGTGGCGACGAGGTGGATGCGCTTGGGGATTGGCGACCCCATTCAGTGCATCGTCTTGGCTAGCTTGTCCTGGGGGTGGCGCGTGCCCTGTAGCCGCACCCGCAGTGGGGGCGGCTAGAGGGTTGCGGTTCGCCCCAGAGCGAGCGCCATCGCTGCGGCTGCATCCTTTGGTGGGGTGGAGAGGCGGAGATGGAATAATCTCTCCACCCGCATCTTATGGAGCATGGCCGCTGGGATACTGTTGGCGCTGTCCTTCTCCGGCGCCTCCCGCTCCCGTTTCGGCTGCAGGGGGAATGGTGACGACGCCGCCTGCACCGGCCACGTCCCCCGCAGCGTCCACGTCCCCGTGCGTCCCTGTAGCCCCCATGGCATCGGTGGCCGCATGCGAAGGGACCTTCGAGGTGGATGGGTGAGCTGCAGCACCGGACTTTTTCTTGGGCGCCATGGATGATGAAGCCGTTGATGAAAAAAACGATGATGAAGATGACGCGCTGCTTACACCCTCGGGTTCGCGCAAGTGCTTCCCCCTACCTAGCGCGCCAAAGATGTCGTGGTATAACACGGCCATCTATGGGACTATCGACCCCTTGTGGTTCGGCAAGGGGGAAGAGCACATTGCACAAAGAGCGGAGAGCGTAGAGCAGCACGGCAGCGATGACACGAGCAGTTTTTACCCAGTTTCGGGCCGCCGCGAGGCGTAAAACCCTACTCCTGCTTTGGTGGATTGATGAAAGGACCGTGGTGAAGATGTAGCGCTCTAGCCCGACAAGGTCGCCTCGGGACGAGAGCTGCTACGCGTGCATGAGTGTACAAGGTTCCGAATCCTTTCTAAGGTTGCCACGACCCTCTTTTTATAGGTCAAGGGGTCACCACAATGGCAAAACAGTCATTATCCAGTGATTAGATAGCCACAGTGCTATCATACCTAACTCTGCAGACAGGACAAGGCGCATTAAATGCGCCGCTTAGTGTCACATCGTGGGTGTAGCCCGGCAAGCCTTGCCGTGCTATTTATCCACCTTCTCGCCTGCCTGCGTGACACGCTCCTGGACGGGTGTCATTTGAAGGTGATTTCCTTCAGAAATGGCTGCCACGTGCCAAATAACAGCCACTTAATCACTTGGGGGCTCGACACCGCACCGATAAGTGACTTGCGTTGTTGTGAGGTGGAGCGGTGGAGCCTTGGCAGGGCGACCCGCCACCGGCGCCCCCGGCAAGCTTGCCGGGGTAGTCTTGAGACTTGTCTTTTGGGCGACCTCGACCTTGTCAGGCTCGCTTGCACGGTAAGGGAGGTTTCTCCTTAATGATATCTTGATCACTTGGTTGTCCTTGGTCTTCTTGATCCGCTCTTTGATTTCTCAAAGAGCTATTTCTTCTGCTTGGCCTTGTTTTGGATGCCGCAACCTTGCTCTTGAGCCTGTGTACAGTCCAGGCAACACACGCCTGGGGTTTGTTGCACCGAGACACATGGACTCAAGCTTAATGTGGTAACTTCCAATCGACAAACAAAACAGATATCTTTGAACAGTTAAGTAAGCATATAAATTCCAATACCATACAAAGAGAAGTAAATATAAGAAAACCTGTCAGCAAAAAAACCATGGAACTATATTCATATTCATGCTTGAATCTTTAATCTCAGAAAACCGTAAAATTGCCTACATGTAATTTTGTACCTGCTGACCCATAATTTTGCAAAATTTGACCTACACCTACATCTCAAATCTTGTTTGCAATCGTAATGAACGTCTGCCACACACTGAGTAGTGCTCACATCACTTGGCAAACCATCCTGTTGGGTAGCAGGATTTCTGACATTAGTAGGTTTTGGAGAATATCATTGCCATTTAATCAAGGCTAGAATCTGAAGCTTGACTGAAGAACATAGCAGAAATGAACTTGACTAAGTAAATAGATCAACAACTCGTTTGCTGGTAAGTACCCAGATTTTGATATTGACAAAATCTAAACCCCAAGACCAGTGATACTGACAGCAGAGTAAGAAATCTTTAGGGAGAAAGGTAAATTGGCTATTTGAAATGCCGTTGCGGAGGTGATGTTTCCTGTTCCCTGCTCCAGCATCACCAGATCCACACATCCCCGAACAGAATGCCGCTGCTGGCCGTCCCGCCTTCCGGCCTCTCCTCCTGAACAACATAAAGTCAAATAAAGTAACTCAATCACTGAAAGTTCTTTCTCATACATGAGTATCAAAGGTGCCATGAATGAAGTTGTTGAGAATGATAACGATGTACTACTCAATCGTAACTGCTTCAGTAAAAGGAAAATAACATAATCTCTTGGTGTACAGAATGGAATATAGATGCCAGCTCTGATTGCCATGGTTCAATCACTCCAACACACACAAAATGTTGTGGATGTCATCTCCGGCAGCAAGGTTTTTTGTTCTTCTCCCTTCTGACCATCTCACTCCCTCTATAATGACTCGGGAGCAAACTCAGTGGCGTCAAAAATTAAGCAGAAGACACACCCCCGAGACCTCATCAGACTGCAGCATCAACCATCTAACCATCAGTCAATCACAGTGTAGCAAAGGCGGAAACACGCCACATTAGCGCGCAGACTGATTCCGATTTTGATGCGATTCACATCCAGCGATAGTGCTACAGCGCCGTCCTGCACGGCTGGACGAGCATGAGCTGCTTGAGGGGTTCCGGGAGCGCGGCAGCGAGCACCTTCCCGTGTTACCGCCGACGCCGGCGCCAATGGCGCGCCGCGAGCACCGTGCGCTGCAGGTGACCTGAAAGTTCCGGCCCGGGGCATCGGATATGGCTGGAATAAAGAGCCGTTGCAGGTCCTCCAGTTTGGTAGTCTCACGATGATGGCAACCACCCGGTTAAATTGAAACTGGTGGCAGTACACCTGTGATCCTCCGCTGCATCAAGTATCAACCATCATAAGATTGATTCCTTATTTGGTCTGAAAAGAGTGATCATATTCGCTGTAGTTGTTCTGATAACCTCTTAATATTTCAGTCCAAGGTATACGCCGAAACTGGTGGACAAGATTGAGAAGCTTGGTGGAGCGCCCCATGTTTTTGACCCACATGTATGTTCAGACTTACACAGTTCTATATGTATCTATTGATTGTGCATTTGTGGACCTTTCTGTAAGGAGATTGAAGAGTATCTAACCAGTCACCAAACAGTGATGATGTAGTGGATCATTGGAAGTGGGCCGAGCGGCCGATGTTGGCCCAGTCCCGACGCCGAGTACTTCCGGCGACGGCGATATGACCGACGACGAACGACGAGGACGAACAAAGCAACGCTGACTTGAACCGCTCCTTGCCGATGCAATCCCGTCGAGTTACTCTTACGGCGAGATGCAACGCACCACAAGGAAGCTGGCCTCCAATCCAATCTCACGTACAAAGCAAGCTCAAGCTCAACTTCATTGATCTGGTGCAGAAGGCTACTACGTAGTAGTACTAATAGCCGAAGCTAGCTAACAACGATAAGTCGATCGATTCTAGCCGGAGACACGCGTACGCGAATATAATTTGGATGGCCACAGGGGCGTGTCGCTCCTGTCTTGATTTGTATTGACTTCACAAATCCACGGTTCAATCTTACAGGGGTACACCTTAGGTATATATAGTAGCTAGAACCAATACAAGCTAACCTAGTCGGCTACAAGTCCTAATCTTACTACTACTAGATGATTGTTGTCCGTGTACAACCCAGACGTCGTGGTTAATTCCAACAATCACCCCCCTAAACACGACATCGTCATGTCACAGCTCGACGCCGTCCCAAGCCTTGGTTAGGATGTCCGCCAGCTGATCATCCGTGCAACCGTAGTTGACCTTCGTCATCCCTTCTTCCACGCAATCCTTTATGTAAAGATACATTGTATCAATGTGCCTGCTCCTGTCTTGCCGCACTGGATTTTCGGGTAGAAAAGTTGTAGACTCACGGTCAACGTTGAGCACTACTTGTTCCGGATCTCGATTTATGAGATCACCGTGTAGCCTCTCTAGCCACACACCTTGACACTCTGCTTCACTTGAAGTCGATGTCACCACTTTATGCTTTCGTGATAGCCAGCTTACTATGCTTTCATCAAGGAAACATGCCACGTCCGAGGTACTCTTACGGTCATCGACAATTCCTTCCTTGTGACTACCACTGCAGTCGAGTAGATTCACCATCTCCTTCCTGCCCAGCTCAAGACGAGGTTCCATTGAAGCGACAATGTGATTGCAATCTTTCATGCCACGGCTTTCAAGTACCTTTCTTGCATATGCCTCCTGGCATAGCGTGATCCCCTCCGGCTTTTGATGTTCCTCCATCCCGAGGTAGTAACTCAAAATACCAAGATCATCCATCTTGAAAAGCTCCTTCATTTGTAGCTTGAACTTTGCAATCACCTCTTCATCTGCTCCAGTTATCAGTATATCATCGACGTAGATGCCAACTAGTAGACGATCCCTTCCTTCACCTTTCTTGTACATTGCATACTCTAGTGGGGCTTTCTCAAATCCAAGAGAAATCATCGTCCGATCAAGTTTGATGCTCCATGCCCGAGAGCCTTGGCGTAGCCCGTACAAGACTTTGTGTAGTTTCAGTACTTTGTGTTCTTCTCCCCTTTTTATGAATCCTGGTGGTTGGTTCACATAAATGTCTCCTTCTAACTCTCCGTCCAAAAACGCGGATCTTACATCCATATGATGTATCTTCCATGATTCCTGAACCGCGAGAGCGATGAGTAACCTCACCGATTACATCCTTGCAACGGGAATGAACACTTCTTCGAAGTCCACACTTTCCTCTTGCATGTACTCTTTGGCCACTAGCCTTGCTTTGTGCTTCACGGACCCTTCGCCATCTTTCTTGATTTTAAATTCCCACTTGAGATCTATGACTTTTTCATTGTTGGGAAGATCCACAAGCTCCCATGCATTGTTGTCGTGGATCGACCTCAACTCTTCTTTCATAGCCTGACGCCAACACTCCTTCGTATTTGCGTCCTCAAATTCCGACATTTTCTCGGCGCTTTCTAGACACCGTCGCCCACTACCGTTCACTTTTACCGGGTCAATCGTTCAAAGAGCTTGCTTCGAATATTGTTGTAACACCGGTTGTGGATGTACGGTTGTAGATGAATGTATCTTTTCTTCCTTCATGAGCACGGGCATTACGTTGCCGTTCGCATCTCCACACGTGGACGTGGTCCCTCCTGGACCTCCACTGTACGAGCCACCATGCAGGAGCAGCTTGCCACGCCCAGTTGGGCTTCCTGACTCGTTAGCAAAGTTCCCAAGTAGTAAATCTAAATGTGGACCTTGCACGTGAGACACCCAGGCCTCCCGCTGGACTAGTTTCTGGCTCACGTGGGCTTTCACTTGCTGCTGCACCACCACACGCAGCTGCCTTGCAACCTCCAGCTGCAGCGCTCATTGATGGGTGCGAGGCACCCCGACTCCATGCGAGACCTCCTGCTCGAGTTCCTGTGGCCACTATTTTCGGCCTACTCAGCGGGACATCACGTTCGCCTGTTACTGGGTAGAGTTGCACGGCTGGTGCGCACGTGCTCACTTTTGCATCAGCATACTTTGGTTCGTGGTCTTCAAGCGCCACGTACGTCAAAGTGATATTCGTGTCCGTAGCATCGACACAAATTTCAGAATTATGTCTCCCGTCAGTAGCTACGACACGAGTTTCGAAATCACCTCCTGTATCTGTAGCATCGTTACGAGTATCCGAACCATGATTGTAATGGTGAACTTTTTCTTCCACGAGCGTGACAATTTCTTTAGCCGACACTTGAAGAACTTTATCCACCTTGTCCACGAGTTCGCACATCAACATTATGTCACTTTCATCACCTAACTGGGCCATGAGCGCCTTCTCCTTCGGGGGATTTTTACACTCCGACTTAAAGTGCCCGAGCAGATTATAGTTGTGACAACGGATCTTTCTCTTGTCGAACTTTTTCTTCCCTGGCTTCTCTGACTTTTCGTCGGTGTCCTTTGCGAGACGGTACTTTCCGCCGCTACCAGACGCCTTGTCGAAATTATTCTCCTTGAAAACCATTGCCTGCCACTGAGCACGCGTTAGCATCAGGTACTCATCCTGTTTTGCATCACCGTAACTCAGCTTCATCTGCTCGTCATGGGCCTTGAAGCGACCAAGACCAACCAGATCATCCAAAATGAGAGTCTAGAGATCAACACATTGCTCGATCGCTGACACAATCGGCATGTAGCGCGGTGGAGCAGCACGTAGAAAACGCCGGACCACGGAGATGTCCTCTAGCTTCTCCCCGAGACCGCGAATCCCGTTTACCATCGAGGCAACCCTCGCTGCGAAGGCGTCCACTGTCTCATCTTCTCCCATCCTCAGATTCTCGTAACTTTTCAGCAAAGTTTGCAAGTTCGCCTCGCGCACACGCGAGTGCCCTAGATGCAACATCTTGAGCGAGTCCCATGCTTCCTTCGCTGATTTCTTCGAGATTAGATGCTGCTGCACATCCACCGGCATCACCGAGCAGATGGCCGTGATAGCCTGGCGATCCTTCCGATACAAGGCGCCACCTTTCAGGTACTCGTCACCGCCGGGGTCGACGGCTTCCCAGAGCTCATTGGCCTCGAACGACCACTCCATTATGGTCGCCCACACCACAAAGTTCCCACGGTCGAATCGTGGATACTCCAATCTCACCGGAGCAGCAATTACTTTAGCCACACTGATGTACTCCGCCAGCTGCTTGGTCTTGTCCTTCTCGTCGTCCGACATGATCTCCCGTTACTAGAAGATCAACCTTACTCTGATACCAATTGTTGGCCCAGTCCCGACGCCGAGTACTTCCGGCGACAGCGATATGACCGACGACGAAAGACGAGGACGAACGAAGCAACGCTGACTTGAACCGCTCCTTGCTGATGCAATCCCGTCGAGTTACTCTTACGGCGAGATGCAACGCACCACAAGGAAGCTGGCCTCCAATCCAGTCTCACGTACAAAGCAAGCTCAACCTCAACTTCATTGATCTGGTGCAGAAGGCTACTACGTAGTAGTACTAATAGCCGAAGCTAGCTAACAACGATAAGTCGATCGATTCTAGCCGGAGACACACGTACGCGAATATAATTTGGATGGCCACAGGGGCGTGTCGCTCCTGTCTTGATTTGTATTGACTTCACAAATCCACGAATCTTACAGGGGTATACCTTAGGTATATATAGTAGCTAGGACCAATACAAGCTAACCTAGTCGGCTACAAGTCCTAATCCTACTACTACTAGATGATTGTTGTCCGTGTACAACCCGGACATGTACCACACGTCGTGGTTAATTCCAACAGCCGAAATGCAAGAGAATCATCCATTCAAGAGATGTAAGAACACCTGTAGAAAGGAACTTACTGGAATATCTAAAGAGCGCTCACACATCATGTTTTGAAGGATATTAGAAATCTATTAGAATTCAGAGATTCTAAAGTTGTAATTTGCTTATGATATTTTCCCTGATTATCTACTGCAATAACCATGCTGGTACAGGTAGTGGACATTACTACTGATGTCGAGTGGAAACTTACTGGAAGTGGTCCCTGGGACATTGAAAATGGAACTTACTATACCCCAGGTCATACCGAAGTAAGAAACTCAACTCAATGAATAGAATTATGTTGAATATACGTCTAGCCTTTGGTTACGGATAAGTTTATGGATTAAAGAGGAGCTGGGCTTAGAGATAAGTGCACTACGGCTAGCTGGCTGCACTATTAAGATTAAAAATATACTATATGTTATTCTTTGGAAAGGCAAGATGACTGCACTATTCTTAAACTTCAGAGAACAAAGCTCGTATGTTGTTCTTTGAAAAGGCAAGATGGCTGGATGGTAATGACATCATTAAAAGATTCACTCATGAAAACAAAATCATTTTATGTAGAGCTCGGTCTGTTTGTTGTACAAACCGCTAAAGGCGCAATTCACACTGGCGACCATGTGGCAAATCAGAATATCCAGACCAACTGAATCTCTTTCGGATGTACAGCAAGCAATCAGGTAGTACAATCCACCCTCTTCTCCCTAGTCTTTCAATTGTACTATAGAGTTAAACATAAATCCTAGCTGATCTATATATATATATATATATATATATGTTGCACAAACTTGCAGTGAATGTGCAACTGGATAGTTACTGGACCTAGATTTTAAGTGACCCACGCCGGGACTAGTACAGAATTGGACATTAGTCCCGGTTCGTAAGGGCCTTTAGTCCGTCCTCCCCCCCCCGCGCGCGCGTTACGGCCCGGGACCAAAGGCCCACCACGTGGCACGAGCCCGCGCCGGGGGCTAGGGGACACCAACCGGGACTAAAGGTTTAGGGGTTTAGCGTTTTAAGATTTATGATTTATGGTTTGTTTTTTCTTTTCGTTTTGTGTTTTTCATTTAATTGTTTTTCATTTCAAACATATTTTACGCTACTGCAGTCGTCCGGTGCTACTGCTACTACATACTGTACACGTCATATATAATAGAATTTCTTGTACGACCAATCATATATCATAGAATTTCTCGTACGACCATGCATACACACATATATATACACAATTTGGTATATACAATTTCTCCTATAATTTGCAGATCATTACATGCAGGGATTAGGTGTAATGGTATTCTCCTTCGGGATCTATGACCTGGTCAAGTAAAAATCCCGCAATTTTGTCTTGAAGTGCTCGTATGCGATCCGTTGGTAGGAGCTGATCCCGCATCTCCGACATCTTTAAAGAAGGAGATCAATATGGATATATTAGTTGTGTGTATATATATTACATCATGATAAAAAGAATTGTGAATTGTGTTTACGTACCAAAAGATTTCTTCCATCTTTGCTCCTTTCGATCATAAAGCGAATGTTCTCGCAAACGTAGTATGCACATAAATTATTCGCCGACGCCTGCCTCATGCACTTTACGAGAATAGAATTAAATCAGATAATAATTAATCAAGCATGATAAATAGTATTGAAACTAGAATTAAAGAGATGCGCGGATGTAGCTAGTACTACTTAATTACCCTGGGTCGCACCCATTTCAGCTCTTGTTTCCTTAGGCCTTGAACCTGTTTGATGAACTTTTGCCAAACCCTACCCGCCGGGAAAGAAAATAAATAAAGGAGTTATTAATTAGTTGATATCAGAAAATGAACTAAAGAGCCCGACATAGTGCGATAATGATTGAAATTACCTGTTGAGCATCTCCTTCACGTTTGAGTATCCTTTAGGTTCTTTAACTAGTGAGTCCAGTACTTGAACGTTTCCCTCCTCAACTTTAATGATTAGCAAGATCCAGTGAAAACTGCATGCGCACATGTTTGTATAATTAAGCGGGCATATGCATAACTCATCAACTACACTTATTAACATCTAGTAAGCAAAACAGAATTTGTAGACAGTAACACTCATCCGAAGTTGTAAGGAAGTAGTATTTCTGGTTGGGTATTTAGTTGCTTCAAAAACTCTAACAAGCTTGTCTCTGTTTCTTTTTTGTGACGTGACTACACACCTTCATTAACGGTATTTAGGTCAATGAACCCAATGCCATAGCGTCCATCTTGTCTCTGTTTCTTTTTTGTGACGTGACTACACACCTTCATTAACGGTATTTGAGTCAATGAAACCCAATGACATAGCGTCCATCTCTTTTCATTTCATAAATCTTCATTCTGCATAATACCACAGAAAAGAATATAGTGAGGATAATTACAGGTAATGAACGAGCACAGCTAGAGACTTAAATTACAGAAAGAAATCACTTACAGACAATAGCAACTGACGAGAGATTTGTCGAGTGTGTCTTGATTGAATAACTGAAACATTTCTTGAAACTCAACCCACAAATCTTTTTTATGGAAGTAATGCTCTGCCTTGACTTTCACCATGTCTTTATTTCTCTCAGGTACCACTCATGCAATCTGTGCATTTTCGTTGATAGAAGCGGGCCGTCCCCCACTCCCATCCCGGGGCGCTAAGGGGTTTCGTTTTAGGAACAGACGGGACCTCCTCAGGCCTGACCAGAGGTTGGCCGGGGACATATTTCCATGCTAGTTCCTCCTCTTCAAACCCGGAGAATTCTTCGAGGCCTAGGAGTTGTTCAACAGTGACACCGGCCTCTTTAGCCATCCTTATATGATCGTCGGTTATTACTGGCCTATCAGCGGTGCTCACATGTGATTGCACTGCCTGTTCTCCCAGCTGGGGACAGTTTTCCCGCTTTTATTACTACCTGCTTGGCTCGAGCTCGACTCCTTATCTTTTTGTGCACGATATGACTTCTTAGTAGAGCGCTCATAGTCTGAGTCCATTCTCTTCACAGCCGGTCGAGCCATGCCCACAAAGTGTTGTATGACTTCCTCAGGTATTTTCTCCTTTGGCGGCGGGGGCGATTTCGGTGCAAAATGGGCCTTCACTTGGGCATCCACTTTGGCGTTGTTTTCCTCGATAGTCATCTTGTAAGCCAACTTCTTTTTGGCAGGAGGAGAGGCTTTCTTACTTGTTGCTCTCTTCCGCTTTGGAGAAGGCTGACACGCCCAAGATCGATATGGTGGACTCGCGCTGATGGGCTCCGTCTCGGGCGGCTGGGGTGGAGAAGGCTGACGCAGTGGCGGACTAGCGCCGCGTTCTGTCTCGGGGTGGGTTGGAGTCAGCTGACGCGGTGGCGGACTTCGAGGAGGAGTCGGCTGACGCGGCGGACTTGGAGGGAGTCGATGGCCTTTGAAAGACGATGCAATCATTTCTCCATAGAATGATACGATGTATGGCGTCTCCCAGTGTGCGCTCCTCGTCACCAACCAGGAGCACTTCAAGTTTGCCCGCTCCATAATCTTGCCCGCTCCGGCTTTCCTTGTCATCACCGGCGACCCACGCCTCGACGCCCGCCTCCCCAGCCCCTGCCGCATACGGATCCGCCCCTTTCAAGCTCCAGCCGCCGCCCCCAGCCGCTCGAGCCGCCGCGTTGACCCGATTTAGAAAACCACACGCATGGACCGCGGGTTGAATATACATAACTACATGGCCTTTTTCGCAAGATTAGCCACTTAAAACAGGACGACGGGTTGAATACCAAAAAACACAGGGACGTTTATGCAAAAGTGCCACGACGGGTGTGCGGGCAGAAGCAGTAGATGCTTTATTATTAGGTAAAGATATATTATATATTTTATATATGTGTGTGTGTGCGCGCGTGCCCCTTTACCCCATTTAAATTGGCTACATATGTTAAATAAAATATGTTAGGAAGACCTGCATTGCACCCTTTTTCTGCAAACTAAGGGGTAAAGAAAAGTATTTGTGCTTTGTGGGATTGGAACTCATGATCCCAAAGGCCCCAACCAGCTGACCTAGCATTAGCTCGTGCTAAAAAAAAAGGTTCATTATCTAATTAAAAAGTCCCACCTCGACTCTTTGCACGAGAATACATCAATTTATATACATTTGTAAACTGTGTGGAAATCGGGAAGCCATTTTAAGAACCAAGGAACAGAGGGAGCAAAGGAATTAAATGGATTTGGGCTAGCATGGTTGATTGGCTCTAAAAAAATAAAATTGTTGGATTTACATGAATGGTTGCGTCAATATAAATTATGCGGATTTGTAAATAGGACCGGATTTCGGGATTGTTGCTATGAGGGGGAGACCCTATAATTAATGAATTAATCCTTCCGAAGACCACCAATCTTGCGTTAATAATCTATTTTTTTAGACTTTCGTGAGATAACCACAACAAAGGAGAGAGTAGATTTCAACCTCGGTGTGTGTATCCATGCTACCTTCAGGTGGCACCATCCGGATATTGTCGTGTCGCATTGATATATGTTTTGGTGGACATGTCCATTTCTTCTCCCGTTGCAACGCTAGGGCATATGTGTTAATATAGAAAAAAATTGGCATGCTCCAAATAATAAAATTGTCATGTTCTTAATGATTAAAATGGCATGCTCTTCAAAATTACTTTTCAATAATAAAAATGCCATGCTATAAATAATAAAACTGACATGTTGTTAATAATAATAATGCAACCCTCTTCGAAAATGACACGTCCTAAAAAGGAAAATTGCCACCGATTTTAAAAAATGTCATAGACTAAATAATAAAAATTCCATGCTAACCTACACTAAAACTACCATAGTCTAATTAATAAAAATACCATGAACTAACAAAATAAAAATGACATGTTAGCTTAATCATATAAACATGGCGATTTTGGGAATTTTTTTCTTTTGGAAAAATATGGCAAATTTTAGAGAAACCATACAAACTTGTTTGACATGGCAATTGGAGAATTTTTGAACATTCTAAGTATGTTCATGTGATATTACACAGATATGGCAAAAAGATATAGAAAAACATTTTCATGTGAGTACATGGAAATAAAAATATATTTAATTCCATGTACACACCTATGACAAAAAAAATTGTCATGGTCTAAATGAGAAAATTACATGGTCTAAAATAAGAAAAATGCCATCGTTTAATAATAAAAATGACATAGTCTACAAATAATAAAAAGACATGCTACCTACACTAAAACTACCATGCTCTAATTAATAAAGTTGTCATGGTCTCACAAATAGAGGTGCCATGCTAGCTTAGTAATATAAAACTTGTCAAAATTTAGGAATTTTGGTTCTTTTCAAAAAAAGATGTCAAATTTAGAGAAAGCATGCAACTAGTTTTGACATGGCAAAAAGCGTAAAGTATAGTTGTCACGACATGGCAAATTCACATTCATACGTTTTTCCACAGATTGTCAAAATAATTGGAAAAAAAAGGCATGCAACTCGTTTTCTAAATCATGACATAACGGATTCACATTCATAAAGTTTTCCACAGATTGTCATGCTTATGGATTGGTGAAAACTAGACATCTAGGCAAACATAGTTCATAGTTGCCATGTGCACTACTACTAACAATAGTGTTTCTACAACCCGCAAAAAAAAAAAGTGTTTCTACGTTCGAGTTGTTCACAAAGCTGATGTGCCTCTCCTGGGTGATAGCATGGCTTGGCACGACAAAACTTTTCTGAATTTTGCCATGTCATTTGTCAATTATAATTGCCATGTGACTATACAAAAAGTGTTGCCAAGTCTCAGTATATCTCAGTCGATGCTATTTTCGTGAGATCTTACATTGAGATTTGTATAAAAAAAATCTTCAATTTTTTTCCTCTCTTACATATTATGTCACTTGACTGAGACTTTGTTAAATCTCGGTCGACTGAGATCTAGCACACTCATAAAAAATATTGAAATGTGGCCCAAATATAATTTTTACTATAAAAATGCCATCATTGAGTAACACAAAAACAATCTAAATTTCGCCATATTTTGCCATGTTATTTTTACAAAAAATGACATTTTTTTTATAGCAATTACTTTTACTTATGTGGTTATGCCATCGAACAGTACTATCAATGTTTTTTTTAAATGCCATGTTTCTGGCCAATTTGATTGCTGCTCTGCTAAAACAGCAAATTGGTTTGATTGCAGATTAAACCTACGGGGAGGGCAGGGCGCGCCCCGGGGGGGGGGGGGGGGGGGGGGGAATTAACATGTTAGGGGATGCTGGATCACAAAAGTTCACGACACAAAGAGAGAAACAGCGGGAGCAGAAACTAGAAGCAAGAAAACCTCCATGGCGTCTGCAGCTCCTTATTAGAGGTAAGCAAGGCATGAAATCAGTTAACAAAAGCTGCATCATGGATTGACAGAAACCATGGCAGCTGAGTCACATAGATTGCTACTCCCTCCGTTCCAAAATAAGTGACTCAACTTTGTACAAGAGAGCTGCGAAATGGACAACCTTAGCTTATCAACAGGTTCATATCCGATGATGACTGATACAACACCAATCTTCGCAGGATTCTTTACAGTTAGAATAGCGTACCACTAAAAGAGGCCAGGACAGTGCCAATGCCAGCTCAATTGCTCCCAAATCCTAGATAGGGTTTAGGCAGAGTTTGTTCCGTTCCGTCTGGGAACAGTCTTCTAGCTCCAGTGGTACAACTCGGGTGACTTTGTCCTGCAGTTTGAGTACAGCCCAGCACATCCTTCCGCCAACAACACGCGGTTCGCCAATAGCAGATCGAGGAAATGTACAGGTTCTTCGCCCACTTTTCCTGAAATATTGGTTCCCAAGGTTAGGTTCAGTTAAGACTCAAAAACATGTGTAGGTTGGCTGACAAAAATGTGCGAGTTACCTTCACATGGTTACTGGGAAAGGCAGAAGTTCAAAGGGTTTCCTGAGTCTCGTCCATTGGCTTCCTCTTTGTTTTGCTCAAAGATAAATGCAGCTTCGTCAGGTGTGCCTGCCGATGAAGTTATTCTGTAACCACTCCCCCATCACCGATGGAGTCTTCCACTTGGATACAGAAATCTAACTCCACAACCTGCAGGTTGCAAAACAGATTCAGTTTCATCAGGCGACACCACACTGGCCACCATTGTTCCTAACATGTACAAAATTAAGACTTGGCACAACTATACACAATAACTCATCAAAATAGTACAAAACCCAGTTCTCTAAGGTTAACTGAAGCCATCCTTGCAGCAGCATGTGCTTACACGTAGACATTTTACAAGTACACCAATGTCAGCTGTGAACCGTCTAAATTTCCAAAAGACTTCAGCTTGCTGAGATCAAGGCTACAGAACTGAAATACAGAGACACATGCAGTGTTATTTTTCCTCTTTATTTGTGAGAACACATGCGAAATTATAGGTATGAGGGACCACCAAATTCATGAAGATGATTCTTTCCAAATAATTTATATCACTAAGAAGTGCAGGCTTATGTTTTCACCTGGTCAGAATAGCCCGCATTGCTCGACATGACAGCTCCCCAACGATGCCCAGCAGTACCCATAGATGTCACATGAAAACCTTCTTTCCACCTTTTATTAATCCACTTATAAGGAAGAGGTTCGCTGACTTTGTATGACTGCTGTGTGTAAAGAGTTCCTGGAATGATATCGTAGATCAGATTACACGTATATATCAGGGAAAGGGACCAAACGGTCTATACAAAAACATCATGGATGCAAACAGTACAGAAGCTGGTATAATTTGTTTAATTAGCATACTGTGCCTTCATATTTGAATATTATAAAAATAAAAAACTGGTAATACCGTTTGCTCAGCGCTAGTTTATCAGAACAGTGACCAAGGACAGATATTTGTATCCTGTACCAACAAAGCTGTGGCAACCTCCACACACTAATTCCGATGACCACTATATAAGTATATATAACCTTGCTGGCTTGGAGGTTCTGCTAAAAATTATTTTCAAGATGACTGCTCATTTTAGGAAGGGAACGACTGCTTATACGCCAAAATCATTTATAAATTTGGTACAATGATCTAATATGGTAATTTCCCTCGCTCTGATCACAGATTGTTTACTTCAAACATTTACATGATGCACGGATAGAAGTGTACTAGTTTGTGCAATACATGTAGCAGTTCTCTATGAAACATGCAATCTTCACCGAAGGGAGCAGTTTCAACGAATGAGCAGTTGACAGGAGAGAACAGGTAATTTACAACTGTTTGG
This sequence comes from Thinopyrum elongatum, assembly GCA_011799875.1. NCBI lineage: Eukaryota > Viridiplantae > Streptophyta > Magnoliopsida > Poales > Poaceae > Thinopyrum > Thinopyrum elongatum. Next base: position 508,102,552 of record CM022301.1, on the reverse strand, counting down.
ACATCACAACCAATGAGCTTCCAATGGTTGCTCCAGCTATTGCTGTTATGCGTAAGTACTTTTCCCATTGCTCCATAATAATATAGTGTCGAGATTCTGGATTATCAAAATTCCAACTAGCGAGGACAGAGACTGTAACGTACCTTGCGCAGGAAAATTTGTGAAAGCTCATACACTTGAGAACCAAAACCGGTCCCAGCATCCATTATGAGAGCCCAAAAATTTGCTGAAGAAGCTACGCAACAGATGTACAAGCCATCTTCATTGCTTTTTTCCATATGCTGATCCTTGAATCGGCTACATTGTAGAGGTATCTTTAAAAAGGACAGAATAACCAATTAATAGATATTTAATTTACGAAGGACAACAAATAATTGACCGGTAAATATCTCGAGCTCAAGAAAGCGAGTGTAACCAAACAGGAGCTTAAATCATAATAAACACAAACCAACCCCTCCCATCACTAGAGCTAGCATGAATGGTTCAGCTACAAAGATCAATAACAGTGTATATATTCGAATTGGAGCTTTTACAAGGTACAATGACACTTCAAAGGTGGAGTTCACATTAAGAACAATCATATGTTCAACATGAATCAACACAACACAGTAACTCGAACTGAAGCTTAATCCAGATAAGTATAGTCATCAAATGGTTAAAAGTCTCATCTGATACCTGATCTCGAGTATGAAGATCATGTGATGAGTATTGACTGCTGGCTCTGTGTCAGGAAGGGAGAGGGGAGGGTGTACTACACTCGCAACAAGGCTAAGTTTGGCCAATAATGTGTACAAGAGACAACATACGTCGGTTTAAATGGCACCTGAATCACTAGAACAGGCCACCTTTTCAAGGGCAAGGGAATGAGAATTCATAGAAGAAATAATGTCTGGGCAAGCAGACATAAGAATGAAGAACTTTGCCCCAAATTCATGTTTTAAGATAATTACCGCTGCTTCATGGGCCGCCTAGCATTATAAACCAAAATCCATTGAGTTGCTGGGCAACCCAACCGAATTTTCTTCTTAGGCTGTTCCTCTTCTCCAACTTTACAACCATTCTTCCACGTTTCTGACCAATCTACAATATATACAACAGATGCATGATCAAATTTAATACAAAAGTAACTAAACTACAGAGCATATGGACAGACTGGGTACAGCAGAACATACCTTTAGAGCCCCAACGATTCTCATAGGTCTTGAAGCAGGCACTTCAATCAAACTATCAAAGAGAGAAATAAGTTTTGCAGAATTTGGCTCTTTATCAAATTTCATATTAGTGACCATCTCAAGAAAACGTGTGAATGGAGGTGGGCAGAAGCAACACAGAACATCTTCAGAGGTAGCCATTTTCTTCTTACAAACAAGAAAACTCTTGTTGTCTCCCTGCATTAATAGGCCATTAATACTAAAATAGGTTCAATAGCAAATAGTAAATTATTAGTCAAACTCTTATGAGCACATCTAAGGCTACCTGAAAGCCTTGCCAAGGTATTCTTCCTCTTATTAAAAAAATAAGGGCGTGCGCCAGTGACTCCAAATCATCCCTTCTACTGCCCGCACGGCCTAAATGGGCGTGGACACTAGCATATCTAATTGCTCCCCTGGAAATCGTAAAAAGGAAATAGGTCAGTTAATAGGTGAATAACATTTAGTTTTGTACATAAAGAAGATAGTATAGAACCAACCTAAAGATGTCTGGCCTCTGGTCATATTCAACATGCTGACTGGATGATGCTTTTTTCTGTTAGGAATGAACAACTCACATTCACAGGGGGCCAAAGGCCAATACATATACAAGTGAGGTAAACTACAGAAAGCCCCTTATACAATGGGGAAATACCGAAAAGGGGACTATACACATCTAACACCCCCCCTCAAACTCATGGTGGATCAACAACACTGAGTTTGGAGAGAAAAAAGCCATGCTGCGCTCGAGTCTGTGCCTTCGTGAAGAAGTCCGCCAACTGTAACTCAGAGGGCACATAGTGAAGAGCGAGAGTCTGATCCTGCACAGCAGCACGCACAAAGTGGGCATCCACACCGATGTGCTTGGTGAGCTCATGCTTCACCGGGTCACGCGCAATACTGATAGCACCGGTACTGTCTGACAGTAAGGGAGTCGAGGTGGTAGCAGACACACCAAAATCCTCAAGTAACCACCGTAACCAGATCACCTCAGCCGTCAACATAGCCATGGCTCGTAACTCAGCCTCTGTACTCGAGCGAGAAACAGCAGTCTGCTTCTTTGTCTTCCAGGCAATAAGAGAGCCACCAAGAAAGACACAGTAAGCAGACAGCGAGCGTCGATCAGAGGGATCACTAGCCCAGGTAGCATCAGAGTAGGCCTGGAGCTCAAGAGAGCTGGAGCGGGGAAAGAAAAGGCGCTGAGAGATCGTGCCACGAAGATATCGTAGAACACGGAGGAGATGACTATAGTGGACAGAGGTGGGGGCTGCAACAAATTGACTCAGGATGTGGACAGGATAGGAGATGTCAGGACGCGTCACAGCAAGATAGACAAGACTGCCAACGAGGTGACGATAGCGAGTGGGATTAGGAAGAGGGTCACCATCAGAGGCACGAAGCTGAACGTTGAGCTCCATAGGAGTCACAACAGTGCGCTCATCACCGAGAGCAGCGTGAGACAGAAGATCCTGAATATATTTTTCCTGGGAGATGTAGAAGCCATTAGAGGTCGAGGAGATCTCAATCCCAAGAAAATAGCGAAGTGGACCAAGATCAGTCATGAGGAACTGGTCGCGAAGGCGAGCCTTAACAAAGGCAATGTAGTCAGAGTCGTCACCAGTGATGATCATGTCATCAACATAGAGAAGGAGAAGAGTCCGACCACGAGGAGAAAGGGCGGGGGTAGTAAGAGCGAGACTCATCAAAGGTCACATCACGCGAGATGCGCAAGCGACGACCAACAGGGTCCCAACAGCGATAGCCCTTGTGCTCATCACTGTAGCCAAGGAAAACACACTCAACCGACTGAGCAGTCAGTTTGGTGCGTTCTCGCGGGGCAAGGAGGACATAGCACACACATCCAAACATACGAAGAGCTGAGTAGTCAGGAGATCGACCAGTGAGACACTCCATAGGAATGCCACCCTGCAGAGCAGTCGATGGCTGAATGTTGATAAGATAGGTGGATGCAGAAACAGCCTCAGCCCAAAAGTGGGGTGGGAGAGAGGCGGCAATCATCATCGCCCGAGCCGTCTCAAGTAAATGGCGATGTTTGCGTTCAGCAACGCCATTCTGAGCATGGGCACCGGGACAAGAGAATTGGGCAAGAGTACCCTGCTCCGCAAGAAAACCACGCAACAGGTGAGAGATATACTCTCCAGCTGAGTCAGCACGAAAAATACGAATAGGCATGGAGAACTGGGTGTGAACCATGGCAGCAAATCGTTTGGATATAGAGAGAACCTCGCTACGAGATTTCATGAAGTAGAGCCAAGTGTAGCGAGAGAAATCATCAATAAACAAAACATAGTAGCGATGACCACCTTTCGAATCAAAGGGAGCAGGCCCCCAGACATCAGAATGAACTAAGTCGAAAGGACGCTGAGATACAGACTCACTGGTAGGATAAGGTAACTGGGTCTGTTTGCCAAGTCTGCAACCATTACAATGTAAGGAAACATCTCCAGATACAGACCCTAAGAGGCCCTGACGAACTAAAGAAGACAAGCGAGAGCCACAGATGTGACCAAGGCGATGATGCCACTGCTGGAAGGACGCAGACGAAGAGGCAGCAAGAGCATGAGAGCTGGCAGAAGTGGTGGCAGCGGAAGGAACACAAAGCCAGTCAACCTCCCAAAGGCCCGCTGACTCACGGCGCCGGGGGCCAGCACCAACCAAAGCCTTGGTGTGACGATCCTGAATGGAGCAAGAGTCGGTATCAAGAATGACACGACAACCAGAATCAGTAAGTTGGGCAGCGGAAAAAAGATTCATGGTAAGGCGAGGAACATGTGAAACACAAGGAACAGAAAAAGATGGAGTGGAAAGAATACCACGACTAGCAACAGGAAGAGGTGTGCCATCGGCGGTAAGAACATTAACAGGCGAATCAAGAGGTCGAAGAGAAGACAGCGCGGAAGACTCAGAAGACATATGAAAGGAGGCTCCAGAATCCAGAACCCACGAAGATGTACCTGACTGGGTAGATGCCGGCGGTGATGTTGGGGTGGAGGCAGTCACAGCGGCGGCGGAACCCGTCGATGAAGATCCGGAGGCAGCCAGGAGGCGCTTGAGCCGCACAATGTCCTGGTCAGTGAGTGACGGAGTCGAGGGAGACGTATGAGTCCCACTGGAAGAAGAGCGCCTCTGGTCTCGCTGTTTCTGACGGCAATCAGACTCTGGGTGACCTTGCCTGGAGCAGTAGCCACAGAAAGTGTCACGGCGCGACCGGCCCTTCTCAGTATAAGGAGGGCGACCCACCCCCCCTGAAGGTGTGGGTAGAAGCGGTGGAGCAGTGAGACGAGCAGACGACACAGGAGCTCAAGCAGCCAACACAGAGGGAACCGCAAGCAACCCAGCAGAACGGAGGCGGGTCTCCTCAGCACGAAGCTCAGCAAGTACCTCCGAGATAGGAACACGACCACGAGCAAGCAAGTGAGCACGTCGAGGCTCAAACTCGGAACGGAGGCGAGATAAGAACTCATGGACACGCTGAAACTCCAAGTCGGACCTCATAGTCTGGCAGCAACGGCAAGTTCCACAAACAACTGTCCGAAGAGAGTCAAGCTGGCGCCAGATGGCAGAACTCTGTGTGTAGAACTCATCAACAGAAGAGTCACCCTGCTGAAGAGCGTGCTCCTGACGCACCACAGATAAGTAGAGTGCATCACCAGAGGGCTGATAGCGCTGACAGAGATAAGACCACATCGCTACAACAGTGCCGAGGCTCATGAACTCCGAAGCAAACTGAGGGAGGACACTCGCAGTGAGAACAGCAGCAGCTCGAGCATCATCATTGCACCACTGAGTGTAAGCAGACAGATCATCTCGGTAGAGAGAAAGAGCATCTGAATAGGCTGATACCTGCTGATCATAAGCATCAACCGCAGCATCATCGAGGGCCTTGGCTGCATCCCGATCAGCCTGGGAAGCATCAGCAGCAAGAACAGGCGGCACCGGCGGGGTAGGAGCCACGGGAGCAGCAGGGCAAGGCGGACAGGGGACCTCGCCACAGAGAACGCCCCACAGGAGAAGACCACGCATGTGTATACGCATGAAGCCCACAAACTCAGCATAGTTGGTGCCATCGAAGATCACCGAGCACCGAGGAACAGCGACATAGTGCGAGGAAGACATGGGAATACCGGTCGTCCGGACCAGAACGCACCTGCCGGACGTCCGTGAAAATGACTCTGTTGAAGAGAGCCCGGATTTCCGGTACGTACCGGACGTCCGGTAGTTTGGCTCTGTTGAATAGAGGCCGGAGTTCCAGGACGTACCGGACGTCCGGTAGCTGGCAGGACGCGACCGAGCGGACGGCCGGTGGCGCAGCAGGGACTAGCGGACGTCCGGTGGGCAGCCTGGACGAGCGGACGGCCGGAAGGCAGCCTGGACGGCACAGCCTGCTGAGCGGACGCCCGGTGGCGCAGCCTGCCGAGCGGACGCCCGAGCAGCCGAGCGGACGTCCGGAGGAGAAGGCAAGCAGCTGCAGGGGAGGCGCCGGGCTTGGCGGCGGTGGATACCGGGGGCACGGCGGGGTCGCGTGGAGGCGGCCGGAGCGGCGCCGGCTGGGCCGGCCGACGACACGGGCGAGCAGCGGCGGGGCGCCGAGGCGGGCGCGGACGAGCCACCGCACGATCCAGAACAGGGGAAGGTGGGGAGTGGATCCAGGCAGCGAGGGCGGCTGCCGGACGGGGAAGTCCGAGCCGGACTTGGACGAGGGCGGGGCAGAAGAGAGAAGGCCGGCCAGGGGCGGCAGCAAGCCGGACGGGGCCTAGCAGCGGCGGCGGCGGGAGTGGGTCGGGGGCAGAGTTGCAGCGCGCGGGAGCGGGAGAGAGGCTAACCTAAACATCTGATACCATGTTAGGAATGAACAACTCACATTCACAGGGGGCCAAAGGCCAATACATATACAAGTGAGGTAAACTACAAAAAGCCCCTTATACAATGGGGAAATACCGAAAAGGGGACTATACACATCTAACATTTTCCACTTGGGAGACTGCATAATTTAGATATTAACAGAACCACGTGAAAAAGGTTAGTGGGGCATAAAATGTGTCAAACCATCAACATGCTAAAGATGAAACGATTCTTATGACTGAAGCCCACACTTGACTGAAAACGTGAAGCTGAATATCAATGAGGAAAAGCTTCTTAAACAAGATGAAACTATCTAAAACAAGAACATACCTAAACCAAGATCAATGAGGAAAAGCTTCTTCTCATCAAGTGATCTAGGTTGACAAAGCAAAGAAAATTCTGGCTTTACATCTCCATGGACAAAGCTGACAATGATAGGAAGCAGAGGAAGTGTTAACACCAACGAACAGAAAATGATGTCCATGCACTCCAGGATCATTGACAGAGACAAACGGCTTTAGAAAACTACACTTTGGAGTGAAGATGCATCAGTAAAAGCATACTAGTTCGGTTATATGTATAGCAGTTCTCCACCACAGGGAGCAGTTTCAACAAATGAGCAGCTGTCAAGAGAGAACAGGTAATTTACAAACCTTTCGACATCACAACCAATGAGCTTCCATTTGTTGCTCCAGCTATAGCTGTTATATAGAAGTTATTTTCCCATGGCTCCATAATCCAATCCTACATATAAAGTCATAAGTAAGATAGTGCTAAGATTCTGGATTATCAAACTTAAAAATTCCAACCAGCGAGGACAGAGATCGTAGCGCACCTTGTGCAGGAAAATTTGTGACAGCTCGTACACTTGAGAACCAAAGCCAGTCCCAGCATCCATTATGAGAGCCCAAAAATTTGCTGAAGAAGCTAAGCAATTAATGCACAAGCCATCCATTTTCATGAACAGCAGGAGATCTGCATGCCTATATATTAAGATAGAATGCAAAGTTCATGTACAAGCTTGAGGATGGGCACCACAGACCGGCCGCACAATAGACCTCACATCCACTCTTGTGAACAGTCATGGGATCACTCCCCACCTGCTTCCACTCGATGCAATGGTTGTGAATCTTCTGGACAACATCATCCGCCAGCAGAGAGGTATTTTTAAACACTCAGCGGTTCCTACAGAGCCAGATGGAGTGGAGAGTACAGAGGATCACCGAGTTGGCACCTTTTCTAAGCGGTGGATTGAGGGTCGGTTGTAGGGCGGACCACCAAGGACCTCACTGGACGCGATCGGCGCACAATTTGGAGGCCGATCCATTGAAGAACCTTATCTCACACCACGTGCGCATGCACACAGCGTACCACTAGGTGCTCGATGGTCCCGTCGTGTTTGCAGCAAAGTGGGCAAAGAGGCCTGATGAGGAAGGCCTCGCTTGGCAAGACGATCGGGCGTCCATGTTCGATTCTGAAGGACCAATCAGGCGAAGTAATTGTATTTTAGGGGTGCCCATGGCTGCCAAACCAGGAGGTCCCAGCCACATTCACTTCTCCAGGAAAAGGTTGCGTCATATGCCGATTTGGAAGAATGGGAGCCCGAAGGGGTTCATTTCCAAGACCAAGAGTCCGGACCCGGGAGGAGCAGGGTGCCAGAGATATGCGGCCAGAGCTTGATAAATTGCATGATCGCCGACACGGACAGGCGGCCACGCAGGTCAGCAATCACGAGTTGGGGAGGCCCTCCTGGACAGTGTGTCTCTGCATGGCGTTGGGCTTAATGGCCGTCATGAGATCAAGGGAGAGTCGAGGGATGCTGGCCACATCTAGCCAAAGGTCCTTCCAGAAAAGAGTGGACACCATCCTGGAGCTCGAGGCAAGTAGAGGAACGGAAAATGGCCAGTGCATCATCCGTGGTCGAAAGATCGAGAGCTGACCAGGGGAGCAAATCGGAAGTCTTGGCCGCCCACAGCCACTTGGTGCGGAGGGCATCACTGAGAGCTTGGAGAATATGAAGTCTGAGGCCACCATATTTGATTGGAGTGCACAAATTTTGCCAAGCAAGCAAGCATTGTCTGCCTATAGCGCAATTGGAGCCCGCCCAGAGAAAACCTCGCCAAATCTGATCAGTCGCCTGAAGGAGCCATGGCAGTAGGTCAAGAGCTATCATGTGGTAAATGTTCATCGCGGTGATCACTGCATTGAGGAGGAGGATACAGCCGCTTGAGGGATCAGCCCCGTCTTCCATCTTGGGAGCTGATTAGCGAATTTTTTCACTAGTGGTAGCAGATCAGCCTTATGAAGCTTGGAGTAAGATAATGTGAGCACCAAATATTTGAAAGGAAAAGATTGAATGGTACATGGGAACTCAACGGTTAGGGTCTTGAGATCCACTTCGTTGCACTGGATCATCACGCTTTTTGCCATGTTGACCATCAGTACGGAAGCGCCTCCAAACAGCTGAAGGGCATGCGTTCCTCGAAGGTCATTGGGCGAAGGCCGCAGGAATAATGCCACGTCATTGGCAAAAGGGGATGCTCTGTGTTTGATGCCCCACTGGGAGAGAGGAAGGAGAACCTGATCATGATCGAATTGTCTGAATAGAGCATCGAGGACATCAATCACCAGAAGAAAGAGCATCGGCTAGATAGGATCGCCCTGACAGAGGTCCAGGCGTGTGCGATCTGATCCGAGGGGGTTACCATTGATCAACACTCGGGAGGAGGAGGTGGGCAGCAGCAGTGCAATTAAGTTGGTCCAGTTGTAGCCAAAACCTCGACAACGAAGGATCTCCAATAGGAAGGGCCGTGCAACAGAATCAAATGCCTTAGAAATGTCCAGCTTGAGAAGGGATCGGAGTTTTTTCCTGTGGAGAAGTTTCACCGTCTGTAAGATAAGAAAGAAATTGTCTTAAATCAAACGGCCCTTGACGAACACACTTTGGTTAGTGGATATGAGCTCAGGGAGGCGCAGAGCCAGGCGGTTGGCGAGCAGCTTTGCCAGGATCTTGGGGAAGCTGTGAACCAGACTAATGGGACGGTAGTCTGATATATCCAGGGCAGCGTCTTTCTTCGGCAGCAACACAAGGAATGCCTGGTTAAGAAGATGCATGGAGCTACCGTCCAGGACCAGGCCGAAGCACTGATAGATGGCTTCCAGGATATCCCCTTTATTGATTTGCATCTTCGTTACCTTTTTCTATACGCTGATGCAGCCTTGAATCAGCTGGTATCTGTAAAAAGGATAAAATAAATGTCTTTTACAGTTCAATCAATTAGTACATATTTAATTTAGAAAAGGACAATATATACTTGACCAATAAATATCTCAAGCTCATGAACGCAAGTGTAACCAAACAGGAGCTTCACAGGCTTAATAAATCACAATAAACACAAGCCAGGCCCCTTCCACTAGAGCTAGCATGAATGGTTCAGTTACAAAAATCAATCAGAGTATAGATTTGGATCACCGATTTTACAAGGTACAATGACACTCAAAGTGGAGTTCACACTCAGAACAATCATATGTTAAAGATGAATCACCACAAGACAGTAACTGAAATTCCAGCTTAATCCAGCTAATTATAGTCATCGAATGGTTAATGCCTGATGTGATCCCTGATCTCGAGTCGAAGATCATGTGACAAGTATTGGCTGCTGACTGTGTGTCAGGAAGGGAGATTGGGGGGGGGGGGGGGGGTGCAATATACTCGTGACAAGGCTAGGTTTGGCCAATAATGTGTGCAAGAGACAACTTATGTCAATTTAAATGGCACCTGAATCACTAGAACAGACCACTTTTCAAGGGCAAGGGAATGACAATTCATAGAAGAAATAATGTATGGGCAAGTAGAACAAACCTTTAGAGCCCCATCAATTCTGATGGATCTTGAAGCAGGCACTTCAATCAGACTAGCAAAGAGAGAAATAAGTTGTGCATAATTTGGTTCTTCATCAAATTTCATATCAGTGACCATATCAAGAAAATGTTTGAATGGAGGTGGACAGAAGCAAGACAGAACGTCTAGAGAAGTAGCCATTTCTTCTTACAAACAAGAAAGCTCTTGCTGTCTCCCTGCATTAATAAGCCATTAACATTAAAATAGGTTCAAGAGCAAATATTAAATTATTAGTCAAACTCTTATGAGCACATCTAAGGCTACCTGAAAGCCTTGCCAAGGTAATCTTCCTCTTATTAAGAAAACAAGGGTGTACACTAGTGACTGCAGATCATCCCTTCTACTATCTGCACGGCCTAAATGGGCATGGACACTTGCATATCTAACTGTTCCCCTGGAAATCGTAACAAGCAAATACGTCAGTTAATAGGTAAATAATTTGTACACAATACAAAAAGAAGACAGTATAGAACCAACCTAAAGATGTCTGGCCTCTGATCATATTCAACATGCTGACTAGATGATGCTTTTTTCCACTTGAAGGCTGCATAACAGAACCACGTAAAAAAGGTTAGTGGGGAATAACATGTGTCAAGCCATCAACATCCTATTATGTAGCGATTCTTGTGAATGAAGGCCACAGTTCACTGAAAACATGAAACTAAGTATCTACAAATAAAGATGAAACTACCTTAAACAAGAACATACCTAAACCAAGATCAATGAGGAAAAGCTTCTTCTCATAAGGTCATCCAGGTTGACCAAGCAAAAAAAATCTGGCTTTACATCTTCATGAACAAAGCTGGCAATTGTAGGAAGCAGAGGAAGTGTTAACACCAACAAACAAGACAATGATGTCCATGCATTCCAGGATCATTGACAGATACAAATGGTTTAGAAAATTACCCTTTGGAGTGAAGCTTCTTAAGGATTAAGCAACCATATGAGAAGACATCCTGTTTGAGATATTGGTGCTTTCAGGAAGGAGTAAGAAAAACATGATGACCAGGTGAAAAGATTGGCGAGATACTTACGCCTGTCCCATTGAATTCCAAACATCCCAGAGGCAAGGACCAAGCATATCCATTGCCTGAAACTTTAAAATGCAGGCTGAATTTACTATAAAGGATCATATTAAGAGGCATTGTGGAGTGCATAACTATAGTTTGAACTCACAAGAATTTAGTAGTCTCCCTGGTGACCCTTGTAGTGGACTGATGGTATGCTATAACAACCATTGACAGACCTGTCACAAAAGGTTTAGCATACCATGCTCATCAGAGAATAACACAAATGTAAAAAGGGGTGATTGTGTATAGTTCTTACTGATAAACCTGCTACAAATGTAAAAAGGGGTGATTGTGTATAGTTCTTACTGATAAACCTGCCACTTAAATGGGGGCCCAAAACTGCATCCTTTGCTTCTTCAATGTTCAAGTTTTAGTGCAACCTACAGCATATTAATCCATTTAAGTGCTGACCAGATCAAGAAGCAGAGGACTCTAGTGTCCAACTGAGGCAGGTGAGATAAGAAACCTCTCTGGACCCATACGAGAAGCCCCACCAGTTATTCTTCTGCCAACATAGAACTGGCCAAACCACCTTTACCCAACTTTCCTATCAGTTATATATTCTGGGGAGCCGCCTACTTGAACCTGCAATAGTTAGATAACATTCAGATTTTTAGGAACTTATGTCATGGAAGTAGAACTCTGCTATGTAAAATTGTATTGATGGATCTGTAATAATATCACCAAGAACACACTAAGCAACACTACAGAAAATGAGAAACACATTTTGGTCATGGAAATTTACATGAAAAGGAAGATGTAGTAACCAATCTGATATATGTACTATTCACAGCAAAGTCGGGCTTCTTTGCTGATCAGATGGGCAGCCATCCTCGGGAAACAGATCTTCGATATGCATACGTAGTGAGGATCTCCTTGAGCCTGAAATGGCACATTAGCAATTCAAATGAAGAATGGAGGGAAACAAAAGGGTTTTGGTATGACACTTACATTTGATGATCTTCTTTGATGGTGGAAATTTCATCAAGAAAAATTGGCAAAAATCTTTCAAAATAATATGCAATTATTAGATCCAATTCCTCCAACTCAACATCTTCAAATATCTGCAAATGAAACACAGTGTGAGTAAAAAATGCTACTTAGACAATACCAAAATTAAAGAGCCTTAAAATCTCACATACCACAGCAACAGCGTCTTCGGGGCCATGCACAATTAAGTGACGCAGAAATGCAGCAAGATACGCATCTGCACTTGTAAAGGGATAATTTTCCACCTTCTCATCTTTTGCATCTTGCCTACTGTAATCTTTCTCGAAATGATCTGCTGGACACATTTTTTCCCTCCCTTTCCAGTACACAAAGGAGATAAACGCATCTTTGGGGGCAATAAGTAAATGCCACCTATGATATATAGAACAGTTTATTCTCATAATAAACAGGTGCCTCTCCTTGGGAGGGATTGTTTTGTACCATTTGTAGAAATCCTCCAAGAACAACCTTCTTTTTGCAGATTCAATGAAAAAGGGGTGGTTCCTAATAATCCAAAGGTTTATTTCTCGCCGTGAAATCTTTACACTTCGTAGTCTCTTTATCCGGGAAATAAATTCATCAGCATATGGAGGTTTTTTGCCATTTGCAATGTATCTTTTCAACACAAGTGATGTGACCAATTTATTATAATCTTTGGCCCTGTTTTCCGATGAGGCTTCAAACTTGGGTACTTTATTGATTGTGACAGACCATGGCCTTTCTTCTGAGACGAGCAGGTCATTCTCATCAAACTCTCCACCAAAACTCTTATCCATGTTGTGTGTATCTCCAAACAGTTCAACATATCCATCCACAACAGTCGCTCCGATTTCTGTTATCTTCACACCTTGATGATGTTCTGGAATGTTGCCAAAAGTTGACCCAACTCTAAACTGATATGGCTCGATGGGTGGGTTTTTATCGAGGAAATCCATGACCGGTATATAAACCACCTGCATTGTCACCTTGCTTCTCTTCAAATCTGGAAAGTCTCCATCTTCCAAATGCCTTTTCTTGGGAAGTGGTGTGTAACTCTGTTGCAACGGGGGTGGAGGTGCATAGGACAAGCTGCTCTTTGAACAAAAGTTGGTAACACGAGGCTGCTGCTGGAGCGGCTGGACCGGCTGCGGCTGAAGCAGCTGGAACAGCTGCTGCTGGAGTGGCTGGAGCGGCTGCTGGTGGAGCGGCTGGACCGGCTGCTGCTGGAGCGGCTGGAGTGGCTGCTGCTGGAGCGGCAACTGGAGCTGCTGCTGGTAGCACGGCTGTTGTTGGAGATGAGGATAGTTGAAAGCGCCACCATTGGCCCTCTGATGATGCTGGTGCCGCGGAACAAGGTGAGGTGGTGCTGCACGGAAGGGCGGAGCAGGAAGAGGTGGTGCCGCATTGAAACGTGGAGGAAGTTGTGGCTGGTGAGGTGGTGCTGCATGGAAGGGCGGAGCAGCAAGAGGTGGTACCGCGTTGACACGTGGAGGAAGCTGTGGCTGGTGAGGTGGTGCTGCACGGAAGGGGGGAGCAGGAAGAGGTGGTACCGCGTTGAACCATGGAGCAAGCTGAGGCTGGTGCGGCGGAGCAGCAAGAGGTGGTACCACGTTGACATATGGAGGAAGCTGTGGCTTGTGAGGTGCTGCTGCATGGAAGGGGGAAGCAGAAAGAGGTGGTACCGCGTTGAACCATGGAGCAAGCTGAGGCTGGTGCGGCGGAGCAAGGCGAGCTGCTCCGAACTGGAAGGCTGGAGCATAGAGGCAAGGGTTTTCCCCGCCCCCACTCATGGTGACGATCAATGGTGGCGATTGGTTGGCGATGGTTTTGCTGGAGGACCGATCGGTGACAGGGGTTGTGGTTTAGATTCGACTAGAAGAAGTCTTGGACCACTGCATTATCATTTAGATACAACATGGACTAATCAACTGAAGAAGCCAATGTGTGATCGTATTATAACCAAGGAAGAACCATTTATAAAATCTAGTAAAAAAACAGAGCATGCACAATCCAGAAACAAATAGCATGATGTATATAATTCTGTAAGCCAATGAACTTTAGAGAGAATATATGTACTGGAGTGTCTGAAGGGTAACCATGTCTTCCAACATGAAAATTCAGAACCTGCAACATGACTGAATAATGTTCATAATCAGCAGCCCCTATGCGAACCATGAACTCGAGCAAAACTAAAGAAGCCACAGCCGCATAAAACATGGGATTTTATGTAAACCAAAGAACTTATCATCAGAGGCACACAAAAACCAAGTACTGATTTATTGAGATATCCTCTTACATCGTAATATAGTACTCCCTCCGTCCGGAAATACTTGTCAAGAAATGGATAAAAATGTATGTATCTAGAACTAAAACACTTCAACAAGTATTTCTGGACGGAGGGAATGGAATTTATTTTTTGAATGTCATTGAGTATTAATCTGTGGAGAGCAATAGTTTTAGATGTGAACCTACAGTCTAATAGGGTAAAATGAAAAAGTACAGAAGTGAAATAACGAACGACATAAATCAGCCCAAATGAGGTAAAGATATGGAACAACGTGAAGGGCGTTCACTAATACCGGATGGAGAAGGCTCACACTAGAGTGGCTCAATACCTATAATCCTCAATTGATCATCATAGTTTCTCAGAAAAAATGTGAACACACAAAAATGATGCAATGGCCAGCACCAGTGCCATTTATATAGAAAACATAAGGGCACCAGCGCCTTAAAGTTCTCAATACCGCCCCCCCTCGACACTAAGCTGTTGGCAACAGATTTCTCAGAGTACCAAATTAAAGCTCCACAACAAACACAGGCATAACCAAGAACATCATGATCAGACCACCCAACATAGCTTAGTGGAAAATAAGGATGGGTGCACAAGATCAGCAAACCACATAAATGCAACGTTTCACGAACGAACTACCTAGGATGGAATAAGGCTGAAGCAACGCGCCTTTAAGAAAAGCCACATACTCTTTACTTAAATGTGGCACCTCGGCAGCACTTTACTCAAATGCGGCACCTCGGCAACGCCGACATTCATGTTCAGACCTAATAAGGAACAACAAATTTAGGCTACCTAACTACAAACCCAGCCTCAGGGACCAAAACAGAAAACACACATAACATCCAGGAAATGTGCATCACCAAGCAGCAGCATTCACCTTTTGCCTTCGATTCTCACGTGCCATATCACACGACACATAGCGACGTAACCCCGGTACACGTATCACTAATCATAGAATCTACGAGAAAACGCCCCCCAAATAGGGCAACCACAACCAAGCGGCCAAAACGGCCACATACCACCCACCCGCACGGAAATCGGTCACAGATCCAGCGAGCACAACCAAGCGCACAAAATAAATCCAGACGGAACGAACAAAAAGAACGAACCGAGGTGGCGGCGCAGCGCCACCAGCCGTACGCGAAGAGGAGGACGACGGCAAAAATCCCCAGCAGCGGCTGGCGGCGCCTCCCTCGATCCCCCAACAGCGGCGGCGGCGGCGCCTCCCTCGACCCCCCAGCAGCGGCTGGCGGCGCCTCCCTCGATCCCCCAGCAGAGGGAGCACCAATCCTCCCACCGGAGGCAGCGGGAGCACCGATCCTCCCACCGGAGGCAGCGGGACGCACCAATCCGCTCAGAGCGAGGAGAAAGAGAAGCCGGCGGCGCGAATCGACGACATCCCCCAACTCCCAAACCCCCGGGGCGGCAGCGAGAAACCCTGAGTCGCGGGAAATTGTGGGAAACCCTCGATACCGCCTCACTGTGCAACAGGTGCAAGGAAAACCAGGCCGGCCGGGAGCCCAAACGCGTCACAAAGAAATCGTCTCACCGGATCGACAGCCAACCAATTTTGGGATCTGGGGGAGGGACGGGGGCACTTGTGAGAGCAACTAGTTAACGAGCACTTCTTCGGGAGCCTCGCAACGATCAGCGTCACTTGACGCGCTCTCAGTCATTCGTCACGTGTCGCGCTTTGGACGCTCCCTCCGAATTTTATTTTATTTTCGCACGCATTTTCGGCTTTTTAAACGGTTTTTTCCGATTTTTTCGACGTTTTGGTTTTCCATCGGTCTTCTTTAGCTTTTCAATAAAAAAAAATTTGAAAAAAAAAATTTTGCACGAAAAAACTCATTTTTTTCCCCTTCGCGAGAGTCACGGTTTTGCTTCCACGACAGACACGGTTTTGCTTTCGCGAGAGTCACGGCCATGCCTCTCGGAAACGAAAAAAACGTATTTTCTGTTTTATTTTCCTTTCGCGAGAGTGACGGTTTTGCTTCCGCGAGAGGCATGGCTGTCGCGAGAGTCACGGTCGTGCCTCTCGGAAACGAAAAAAAATGCGTTTTCTGTTTTTTTTTTCTTTTGCGAGAGTCACGGTTTTGCTTCCGCGAGAGGCACGGTTGTTATTTCGTGAGAGGCACGGGCGTGCCTCTTTCGGAAAGGGAAAAAATCCATGCCCCCGGTTCGGTTTTTTCGTCCGGTTTTTTCGTGAAAAAAAAGTTCGTCAAAATCTATCACATGGGATCTAGTTTTGAAGATCTCGACGCGAAGAATCTAACGGTGAAAGCGGTTCGAGATTTAGACGCACGGTTTGAGAGATAAACGTTTTGAATAAACGGATCTACGAAAAAAGAAAAAACTCTCAGGTTGCGACAAATGGCGCGCTGCATGTGCGCCACTTGTCACAACTTGGGAAGTTGGAGTGATATTTGCAACGAGTACTCCTCAACTAGTGATTTCGGATGCTTGCCGAGAGACCTCCTCGTTGGCGCCTTCAGCGGCCCATAACTTTGCTGGCGCTCACGCGCGCTCCTAGTGGGCCATGGCCCATCGTTCGCTTGATCGCTGCTCGCTCGACCGCTGCAGCTCGCTCCTTTGCTAGCCATTTTTTTTTCTTGCAAGCACTTGTCAAAAAACCCTTGTTGTTTAAAAAAGTAAAAACAAAAAAATCGACAAAACCCGTGAATTCAAAATGTACATGAATTTTCAAAAAAGTTTGCAATTTTGAAAAAAAAATCATTGAATTTGGAAAAGTTCATTGAATTTGAAAAAAGTTCATCGAATTTGAAAAGGTTCATCGGATTTGAAAAATGTTCATCAAATTTGAAAAAGGTTCATCGAACTTGAAAAAAAAATTCATCGAATTATAAAAAAGTTCACGAGTTTGAAAAGAAAATTCATGTACTATAAAAAAAGTTTAGCAAAAAAAGGTAAAATGGAAATGAATAAAAATAGAAAAAATAACAGAACCGTTCCAGCAAAAAAGAGAGAAGAAAAGAAAGAAAAACCTATAACCAAACACGTCAACCGCAGGTGGCCGATTGGTTAACGTAGCGAAGGTTGAACCAGGCGATCGCCAGTTCAAATCACGGAACATACATGCCTTGTTTATTGCGTCTTTAATTTAAAAAAGAAAAAAAAGAATTATGGGCCAGCCTGGCCTAGCGTGGACAAGGGGGTGTGCCCCCTGCACCATTCGCTGAGGGCGCCGTATAGGATTTGCGGCTGGCCGATGCGACTCTTTTTTTATTAAACAGGACAATGCGACCTAGTACAGTCCCAATTGAACTCCTATCTCTACTCCTAATGTCTCAGTTGGTAGTCTTCGTTTCACGGTTAATTTTCGTCCCATCTCCGCTGGTTTATTTTCGTCCTCCATCCCACCTCACACGTACACACGTTGAACCCCAAAAAAAAAAAAAAACTACCAGCGATCCCCCCACGCCCGTCGAACCAAAAAAAAACTGTTATCCCGGCGATGCCCCCACGAAGTCCAGAGGCAAACCTCACGTCGCACCAGAGAAAAAATCTGTGAAAAAAAACCTACGAAATTAAACCAGCGAAAAAAACCCCAAACGAATCGCACGTACGAGCTATGCCTCTGCCCTCGAGCGACAACCACTAGCACGCACGACTCGTTCGGCGCCGCTCCATCCCTTCGCTCCTGCCGCTCCATCCCTTCGCCGCCGCCCTCGCACATCAGAGCCGCCTCCCTCACACATCAAAGCCGCCGCCGATGTGCTTCAGGAGATGCAGCCGATCCCGTTGAGGATCCGCCGATCACGTTCACGATCCGGCGAAGATCCCCTTCAGGAGGCGGACGCCGATCCCCTGTCCCGGCGCTGGAGCTGTTGAGGACCCGCCGCCGATCGCGGAGACGCAGCCGATCCCGTTGAGGATCCGCCGATCACGTTCACGATCCGGCGAAGAACCCCTTCAGGAGGCGGACGCCGATCCCCTGTCCATAGGAAAAGAGAGGTGAGAACAAGATGATATAGATCTTACTTCTGTTGGAAGCAAAACGATAGGCTCACTGTTATTAGCTGTCCCAACATCAAGAACAATGGCTGTAAACTCACAACCCCTTTCAAGAAAAACTTCTATGATAACCTTATCATCAATTTCCTGTTAGACATCAGAGAGGTCAGATTAGGTGACACATTCCTTTCTCTTAATTTCGCCGCTGCCGCCCTCGCACATCAGAGCCGCCTCCCTCGCACATCAAAGCCGCCGCCGATGTGCTTCAGGAGATGCAGCCGATCCCGTTGAGGATCCGCCGATCACGTTCACGATCCGGCGAAGATCCCCTTCAGGAGGCGGACGCCGATCCCCTGTCCCGGCGCTGGAGCTGTTGAGGACCCGCCGCCGATCGCGGAGACGCAGCCGATCCCGTTGAGGATCCGCCGATCACGTTCATGATCCGGCGAAGAACCCCTTCAGGAGGCGGACGCCGATCCCCTGTCCATAGGAAAAGAGAGGTGAGAACAAGATGATATAGATCTTACTTCTGTTGGAAGCAAAACGATAGGCTCACTGTTAGCTGTCCCAACATCAAGAACAATGGCAGTAAACTCACAACCCCTTTCAAGAAAAACTTCTATGATAACCTTATCATCAATTTCCTGTTAGACATCAGAGATGTCAGATTAGGTGACACATTCTTTTCTCTTAAGAAAAAATAGGAGTAACTACTAAGTACCAGGCACCTCTGAAAATATTCCCTCGGCTTTCTCAGCTGCCTCATTAGCACCATTAGATCCAGCCCTCGTAGGTTTGACCTGTGAATACACATCAGGAGTTACATAGTAAACAAGAAAATTTACGTAATACATCTTCAAATAAGGCATACTTACAATCACTTTGCCAATCATGATAATACATCGTGGTAGTCTCCGTTCCACGGTTTATTTTCGTCCCACCTCCCACCCTTCGTCTGGTTTATTTTTATCTCTCCTCCCACCTCCCCTCTCCCAGTTCCCCCACAGGTAACGATCCCCTCGACAAAAAAAGAAAAAAACCCAACCAAAAAAAATCCACGAGCGATGCCTCCCGTGGAGGTAGCGATGCCTCCAGGTATCGAGCGAGGCCTCCATGTCGAAAAAAACCCTACGAAAATAAACCTACGAAATAAAACCAACAAAAAAAAACCACGAGCGAGGCCTGCGAGGTGCCCTCGAGCGAGAACCACGCCAGCCGCCCTCGCACTCCATCCTTTCGCTGCCGCCCTCGCGCTCGCATCAAGGATCGAGGCCTCCAGAGTGCCCTCGATCCCTGCGCTACCTCCGTTCCCCGCCACCGATCCCTTCCCCACCACCGATCCCTTCGCCGGCGCCGAGGTCCTAGAGGAGGCGCCGCCGCCTTCGTTGCGGACCTTCAGGTCGCCGTCAGGACAACGCTGCCGAGGTCCGCCTTCGCCTGGATCCCTTTGCATGTTCATGGTCACCGCACTTCGTCTCTCCTAAATCCCATCACGATTCGGCACTCCGTCCGTCGCCGCGCTGCCTCCCTCCATGGTCGCGCTACCTGCCCCACTTCCTCCTACTGCTTCTCCAGCTCACCGCGGCACCACGCCGAGATGGAGATCGACAACGAGGTGAGGAGGTCCGAGGGTTCCTTGCGCCCGGGATCGAGGACGAGGTGAGGAGGGCCGAGGGTTCCTTGCGCCCGCTCCTCTCCCAGATAACCCTCGCATGCGCTAGGGTTCCTTGCGCCGCCGCAGCATAGGAGCTCCTCGATCAGCCCCGCCTCCTGCTGTTGCGCCCCCGCTTCCCTCTCGCATTCTCCACTGGTCGTCGCCTACCCTGCTGGTCGCCGCCTTGTGTTTGGCGAACTCAACAGCCCTGGTCTGACGCACATGGGGAAGCCACCCCCTTCACAGGCTACAACCTTGGTCGAATTCGGTTGTCTTCCTCCACTCCGTCCACCTGCCGCCGCGCCTGACCTCTCCACCCATGGTGAGCCCCTACGGAATGCTTTACAGTAGGAAGATTGGTTTATGAGTTGGTGGATACCTTCAAGATCAAATCAGTTGTTTGTTCATGTGGTGTTAACTGCTTTGGTTTTACTCTGTTGTGAATTTCTGATTGTGTGCAAAGGCGACATATTTTCAACTGATTAGATCAGTTTGTTAAATGGAATGTGTTAAAAAGTATACTGCTCTTTGACATGGTTACTGGTAAGCAATTTTTCTCTGTCACTTCTCGTGATGCAGGATGGAATTGGATCCAGACTTGGTAGTTTGAAATTATTCTCTGCCGTAAGTTGCATATCCTGAACAATAATTTATGACATTTCGTTTTCGTTCTTCAGCGTTACTTTCACTCTGTTTCATGGTAATGATGCGTTGTATATGTTTTAGTGAATGGAGGAATCTAGCAATGATCTTTTGGTCTCATGGAGCTGGCAATTGATAGGTATGTATGGGGAATTCAAAAAGCAAGGCAACTCAAGATACAAAGGCGGCAGATGTACCTAGGCTATCAGGTTTAGCTATACATGGCTAACATCATGCCCTTCTCACAATGTGTGTACATGATGTGTTGCAGGCCATATGGATGGGGCAAATGTTGATGAATACAACACAGAGAATATACCCTTAGCTGACAATCTTAACGATAGTTACTCAATGGGTCCAGGTATAATTCTGTGTAAATATCGTCAAACATACTTTTTGTATAAATCATATGTTTTGTATGTGATCAATCATACCTGGCAGACTACAAGGGGGGCAACAACACATCAGATTGGTCCAGTGATGCTTCTTTGTCGGCCCCCAGTAATCTCACACTGGTTTATGCCACAGATGTACCACAAAGTTCAAATGGTATTGCACGATCCGTCTTTCATATGAAATAATTTGTGCTTACGGGAGCCGGCATAAACCAGTGTGAGATTACCATTTGAACTTCTGCATGTGGCCCATTAATGTGGTCAAAGCAAGTTCTGTGGTCAGTACTCAATTTGGTCAGTGAGCTAAACGTCAATTTGGTCAGTACTCTATTTGGTCAAAGCAAGGTCTAACAAATATTTAGCCGCAGGTTTCTTATACTACTTTGAATTTAAACCAAGACAATTTGGTCCATTGTTCGGAAAAGTTAAGGATTGTGAGCGAGAAAGTGGAGAGAAAAAAGGTACTTATCAGCGGCAGGGGCGCGAGTAGGATGCCCTTTCCCAGGGAACTAAAGTAGGATTTGTCTTTACAACGCTGTTGTCGCAGTGTTCACATTTCAATCTTACATTTGGCCAATCTATTCTTCTCATTCTAAAGGCGCCGACAGACCATGATACTTGAAGATATGGACGTGCCAAATCTGCGCCGACCTCCTCTACGTGATATCTCTAATGTTGATCATCATTCCCAAATGTCTCCAGTGCCAGGTAAATGCACATGATTGCTTATGGTTTATCGCATTGGGTCATATAGTTTACCTGTTTTTGCACTGAAATTGACTACAAAATTAGTGAGCTCGGAGAACTTAACCCCGTTTGGATCCTGATGGGAATGGGTAAATCTTGCTAAGCAACTACGAGAGCGCAAGAGAACTGAGCTGATGGGGATGCGAGAAACTACCAAAGACGACATCTGGTCGACAAAGATGGATGCGAGGTGGGTTACTAATATGTTTTTATAGCTAAGTTTTTTCTGAATAGTGTATTCTACTTCACTTAATTTTTTAATTTGTCTCCCAAAATGTTTATAATGTTATCCTTGTTGTTTAGCATCTGTCAGTAGTAGAAGAGATGAATCACAAAAGTAAAGCTTACAGTAAAAAATATGTGAAGCTCGGGAGGGCATGGTGCTCAAATACGTGTACCTCGAAACTTAATTTTGTTCGCCTGGATCAATCATCCAGTTCTGGTCTGACTTCATTTTGCAAGGTCAGTGTGAGCAATATTTGCATTCCAAACTATATCACGACCTTTTCTCCATTTTATGGGTACCTGCAAAACTAATTGAATTAAACAGGGCCACTGAACTTACGGTAACAAGAATGTCCAGCTACACAATAGAGCAATCAAAATTCAAACATTTTCTTGTGGCCAGATTAAATCTAAATGTACATGCACAAGACATCTTGACCACAAAATGTATAATCACTAAATTAGGCGGTTCAGCTTGAAGATATATGTTCATATGGTGAGTGTAGGACCCAACTCCAGCAACTTTTTAGCTCAGAGAGTAAACGGCCTTAGAATTTAACAGGAAAAATCTACATACAACTCCCTCTATAACAAAATATAAGACATTTTTGTATTTCCGACAGCTCCCAAATCTCTGTAAAAGTACAATTCTGCCCTCACCATTGTCCTGCTCCCAGATCAATTTGAATTTTAACCTCGCCGTCGGCAGCACCTCGTGCCTCGCCCAGCAACTCGCGCCTCACTATTGCCCAGGCACTGCTTGCCGCACCCAGGCACTCCTCCTTGGCCAGGCGCCCAGGTGGAGGCCACCGCTGCTGGCGCTCGTCCTCGCCGCGCTGGCCTAGGCACTCCTCGCCGCCTAGAGGCGCTGCTGGCCCAGGCACTCCTCGCTGCCCGGAGCACTCCTCGCCTAGCAGCACCTTCTCATCTGCAACTGATTCAAATTGATTTCAGAGGAGCCGCATAGGAGGAGCAGATCAAGCGGAGCAGAGACAGTTACTGTACCAAACTGATTCAAACTGTGCAGTTACTGTAAATTCACAACAATTACAGTTATTGTACAGCTAACAAACTGTGCTCCAGTTACTTGTACTGGAGGAGTAACAAACTGTACGAACAAAAACAGAAACTATACAAACTGAACTGGACAGAAGCAGTACCAAGAACAGAATATTTGCACTAAACTGAAATTAACCTAACATTTGCAGATGCAGAAGCAGTACTCCTAAACATGCATGGATCATCTACTCCAGATACAAGTCCTACAAGCTTTAAGTGTTGATCGTACAAGCCTGCTCCTAAACTTTCAGAGTACAAGCCCTAAACAATTATTTATGCCCATTCCAGAGTTGACAGCATGCATCATCTTCTCCTAAACAATTTTTGCATCATCTAAATACTCTAACTACTGCATCATCTATGTACTCTTAACTATTGCATCATCAACAATATTCAGTAAATACTCTAACTGAACTAGGCGATCCAAGCACATGCATCACTACACTGGAGTACTCTGCACATGCATCTCTACATTGGAGTACTCCCAGCACATGCATCAAGGAATCATCTACTCCATCTGCAATACTCCTAAACTGAAAAATAAAATAAACTGCTAAGCATTACTCCTTCTGAAAATCATATGAAAATAATAATATGCTAAACTAAAAAGAATCATCTGCTAAACTGAACTATGGCTTCAGTTATGTTCATTTTAGCAGCAGTACTACAACATCTACTCTACCAACAATAAAGGATGAGTAAATGTTGGAATTTCAAACCATGTACACTGATTTTCAAACCATGTACACTATGCAACAGTAGAATTCATAAAAATTAGTGCTACTCCTTTTAGTTACAAAGACCATCCCTACTATATTGCAAAACCTGGACTGAGGAGACGCGGTACTGTAAGTGTTGGATAAGCAACATGAAAATCAATGTTGGAGTAACTGTCTTACACCTAATCTGTGCAGACGTAGCAGCCGCATCTTCACGAGCTGCCTCGTCGTCCATATCCCACGGTTCATTCCTTCGCAACATGCATCCTACTCCCATCTGCATCCCATCAAGAATCACAACCATATCCCATCTGCATCCATATCCCATCCTCACAAGAATCACAACATACTATACTCCTAATCAAGAATCTACCCACGCAGACAGTACGAGAAAGATGCACACCTTGTGGGTCTTGCCATCGAGCGTAGAGCGCGGTAGTCGACTGGGACGGGTGCGGGCTCGCTCTCGGGTGCCGTCGAGATGGAGGGGGCTCCGTCGAAGAGAGCCCGTCGGGGACGGCAGCGTCCAGTACGGGCGCTCTTCCTTGCAGGTCGAGGGCAACGAGGAGCGCCGGTGTTCGTTGCAGCCGTTGTCCAGTAGGAGAAGTCCGCCCTGCCTGTGCTCCGCCTGCTCCTCCTCAACCTCGGTAAAGAAATCTTTGGAGCAGGTGACGCGTGCGAGAGGGAGAGAAGGTGGCGACGCGCGTCCGTCGGAGGGAGGCGGCGACGCGTGCGAGAGGGAGGCGGCAGCGCACATCGTCGGACTAGAGCTAGGGATTCGGTGGAGGGGAATGAGAGAGTGGTGCGGAGAGAGTGAGGGGAACAAGAGCGTTGTGCTATATTGGGAAGTAAAGAAAAATCGTTACGTGACAGAAAACGTGCATTGATCCCAAAAAAATGTGTTATGTAGTATTTTTCAGCGATACATTTTGTTAGAGCATCTGCAATCGGACTTGGCAAATCCGGCCCCTTAAACGCCCGCGGACACGCCCGGGTGAGTCCACGGGCACTGATCGGGCACTCCTAAAAAAAATACAATCTACATCCAGACACCTCAATTAGCATATCTCAAATCCATACAAACTCATGCAACTACATCGACGCACATCGTCCGGCTACTCCATCACACTACACTAAACATGCCATCGGACTACCAAAATTTGGCATGTTTGGCTATGGTGGAGTTCATCCACAACTGCCCTTGCCCTTCCCGGCGCTCTTGTCGTCCTTCTCGCGGAAGTACCGGTCGAAGACGCAGTACGGATCGAGCCGGATCTGCTCGTCGCCGGAGCTGTCCTCGCCGTCTGTCCTCTTTCTCCTCCTTCGGTGGCAGTCCGTCCATGGCACGGACCGCCCGATTCTGCTCTAGGGCGAGGGCGCGCGTGTTCCTCCGCTGCCGTTTCTTACAAATGCGGGCGCGGATGGCTTCCTCCTCTGCGGCCGCCCTCGCCGCTGCATCAGCCGCCTCCGCCGCCGCCATTTCCGCCGCAATACCAGCCTCGGCGGCCCTTATCCTCTCCTTCCCACAGCGTGCTGCCCGTTCCCGGTGGGACTCATAGTCTGCCCGACCGGTGATGGGGAAGGAGAGGTGTTTCGGCTGCCGGGACCGCGAGGATCCAACACCAGAGGACCTGGGCGCCCGGTGAGCAGACACTATGGCTTCACGGCGGACGGATCCGTCCGTCGGTCGGGTGCTGTCCTCCCGGGAGCGGCGGAGTGTGCGGACTGCCATTGCCTCCTCCAACCCACATGGGATGACACCCCAGTCGACGGATCCGGACTGGTCGGAGTCCAATCCGCTGTCTGCCATGGCGGAGAAGGCCGAAATCCGCCGGAGGTGAGCTCGGGTGGCGGAGGGGAGGGGAGCGGAGTGAAGTGGCTAGGGTTTGCTCCGGCGAGCGGATGGGGACGAATATAAGTGGGGTCTGGTGGGCCAGCATGGGCCGGGTCCGACGTGGCGGGAGCGCCGGGGCGCCCCCATATCCGCCCCATATTTGGCTGGATATGGGCGTTTGAGGTCCGTTTGAGAGGCCCGTCAGGGTCAAAAAAGCATGACCGGGCAGTGACCGGGCGGCCAGCCCAGGCGTATGACGCGGGTTTGAGAGGTCCGGTTGTAGATGCTCTTAAGGGAGTATAATTTACAAAGACACCAGGGCGCTCAGGGGAATGGAGCGTGGGCAGCACGAGCACAACTTGGAGCCGCAAGGGGAGCTAGCGATAAGCGGTAGGGCGACCCTTCTACACCTCCCGGCTGACGACAGGTCTGGCCGCACCAGATGTGCTAACGGCTATTAACCGGATCCGGCTGAAACTGTAAACCATGGCGGGGAGTGGAGGGGGCGGGTGACATCGCGGTGGAGGGGATGGGAGGCGGCGGTGAGCGTGGAGGGGTGGCAGCAGATCCACGCCACGACGAGGAGAGATATGGCGGCAGCGACATCGTGGCGAGGAGATATGGCGGTAGCGACGCCGTGGCGAGGAGACATGACGGTGTCGACCTGTGCAGGTTGAGTGAGATGTGAGTAAGGGATTGTGTCCGTGCAGCGAGGGGTGAGAGGGGTGACCCATTTTTTTTAGAAAATTCGGTTGTTTTTTTATATGAAGGGAAATCAACTATTTGCTCCTAGAGAAATGTAACATATTTTTATAGTGAACAATATCACATACCTTAAATAACAAATTCCCGAGAAGGGAAATCAAGTATTTGCTCCTAGAACAATATCATGAACAAGTGATTTATAAGTTAGCCTAAATTTATTAAAATCAGGATGCAACTTATAAATCATTAAACTTTTTATGATATTTTTTATGCGGTTGTTACTTTTGACCAATACAACCGCATTAAACTTTATTGTCCTTCTGGCACAACTATTTACATCTTACACATAATGTTTACTTCTTCTTAAATGCCGCAGTTTAATTGGAAGAGGGAAGGGAGGAAGGGAGAGAGAGAATGTTGCATTGTAGCGAGAGAGGCAAAGGGAGGGAGAAGTTAAACAGTGTGAGATGTAAATCAAGTGCATGGTTAAAGTCTGGGTGGAGATGGAAGGTGTGATTGCGAGCTAGATGCACCATTGAAAAATGTGCGAGCTTGGGCTCGGGAGGCAGAGAGGCAAAGATAATGGGTGGAGGAAGAGAAGGAAAAGAGTAATTTAACGGTAAAAAAAGACAACATTCGCTGATGTACATGAGGAATCTAAAGGTACTCCACTTGTTCTAAATTAATGTATCTTTTTCACGAATCAATGTGGAACTGTGTACTGATATGCCTCCTTATCTGGAATCTCAATTTGCATCATCTAGAAGAAAATTTGAGGAAGAGACTAAAAGGCACATACATGAGTAGCCTGATTCTTTTCTTAGAAAGTTGGTTCTTATATATATGTCTTGGATTAAAAAGAGCATGAGAACTTGCCAAGCCATCTGGAAATGCCATCAGAGCCAAAACTTTTTTGAGGTTGCTGACAACATTGAGCTGGACTTGCTTTTGTTGCTACTACTGCTGAAGACAAACTCCAGAAAAGGGAGTGAAAGCAGAAAGAAGAGAGGTTGCACAAGATGAGTAATGATGGGTAGCGATAGAGGCAGAAACTGTGATGATGATGCGGATCTGACTATTAGTATGTTTCCCATCAAGGAAACCTACAATTTCTATTATGATACAAATTTTCTATTATGAGGTGTGTTTCTCATAAAGAATGTGATTTCTGCATGATAGTTTTCTAAAAACGTGAAGGTTTTATGCAAAGACTGGCATTTAAGAAGGATGTAGTAAAATGTAAACCTTGGTAGGTACTCCTGAAGTTGAAGCTGCTCAAGCAATAGTAATTTGTTTTTCCGAGCACTGAACTACTGTTTCGGGTTTTGCTTAATATTATTATTCCTCGTAGGATGTTTAAGAGGAACACCCTTTAAATTTTGTAATTATCATAGCTTCAGGTCCGCTTGTGAGCTCTTATGCAATTTTGCTTAAGTTAGATTAGGATGGGGTTCCTTTGACCTTATGGTCATGTATATAACAACGAGGACCTATGACATATCCTTTTTTCCCTCAGAAATCTTTAGGTACAACTGCATGGTTACGTGCTTCGAATTAAAAGCGTGTATGCAGGTGGTGGAAAGAAAGATTGCAAGTCAGATGCACCACTGGTATACAGTAGACACAATTCGTGTTAAACCATTGAAATGTTTTTGACCCGTTCTAATGCACGGGCAGTCAACTAATAAGATACGCCATCATCTCTCGAGGTAGTGATAGCCGTCTCATTTTTTAAATCAGATGTACAATACGCCATCATCTCTTGGAGTATGTGGGGAAGTTTATAAAAGATGCAAGAAATGGTGCAGTGAGATGACACACCTTCTAAGTGACGACAATGCTAAATGCTGCTTTGTCTTTTTTTATTTAATATATTTTTATATGTTCACTTTTGTAGGTCAGAGATAATAAAAATTGATGGCTTCGGATGATGCTTTGAAAATGTCGATTGAGAAAGTCACGGATGTAACTATGAGCTACTGGACTCAAAAGTCATCCAGTTTTACACGATGAGATGCATACAAAATAATTATTATTTCCTTATATATATATAGAATATTATATATATATATATATATATATATATATAATATTAATATATAATATATATATAGATTAGATTATGTTCCACATGATAATACTTTTTTTGCGGGGTATGAGAGAGATGGAGATAGATTACGTTGATGTTCAAAAAGAATCCTTCGACAAGGGCCGGGTCAATTTCATTGGAAGGAGCCAAAACTACACCGAGTTTTATACAACAACGTAATCTATCTCCATTGCTAAAAACCTAAAAAGCCCGTGGCAACGCACGAGCATATTACTAGAGGTCAACATGAGGTCAGAAATTTTGCGAGAAGGAAACTATCCAGACGTTAGCAACATTTTTTGATAACTGGCGTGGGATGGACAACGACATCTCATCGTGCAACATGGTAAGTAAAGTATTTTGTCTATTGTTATCATGGTTTATTGTTGTTTCTAATAGCTCCACTTGTAGATTTATCTTCCCTATGCATCCATCGGCCGATACAACTTATACGTCATCGACAAAGAGGCACGTCGTCTATATATTATGGACCCTATTCAAACATCACAATCGTCAGAGGATAAAAATTTGAGGCATGCACTGAAATTAAAAAGTTTTGTAAGGGATTTCAAAGAAGCACTCGAAATAAAGCTGTCTGGTTGGAATTTTGATATATCTAAATGGCAACGTTTATTTCCGTTTGGTATTCCAACGAGTATAGACGGGTAATGAATTCATAATAAAAACATTTATTTTTGTTATCACTATATTCTTTATATTATTAATTTAAAAAATTGCAGGAATGTGTCTGGCCATTTTGTTTTTCATTTTATGCTCTTGTGGAACGGTGAAGAATTGGTGAAGCCGGTTTGCGCGGTGAGTATTGTCCGTTACATGTTTTAAGACCTTCGGTGTGAAATTTTCATACTAACTATATATATTGTTTGTGCAGGATAGGTATGAGTTGAGAAAGCAGTTTTTATTATACTTGCTAAAACATCGTCGGAATGAAGCTAAAAGCAACTTTCCTGATATTGTGAAAGAATTTCTTAAGCGCATCATCTAGATATTGATAGTTTTGTAATAGATGTTTAGTTGGAACATCGCTCAGTTTGTTATATGGACATCTCGTTAATCTTTCTTTTTGTTATCAATTTACATTGCAAAAATGGACTTCAATTATTCAATAATTGTGTTTGTGTTATATTGTTTGTATGTGTGAAATTTAACATGTAACCCTTGCAAACTATTTCAAGAGCCCGTGGCAACGCACGGGCACTCTACTAGTCTTTCTACTATGGGACTGCCTGAGACTGCTTTACTCACCAAAATCACTTTTTTCTAAAAGAAAACAAAAACAATTTTTTCTCTCAAAAAAAATTAGTTTTGCTCCTCCAAATTCACTTTTCTCTTAGAATACTTCATCAAATTCACTTTGGAGCAGTTTTATACAGGAGTTTGCAGCTCCACCACATATCAGCTTTTCATGTTTGACTTCCAGCTAGCTCCAGCTTCAAGAATGAGAAACTTGGTGGAAAGAACCTATTTGATCAGATGACACGAAAAAAAGGGGTATCCACTTACTGGTGGCAGTGATGTGTAATTTTCGTTGATTTGATTGAAATATTCCCCATTGATGAACATGATGCTTGCTATTCTTATGGCCATGAAAAGTAGTGGAATATTTCAATCAAATCAGCGGAATCATAATTATCTATAGATTCATGCATATCATTATTTTCTTCCAAAGCATCGGACATTCTCTCAATAAATTCTTTACCATAGGTATTAGAAGCATAATTTTCATAGCAATATTTAAGTATATCAAAAATTTCAGATTTGTAAAAAGTAATGTCATACTTTTCAATCAAAGAAGCAACTTCATAAGCACCCTTAAAAGTAACAAATTCTTCAATTTGTTCGATATCATAGTAACTATAAACACCCTTTTCATAAGAAGATAAGATTTCATTATCATTGAACTCGCATAGGTATGGAAGGTGTTTTTTAGGGTTCTTAGAGCAACAAGTAAAATCACAAAGTTCACAAAGATTCCAAACATAGCATAGCAAACAATTTATTTAATTCCATAAGAGTCTCCCTTTTTGAGACAAACGGTGACGCACAAAATGAGTATGCTCATCTAATAATTTTCCCTCAACTAAACTAGTTGGGGTTTCAGCACGAGCACATATGGATCGAAGATGATCCAAGTAGAAAACTTTAAGTGGATCCATATCAATAGATTTTTAGCAAGCAAATAGAAGGCACATGGCAACACAAGCAGCAAACGAGCAAAAAGGCATACGGAAAGAAGGCAAATATTTTTGTATTTTTCTGAAAATGTTTTAGAAGTGGGGGAGAGGAAAACGAGAGGCAAATGGCAAATAATGTAAGTGCAAGAGATGAGAGTTTATGATGGGTACTTGGTAGGCTTGATGTAAAACCTCCCCGGCAACGGCGCCAGAAATTCTTCCTGCTACTTCTTGAGCTTGCGTTGATTTTTCCCTTGAAGAGTAAAGGGTGATGCAGCAAAAAGTAAAGATAAGTATTTCCCTCAGTTAAGAACCAAGGTATCAATCCAGTAGGAGGTAGAAGCAAGTCTCCAATCTATGCACCTGCACAAACTAACAAACACTTGCACTCAACGCAAAAAAGGGGTTGTCAATCCCTTCACGGTCTCGAACAAAAGTGAGATCTAATAGAGATAGGTATAAACGATAAATAAAAGAGCAAATTAAAGTAAATCTAAATAAATTGCAGCAAGATATTTTTGGGTTTTTTGGTTTATAGATCAGAAAATATATGATGGAAAATAGAACCGGGGGCCATAGGTTTCACTAGAGGCTTATCTCTTGAAGAAAAACACATAATTATGAAGACATCTAAGGCAATGATCATGAATATAGGCATCACGTCTGTGACAAGTAGACCGAAACGATTCTGCATCTACTACTATTACTCCACACATCGACCGACTCCTGCCTGCATCTAGAGTATTAAGTTCATAAGAACAGAGCAACGCTTTAAGTAAGATGACATGATGTAGAGGGATAAACTCAAGCAATATGACATAAACCCCATCTTTTTATCCTTGATGGCAACAATATAATTGGTGCCTCGCTACCCCTTCTGTCACTGGGTGAGGACACGCAAGATTGAACCCAAAACTAAGCACCTCTCCCATTGTAAGAAAAACCAATCTAGTTGGCCAAAACAAACCGATAGTTCGAAGAGAAATAAAAAGATATCTTAATCATGCATAAAAGAGTTCAGAGAAGACTCAAATAATATTCATAGATAATCTGATCATAAATCCATAATTCATCGGATCTCAACAAACGCACCACAAAAGAAGATTACATCGAATAGATCTCCAAGAACATCGAGGAGAACATTGTATTGAAGATCAAAGAGAGAGAAGAAGCCATCTAGCTACTAGCTATGGACCCGTAGGTCTGTGGTAAACTACTCACACATCATCGGAAGGGCAATAAGGTTGGTGTAGAGGTCCTCCATGATCAAATCCCCCTCCGGCGGAGTGTCGGAAAAGGTCCCAAGATAGGATCTCATGGGAACAGAGGCTTGCCGTGGCGGAAAAGTATTTTTGGTGTGCCCTCTGGCATAGGGGGAATATTTGAGGATTTATAGTGCTGAGATTAGGGTTAGGAGGTCCTCGAGGGGCCCACAAGCCCTGGGGGCGCGCCCCTACGGCTTGTGGCCTCCTCGTGGGTCTTTTGGTCTCTTCTCCAAGTCTCGTGGGTTTTTTCTGGTCCAAGAAAAATCACCGTAAAGTTTTATTCCGTTTGGACTCCGTTTGATATTCCTTTTCTGTAAAAGTCAAAAATAAGGAAAAAATAGAAACTGGCATTGGGCTCTAGGTTAATAAGTTAGTCCCAAAAATAATATAAAATAACATATTAATGCATATAAAATATCCAAAACAGATAATATAATAGCGTGGAACAATAAAAAATTATAGATACATTGGAGACGTATCAAGCATCCCCAAGCTTAATTCCTGCTCGTCCTCGAGTAGGTAAATGATAAAAACAGAAATTTTGATGTGAAATGCTACCTAACATATTTATTAATACAATTTTCTTTATTGTGGCATGAATGTTCAGATCCATAAGATTCAAAACAAAAGTTTAATATTGACATAGAAACAATAATATTTCAAGCATACTAATAAAGCAATCATGTCTTCTCAAAATAACATGGCCAAAGAAAGTTATCCCTACAAAATCATATAGTCTGGCTATGCTCTATCTTCATCACATAAAATATTTCATCATGCACAACCCCAATGACAAGCCAAGAAATTGTTTCATACCTTTAATATTCTCAAGCTTTTTCAACTTTCACGCAATACATGAGCGTGAGCCATGGATATAACACTATAGGTGGAATAGGATATGGTGGAAGTTGTGAGGAGAAGACAAAAAGGAGAAAGTCTCACATCAATTAGGCATATCAATGGGCTATGGAGATGCTCATCAATTGATATCGATGCAAGTGAGTAGGGATTGCCATGCAACGGATGCACTAGAGCTATAAGTGTATGAAAGCTCAAAAAGAAACTAAGTGGGTGTGTATCCAACTTGCTTGCTCATGAAGACCTAGGGCAATTTGAGGAAGCCCATAATTAGAATATACAAGCCAAGTTATATAATGAAAAATTCCCACTAGTGTATGAAAGTGATAAAATAGGAGACTCTCTATCATGAAGAACATGGTGCTACTTTGAAGCACAAGTGTGGAAAAAGGATAGTAATATTGTCCCTTCTCTCTTTTCTCTCATTTTTTTTATTTTAGGCTCTTTGGGCTCTTTTATTTTTAAGTCCGGAGTCTCATCCCAACTTGTGAGGGAATCATAGCTTCCATCATCCTTTCCTCACACGAGACAATGCTCTAATAATGATCATCACACTTTTATTTACTTACAACTCAAGAATTACAACTCGATACTAGAACAAAATATGACTCTATATGAATGCCTCCGGCGGTGTACCGGGATGTGCGATGATCAAGAGTGACTTGTATAAAAAATATGAACGGTGGCTAAGCCACAAATACTATGCCAACTACATGATCATGCAAAGCAATATGACAATGATGGTATGTGTCATAATAAACGAAACGGTGGAAGTTGCATGGCAATATATCTCGAAATGGCTATGGAAATGCCATAATAGGTAGGTATGGTGGTTGTTTTGAGGAAGGGTATATTGTGGGTTTAATGCACCAGCGAAAGTTGCGCGGTACTAGAGAGGCTAGCAATGGTGGAAGGGTGAGAGTGCGTATAATCCATGGACTCAACATTAGTCATAAAGAACTCACATACTTATTGCAAAAATTTATTAACCATCAAAGCAAAGTACTAATATGCATGCTCCTAGGGATAGATTGGTAGGAAAAGACCATCGCTCGTCCCCGACCGCCACTCATAAGAAAGACAATCAAAAAATAAATCATGCTCTGACTTCATCACATAACGGTTCACCATACGTGCATGCTACGGGAATCACAAACTTTAACACAAGTATTTCTACCAATCCACAATTACTCACTAGCATGACTCTAATATCACCATCTTTATATCTCAAAACAAATGCAAGGAATCAAACTTCTCATATTATTCAATGCTCTTATATGAAAGTTTTTATTATATCCCTCTTGGATGCCCATCATATTAGGACTAAATTCATAACCTAAGAAAATTACCATGCTGTTTAAAGACTCTCAAAATAATATAAGTGAAGCATGAGAGTTCATCAATTTCTATAAAATAAAACCACCACTGTGCTCTAAAAAGATATAAGTGAAGTACTAGAGTAACTACCTAGCTCAAAAGTTATAAGTGAAGCACATAGAGTATTCTAATAAATTCACGATTAATATGTGTCCCTCTCAAAAGGTGTGTACAGCAAGGATGATTGTGGCAAATTAAAAAGCAAAGACTCATATCATACAAGACGCTTAGATGCTTGGTTGTCCTTGAATATTACCTTGGGGTGCCTTGGGCATCCCCAAGCTTAGGCTCTTGCCACTCCTTATTCATTGGTCCATCAAAACTTTACCCAAAACTTGAAAACTTCATAACACAAAACTCAACAGAAAACTCGTAAGCTTCGTTAGTATAATAAATAAATCACCATTTTAGATATTGTTGTGAACTCATTCTAAATTTATATTGGTGTTATATCTACTGTATTCCAACTTCTCCATGGTTCATACCCCACGATACTACCCATAGATTCATCAAAATAAGCAAACAACACATAGAAAACAGAATCTGTCAAAAACAGAACAGTCTGTAGTAATCTGGAAACTTTGTATACTTCTGTAACTCCAAAAATTCTGAAACATTAGGACAATCTAGGAATTTTTTATAGGACTGTGCTAACGACCGGACGGCGGGATTTTAGCTATAGGCGCGGACGATCGCGCAAAGACGCATGCATGCAGGAGGAGCGATAACGACTTTGCATGCGCGTGAGCTTGCACCTGCATTGTTAAACATACATGCATATAACAACAAAACTACTGATGTCATCAAAGATTCCTCTGAAATTCAAACTTTAAAATGTTTTGTAGCACAAACCATAGCTCCGATTGAAAAACTGTTTTCACATAAAAGATTTGTCGCGACGAGATCTTTGAATCTAGATCCCATGTTGGTATGTTTCGACGACTTTTTTTTCGGGGTCAAAAGTTATCAGGCCCAGGCTAAGTAAGTTATCACGTCTATGATATGTAAGTTACCATCTTATTTATATAGAAATTACCGGGGCATAAAAGTGGTTCTCCAATTCTCCCCACATGCAAATGAATTAGAAGACCAAAAAGTTGATGTCATCCTTGATTCCTCTTTATTTTGAAACTTCAAAAAGTTTTGTAGCTCAAACCGTTGGTCCAATCGAAAAGATTCTCGAAGAAAGCATCAAAACTAGATACTATATTGATTTGTTCAGACAACTCTTATTTCGAATCAAAAGTTACCACTTCTGGGCTAAGTTAGGTATCACGCATGAGCTACAAATGTTACCATGTTGTTTACACAGATATTACCGGGGCATAAACCTTCTAACCTTCTTATCAAGTTGGGTTAACCTTCTTATCACCTATACGATGCGTATAGTACCATGCTATTCACACAAAAGTTACCGTGGGGATATTTCATCAACCCCTCCCCCCCCCATGCCAAAGTTATCAGGACCGAGGTATATAAATTATCATGGTCTGCGATATGTGAGATACTATTCACACAAAAAGTTACTGAGGGGATATTTCATCAACCCCTCCCCCCATGCCAAAGTTATCAGGACCGAGGTACATAAGTTATCAGGTCCGCGATATGTGAGTTATCATGCTATTCACACAAAAGTTACCGGGGGGATATTTCATCAACCCCCCCCCTGCCCCATGCCAAAGTTATCAGGACCGAGGTACATAAGTTATCAGGTCAGCGATATGTGAGTTACCATGCTATTCACACAAAAGTTACCGAGGGGATATTTCATCAACCCCCCATGCCAAAGTTATCAGGTCTGCGATATGTGAGTTACCATGCTATTCACACAAAAGTTACCGAGGGGATATTTCATCCACCCCCTCCCCCCATGCCAAAGTTATCAGGACCGAGGTACATAAATTATCAGGTCTGCGATATGTGAGTTACCATGCTATTCACATAAGGGCAGTGCTAACTTCCGACATAGCTCATATCGTTTCCTTTTTATGTGCGTGTTCACTATCCACTAATAGTTAGTCTAATTAGCAGCTAATCACATGCAAGCAGAAAAAATGATGATCTCAGCCTAGATTCTTTTCAAAACTGAAAATTCAAAATGTTTTGTAGCGCAAACCGTCCATGGGATTGAGAAACTGTCTTCACATAAAGATTCGTCGCGACGAGACCTTTGAAACTAGATCCCATGCCGATATGTTTCGACGATTTTTTTCAGGTCAATACCAGGCATGTACTATGTAAATTACCACGTCTATGACACATAAGTTATCAAGCCATTTTCATAAAAAAAATACTGGGCATGGAAAATGATATTCGAGCCTTTCTTCTCACGTGCACGAGGATGAAGAATCAATGCGGGAGGAGAGAAAAATCGAGCAAGAGAGCGTGTGCACGATTTGGATCGAGCGGGTATTGAGTCGTTCGGAGCTGTCCCTGATTTCCGATCGATCGGAAATTAGCGTTGTCGCTAGATAAAAAATTCAAGTACCTTTTCGACTAGTAAAAAGGTCCTTGAAAGGGTTAATAAGCTAGTTTTCATTTGTTGTACGACAGTACCATTGGATTAGTTGGTCACTAAACCTGCATGGCACCTAGAAGACCCAGGTTCGAGGCAAATTTGACAATTTTGACCTGTGGACGAAATCAATTCACAAAATGAACTGCCTCTAAAAAAAATTCACTCGGCTGACCTTTTTGAGTGGCCCCCGACACGCAGGCGCCACACCCTACTGTGCAGCGCCTAGCTCTGGGGCGTTGCACCTCTGTCCAGCATGGCAGTCCCTGGGCCCGCACCCGCCAGTGCAGTGCCTCAGAGCTAGGCGCCACACATGCAGCGCCTAGCCCTTAGGCGCTGCACTCCCCACCCCCGCCCCATTCCATCAGTTACAGAAGCAGCGCCGCCGGCGGCTTCCTCCTCTCCCCCTCTCAATCCCTCTCCCAAATCCTTCAGATCTGATGATTTGGTCCGTGGATTTCTTCACCAATCCATCCTAGAAGGTACTCTCCTCCGATCCCTTTCTTTCTATCCATAGAATGTTTGCTATTTTGAAGATTTGGGGAACCTTTGTTTGATTAGATTAGAATCTTGCATGTATTAGATACCTAATTGTAGATGATCTTTATTATTTTGCAACCCTAGTTTAGTATATCTTATTGAAAAAAAATATGCTTTGGATACATAGGTTGACATGTTATTTCTATGGAAAAGATATTTGTATTGAATCTTGCATGAAGTAGGCCTAGTTTAGTTTATTTGTATTGAAATTATATTCGTATTGACAAGAATGCTTTGGATACATATGCTTTGAATCTTGCATATAGTAGGCCTACTTTAGTTTATTTGTATTGAAAAGATAATCGTGTTGACAAGAATGCTTTGTTTGAAATTGTTAGGATGGTTTGGCTTCTCGATGATCACTGGGACCATCAACACCGGTCGTACGCTATGTCGGTGCAGCAGCGGGTAATAATGAAAGTGGCCGGTATTATGAATTTCGTGTTTATTTCAAACACAAATGCCCCATATGTAATTTTCTGATTTGCTTGTTTGTAGGATCTTGCACCTCTGAAGATTCGGTCTCACGGGGTCAACCTTGGGGGGATGCGCTATGATGAGCGATACACACCGTATGTAAGGGAGACAGGACTTCTCCCTTTCATTCAGTTGGTCAGCCGGTCGACGCCACCCTTCAATGCTGCAGCAAGCACCGCGCCTACTGATCGTTGGAGGCCAGAGACACACAGTTTCCATCTTCGGACCGGGGAGATGACCGTGACGCTCCAGGATATTGCTATGATCACCGGTCTTCCTATCGAGGGGAATCCTCTATGTATGAGCACCGATTCTGATGGGTGGCGCGAGCAGATGCATGCCCTTATCGGTGTGGTTCCTCCGGAGCCTCGGGAACCAGAAGGAGAAGACAAGAAGAAGGAAAGAGTCACAGCCGATGCTCCTTTCACCTGGATTACATGGAACTTTGGTACTTGCCCCGAGGATGCTAATGAGGATGAGGTCAAGACATATGCTCGTGTCTACATGTGGTACGTTATATCCAGGACTATGTTTGCTGATGGCACAGGCAAGAATGCTCCATGGATGTGGCTGAAGGCGTTGACCGTCTTCGATAGCAAATGGAGTTGGGGTTCGGCGACACTGGCTTACTTGTATAGACAGGTAGAA
The DNA here is from genome assembly GCA_011799875.1 of Thinopyrum elongatum. Classification (NCBI taxonomy): domain Eukaryota; kingdom Viridiplantae; phylum Streptophyta; class Magnoliopsida; order Poales; family Poaceae; genus Thinopyrum; species Thinopyrum elongatum. Next base: position 508,064,347 of record CM022301.1, on the reverse strand, counting down.
AGTTGTTTCTTTTTCACTTCATTGCTACATTATCAATGCTATCTTCTTGTTATTTCAACCATGGTCTCTTTTATGTGCAGTTGGATGAATCCTGTTGTAGGAAATCTGGAGGTATTGGTGGTTGTATGCTCGCACTTTCTATATGGAGCTGGGAGCGATTGCCGGTTGGACGACCGAAGACCGTGAAGTACGAGGATTGGGACGACAAAGATGACCAACTACGGTTCCCCACTTGGGCTTACAAGTGGGATGTGGTAAATGAGACGACGGATGATCCCTCGGTCCTGTACAAGTTGTACACGAGTGAGCTGGACACGATTACGGCTGAGCAGGTGACTCGACATTGTATAAGTGATTCTCATGCTTCTATCGTAACTCGAAATCAATTTTGCATTCTATACTATGTTGCAGGTGGAATGGGAGCCATATGGAAGAGGGGATAGTTTTTGTAACCCTAGAGAGTTCGTGCTGAATCTGATGTGCACTTGGGATAGGGATCTTTGGCATATGCGGTGCCCACTCATATGCAACTGGGCGGTTGAGCTTCACCTGCCACATCGGGTGTACCGCTAGTTTGGTTTATTCCAGCCACACCCGCCGGAGTGGGAGGACACAGACAAGTTGCTGCACGCGTAAGATAGAATTAACCTTGAGCACTTAGCAGCTTCTCGGCGGTTTCGATGGTGCTAATATTCTATTTTCTAACTTGCAGGTTGGATAGGAGAAAGCAGCGGAAGATCAAGGACTGGGACAAGCATCACAGGAAGTATATCATACAGTTCGCGCTTAGTGTGGAGCAAGCTAAGGCTGGAAAACAAGCCCAGCTTCGTGAACACTGCCCGATCGCGTTTAACAACTATCTCACATGGTTTCTTGCAAGTACCCGTGTGGAGGTATGCAAGCCGGCATATGCTGAGGAGATTTTGGAACATCCCACCGTCTTCGATGAGCTAACCCAGCATCAGTACAACAAATTAGTCAGGGAAGGCACCTCAGTCCCTTCAGCTCCAATGATGAACTTTGTGGTACTTCCCCTTTTTGCTTTCCCATTCGCACTATTCACATCTTCGCTTGCCTAACACATTAATGCCATTTCTGTTCATAGCGTGCCCAGATCAAAAAAGCAGCTGATGAGACCGAGACTATTCTGGAGACAACCCTGGTTGGGAAAAGCGATGGGGAAGGTGCACTTCGAGCATTCATTAAGGTTCACATCTCCTTCAATTGTCCATGTAACATGTGTTGGTACGTTCGATATCTCATTCACTTGTACATGTTGCAGCGCCAGGGCCAAAGGTTAAGGCGGCTATCGAACCTTGTCGGTTGTCGTGACCCCGAGTATGTATCACCTCAACGGTCTAGGTCGGCGACACCATCAGATCCCACTTCTGGCCATGGTGCTCCTTTGGAGGATGAGGATGTGGGTGTGGTCACCCAAGAGGTATGCCAATTATTGATGCATTGCTAACTTTATCCTCACACACGGTCTTTTCCATATCGTTTGTTTTTGTAATAGGTTGTTGATGACATGACCTTGGGGACCTATCAAGTTTGGTCAAAATACATGTTAAAGCCTAGGAGGGGATTCAAAAAATACACACCCGAAGACTTCACCCAAAGAGGCAAGAGGACGGTCGGCACCTCGCGGATGGCGTCTTTGGATGACTATGTGGATGAGGAGGAGGAGGAACCGGAGCCGGAGCCGGAGCCGGAGCCAGTTGCCCATGGTAGGAAGGCGAAGAAGATAGCCAGCAGGAGGGGGGCAAGAGCCAATAAGCGCGGAAGGAACTAGTCGTCGTCGTCTATTTGTTATGTAACTCGCCTAGTGGGCATTTTTCTTATGTCGATCTTGTTATGTCATTGAACTTGAAGTGGTGGTAGCTCTTAGTAATGTTGAACTTGAAGTGATTCTGTGTCTTAGTAATGTTGAACTTGAAGTGATGGTCACTCTTTGAAGTGAAAATGTCATAATGATAATCATTACTGTTTATTCTGTGATGCAAGTATGTGTACCTGATAATGTGGCTTAAAATGTGCCTGAAATGACCCAGTTTGAGGGACAAAAAAACACTAACTGTTGGTGCAGCGCCTAGCCCTGCGGTGCCACACTGTATTGTGCAACGCCTTACAGCTGGGCGTTGCACAATACAGTGTGGCGCCTCAGAGCTAGGCGCCACACCAACAGTTAGCGAATTTTTGGCCCCACACTGAGTGCAAACTTTCTGTTGCTTTCTGGATAGCTCTAGCCAGGCGTGCAACGCCTCCGAGCTAGGCGCCAGCTCGGAGGCGTTGCACGCCTGGGTAGAGCTATCCAGAGAGCAACAAAGTTACAACCAGGTACAGCCTGGTGTAGCGCCTAGCCCTGTGGCGCCACACTGTATTGTGCAACGCCTTACAGCTGGGCGTTGCACAATACAGTGTGGCGCCTCAGAGCTAGGCGCCACACCAACAGTTAGCGAATTTTTGGCCCCAAACTGAGTGCAAACTTTTTGTTGCTCTCTGGATAGCTCTAGCCAGGCGTGCAACGCCTCCGAGCTAGGCGCCACACTGTGCAGTGCAACGCCTAGCTCGGAGGCATTGCACGCCTGGGTAGAGCTATCCAGAGAGCAACAAAGTTACAGCCAGGTACAGCCTGGTGTGGCGCCTAGCTCTGAGGCGCCACACTGTACTGTGCAACGCCTTCCAGCTGGGCGTTGCACAATATAGTGTGGCGCCTCAGAGCTAGGCGCCACACCAACAGTTAGCGAATTTTTGGCCCCAAACTGAGTGCAAACTTTTTGTTGCTCTCTGGATAGCTCTACCCAAGCGTGCAACGCCTCCGAGCTAGGCGCCACACTGTGCAGTGCAACGCCTAGCTTGGAGGCGTTGCACGCCTGGGTAGAGCTATCCAGAGAGCAACAAAGCTACAGCCAAGTACAGCCTGGTGTGGCGCCTAGCTCTGAGGCGCCACACTGTATTGTGCAACGCCTTCCAGCTGGGCGTTGCACAATACAGTGTGGCACCTCAGAGCTAGGCGCCACACCAACAGTTAGCGAATTTTTGGCCCCAAACTGAGTGCAAACTTTCTGTTGCTCTCTAGATAGCTCTACTCAGGCGTGCAACGCGTCCGAGCTAGGCGCCACACTGTGCAGTGCAACGCCTAGCTCGGAGGCGTTGCACGCCTAGGTAGAGCTATCCAGAGAGCAACAAAGCTACAACCAGGTACAGCCTGGTGTGGCGCCTAGCTCTGAGGCGCCACACTGTATTTTGCAACGCCTCCGAGATGGGCGTTGCACTTGGACTTTGTGAAATTTTTGGCAAACAAAGAATTGTGAAGATAGCATATGCACACAGAGTAGTGTGATGATGTGCAGTAGAATTGACAGCAAGCAGACAACTGTGAAGACAACATATGCACAAAGTACTTCACGACACATAGTAGTTCATAACACATAGTACTTCAACTTGAGGAGTAGTTCATACAACCAAATCGAGGAGGAAATACATAGTACTTCACGACACATAGTAGTTCACAACCAAATCGAGGAGGAGTCCAAAATACATAGTAGTTCATGACACATAGTAGTTCACAACCAAATCGAAGAGCATAGTTTAGAGGATAACACGGTCATAGTCCACAAGCAAATTGAAGATGACATAGCTCTATTGCATAGAGCAAGGCCCCTTTCCCTTCTTCTTCCTCTCTTCTTCCTCTTCCTCCTCCCTTTTCCTTATGCGGTGAGCCTCCTTAACCACCCTCTCCAGGAATATCTTGTTCTCCCTCTCTTTCTTTTCAGCTTTGAATGCCCAAAGTTTCAAGGTTCTTTCTTCAAAATCCTTGAGACGCTTCTTCTGTGCCTCCTCACATTTCCTCTTCAACGCACGCTCCCTAGTGCGACACTCAAAATCTGCTCTCTCTCGTTCCTTCCTCTTCTCTTCGAGCTCCTCTTCCTTCTTCTTCTTTAGTGCGGCTGCATCCTCCTCTCTTAGCTTCTTAGCAGCCTTCTCCCACCATCCCACCATCTCACCTTCGCCATCCTTCTCCTCCACTCCCTTCATTGTTGGTTTGTTGGGTTGGGAAGCCGCCATACCTACAATGAGTGAAACATAATAGTTAGTAATGACAATAAGAACAAATTAAAGAACATGTACATTGCAACATGCAAGGACAAAAACAACAACATACGAAAATAAAATAAAATTATAACATTATAGTTAGTGAGTAAACATACGAAAATGGTCCATCGAGGTATCCAAACATTCCTCTATAACGACCTTGCCCAAGACCACCACCACGGCCAAGTCCATCACCACCAAGGCTAAGACCATCACCAAGGCCAAGACCACCACCACGGCCAAGACCATCACCAAGGCCAAGACCACCACCAAGGCCAAGACCATCACCAAGGCCAAGACCACCACCACGAGCTCTACCATCACCACGGCCTTGACCACCACCACGAGCTCTACCATCACCACGGCCTTGACCACCACCACGAGCTCTACCACCACCACGGCCTCTTGTAAGTCCTAGTTGCCTCCCTCTTTGTTGGCTAGATCCTCTTTGGCTACCACTTGGTTGCCTTGGCACTTCTTGGCTACCACTTGGATCCCTTGGCACTTGTTGGCTACCACTTGGTTGGCTACCTTGTGTAGCTCCTTGTTGGCTTGTGCTTGCATCATTTTTCTTTGACCTTTTTCTTGGTTTCGTATATTTTCTTTTGTTGTGGCCATGACCTTTGCATTCCCCACAATGGGAGGTCTCACGAGGCTCTTGGAATTGGTCGTTGCCAGATTCGCGGCGGCCACCATAGCCCCATCCATCCATGTTGCCTCTAAGACACTTTGTATTACGTCTACCCCGTTTAACAACCTTCAACTCCGGATCCGGCCATAATTGAAGTCCATGGTACTTCGGCCATTGTGATTGGTCAAAGTATGGGTGAAAGCGGGGAGCCCATGTTTTCTTGACCGTCATGATTGAGAACTCCGACTCCCTCACGGTGAGCGGGTGATTGACGTCCACATTCCTAACGCGACCGGCGGTATACAAGTGTGAGCATGGGAGATGAAGCAACAATGGCCTCCCGCAAGAGCAATCACACCGTGTTAATGAGACCTTGAAAGCCCGACCTCCATGTTGGCGGCCATCGTTTGTGGTTCCTCCTGGCTCTTTCACTTCGTACTTCCACTCTTCGTTGTCATATAGTATAGCTTCTTCTGAGTCCGCCTTCCGTGATTGAAATTCCAACCATTCATCAACCTTGGGCGGGAACTTGTACTTGCGCTTGTTCTCACCCGCTATCTGTGCATCCGTTTCCATCGAGTACTTTAGAAAGTACGCATTCATCTTGTCAAATGTGTATTGAACTATTGCCGTCACGGGTAATCCACGTGCACCTTTGAGCACCCTATTGAAGCATTCGGCCATATTGCTTGTCATTTGACCGTATCTCCGGCCATCTTCATCAAAAGCACGTGCCCACTTGTTCCGGTATTGAATGTGCCTTATGAGAAAGTCTTGACCCCCGGGATCAATTTTTTTGTGTGCGAGCAATTTATTGAACAAAGTGGCGAACCGCTTGTCGGAGAAAGTGAGACAACAATCTTGAAGATCATCGGCCAACTCCTTAAGGCCACATGCCCTATAGAAGTTCGAACAAAAGTGCCTCATGCACCATTAATGGTGCAACGGAGCATGCCCGGGAATGTTAATCTCCACCGCGTTAAGAATTCCTGGATGCTGATCCGATATGACACAAATTTTCCTCTGAGCGGGTAACACCTTGGTCCTCAAAAGACGCAAAAACCACTCCCAGTTGTCATTGTTCTCCACCTCAACCAAAGCAAATGCCAATGGCAAAACCCGGTTATTGGCATCACTTGCTATCGCAACCAACAAGGTGCCCTTGTATTGTCCGGTCAAGAACGTGCCATCAATGGCGATGACCGGCCTACAGTGTTCGAAAGCCCTCACGCATTGCTCGAACGCCCAAAATGCACGGCCAAATACTCGGACTTTCCTTCCGTCATGAACCGTTGTTTTTTCCCCATGAGGCTCGACCACATGAACCATGCCCGGGTTTGTGGCGGCCATGGCTAACAACAACCTAGGGATTCGGTTGTATGCTTCCTCCCAACTACCATACAACATCTTAAATGCGGCTTGCTTCGCCTTCCATGCCTTGCCGTATTTCACCTTGTAATGAAAGATGGCTTTCACAAGGTCCATGACATGTTGGATGCTCATTGTTGGAAGTGTGGATATTGAGTTGGAGAGCCTGTAAGCGATGAACTCAGACGTGAGTTGTCTGTGGTCTTGGGACACAACCTTGCCATCCACCCTTTTGCCTCGGCACATGTGAGTGGCACACAACCCACTACGTGCCAAGTGGGACCTCCTTTCCATGGTCTTGCACGCACAATCCACGGACATATTTCATCTTCACATGCACATGCAACCGTGTAGCGCACATTGACGTCCGATTTCACCACCTTGTGTGGACGATAATGCGTAACCGAGTAGTTGTCGAGACACATCTTCAATTCCAAGAAGGTTTCGAACTTAGACCCTTTAGCAATCCCGTTCTTGCCGTCTTCCAAATCACGGTGAGATCTTGGCCTAACCCCAAGAGATATACCTTGGCCACCATCTACCACGGCTTCATCCGCGAGACTAACATCCTTGAACAATGTAGTCCGATGATCCCGCCCGAATACCTTCTCGAAAGCTTCGGCCTCCTTCACCGTGAACCCCTCCTCATCAACTTGTTCATCGGGACCTTTGTCATCCGAATCCGATGCATAGCCACGGGAATAAGGGATGGAATGGTCCATTGTCTCTTGGAAATGATATTTGTCGAGATCACCCACATTGTTGTCATGGAGATCAACTTCATTGTCATCGTCCGCATACTCATCATTCTCCTCTTGCAAAACTTCATTTTGGTTGTTTCGAAACGGGCTCAATGTTGGCCTCACTTGTTGGCTCAAAAGAGGTTCAACAATTTCATCTCGGTTCAAGGGTGGGGGGCTACTAGCAACCAAAGAGGAGGGGTTCCGGTTCAAGTCCAAACACAAACTTGAATCAACCTTCTTCGTTGCAAATAACTCAAGAGCCTTGTCAAGTGATTCGGCCACCGTCTCCTTGTATGCAACCCAACGTTGCTCCGAGTTGACACGCATTGTCTTCCAATGGATGTGCATTCCAAAACAAACATTATGCCTTCTCTCCAACTCAACGATATCACTAGGGTCCATCCAATTCAAATCTTTCCTCACTTGTTCCAAGAGCTCTGCATAGCTAGGACTATTATCAAAAACCATGTCAAGCTCATCCGGGTCCGGTTCAATATTGCCTTTCAAGAAGGCATCTTTGTCCCCATGATGAACAAACACACATGTTCTTCCCATCCCTATAAGCATTCAAACAACAAAACATAACATTTCTTCCATGAGTACTAATCCAAGGATTAACACAGAATACAAACCCTAACATATATATGAAACAACAACCCTAACCCTAACCCTTGCCCCAACATAACTACAACCATAACCTTAACCATAACATACTAACAAGCCTAACCCTAGCACCAACATAAGAACACCCATAAGAATAACCCTAACATACTAACAAGCCTAATCATAGGAAATTGGCAAACAAACATCTCACATCTCCATACAAATCTCTAGATCCATAAAAAACTAGGGTTTCCCCAAACTAGCAACAAATGAGCAATTTGTTAACATTTCTTGGATCAAAACAAGGGGATTACCTTGAGGGAGGGATTGAGTTCAAAATCCACGGACAAAATCTTCAAATTTGGAAGATTTGGAAAAGGATTTGAGAGGGGGAGAGAGGGGGAGAGGGGGCAAATGGGTTGGGGTGTGTGTGGGAGGAGTGGGGGAGGGGGGCCAGCCAGCCAACTAGTAATAGACAGTGCAGCGCCTAAGGGCTAGGCGCTGCACATTGCATGTGTGGCACCTAGCTCTTAGGCGCTGCACTGGCGGGTGCGGGCCCAGGGACTGCCACGCTGGACAAAGGTGCAACGCCCCAGAGCTAGGCGCTGCACCGTAGGGTGTGGCGCCTGCGTGTCGGGAGCCACTCAAAAAGGTCAGCCGAGTGAATTTTTTTAGAGGCAGTTCATTTTGTGAATTGATTTCGTCCACAGGTCAAAATTGTCAAATTTGCCCAGGTTCGAAGCTTGTTCTACACACATGCATGTACTTTTTGCACAAAGTGGAAAAATTTGAGTAGGGACCACAACGCAGATTTCCTCAGTTGAAAATTTTCTAGACCACAATGCATGCATACAGAGTGGTTAGCTGTCCGTGCGTGTGTGGACCCGGTTTCTCGGGCGCAGGACGTGCGACGCTGCATGGGTGACGTGGGGACCCGGGGACCCTGATTTTCTCGCGCGCGGGACATGCGAAAGGAGTAGTTTATTCGCTCGATCGTGACCATGAGATGCCGATCGGACGGATACCGAATTGTTCGGATCTGTTAGCGAATTTACAGTCGACTGGAAAATAGCTTTTTTGATTTGTATATCAATCTTGTGTAAAAAAATTCAAGAATTTATCATGTTCCAGCAGCTCAGATCAATTCTGTTACTGGGCACAAAAGTTCCTGTTTTTCAACAAAATCAAATCAACTATCACCATGACCATCTCAAAGGTCTTAATTGGCTCAAACACTAATTAAAACACCAAAACACAATTACTACAGAGGTAATAATTGATATGTCTCCGTCGTATCTATTTTTCGTAACGCTTTTGCTTTTGTTTTGGACTCTAATTTACATGATTTGAATGAAACTAATCCGGACTGACGCTGTTTTCAACAGAACTACCATGATGTTCTTTTTGTGCAGAAATAAAAGTTTTCGAAATTGAACGAAACTTTTTGGAGAATTATTTTGCAATAAAAAAAAATACTGGAGTCAAGAACAACCAGAGGAGGGCCCCTGGTTGAGCACAACCCACCAGGGCGCGCCACCACCTCCAGGCGTGCCTAGGTGGGTTGTGCCCACCTGATGGTCCCGCAGACCCTAATTCCAACTCCTTAAATACCTATTTTCAGAGAAAAAAATCAGGGAGGAAGTTTCATCGTGTTTCACGATACCGAGCCGCCGCCACTTGATACGTCTCCAACGTATCTATAATTTTTTATTGTTCCATGCTATTATATTATCTGTTTTGGATGTTTTATATGCATTAATATGCTATTTTATATTATTTTTGGGACTAATCTATTAACCTAGAGTCCAGTGCCAGTTTCTATTTTTTTACTTGTTTTTAAGTTTTACAGAAAAGAAATATCAAACGGAGTCCAAACAGAATAAAACTTTTGCGATGATTTTTCTTGGACCAGAAGACAAACGTAGGACTTGGAGATGAAGTCAGAGGAGTCCCGAGGCGGCCACAAGCCTCAGGGGCGCGCCCTAGGGGGGGCATCCTGAGGGTTTGTGGGCCCCTCGGAGCTCCTCCAACCCTAATCTTTGGCCTATAAATTCCCAAATATTCCCCCAACATCAGAAGCATCCACGAAAATACTTTTCCGCCGCCGCAACCTTCTGTTTCCGTGAGATCCCATGTTGGGGCCTTTCCCGACACCCTGCCGGAGGGGGATTCGATCACGGAGAGCTTCTACATCAACTCTATTGCCCTTCCGATGAAGCGTGAGTAGTTTACCACGGACCTAAGGGTCCATAGCTAGTAGCTAGATGGCTTCTTCTCTCTCTATGATTCTCAATACCATGTTCTCCTCGATGTTCTTGGAGATCTGTCCGATGTAATATTCTTTTGCGGTGTGTTTGTCGAGATCCGATGAATTGTGGATTTATGATCAGTTTATCTATGAATATTATTTGAATCTTCACTGAATTCTTATATGCATGATTTGATATCTTTGTATTTCTCTTCGAATTATCGGTTTGGTTTGGCCAACTAGATTGGTTCTTTTTGCAATGGGAGAGGTGCTTAGTTTTGGGTTCAATCTTGCGGTGTCCTCACCCAGTGACAAAGTAGGGGTAGCAAGGCACGTATTTGTGATTTTTTTTCAAAACTGGCACGTTATTTATAGCAAATTCAAAAACTAGCAGTGGTAAAAAGTTTTTTGCAAAAATAGCACCCCGTCGGTCAACCAGAGACCGAAGAGGGCCTTTTCGGTCTTACATTGGCTGAAGAGTCTGTCTTCGGTCAGGCGGTGGCTGAAGACCAGCGGTGCTGGGCCGAAAACCTGTCTTCGGCAAGCAGTTGTCCGAAGAGGCCTTTTTTGTCATTGGTTGACCGAAGAGTCCATACTCTTTACGTTACAGGTTGACCGAAGTTGCATGGATGTACTTTTTTGTCATTGGTTGACCGAAGAGTCCATACTCTTTACATTAGAGGTCGTCGAAGGGCAAGGGGGCTGCATCAACGGTGGATGACGACAATGACTTCATGTTTTTCTTTGCCAAAATTCTTCCCGCCATTTTCGTTGCCGCCAATATTGTTCCCGCCATTTTATTTTTCACGTTTTTCTTTGCCACAAATAATTTTTCGCGCCTTTTTTTGCCGCCAATATTGTTCCCGCCATTTAATTTTCCACATTTTTTCTTTGCCGCCAATATTATTTCGCGCCTTTTTTTTCCTGCCAAAATTCTTCCCGCTATTTTCGTTGCCGCCAATATTGTTCCCGCCTTTTTCTTTCCCGCCATTTTCGTTGCCACCAATATTGTTCCCGCCTTTTTCTTTCCCGCCATTTTCGTTGTCGCCAATATTGTTCCCGCCTTTTTCTTTCCCGCCATTTTTGTTGCCGTCAATATTCTTCTCGCCTTTTTCTTTCCCGCCTTTTTCGTTGCCGCCAATATTGTTCCCGCCTTTTTCTTTCCCGCCATCTTCTCTTCTCAACCTATAAAACCCCGTCCACACTAAGGAGGGTAAGCAGGCCAGTGTAGTCTCGTCAAGATGTCCGGTTATCCTTTATATCGTAGTTCTTTTCCCCCTAGTATGTCCGAATGTCTTCTTAGCTTAGCCTTTGATTTGAAGATAGACAATAGGATAGTTCCATGGGATGAACTCCTCAGTAGTGACACCTTACTAAATGAGTTGGCTCACGCATTAAGTAGGTGCGGGTGGCCTGCAAGGACTTTTGAGGAGATACGAAAAGAACTTCTGAGGTTGCAAGGAAGGTGGAAGAAGCAACAACATAAGGGTGAAGTATTCCTAAATGTTGCAGCAGAACATACTTATTTATGGACCCAAGACAGCGAGGATGAAGACGATATTTTCATGCCCAGCACCAAGGGCAAGAGTACCGCATCGTCGAAGGCCAAGAGTGCCACATCGTCGAAGGCCAAGACTGCCGCATCGCCGAAGGCCAAGAGTGCCGCATCGTCGAAGGGCAAGAGTGCTGCATAGACGGAGGATAACGATGATGCCTTCATGTAGTTTGTAAGTTGTATTTTTTAATTCAGATGTACTTGTATCTTAATTGTAGGAGCATTATGTTGTATCTTAATTTCCCGTTGTAGTTGTTGCACGACGTTGTAGAATTAGTTTTTAGTGTCTTTTTGTAGAAGCATTATGTTGTATCTTAATTTCCTGTTGTATTTGTTGCACGATGTTGCAGAAATAGTTTGTACTATCAGAATTATCATATGCATGCTGTGGGCCGATTGGAGCTAATTGGCTCGCTGTGGGCCGACAGGTGCATTCCCCCCTCCCACCCCCCATTTTCTACCCTCGCGCGTTTCCCCTTTATTTCCCGCCATATTTTCTCGGCGCCGCTATCTCCGCCATATTTTTCTCGCCTTTGATTGTTCCGCCATATTTTCCCGCTCTCTACTTCCCGCCATATTTTTCCGCTTCGGTAGTTCCCGCCATATGTTCCCGCCACAATTTTCTCGCTTTCTTAGTTCCCGCCATTTTTTCCCGCTATCAAGTTCCCGCCATATTTTCTCGCTCTCTACTTCCCGGCAGTGTCTCCCTCGCGCCTTTCTTTGTGCTCTCAACCTATAAAACACCCTCGGCAGTAACGTGGGTAAGCAGTCTAGTGTAGTCTCGTTTCACCGTTGGATCGAAGGCATTTCCAAACGAGAAGGTAAATCAAATCCACCCCCATTATTTGGTTGGTTTAATGTATCATAGTTTTTTGCAAACCCTAGTTTTCTTAGTTTTGTGCAAACCCTTGTTTTCTTTGTCCTAGTGGTTATGCTCAAGGGGTAAGTTAGGTGCTCAGTGGGATTTGAGTGGGATTTGTGTGTTGCAGATTGCTAAGGGTACTCAGTGGGTGCTTAGCCCTATTGTTCATGTCCAAGGCTTTCCTCAAAGTGTTGTGCAAGTTAGTGAAGTGGACATCACTTTTGATTGGTTAAAGACTAAATTCATGTTGAAGCAAGGGTTGAAGGAAGACAATTTTGTGTACTACGTCAGCAGCTTGCACTCAGATGGCCCTGGGGAAAGAAAATTGATTGAAATAACTGATGATGATACAATTCATGAAATGCTCAAAGAATGGGAATGGAAAAGGGTTGTTGACTTGCATTGCTATAGGAAACCGAGTTATATTTGATGTTTATGTCGTTTGAACTATCATGGACCATCGTGGTCATGAACTATTTATGTCATTCGAGACATTGTATGTGATGAACTTGTCATTCGAGACTATTTGTGTCATTTGAGATTATGTGAAAACTATGTTTGTCATTCGAGACTAGTTGTGTCATTTGAGATTATGTGAAAACTATGTTTGTCATTCGATACTAGTTGTGTCATTTAAGATTATGTGAAAACTAAGTTGCTAGGCCAAAATATGAAGACAAGAAAAAAAGAGTTGTCTGCACTAGGCCGACGGTGTATTATTTTTGAAATTTTTTTATCCAGCGTAATATTTATGAAAATTAATAAAAAAATGTATTATTCTAGTTAAGTCGTACCGTTTAATTCAGATGTACTTCTATCTTAATTATCTGTTGTAGTCTCTTTGGAAATGTATCTCGTATCGTTTAGTTGCTATCTTAATATACAGTAGACAAGTATCTTGAAAACAAATCAGTCTCTTACATAGATAAGGGCTCATACATAGATAGTAACACATACATGAAGGATGTCTGATACATAGATAAGTCCTCACACATGAGAATAGTCTGAAACTAACATGGATGTCTCATACATATATAATCATATCACTGCTGGGGACGGCGACGAGTCTGGGCCTTCCTCGGACGAGGACCGGAAGGAGATAAGCGCTGATGCGGTGGACGAGTCTCACAATGACCACGACCGTAGACAACCTCGCCTGTCACGGTCTGTGTCTCCTGCGTCGATGGTGGTGGTGGAGTATGATACAGCGGCTGAGAGAAGTCATACGTGTTTGCAGCGTGGTCATCGTCATCGCCGCAGCCGTCTAAGAGCGAACCATCACCACTAAGCATCGACGACTGCACGACATGCATGAACGGAGGCAGCTGGTTGCTGACTGTAGTAGTGAAGCACATGTAAAAATTGAATTGCGAACGTACACTGCTTAAAATAAAAACCAAAAGTAAAGTTACCTAGCCCCATTTGTTGATGCCATGCCGACCCCCCTGGTTGTGAAGGATGTGGCTCATGCCAGGACGATCTCCTTGGCTGTGAAGGAGATGGCTCATGCCAGGACGAGCTCCCTGGCTGTGAAGGAGATGGCTCTTGCCATGCCGAGCTCCCTAGATGTGAAGGAGGTGACTGATGCCATGACGACCTTCTTGGTTGTGAAGGAGGTGGCGCCGGTGATGCCATGTGCCGTGACTCTGAACGATGCACAGATTGACGTGGCAGACGAAGTGCTGGAAGAGGAACCGCAACGTCAGAAGATCTTCTACATGTCATTGCTGCGTAAATCCCTCGTAGCTTCTCATCAAAATGCTTCAACCATGAGAGGTGCTCTGGCTGTGGGATAGTATCCCCGCTCTCAACCCGCCGCATTAAAGCGGAAACCTCATCTTGCGCTTCAACCATCAAGTCAGTCTGTACATTGAATAGTTAGCCAATTGTAAATGTTCAGGTTATGACATGATATTAGAGGAAGTTGGGTATGTACCGCGTGGTGTCTGGTTCCCATAATAGAGGAAGTTGGGTACATATCGCTGGTCAGAGGCGCTTCAATCTGATCAGGAGCAGCAGAAGGAACCAAGTAGATCCTCGTTGAATGCCTGTAACGCTGCAGATACAACCTGAACTTGTCCCAGTCAAAGGGTCGAACCTCAGCCCAGATATTTGTTGGCGCGGTAGTCCATTCTAGAACATAAGGGCCAATGTTTTGAAGCCAGAAATTCATGGACTTGTTCCCTCCTATGCGGCTCAACCTGACATTGACATCCGGGTAACGTGGTAAGCAAAATTCTGAAAGCATCAAACTGACAACTAATTTAGAATTACTTACTTATGCACGTGGTCCGGTATGTGTGGAATAACTGGAATTTCATCCTCTTGACGTCGACCGAACTGTCTCATCACCCTATGAAGAGCCATCTCCTCCACCGTCACGTCGAACACCAATCTGGCCTTGGTCATCCAGTAGTGCCGATCTCTAGTGCACAAGTCAGATATCCCAAATGGATACCTAGATGTTATAGCCTGATGCGAGTAGGGCTCCCAGATAACAGCATCCTCGTGCAAAGCATCAAACTGCGCCGTGAAGGACGGGTAGCAGCTCTTCACCTGCATACCCGCATACTGTCTCTGTGCATGACAACAAATAAACATTAGTAATAGTATTGCATGGCAAGAAATAATCTAATGAAATGTTACGTAATACAAAATTACCTCTCTTCGCGCCCAAACAGATCCCACAGTAGCCAAGTCACCGATATGTGGCACATAAGCCCCTGCTAAGTCCTCCAACCCAAACGGTTTTTCAACGCAGACATAGGGTCATCCAATAGAGAACCTCTCATATGACCAGAGCTGCAACAATAGTGGACATCCAACCAGACCTGATCTATGGGAGGTCAACATGCAACCTTTGCACAGGCCTCTGTACGTAGCTGCCAACACAGCAGAACAAAAACTCCTCTGCGTAATGTCCCCTGGGCAACGAGCGTCAGCTATCTCTCGTGCAATGCTGATGAGGTGCGCATCGACAGTGGTCACGTGGTTCTCCGTGAACATAGTCTTACCGAACAACCATAGAATATATGCCTCTAGGGACCAATCAACCTGTGCCTCTGACAACTCAACTCCGGGGTATCCTAACGAGACAATCTACACATAACACAAACGATTGTATTATTCTATGTAGTGAGGACAACTATAAAAACAACATTCGTTTAGCTGACCGAGAAGGTTACCTGAAACTGGCTCAACCACTTAAAACAAGGCCCGTGTTGGTCGTTGTCTAAGCCCACAGCAGTTGGCACCGCAGCTAGAAAATGGGCCTGCATCGTACCTAGCCAGCCAGGTTCTGCATCTAAAGGACCTATGGCAGCACCGGCCAACGGTAATCCCAATAAGTAAGACACATCCTGTAGAGTAGGGGCCATCTCTCCCCTGGGAAAGTGAAACGTATGTGTCTCCGGTCTCCATCTATCTACTAAGCAGGTAAGGAGTGACCTGTCGTAAGAGAAGCGTTTCATTGGCCTCTTGCGTAGCTGCAATGGTTCACCAGTTTCATCCAACTCCGGATGATCAACCCACTCATCCAATGTACCCTCAACCAGCCGTGCCAAGGGTAGCAGTCCAGCCCACATTAACCTACAGAATAAAGAGAATGTACAGCAAACAGTTAGCGGGCATCATATATTACAAATTACGAATTAAAATATTATATACCTATCAACCCATGCAGTGTGTATCATCCAGTTAGACTTTGGGGTGCGAGGGGTCAACACATCTAAGTTCTTGCCCGCTTGCATAAGTGCGGCCCGGTGTTTTTTTTCGATCGTATCTTTAAGAAACGCGTACGAAGACATATCTGAAATTAAAACATAGTTTGATATATTAGAAAATAAAACATAGTCCGACATATTACAAATTAAAACATAGTTCGACATATTAGAACATAAAACATAGTCCAGACATATTACAAAATAAAACATAGTCCGACATATTACAAATTAAAACATAGTCCAGACATATTAGAAAATAAAACATAGTCCAGACATATTAGAAAATAAAACATAGTCCGACATATTACAAATTAAAGCATAGTTCGACATATTAGAACATAAAACATAGTCCAGACATATTACAAAATAAAACATAGTCCGACATATTACAAATTAAAACATAGTCCAGACATATTAGAAAATAAAACATAGTCCAGACATATTAGAAAATAAAACATAGTCTGACTCATTATATAGCTTCTGAGTTAATCCTTCCTCGTCGTCCCCTTCGGCCTCGACTGCCTCGACCACGTCCGCCTCTTGCTCCTATTGTCGCACTCGTCGATGTGGACGCACTCGTTGATGTGGACGCACCGTCTTTCTTAAGGTCGGGACAATATTTCATCCTATGCCCATAATTCGCGCATAGCAAACACTGTCTGGTTGCTCCACCAGCTTCAGATTGGTCCATATCATTACGGATGCGACGGACCTTACGTCTACCCCTACTGGTTCGCCGAAGATCAGGATCCGGGATGTATACTCTCTCATCATCGTTTACCTTGTTGAAATTGCCGACGACTCTAAACCCTGTCATCTCACCGGTCCATGTGTTGCATACTGACTCTTTCAAATAGTATGGGGACACGAAGGAGATGGCATCCAACTGAATCTGGCCGCACGCAGCCAACACATGTGAGCAAGGAAGGTGCAACAACTTCGGTTTATTGCATGTACACTCACACGTTGGATAAAATTCCGTTCCTATTTTTACCTCATGCGTCTTCACCTCATTTGATGTACCAAAACCATCGGTAGGTAGCTGAACCTCATACCTCCTTTCCTGATTACCTATGAGTCTGACAGTGTGCTTCTTTGCTTTCTCTATCTTCTTTGCCATGTACTCCATGACACGGCTACAATAAGGTGTCTTCGGATGATCTGCAATATGCTTCTTTGCTAACTCGTGCCTTTCTCTGAAATATTTCAAAGTGCCATGCAATACACCCTCCACAATAGCTGTGAGTGGCAATGCTCTATTCCCTCTAAGTACAAAGTTATACACCTCAGCAAGGTTGGTTGTCATGTGGCCATACCTAGCTACATGGGTGTCATGCAGGAAAGACCAATTCACGGGAGGCTCTTTCTCTATCCACTGAGTAAAATCCTTTATTGCTCTGCCCTTCGGCCTCTTAGTGCGAGGAGGGTCAATTGCTGGCAAGTCACAAAGAGCTACAGGCTGCTCTAGCTCCGCGATGACTATTGCTAATTTAGCCTAATCTTTTTCCATTTTCTGTCTGGCCTTAACCTGCTTCTTAGTAAACTCATCTAGTTTTGACTAAATAAAATTGTATTTGCGTGGCTGGTTCTGCTTGCATAATTTTTTGAACAAGTTCATCAACCGCTTGTTCTTGAACTGTGAGAAAAAATTTGCCCCAAGATGGCGCATGCACCATCGGCTCTGCAGGTCCTTCCATGGTGTTGATTTGTTCTCAGTTGGATCCCTCAGTGTCTTCACGCCTTCAATATACCAGCATGTCTGTCATGAATGACACACACGTTCGGTCGGTCCATCACGATGGCAATTTTCACTTGCCTCAAGAACCATATCCAGCTTGCAAATTTCTCACCCTCCACGAATGCCATAGCAAGTGGGATGATTTGATTGTTCCCGTCAACACCAACATCAGTAAGGATTTGCCCTCTGTACTGACCAGTCAGGAATGTGCCATCCACAAACATCACAGGAGGACAATGCCGGAAAGCTTCGATGCAAACAGAAAAAGAAAAGAATACTCTCTTCAACACCTTAAAATCTGGTATACTCGCCAATCTTGTGTGTTGTACGTTAACATAAGTGCCGGGATTCCTCTCCTTCAATACTTGAAGGAGCCGCACAACATTATCATATGAGTCGAAGAACGTCCCAAACCTTTCCTCCATATCCTTCTGCTTAGCCCTCCAAGCCTTCCCGTAAGGAATGACATAATTCCATCTGACCTTCACTGCTGTCTGGATGTGTTTTGCTTCCATGTCTTTCTTCTTCACTATCTCAGTATACATGAGTTGTGCAATGAGAGTTGAAGACAGGTTCGGATGTTTCACCAGAAGGTTTTTCCTCACACAAGTATGTGGAACAACACCGGTGACAACCCAGTGGATGTTATACTTCGGCACGTGCCCGTGCACCTTCCCAGGACAACCTGTTTCAACACATTTCACGGTATAGTTTGCTTGATTTGATACGTGTGTCCGGAAAACCCTCTGCGTGGACATAGCCCACTTTACCATCGCACATTTCAATTTCTTCTTTGTATCATACATAGAACCTATCTGGACTTGGTTCAGATGATACTGCCATCGAGTCTCATGGCCATCGTTGACCGTGAGACTGGTGGATAGGTCCTGATCCCATGCGGCAGGAATCGGTACCTCCACTTCATCCTCGGAATTTTCAGAATCTAGATCCTCAGCCAGTCCATCCTCGTCCTCTTCCTCCATCACCCTCTGCATTTCCTCCCCTTCCTCATCCCCATCAGCAAAACCAGAACCAGCTAATAATAGCAACCGACTACTCTGCCCAGTATCGTTACCACACAAATTGTGTGGCACGTAATCTCGCTCTTCCTCGGGTTGGCTAGCATCCACATCCATTGGCTGTGACCCGGATAAATAAATCTCGTTAGCCACTTCACTGCCCTGCCCGAGTTCATACCCCCCTCTGGTTGTCCGGTATTCTCCTCCTTCGCCACAGGTTGCACTAGGGCATATGGGTGGATTTTTTGGTCTCTGCAACGCCTTAACAGGGTCAACCACTGCTGGCTCCTATCTATCAGCATCAACTCCCACTTCACATTTTTACACGATTTGGTCCACAATGCTTGAATACTGACAGAACATACCCTAGGATCCAGCCCAAAACTAGTTGTCAGCCAGTACTTCAACTGTCTAATGTCCAGTCTGTCCGGGTCTGGAAGTGTCATGACACATTTTTTATACTCGCTAAGATCAACCCCCAACTCATTATATCGAACATTGCCAGGGCCATAGTAAACAGTCAAATTTACTGATTCAGACATTTTAACCTGTCAGACACTTCCATCTCATTAATCACAATGAACAAAATTATTACCGGCTACACTAACTAACCGCTAAAATGACAGCATAAACCAATTAACACTAAAAAAAAATTGTGACGCGTGATTATACCTTCGACGCACGTGACCACCTCACGGAGAACTTGCACCAACCAATGCCACCCCCTCGGCGGCCACCACCTCCTGCCCGGCCAAACCACCTCCTCCTCCTCAACCGACCATGGCTTCTCCTCCTCACACCATCATGACTACAACTCACTTGTACACACAAATACCTATCCCATTGGAAAAAAATGACCGTAGGCTGGTGGAGATGGCTATTATCTACCGTTTCTGTGGTTTGGATTTGAATATAGCTGGAGAAACGAAGAGATCGGCGAGGGGGGGCGATGTACAGAGAGCAAAATGGTGAGAGAGCTCGAACAGAGAAAGAATAGAGAAGAAGAAAGAAGAAAGAGCTCGGGCGGCCTTATCCACCCTTTTCGGCTAACGGTTGGCCGAAAAGCTCTTCGGTCGTGGGCTGACCGAAGACAGCCTTTTTCGGTCGACAGCGCGCCGACGCCCAGTCTTTGGCCCACCTACCGCTGTCTTCGGCCCACGGGAAGCCAAAAAGGCCTCTTCGGTGTTTGGCTGGCCGAAAAGGCCCTCTTCGGCCAACCAACGACCGACGGGGTGCTATTTTTGAAATAAACGTGATACCACTGCTAGTTTTCGAAATTGTTATAAAAATGTGCCAATTTTGAAAAAAAATCTGTATTTGTATTGTTGCCATCAAGGGTAAAAAGATGGGATTTTCATCATATTGCTTGAGTTTATCCCTCTACATCATGTCATCTTACCTAAGGCGTTACTCCGTTCTTATGAACTTAATACTCTAGATGCATATTGGATAGCGGTTGATGTGTGGAGTAATACTAGTAGATGCAGAATCGTTTTGGTCTACTTGACAAGGACGTGATGCCTATATTCATAATCATCACCTTGGATATCATCATAACTTTATGCTTTTCTATCAATTGCTCGACAGTAATTTGTTCACCCACCATATTATTTTCTTTCAAGAGAGAAGCCTCTATTGAAACCTTTGGCCCCCGGGTCTATTTTCCATCATTTATTTTCAGATCTATAAACCAAAAAACCCAAAAATACCTTGCTGCAATTTATTTGTTTTTACTTTGTTTTACGTTTTAGTAATCTTTTATATCTATCTCTTTCAGATCTCATCCTTGCAAGTGATATGTCTCCGTCGTATCTATAATTTTTTATTGTTCCATGCCAATATTCTATAACTTTTACATACTTTTGACAACTTTTTATACTATTTTCTTGGACTAACATATTGATCCAGTGCCCAGTGCCAGTTCCTGTTTGTTGCATATTTTTTGTTTCGCAGAAAATCCATATCAAACGGAGTCCAAACGTGATAAAAACTTACGGAGATTTTTTTTGAAATATATGTGAATTTTGGGAATTGGAATCAACATGAGATGATGCCCGAGGGGGCCACACCCCAGGGGGTAGGGCGCGCCCTGGACCCTTGTAGTCACCCTGTAAGGCGTTGGTGCCCTTCTTTCGCCGCAAGAAAGCTAATACCCGGATAAAAATTGTTTTAAAATTTCAGCCCAATCGGAGTTACGGATCTCTGGGAATTTAAGAAATGGTGAAAGGCCAAAATCAGGGAGCGCAGAAACAGAAGAAAACAGAGAGAGAGGTCCAATCTCGGAGGGGCTCTCGCCCCTCCGCCGCCATGGAGACCATGGACCAGAGGAGAAACCCTTCTCCCATCTAGGGGGAAGATCAAGGAAGAAGAAGAAGGAGGGGGGCTCTCTCCCCCTCTCTCCCGGTGGCGCCGGAACGCCGCCGGGGCCATCATCATGACGGCGATCTACACCAACAACTTCGCCGCCGTCATCACCAACTCTCTCCCCCGCTATGCAGTAGTGTAACACCTCTTCTCCCCGCTGTAATCTCTACTTAAACATGGTGCTCAGTGC
Source organism: Thinopyrum elongatum (assembly GCA_011799875.1). NCBI lineage: Eukaryota > Viridiplantae > Streptophyta > Magnoliopsida > Poales > Poaceae > Thinopyrum > Thinopyrum elongatum. Next base: position 508,043,209 of record CM022301.1, on the reverse strand, counting down.
TATATTTTATTTCCCAATGATGTATGGCTATCCTATGATGTTTGAGTAGATCCGTTTTGTCCTATGGGTTGATTGATGATCATGATTGGTTTGAGTTGCATGTTTTATTATTGGTGTTGTCCTATGGTGCTCTCCGTGTCGCGCAAGCGTGAGGGATCCCCGCTGTAGGGTTTGCAATATGTTCATGATTTGCTTATGGTGGGTGGCGTGAGTGACAGAAGCACAGACCCGAGTAAGTAGGTTGTTTGCATATGGGAGTAAAGAGGACTTGATACCTTATAATGCTATGGTTGGGTTTTACCTTAATGATCTTTAGTAGTTACGGATGTTTGCTAGAGTTCCAATCATAAGTGCATATGATCCAAGAAGAGAAAGTATGTTAGCTTATGCCTCTCCCTCATATAAAATTGCAATAGTGATTACCGGTCTAGTTATCGATTTCCCAGGGACAAATAACTTTCTTGTGACAAAAAGCTCTCTACTAAAATTAACTTAGTTGTTTCTTTATCTAAACAGCCCCAGTTTTTATTTATGTGCTCTTTATTATCTTGCAAACCTATCCTATCACACCTACAAAGTACTTCTAGTTTCATACTTGTTCTAGGTAAAGCGAACGTTAAGCGTGCGTAGAATTGTATCGGTGGTCGATAGAACTTGAGGGAATATTTGTTCTACCTTTAGCTCCTCGTTGGGTTCGACACTCTTATTTATCGAGAAAGGCTACAACTGATCCCCTATACTTGTGGGTTATCAAGACCTTTTTCTGGAGCCGTTGCCGGGGAGCAATAGCGTGGGGTGAATATTCTCGTGTGTGCTTGTTTGCTTTATCATTAAGTAGATTTTATTTGCTGTTCTAAGTTGTTCTGTATCTTTAGTTATGGATATGTAACATGAAATACCAAAAAAGTTAGGTGTACTTGCTACTCATGGAGATGGGGAACCTCCTAAAACCCTCGATGCTCGTTATGTGAAAGATATTATGCACTACTTTGATAATCCTGAGAAAACCCCATTTAACTATATAATGGGAGACACGTTGGATCAACGTGAATACTTTAGGGATTATCGCTTGACTCAAAAAGGGAAACTATTATGGGATCAAATTCATATGTTGCATTGGTATGCTCGGAATTTATGCTTGAGATATGATTATACTTGTTGCTCTAGGATGAAGGCTCCACACCTTCCCTTTTCATGTAAATTTAATGATAATGAAACCTTGGCTTCTTATGCTAATGGTATATATGATTATTATGATGTGGAATGAATAGAAGATTTCGTTGCTTTTAAGGGTGCTTATGAAATTGAATCTTTGTTTGAAAAGTATGAAGCTTTTGATGATGATGTTTATAGGCCTGAAAATTTTGCTATACTTAAATATTGCTATGAGAATTATGAATACAATGCCGATATTGATGCATTTATTGAGAAAGTGGAGCTCCACTGTCCAAGAAGAGATTAATATTTTGCAGGAATCTATGGAAGAAGAAATTGATGAAACTGTGAGCTCATTAGATGAAAAAGATGATGAGGAGAGCGAAGAACAAAAGGAGGAAGAGCGGATTAGCTACCCGTGCCCACCTTCTAATGAGAGTAACTCTTCAACTCATACATTGTTTAATTTCCCTTCGTGCTTACCGAAGGATGAATGCTATGATGATTGCTATGATCCCTTGGATTCATTTGAAATATCCCTTTTTGATGAAATTGATGCTTGCTATGCTTGTGGCCATGATGCCAATATGAATGATGCTTATGGAGATGAACTTGCTATAGTTACTTATGTTAAGAATGAAATTGTTGCTGTTGCACCCACGCATGATAGTCCTATTATCTTTTTGAATTCTCCCAACTACACTATATCAGAGAAGTTTGCGCTTATTAAGGATTATATTGATGGGTTGCCTTTTACCGTTACACATGATGATTTTGATGAATATAATATGCATGTGCTTGCTGCTCCTACTTGCAATTATTATGAGAGAGGAACTACATCTCCGCCTCTCTATGTTTCCAATACGATAAAATTGCAAGAAACTGTTTATACTATGCATTGGCCTTTACTTTGTGTGCATGACTTGTTCTTTTATGACATGCCGATGCATAGGAAGAGAGTTAGACTTCGTTGTTGCATGATATATGTTGCTTTGTGCTCACTACTAAATTACAAATCATTGTTAATTAAAATTGGCTTTGATATACCTTGGGATTCGGGTGGATCCATTACTTGAGCACTATATGCCTAGCTTAATGGCTTTAAAGAAAGCGCTGCCAGGGAGACAACCCGGAAGTTTTAGAGAGTCATTTATTTCTGTTGAGTGCTTTTATAAAGTTTAAAAACAAAAAATATAGCGGGGAAGCTAAAACTTTTCAAAAAGGAAAGTGAAAGTAAGAAAGACGAGCACCGTTGAAGTGGGGGAGCTCCTTGAACTTTGTTCATGCCCATGGAAACTTTGTGAATCTTAATTGCAGAAACTTTTAAAAAAAAATTATCCCGTTGTACAAATCCATTGTATTATAAAAATAATGTGCCAAGGTTTGCCTTTAGGATGATTAGATTGATTGTTCGGTATGTGCAGTGGAAAAACAGAAATTTTGGCTGTAGCGCATGAATTTAAATTTTTGACTGGTATGTCAAAAGCTTCTGAATTTTTTTTCACAGTACTTCTATACAAATTGTTTATTTTTTCTTATTTTTTCAGAATTTTTGGAATTACATAAGTATGGTGAATTTTCAGATTACTACAGACTGTCCTGTTTAAGACAGATTCTGTTTTTGATGCATTGTTTTGCTAGTTTTGATGAAACTATCGATTTTATCGGTGGTATAAGCCATGGATAAGTTATAATACAGTAGAAAAAATGCAGAAATAAAATATGAATGGGTTTGCAACAGTACTTAAAGTGGTGATTTGTTTTATTATACTAACGGATCTCATGAGGGTTTTGTTAAGTTTTGTGTGATTGAAGTTTTCAAGTTTCGGGTGAGATCACGATGGATGAAGGAATAAGGAGTGGCAAGAGCATAAGCTTGGGGATGCCCGAGGCACCCCAAGGTAATATTCAAGGACTCCCAAGCAGCTAAGCTTGGGGATGCCCCGGAAGGCATCCCCTCTTTCTTCTAACGATCATCGGTAATTTTACTTGGAGCTATATTTTTATTCGTCACATGATATGAGTAAATCTTGGAGCGTCGTGTGCTTTTTATTTTCCTTTTAATAATGCACCATGATGGTATGAGATAGTCCTTGGTTGATTTATAGAACGCTTCATGCACTTCACTTATATCTTTTGAGTATGGCTTTATAGAACACTTCATGTGCTTCACTTATATCATTTGAAGTTTAGATTGCCTGTTTCCATACACATAGAAAACTGCCATTTGTAGAATGCTCTTTTGCTTCACTTATATTTGTTAGAGCGTGGGCATATCTTTTGTAGAAAGAATTAAACTCTCTTGCTTCACTTATATCTATTTAGAGAGTTGATAGGAATTGGTCATTCACATGGTTAGTCATAAAATCCTACATAAAACTTGTAGATCACTGAATATGATATGTTTGATTCCTTGCAATAGTTTTCCGATATAAATTTGGTGATATTAGAGTCATGCTAGTGAGTAATTGTGGATTGGTAGAAATACTTGTGTTAAGGTTTGTGATTCCCGAAGCATGCACGTATGGTGAACCGTTATGTGATGAAGTCAGAGCATGATTTATTTTTTGATTGTCTTCCTTATGAGTGGCGGTCAGGGACGAGCGATGGTCTTTTCCTACCAATCTATCCCCCTAGGAGCATGCGTGTAGTACTTTGTTTCGATAGCTAATAGATTTTTGCAATAAGTATGTGAGTTCTGTTGGGGATCGTAGCAGAAATTCAAAAAATTTCTACGCATCACCAAGATCAATCTATGGAGAAACTAGCAAGGAAAGAGAGGGAGTGCATCTTCATACCCTTGAAGATCACGATGCGGAAGCATTACAAGAACGCGGATGAAGGAGTCGTACTCGCAGCGATTCAGATCGCGGTTGATTCCGATCTAAGCGCCGAACAACGGCGCCTCCGCGTTCAACACACGTGCAGCCCGGTGACGTCTCCCACGCCTTGATCCAGCAAGGAGAGAGGGAGAGGTTGGGGAAGGCAGCTCCAGCAGCAGCACGACGGCGTGGTGGTGTTGGAGCAGCGTGGTACTCCGGCAGGGCTTCGCCAAGCACTGCGGAAGGAGGAGGAGGTGTTGGAGAGGGGGAGGGCTCCGCCTTGGATGAGGGTGCTGCTGCCCTCCCACCCCCTCTCTATTTATAGGGTGAAGGGGAGAGGGGGCCGGCCCCCTTAGATCCCATCTAAGGGGGGGAGGCGGCCAAGGGGGGGGGGGAACTTGCCCCCCAAGTTTGGTGGGAGGCGCCCCCACCCCCTAGGGTTTCTAACCCTAGGCGCCTTGGGCCCCTTGGGGGGGCGCACCAGCCCACCAGGGGCTGGTTCCCTCCGTTGCTCAGCCCACTTGGCCCACCGGGGTAGGTGGCCCCACCCGGTGGACCCCCGGACACCTTCCGGTGGTCCCGGTACAATACCGATAACCCCCGAAACCATTCCGGTGACTGAAACTGGACTTCCCATATATAATTCTTCACCTCCGGACCATTCCGGAACTCCTCATGACGTCCGGGATCTCATCCGGGACTCCGAACAACATTCGGTAACCACGTACAAACTTTCCCTATAACCCTAGCGTCATCGAACCTTAAGTGTGTAGACCCTACGGGTTCGGGAGGCATGTAGACATGACCGAGACATCTCTCCGGTCAATAACCAACAGCGGGATCTGGATACCCATGTTGGCTCCCACATGTTCCATGATGATCTCATCGGAAGAACCACGATGTCGAGGATTCAATCAATCCCGTATACAATTCCCTTTGTCTACCGGTATGATACTTGCCTGAGATTCGATCGTCGGTATCCCTATACCTTGTTCAATCTCGTTACCGACAAGTCTCTTTTACTCGTTCCGTAACACATCATCCCGTGATCAACTCCTTGGCCACATTGAGCTCATTATGATGATGTCCTACCGAGTGGGCCCAGAGATACCTCTCCGTCACACGGAGTGACAAATCCCAGTCTCGATTCGTGCCAACCCAACAGACACTTTTGGAGATACCCGTAGTGTGCCTTTATAGCCACCCAGTTACGTTGTGACGTTTGGCACACCCAAAGCAATCCTACGGTATCCGGGAGTTGCACAATCTCATGGTCTAAGGAAATGATACTTGACATTAGAAAAGCTTTAGCAGACGAACTACACGATCTTGTGCTATGCTTAGGATTGGGTCTTGTCCATCACATCATTCCCCTAATGATGTGATCCCGTTATCAATGACATCCAATGTCCATGGTCAGGAAACCATAACCATCTATTGATCAACAAGCTAGTCAACTAGAGGCTTACTAGGGACATTCTGTGATCTATGTATTCACACATGTATTACGGTTTCTGGTTAATACAATTGTAGCATGAACAATAGACAATTATCATGAACAAGGAAATATAATAATAACCATTTTATTATTGCCTCTAGGGCATATTTCCAACAGTCTCCCACTTGCACTAGAGTCAATAATCTAGTTACATTGTGATGAATCGAACACCCATAAAGTTCTGGTGTTGATCATGTTTTGCTCGTGGAAGAGGTTTAGTCAACGGATCTGCGACATTCAGATCCGTATGCACTTTACAAATATCTATGTCTCCATCTTGAACATGTTCACGAATGGAGTTGAAGCGACGCTTGATGTGCCTGGTCTTCTTGTGAAACTTGGGCTCCTTGGCAAGGGCAATAGCTCCAGTGTTGTCACAGAAGAGAGTCATTGGGCCCGACGCATTGGGAATAACTCCTAGGTCGGTGATGAACTCCTTCATCCAGACTGCTTCCTGTGCTGCCTCCGAGGCTGCCATGTACTCCGCTTCACATGTAGATCCCGCCACGACGCTTTGCTTGCAACTGCACCAGCTGACTGCCCCACCATTCAAAATATACATGTATCCGGTTTGTGACTTAGAGTCATCCAGATCTGTGTCGAAGCTAGCATCGACGTAACCCTTTACGACGAGCTCTTCGTCACCTCCATAAATGAGAAACATATCCTTAGTCCTTTTCAGGTACTTTAGGATGTTCTTGACCGCTGTCCAGTGTTCCATGCTGGGATTACTTTGGTACCTCCCTACCAAACTTACGGCGAGGTTCACATCAGGTCTGGTACACAGCATGGCATACATAATAGACCCTATGGCTGACGCATAGGGGATGACACTCATCTTTTCTCTATCTTCTGCCGAGGTCGAGCATTGAGCCGTGCTCAATTTCACACCTTGCAATACAGGCAAGAACCCCTTCTTGGACTGATCCATATTGAACTTCTTCAATATCTTGTCAAGGTATGTGCTTTGCGAAAGACCAATGAGGCGTCTCGATCTATCTCTATAGATCTTGATGCCTAATATGTAAGCAGCTTCTCCAAGGTCCTTCATTGAAAAACACTTATTCAAGTAGGCCTTTATGCTTCCAAGAATTCTATGTCATTTCCCATCAATAGTATGTCATCCACATATAATATGAGAAATGCTAGAGAGCTCCCACTCACTTTCTTGTAAACACAGGCTTCTCCATAAGTCTGTGTAAACCCAAACGCTTTGATCATCTCATCAAAGCGAATGTTCCAACTCCGAGATGCTTGCACCAGCCCATAGATTGAGCGCTGGAGCTTGCATACCTTGCCAGCATTCATAGGATCGACAAAACCTTCCGGCTGCATCATATACAATTCTTCCTTAAGGAAACCATTAAGGAATGCCGTTTTGATGTCCATTTGCCATATCTCATAATCATAGAATGCGGCAATTGCTAACATGATTCGGACGGACTTCAGCTTCGCTACGGGTGAGAAGGTCTCATCGTAGTCAACCCCTTGAACTTGTCGATAACCCTTAGCGACAAGTCGAGCCTTATAGATGGTGACATTACCATCCGCGTCTGTCTTCTTCTTAAAGATCCATTTGTTCTCTATGGCTTGCCAATCACCGGGCAAGTCTGTCAAAGTCCATACTTTGTTTTCATACATGGATCCTATCTCGGATTTCATGGCTTCAAGCCATTTGTTGGAATCCGGGCCCACCATCGCTTCTTCATAGTTCGAAGGTTCACCGTTGTCTAACAACATGACTTCCAGGACAGGGTTGCCGTACTACTCTGGTGCGGAACGTGCCCTCGTGGACCTACAAAGTTCAGTAGCAACTTGATCCAAAGTTTCATGATCATCATCATTAACTTCCTCCCTAGCCGATGCAGGCACCACAGAAACATCTTCCTGAGCTGCGCTACTCTCCGGTTCAAGAGGCAGTACTTCATCAAGTTCTACTTTCCTCCCACTTACTTCTTTCGAGAGAAACTCTTTCTCTAGAAAGGATCCATTCTTGGCAACAAAGATCTTGCCTTCAGATCTGAGGTAGAAGGTATACCCAATAGTTTCCTTAGGGTATCCTATGAAGACACATTTTTCCGATTTGGGTTCGAGCTTTTCAGGTTGAAGTTTCTTGACATAAGCATCGCATCCCCAAACTTTCAGAAACGACAACTTAGGTTTCTTCCCAAACCATAATTCATATGGTGTCGTCTCAACGGATTTTGACGGAGCCCTATTTAAAGTGAATGCGGCAGTCTCTAAAGCATAACCCCAAAATGACAGCGGTAGATCGGTAAGAGACATCATAGATCGCACCATGTCCAGTAGAGTACGATTTTGACGTTCGGACACACCATTACGCTGAGGTGTTCCAGGCGGCGTGAGTTGTGAAACAATTCCACATTTCCTTAAGTGTGTGCCAAATTCGTGACTCAAATATTCCCCTCCACGATCTGATCGTAAGAACTTTATTTTCCTGTCACGTTGATTCTCAACCTCACTCTTAAATTCCTTGAACTTTTCAAAGGTCTCAGACTTGTGTTTCATTAAGTAGACATACCCATATCTACTTAAGTCATCAGTGAGGGTGAGAACATAACGATAGCCACCGCGAGCCTCAACACTCATCGGACCACACACATCAGTATGTATGATTTCCAATAAGTTGGTTGCTCACTCCATTGTTCCGGAGAACGGAGTCTTGGTCATTTTGCCCATGAGGCATGGTTCGCATGTGTCAAATGATTCATAATCAAGAGACTCCAAAAGTCCATCTGCATGGAGTTTCTTCATGCGTTTGACACCAATGTGACCAAGGCGGCAGTGCCACAAGTATGTGGGACTATCATTATCAACCTTACATCTTTTGGCATTCACACTATGAATATGTGTAACATCACGTTCGAGATTCAATAAGAATAAACCATTGACCAGCGGGGCATGACCATACAACATATCTCTCATATAAATAGAACAACCATTATTCTCGGATTTAAATGAGTAGCCATCTCGCATTAAACGAGATCCAGATACAATGTTCATGCTTAAAGCTGGCACTAAATAACAATTATTGAGGTTTAAAACTAATCCCGTAGGCAGATGTAGAGGTAGCGTGCCGACGGCAATCACATCGACCTTGGAACCATTCCCGACGCGCATCGTCACCTCGTCCTTCGCCAGTCTCCGCTTATTCTGCAGCTCCTATTTTGAGTTACAAATATGAGCAACCGCACCGGTATCAAATACCCAGGAGCTACTACGAGCGCTGGTAAGGTACACATCAATAACATGTATATCACATATACCTTTGGTATTGCCGGCCTTCTTATCCGCTAAGTACTTGGGGCAGTTCCGCTTCCAGTGACCGTTTCCCTTGCAATAAAAGCACTCAGTCTCAGGCTTGGGTCCATTCTTTTGCTTCTTCCCGGCAGCTTGCTTACCGAGCGCGGCAACTCCCTTGCCGTCCTTCTTGAAGTTCTTTTTACCCTTGCCTTTCTTGAACTTAGTGGTTTTATTCACCATCAACACTTGATGTTCCTTTTTGATCTCCACCTCCGCTGATTTCATCATTGAATATACCTCAGGAATGGTTTTCTCCATCCCCTGCATATTGAAGTTCATCACAAAGCTCTTGTAGCTAGGTGGAAGCGACTGAAGGATTCTGTCAACGACCGCGTCATCCGGGAGATTAACTCCCAGCTGAGACAAGCGGTTGTGCAACCCAGACATCTTGAGTATGTGCTCGTTGACAGAACTATTCTCCTCCATCTTACAACTGTAGAACTTGTCAGAGACTTCATATCTCTCGACTCGGGCATGAGCTTGGAAAACCATTTTCAGCTCTTGGAACATCTCATATGCTCCGTGCTGCTCAAAACACTTTTGGAGCCCCGATTCTAAGCTGTAAAGCATGCCGCACTGATCCAGGGAGTAATCATCACTACGCGTCTGCCAGACGTTCATAACGTCTTGAGTTGCTGGGAAAATAGGTGCGTCACCTAGCGGTGCTTCAAGGACATATGCTTTCTTGGCAGCTATGAGGATGATCCTCAAGTTACGGACCCAGTTCGTGTAGTTGCTACCATCGTCTTTCAGCTTGGTTTTCTCTAGGAACGCGTTGAAGTTGAGGGCAACATTAGCGTGGGCCATTTGATCTACAAGACATATTGTAAAGTTTTAGACTAAGTTCATGATAATTAAGTTCATCTAATCAAATTATACAATGAACTCCCACTCAGATAGACATCCCTCTAGTTATCTAAGTGATACATGATCCGAATCGACTAGGCCGTGTCCGATCATCACGTGAGACGGACTAGTCATCAACGGTGAACATCTTCATGTTGATCGTATCTTCTATACGACTCATGCTCGACCTTTCGGTCTTCCGTGTTCCGAGGCCATGTCTGTACATGCTAGGCTCGTCAAGTCAACCTAAGTGTTTTGCTTGTGTAAATCTGGCTTACACCTGTTGTATTCGAACGTTAGAATCTATCACACCCGATCATCACGTGGTGCTTCGAAACAACGAACCTTCGCAACGGTGCATAGTTAGGGGGTACACTTTCTTGAAATTTTAGCGAGGGATCATCTTATTTATGCTACCGTCGTTCTAAGCAAATAAGATGTAAAAAACATGATAAACATCACATGCAATCAAAATAGTGACATGATATGGCCAATATCATTTTGCTCCTTTTGATCTCCATCTTCGGGGCGCCATGATCATCATCGTCACCGGCATGACACCATGATCTCCATCATCGTGTCTTCATGAAGTTGTCTCGCCAACTATTACTTCTACTACTATGGCTAACGGTTAGCAATAAAGTAAAGTAATTACATGGCGTTTTCATTGACACGCAGGTCATACAATAAATTAAGACAACTCCTATGGCTCCTGCCGGTTGTCATACTCATCGACATGCAAGTCGTGATTCCTATTACAAGAACATGATCAATCTCATACATCACATATATCATTCATCACATCCTTTTGGCCATATCACATCACACGGCATATGCTGCAAGAACAAGTTAGACGTCCTCTAATTGTTGTTGCAAATTTTTTTACGTGGCTGCTATAGGTTTCTAGCAAGAACGTTTCTTACCTACGCCAAAACCACAATGTGATATGCCAATTTCTATTTACCCTTCATAAGGACCCTTTTCATCGAATCCGATCCGACTAAAGTGGGAGAGACAGACACCCGCTAGCCACCTTATGCAAATAGTGCATGTCAGTCAGTGGAACCTGTCTCACGTAAGCGTACGTGTAAGGTCGGTCCGGGCCGCTTCATCCCACGATGCCGCCGAACCAAGATAAGACTAGTAACGGCAAGTAAATTGACAATATCGACGCCCACAACAACTTGTGTTCTACTCGTGCATAGAAACTACGCATAGACCTAGCTCATGATGCCACTGTTGGGGATCGTAGCAGAAATTCAAAAAAATTCTACGCATCACCAAGATCAATCTATGGAGAAACTAGCAATGAGAGAGAGGGAGTGCATCTTCATACCCTTGAAGATCATGATGCGGAAGCGTTACAAGAACGCGGATGAAGGAGTCGTACTCGCAGAGATTCAGATCGCGGTTGATTCCGATCTAAGCGCCGAACAACGGCGCCTCCGCGTTCAACACACGTGCAGCCCGGTGACGTCTCCCATGCCTTGATCCAGCAAGGAGAGAGGGAGAGGTTGGGGAAGGCAGCTCCAGCAGCAGCACGACGGCGTGGTGGTGTTGGAGCAGCGTGGTACTCCGGCAGGGCTTCGCCAAGCACTGCGGAAGGAGGAGGAGGTGTTGGAGAGGGGGAGGGCTGCGCCTTGGATGAGGGTGCTGCTGCCCTCCCACCCCCTCTCTATTTATAGGGTGAAGGGGAGAGGGGGCCGGCCCCCTTAGATCCCATCTAAGGGGGGGAGGCGGCCAAGGGGGGGGGGGGAACTTGCCCCCCAAGTTTGGTGGGAGGCGCCCCCACCCCTAGGGTTTCTAACCCTAGGCGCCTTGGGCCCCTTGGGGGGGGGGCGCACCAGCCTACCAGGGGCTGGTTCCCTCCCTTGCTCAGCCCACTTGGCCCACCGGGGTAGGTGGCCCCACCCGGTGGACCCCCGGACACCTTCCGGTGGTCCCGGTACAATACCGATAACCCCCGAAACCATTCCGGTGACTGAAACTGGACTTCCCATATATAATTCTTCACCTCCGCACCATTCCGGAACTCCTCATGACGTCCGGGATCTCATCCGGGACTCCGAACAACATTCGGTAACCATGTACAAACTTTCCCTATAACCCTAGCGTCATCGAACCTTAAGTGTGTAGACCCTACGGGTTCGGGAGGCATGTAGACATGACCGAGACATCTCTCCGGTCAATAACCAACAGCGGGATCTGGATACCCATGTTGGCTCCCACATGTTCCACGATGATCTCATCGGATGAACCACGATGTCGAGGATTCAATCAATCCCGTATACAATTCCCTTTGTCTACCGGTATGATACTTGCTCGAGATTCGATCGTCGGTATCCCTATACCTTGTTCAATCTCGTTACCGGCAAGTCTCTTTTACTCGTTCCGTAACACATCATCCCGTGATCAACTCCTTGGCCACATTGAGCTCATTATGATGATGTCCTATCGAGTGGGCCCAGAGATACCTCTCCGTCACACGGAGTGACAAATCCCAGTCTCGATTCGTGCCAACCCAACAGACACTTTCGGAGATACCCGTAGTGTGCCTTTATAGCCACCCAGTTACGTTGTGACGTTTGGCACACCCAAAGCAATCCTACGGTATCCGGGAGTTGCACAATCTCATGGTCTAAGGAAATGATACTTGACATTAGAAAAGCTTTAGCAGACGAACTACACGATCTTGTGCTATGCTTAGGATTGGGTCTTGTCCATCACATCATTCCCCTAATGATGTGATCCCGTTATCAATGACATCCAATGTCCATGGTCAGGAAACCATAACCATCTATTGATCAACGAGCTAGTCAACTAGAGGCTTACTAGGGACATTCTGTGATCTATGTATTCACACATGTATTACGGTTTCCGGTTAATACAATTGTAGCATGAACAATAGACAATTATCATGAACAAGGAAATATAATAATAACCATTTTATTATTGCCTCTAGGGCATATTTCCAACAAGTTCTATATGACTAATGTTGAGTCCATGGATTATACGCACTCTCACCCTTCCATCATTGCTAGCCTATTCGGTACCATGCATTGCCCTTTCTCACCTCGAGAGTTGGTGCAAACTTCGCCGGTGCATCCAAACCCTGTGATACGATATGCTCTATCAAAAATAAGCCTCCTTATATCTTCCTCAAAACAGCCACCATATCTACCTATCATGGCATTTCCATAGCCATTCCGAGATATATTGCCATGCAACTTCCATCATCATCATATACATGACTTGAGCATTCAATGTCACATTGCTTTGCATGATCGTAAGATAGCTAGCATGATATTTTCATGGCTTGTCCATTTTTTGATATCTTTGCTATGCTAGATCATTGCACATCCTGGTACACTGCCAGAGCCATTCATATAGAGTCATAATTTGTTCTAGATATCGAGTTGTAATATTGAGTTGTAAGTAAATAAAAGTGTGATGATCATCATTATTAGAGCATTGTCCCAGTGAGGAAAGGATGATGGAGACTATGATTCCCCCACAAGTCGGGATGAGACTCCGGACGAAAAAAAATAAAAAATAAAAAAAGAGGCCAAAAAAAAGAGAGGGCAAAAAAAAAAATGAGAGAAAAAGAGAGAAGGGGCAATGCTACTATCCTTTTACCACACTTGTGCTTCAGAGTAGCACCATGTTCTTCATATAGAGTCTCTTGAGTTATCACTTTCATATACTAGTGGGAATTTTTGTTATAGAACTTGGCTTGTATATTCCGATGATGGGCTTCCTCAAATGCCCGAGATCTTCATGAGCAAGCAAGTTGGATGCACACCCACTTAGTTTTCAGTTTGAGCTTTCATACACTTATAGCTCTTAGTGCATCCGTTGCATGGCAAACCCTACTCACTTGCATTGACATCAATTGATGGGCATCTCCATAGCCCATTGATTAGCCGCGTCGATGTGAGACTTTCTCTTTTTTGTCTTCTCCACACAACCTACACTATCATATTCTATTCCACCTATAGTGCTATATCCATGGCTCACGCTCATGTATTGCGTGAAAGTTGAAAAAGCTTGAGAACATTAAAAGTATGAAACAATTGCTTGGCTTGTCATCGGGGTTGTGCATGATGAAATACTTTGTGTGATGAAGATAGAGCATAGCTAGACTATATGATTTTGTAGGGATAACTTTCTTTGGCCATGTTATTTTGAGAAGACATGATTGCTTTATTAGTATACTTGAAGTATTATTGTCTTTATGTCAAATGATAGACTATTGCTTTGAATCACTCGTGTCTTAATATTCATGTCATGATTAGATTATATGATCAAGATTATGCTAGGTAGCATTCCACATCAAAAATTATCTTTTTTATCGTTTACCTACTCGAGGACGAGCAGGAATTAAGCTTGGGGATGCTGATACGTCTCCGTAGTATTTATAATTTTTTATTGTTCCATGCCAATATTCTACAACTTTTACATACTTTTGGCAACTTTTTATACTATTTTCTTGGACTAACATATTGATCCAGTGCCCAGTGCCAGTTACTATTTGTTGTATGTTTTTTGTTTCGCAGAAAATCCATATCAAACGGAGTCCAAACGCGATAAAAACTTACGTAGATTTTTTTGGAATATATGTGAATTTTCTGAATTGGAATCAACGCGAGACGATGCCCGAGGGGGCCACAAGGCAGGGGGCGTGCCCCAGGGGGTAGGGCGCGCCCTGGACCGTTGTGGTCACCCCATAAGGCGGTTGGTGCCCTTATTTCGCTGCAGGAAAGCTAATATCTGGATAAAAATTGTGTTAAAATTTCAGCCCAATCGGAGTTACGGATCTCCGGGAATTTAAGAAACGGTGAAAGGCCAGAATCAGGGATTGCAGAAACAGAAGGAAACAGAGAGAGAGAGAGAGAGAGATCCAATCTTGGAGGGGCTCTCGCCCCTCCGCTGCCATGGAGACCATGGACCATAGGGGAAACCCTTCTCCCATCCAGGGGGAAGGTCAAGGAAGAAGAAGAAGGAGGGGGTCTCTCTCCCCCTCTCTCCCGGTGGCGCCGAAACACCGTCGGGGCCATCATCGTGACAGCGATCTACACCAAAAACTTCGCCGCCGTCATCACCAACTCTCTCCCCATCTATGCAGCGGTGTAACACCAATTCTCCCCGCTGTAATCTCTACTTAAACATGGTGCTCAGTGCTATATATTATTTCCCAATGATGTATGGCTATCCTATGATGTTTGAGTAGATCCGTTTTGTCCTATGGGTTGATTGATGATCGTGATTGGTTTGAGTTGCATGTTTTATTATTGGTGCTGTCCTATGGTGCTCTCTGTGTCACGCAAGCGTGAGGGATCCCCGCTGTAGGGTTTGCAATATGTTCATGATTTTCCTATGGTGGGTGGCGTGAGTGACAGAAGCACATACCCGAGTAAGTAGGTTGTTTGCGTATGGGAGTAAAGAGGACTTGATACCTTATAATGCTATGGTTGGGTTTTACCTTAATGATCTTTAGTAGTTACGGATGTTTGCTAGAGTTCCAATCATAAGTGCATATGATCCAAGAAGAGAAAGTATGTTAGCTTATGCCTCTCCCTCATATAAAATTGCAATAGTGATTACCGGTCTAGTTATCAATTTCCTAGGGACAAATAACCTTCTTGTGACAAAAAGCTCTCTACTAAAATTAACTTAGTTATTTCTTTATCTAAACAGCCCTAGTTTTTATTTACATGCTCTTTATTATCTTGCAAACCTATCCTATCACACCTACAAAGTACTTCTAGTTTCATACTTGTTCTAGGTAAAGCGAACTTTAAGCGTGCGTAGAGTTGTATCGGTGGTCGATAGAACTTGAGGGCATATTTGTTCTACCTTTAGCTCTTCGTTGTGTTCGACACTCTTATTTATCGAGAAAGGCTACAACTGATCCCCTATACTTGTGGGTTATCAGCAAGTGACCGTGAAGGGATTGACAACCCCTTTATCGCGTTGGGTGCAAGTGTTTGATTGTTTGTGTAGGTGCATAGATTGGAGACTTGCTTGTACCTCCTATACTGGATTGATACCTTGGTTCTCAAAACCGAGGGAAATACTTATCTCTACTTTGCTGCATCACCCTTTCCTCTTCAAGGGAAAAACCAACGCAATCTCAAGAAGTAGCACCACCTCCTGTTCTTCATCGGGAGGCCAGATCTGGAGCCCGTTCGGGGCTCCGGAGAGGGGAATCTTCGGTTTTCGTCATCACCAACCCTCCTTCATCACCAATTTCATGATACTCCCCATCGGTTGTGAGTAATTCCTTCGTAGGCTCGCTGGTCGGTAAGGAGTTGGATGAGATTCATCATGTAATCAAGTTAGTTTTGTTAGGGCTTGATCCCTAGTATCCACTATGTTTTGAGATTGATGTTGTTATGACTTTGGCATGCTTAATGCTTGTCACTTTGGGCCCGGGTGCCATGATTTTCATATATGAACCATTTATGTTTTCACCATTATATCTATGTTCTAGATCCGATCTTGCAAGTCATATTCACCTATTATGTGTTATGATCCGTAAACCCTAGTGTGACAGTAATTGCGATACTTTCCGGTGATGACCGTAGTTTGAGGAGTTCATGTATTCACTATGTGTTAATGCTTTGTTCCGGTTCTCTTTTAAAAGGAGGCCTTAATATCCCTTAGGTTCCTTATGGACCCTTCTGCCACGGGAGGGTAGGACAAAAGATGTCATACAAGTTCTTTCCATAAGCACGTATGACTATTTACGGAATACATGCCTACATTATATTTATGAACTGGAGCTAGTTTTGTATCGCCCTAGGTTATGACTGTTATACGATGAATATCATCCAACGAATTCACCGATCTAATGCCTACGAATTTCCTACATATTGTTCTTGCTAAGTTACTACTGCTACTGTTACTATTGCACTTGCTACAAAATCATTGCTATCACTGTTACTGTTACTATTGCTGTTACCACTACTATCAAAACTATTATACTACTGTGCTACTGATCACTTTGCTGCAGATATTTAATCTCCAGGTGTGGTTGAATTGACAACTCAACTGATAATACTTACAAATATTCTTTGGCTCCCCTTGTGTCGAATCTATAAATATGGGTTGAATACTCTACCCTCGAAAACTGTTGCGATCCCCTATACTTGTGGGTTATCAATAATATGTATTTATTGAAAAACAGGAGCAAAAACAAAAAACACAAAAATAAAAATTGGGTTGCCTCCCAACAAGCGTTATTGTTTAACGCCCCTAGCTAGGCATAAAACATAGATCTAGGTATTATCTGTTGGGAAACGTTGCATGGAAAACAAAAAACATCTACCCACACGCAAGATCTATCCATGGAGATGTATAGCTACGAGAGGGGAGAGCATCTTCATACCCTTGAAGATCGCTAAGCGGAAGCATTTATAAACGCGGTTGATGTAGTCGTACACCTTCACGATCCGTCCCGATCAAGTACCGAACGTACGGCACCTCCGCGTTCAGCACACATTCAGCTCGATGACGTCCTCGCCTTCTCAATCCAGCAAGAGGGGCGAAGTAGTAGATGAGTTCCGGCAGCACGATGGCGTGGTGACAGTTGGTGATGAAGAACAACCTCCGCAGGGCTTCGCTAAGCACTACAGAAACTAGACGGAGGAAAAACTAGAGGGGACGGGGTTGCCGGCACACGGCTTGGTGAATCCTGATGTGTCTTGGGTGCTAGCCCTGTCCCTCTATTTATATGTTGAGCCTTGGGGTCGAAACTTGGAGTAAAAGCCTCCTCAAAGTCGGTTTTGCTCGCAAGGAAGAGTCCTTCTCGGATTTCCAGGACCAGACACCATAGTCCTTGGCGTCTGGCCCAGACGCCATGGGCCTCGGCGTCTGGCCCAGGGCCAGACGCCAGGGTCTCCGGCGTTTGGCACCCTGGCCTCCGCAAAACTCCTTTTGCACCGACCTAAAGCCTCGTGGGCTTTACCCCTTGGCCGAACCATATCATCCTATATATCAATCTTTACCTCCAGACCATTCTGGAGCTCCTCGTCATGTCTGTGATCTCATCCGGGACTCCGAACAACATTCGGTCACCAACATACATAACTCATATAGTACTATATCGTCAACGAACGTTAAGCGTGCGGACCCTACGGGTTCGAGAACTATGTAGACATGACCGAGACACCTCTCCGGTCAATAACCAATAGCGGAACCTGGATGCCCATATTGGCTCCTACATATTCTACGAAGATCTTTTATCGATCGGACCTTTATGATAACATACGTAATTCCCTTTGTCTATCGGTAGTTACTTGCCCGAGATTCGATCGTCGGTATCTTCATACCTAGTTCAATCTCGTTACCGGCAAGTCTCTTTACTCGTTCCATAATACATCACCTCGTGAGTAACTCCTTAGTCGTTTGCTTGCAAGCTTATGGTGTGTATTACCGAGAGGGCCCAGAGATACCTCTCCGATACTCGGAGTGACAAATTCTAATCTCGATCTATGCCAACCCAACAAACACCTTCGGAGATACCTGTAGAGCATCTTTATAATCACCGAGTTACGTTGTGACGTTTGATAGCACACAAGGCATTCCTCCGGTATCCGGGAGTTGCATAATCTCATAGTCGAAGGAATAAGTATTTGACATGAAGAAAGCAATAGCAACAAAACTGAACGATCATTATGCTAAGCTAACAGATGGGTCTTGTCCATCACATCATTCTCCTATTGATATGATCCCATTATCAAATGACAACTCATGTCCATGGTTAGGAAACCTTAACCATCTTTGATCAACGAGCTAGTCAAGTAGAGGCTCACTAGGGACACGGTGTTTGTTTATGTATTCACACATGTATTTAAGTTTCCGATCAATACAATTCTAGCATGAATAATAAACCTTTATCATGAATAAGGAAATATAAAATAACAACTTTATTATTGCCTCTAGGGCATATTTCCTTCAGTCTCCCACTTGCACTAGAGTCAATAATCTAGATTACATAGTAATGAATCTAACACCCATGGAGACTTGGTGCTGATCATGTTTTGCTCGTGGAAGAGGCTTAGTCAACGGGTCTGCTACATTCAGATCCGTATGTATTTTGCAAATTTCTATGTCTCCCTCCTTGACTTGTTCACGGATGGAGTTGAAGCATCTCTTGATGTATTTGGTTCTTTTGTGAAATCTGGATTCCTTCGCCAAGGCAATTGCTCCAGTATTGTCACAAAAGATTTTCATTGGACCCGATGCACTAGGTATTACGCCTAGATCGAATATGAACTCCTTCATCCAGACTCCTTCATTTGCTGCTTTCGAAGCAGCTATGTACTCCGCTTCACACGTAGATCCCGCCATGATGCTCTGCTTGGAACTGCACCAACTGACAGCTCCACCATTCAATATAAATACATATCCGGTTTGTGACTTAGAATCATCCGGATCAGTGTCAAAACTAGTATCGACGTAACCATTTACGACGAGATCTTTGTCATCTCCATAAACGAGAAACATATCCTTGGTCCTTTTCAGGTACTTCAGGATATTCTTGACCGCTGTCCAGTGATCCACTCCTGGATTACTTTGGTACTTCCCTGCCAGACTTATGGCAAGGCACACATCAGGTCTGGTACACAGCATAGCATACATGATAGAACCTATGGCTGAGGCATAGGGAATGACTTTCATTTTCTCTCTATCTTCTGTAGTGGTCGGGCTTTGAGTCTGACTCAACTTCGCACCTTGCGACACAGGCAAGAACCCTTTCTTTGACTGATCCATTTTGAACTTCTTCAAAACTTTGTCAAGGTATGTGCTTTGTGAAAGTTCTATTAAGCGTCTTGATCTATCTCTATAGATCTTGATGCCCAATATATAAGCAGCTTCACCGAGGTCTTTCATTGAAAAACTCTTATTCAAGTATCCTTTTATGCTATCCAGAAATTCTACATCATTTCCAATCAACAATATGTCATCTACATATAATATTAGAAATGCTACAGAGCTCCCACTCACTTTCTTGTAAATACAGGCTTCACCGAAAGTCTGTATAAAACCATATGCTTTGATCACCTCATCAAAGCGTATATTCCAACTCCGAGATGCTTGAACCAGTCCATAGATGGATCGCTGGAGCTTGCACACTTTGTTAGCACCTTTAGGATCGACAAAACCTTCTGGTTGCATCATATACAACTCTTCTTTAAGAAATCCATTAAGGAATGCAGTTTTGACGTCCATTTGCCAGATTTCATAATCATAAAATGCGGCAATTGCTAACATGATTCGGAAAGACTTAAGCATCGCTACGGGTGAGAAAGTCTCATCGTAGTCAACCCCTTGAACTTGTCGAAAACCTTTTGCGACAAGTCGAGCTTTGTAGACAGTGACATTACCATCAGCGTCAGTCTTCTTCTTGAAGATCCATTTATTCTCTATGGCTTGCCGATCATCGGGCATGTCCACCAAAGTCCATACTTTGTTCTCATACATGGATCCTATCTCAGATTTCATGGCCTCAAGCCATCTGTCGGAATTTGGGCTCATCATTGCTTCTTCATAGTTCGTAGGTTCGTCATGGTCTAGTAACATGACTTCCAGGACAGGATTACCGCACCACTCTGGTGCGGAACGTGCTCTGTTCGACCTACGAGATCCAGTAGTAACTTGATCCGAAGTTTCATGATCATCATCATTAGCTTCCTCTCTAGTTGGTGTAGGCATCACGGGAATGGATTTCTCTGATGTGCTACTTTCCAAATTGAGAGAAGGTACAATTGCCTCATCAAGTTCTACTTTCCTCCCACTCACTTCTTTCAAGAGAAACTCCTTCTCTAGAAATGTTCCATTCTTGGCAACAAAAATCTTGCTTTCGGATCTGTGGTAGAAGGTGTACCCAATTGTTTCCTTAGGGTACCCTATGAAGACGCACTTCTCCGATTTGGGTTCGAGCTTATCAGGCTGAAGCCTTTTGACTTAAGTGTCGCAACCCCAAACTTTAAGAAACGACAGCTTAGGTTTCTTGCCAAACCACAGTTCATACGGTGTCGTCTCAACAGATTTAGACAGTGCCCTATTTAACGTGAATGCAGCTGTCTCTAATGCATAACCCCAAAACGATAGTGGTAAATCGGTAAGAGACATCATAGATCGCACCATATCTAATAAAGTATGGTTATGATGTTCGAACACACCATTACGCTGTGGTGTTCCAGGTGGCGTGAGTTGTGAAACTATTCCACATTGTTTTAAATGAAGGCCAAACTCGTAACTCAAATATTCGCCTCCACAATCAGATCATAGAAACTTTATTTTCTTATTACGATGATTCTCCACTTCACTCTGAAATTCTTTGAACTTTTCAAATGTTTCAGACTCGTGTTTCATTAAGTAGATATACCCATATCTGCTTAAATCATCTGTGAAGGTCAGAAAATAACGATACCCGCCGCGTGCCTCAACACTCATTGGATCGCATACATCGGTATGTGTTATTTCCAATAAGTCATTGGCTCGCTCCATTGTTCCGGAGAACGGAGTTTTAGTCATCTTGCCCATGAGGCATGGTTCGCAAGTATCAAATGATTCATAATCAAGTGATTCCAAAAGTCCATCTGCATGGAGTTTCTTCATGCACTTTACACCAATATGACCTAAACGGCAGTGCCACAAATATGTTGCACTATCATTATCAACTTTGCATCTTTTGGCATCAATATTATGAATATGTGTATCACTACAATCGAGATTCAACAAAAATAGTCCACTCTTCAAGGGTGTAAAAGATATTACTCATATAAATAGAACAACCATTATTCTCTGATAGAAATGAATAACCGTCTCGCACTAAACAAGATCCAGATATAATGTTCATGCTCAACGCTGGCACCAAATAACAATTATTCAGGTCTAAAACTAACCCCGAAGGTAGATGTAGAGGTAGCATGCCGACGGCGATCACATCGACCTTGGAACCATTCCAGACGTGCATCGTCACCTCGTCCTTAGCCAATCTTCATTTAATCCGTAGCTCCTGTTTCGAGTTACAAATATGAGCAACCGAACCAGTATCAAATACCCAGGCGCTACTACGAGCATTAGTAAGGTATACATCAATAACATGTATATCAAATATACCTTTGTTCACTTTGCCATCCTTCTTATCCGCCAAATACTTGGGGCAGTTCCGCTTCCACTGACCAGTCCCTTTGCAGTAGAAGCACTCAGTTTCAGGCTTGGGTCCAGCTTTGGGCTTCTTCCCGGGAGTGGCAACTTGCTTGACATTTTCTTGAAGTTCCCCTTCTTTCCCTTGCCCTTTTTCTTGAAACTAGTGGTCTTGTTAACCATCAACACTTGATGCTCCTTCTTGATTTCTACCTCCGCAGCTTTGAGCATTGCGAAGAGGTCGAGAATTGTCTTGTCCATCCCTTGCATATTATAGTTCATCACGAAGCCTTTGTAGCTTGGTGGCAGTGATTGAAGAACTCTGTCAATAACACTATCATCTGGAAGATTAACTCCCAGCTGAGTCAAGTGATTATGATACCCAGACATTCTGAGTATGTGTTCACTGACAGAACTATTCTCCTCCATCTTGCAGCTATAGAACTTGTTGCAGACTTCATATCTCTCAACCCGGGCATTTGCTTGAAATATTAACTTCAACTCCTGGAACATCTCATATGCTCCATGAAGTTCAAAACGTCTTTGAAGTCCCGGTTCTAAGCCGTAAAGCATGGCACACTGAACTATCGAGTAGTCATCAACACACGACTGCCAGGCGTTCACAACGTCCACAGTCGCTGGCGGGGGTGGCACACCTAGCGGTGCATCAAGGACATAATTTTTTCTCTGCATCAATGAGGATAATCCTCAAGTTACGGACCCAGTCCGTGTAGTTGCTACCATCATCTTTCAACTTAGCTTTCTCTAGGAACGCATTAAAATCTAGGGGAACGGTAGCACGGGCCATTGATCTACAACATAGATATGCAAATACTATCAGGACTAAGTTCATGATAAATTAAGTTCAATTAATCAAATTACTTAAGAACTCCCACTTAAATAGACATCCCTCAAGTCATCTAAGTGATACGTGATCCAAATCAACTAACCCATGTCCGATCATCACGTGAGATGGAGTAGCCATCAATGGTGAACATCTCTATGTTGATCATATCTACTATATGATTCACGTTCGACCTTTTGGTCTCCAGTGTTCCGAGGCCATGTCTGTACATGCTAGGCTCGTCAAGTTTTACCCAAGTATTCCGCATGTGCAAAACTGTCTTGCACCCGTTGTATGTGAACGTAGAGTCTATCACACCCGATCATCACGTGGTGTCTCAACACGATGAACTGTAGCAATGGTGCATACTCAGGGAGAACACTTTTACCTCGAAATTTAGTGAAGGGATCATCTTATAATGCTACCGCCGTACTAAGCAAAATAAGATGCATAAAAGATAAACATCACATGCAATCAAAATATGTGACATGATATGGCCATCATTATCTCGTGCTTTTAATCTCCATCTCCAAAGCATCGTCATGATCTCCATCGTCACCGGCTCGACACCTTGATCTCCATCGTTGCGTCGTGGTTGTCTCGCCAACTATTGCTTCTACAACTATCGCTAACGGGTAGTGATAAAGTAAAGCAATTACATGGCATTTGCATTTCATACAATAAAGAGACAACCATAAGGCTCCTGCCGGTTGCTGATAACTTACAAAACATGATCATCTCATACAATAACGTTTACCACATCATGTCTTAACCATATCACATCACAACATGCCCTGCAAAAACAAGTTAGACGTCCTCTACTTTGTTGTTGCAAGTTTTACGTGGCTGCTACGGGCTTCTAGCAAGAACCATTCTTACCTACGCATAAAACCACAACGGTGTTTCATCAAGTTTATTGTTTTAACCTTCTTCAAGGACCGGCCGCAGTCAAATTTGATTCAACTAAAGTAGGAGAAACAGACACCCGCCAGCCACCTTTATGCAAAACTAGTTGCATGTCTATCGGTGGAAACGGTCTCATGTGCGTGGATATGTAAGGTTGGTCCGGGCTGCTTCATCCCACAATACCGCCGAATCAAAATAAGACGTTGGTGGTAAGCAGTATGACTTTCACCGCCCACAACTCTTTGTGTTCTACTCGTGCATATCATCTACGCATAGACCTGGCTCATGATGCCACTGTTGGGAAACGTTGCATGGAAAACAAAAAAAATTTCTATGCACACCTAAGATCTATCCATGGAGATGTATAGCTACGAGAAGGGAGAGCATCTTCATACCCTTGAAGATCGCTAAGCGGAAGCGTTTATCAACGCGGTTGATGTAGTCGTACACCTTCACGGTCCGTCCCGATCAAGTACCGAACGTACGGCACCTCCGCGTTCAGCACACATTCAACTCGATGACGTCCTCGTCTTCTCGATCCAGCAAGAGGGGCGAAGTAGTAGATGAGTTCCGGCAACACGACGGTGTGGTGACGGTTGGTGATGAAGAATAATCTCCGCAGGGCTTCGCTAAGCACTACAGAAACTAGACGGAGGATAAACTAGAGGGGACGGGGTTGCCGGCACACGACTTGGTGAATCTTGATGTGTCTTGGGTGCTAGCCCTGCCCCTCTATTTATATGTTGAGCCTTGGGGTCGAAACTTGAAGTAAAAGCCTCCTCAAAGTCGGTTTTGCCCGCAAGGAAGAGTCCTTCTCGGACTTCCAGGACCAGACGCCACAGTCCTTGGCGTCTGGCCCAGACGCCATGGGCCTCGACGTCTGGCCCAGGGCCAGACGCCAGGGTCTCCGGCGTTTGGCCCCCTGGCCTCCGCAAAACTCCTTTTGCACCGACCTAAAGCCCCGTGGGCTTTACCCCTTGGCCAAACCATATCATCCTATATATCAATCTTTACCTCCGGACCATTCCGGATCTCCTCGTCATGTCCGTGATCTCATCCGGGACTCCGAACAACATTCGGTCACGAACGTTAAGCGTGCGGACCCTACGGGTTTGAGAACTATGTAGACATGACCGAGACACCTCTCCGGTCAATAACCAATAGCGGAACCTGGATGCCCATATTGGCTCCTAC
Organism: Thinopyrum elongatum; assembly: GCA_011799875.1. NCBI lineage: Eukaryota > Viridiplantae > Streptophyta > Magnoliopsida > Poales > Poaceae > Thinopyrum > Thinopyrum elongatum. The sequence goes on along the minus strand of CM022301.1, from coordinate 508,018,461 downwards.
ATATTCTACGAAGATCTTTTATCGATCGGACCTTTATGACAACATAAGTAATTCCCTTTGTCTATCGGTATGTTACTTGCCCGAGATTCGATCGTCGGTATCTTCATACCTGGTTCAATCTCGTTACCGGCAAGTCTCTTTAGTCGTTCCATAATACATCACCTCGTGACTAACTCCTTAGTCGTTTGCTTGCAAACTTATGGTGTGTATTACCGAGAGATCCCAGAGATACCTCTCCGATACTCGGCGTGACAAATTCTAATCTCGATCTATGCCAACCCAACAAACACCTTCGGAGATACCTGTAGAGCATCTTTATAATCACCCAGTTACGTTGTGACATTTGATAGCACACAAGGCATTCCTCCTGTATCCGGGAGTTGCATAATCTCATAGTCGAAGGAATAAGTATTTGACATGAAGAAAGCAATAGCAACAAAACTGAACGATCATTATGCTAAGCTAATGGATGGGTCTTGTCCATCACATCATTCTCCTATTGATATGATCCCATTATGAAATGACAACTCATGTCCATGGTTAGGAAACCTTAACCATCTTTGATCAACGAGCTAGTCAAGTAGAGGCTCACTAGGGACACGGTGTTTGTTTATGTATTCACACATGTATTAAGTTTCCGATCAATACAATTCTAGCATGAATAATAAACCTTTATCATGAATAAGGAAATATAAAATAACAACTTTATTATTACCTCTAGGGCATATTTCCTTCAGTCTCCCACTTGCACTAGAGTCAATAATCTAGATTACATAGTAATGAATCTAACACCCATGGAGACTTGGTGCTGATCATGTTTTGCTCGTGGAAGAGGCTTAGTCAACGGGTCTGCTACATTCAGATCCGTATGTATTTTGCAAATTTCTATGTCTCCCTCCTTGACTTGTTCACGGATGGAGTTGAAGCATCTCTTGATGTATTTGGTTCTTTTGTGAAATCTGGATTCCTTCGCCAAGGCAATTGCTCCAGTATTGTCACAAAAGATTTTCATTGGACCCGATGCACTAGGTATTACGCCTAGATCGAATATGAACTCCTTCATCCAGACTCCTTCATTTGCTGCTTTCGAAGCAGCTATGTACTCCGCTTCACACGTAGATCCCGCCACGATGCTCTGCTTGGAACTGCACCAACTGACAGCTCCACCATTCAATATAAATACATATCCGGTTTATGACTTAGAATCATCCGGATCAGTGTCAAAACTAGTATCAACGTAACCATTTACGACGAGATCTTTGTCACCTCCATAAACGAGAAACATATCCTTGGTCCTTTTCAGGTACTTCAGGATATTCTTGACCGCTGTCCAGTGATCCACTCCTGGATTACTTTGGTACCTCCCTGCCAGACTTATGGCAAGGCACACATCAGGTCTGGTACACAGCATAGCATACATGATAGAACCTATGGCTGAGGCATAGGGAATGACTTTCATTTTCTCTCTATCTTCTGTAGTGGTCGGGCTTTGAGTCTGACTCAACTTTGCACCTTGCAACACAGGCAAGAACCCTTTCTTTGACTGATCCATTTTGAACTTCTTCAAAACTTTGTCAAGGTATGTGCTTTGTGAAAGTTCTATTAAGCGTCTTGATCTATCTCTATAGATCTTGATGCCCAATATATAAGCAGCTTCACCGAGGTCTTTCATTGAAAAACTCTTATTCAAGTATCCTTTTATGCTATCCAGAAATTCTACATCATTTCCAATCAACAATATGTCATCTACATATAATATTAGAAATGCTACAGAGCTCCCACTCACTTTCTTGTAAATACAGGCTTCACCGAAAGTCTGTATAAAACCATATGCTTTGATCACCTCATCAAAGCGTATATTCCAACTCCGAGATGCTTGAACCAGTCCATAGATGGATCGCTGGAGCTTGCCCACTTTGTTAGCACCTTTAGGATCGACAAAACCTTCTGGTTGCAGCATATACAACTCTTCTTTAAGAAATCCATTAAGGAATGCAGTTTTGACGTCCATTTGCCAGATTTCATAATCATAAAATGCGGCAATTGCTAACATGATTCGGAAAGACTTAAGCATCGCTACGGGTGAGAAAGTCTCATCGTAGTCAACCCCTTGAACTTGTCGAAAACCTTTTGCGACAAATCGAGCTTTGTAGACAGTGACATTACCATCAGCGTCAGTCTTCTTCTTGAAGATCCATTTATTCTCTATGGCTTGCCGATCATCGGGCATGTCCACCAAAGTCCATACTTTGCTCTCATACATGGATCCTATCTCAGATTTCATGGCCTCAAGTCATCTGTCGGAATTTGGGCTCATCATTGCTTCTTCATAGTTCGTAGGTTCGTCATGGTCTAGTAACATGACTTCCAGGACAGGATTACCGTACCACTCTGGTGCGGAACGTGCTCTGTTCGACCTACGAGGTCCAGTAGTAACTTGATCTGAAGTTTCATGATCATCATCATTAGCTTCCTCTCTAGTTGGTGTAGGCATCACGGGAATGGATTTCTCTGATGTGCTACTTTCCAAATTGAGAGAAGGTACAATTGCCTCATCAAGTTCTACTTTCCTCCCACTCACTTCTTTCAAGAGAAACTCCTTCTCTAGAAATGTTCCATTCTTGGCAACAAAAATCTTGCTTTCGGATCTGTGGTAGAAGGTGTACCCAATTGTTTCCTTAGGGTATCCTATGAAGACGCACTTCTCCGATTTGGGTTCGAGCTTATCAGGCTGAAGCCTTTTGACTTAAGTGTCGCAACCCCAAACTTTAAGAAACGACAGCTTAGGTTTCTTGCCAAACCACAGTTCATACGGTGTCGTCTCAACAGATTTAGACAGTGCCCTATTTAACGTGAATGCAGCTGTCTCTAATGCATAACCCCAAAACGATAGTGGTAAATCGGTAAGAGACATCATAGATCGCACCATATCTAATAAAGTATGGTTATGATGTTCGAACACACCATTACGCTGTGGTGTTCCAGGTGGCGTGAGTTGTGAAACTATTCCACATTGTTTTAAATGAAGGCCAAACTCGTAACTCAAATATTCGCCTCCACAATCAGATCATAGAAACTTTATTTTCTTATTACGATGATTCTCCACTTCACTCTGAAATTCTTTGAACTTTTCAAATGTTTCAGACTCGTGTTTCATTAAGTAGATATACCCATATCTGCTTAAATCATCTGTGAAGGTCAGAAAATAACGATACCCGCCGCGTGCCTCAACACTCATTGGATCGCATACATCGGTATGTATTATTTCCAATAAGTCATTGGCTCGCTCCATTGTTCTGGAGAACGGAGTTTTAGTCATCTTGCCCATGAGGCATGGTTCGCAAGTATCAAATGATTCATAATCAAGTGATTCCAAAAGTCCATCTGCATGGAGTTTCTTCATGCGCTTTACACCAATATGACCTAAACGGCAGTGCCACAAATATGTTGCACTATCATTATCAACTTTGCATCTTTTGGCATCAATATTATGAATATGTGTATCACTACAATCGAGATTCAACAAAAATAGTCCACTCTTCAAGGGTGTAAAAGATATTACTCATATAAATAGAACAACCATTATTCTCTGATAGAAATGAATAACCGTCTCGCACTAAACAAGATCCAGATATAATGTTCATGCTCAACGCTGGCACCAAATAACAATTATTCAGGTCTAAAACTAACCCCGAAGGTAGATGTAGAGGTAGCATGCCGACGGCGATCACATCGACCTTGGAACCATTCCAGACGTGCATCGTCACCTTGTCCTTAGCCAATCTTCATTTAATCCGTAGCTCCTGTTTCGAGTTACAAATATGAGCAACCGAACCAGTATCAAATACCCAGGCGCTACTACGAGCATTAGTAAGGTATACATCAATAACATGTATATCAAATATACCTTTGTTCACTTTGCCATCCTTCTTATCCGCCAAATACTTGGGGCAGTTCCGCTTCCACTGACCAGTCCCTTTGCAGTAGAAGCACTCAGTTTCAGTCTTGGGTCCAGCTTTGGGCTTCTTCCCGGGAGTGGCAACTTGCTTGACATTTTCTTGAAGTTCCCCTTCTTTCCCTTGCCCTTTTTCGTGAAACTAGTGGTCTTGTTAACCATCAACACTTGATGCTCCTTCTTGATTTCTACCTCCGCAGCTTTGAGCATTGCGAAGAGGTCGGGAATTGTCTTGTCCATCCCTTGCATATTATAGTTCATCACGAAGCCTTTGTAGCTTGGTGGCAGTGATTGAAGAACTCTGTCAATAACACTATCATCTGGAAGATTAACTCCCAGCTGAGTCAAGTGATTATGATACCCAGACATTCTGAGTATGTGTTCACTGACAGAACTATTCTCCTCCATCTTGCAGCTATAGAACTTGTTGCAGACTTCATATCTCTCAACCCGGGCATTTGCTTGAAATATTAACTTCAACTCCTGGAACATCTCATATGCTCCATGACGTTCAAAACGTCTTTGAAGTCCCGGTTCTAAGCCGTAAAGCATGGCACACTGAACTATCGAGTAGTCATCAACACACGACTGCCAGGCGTTCACAACGTCCACAGTCGCTGGCGGGGGTGGCACACCTAGCGGTGCATCAAGGACATAATTTTTCTGTGCATCAATGAGGATAATCCTCAAGTTACGGACCCAGTCCGTGTAGTTGCTACCATCATCTTTCAACTTAGCTTTCTCTAAGAACGCATTAAAATCCAGGGGAACGGTAGCACGGGCCATTGATCTACAACATAGATATGCAAATACTATCAGGACTAAGTTCATGATAAATTAAGTTCAATTAATCAAATTACTTCAGAACTCCCACTTAAATAGACATCCCTCAAGTCATCTAAGTGATACCTGATCCAAATCAACTAACCCATGTCCGATCATCACGTGAGATGGAGTAGCCATCAATGGTGAACATCTCTATGTTGATCATATCTACTATATGATTCATGTTCGACCTTTTGGTCTCCAGTGTTCCGAGGCCATGTCTGTACATGCTAGGCTCGTCAAGTTTTACCCAAGTATTCCGCATGTGCAAAACTGTCTTGCACCCGTTGTATGTGAACGTAGAGTCTATCACACCCGATCATCACGTGGTGTCTCAACACGATGAACTGTAGCAATGGTGCATACTCAGGGAGAACACTTTTACCTCGAAATTTAGTGAAGGGATCATCTTATAATGCTACCGCCGTACTAAGCAAAATAAGATGCATAAAAGATAAACATCACATGCAATCAAAATATGTGACATGATATGGCCATCATTATCTCGTGCTTTTAATCTCCATCTCCAAAGCATCGTCATGATCTCCATCGTCACCGGCTCGACACCTTGATCTCCATCGTTGCGTCGTGGTTGTCTCGCCAACTATTGCTTCTACAACTATCGCTAACGGGTAGTGATAAAGTAAAGCAATTACATGGCATTTGCATTTCATACAATAAAGAGACAACCATAAGGCTCCTGCCGGTTGCCGATAACTTACAAAACATGATCATCTCATACAATAACGTTTATCACATCATGTCTTGACCATATCACATCACAACATGCCCTGCAAAAACAAGTTAGACGTCCTCTACTTTGTTGTTGCAAGTTTTACGTGGCTGCTACGGGCTTCTAGCAAGAACCATTCTTACCGACGCATAAAACCACAACGGTGTTTCATCAAGTTTGTTGTTTTAACCTTCTTTAAGGACCGGCCGCAGTCAAATTCGATTCAACTAAAGTAGGAGAAACAGACACCCGCCAGCCACCTTTATGCAAAACTAGTTGCATGTCTATCGGTGGAAACGGTCTCATGTGCGTGGATATGTAAGGTTCGTCCGGGCTGCTTCATCCCACAATACCGCCGAATCAAAATAAGACGTTGGCGGTAAGCAGTATGACTTTCACCGCCCACAACTCTTTATGTTCTACTCGTGCATATCATCTACGCATAGACCTGGCTCATGATGCCACTGTTGGGAAACATTGCATGGAAAACAAAAAAAAATTCTATGCACACGCAAGATCTATCCATGGAGATGTATAGCTATGAGAGGGGAGAGCATCTTCATACCCTTGAAGATCGCTAAGCGGAAGCGTTTATCAACGCGGTTGATGTATTCGTACACCTTCACGGTCCGTCCCGATCAAGTACCGAACGTACGGCACCTCCGTGTTCAGCATACATTCAGCTCGATGACGTCCTCGTCTTCTCGATCCAGCAAGAGGGGCGAAGTAGTAGATGAGTTCCGGCAACACGACGGTGTGGTGACGGTTGGTGATGAAGAATAATCTCCGCAGGGCTTCGCTAAGCACTACAGAAACTAGACGGAGGATAAACTAGAGGGGACGGGGTTGCCGGCACACGACTTGGTGAATCTTGATGTGTCTTGGGTGCTAGCCCTGCCCCTCTATTTATATGTTGAGCCTTGGGGTCGAAACTTGGAGTAAAAGCCTCCTCAAAGTTGGTTTTGCCCACAAGGAAGAGTCCTTCTCGGACTTCCAGGACCAGACGCCACAGTCCTTGGCGTCTGGCCCAGACGCCATGGGCCTCGGCGTCCGGCCCAGGGCCAGACGCCAGGGTCTGCGGCGTTTGGCCCCCTGGCCTCCGCAAAACTCCTTTTGCACCGACCTAAAGCCCCGTGGGCTTTACCCCTTGGCTGAACCATATCATCCTATATATCAATCTTTACCTCCGGACCATTCCGGAGCTCCTCGTCATGTCCGTGATCTCATCCGGGACTCCGAACAACATTCGGTCACGAACGTTAAGCGTGCGGACCCTACGGGTTCGAGAACTATGTAGACATGACCGAGACACCTCTCCGGTCAATAACCAATAGCGGAACCTGGATGCCCATATTGGCTCCTACATATTCTACGAAGATCTTTTATCGGTCGAACCTTTATGACAATATACGTAATTCCCTTTGTCTATCGGTATGTTACTTGCCCGAGATTCGATCATTGGTATCTTCATACCTAGTTCAATCTCGTTACCGGCAAGTCTCTTTACTCGTTCCATAATACATCACCTCGTGACTAACTCCTTAGTCGTTTGCTTGCAAACTTATGGTGTGTATTACCGAGAGATCCCAGAGATACCTCTCCGATACTTGGCGTGACAAATTCTAATCTCGATCTATGCCAACCCAACAAACACCTTCGGAGATACCTGTAGAGCATCTTTATAATCACCCAGTTACGTTGTGACATTTGATAGCACACAAGGCATTCCTCCTGTATCCGGGAGTTGCATAATCTCATAGTCGAAGGAATAAGTATTTGACATGAAGAAAGCAATAGCAACAAAACTAAACGATCATTATGCTAAGCTAATGGATGGGTCTTGTCCATCACATCATTCTCCTATTGATATGATCCCATTATCAAATGACAACTCATGTCAAGGTTAGGAAACCTTAACCATCTTTGATCAACGAGCTAGTCAAGTAGAGGCTCACTAGGGACACGGTGTTTGTTTATGTATTCACACATGTATTTAAGTTTCCGATCAATACAATTCTAGCATGAATAATAAACCTTTATCATGAATAAGGAAATATAAAATAACAACTTTATTATTGCCTCTAGGGCATATTTCCTTCAGTATCCCACTTGCACTAGAGTCAATAATCTAGATTACATAGTAATGAATCTAACACCCATGGAGACTTGGTGCTGATCATGTTTTGCTCGTGGAAGAGGCTTAGTCAACGGGTCTGCTACATTCAGATCCGTATGTATTTTGCAAATTTCTATGTCTCCCTCCTTGACTTGTTCACGGATGGAGTTGAAGCATCTCTTGATGTATTTGGTTCTTTTGTGAAATTTGGATTCCTTCGCCAAGGCAATTGCTCCAGTATTGTCACAAAAGATTTTCATTGGACCCGATGCACTAGGTATTACGCCTAGATCGAATATGAACTCCTTCATCCAGACTCCTTCATTTGCTGCTTTATAAGCAGCTATGTACTCCGCTTCACACGTAGATCCCGCCACGATGCTCTGCTTGGAACTGCACCAACTGACAGCTCCACCATTCAATATAAATACATATCCGGTTTGTGACTTAGAATCATCCGGATCAGTGTCAAAACTAGTATCGACGTAACCATTTACGACGAGATCTTTGTCACCTCCATAAACGAGAAACATATCCTTGGTCCTTTTCAGGTACTTCAGGATATTCTTGACCGCTGTCCAGTGATCATTACTTTGGTACCTCCCTGCCAGACTTATGGCAAGGCACACATCAGGTCTGGTACACAGCATAGCATACATGATAGAACCTATGGCTGAGGCATAGGGAATGACTTTCATTTTCTCTCTATCTTCTGTAGTGGTCGGGCTTTGAGTCTGACTCAACTTCGCACCTTGCAACACAGGCAAGAACCCTTTCTTTGACTGATCCATTTTGAACTTCTTCAAAACTTTGTCAAGGTATGTGCTTTGTGAAAGTTCTATTAAGCGTCTTGATCTATCTCTATAGATCATGATGCCCAATATATAAGCAGCTTCACCGAGGTCTTTCATTGAAAAACTCTTATTCAAGTATCCTTTTATGCTATCCAGAAATTCTACATCATTTCCAATCAACAATATGTCATCTACATATAATATTAGAAATGCTACAGAGCTCCCACTCAATTTCTTGTAAATACAGGCTTCACCGAAAGTCTGTATAAAACCATATGCTTTGATCACCTCATCAAAGCGTATATTCCAACTCCGAGATGCTTGAACCAGTCCATAGATGGATCGCTGGAGCTTGCACACTTTGTTAGCACCTTTAGGATCGACAAAACCTTCTGGTTGCATCATATACAACTCTTCTTTAAGAAATCCATTAAGGAATGCAGTTTTGACGTCCATTTGCCAGCTTTCATAATCAAAAAATGCGGCAATTGCTAACATGATTCGGACAGACTTAAGCATCGCTACGGGTGAGAAAGTCTCATCGTAGTCAACCCCTTGAACTTGTCGAAAACCTTTTGCGACAAGTCAAGCTTTGTAGACAGTGACATTACCATCAGTGTCAGTCTTCTTCTTGAAGATCCATTTATTCTCTATGGCTTGCCGATTATCGGGTAAGTCCACCAAAGTCCATACTTTGTTCTCATACATGGATCCTATCTCAGATTTCATGGCCTCAAGCCATCTGTCGGAATTGGGGCTCATCATTGCTTCTTCATAGTTCGTAGGTTCGTCATGGTCTAGTAACATGACGTCCAGGACAGGATTACCGTACCACTCTGGTGTGGAATGTGCTTTGTTCGACCTACGAGGTCCAGTAGTAACTTGATCTGAAGTTTCATGATCATCATCATTAGCTTCCTCTCTAGTTGGTGTAGGCATCACGGGAACGGATTTCTCTGATGTGCTACTTTCCAAATTGAGAGAAGGTACAATTGCCTCATCAAGTTCTACTTTCCTCCCACTCACTTCTTTCAAGAGAAACTCCTTCTCTAGAAATGTTCCATTCTTGGCAACAAAAATCTTGCCTTCGGATCTGTGGTAGAAGGTGTACCCAATTGTTTCCTTAGGGTATCCTATGAAGACGCACTTCTCCGATTTGGGTTCGAGCTTATCAGGCTGAAGCCTTTTGACATAAGTGTCGCAACCCCAAACTTTAAGAAACGACAGCTTAGGTTTCTTGCCAAACCACAGTTCATACGGTGTCGTCTCAACAGATTTAGACAGTGCCCTATTTAACGTGAATGCAGCTGTCTCTAATGCATAACCCCAAAACGATAGTGGTAAATCGGTAAGAGACATCATAGATCGCACCATATCTAATAAAGTATGGTTATGATGTTCGAACACACCATTACGCTGTGGTGTTCCAGGTGGCGTGAGTTGTGAAACTATTCCACATTGTTTTAAATGAAGGCCAAACTCGTAACTCAAATATTCGCCTCCATAATCAGATCATAGAAACTTTATTTTCTTATTACGATGATTCTCCACTTCACTCTGAAATTCTTTGAACTTTTCAAATGTTTCAGACTTGTGTTTCATTAAGTAGATATACCCATATCTGCTTAAATCATCTGTGAAGGTCAGAAAATAACAATACCCGCCGCGTGCCTCAACACTCATTGGATCGCATACATCGGTATGTATTATTTCCAATAAGTCATTGGCTCGCTCCATTGTTCCGGAGAACGGAGTTTTAGTCATCTTGCCCATGAGGCATGGTTCGCAAGTATCAAATGATTCATAATCAAGTGATTCCAAAAGTCCATCTGCATGGAGTTTCTTCATGCGCTTTACACCAATATGACCTAAACGGCAGTGCCACAAATATGTTGCACTATCATTATCAACTTTGCATCTTTTGGCATCAATATTATGAATATATGTATCACTACAATCGAGATTCAACAAAAATAGTCCACTCTTCAAGGGTGTAAAAGATATTACTCATATAAATAGAACAACCATTATTCCCTGATAGAAATGAATAACCATCTCGCACTAAACAAGATCCAGATATAATGTTCATGCTCAACGCTGGCACCAAATAACAATTATTCAGGTCTAAAACTAACCCCGAAGGTAGATGTAGAGGTAGCATGCCGACGGCGATCACATCGACCTTGGAACCATTCCAGACGTGCATCGTCACCTCGTCCTTAGCCAATCTTCATTTAATCCGTAGCTCCTGTTTCGAGTTACAAATATGAGCAACCGAACCAGTATCAAATACTCAGGCGCTACTACGAGCATTAGTAAGGTATACATCAATAACATGTATATCAAATATACCTTTGTTCACTTTGCCATCCTTCTTATCCGCCAAATACTTGGGGCAGTTCCGCTTCCACTGACCAGTCCCTTTGCAGTAGAAGCACTCAGTTTCAGTCTTGGGTCCAGCTTTGGGCTTCTTCCCGGGAGTGGCAACTTGCTTGACATTTTCTTGAAGTTCCCCTTCTTTCCCTTGCCCTTTTTCTTGAAACTAGTGGTCTTGTTAACCATCAACACTTGATGCTCCTTCTTGATTTCTACCTCCGCAGCTTTGAGCATTGCGAAGAGGTCGGGAATTGTCTTGTCCATCCCTTGCATATTATAGTTCATCACGAAGCCTTTGTAGCTTGGTGGCAGTGATTGAAGAACTCTGTCAATAACACTATCATCTGGAAGATTAACTCCCAGCTGAGTCAAGTGATTATGATACCCAGACATTCTGAGTATGTGTTCACTGACAGAACTATTCTCCTCCATCTTGCAGCTATAGAACTTGTTGCAGACTTCATATCTCTCAACCCGGGCATTTGCTTGAAATATTAACTTCAACTCCTGGAACATCTCATATGCTCCATGACGTTCAAAACGTCTTTGAAGTCCCGGTTCTAAGCCGTAAAGCATGGCACACTGAACTATCGAGTAGTCATCAACACACGACTGCCAGGCGTTCACAACGTCCACAGTCGCTGGCGGGGGTGGCACACCTAGCGGTGCATCAAGGACATAATTTTTCTGTGCATCAATGAGGATAATCCTCAAGTTACGGACCCAGTCCGTGTAGTTGCTACCATCATCTTTCAACTTAGCTTTCTCTAGGAACACATTAAAATCCAGGGGAACGGTAGCACGGGCCATTGATCTACAACATAGATATGCAAATACTATCAGGACTAAGTTCATGATAAATTAAGTTCAATTAATCAAATTACTTAAGAACTCCCACTTAAATAGACATACCTCAAGTTATCTAAGTGATACGTGATCCAAATCAACTAACCCATGTCCGATCATCACATGAGATGGAGTAGCCATCAATGGTGAACATCTCTATGTTGATCATATCTACGATATGATTCATGTTCGACCTTTTGGTCTCCAGTGTTCCGAGGCCATGTCTGTACATGCTAGGCTCGTCAAGTTTTACCCAAGTATTCCGCATGTGCAAAACTGTCTTGCACCCGTTGTATGTGAACGTAGAGTCTATCACACCCGATCATCACGTGGTGTCTCAACACGATGAACTGTAGCAACGGTGCATACTCAGGGAGAACACTTTTACCTCGAAATTTAGTGAAGGGATCATCTTATAATGCTACCGCCGTACTAAGCAAAATAAGATGCATAAAAGATAAACATCACATGCAATCAAAATATGTGACATGATATGGCCATCATTATCTCGTGCTTTTAATCTCCATCTCCAAAGCATCGTCATGATCTCCATCGTCACCGGCTCGACACCTTGATCTCCATCGTTGCGTCGTGGTCGTCTCGCCAACTATTGCTTCTACAACTATCGCTAACGGGTAGTGATAAAGTAAAGCAATTACATGGCATTTGCATTTCATACAATAAAGAGACAACCATAAGGCTCCTGCCGGTTGCCGATAACTTACAAAACATGATCATCTCATACAATAACGTTTATCACATCATGTCTTGACCATATCACGTCACAACATGCCCTGCAAAAACAAGTTAGATGTCCTCTACTTTGTTGTTGCAAGTTTTACGTGGCTGCTACGGGCTTCTAGCAAGAACCATTCTTACCTACGCATAAAACCACAACGGTGTTTCATCAAGTTTGTTGTTTTAACCTTCTTCAAGGACCGGCCGCAGTCAAAATCGATTCAACTAAAGTAGGAGAAACAGACACCCGCCAGCCACCTTTATGCAAAACTAGTAGCATGTCTATCGGTGGAACCGGTCTCATGCGCGTGGATATGTAAGATTGGTCCGGGCTGCTTCATCCCACAATACCGCCAAATCAAAATAAGACGTTGGTGGTAAGCAGTATGACTTTCACCGCCCACAACTCTTTGTGTTCTACTCGTGCATATCATCTACGCATAGACCTGGCTCATGATGCCACTGTTGGGAAACGTTGCATGGAAAACAAAAAAAAATTATATGCACACGCAAGATCTATCCATGGAGATGTATAGCTACGAGAGGGGAGAGCATCTTCATACCCTTGAAGATCGCTAAGCGGAAGCGTTTATCAATGCGGTTGATGTAGTCGTACACCTTCACGGTCCGTCCCGATCAAGTACCGAACGTACGGCTCCTCCGCGTTCAGCACACATTCAGCTCGTTGACGTCCTCGTCTTCTCGATCCAGCAAGAGGGGCGAAGTAGTAGATGAGTTCCGGCAACACGACGGTGTGGTGACGGTTGGTGATGAAGAATAATCTCCGCAGGGCTTCGCTAAGCACTACAGAAACTAGACGGAGGATAAACTAGAGGGGACGGGGTTGCCGGCACACGGCTTGGTGAATCTTGATGTGTCTTGGTTGCTAGCCCTGCCCCTCTATTTATATGTTGAGCCTTGGGGTCGAAACTTGGAGTAAAAGCCTCCTCAAAGTCGGTTTTGCCCGCAAGGAAGAGTCCTTCTCGGACTTCCAGGACCAGACGCCACAGTCCTTGGTGTCTGGCCCAGACGCCATGGGCCTCGGCATCTGGCCCAGGGCCAAACGCCAGGGTCTCCGGCGTTTGGCCCCCTGGCCTCCGCAAAACTCCTTTTGCACCGACCTAAAGCCCCGTGGGCTTTACCCCTTGGCCGAACCATATCATCCTATATATCAATCTTTACCTCCAGACCATTCCGGAGCTCCTCGTCATGTCCGTGATCTCATCCGGGACTCCAAACAACATTCGGTCATGAACGTTAAGCATGCGGACCCTACGGGTTCGAGAACTATGTAGACATGACCGAGACACCTCTCCGGTCAATAACCAATAGCGGAACCTGGATGCCCATATAGGCTCCTACATATTCTACGAAGATCTTTTATCGGTCGAACCTTTATGACAATATACGTAATTCCCTTTGTCTATCGGTATGTTACTTGCCCGAGATTCGATCATCGGTATCTTCATACCTAGTTCAATCTCGTTACCGGCAAGTCTCTTTACTCGTTCCATAATACATCACCTCGTGACTAACTCCTTAGTCGTTTGCTTGCAAACTTATGGTGTGTATTACCGAGAGATCCCAGAGATACCTCTCCGATACTTGGCGTGACAAATTCTAATCTCGATCTATGCCAACCCAACAAACACCTTCGGAGATACCTTTAGAGCATCTTTATAATCACCCAGTTATGTTGTGACATTTGATAGCACACAAGGCATTCCTCCGGTATCCGGGAGTTGCATAATCTCATAGTCGAAGGAATAAGTATTTGACATGAAGAAAGCAATAGCAACAAAACTGAACGATCATTATGCTAAGCTAACGGATGGGTCTTGTCCATCACATCATTCTCCTATTGATATGATCCCATTATCAAATGACAACTCATGTCCATGGTTAGGAAACCTTAACCATCTTTGATCAACGAGCTAGTCAAGTAGAGGCTCACTAGGGACACGGTGTTTGTTTATGTATTCACACATGTATTTAAGTTTCCGATCAATACAATTCTAGCATGAATAATAAACCTTTATCATGAATAAGGAAATATAAAATAACAACTTTATTATTGCCTCTAGGGCATATTTCCTTCAGTCTCCCACTTGCACTAGAGTCAATAATCTAGATTACATAGTAATGAATCTAACACCCATGGAGACTTGGTGCTGATCATGTTTTGCTCGTGGAAGAGGCTTAGTCAACGGGTCTGCTACATTCAGATCCGTATGTATTTTGCAAATTTCTATGTCTCCCTCCTTGACTTGTTCACGGATGGAGTTGAAGCATCTCTTGATGTATTTGGTTCTTTTGTGAAATCTGGATTCCTTCGCCAAGGCAATTTCTCCAGTATTGTCACAAAAGATTTTCATTGGACCCGATGCACTAGGTATTACGCCTAGATCGAATATGAACTCCTTCATCCAGACTCCTTCATTTGCTGCTTTCGAAGCAGCTATGTACTCCGCTTCACACGTAGATCCCGCCACGATGCTCTGCTTGGAACTGCACCAACTGATAGCTCCACCATTCAATATAAATACATATCCGGTTTGTGACTTAGAATCATCCGGATCAGTGTCAAAACTAGTATCGACGTAACCATTTACGATGAGCTCTTTGTCACCTCCATAAACGAGAAACATATCCTTGGTCCTTTTCAGGTACTTCAGGATATTCTTGACCGCTGTCCAGTGATCCACTCCTTGATTACTTTGGTACCTCCCTGCCAGACTTATGGCAAGGCACACATCAGGTCTGGTACACAGCATAGCATACATGATAGAACCTATGGCTGAGGCATAGGGAATGACTTTCATTTTCTCTCTATCTTCTGTAGTGGTCGGGCTTTGAGTCTGACTCAACTTCACACCTTGCAACACAGGCAAGAACCCTTTCTTTGACTGATCCATTTTGAACTTCTTCAAAACTTTGTCAAGGTATGTGCTTTGTGAAAGTTCTATTAAGCGTCTTGATCTATCTCTATAGATCTTGATGCCCAATATATAAGCAGCTTCACCGAGGTCTTTCATTGAAAAACTCTTATTCAAGTATCCTTTTATGCTATCCAGAAATTCTACATCATTTCCAATCAACAATATGTCATCTACATATAATATTAGAAATGCTACAGAGCTCCCACTCACTTTCTTGTAAATACAGGCTTCACCGAAAGTCTGTATAAAACCATATGCTTGGATCACCTCATCAAAGCGTATATTCCAACTCCGAGATGCTTGAACCAGTCCATAGATGGATCGCTGGAGCTTGCACACTTTGTTAGCACCTTTAGGATCGACAAAACCTTCTGGTTGCATCATATACAACTCTTCTTTAAGAAATCCATTAAGGAATGCAGTTTTGACATCCATTTGCCAGATTTCATAATCATAAAATGCGGCAATTGCTAACATGATTCGAACAGACTTAAGCATCGCTACGGGTGAGAAAGTCTCATCGTAGTCAACCCCTTGAACTTGTCGAAAACCTTTTGCGACAAGTCGAGCTTTGTAGACAGTGACATTACCATTAGCGTCAGTCTTCTTCTTGAAGATCCATTTATTCTCTATGGCTTGCCGATCATCGGGTAAGTCCACCAAAGTCCATACTTTGTTCTCATACATGGATCCTATCTCAGATTTCATGGCCTCAAGCCATCTGTCGGAATTTGGGCTCATCATTGCTTCTTCATAGTTCGTAGGTTCGTCATGGTCTAGTAACATGACTTCCAGGACAGGATTACCGTACCACTCTGGTGCGGAACGTGCTCTGTTCGACCTACGAGGTCCAGTAGTAACTTGATCCGAAGTTTCATGATCATCATCATTAGCTTCCTCTCTAGTTGGTGTAGGCATCACGGGAACGGATTTCTCTGATGTGCTACTTTCCAAATTGAGAGAAGGTACAATTGCCTCATCAAGTTCTACTTTCCTCCCACTCACTTCTTTCAAGAGAAACTCCTTCTCTAGAAATGTTCCATTCTTGGCAACAAAAATCTTGCCTTCGGATCTGTGGTAGAAGGTGTACCCAATTGTTTCCTTAGGGTATCCTATGAAGACGCACTTCTCCGATTTGGGTTCGAGCTTATCAGGCTGAACCCTTTTGACATAAGTGTCGCAACCCCAAACTTTAAGAAATGACAGCTTAGGTTTCTTGCCAAACCACAGTTCATACGGTGTCGTCTCAACAGATTTAGACAGTGCCCTATTTAACGTGAATGCAGCTGTCTCTAATGCATAACCCCAAAACGATAGTGGTAAATCGGTAAGAGACATCATAGATCGCACCATATCTAATAAAGTATGGTTATGATGTTAGGACACACCATTACGCTGTGGTGTTCCAGGTGGCGTGAGTTGTGAAACTATTCCACATTGTTTTAAATGAAGGCCAAACTCGTAACTCAAATATTCGCCTCCACAATCAGATCATAGAAACTTTATTTTCTTATTACGATGGTTCTCCACTTCACTCTGAAATTCTTTGAACTTTTCAAATGTTTCAGACTTGTGTTTCATTAAGTAGATATACCCATATCTGCTTAAATCATCTGTGAAGGTCAGAAAATAACGATACCCGCCGCGTGCCTCAACACTCATTGGATTGCATACATCGGTATGTATTATTTCCAATAAGTCATTGGCTCGCTCCATTGTTCCGGAGAACGGAGTTTTAGTCATCTTGCCCATGAGGCATGGTTCGCAAGTATCAAATGATTCATAATCAAGTGATTCCAAAAGTCCATCTGCATGGAGTTTCTTCATGCGCTTTACACCAATATGACCTAAACGGCAGTGCCACAAATATGTTGCACTATCATTATCAACTTTGCATCTTTTGGCATCAATATTATGAATATGTGTATCACTACAATCGAGATTCAACAAAAATAGTCCACTCTTCAAGGGTGTAAAAGATATTACTCATATAAATAGAACAACCATTATTCTCTGATAGAAATGAATAACCGTCTCGCACTAAACAAGATCCAGATATAATGTTCATGCTCAACGCTGGCACCAAATAACAATTATTCAGGTCTAAAACTAACCCCGAAGGTAGATGTAGAGGTAGCATGCCGACGGCGATCACATCGACCTTGGAACCATTCCAGACGTGCATCGTCACCTCGTCCTTAGCCAATCTTCATTTAATCCGTAGCTCCTGTTTCGAGTTACAAATATGAGCAACCGAACCAGTATCAAATACCCAGGCGCTACTACGAGCATTAGTAAGGTATACATCAATAACATGTATATCAAATATACCTTTGTTCACTTTGCCATCCTTCTTATCCGCCAAATACTTGGGGCAGTTCCGCTTCCACTGACCAGTCCCTTTGTAGTAGAAGCACTCAGTTTCAGTCTTGGGTCCAGCTTTGGGCTTCTTCCCGGGAGTGGCAACTTGCTTGACATTTTCTTGAAGTTCCCCTTCTTTCCCTTGCCCTTTTTCTTGAAACTAGTGGTCTTGTTAACCATCAACACTTGATGCTCCTTCTTGATTTCTACCTCCGCAGCTTTGAGCATTGCGAAGAGGTCGGGAATTGTCTTGTCCATCCCTTGCATATTATAGTTCATCACGAAGCCTTTGTAGCTTGGTGGCAGTGATTGAAGAACTCTGTCAATAACACTATCATCTGGAAGATTAACTCCCAGCTGAGTCAAGTGATTATGATACCCAGACATTCTGAGTATGTGTTCACTGACAGAACTATTCTCCTCCATCTTGCAGCTATAGAACTTGTTGCAGACTTCATATCTCTCAACCCGGGCATTTGCTTGAAATATTAACTTCAACTCCTGGAACATCTCATATGCTCCATGACGTTCAAAACGTCTTTGAAGTCCCGGTTCTAAGCCGTAAAGCATGGCACACTGAACTATCGAGTAGTCATCAACACACGACTGCCAGGCGTTCACAACGTCCACAGTCGCTGGCGGGGGTGGCACACCTAGCGGTGCATCAAGGACATAATTTTTCTGTGCATCAATGAGGATAATCCTCAAGTTAGGGACCCAGTCCATGTAGTTGCTACCATCATCTTTCAACTTAGCTTTCTCTAGGAACGCATTAAAATCCAGGGGAACGGTAGCACGGGCCATTGACAACATAGATATGCAAATACTATCAGGACTAAGTTCATGATAAATTAAGTTCAATTAATCAAATTACTTAAGAACTCCCACTTAAATAGACATCCCTCAAGTCATCTAAGTGATACGTGATCCAAATCAACTAACCCATGTCCGATCATCACGTGAGATGGAGTAGCCATCAATGGTGAACATCTCTATGTTGATCATATCTACTATATGATTCACGTTCGACCTTTTGGTCTCCAGTGTTCCTAGGCCATGTCTGTACATGCTAGGCTCGTCAAGTTTTACCCAAGTATTCCGCATGTGCAAAACTGTCTTGCACCCGTTGTATGTGAACGTAGAGTCTATCACACCCGATCATCACGTGGTGTCTCAACACGATGAACTGTAGCAACGGTGCATACTCAGGGAGAACACTTTTACCTCGAAATTTAGTGAAGGGATCATCTTATAATGCTACCGCTGTACTAAGCAAAATAAGATGCATAAAAGATAAACATCACATGCAATCAAAATATGTGACATGATATGGCCATCATTATCTCGTGCTTTTAATCTCCATCTCCAAAGCATCGTCATGATCTCCATTGTCACCGGCTTGACACCTTGATCTCCATCGTTGCGTCGTGGTCGTCTCGCCAACTATTGCTTCTACAACTATCGCTAACGGGTAGTGATAAAGTAAAGCAATTACATGGCATTTGCATTTCATACAATAAAGAGACAACCATAAGGCTCCTGCCGGTTGCCGATAACTTACAAAACATGATCATCTCATACAATAACGTTTATCACATCATGTCTTGACCATATCACATCACAACATGCCCTGCAAAAACAAGTTAGACGTCCTCTACTTTGTTGTTGCAAGTGTTACGTGGCTGCTACGGGCTTCTAGCAAGAACCATTCTTACCTACGCATAAAACCACAACGGTGTTTCATCAAGTTTGTTGTTTTAACCTTCTTCAAGGACCGGCCGCAGTCAAATTCGATTCAACTAAAGTAGGAGAAACAGACACCCGCCAGCCACCTTTATGCAAAACTAGTTGCATGTCTATCGGTGGAACCGGTCTCATGTGCGTGGATATGTAAGGTTGGTCCGGGCTGCTTCATCCCACAATACCGCCGAATCAAAATAAGACGTTGGTGGTAAGCAGTATGACTTTCACCGCCCACAACTCTTTGTGTTCTACTCGTGCATATCATCTACGCATAGACCTGGCTCATGATGCCACTGTTGGGAAACGTTGCATGGAAAACAAAAAAAAATTCTATGCACACGTAAGATCTATGCATGGAGATGTATAGCTACGAGAGGGGAGAGCATCTTCATACCCTTGAAGATCGCTAAGCGGAAGCGTTTATCAACGCGGTTGATGTAGTCGTACACCTTCACGGTCCGTCCCGATCAAGTACCGAACGTACGGCACCTCCGCGTTCAGCACACATTCAGCTCGATGACGTCCTCGTCTTCTCGATCCAGCAAGAGGGGCGAAGTAGTAGATGAGTTCCGGCAACACGATGGTGTGGTGACGGTTGGTGATGAAGAATAATCTCCGCAGGGCTTCGCTAAGCACTACAGGAACTAGACGGAGGATAAACTAGAGGGGACGGGGTTGCCGGCACACGGCTTGGTGAATCTTGATGTGTCTTGGGTGCTAGCCCTGCCCCTCTATTTATATGTTGAGCCTTGGGGTCGAAACTTGGAGTAAAAGCTTCCTCAAAGTCGGTTTTGCCCGCAAGGAAGAGTCCTTCTCGGACTTCCAGGACCAGACGCCACAGTCCTTGGCGTCTGGCCCAGGGCCAGACGCCAGGGTCTCCGGCGTTTGGCCCCCTGGCCTCCGCAAAACTCCTTTTGCACCGACCTAAAGCCCCGTGGGCTTTACCCCTTGGCCGAACCATATCATCCTATATATCAATCTTTACCTCCGGACCATTCCGGAGCTCCTCGTCATGTCCGTGATCTCATCCGGGACTCCGAACAACATTCGGTCACGAACGTTAAGCGTGCGGACCCTACGGGTTCGAGAACTATGTAGACATGACCGAGACACCTCTCCGGTCAATAACCAATAGCGGAACCTGGATGCCCATATTGGCTCCTACATATTCTACGAAGATCTTTTATCGGTCGAACCTTTATGACAATATACGTAATTCCCTTTGTCTATCGGTATGTTACTTGCCCGAGATTCGATCATCGGTATCTTCATACCTAGTTCAATCTCGCTACCGGCAAGTCTCTTTACTCATTCCATAATACATCACCTCGTGACTAACTCCTTAGTCGTTTGCTTGCAAACTTATGGTGTGTATTACCGAGAGATCCCAGAGATACCTCTCCGATACTCGGCGTGACAAATTCTAATCTCGATCTATGCCAACCCAACAAACACCTTCGGAGATACCTGTAGAGCATCTTTATAATCACCCAGTTACGTTGTGACATTTGATAGCACACAAGGCATTCCTCCGGTATCCGGGAGTTGCATAATCTCATAGTCGAAGGAATAAGTATTTGACATGAAGAAAGCAATAGCAACAAAACTGAACGATCATTATGCTAAGCTAACGGATGGGTCTTGTCCATCACATCATTCTCCTATTGATATGATCCCATTATCAAATGAAAACTCATGTCCATGGTTAGGAAACCTTAACCATCTTTGATCAACGAGCTAGTCAAGTAGAGGCTCACTAGGGACACGGTGTTTGTTTATGTATTCACACATGTATTTAAGTTTCCGATCAATACAATTCTAGTATGAATAATAAACCTTTATCATGAATAAAAAAAATATAAAATAACAACTTTATTATTGCCTTGAGGGCATATTTCCTTCATTATCATCTTTGGTATGCAATTCCTCAATTGCATGTCTATATCCCCTAGGAGATTCACTGGGCTTATTGATGGTCACATCCTTAGATAGAAATCAAGAAATGTACTATACCTATTGGTTTTTTTAATGATATTTATAAAGCTAGGGTAAACACTTATCATCTTAAGATCTTCGTTTCCTTTATTTGATGATTCACCCTTATTTTTAGGAATATAAATAAAGTTAGTAGCTTTAGTAGGAGGAAAATTTGGAGTACTTTTAACAGCGGCAAAAGCGAAACCCAAGTTAGTGATAATATCTTCTAACTTATCAATTCTAGTAGAACCTTGATCTATTTTCTCATTAACTATAGGTTCCTTTTCCTTTAGATTCTTTAAAGTGATTCCTACCTTTGATCCTATTTGAGTAATGTGATTATGAATCTTTTTTATCCAAATTTTCAATAAGCTCTACGGTAGAAATTTTATTCTCAATAATATCAAGCTTTTGCATCACATATTCCAAAGTTAAAACCGTTTCATTAACCATAAGTGGTGGTGATCCTACCAAATTTATCATAGCATTGTAAGCATCCAAAGTATGACTACCCAAAAAATTACCCCCAGTAATGGTGTCAAGCACATATCTATACCAAATAGTAACACCAACATAATTTTTTTTGGAGAAGAATGGCGGTAGCACAGGTACGTATCGACTTCGGACGACGAAAACGAGACCAAACCATACTGCGCATGATACGAACATGACTCTCCATATGTACCCGGCCCACAAATAAACGGCGGCAACCGATCGGATGTTGGAATCCCGAACCACAGGCGGAGGACGCGGTAGGGCGAGGTTGGGCGCTTGCCCTACCTTGATTTCCGTAGATTTTTTACTAGTTATATATGTATACGATAAAACTTCAGTCGATCGCTAGAAATTCCGGTGAAACGTTTTAGTGGGCCGTGAATCCTGTACTTCTTGTTGGGCCTTAGCAACTAGCAGGTCATGTTATTCCAAAGAAAACTAGCAGGCCATGCCACGGACTGGGTCACACACATTCTCGTGGGAGCTCCTAACCGGCGATCTCAGCGCCGGTTCCTCGTCCTGGCGCCCGAAGGCGATGCGACTGGGCCGGCCCAGCAAAAAAATCAATGGATAGAGCTTGTTTACGCGAAAAAGCACCCAAAAAATGGTTCTCCTAGAGGATCGAACTCTCGCCATCCAGCAGCGAATGAGTAGGGCTAACCACCTGGACTACGACGCGCTACTGACCAATTCTAGGGCGAACTTATAAAGTACATTTCAGCTTCGCAATTTATTACACATGTAAACATTCACGGTAGCGCTTTGATTTTTAAATTCTTTGAAAACATTTGGGAAAAAAGTTCATGAATTACAGAAAAGTTCATTGGTTTTGAAAAAAAATCGAATTTTGAAAAAGTTCATTGATTTTGAATTTTTTTTCATGATTTTGAAAAAAGATAATCTGTTTTGAGAAAGAGTTCGTCGATTGTGAAAAGATTTCGTCGATTTGGAAAATGAGTTCATCGATTTTGTAAATTTCATCAATTTTGAAAAAAGTTCATCAGTTTTGAAAAAAAAATCATCGATTTTGAAAAGAGTTCGTTGATTTTGGAAAAAAAGTTCATCAATTTTGAAAAAGAGTTCATCGGTTTTGAAAAAAGTTCATCGGTTTTGAAGAGTTCATCTATTTTGAAAAGGGTTCATCGATTTTGAAAAAGGTTCATCGATTTGGAAAAAAAAGTTCATCGATTTTGAAAAAAGAGTTCGTCGATTTTGAAAAAGAGTTCATCGATTTTAGAAAACAGTTCACGAATTTGAAAAGGTTCATCGGATTTTGATAAAAAAAAATCACGCATTTAATAAAGAAAAGGAAAAAGAAAAAGGAAAAAAATGAACAAAACCGTTCCAACAATGGAGAAAAAGGAACAGGAAAAAGGAAAAAATGAATAAAAAGGAAACGAAAGAAAAAGAAGAAAGAAGATGTAAGTGAAGATGTTGGTTACTGCAGTTTATGTAGAATGCAGAACTCGTGGGTTCGAATCCCACCCACGCACTAACTTTTTTTGCGGAATAAAAAGCAGAATGTAGATGGGCCGAGCCCAAGTCGCTGCGGGGGGTATGCACCCGTTAGGGAAAACAACTAAAACGGGCGCAGCGGACACTGTTTAGGATTTGCCCAATCTCGTGCCTCGCAGCCCCTCGCTCGAACGAATCATTCGTCCAGGCCTCTACACCATGCTCGAGACTCTCTCTCGACACTAAGAGCAACTCCAACAGTTTACCTAAAAATCTTCCCTTAAAAGTGGTTATTTTGCTTTCCCGTAAAAGTTAGGGGAAGTTTTTTGAAAACAACTTTTGTGAGTCCCTCTAATCTTCTTCCCCTAAAAGCATTTTTGTTTTACTTTTCATTAAACAAAAAAATAGATAATTGCTATGACCCACCGATCAGTGGCACCAGCGGGCATGCGGTGGCCCCGGCGAGGCAGGGGCGGCGGGCGGCGGCGGCCGCGTGAGGCAGCGGCGGGCGGCAGTGCGTGAGGTGGTGGCAGCGGCAGGGTCACGGCGGAGTGCACGGGCGGTGTCACGAGCGTGGCAGTTGATAAAATTTTAGCCCGCCAAAAAGTCACGGGAGGGTCATCTTCCTGTAAATTTGAAGGAAGAAGAAATCTCTTTTACGGGATCATCTAAGATAAAGCTACTTTACCGGAACTGTTGAAGAGGTTTTTTTGCCCCCAACTTTCCATAAACGGTGGTTATTTTAGAGTTAGGGGAACTGTAGGAGTTGCTCTAACCCTAGCGGCGGTGTTCGGGGACGGCGGCCAGCAGGAGCATAGCCTTTTAGGTGCGTGGGCGGGGGCGGTGACCAGCACGAGCGCTGAGCGTGCGTCCTGGCGGGGGCGAGGGCGCTTTCCCGAGGGCTAGGAGCGCGCACTATTCCCAGTGGCAGGAGCGCACGCCGTTAATGCTTCCTATCAGTAATGTTTTAAGTTGTTATTCTATTTAAAATATGTTGTATTTTGTTATTCTGTCTAGGATCATAAGAAAATATTGGTGTGCACTCTTAGTGTGTGTATATATATATATGTTTGTTTTGCCTAAAAGATTACCTTAAGAGTTCGCCTCACCTCAAAAAAGTTTCGTCCTCCGCCACTGTCCCGAACCATGATCCCGTGCAGGCGCCGTGCAAAGCAGCAGCGGCGCGCTGGCGATCTCCTACGAACCTGGATGACAAGAGACTGGGCGGGCCTCGGGGACGGGCCGGTCGGCCTAATCGCCGAGCTCGCCCTCGCCAGCGACGTGGCCGACTACATCCACCTCCGCGCCGTCTGCCAACCGTGGCGGCGGTGCTTGCCGGACCCGCGCGCCAGCGGCTTGGACGTCTGTTTCCTGCCCCGCCAATGGATCATGCTAGACAAGGCACCTGCCACTGCCGGCCCCCGCCGCCATCGCTTTCTCAACTTGTCCGCCGGCGAGTGCATCCGAATGGACCTCCCGCATTAAGGCACTCGCAGTTGGCCTTGGTTCGAATCCTGCCGGAGGCAACTTTTTTGGTGTTTGTTTTTTTGCCCAATGACAATGAAAAAATAGTCTAATTAATGTTAGATATGGATTATTGTCAAAAACATTTTTTACTTATTTGTAACTATTCAATCTTGACCAATGATTGATTGAGCATAATTTTGACCATGTAAATATCATTTATAAGACAAGTTTTTTTAGAGAATGACAGAAAAATATTCTCCTTTTTTTTCCTTTCTTTCTTTACCATACTAAGAATACGTCAGGAGCACTTCTGTTAAAGAAATGTTTGGAGTAGCACTCTCATATGTGTGAACTATATTCACATAGCAGTAATATATGTGTGCACTTACAACTTTCAGCATGCGTGTATTCTAATTAATATTCATGTATGTACTTTCCAATTTATGTGAAGATTTGAATCAAATTCTATATATTTTTTGTTCACGACACAAACATGTGCCATGTTATATGTATCCACACTTTAAATGACACTGTAATATTCACTTCATTAGTAACATATTGATTAATGTAATTATCTTAGACTGGCTCAATAGCAAAAGTAAAATGAATTTACTTACCGTACGACAAACTCTCATTCGATTGTAGCACAGTTAACCGATGGACCGTGAAGATGTTGAATGAAGATGCCACCATATCTTGTACATAAGAAAACATGCATCGTGTGATTGTATTTGTGAAAGAGAGAATCGAATATCAATTTTCGAGCCCAGACTCATCTGCACCCACGCTGAAGAAAAAAAATGAAAAAAAATACTAGAAAAATTAAAAAAATTCCATTTTTTGCATGGTAGATAATTTGATGCATGAGGTCCGCTTCAAATTTCAGATCATTTAGACATCTGAGCAGCTCTCGGCAAAACAAACAAATTGGGGTCTCTATTTTTTTACTCTTCATGTACTGTTCTGACCCAATTTATTTTTTTCAGAGAGCAACTCAGATGTTCAAATGATCTAGAAATTGGAGCGGACCTCACGCAATAAATTGTCTACCATGCAAAAAAAAAAAATTGGATTTTTTTGATTTTTTTATTTGCCAATTATTTTTCTGACCGAGTGCAGATGATCCTGAGAACCGAATCGCTGCACTCAGAGAGAATATCGTTTACTGTCATTCCCTAAAAAACACTTGTCTTATAAATGATATTTACATGGTCAAAACTATGCTCAATCAATCATTGGTCAAGATTGAATAGTTACAAATAAGTAAAAAAAATGTTTTTGACAATAATCCATATCTAACATTTATTAGACTATTTTTTCATTGTTATTGGGCAAAAAAAAAACACCAAATCTTTTCCTATCATTCCCTAAAAAACACTTGTCTTATAAATGATATTTACATGGTCAAAACTATGCTCAATCAATCATTGGTCAAGATTGAATAGTTACAAATAAGTAAAAAAAAAAAATTTGACAATAATCCATATCTAACATTTATTAGACTATTTTTTCATTGTTATTGGGCAAAAAAAAAAACACCAAATCTTTTCCTGTCATTCCCTAAAAAAACACTTGTCTTATAAATGATATTTACATGGTCAAAACTATGCTCAATCAATCATTGGTCAAGATTAAATAGTTACAAATAAGTAAAAAAAATGTTTTT
Source organism: Thinopyrum elongatum (assembly GCA_011799875.1). Lineage (NCBI taxonomy): Eukaryota > Viridiplantae > Streptophyta > Magnoliopsida > Poales > Poaceae > Thinopyrum > Thinopyrum elongatum. The sequence continues at coordinate 507,991,975 of CM022301.1, read as the reverse complement.
AACAATAATCCATATCTAACATTTATTAGACTATTTTTCATTGTTATTGGAAAAAAAAACACCAAAAAAGTTGCCTCTAGCAGGATTCGAACCAAGGCCAACTGCTGATGTCTTGCTTCTGCTAGCCACTCCGCCACCCAGCTACATCAGTACAATAGAGCAACACGGGCTATTTATAGCATTCGGGTCAGCCCAGGTGCTACCGCCAAACACTGTGGCGGTAGCCACTTGCCACATCATCACGTTGACCAGGATCCTACCGCCGTTGACTATGGCGGTAGCCCGTTATATTCTACCGCCAACGTCTACGGCGGTAGGAAAAGGGTTAGATTCGAAAAAAATTTACAAGTAGGGTCAAATCGTGCTAAACTTTTGCATAAGGGTCAAAACAGTGAATTTGCCCCCCCCCCCCCTCCTGAGGGCCTCCCGCTGCTGCTCGACGAGGCAACCCTGGTGGTTCGCCTGCTTAACCCTCTCACGCGCCAGCTTACCGATCTCCCGCCGATGATCGCGCTCCTGAGCCCCATGCAGCATCAGGCTTGGCTCCGCGGCTTTGAGATTGGGATAAGAAAGAATGGATTTATTAGGGTGTCTGGCGTGGGCCTTGTCGCCGATGCCTCCACGATGTCGATGGCGGTTAGCTTCTACAGTCCTTTGGTGCTCGCCATTGCTAGGCCCGGCGACGAGAGTTGGACCGTGGTCGACAATAATAGTTACATACTCCCTCCGTTCCAAAATATAGCGCGTCCTTGGTTCCCGTGCTTCAACTTTGACCATAAATTTAACCAACGAAACTGACTGCGGCGGGAACAGAAGTTATACCAGTGAATTCGTATTCAAAAGAAGTTTTCAATTATATAATTTTTTCTCCTGTCGCAGTCGGTCTCGTTGGTTAAATTTATGATCAAAATTGAACCTCGGGAAGTGCAGAGGCACTATATTTTGGAACGGAGGGAGTAAATTTGACTTTGCTTTTTGACGGCCGCTTTTATTGCGCCACGTGTGTGCAAAAAACACATATTTGACCTGTTGGCGAAATCAATTCATGATCTGAACTGCCCTCGAATTTTTTTCACAAACTGACCGTTTTGTGTGGCGCCTGACAGCCAGGTGCTGCACTACACTATGCAGCGCCTTGGTCTTAGGCGCCGCACGCCCGGCCCTGGCCAGGCGCGGCCCCATAGCCAGCCATGCAGCGCGTAAGAGCTAGGCGCCACACAGTATAATGTGCAGCGCCTAGCGCTTAGGCGCTGCATATTGACTTAAGCCGCATCGGGCCAGCCCTCCCCAGGCAGTTCTTCCCTCTCCCAGGCAGTTCCTCTCTGTCAACAGAGAGCAGCGGCGGCGCCCCCTTCGCCCCCCCCCGACACCCATCTCAGATCTGGAGATTTCAGCCGTGGAATCGATCTCTAATCCCTCCTACTAGGTAAACTCCTCCGTTCCCTTTTTTTCCTCCGTAAATTCGTTGCCATTTTAGAGATTTGTCCAAGATTGGGTGGAACCCTTGATTTGCTTGGTTTGGATCTTTATTTGTCCAAGATTGGGTGTTGTGATTTAGGATGTGTAGTCATAGTGGTATTACCCTAGTATTGTTCATTAGTTCACAATATATGATTCTTGTTAGTGAAACCCTAGATTGTTTAGTTTTTTTAGATATATATGAGATGCCTAGTTTTGTAGATAATTATGAGATGTTGAGTTTTGTAGCTATATAGGAGATGTTGAGTTTTTTTAGATATATGTGAGATGTTGAGTTTATTTGAAATATGAGATGTTGAGATGAACACATATGACATAGGAGATATATATGAGAATTTTTCAAATGAGTATTGTAAATCATTTATTCTTTGTGTGAGAAGGAGATGTTGAGATTCTTGTAGATGAATACATATGAGATGTTTAGATGAACACATATGAGATGTTTAGTGTATACCGATATTTGAGATGAACTCATATATGTTTATTGTTTGAACTTTGTAAGGATGGTTTGCCTTCTTGACGGTGCCTATGACACACAACACCAGGCCTACATGATGTGCGAGAAGGGGATGGTAATAATGAATAATCTAAATATTTTGCAAATTTGCCTTTAGTTGAAATTGACATGCCCTAAGATTTGTCATTACTTGTTTTTTGCAGAAGCTTGAACCTCTAAAGATTCGGTATCACGGGGTCTCTGGTGCTGCCATGCCCTACGATGAGTGGTACACACCCTACATCCAGCAGTCAGGACTCCTCTCGTGGATTCAGTTGGTCAGCCGATCCACGCCGAACCTCAACGCTCCACTGGTGTCCTCTCTTGTTGATCGGTGGAGGCCGGAGATGCACAGTTTCCATCTTCGGACTGGGGAGATGACCGTGACACTCCAGGATGTCTCCTTGATCACCGGTCTTCCTATCGATGGGAGGCCTCTCTTTATGAGCACCAATTCTGATGGGTGGCGCCAGCAGATGATTGCTCTTATCGGTATGGCTCCTACCGAGGCTGAGGTTGATGTAGAGGAGGGACAAGAGAAGAAGAAGGAAAGGAAAGCAGCCGGAGCTGCTTTCACGTGGATTCAAGCAAACTTTGCGCATTGCCCTGCGGATGCCACTGATCATGTGATCCAGACACATGCTTGTGTCTATATGTGGTACGTTATCTCGAGGACTTTGTTTCCTAATGCCACAGGCAAGAACGCTGCATGGATGTGGCTGAAGGCGTTGACCGTCTTCGAGAGCAGATGGAGCTGGGGTTAAGCGACTCTTGCCTACTTGTACCGACAAGTAGTTGGTTTGTTTTGTTATCAATTCATTTCTTCATTAGCAATGCAACCTTGCTGTCAAGTTAACATTGTTTTCTTTGATATGTAGCTGGACGATGCGTGTTGCAGGATCACAGATAGTGCATGCATTGGTGGTAATCTGCTTCTACTTTCTGTATGGAGCTGGGAGCGTCAGCCTGTTGGACGCCCGAAGAGCGTCAAGTTTAATTCTTGGGATGAAGAAGACGATTTACGGCGCCCCACTTGGGCTTACAAGTGGGATGTGGTATCCGAGATGACGAACGATGTCAATCTCATGTACCAAAAGTACATCGCCGAGTTGGATACGATTACGCCTGAGCAGGTAATGAGGACATTACACCAGTCATTTCTCATGCTTGCCTGAAAACTTGTCATTGATGTTGCATTGTTGTCCTATTTCATAGGTGGAATGGCAGCCATATGGCTCCAATGACACATTAGGGTTCACTGACGAGTTTGTCCTCAACTCGATGTGCCTGCGGGATAGGGATCTTTGGCTTATGCGGTGCCCACTGATATGCAACTGGGCGGTTGAGCTTCATTTGCCACATCGCGTGTATCGTCAGTTTGGTCTGTTCCAGCCTCACCCGCCGGAATGGGTGGACACGGACAAAGCACTTCATAGGTAAGAGAGCATGAACCGTATTGAATTAACATCGCCACTCCTTTTTGATTGTGCCAATGTTTGGTTTTCTACCATGCAGGTTGCACAGGAGAAGGCAGCAGAAGATAAAGGACTGGGACAAGCATCATTCATCGTATTATACCCGTTTCCATCTTAGTGTGGAGCAAGCTCGTAAAAGTGCAGGCGCCCAGCTTCGTGAGCATAGCTCACTTGCTTTCGATAACTACCTACGGTGGTTTCTTCAAAATGCTCGAGTTGAGATATGCTTATGTGGATGATGAGGGTGCGGTCACCCAAGAGGTATGACTAATCTTTTAGATGTAATTCTCACTTGATTACGACGCCAGTCTTTACCACATTGTTTGATTGTGTGATAGGTTGATGAACTTGATGATTACATGACTTTGGCAGATGCTCAAGTTTGGTCTGCATACATGTTGAAGCCTAGGGAGCCCATACACCGGTTCACGCCCACCGACTTTGACAACAGAGGCAACCCAAAGGTGGTCGTAGGGAGCTCACAGATGGCGAGCTTGGATGATGAGGCGGAGGAGGAAGAGGAGGCTCCTCCTGCCAGGAGGAAGAAGATAACCACCAGGCGTGGCGGCAGGAACACGCGCGGAAGGCATTAGTCGTTGTCGTTTTTATTATGAAACTAAACTTGTCGCTGTTTCATTAGGTTGATGAACTTGTGAGGTTATGTGATATGTTGGTGAACTCTTAGTAGTGTGCTACTTGTGTTTGCGAACTTGTAGTTATGTTTGAATTTTCTTAAATGATGAACTCGTCAGCATATTACTTGTGTTTGTTCAAATTGTTGTGAAGCTCAAGTTATTGTAAGTGCTGTGATGTTCAAGTGAATTGAAATTGCTGTCAACGACTTCTGTTTTTGCAGTTTTGCAGTTAACAGTACTGCAGCGCCTAGTGGTCAGGCGCTGCACTATACTGTGCAGCGCCCAAGAGTCAGGCGTCACACAGTATAGTGCAGTGCTTGAGGCCTAGGCGCTGCACATCTAGATGTGGATCCAGAGAGCAACAGAAGCTTTGCAGCAGCTATTCAGGCCAAATTTCCCTTTCAGCCGGTAATACCCTTGTTCTCAATTGACGCAAGAACCACTCCTAGTTATCATTGTTCTCCACCTCAACCAAAGCGAAAGCCAAAGGCAACACCCGATTATTGGCATCACTTGCCATTGCAACCAATATAGTGCCCTTGTATTGTCCGGTGAAGAACGTGCAATCAATGGCGATGACGGGCCGACAATGCTCAAAAGCCCTCACGCATTGCTCAAAGGCCCAAAATGCACGGCCAAATACTCGGACGGTCCTCCCATTGTGAATCAATGTTTGGTGCCCATGAGGCTCGACCACGTGAACCATGCCTGGGTTTGTGGAGGCCATAGCTAACAACAACCTAGGGAGTCGGTTGTATGCTTCCTCCCAATTGCCATACAACATCTTAATGCGGCTTGATTCGCCTTCCATGCCTTGCCGTACTTCACCTTGTAATGAAAGATGGCTTTCACAAGGTCAATGGCACTCTTAATGCTCATTGTTGGAAGTGTGGATATTTGGTTGGAAAACCTGTAAGCGACGAACTCGGAAGTGAGTTGTCTGTGTTCTTGGGACACAAGCTTGCCATCCGCATTCTTGTGTCGGCACATGTGACTTGGTACACAACTCACTATGCGCCAAGTGGGACCTCCTTTCCATGGCCTTGCATGCACAATCCATGGACGTCTTGGCACTTCACATTTAACCGTGTAACGCACATTGACGTCCGAGTTGGCCACTCTATGTGGATGATAATGCGTAACCGAGTAGTTGTCGAGCCACATCTTCAATTCCAAGAAGGATCCAAACTCACAACTGGGATATATCCCATTCTTGCCGTCTTCCAAATCACGGTGAGAACTTGGCCTAGCTCCAAGAGTTATACATTTGCCACCATCTACAACGACTTCATCCGCGAGACTAAGATCCTTGAACAATGGTGTCTTGTGATCCCGCCGGAATACCTTCTTAAATGCTTCGGCCTCCTTTGCCGTGAACCCCTCCTCATCAACTTCTTCATCGGGACCATCGTCATCCGAGTCCGATGCATATGAACGGGAAAAAGGGATCGATTGGTCAATTGTCTCTTGCACATGATATTTGTCGAGATCACCCACATTGTTGTCATGGAGATCAACTTTGTTGTCATCCTCCTCGTACTCATCATCCTTCTCTTGAAAAGCTTCATTTTGGTTGTTTGAAATCGGGCTCAATGTTGGCCAAACTTGTTGCGTCAAATGAGGTTCACTCATTTGATCTTGGTTCATGGGTAGGGGGGTACTAGCAACCATTGGGGAGGGGTTCCGGTTCAAGTCCAAATGCAAACTAGACTCAACCTTCTTGAACCCTAGCAAATTGGCAAAGAAACATAATATGTTTCAACGCAAATTTCCAAATCCAAGCCAAAACTAGGGTTTCCCCAAACTAGCAAGATTTGAGCAAATGTGACAATTCCTATGGATGAAAACGAGGGGATTGGAGTAGATTACCTTAAGGGAGGGGCTGGCTTCGAAATCCACGGACAAATACTCCGGATTTGCAAGATTTGAGAAGGATTTGAGAGGGGGGAAGGGGGAGAGAGGGGGGCGCTTAGCTTTGGGTGTAGGTGGGGCGGGGGTGTGTGGGGTGGAGGTGGGTGGGGTGGGGGTGGGGGCAGCCTATGTGACACACAGAAAGTGCAGCGCCTAAGGGCCGGGCGCTGCACATTACATGTGTGGTGCCTAGCCCTTAGGCGCTGCACATTGCATGTGTCGCGCCTATCCCTTAGGCGCTGCACGGCTGGATGTGGGGCCACGCCTGGCCACGGTGGCCCGACGTGGGGCACCTAAGAGCCAGGCGCTGCACAGTATAGTGTGGCGCCTAGTTGTCAGGCGCCACACAAAACGGTCAGTTTGTAAAAAAAATTCAAGGGCAGTTCAGATCGTGAATTGATTTTGCCAACAGGTCAAATATGTGTTTTTTGCCCTGAACAGACACCACCCAACGGTAGCTATGAGCTCAGAAGACCAGCAGCCGCCACGACTCGAGACGGTCGTTGATTGGAGACAGTGGTTCCCCTTCCGCCCAGTGAAGCATAGCATTCACCTAGTAGACAATGGCGGGGATCTGTTACTGGTGCACCGAATGCTGCGACGCAAGGACGATGAGTTTCATAGGGAGTACAATGTTTATAGAGTGGATCTGGAAGCTGGGGTCCTTGTCCCGGCCAAGAGCTTCAACGGGCGCGCTGTCTTCATGGGCATGAGCCGTGCGATCTCTCTATCAGCTGAGGCTACTTTTACCTCTCTCACTGCTGATACTATCTACCTGGGGCACGATTGTGATGGCGAGACTCAGGCGTACAATATTGCAGATGGAAGCAAATGCAGTCCGGCCATTGACAGGTCGATATGCCCGCGTAGCATCGTCGACTGTTTCCGTTACTGCATCCAGTGCGTCGGCGAGGAACTTGTCTGAGCTCATAGCTACTGTTGGGTGGTGTCTGTTGTGAAATTATTATTTTTGACGTGTGTTTGTTTGTCTTATATACTCCATCACTTACTCCCTCTAGTGATCTAAACGCTCTTATATTTCTTTACAAAGGAGTATTTTATATGAAACCACATTAATTATAAGCATATGTACCTCAAATATTGTATACAGTATTTGCTCGATCGCAGTCAGTAGGTCATGAACATTTCTCTCTAGCTAGATTAGTCGTTGCACTAGTAGAAAACATGGCTTTGGTTGAGGCCAAGATAAGGGCATTAATCCCGGTTCACTTACGAACCGGGACCAAAGGGTGTATCAGTCCCGGTTCGTGAGGCCAGGGCACCGGCCGGGCCTCGGGGGCCATTGGTCCCGGTTCGTCTGACACTTTTGGTCCCGGTTCCAGACACGAACCGGGACCAATGGGCCTCGCTCCTGGCCCAGCACCTTTAGTTCCGGTTGGTGGCTGGAACCGGGACCAATGGTCAGTCTTCTGTCCCGGTTCTAGCCACCAACCGGGACTAAAGAGAAGCCTATATATACCCCCGCCCTTGCCCGCTCACTGCTCTGTTCGCTCACTGCTCTATTTTTTTGGCCGGTCGTGGGAGAGGTGTGTGTTGCTCTAGCTCTCACCTCCTATGCACATGAGATGTTCGATGAAATGCCCGAGCCACACTTAAGCTTTCTACTCTCCAAGCTCCTTGTCCAAGCTCCATTTTCCTCAAGATTTGTCTAGGTTTGCCGGTCCGCCCTGTCCCGCCCCCGCCCTCACCGTCGTCGATCGCCCGCGCCGATCTCGTTGCCGACACGACCGTGGTGAGCCTCTTGTTCTTATCTTCTTTTTAAAAGAAAAAAATTTCTTACTTGTATGATTTACATAGATACTTGTATAATTTTCTTACTTTTATTATTGTTTGTTATTATATAGTGCGATGGTTTTGGTATCCGCCCCCGTCGGCCCTCGTCCTGTCTATGATTCGGATGTGGTATATTATCTTTTATAACTATTTGTTTCATTTAGTGTTTATGACAATTATGCCGACCAACGTGACATAGATGTTTTTGATACGTCTCCAGCGTATCTACTTTTCCTAACGCTTTTCCTCTTGTTTTGGACTCTAATTTGCATGATTTGAATGAAACTAACCCCGGACTGACACTGTTTTCAGCAGAACTACTATGGGGTTGTTTTTGTGCAGAAATAAAAGTTCTCGGAATGGAACGAAACTTTGCGAGGATTTTTTATATAATAAAAGAGGATTTCTGGAGCCAAGATCCACTGGAGGGGGGCACCTGGGTGGGCACAACCCACCAGGGCGCGCCCCCCTCCAGGCGCGCCCAGGTGGGTTGTCCCCACCTGGTGGCCCCACAGACCCTGAAACCGACTCTATAAAATCCTATATTTCCAGAAAAAATCAGGGAGAAAGAATTATCACGTTTCACGAGACGGAGCCGCCGCCACCTCCAGTTCTTCATCGGGAGGCCAAATCTGGAGTCCGTTTGGGGCTCCGGAGAGGGGGATCTTCGTTCTTCGTCATCACCAACCCTTCTCCATCGCCAATTCCATGATGCTCCCCACCGGGAGTGAGTAATTCCTTCGTAGGCTCGCTAGTCGGTGAGGAGTTGGATGACATTCATCATGTAATCGAGTTAGTTTTGTTAGGGCTTGATCCCTAGTATCCACTATGTTCTGAGATTGATGTTGCTATGACTTTGCCAAGATTAATGCTTGTCACTTTGGGCCCGGGTGCCATGATTTCAGATCTGAACCGTTTATGTTATCACCATTATATCCATGTTCTAGATCCAATCTTGCAAGTTATAGTCACCTACTACGTGTTATGATCCGGCAACCCCGGAGTGACAATAGTCGGGACCACTCCCGGTGATGACCGTAGTTTGAGGAGTTCATGTATTCACCGTGTGTTAATGCTTTGTTCCGGTTCTCTATTAAAATGAGGCCTTAATATCCCTTAGTTTCCAATAGGACCCCGCTGCCACGGGAGGGTAGGACAAAAGATGTCATGCAAGTTCTTTCCATAAGCACGTATGACTATTTACGGAATACATGCCTACATTACATTTATGAACTGGAGCTAGTGCCGTATCGCCCTAGGTTATAACTGTCACATGATGAATATCATCCAACGAATCGCCGATCCAATGCCTACGAATTTATCTTATATTGTTTCTGTTAAGTTACTAGTGCTATCATTACTGTTGCACTTGCTACAAAATTACTGCTGTCACCGTTTCCGTTACTATTGCTGCTGCTACTATTATCAAAACTATCATACTACTTTGCTACTGATCACTTTGCTGCAGATAATTAATCTCCAGGTGTGGTTGAATTGACAACTCAGTTGCTAATACTTACAAATATTCTTTGGCTCCGTTTGTGTCGAATCTATAAATTTGGGTTGAATACTCTACCCTCGAAAACTGTTGCGATCCCCTATACTTGTGGGTTATCAAGACCTTTTTCTGGCGCCGTTGCCGGGGAGCATAGCTATATTTGTTGAGTCACTTGGGATTATTATCATATTATCACTATGAAGAATCTGAAGGACGCTAAGACTAAGATTTTTTCCTCTAAGACGAGGGGAGGTAAGGAACTGCCATCCAGCTCCGCTTTAGATTCACCTTCAGTTATAAGTAAAGTTGCAACACCACCACATGCTATCAATTCTGATATGTCACAAGTTATTGATGATGCCACTTCTACTATGAATGCCACTCATGATGATGCTAGTACCTTGCTTGATGATAATGTGCCACTAGGTGAATTTCTTGATGAACAAATTGCTAGAGTAAGACAACATGATATTGTTGAATCTGATGATGAGCTTGAAACTAGAAATCTTGAAACACCTGCTAGAACTAGCCTTCCTAGATATGAATTGCCTAAGGTACCGGAAGGTTATGTTATGAATGAGGAGACAACTAGAGATATTCTTGCTTGTAAGCATAGAGATGATTTAGAGAAATTATTATGCAAGTATAAAGAAAAATCCCTGAATGCTAGAATGCAGTATGATCCTAAGTTTGCTACTTCACCTATCTTTGTTGATGATAAGGATTATGAATTCTCTGTCGACCCAGAGTTAAATACTTTGGTTGAATCTGATCCTTTCCATGGTTATGAAACTGAAACTGTTGTGGCACATCTTACTAAGTTGAATGACATAGCCACCCTTTTTACTCATGATGAGAAAACTCGCTATTACTATATTCTCAAATTATTTCTGTTCTCATTAAAGGGTGATGCTAAAGCTTGGTACAATACTCTTGCTCCTGGTTGTGTGCGTAGTCCTTAAGATATGATTTATTACTTCTCTGAAAAATATTTCCCTGCTCATAAGAAACAAGTTGCCTTACAGGAAATATTTAACTTTGTGCAAATTGAAGAAGAGAGTCTCCCACAAGCTTGGGGGAGGCTTTGCCAATTGCTTAATGCTTTGCCTGATCATCTTCTTAAGAAAAATGAAATACTTGATATCTTCTATAATGGACTAACTGATGCTTCTAGGGACTTCCTAGATAGTTGTGCTGGTTGTGTTTTCAGGGAACGAACTATTGGGCAAGCTGAAGAATTATTGAATAACATATTGAAAAATTATGATGATTGGACTCTTCCCGAACCACAGCCTAAGCCTACTCCGAAGAAGAGGGGTATATTATATCTCAGTCCTAAAGATATGCAAGAGGCAAAGAAATCTATGAAGGAAAAAGGTATTAAAGCTGAGGATGTCAAAAATTTACCTCCTATTGAAGAAATACATGGGCTTGATACACCACCACTGCCTAAGGTGGTAGAGGTAAAGTCTCTAATGAAATTCAATGATAATGATAATCCTCATAATATGCACCCTAGCCAATGCCCTTATGAGTTTGAGAATTATATTAGAAAGCAAGATCACTTCAATGCAAATGTTATGAAACAATTGAAATATAATTCTGATATGATTGCTCGCTTGAGTGACTTGCTATTTAGAATCTCAAATGATGTTAGAGGTGTGGGAAAGCATGCTTCTATGGTACAAACTCAGTTAGAACAAGTTGCTAAATCCCAAAGAGAATTGCTTGATGAAATGAATAACAACATACATGACTTTGCTGTTAGAGTTGCAACTAGAGGAGGTAAGATGACTCAGGAACCACTTTATCCTGAGGGACACCCGAAAAGAATTGAACATGATTCACAAAGGAACAACACCACTGCACCTAGTTCTTCTAAAAATAAGAAGAAAAAGAAAAATGATAGAACTTTGCATGCTTCTAGTGAACCTGAAGTAGAAAAACCTCCTGATAATGATAATGATGTTTCTATTTCTGATGCTGAAACTCAATCTGGTAATGAACATTCATCTAGTGATAATGAAAAAGATAATGCTGATGTTCATGAAGATACTCAACCAAACAATGAAAAAGAACCAGATAATGATGTTGAACTAGCTGTTGATCTTGGTAACCCACAACCCAAAAATACATGATATGATAAAAGAGATTTTATTGCTAGAAAACACGGTAAAGAAAGAGAATCGTGGGTTCAAAAACCTATGCCTTTCCACCCAAGTCAACTAAAAAGAAAGATGATGAAGAATTTGAACGCTTTGCTGAAATGCTGGGGCCAGTCTTTTTGCGTACTTGCTTGACTGATATCTTGAAAATGCCTCCTTATGCAAAGTACATGAAAGACATCATCACTAATAAGAGAAAAATACCGGAAGCTGAAATCTCCACCATGCTTGCTAATTATACCTTTAAAGATGGGATACCTAAAAAACTTGGAGATCTGGGAATACCAACTATACCTTGCTCCATCAAAAGAAATTATGTGAAAACTGCTTTATGTGATTTAGGAGCTGGTGTTAGTGTTATGCCTTTCTCTTTATATAAAAAACTTGATTTGAATAAACTCACACCTACTGAAATATCTTTGCAAATGGCTGACAAATCAACTGCCATACCTATCGGTATTTGTGAGGATGTGCCCGTTGTTGTTACTAATGTTACTATTTTGACTGACTTTGTTATACTTGAGATGCCCGAGGATGACAACATGTCGATTATCCTTGGTAGACCCTTCTTGAATACTGCAGGGGCCGTTATTGATTGCAATAAAAGCAAGGTCACTTTTCATATCAATGGTAATGAGCATACAGTGCACTTTCCGAAGAAACAATTCCAAGTGAATGGTATTGATGTTATTGAAAAATCTCCGACAATCACTATTGGAAGTTTTCAACTACCTCTACTTACTGTTAAAAAGAAATATGAAATGCTTCTTGTTGGGGACATTCATATCCCCGTTGAGAAAATTGTACGCAAATATGATGAACCTCTTTGGAAGGAGGTCTTCGAAGAGGAGATCTTCGGAGGCATCTTCTAGTGACAGTTCCGTTTGTCGGTCTTATGTTGAACCAAGTGAGAGTTCCATACGAGATGCTACCACCAAAACATGCTTATGGCCATGCGACGACTATATGGTGAATGTGGGCATTAAGGAGGAATTTGAACAATATGTTCACAATGCCGATCTCGGTCCCTACATTTCAAATAAGTGCAATCAACACCACACTCTCACTGAATCATTTGTCAAAGGATTTAAATTCCATCCCCGTGAGTCTAGAGTGTCATTTAAACTGTATGAAAATTCATTTACCATATCACTAGAAAGGTTTTCTCACCACTGCAAAATTCCATTCTGGGGTTCGCTTGACGAACCACCAAGAGCTAAGTTCGAAACATTTTTGTCTAGCCTTTGCTATGGTGAGAATAGGGGAGTGACGCAAGGTAGAATAAAGAGCATTCATTTTCCCGCAATTCAGTACTTTGCATTATTCAATGGGAAATGTATTATAGGCAAACAAGATTGTAGTACACTTTGTGCTCCAGACTTGAGCCTTGTACGTGCCGCTCTCACCGGTGACAAAAGTTATAATCTTGGAGCGATTGTTGCACGTAGGTTGCAACACAACACTAATAGTGGTTATTTTTATGGTGGAATTTATGCCACACGCTTAGCAAGAGAGCTGGGTGTTTCACCTTTGCCATATGACCCTATTTTACCCACGCAGTATTTAGACTTTGATGCTATGAAGCGTCATAAGATCCTTAAGGGTAAACTTGATAATTTCACCTACAAATTGTTGTTTAATCAAGAGTCCATCATATACACATATTTGCTTGCACCTGCTCTCTTTGATTATCATAGCAGGGGAAGATTTTTTGTTCTTGAGAGCGAGGCCCGAGCCCACAACGCGGCGGTTGTGACTGCACGGAAGGCTGAGACATCCGCACCAAGAGCCTCCGTGAGCTACCACTCCGACCATTACGCAGGCTATTGATTGATTACCAAGCTAGGCCAAAAGCCTAAGCTTGGGGGAGTACGTGTTTCCCACCGACTTTACATTCATGTTCACACATTTCAGTTGTCGGTGTTCACACTTTTTCATTGTATTATCCATGCTTAATTTTATTTTCTCGCTTTCTTCTTTGGTGTTTGAAAAACTTCGAGAAAATACAAAAATATTTTCTGCTTCTTTTTTATTTTTCTTCCCAGCTTAAATTGTTGTAGCACTAAAAAGAAAACCCAAAAAGATTTCCTTGTTCTTCCTTTACTTGTTGGGAGCTTTCCCGTGTAAATAGTTTTTCTCATTTTTTCTTTTCCCTTTTATTTGCTTGCTCTAGAAAATCAAAAATTTCAAAAAATATTTCAGTGTGTTTCTCTGAATTTCTTTTCTGTTTATTGAGTTGTACCAAGGAGAAGACCATGATGAAAATGTTGAGTGGCTCTCATATGCATAATTGTTGACCTAACAAAGAGCCAATTTTACCTTGTCTTCTCCTGTTGAATAAAATATTTGCAGATTCCAGCTTAGTCCACGGCACTCTTACACTATTATTATTTTCTTATCGTTCGGTCGTGCAAGTGAAAGGCAATAATGACGATATTCGATGAACTGGCCGTGGCAGAGAGAAATGGGTATGAACTCGACTTGTTCTGTTTTTGTAAATATGTTTAACCTAGTATCCATGATTCAGCCCATTATGATTAAACATGTTTGCAATGAAAATTAGAGATTATAGTTTCTCATGCCATGCATAAGTAGCTAGGAGTGGATAATGATTTATCTTGGATATCAACATTGCGTTAAAATGATTGTGATGTAGTATGATGATATGGTATCCTCCTCTGAATGTTCGAGTGGCTTGACTTGGCACATGTTCATGCATGTAGTTGAATCAAAACCAACATAGCCTCTATGATATTTATGTTCATGGTGTTCATATCCTACTCATGCTAGTATCCAATGTTACTTATGCATAATGCATGTGCATGACCGTTGTTGCTCTCTAGCTGGCCGCTTCTCAACCTATTTGCTAGCCTTCACCTGTACTAAGTGGGAATTCTGCTTGTACATCAAAAACCTTGAACCCAAGTTATTCCAGATGAGTCCACCATACCTACCTATATGCGGTATTATCCTGCCTTCCTAAGTAAATTTGCATGTGCCATCTCTAAAAACTTCAAATAAATATCATTTTTGTGTGCCTGGATCATTCATGGAACGACAGGAGGTAGTCGGTATCTTCCATGCTAAGCGGGTTATTCTCAGGTCGAGTGTTTATTCACTCGCCATCGCACGAGAAAAGCGCGGTAATAGGGATGCCCAGTCCCAAACTACAAAAAGAATTGATCTCTCAAATAATCAAACAAAAACTCCCAATGGAGTCATAACCTTTACTTTATCGCTTGGGAACCGCCACTAGTGTGCTTAGCATGGAAGATATTGATAACTGATAGTCGTGAAGTAAATGAGAAGGGTGCATGTCTAAAAATATCATTTACCTCTGTTTTAAAAACTTGAGCTCTGGCACCTCTGCAAATCACTGCTTCCCTCTGCGAAGGGACTATCTATTTACTTTTATGTTGTGTCATCACCTTCTAAAATAAGTGCCAGAACCTGAGAGCACTGCTGTCATGCTGATGCATTGTGTGTAGATAATGTTGGGTGCATCATGACTGGATCTTTTCTACCATGAATTACAATGTTTAGTCGCTGCTTGAACTTTGGAGGTGCTCTGCATTTATGTTTTGCGGTCTCAGAAAGGGCTAGCAAGATACCACTATTGTCATATTATATCACGGTTGTTTTGATAACGTGTTGCTGTTTGGGATATCTTATTATTGCTCGCTAGCTGATTATGTCAGTGGTATGAGTTAATATAATTTTTAAGAGTTATTGTTGACATGGTTAGTTATAATATTGGCTGAAAACCCGGGTGCTGTTTAAGCTTATTTATGCAAACAAGAGCAAAAGAGTTCGTAAAAGTTTTTCTTTTTCACTTTCAGTTTATCAACTGAATTGCTTAAGGACAAGCAAAGGTTTAAGCTTGGGGGAGTTGATACGTCTCCAATGTATCTACTTTTCCTAAAGCTTTTCCTCTTGGTTTGGACTCTAATTTGCATGATTTGAATGAAACTAACCCCGGACTGACGCTGTTTTCAGCAGAATTACCATGGTGTTGTTTTTGTGCAGAAATAAAAGTTCTCGGACTGGTACGAAACTTTGCGAGGATTTTTTATATAATAAAAGAGAATTTCTGGAGCCAAGATCCACCGGAGGGGGGCACCTGGGTGGGCACAACACACCAGGGCACGCCCCCCTCCAGGCGCGCCCAGGTGGGTTGTCCCCACCTGGTGGCCCCGCAGACCCTGAAACCGACTCTATAAAATCCTATATTTCCAAAAAAATCAGGGAGAAAAAATTATTGCGTTTCACGAGACGGAGCCACCGCCACCTCCTGTTCTTCATCGGGAGGCCAGATCTGGAGTCCGTTTGGGGCTCCGGAGAGGGGGATCTTCATTCTTCGTCATCACCAACCCTTCTCCATCGCCAATTCCGTGATGCTCCCCACCGGGAGTAAGTAATTCCTTCGTAGGCTCGCTGGTCGGTGAGGAGTTGGATGAGATTCATCATGTAATCGAGTTAGTTTTGTTAGGGCTTGATCCCTAGTATCCACTATGTTCTGAGATTGATGTTGCTATGACTTTGCCATGCTTAATGCTTGTCACTTTGGGCCCGGGTGCCATGATTTCAGATCTGAACCGTTTATGTTATCACCATTATATCCATGTTCTAGATCTGATCTTGCAAGTTATAGTCACCTACTACATGTTATGATCCGGCAACCCCGGAGTGACAATAGTCGGGACCACTCCCGGTGATGACCGTAGTTTGAGGAGTTCATGTATTCACCGTGTGTTAATGCTTTGTTCCGGTTCTCTATTAAAAGGAGGCCTTAATATCCCTTAGTTTCTAATATGGACCCCGCTTCCACACGAGGGTAGGACAAAAGATGTCATGCAAGTTCTTTCCATAAGCACGTATGACTATTTACGGAATACATGCCTACATTACATTTATGAACTGGAGCTAGTGCCGTATGGCCCTACGTTATAACTGTCTCATGATGAATATCATCCAACAAATTACAGATCCAATGCCTATGAATTTATCTTATATTGTTTCTGCTAAGTTAATGATAATCCTCACAATATGCACCCTAGCCAATGCCTTTATGAGTTTGAAAACTATATTAGAAAACAAGATCACTTCAATGCAAATGTTATGAAACAATTTGTAACATCCCAAATTTTTAATTTGGAATGTTATACATAGGTCATCCATGCATATCATATTTTATTGCATTTCGTTTTGCGATCCTCGAAAATTCTAAGCAACTCAAGGACCCACGGAGAGAGTTGGGGATTTCACCGTTTTCATATTTGAATTTTCTCAAATATTGAAACAGGGATCAATTTGGTTTAACTATTTTTTTCTCTCCGAAAATATTTCATATTAAAAATATATGAGAGGAGATAATATGACTTCTCCAAAATAAATGGAATATTGGAGGAAAAATATTAAAATCAAATAAATATTTTATTTGGATTTTTATTGCAATTTTATTTGGATTTAGAAAAAAATATGCATTTTTCAAAATTGCATTAGAGTCCCAAATAAATGTTTACCTTGTCCGGGAGATTTTTAGAGGACGGGGAAAATTTATTTCGGGAATTTTGGAGTCCGTTTAGTATTTCTTTTATTTGTTTTTCTGCGCGGAATTATTTTAAAAAAAAAAAAATCCGCCGGACCGAACTGAGCCGAAGCCTAGCCGGCCCAGCAGCCTCGCCGCCGCCTTTCCTCCCCGTGGCCGACCGGGACTCTCCCGGAGTCCGCCGCCGCCGCGCCTCCGCCCCGTCGCCCCCTCGCCCAAGCCACCCCCTCCCCCCTTAAAAAGCCGACCCGGGGCCCCCCCTGGAGCCCCAAGCCGCCGCCGCCGCCCGCCGCCGCCTGCCCTCGCCGCGCCGCCGAGCCGCCGCGCCGCCTCGCTCGCCAGCCGCCGCCGCGTCCGCCGCCCGCCGCCGCCCGCCGCCGCCGCACTCCGCCGCGCAGCGCCGCCGCACCGCGCGCCCCACACCGCCGCCCCGCCGGAGCCTCGCCGGAATCCCGCCGCCGCCTCGGTTTTCGCGAGAAAACCGATCGGTTTTTGTTTAAACCCTAGATCTAGGTTCGGTTTTTTTTTAAATACCGGTTTATTCTTTTTAGATCGGTTTTCCGTCGGTTTAGTTATTTAGCGGACGTTCGTCCGTACGTTCGTTTTAACGAACGGTTTTCACCGTTTAACCGCAGACAGCGAACGTTCGTTCGTTAGCCTGTTCGTTAGTTTTCTTTTTCTCGGATTTTCCGCGATTATTTTCGATCGCGATTTCTGATCCGATTTTCGTTTTAGTATAACTTTTCGCTCGTTTGTCGGAATCAGGCGATTCAAGCGCCTAGATCTTCGTCTCGAAGCCCTCTTTCTGTTTAACCAACTTAAACAAGTTTTTGCTACTGTAAAATTTGACTTTAGTCCAGATTAGTAATCGAAGCGTGTTTCTTTCGCAGTTTGAGTTTCGTTGCTCCGTTTGATTTGATTCTTTTTGCAAACCAGAGTTCTTCAGTTGAACTTTCTGGTTAGGTCTTCTCATTTGGGTTTTACCCGCGCATCTTCGCTTGATTGCTTATGTATGCTATTGTTTGTTTGCGATAGAGTTCCCGGAGTGCGAAGCGTGCTACTACGAGTCCCTAGGTTTTGCGGATCGTCAGCAAGGCAAGTAACACATTGATCATACTTCTTCGTTACCCAGTTTTTATGCATTAGTTTCGACCCTCAAATATTGCATGATTAGGATGTGATTAACTTGTGGGTACTGGGAAGTAGATGATGAGGTAGAACCTATTGTCCTTTTTAATAACAAACCCTTGGGAGTTACTTCTACGCTATGCTTATGTTGCCATGCTATGCTCGTAGACGTGGATTGGGTTTTGAGTGTATCCATGACAGATGTGAGATTTTTAATTCATGGTTCAACTTAAGGTGGCAACTTTAATACACATCTGGGTGGATTGCTTGTTTGGGCACCTGGGGATATACCAGTGTTGTCCTAGGAGATCCCGGGGATATACCGTGTGATCCTCCTACGGTCCGCCACCCAGGCTCAAAGGGATCATAAGATTATTCATGCTAGAAACTTCCGTGTGCAGCCACAAGCTATTATGGGCTCTAGCATAGTTGAGTATGTTACATGACCTCTTTCAGTGGTAGGCTAGCAGATGTAGGGGAAAGTAGGTGTAACTGTCTACCCAGAGTAAAGAGTAAATGTTTCTGAAAGACTGTGTCTCGGTCATCCGTTTCTCAAACACCATGTAGTGCGAGAAATCCAACGGAGGAGATCGAGTCTTGTGGGGAAAAGTGCACAAACCTCTGCAGAGTGTACAAACTAGTCATGATTAGCCGTGTCCCCGGTTATGGACATCTTGAGTATCTGGTTCTTGGATTATCATATTGAATCCCATCACTCTAAATTAATTTGTTGGGATTAATAATTACTTTTAATTGGGATTGAGAGGGGGATTTACCTTCTCAATGTTCAACAACCACCATGATAGTTAAATAAAATATATTCCTTTGTTGTAGGAAAAAATTGGCTTTTCGCAAAACAGTATAACCCTAGAGCTTTTCCACCAGCCAAATATGCATGTAGTATTAGCAATTATTCTGTTCATTGCTCTACTGTGTTATATTGCCAGCATATTCCATGTGCTGACCCGTTTCGGGCTGCAACGTATCATGTTGCAGACTTTTCCGACGAAGAGTAAGGTGTGCTAGGTCGTTGTCGTGCACTCAGCTATGCCGTTGGAGTTGATGGACTCACTTTATCTTCCAAGCCTTCCGCTGTTATCTTAATTAGATGGCCTTAAGCCATATTTATTGTAAGCAGTTCTCTTTTGAGACATTCGATGTAATAAGTGTGTGATTGCACTCTGTTATAAATCCTTCGAGTACTGTGTGTGTGTCAGCATTACCGATCCAGGGATGACACTTGAACACAGAGATTCGATCCATTCGGGTCGGGTCGCTACACAATTGAAATACAATTCTGATATGATTACTCGCTTAAGTGACTTGTTGTTTAGAATCTCAAATGATGTTAGAGGTGTGGGAAAGCATGCTTCTATGGTACAAACCCAGTTAGAACAAGTTGCTAAATCTCAAAGAGAATTACCTGATGAAATGAATAACAACATACATGACTTTGGTGTTAGAGTTGCAACTAGAGGAGGTAAAATGACTCAGGAACCACTTTATCCTGAGGGACACCTAAAAAGAATTGAACAGGATTCACAAAGGAACAATACCACTGCACCTAGTCCTTCTAAAAAGAAAAAGAAAAAGAAAAATGATAGGACTTTGCATGCTTCTAGTGAACCTGAAGTAGAGAAACCTCCTGATAATGATAATGATGTTTCTATTTCTGATGCTGAAACTCAATCTGGTAATGAACATTCACCTTCTGATAATGAAAAAGATAATGATGAGGTTCATGAAGAAACTCAAACAAATAATAAAGAACCAGACAATGATGTTGAAATAGAACCAGCAGTTGATCTTGATAACCCACAACCCAAAAATGCAAGATATGATAAAAGAGACTTTGTTGCTAGAAAACACGGTAAGGAAAGAGAACCGTGGGTTCAAAAACCTATGCCCTTTCCACCTAAGTAAACTAAAAAGAAAGATGATGAAGAATTTGAACGCTTTGCTGAAATGCTGAGGCCAGTCTTTTTGCGTACTCGCTTGACTGATATCTTGAAAATGCCTCCTTATGCAAAGTACATGAAGGACATCATTACTAATAAGAGAAAAATACCGAAAGCTGAAATCTCCACCATGCTTGCTAATTACACTTTTAAGGATGGAGTACCTAAAAAACTTGGAGATCCGGGAATACCAACTATACCTTGCTCCATCAAAAAGAATTATGTGAAAACTGCTTTATGTGATTTGGGAGCGGGTGTTAGTGTTATGCCTTTCTCTTTATATAAAAGACTTGATTTGAATAAACTCACACCTACTGAAATATCTTTGCAAATGGCTGACAAATCAACTGCCATACCTATCGGTATTTATGAGGATGTGCCCGTTGTTGTTGCTAATGTTACTATTTTGACTAACTTTGTTATACTTGAGATGCCCGAGGACGACAACATGTCGATTATCCTTGGTAGACCCTTCTTGAATACTGCAGGGGCTGTTATTGATTGCAATAAAAGCAAGGTCACTTTTCATATCAATGGTAATGAGCATACGGTGCACTTTCCAAAGAAACAATTCCAAGTGAATGGTATTAATGTTATTGAAAAATCTCCGACAATCACTATTGGAAGTTTTCAACTACCTCTACCTACTACCAAAAATAAATATGAAATGCTTATTGTTGGGGACATTCATATCCCCGTTGAGGTAACTTAGTGATTTACGAAAGTTCTTCGGTTTCATGCTAATCGAAAGTGGTTGTTAATAAGACTTGATCAACCTTATTAATGGATCATTTTTGAGAGGTATGAAGTTGATGAATTTAGTGAGCACTACCTTCTGTCTCTACCTTTTATTTTCTGTTCCTATTAGTTAAATAAAATAAAATGCCATGTTTTGTCTGTTTTCTGATTTTTACCGTGCAATAAAAAATAGACCCAAAATTAAAAGTTCTCAGAGTGCCCTGAAAATTTAATACGATTTTTTCTGAATATTTAAGAATTTCTGGTGCAAATAATATCAGAGGGAGGTGCACCAGGTGGGCACAACCCACCTGGGCGCGCCAGGACCCCCAGGCGCGCCCTGGTGGGTTGTGGTCCCCACGTGGGCCCCCTCACTTATCTCTTCATCCCACATCATCACCTACCTCTAGAAAAAATTCACCATTGCTCTTGCTCTCATGTTGTTGCTCTCAAACCCGCAGATTTTGATCTCTTTGCTCGAAGCTCCATTTCTGAAACTGTTTCGGGGGATTGTTGCTTGGTATGTGACTCCTCCGTGTGTCCAATTAGTTTTTGCTTTAGTTGTTTATATTTTGAATAATTAGCTACTCTTGGTGATGCTGTAGATGAGCTTGCATGTTAAATTCTTAGAGTTTTAAGTAGTTTGAATGCTTGCTATGGCCTCTATGCTTCCCTATGAGTAGTTGCTATCAATCTTGTTAAGTTTTGTTGAGAAAAATTTTGTGGACTAAAATTTCAGAATTCTGCTCATAGGAAAAACATGAGTATCTTTAGGAAGTTTGCTTCCAAGAAGAACTCCAAGGGAGTGATTGGAGAGTCATCTGACAGTGATCTCCACACCCGAAGGTTGGCAGAGCTATGGCCGTGTGAATGGCCGCATACCCCGTTCATGGAAGGGGCCGGAATCCTTCAAGAGTTTGCACAATATGCTGCTAATGCCGGCCTCACCGACTTCATCACAGCTGAGGGTGGATACAGGATTATGCCCGCGGACATCATCGCTTACCGGAACAACTAGGCTGCGGCACAGGAGGAGCCTCAGCAGTGGGACCCTCAGGTGCCCGCACCTCAGCACTTCAACATAGGACCTCATGGCTTCTACGACTGGTGATTACCAAGTTAGGCCAAAAGCCTAAGCTTGGGGGAGTACGTATTTCCACCGACATTACATTCATGTTCACACATTTGAGTTGTCGGTGTCCACACTTTTTCATTGTATTATCCATGTTAGAATTATTTTCTTGCTTTCTTCTTGTGTGTTTGAAAAACTTTGAAAAAATCAAAAAAAATATTTCCAGCTTCTTTTTGCTTTTTCTTTTTAGAGTAGTTAGCTGTAGCATTAAAAAGAAAATCCAAAAAGATTTCCTTGTTCTTCTTTTGCTTGTTGGGAGCTTTCCCGTGTAAATATTTTTCTCATTTTTGCTTTTCCCTTTTTATTTGCTTCTCTCGAATAAAACCAAAAACTCCAAAAATATTTCAGTATGGTTCTCTGAATTTCTTTTCTTTCTTTCGAGTCGTACCAAGGAGAAGACCACGATGAAAATGTTGAGTGGCTCTCATATGCATAATTGTTGATCTAATAAAGAGCCCATTTTACCTTGTCTTCTTCTGTTGAATAAATGTTTGCAGATTCTAGCTTAGTCCATGGTTCTCTTGCACTATTATTATTTTCATATCATTCGGTCATGCAAGTGAAAGGCAATAATGACGATATTCGATGAACTAGCCGTGGCAGAGAGAAACGGGTATGAACTCAACTTGTTCTGTTTTTGTAAATATGTTTAACCTAGTATCCATGATTCAGACCATTATGATTAAACATATTTGCAATGACAATTAGAGATTATAGTTTCTCATGCCATGCATAAGTAGCTGGGACTGGATAATTATTTATCTTGTATATCAACATTGCGTTAAAATGATTGTGATGAAGTATGATGAGATGGTATCCTCCTCTGAACGTTCGAGTGGCTTGACTTGGCACATGTTCATGCATGTAGTTGAATCAAAACCAACATAGCCTCTATGATATTTATGTTCATGGTGTTCATATCCTACTCATGCTAGTGTCCAATGTTACTTATGCATAATGCATGTTCATGACCGTTGTTGCTCTCTAGCTGGCTGCTTCTCAACCTAATTGCTAGCCTTCGCCTGTACTAAGTGGGAATTCTGCTTGTGCATCAAAAACCTGAAACCCAAGTTATTCTAGTTGAGTCCACCATACCTACCTATATGCGGTATTACCCTGCCGTCCTAAGTAAATTTGCATGTGCCACCTCTAATTTTCAAAATAAATTTCTCTTTTGTGTGCTCGTACAGCTTGCGAGGCGGTGAGGGGTGGCCGATATTTTTCCATGCTAGATGTGTTATTCTCACGATGAGTGTTTATTCACTTGTCATTGCACGAGAGTACAGCAAAGGTATTAGGGATGCCCAGTCCCGAAATGAAAAATGAATTTACTTTATGTTGTCAAATAATAAATTCCTTGGAAAGTGTTGGTATGGAGGGCACCCGTGGATATGGCTAGCCATGGAAAGTGAAAGAAATGGTGGAAAAAGGAATAAACTTTAATTTCTGTTTGGGAACCGCCCATGATATATCTAGCATGGAAAGTATTGGAAACTCTAAGTCGTTTTCGTTGGTGGGAAAAGTATGCCTCTCAAAATATTTTTATCTCTCAATTTAAGCTTTGAGCTCTGGCACCTCTGCAAATCGCTACTTCCCTCTGTGAAGGGACTATCTATTTACTTTTATGTTGTGTCATCACCTTCTCAAATAAGCGCCAGAACCTGAGAGCACTGCTGTCATGCTTATGCATTGTGTGTAGTTAATGTTGGGTGCATCATGACTGGATCTTTTCTACCATGAATTGCAATGTTTAGTCGCTGCTTGAACTTTGGAGGTGCTCTGCATTTATGTTTTGCGGTCTCAGAAAGGGCTAGCGAGATACCGCTATTGTCATATTATATCGTGGTTGTTTTAATAACGTGTTGCCATTTGAGATATCTTATTATTGCTCGCTAGCTGATTATGTCATTGATATGAGTTAATATAATTTTTAAGAGTTATTGTCGACATGGTTAGTTATAATATTGGCTGAAAACCTGGGTGCTGTTTAAGCTTATTTATGCAAACAAGAGCAAAAGAGTTCGTAAAAGTTTTTCTTTTTCACTTTCAGTTTATCAACTGAATTGCTTGAGGACAAGCAAAGGTTTAAGCTTGGGGGAGTTGATACGTCTCCAACGTATCTACTTTTCCTAACGCTTTTCCTCTTGTTTTGGACTCTAATTTGCATGATTTGAATGAAACTAACCCCGGACTGATGCTATTTTCAGCAAAACTACTAAGGTGTTGTTTTTGTGCTGAAATAAAAGTTCTCGGAATGGAACGAAACTTTGCAAGGAATTTTTATACAAAATAAGAGAATTTCCGGAGCCAAGAGTCACCTGAGGGGGGCACCTGGGTGGGCACAACCCACCAGGGCGCGCCTGCCCCCCCAGGCGCGCCCAGGTGGGTTGTCCCCACCTGGTGGCCCCGCAGACCCTGAAACCAACTCTATAAAATCCTATTTTTCAAGAAAAAAATTAGAGAGAAAGAATTATCATGTTTCGCGAGATGGAGCCGCCGCCACCTCCTGTTCTTCATCGGGAGGCCAGATCTGGAGTCCGTTTGGGGCTCCGGACAGGGGGATCTTTGATCTTCGTCATCACCAACCGTTCTCCATCGCCAATTCCATGATGCTCCCCACTGGGAGTGAGTAATTCCTTCATAGGCTCGCTGGTCGGTGAGGAGTTGGATGAGATTCATCATGTAATCGAGTTAGTTTTGGTAGGGCTTGATCCCTAGTATCCATTATGTTCTGAGATTGATGTTGGTATGACTTTGCCATGCTTAATGCTTGTCACTTTGGGCCCGGGTGCCATGATTTCAGATCTGAACCGTTTATGTTATCACCTTTATATCTATGTTCTAGATCCAATCTTGCAAGTTATAGTCACCTACTACGTGTTATGATCCGGCAACCCCGGAGTGACAATAGTAGGGACCACTCCTGGTGATGACCGTAGTTTGAAGAGTTCATGTATTCAAAGTGTGTTAATGCTTTGTTCCGGTTCTCTATTAAAAGGAGGCCTTAATATCCCTTAGTTTCCAATATGGACCCCGCTGCCACGAGAGGGTAGGACAAAAGATGTCATGCAAGTTCTTTCCATAAGCACGTATGACTATTTACGGAATACATGCCTACATTACATTTATGAACTGGAGCTAGTGCCGTATCGCCCTAGGTTATAACTGTCTCATGATGAATATCATCCAACAAATTACCAATCCAATGCCTAAGAATTTATCTTATATTGTTTCTGCTAAGTTACTACTACTGTCACTGTTGCACTTGCTACAATATCACAGCTATCACTGTTACCATTACTATTGCTGCTGCTACTATTATCAAAACTATCATACTACTTTGCTACTGATCACTTTGCTGCAGATAATTAATCTTTAGGTGTGGTTGAATTAACAACTCAGCTGCTAATACTTACAAATATTCTTTGGCTCCCCTTGTGTCGAATCTATAAATTTGGGTTGAATACTCTACCCTCGAAAACTGTTGCGATCCCCTATACTTGTGGGTTATCAAGACCTTTTTCTGGCACCGTTGCCAGGGACCATAGCGATATTTGTTTAGTCACTTGTGATTATTATCAATTATTCACTATGAAGAATCTGAAGGATGCTAAGGCTAAGATTTTTCCCTCTAAGATGAGGGGAGGTAAGGAACTGCCATCCAGCTCCGCTTTAGATTCACCTTCTGTTATAAGTAAACTTGCAACACCACCACATGCTATTAATTCTGATATGTCGCAAGTTAGTGATGATGCTAGTACCTTGCTTGATGATGATGTGCCATTAGGTGAATTTCTTGATGAACAAAGTGCTAGAGTAAGACAACATGATGTTGTTGAATCTGATGATGAGCTTGAAACTGAAAATATTGAAACACCTACTAGAACTAGCCCTCCTAGATATGAATTGCCTAAGGTACCAGAAGGTTATGTTATGAATGAGGAGACAAATAGAGATATTCTTGCTTGTAAGGATAGAGATGATCTAGAGAAATTATTATGCAAGTATAAAGAAAAATCTTTGAATGCTAGAATGCAATATGATCCTAAGTTTGCTACCTCACCTATCTTTATTGATGATAAGGATTATGAATTCTCTGTCGACCTGGAGACCGGAGTTAATTACTTTGGTTGAATCTGATCCTTTCCATGGTTATGAACTGAGACTGTTGTGGCACATCTTACTAAGTAGAATGACATAGCCACCCTTTTTACTCATGATGAGAAAACTCGCTATTACTATATTCTCAAATTATTTCCGTTCTCATTAAAGGGTGATGCTAAAGCTTGGTACAATACTCTTGCTCCTGGTTGTGTGCGTAGTCCCTAGGTTATGATTTATTACTTCTCTGAAAAATATTTTCCTGCTCATAAGAAACAAGCTGCCTTACAGGAAATATTTAACTTTGTGCAAATTGAAGAAGAGAGTCTCCCACAAGCTTGGGGGAGGCTTTGCCAGTTACTTAATGCTTTGCCTGATCATCCTCTTAAGAAAAATGAAATACTTGATATCTTCTATAATGGACTAACCGATGCTTCTAGGGATTTCCTAGATAGTTGTGCTGGTTGTGTTTTCAGGAATGAACTATTGGGCAAGCTGAAGAATTATTGAATAACATATTGAAAAATTATGATGATTGGACTCTTCCTGAACCACCATCTAAACCCACTCCGAAGAAGAGGGGTATTTTATATCTCAGTCCCGAAGATATGCAAGAGGCAAAGATATCTATGAAGGAAAAAGGTATTAAAGCTGAGGATGTAAAATTTTTACCTCCTATTGAAGAAATACATGGGCTTGATACACCACCACCACCTGCGGTGGTAGAGGTAAATTCTCTAATGAAATTCAATGATAATGTTAATCCTCACAATATGCACCCTAGCCAATGCCTTTATGAGTTTGAAAACTATATTAGCAAACAAGATCACTTCAATGCAAATGTTATGAGACAATAGTCGGGACCACTCCTGGTGATGACCGTAGTTTGAGGAGTTCATGTATTCACTGTGTGTTAATGCTTTGTTCCAGTTCTCTATTAAAAGGAGGCCTTAATATCCCTTAGTTTCCAATATGGACCCCGCTGCCACGGGAGGGTAGGACAAAAGATGTCATGCAAGTTCTTTCCATAAGCACGTATGACTATTTACGGAATACATGCCTACATTACATTTATGAACTGGAGCTAGTGCCGTATCGCCCTAGGTTATAACTGTCTCATGATGAATATCATCCAACAAATTACCTATCCAATGCCTATGAATTTATCTTATATTGTTTCTGCTAAGTTACTACTGCTGTCACTATTGCACTTGCTACAATATCACTGGTATCACTATTACCGTTACTATTGCTGCTGCTACTATTATCAAAACTATCATACTACTTTGCTACTGATCACTTTGCTGCAGATAATTAATCTTCAGTTGTGGTTGAATTGACAACTCAGCTGCTAATACTTACAAATATTCTTTGGATCCCCTTGTGTCGAATTTATAAATTTGGGTTGAATACTCTACCCTAAAAAACTGTTACGATCCCCTATACTTGTGGGTTATCAGAGGGGACAGACCAGCCCACAAGTGGGCTGGTGCGGCCCCTCCCTTGTTTGGCCAGCCCTAGCGAAGGAAAAGAGGGACGGCTAGCCCGTCCTGCCTTTCCCTCTCATGGGAGAAAGGAAAGGGGGGGGGGGGGGGCGCCACCCTCCCCTGCCTTTCCCGGCACTCCAAATAAGGAAAGAGGGGGGCACGGCTTGGAGAGGACCCCAAGTAGGATTCCTCCTACTTGGGCACCTCCTTTGGCTGCTCCTCCCTCCCTCCCACCTATATATATGTGGGAGGGGGCGCCTAGCAAACAACAGACAATGGCCTAGCCGTGTGCGGCGCCCCCCTCCACCGTTTACATCCCCGGTCATATTTTCGTAGTGCTTAGGCGAAGCCCTATGTAGATCACTTCACCATCACCGTCACCATGCCGTCATGCTATCGAAACTCATCCACTACCTCGCCGTCTTGCTGGATCAAGAAGGCGCGGACGTCACCGAGCTGAACGTGTGCTGAACGCGGAGGTGCCGTTCGTTCGGTACTCGATCGGTTGGATCGCGAAGAAAGTTCAACTACATCAATCGCGTTGTGAAATGCTCCCACTTACGGTCTACGAGGGTACGTAGACACACTCTCCCCTCTCATTGCTATGCATCTCCTTGATAGATCTTGCGTGGGCATAGGAATTTTTTTTGTTTTCATGCAACGTTCCCCAACAGTGGCATCATGAGCCAGGTCTATGCGTAGATGATATGCACGAGTAGAACACAAAGAGTTGTGGGCAGTGATAGTCATACTGCTTACCACCAATGTCTTATTTTGATTCAGCGGTATTGTGGGATGAAGCGGCCCGGACCAACCTTACATGTCCACGCACATGAGACTGGTTCCACCGACTGACATGCAACTAGTTTTGCAGAAAGGTGGCTCATGGGTGTCTGTTTCTCCTACTTTAGTTGAATCGAATTTGACTGCGGACGGTCCTTGAAGAAGGTTAAAACAACAAACTTGACGAATCACCGTTGTGGTTTTTGCTGTAGGTAAGAATGGTTCTTGCTAGAAGCCCGTAGCAGCCACGTAACACTTGAAACAACAAAGTAGAGGACGTCTAACTTGTTTTTGCAGGGCATGTTGTGATGTGATATGGTCAAGACATGATGTGATATACGTTATTGTATGAGATGATCATGTTTTGTAAATTATCGGCAACCGGCAGGAGCCTTATGGTTGTCTCTTTATTGTATGAAATGCAAACGCCATGTAATTGCTTTACTTTATCGCTATGCGTTAGCAATAGTTGTAGAAGCAATAGTTGGCGAGACGACCACGACGCAACGATGGACATCAAGGTGTCGAGCCGGTGACGATGGAGATCATGATGATGCTTTAGAGATGGAGATCAAAAGCACGAGATGATGATGGCCATATCATGTCACATATTTTGATTGCATGAGATGTTTATCTTTTATGCATCTTATTTTGCTTAGTATGGCGGTAGCATTATAAGATGATCCCTTCACTAAATTTCAAGGTAAAATTATTCTCCCTGAGTATGCAACGTTGCTACAATTCGTCGTGTTGAGACACCACGTGATGATCGGCTGTGATAGACTCTACGTTCACATACAACGGGTGCAAGACAGTTTTGCACATGCGGAATACTTGGGTTAAACTTGACGAGCCTAGCATGTACAGACATGGCCTCGAAACACTAGAGACCGAAAGGTTGAATGTGAATCATATAGTAGATATGATCAACATAGAGATGTTCACCATCGATGACTACCCCATCTCACGTGATGATCGGACATGGGTTAGTTGATTTGGATCACGTATCACTTAGATGACTTGAGGGATGTCTATTTAAGTGGGAGTTCTTAAGTAATTTGATTAATTGAACTTAATTTATCATGAACTTAGTCCTGATAGTATTTGCATATCTATGTTGTAGATCAATAGCTCGCGATATAGCTCCCCTATATTTTTATATGTTCCTAGAGAAAACTAAGTTCAAAGATGATGGTAGCAATAATGCGGACTAGGTCCGTGATCTGAGGATTATCCTCATTGCTGCACAGAAGAATTATGTCCTTGATGCACTGCTAGGTGACAGACCTATTGCAGGAGCTAATGCAGACATTATGAATGTTTGGCAAGCTCGATATGATGACTACTTAATACTTTAGTGCGCCATGCTTTACGGCTTAGAACCGGGACTTCAAAAACATTTTGAACATGACGGAGCATATGAGATGTTCCAAGAGCTGAAATTGGTATTTCAGACTCATGCCCGTGTCGAGAGGTATGAGACCTCTGACAAGTACTTTGCCTACAAGATGGAGGAGAATAGCTCAACCAGTGAGCATGTGCTCAGAATGTCTGGGTACTACAATCGCTTGAATCAAGTGGGAGTTAATCTTCTCGATAAGATAGTGATTGACAAAGTTCTCTAGTCGGTATCACCAAGCTACTAGAACTTCATGATGAACTACAATATGCAAGGGATGACGAAAATGATTCCCGAGCTCTTCGCGATGCTGAAATCGGCGATGGTAGAAATCAAGAAAGAGCATCAAGTGTTGATGGTTAACAAGACCACTAGTTTCAAGAAAAAGGGCAAGGGAAAGAGAGGGAACTTCAAGAAGAATGCAAGAAAGTTGCCGCTCCCGGGAAGAAGCCCAAGGCTGGACCCAAGCCTGAAACTGAGTGCTTCTACTGCAAAGGAAATGGTCATTGGAAGCGGAACTGCCCCAAATACTTGGCGGATAAGAAGGATGGAAAAGTGAATAAAAGTATATTTGATATACATGTTAGTGATGTGTACCTTACTAGTGTTCATAGTAGCACCTGGGTATTCGATACCGGTTCAGTTGCTAAGATTAGTAACTCGAAATAGGAGTTGCAGAATAAACAGAGACTAGTTAAGTGCGAGGTGACGATGTGTGTTGGAAGTGATTCCAAGGTTGATACGATCACCATCACACGCTCCCTCTACCTTCGGGAGTACTGTTGAACCTAAATAAATGTTATTTGGTGTTTGCATTGAGCATAAATATGATTAGCTAGATCAGGTTTATTGCAATACGGTTATTCATTTAAGTTAGAGAATAATTGTTGTTCTATTTACATGAATAAAACCTTCTGTGGTCATACACCCAATGTGAATGGTTTATTGAATCTCGATCATAGTGATACACATATTCATAATATTGATGCCAAAAGATGCAAAGTTGATAATGATAGTGCAACATACTTTGGCACTGCCGTTTAGGTCATATTGGTGTAAAGCGCATGAAGAAACTCCATGTGGATGGACTTTTGGAATCATTTGATTATGAATCATTTGATACTTGCGAACCATGCCTCATGGGCAAGATGACTAAAACTCCGTTCTCCGGAACAATGGAGCGAGCTAATGACTTACTGGAAATAATACATACCGATGTATGCGGTCCGATGAGTGTTGAAGCACGCGGCTGGTATCGTTATTTTCTGACCTTCACAGATGATTTGAGCAGATATGAGTATATCTACTTAATGAAACACAAGTCTGAAACATTTGAAAAGTTCAAAGAATTTCAGAGTGAAGTGGAGAATCATCGTAACAAGAAAATAAAGTTTCTATGATCTGATCGCGGAGGCGAATATTTGAGTTATGAGTTTGGCCTTCATTTAAAACAATGTGGAATAGTTTCACAACTCACGCCACCTGGAACACCACAGCGTAATGGTGTGTCCGAACGTCGTAACCGTACTTTATTAGATATGGTGCGTTCTATGATGTCTCTTATTGATTTACCACTATCATTTTGGGGTAATGCATTAGAGATAGCTGCATTCACGTTAAATAGGGCACCGTCTAAATCCGTTAAGACGACACCGTATGAACTGTGGTTTGGCAAGAAACCTAAGCTGTCATTTCTTAAAGTTTGGGGTTGCGACACTTATGTCAAAAGGCTTCAGCCTGATAAGCTCGAACCCAAATTTGAGAAGTGCGTCTTCATAGGATACCCTAAGGAAACAATTGGGTACACCTTCTACCACAGATCCGAAGGCAAGATCTTTGTTGCCAAGAATGGAACCTTTCTAGAGAAGGAGTTTCTCTTGAAAGAAGTGAGTAGGAGAAAGTAGAACTTGATGAGGTAACCGTACCTTCTCTCGAATTGGAAAGTAGCACATCAGAGAAATTCGTTCCCGTGATGCCTACACCAACTAGAGAGGAAGCAAATGATAATGATCATGAAACTTCAGATCAAGTTGCTACTAAACCTCGTAGGTCAACCAGAGCATGATACGCACCAGAGTGGTACGGTAATCCTGTTCGGGAAGTCATGTTATTAGACCAAGGCGAACCTACGAACTATGAAGAAGCTATGATGAGCCCAGATTCCGACAGATGGCTTGAGGCCATGAAATCTGAGATAGAATCCATGTATCAGAACAAAGTGTGGACTTTGGTGGACTTGCCCGATGATCGGCAAGCCATAGAGAATAAATGGATCTTCAGGAAGAAGACTGACGCTGATGGTAATGTTACTGTCTACAAAGCGTGACTTGTCACAAAAGTGTTTTCGACAAGTTCAAGGGGTTGACTATAATGAGACTTTCTCACCCGTAGTGATGCTTAAGTCCGTCCGAATCATGTTAGCAATTGCCGTGTTTTATAATTATGAAATTTGGCAAATGGATGTCAAAAACTGCATTCCTTAATGGATATTAAAGAAGAGTTGTATATGATGCAACCAGAAGTTTTTGTCGATCCTAAAGGTGCTAAAAAGGTGTGCAAGCTCCAGCGATCCATCTATGGACTGGTGCAAGCATCTCGGAGTTGGAATATACGCTTTGATGAGGTGATCAAAGCATATGGTTTTATACGGACTTACGGTGAAGCCTGTATTTACAAGAAAGTGAGTGGGAGCTCTGTACCATTTCTGATATTATATGTGGATGACATATTATTGATTGGAAACGATATAGAATTTCTGAATAGCATAAAAAGGATACTTGAATAAGAATTTTTCAATGAAAGACCTCAGTGAAGCTACCTATATATTGGGCATCAATATCTATAGGGATAGATCGAGACGCTTAATAGGACTTTCACAAAGCACATACCTTGACAAGATTTTGAAGAAGTTCAAAATGGATCAGTCAAAGAAAGGTTTCTTGCCTGATTTACAAGGTGTGAAGTTGAGTAAGACTCAAAACCCGACCACGGCAGAAGATAGAGAGAGAATGAAAGTCATTCCCTATGCCTCAGCCATAGGTTCTATAAAGTATGCCATGCCGTGTACCAAACCTGTTGTGTAACTTGCCATGAGTTTGGCAAGGGGGAACAATAGTGATCCAGGAGTAGATCACTGGACAGCGGTCAAAATCCTCCTTAGTTACCTAAGAGGACTAAGGAGATATTTCTCGATTATGGAGGTAATAAAGAGTTTGTCGTAAAGGGTTAAGTCGATGCAAGCTTTGACGCCGATTCGGATGAGTCTGAGTCTCAATCTGGATACATATTGAAAGTGGGAGCAATTAGCTAGAGTAGCTCCATACAAAGCTTTGTAGACATAGAAATTTGCAAAAATACATACGAATCTGAATGTGATAGACCCGTTGTCTAAACTTCTCTAACACGCAAAACATGATCACACCTTAGTACTCTTTGGGTGTTAATCACATGGCAATGTGAACTAGATTATTGACTCCAGTAAACTCTTTGGGTGTTGGTCACATAGCGATGTGAACTATGGGTGTTAATCACATGGCGATGTGAACTAGATTATTGACTCTAGTGCAAGTGGGACACTGATGGAAATATGCCCTAGAGGCAATAATAAAGTTGTTATTTTATATTTCCTTATTCATGATAAAGGTTTATTATTCATGCTAGAATTGTATTGATCGGAAAATTAAATACATGTGTGAATACATAAACAAATATCGTGTCCCTAGTGAGCCTCTACTAGACTAGCTCATTGATCAAAGATGGTTAAGGTTTCCTAACCATGGACATGTGTTGTCATTTGATAACGGGATCACATCATTAGGATAATGATGTGATGGACAAGACCCATCCGTTAGCTTAGCATTATGATCGTTCAGTTTTATTGCTATTGCTTTCTTCATGTCAAATACATATTCCTAAAACTATGAGATTATGCAACTCCTGGATACTGGAGGAATGCCTTGTGTGCTATCAAACATCACAATGTAATTGGGTGATCATAAAGGTGCTCTACAGGTATCTCTGAAGGTGTTTGTTGAGTTGGCATAGATCGAGATTAGGATTTGTCACTCCGAGTATCGGAGAGGTATCTCTGGGCCCTCTCGGTAATACACATCATAAGCTTGCAAGCAAATGACTAAGGAGTTGGTCATGAGGTGATGTATTACGGAATGAGTAAAGAGACTTGCGAGTAACAAGATTGAACTAGGTATAGAGATACCGACGATCGAATCTCAGGCAAGTAACATACCGATGGACAAAGGGAATTACGTATGTTGTCATAATGGTTCAACTGATAAAGATCTTCATAGAATATGTAGGAGCCAATATGGGCATCCAGGCTCCGCTATTGGTTATTGACCGGAGAGGTGTCTCGGTCATGTCTACATAGTTCTCGAACCCGTAGGGTCCGCACGCTTAACGTTCATTGACGATATAGTGTTACATGAGTTATATGTTTTGGTGACCCAATGTTGTTCGAAGTCCTGGATGAGATCACAGACATGACGAGGAGTCTCGAAATGGTCGAGAGGTAAAGATTGATATATAGGACGATGGTATTTGGACATCGGAAGTGTTTCGGGACGTACCGGGAAGGAATCAGGTCACCGGAAGGGGTTCCGGGCACCCCCCCGACAAGTTATGGGCCTTATGGGCCAAAGGAGGGGGACAGACCAGCCCACAAGGGGGCTGGTGAGCCCCCTCCCTTGTTTGGCCAGCCCTAGGGAAGGAAAAGGGGGACGGCTAGCCCCTCCCGCCTTTCCCTCTCATGGGAGAAAGGAAAGGGGGGGTGCCACCCTCCCCTGCCTTTCCTCGCACTCCAAATAAGGAAAGAGGGGGGCGCGGCTTGGAGAGGACCCCAGGTAGGATTCCTCCTACTTGGGCACCTCCTTTTCTTGCCCTTCCCTCCCTCCCACCTATATATATGTGGGAGGGGGGCGCCTAGCAAATAACAGACAATGGCTTAGCCGTGTGCGGCGCCCCCTCCACCGTTTACACCCCCGGTCATATTTTTGTAGTGCTTAGGCGAAGCCCTGCGGAGATCACTTCACCATCACCGTCACCACGCCGTCGTACTATCAGAACTCATCCACTACCTCGCTGTCTTGCTGGATTAAGAAGGCGCGAACGTCACCGAGCTGAACGTGTGCTGAATGCGGAGGTGCCGTACGTTCGGTACTCGATCGGTTGGATCACGAAGAAAGTTCGACTACATCAACCGCGTTCATAGACAATGCAACACATCATGATTAATTCACCAGGTATGTCTTCTTTCACATGGCCTATATTTGAGCGTGACTAGAGCTAGGTTGATAAGAAATGATAGTTCACGCCCGCCCGTAACTCCACTGTATGGTAATTGTTTCACTTTACTATTTCTTTATTCATAAGACGAAATTCCATGTTATGTTTTAAGCACAATCATAATTAGTGAATGTTATGGCTAAACACATGTAAATAAATTGGTCACCATGCATTAATACATGATCGGTTAAAGAAAAGAATTAACACGTGCGGTTTGACTAATATAAAAATTCAAAAAATTGTACAGTGGATTTAAATTTAACAACTTGATTCTATTTTTTTAACCGATCTTGATTCTATTTTTCAAAGAAAATAATAATGATATGAGTAATAAAACATTAATTCAAGTATATAATGGATAAATCCAATTGATTCCTCATGTAACGGTTTCATTCTTTACTGACGAAAAGCATTAACGACATTGGCATATGTGTACATAATTTCTTAAGGGAAGTCAATCATACACAGATCCGTAGACCAAATGGATGTAACTTTTTAATCTCAAAAGTGATTTTATTAGCTAGCCAAAAGTTAAATAAGAAGGTTGTAAAATTTGATGGTACTCCCTCCGTCCCAAAATAAGTGTCTTAACCTTAGTACAAGTATTTACTATGAATTACCTCCATGCTATTTTTGGAGGGAACTGTGCTATTTATTATTAAGGGATAAGTATATTTTTGGTCCTCCAACTCTGGCGGAAGTATAGAAATCATCCCTTAACTCCAAAACCACCAAAACTTAGTCCCTCAACTATTTAAACCAGATAGTTTTCGTCTTTGCTAACGCTTAAGGTGGTTTCAGTATGATATGCACCTGGTTTGACAAAAACTGGCCACATGGCCTGGTTTTTGACTGCCACGTCTCTTAAGTGACTAAGTGCACCGCCAGTTGAGACAGAACTGCTGAAAACTGAAACTATTCGTTAATATTCTGCCAATTTGAGATAGAAATGCCGAAACTACACTCTGAACAATCTCCAGTACGGAATAACAACAGTGGATCTGAACAATCTTGGGTACACAAATAAACCATTCATCCTAGCCAATGATGTGGCGCAGGATTTCTATGTGAAGGACATGTCTACCAAACCGAGAAACAGAAAAGATAAGGAAGCGAATACATCATACGATGAGCCAAAGCGCCACATAGTTCTTTTAGGGTAAAGAGATATCGTGGGAGTGGAGGGCAAGACAGACATGTCTGAAAATTATGAAAAGTTTCATGAAATTCCTCCCTTCAAAGTCAAGGCTGACCCAAGCACCCTGTTAAACGATGAAGATTATCCATGGTTACGGTGCAATAAGCAAGGGACACACGCGAAGAAAAAGTGAAGACTTTCTCTCCACAAGTATTCTGATGATGCCTTTAATCTAGAATATCACTGTAGTTACATGTGAAGAAATGAAATGCCTTTGTAACATATGAGTTTTCGTCCGAAACCCTGATACTTCGAAAGAGATTGTTCATTTTGTACACGAACTGCATCCAGTTTTTGTCGTAACCCTCTCAACGTTTTAGCACATGCTATGTGGGTGAAATGATGATACCATGCCAATTTTCAACCTTTTCAGAGTTCATTTGTACTGCTTTTCAATTTCAGGTTCATTTAGCTCAAAGAAAAGATTAAATGCATGAAAAATAGCAAATAAAGTCATAAAGGGTTGAAAATTGATGATGTGGCTTTGAATGGTGCATATTGAATGCACAAAAAGTATGGAGTTCAAATAAGTTTAAAAAATATGAAATGCCTTTGTAACACATGAGTTTTCGTCTGAAACCCTGATACTTTGAAAGAGATTGTCCAGTTTATACACGAAGTGCATGCAGTTTTTGCCGTAACCCTCTCAACTTTCTAGCACATACTATGTGGGTGAAATAATGATACCATGGCAAGTTTCAACCTGTTCAGAGTTCATTTGTAGTGTTTTTCAATTTCAGGGTCATTTAGCTCAAAGAATGAACTAATAGCAAAAAGAATGAAGTAAAAAGCTTTTACAAAACTCTAATAGCAAAAAGAATGAACTAAAAAGAATCAATTAATTTTTTTTATGATCAACTAAAACAAAACTATAATATTCTTCAACAAAAAAAAGAATCAACTAAAAAGCTTTTATAAACCTCTAGTCTTTTTGAAACTAAAATTATATAAAATTTATGCAACTAAAATTATCAAAGTATTTTTTGTTCAAAACATTAATAGCAAAAAGAATTTTTCATAAAGTATTTTTTGTTAGAAACTTTAATAGCAAACTAAAATAACAAAATCTATTCTTGATTAAAACACCCATTTAAAATAACCTAAAAATTACCAAATTGAATATAATGATAAAACACATAAATAGCAGGAAAAAGAATCACTCAAAAAACTATTTTTAAAGTAAAGTTATTCATAAACTAGTGATTCACACAAATTTCAAAGAATTCAAATTTAAACTATTCAAATTCGAAAACTAATGGCACTAACAGAAAGTTTATAATTTTTGTGACCTAAAGCAAAAAGAATCACTCAAAAACTCTAAGTATTTAGATGTAAGTAGAAACAAAAGAAAATAAATAAAGCAAAAAACAAAACAAAAATACTGGAATTTTTTTAAAAAAAAATGCCGCCTACTATGCCACCACGGCCTGCATACGACTAGAAACCCAACTCGCTAGTTGGGCCAGGATGCAGGCCCGCAGCAGGCCCAGTAGGCCCACAGGAGAGAAAGTGCCTTTAGGCCCGTAGGCCCGCATAAGAGAGGAGCTCGAAAGGGTTGGCACAGCCGCGCTTATAAACCACTCTCGACGCCTCTCCGCTAGTGAGGTGGGACTAAACATCCACCCACCCGACACCGTGCCAGCCGCAGACCTTTCGTCCCGGTTGGTGGCACCAACCGGGACCAATGCCACCCTTTCGTCCCGGTTGGTAGCACCAACCGAGACCAATGCCCACCTTTCGTCCCGGTT
Source organism: Thinopyrum elongatum (assembly GCA_011799875.1). NCBI lineage: Eukaryota > Viridiplantae > Streptophyta > Magnoliopsida > Poales > Poaceae > Thinopyrum > Thinopyrum elongatum. Next base: position 507,954,001 of record CM022301.1, on the reverse strand, counting down.
GGTGGCACCAGCCGGGACTAAAGGTCTCTGCTTCCCGCCCTTTGGGGTGCTGAAAATAGACCTTTAGTCCCCGTTGGTGGCACAAACCGGGACGAAAGGTATGCATTGGTCCCGGTTGGTGCCACCAACCGAGACCAATGCTTTGTATATATAAGCAACACTTAGCAGTTTTCCATTCACTTCCTTCGATCTCTCCTCTCCCCCGACGGCGCCGCAACCACCTCGACGCCGCCAGGCTGCCGGACCGCGCCCTCGCCCTCGCCGATGCCCTGCCGTCCCCGATCCCGCTGACCGTCGCCGGCCTCCTCCCTGTCGCCGCGTGCGCACCCGAGCCCGTTCCTCGTCGTCGCCGGCCTCCAGCTCCGTCGCTGGCCTCCTCCCCATCGCCGCGTGAGCCCCCGAGCCCGTTCCTCATCGTCGCCCGCCTCCAGCTCCATCACCGCGCCCCCAGTGAGCTCCCCCCTTTCCCATCACCGCTCCAGCTGCTACTGCTCTGGCCATGGTCGCCCCTGCTGCCACTGCTCCATGCTCCGGCCGCTGCTGCCACTGCCACTGCTCCATGGCCGCCGCTGCTTCCTCTGTTTTTTTAGTTGCATATAATGAGATGAGATGAATAGATGATAGATGAATTTTAGTTGCATAATGAGATGAGATGAGATGTATGTGCTCTGTTTTTTTAGATGAGATGAGAGGAGATGAGATGAGATGTATGAGATGTTTTGTGGAAATGTGCTCTATTTTTTTAGATGAATAGATAAATGGATGAAATGTAATAACTCAATGTGATAGATAGATGTTTTGTGGAGATGAGATGGAAGAGAATTTTTTTAGGTTTTTTTAGATAGAGAAACAAATGTTAAATTTTGCATATGCATGATGAGTTAAATTTTGAAATGAATATGTGAAGCTCCTATTTTTTTTGAAATGAAAATGTGAAGGTAGTATTTTTATTAAATGAAAATGTGAAGCAAGTCTTTTTTGAAATGAAAATGTGAATATAGTATTTTTGTTAAATGAAAATGTGAAGCAAGTCTTTTTTTGAAATGAAAATGTGAAGGTAGTATTTTTGTTAAATGAAAATGTGAAGCAAGTCTTTTTTGAAATGAAAATGTGAAGGTAGTATTTTTGGTAAATGAAAATGTAACAAGTCTTTTTTGAAATGAAAATGTGAAGGTAGTATTTTTGTTAAATGAAAATGTGAAGCAAGTCTTTTTTTGAAATGAAAATGTGAAGGTAGTATTTTTGGTAAATGAAAATGTGAAGCAAGTCTTTTTTGAAATGAAAATGTGAAGGTTGTATTTTTGTTAAATGAAAATGTGAAGCAAGTCTTTTTTTAAATGAAAATGTGAAGGTAGTATTTTTGTTAAATGAAAATGTAAAGCAAGTCTTTTTTTAAATGAAAATGTGAAACTGACTCTCTCGGGAAAATGATTGGGGAGGATCGTCCGCAAGTATGTCCCCTAACTCTCTCGGGAAAATGAGGGGGGAGGAGTCCGCAAGTATCCCCTAACTCTCTCAGGAAAATGAGGGGGGAGGATCGTCCGCAAGTATGTCCCCTAACTCTCACGGGAAAATAAGGGGGGAGGAGTCCGCAAGTATCCCCTAACTCTCTCGGGAAAATGAGGGGGGAGGAGTCCGCAAGTATCCTCGACGACCATGAGGGGGGAGTAGTCCTCGACGATCGTCTGAAACTGACTGTTATAAAACTTGTCAACTTTGCATGATGTTTGCCACTAATTAATTGCTCATATGCATATGTGTGACGCCCCCGACTTAATCATGCACTAATCATACACGCAAACATGCACGATCAAGCACAGGGACTCACGGGAAGATATCACAACACAACTCTAACACAAACAAACGGAGATCCACAATATTACAGACCAGGGATCCGAAGATCCGAATACATAAGTCAGTCATACAAATATTATCTGAGTACAGACATAGTTAGACAAGTTTTGCCTTAAGAAGGCTAGCACAAACAACGACTCTAGATCGAAAGGCGTAGGCCTCCTGCCTGGGAGCCTCCGATCCTACTCCTGGTCAGCTGGCTCGATCTAGTAGTACGTGCCATCTGGACCCTCCTGGTAGTAAGCTCCGGCTGGGACATCTGGCTCCTGGACTCCATTGTCTGATGTATCATCAAGGTGGGGTATGGGGAAAAGAGAAAGTAAAGCAACCGTGAGTACTCATCCGAAGTACTCAGCAAGCAAGGATCTATACTACATATGCAGCATTATCAATGGAGAAAGGCTGTATATGTGGACTGGGCTGCAGAAATGCCAGAATAGTGAGAAGGCCTAGTCCTATCGAAGACTAGCATCTTCAAACATCTTCACATGCCATCATCTTGCAGAAGTAGAAGAGAGTGGAATAGCATTTTATTAAGCAAACATGTTGAAGCAAAGCCTAGAGATCCTTCCTCGATGCCCAGCGAGAAAGCGATCCCGAAGCTTCAATTAATTAAACAAGTATCCAGTTCAAGTAAAAGATCGGGATACACAAACTGAGCGTCCTTTACCGTAGGACCGGCTATCAATAGATTGTTCTTCCCTGTAGGGGTGCACTACTGTTACCCAACACGCTCGATCACCTCTGGCCGGACACACTTGCTGGGTAATGCCCGGCCTCGGGAGATCAACACGAAGCAGCGCCCTACCTAGGCTCGGCAGAGAGGTCTGCACGCCGGACTAACCTATGCACCCAGAGGTCTTGGGCCTTCGCCCTGGGCACCCTGCGCGTTACGAGACTGGCCGGGGTGCAGGCGCGACACTGAACTCGTCAGTGAAGTATCCAGCCCAATCCCGACAATCAGCCCGCACGGTGAATCGTGACGTCTGACGAGCTTTCGGGAGAAACGTACATCACAGAGGGCCCCATAACCATTATCCCGCGTGGTGGTAGTGCGTAAAGGGCGCGACGACCCACTCAGATCACACACACCCAAATCCAATAGGCTCATTTAGTATCACGCGGAGACAATAAGAGTTTCTGAAGCTCCGCCACAACATCACACTCGAGTGCCCTTCTGGCACACTCGACATTACAGATCCCCAGCGGGTACCCACCAGGGTGGACCCACCTGTAACAAAGGTCAAGTAACCATGTGGTCATAACATCAAGGGGGAAACCCGAGGAATCACCCTCGGTGGATTCCACTCGATGAAATCATTAGGGCGAACGTACGAGGCATCACCCTCGAGGTTCACACTGAGGGGTTGCACGACAGAGTCGTATCGGAAGTGGAAAAGGAGGAATCACCCTCGATGACCACGACCGAACAGCTACACTGCGGAGTATTCATCAGGAGTGCGTTACGAGGTATCACCCTCGGCACTCAAGAGAATCTATGCAGAGTCGTACAACTAACGGGGTGTGAAGTGAGGTGTCGGTCTCTGGTCGACGATCACGTTGATCGAGTCGTCGATGATCAAGCAGGGGGCAACAAGGGTAAGGTGGTGGGGTCACTGATGGTTCACTACCAACCTATACTAAACAGTTTATCATAGGCAGGTAAGGTAACAATGAACAGGTTACAACAGCAGGCTATGCATCAGAATAGGAGCATACATTAACAGTAGCAAAAACTAATGCAAGAAGGAGAAATGGAATGGGCGATATCTGGATGCTCAAGGGGGGGCTTGCCTGGTTGCTCTGGCAAGAGAGAGGGGTCGTCAACGGGCTACTCGTCTGTAGTGTAGTCATACCCAGCTGCGTCGGCATCGGTCTCGGCGTCTATCGAGAGAGAAGGAGGGGGGAGAGAAACAATAAATTCACGGCAATAATGCAAACAACATGTATGGCATGCCTAAATGATATGCCGGGGTGTTCTACTGCCTAACTAATCGAGTTAGTTAATTTAGGAATTTATTTGGATTTATTTAATTAAAGTTGGGCACTATTCATTTACTGATATCGGTCTAAAAGTTCAACGTTCATATAGCTAGGGGCGTCTGACAGGAATACGGAGGGCGTATTCGGGTTCGTATCGAAATTTTGAGCAAGTTTCATGTATAAAGTATTTTCATCGGAGTTACGGATTATTTAATATGATTTTCTAAAGTTTTTTTAATTTCTGGAATTTAATTAATTATTTAAAATAAACATTATCCGAAACAGTGAAAAGTGATGTCAGCATGACCTAAGCGTGACGTGAGCAGGTCAACATGGGCTGACCAGAGTCAAGCCTGACAGGTGGGTCTAGTGGAACCCACATGTCAGTGACCCAGCTAATTAACCAAGGTTAATTTAAACTAACTACTCTAATTAGCAGGTGGGGCCCAGTAGTCAGTGTCTGTTTATGATTTTAATTAATTAATTAGCTAATTAACTAATTATCTATTTATTTAAATTCGTTTAAATGGGGTGGGGCCCATATGTCAGTGACTGGGCCTGCCCAGTCTGCAGGGTTGACCCAGTCAACGGGTCAAAGTGGGGCCAGGGGGCCCACTGGTCAGCGACCCTGGGGGTGGGGCCCAGTTGGCCACGTCGGACGCCGGCTGGAGAGCGCTCCGGCAACCTCCAACGCGGCGAAGCGCGCCGGCGAGGCTCGGGATTCACCCTCAGGGCATCTTCGGGGGCGTGGCTGGGCTCTTTCGAACAGGCGCGGCGAGCCGCATCGTGTGGTGGTTGGTCTCGGGGGTGGCCGGAACGGCGGCGGCGTCGACCGCGGCGGGCGCCGGCGTTCGGCCCTATTTGGAAACGAGGCGGAAGCGAGCTAGGGGGTTAGCTGGGGGCCGGGTTCGATGCACCTCACGCCCTGGAGCGCGCCAGTGGCTCGCGCGGGGGCTCGGGAGCACGTACGGCGCGCGGGCGGCGGCAATGGCGGTGGTCGGAGCACGGCAACATGGCGGCTAGCTATGGCTACGGGGAAGGACAGGAAGGAGGGGGGTTCCGGTGCGGCTGCTCACCGCGGTGCTGTAGGGAACTGGCAGAGGGCTCGGGGAAGCTCGGGGTCGCCGGAATCGTCGACGGCGTGTGGCGGTGATCCTAGGAAGAAGACGGCGGCGTGGGGCGATGCAGGGCTCCCAGAGCTCAGGCTTGTGGTCGAGGAGGACGGGCTCGACGCGGCGGAGCTCGTGGACACGGAGAGACAGCGAGAGGAGCATGGTGGCCGTGGCTACGTCGCGGTGGCGGCCATGGTTGCGCTCGGGTGAGGGGGAGAAGAGGAAGGAGAGGGAGAAGTGAGGCGAGGGGAGGCCAGGGAGCTGCGGGGCTCGGCCCTTATCCACCACAGGCGCAGGCGCGCGTTGTCGCACGGCGAGCAGGGGGCCGGGTGCGTGTGCGCGGTGCGCGCGGGGTGTTCGACAACGGGCCAGGGGAGCGGTGCGGGAGGTAAGGGAAAAGGCCAGGTGGGCTGGGCTGGCGATGTAGCAGTAGGCTCGCGTGCACAGTAGAGCTTTAGGCCTTTTCCTTTTTCTCTTTTTCTGTTTCTTTCTTTTCTGTTTTGTCTTTTGTTTTTATTCCAAATGATTTTTGTAAAATATGGCAGTTGCCCATATAACACCAGTGCAATATCCAACCCTGGTATAAAATGGTTTTGGGGCCAAAAGTTTTCATATGGATTTTATTTAAATTAAAAGGTATTAAGCATCTCTGTTTTCCTACTGTTAGAGTTACCTAATTAATTTATTAATTGTTGGTTTCAATTTTAGAATAGTCTCTGCAATATTTACTATTTATTGAACATTTTAGTTTCTATGTTGAACAACTTTTATTTTCCACTTCCATTTAAATTTAAATTTTAACTTAGGAGTTGAAATGCAATTTGATGCTAATGATGATTTGGCACTGTTAAACTTGCTGACTTGTCATTATCAAAAGTGATTACTGTAGCTAATGACATGGGGTGTTACAATTCTCCTCATCTATCAAGAATTCTCGTCCCGAGAATTAAGAGGAAGACTGAAAGAAAGCGGGGTATTTTTCGCGAAGACGATCCTCGCGTTCCCAAGTGGCTTCATCTTCAGAATGATTCGACCACTGAACTTTGAGGAATTTGATTGACTTCTAACGAGTCCGACGTTCAGCTTGATCAAGAATACGGATGGGATGTTCTGGATAAGATAGATCTTCTCGCAATTCAAGCATTTCATGATCCACACCTCGAATAGGATCCTTGAAGCAGCGAAGTAGTTGGGATACATGAAAGACATCATGTACTTGAGAAAGATTTGGCGGCAATTGCAATTGGTATGCCACTTCTCCTCGACGGGCAAGAATACGGAACGGGCCAATGTAGCGAGGAGCTAACTTGCCTTTGATTCCGAACCGGTGAGTGCCTTTCAACGGAGTGACGCAAAGGTAAGCTTGTTCGCCAGGTTCATAGACCATTTCCTGGTGTTTTCGGTCATAGTTGCTCTTCTGACGAGACTGAGCAGTTTTCAGATGTTCACGGACGATGCGGACTTGTTCTTCAGCTTGTTGAACAATGTCTGGTCCGACGAGTGAACGTTCCCCAGTTTCTGACCAATTCAGAGGGGTTCGACACTTACGACCGTATAGAACTTCAAACGGTGCCATCTTCAGACTAGCTTGATAGCTATTGTTGTAAGAGAATTCGGCATACGAGAGAGATTCCTCCCATTTCTTACCGAAGGAGATGACGCAAGCTCAAAGCATATCTTCGAGCACTTGATTAACTCGTTCGACCTGACCCTGTGACTGAGGGTGAAAAGCGGTACTGAAGGACATATGAGTTCCCATAGCTTCTTGGAAACTATTCCAGAATCTGGAGGTGAAGAGGCTCCCACGATCAGAACTGATCTCCAAAGGAACACCTTGGAGTGACACAATTCGGGAAACATACAAGTCTACTAACTGACTAGCAGTGATTGTCTCCTTAACTGGCAGAAAGTGAGCAACCTTGGAGAATCGGTCAATGACGACAAAAATAGCATCATGACCCTTCTGAGATCTGGGAAAACCAGTAATGAAATCCATTTGGACCTTGTCCCATTTCCATTCAGGAATGTCAAGGGGTTGCAGAGTTCCAGCAGGCCTTTGATGTTCTGCTTTAATGCGGCGACAGACGTCACACTCAGAAACATAACGAGCAATGTCTCGCTTCATATTGGGCCACCAGTATCTCTGACAAATGTCACGGTACATCTTTGTGCTACCAGGGTGAATAGACAGAGGAGTGTCATGAGCTTCTTTCATAACGTTTTCCCTCTCATCCTTGTACTTGGGTACGAAGAGACAGTGTTGGAAGAATAGGATCCCATCATCATCAAGATGGAATTCCGACGGCTTTCCCCTTTTGAGGTATCCCTTGATCCTTTCAACTTCAGAGTCATACCCTTGCATAGTCTTGATGTTGTGTTCTAAATCTGGTTCCACAACCAGGGTATTGAGATAACCCTGTGGAACAATATGGAGGTTCAACTTGCGAAGCTCTTCATGGAGAAGAGGTTGCGTTTCCTGAACCATAAGATTGCTGCTATAAGCCTTGCGACTCAAAGCATCGGCCATTACATTAGCCTTGCCGGGGGTATATGAGATATTCATATCATAATCGGCAATTGTCTCGAGCCATCTTTGTTGACGAAGGTTCAGATCTGGTTGAGTATATAGATACTTCAAACTTTGATGATCCATGTATATCTCGCAACGGTTACCGAGAAGGTAATGTCGCCATAGCTTCAAGGCATAAATAACCACAGAAAGTTCAAGATCATGCACGGGATAATTTTCTTCATGAGGACGTAATTGTCGGGAGGCATAAGCAATCACTTTGCGTTCTTGCATTAGGACACAGCCGAATCCTTGACAGGATGCATCACAGTATATGACGAAATCCTTTTGGGAATCCGGGGGTGCTAGCACTGGGGCAGATGTTAGCTTATCTTTTAGTGTCTGAAAGCTTTCTTGACATTTTTCTGTCCACTCAAACTTAACACCTTTGTGGAGCAGATTCGTCAATGGTTTTGCAATCTTGGAAAAGTTCTCAACGAATCAACGGCAATAACTAGCGAGTCCGAGAAAACTTCTGACTTGCTTGACATTCTTTGGGGGAGTCCAATCAAGAATAGCCTGTACTCATTCAGGGTTAACGGCAATGCCATCTTTGGAAATCACATGACGAAGATAGGTCACTTCAAATAACCAAAACTCACACTTGAAGAATTTAGCATACAACTGATGTTCTCGCAGCTTCTCCAATACAAGCCGAAGATGTTCGGCGTGTTCTTCTTTATTCTTGGAATATATAAGGATATCATCCAAATAAACCACGATGAATTTGTCGAGGTAATCCATGAAGATATAGTTCATCAACCGGGAGAAGGTTGCTGGAGCATTGGTTAAGCCAAATGACATGATGGTGTACTCGTATGAGCCATAGCGAGTCACGAAAGCGGTCTTCGGAATATCCTCTTCACGAACACGGATCTGATGATAACCCAACCTCAAGTCGAGTTTCAAGAAGACAGAGGATCCAGCAAGCTGATCATAAAGATCATTGATCCGGGGTAGTGGGTATTTATTCTGGATGGTGGCTTGGTTAATGGGCCGGTAATCTTGAACCAGTCGGTTAGTTCCATCCTTCTTCCTAACAAAGAGTGAAGTTGCTCCCCAAGCAGAGGAACTGGGGTGGATGAAACCTTTCCTGAGTGACTTGTCAATTTCTTCCTTAAGCTCGAGAAGGTGGTGCGGAGGCATCTTATAAGGACGCTTGGCAATAGGGACAGTGCCAGGTTTCAAGTCAATGACAAACTCGACTGCTCTAGCCGGGGGTATGCCTGGAAGTTCTTCGGGAAAGACGTCTGGAAAATCTCGAACGACAGGAACGTTCTCGATTCCTTCCAGAGGTGAGGCGTTCAAGGCATTCATAACATATATCTGAGCTTCAGCGTCCCGAGTAATGCGGGCGGTGTAGTTCACTATCTCATCGGAGGGGTGAAGAAGTTGGACAACTTTAGTGGCACAATTGATCGAAGCAATGTGAGCTTTCAACCAATCCATTCCAAGAATGAGGTCTATAGTGGAAGACTTTAAGATGATGGGTGAGGCAAGGAATTCCAACCCTTTAATTTCGACGGTAACGTCAGGTGCTATCACGTCAGCATGATAATGACCTCCGGGAGTTTTAATGACTAACGGAGTATGCATCTTCTCATATCGAATGACATGCATGAATGCAAATTTTCCAGAGATGAATGAATGTGATGCTCCTGAATCAAATAAAACAGAAGCAGGTACTGAATTAACAAGAAGGGTACCCATCACAGTAGCAGGTTGATCCTGGACTTCTTCAATATCAATGTTGTAAGCGTGTCCATGACCATGTGAAGCAGACCCAGTATTATAGTTGCGGGTCTGATTGTTGCCACGACCACTACCACGGCCAGTACGAGGAAAGGCCAATTGATTCTGTGTCTGGCGGCAGTCTTTAGCCTGGTGACTTGGTTTGCGGCACTTGAAGCACAGACCATCTTCAGGACGAAGAGGAGCATTGTTTTGAATAGCTTGAGCTCTTGGCTGCCTCGGTGGTGGAGGAGGCAGACGTGGTGCAACATAGTTGTTCTTTGGCGCAGAGGTATTGGGACGGAACACATTGTTGGGAATCCAGACTCGACGCTTCTGTGCTGAGCCCGAAGATGAGTCAGCATCACGATGGCGTTTCTGTGAGTCCTTGTGTTTCATCTGAGCGGTCTCAACCATGATAGCCTTGTTCACCAGAGTTGAAAAGTCATTGAAGTCTTGAGCAGCAAGGGCAAGCTCGAGGTCTGGGTGGAGTCCATTATGGAACTTCTCTTGTCTACGGGCATCTGTGGCGATGTCTTCTTCAGCATAGCGGGAGAGATCAAGAAATTCCCGCTGATAAGCTTCGACCATCTTGTTGCCATGAGTGAGGTTGCGGAACTGGGTCTTCATCCGTTCCATGATTGCCTGAGGGATGTAACGTGCACGGAAAGCAGCCTGGAACTCATACCAGGTAATGACTGTTCCAGCTGGCAAGGTACGCTTGTGTGTGTCCCACCACTGAGCAGCGGGCCCCTTTAAGAAAAAGGACGCGAAGGTGACAAAGTTGGCAGGGGCGACATTAGCAGACTCCATCTCGTGAGTGATGTCGCGGAGCCAGTCATCAGCATCCAGTGGCTTGTCAGAGTTGCGGAAGTGAGTGGGGTTAAGTCGCATAAACTCCGGCAGAGTTATTGAAGGAGGGTTCTGGTTCTGTTTGTTCTGATGCGGAAACTGAGCCATAATTCCAGTCATGAACTGGCGGTTGAGCTCGAACTGTTGCATCATAGCTGCCATATAGTCGGGCGGTGGTGGGCGTTCAGGGGCACGACCACGACCACGACCACCTGGTCTAACCATCCTGCTAAGCATCAACAGGGGGTTGTTTAGTAAAAGCAATTGCGATTGTTTAGCGACAAGCATGATGTAACTGACAACAATTTAGCAGTGTAACAGATACATAACAGTAGTCAATTAAGACATACAGATCCATACACAGAGTCGGGTACATGCGGACAGCATAACGGCACAAATTTAAAGGCTAGACATACTAGGCGGCACGCAGGCACGCGGTAAGGAAGTACACAACGAGACATAGCAAAGGCTACATCAACGTCGGGGAAAACCACTATAACGGGGTAACTGCAAGGGCGGACGATGAATGTTCGTCGCGGAAGGATCCTGCGCTCCATTTGCACTCTGATGCACAACCCGGTCTCGAGCTGTAAGAAGAGGTCCACGTGTAGGTGTGTGCCCTCCAACAGCAGGCCAGTCAATACCAGCATACATCTGAGTCCTACGCGGATAAAGGATGTGCTCCGGATGTATCCCTGCGCGAACAGCAGGTAGCAACTGTGTCATAGCATCGTAGAGACGAGCTCGAGTGGCGACCAACTCGACGGCAAGAGCCCGAACAGTGCGATCCAGAGCCTGAGTGCACTGAATCAGAATGCGCGGGTCATAGCGACGAGGCTCGTGCGGGGCACAGATAGCTGTGTAGTATCCAGTAGCATCTCCAGCAGGGGCATACGGAATGTATCGAAACTCAGAGTCATCCAGGACATCGCTGAACTCTCCTCGGAGACGTGCGACAACAGAGTAGGCGGCATCATGGACTGCCATCTCAATCGTCACACCGATACCGTGGAAAAGGTTCAGCTCGGTGTCTGAGTCATTTTGCTGATCATAGATACGAACATCAGCATGGTACTGCTCCTAGTTGAACTCGCGGTAATCCTCATAGACCATGTACTCGGGGTACCAGCGATAGTGAAGTCTGGTCAGGAGGGCGATCAGAACAGCTGGAAACCCAGGGGCATCACGAGCCCAAGTGCGAAGCACAAGCTGTGTCGTAGGACGCGGTGGAAACAAACGGTCCATCTGAAACAGAGGAAATTTAGGTTTGTCAATCGACAATGAGAAGTTTAACACAACTCGGAGAGAAAGGTTAAACAAAACAATGGAAAGGAAAATGATTATCAGACTAATCAGATCAATGACAGGGACATTAGACAGATATCCAGCTCTCCGGGTAGACTGGATTTACGAGATCCTAAGTGTCGGCGTTAGTAAAATTTATTTAACCCGAATAGAAGAGAGATCAGAGTCCCAGAGTATAGACGAGGAATAAAAGATCCTAATACAACCCAGTTGGCGACGTGGGCCCGTAAGCCACACAGCCAAGTTAGTAAGTTAGTTTTTTCGGTTTCTAGACTCAACTTCGGCCAAGGAATTGGAAGGGGGCTTCCTACAGGCAGTCGGCTCTGATACCAACTTGTGACGCCCCCGACTTAATTGTGCACTAATCATACACGCAAACATGCACGATCAAGCACAGGGACTCACGAGAAGATATCACAACACAACTCTAACACAAACAAACAGAGATCCACAATATTACAGACCAGGGATCCGAAGATCCGAATACATAAGTCAGTCATACAAATATTATCTGAGTACAGACATAGTTAGACAAGTTTTGCCTTAAGAAGGCTAGCACAAACAACGACTCTAGATCGAAAGGCGTAGGCCTCCTGCCTGGGAGCCTCCGATCCTACTCCTGGTCAGCTGACTCGATCCAGTAGTACGTGCCGTCTGGACCCTCCTGGTAGTAAGCTCCAGCTGGGACATCTGGCTCCTGGACTCCATCGTCTGATGTATCATCAAGGTGGGGTATGGGGAAAAGAGAAAGTAAAGCAACCGTGAGTACTCATCCGAAGTACTCAGCAAGCAAGGATCTATACTACATATGCAACATTATCAATGGAGAAAGGTTGTATATGTGGACTGGGCTGCAGAAATGCCAGAATAGTGAGAAGGCCTAGTCCTATCGAAGACTAGCATCTTCAAACATCTTCACATGCCATCATCTTGCAGAAGTAGAAGAGAGTGGAATAGCATTTTATTAAGCAAACATGTTGAAGCAAGCCTAGAGAACCTTCCTCGACGCCCAGCGAGAAAGCGATCCCGAATCTTCAATTAATTAAACAAGTATCCAGTTCAAGTAAAAGATCGGGATACACAAACTGAGCGTCCTTTACCGTAGGACCGGCTATCGATAGATTGTTCTTCCCTGCAGGGGTGCACTACTGTTACCCAACACGCTCGATCACCTCTGGCCGGACACACTTGCTGGGTAATGCCCGGCCTCGGGAGATCAACACGAAGCAGCGCCCTACCTAGGCTCGACAGAGAGGTCAGCACGCCGGACTAACCTATGCACCCAGAGGTCTTGGGCCTTCGCCCTGGGCACCCTACGCGTTGCGAGACTGGCCGGGGTGCAGGCGCGACACTGAACTCGTCAGTGAAGTATCCAGCCCAATCCCGACAATCAGCCCGCACGGTGAATCGTGACGTCTGACGAGCTTTCGGGAGAAACGTACATCGCAGAGGGCCCCATAACCATTATCCCGCGTGGTGGTAGTGCGTAAAGGGCGCGACGACCCACTCAGATCACACACCCAAATCCAATAGGCTCATTTAGTATCACGCGGAGACAATCAGAGTTTCTGAAGCTCCGCCACAACATCACACTCGAGTGCCCTTCCGACACACTCGACATTACAGATCCCCAGCGGGTACCCACCAGGGTGGACCCGCCTGTAACAAAGGTCAAGTAACCGTGTGGTCATAACATCAAGGGGGAAACCCGAGGAATCACCCTCGGTGGATTCCACTCGATGAAATCATCAGGGCGAATGTACGAGGCATCACCCTCGAGGTTCACACTGAGGGGTTGCACGACAGAGTCGTATCGGAAGTGGAAAAGGAGGAATCACCCTCGATGACCACGACCGAACAGCTACACTGCGGAGTATTCATCAGGAGTGCGTTACGAGGTATCACCCTCGGCACTCAAGAGAATCTATGCAGAGTCGTACAACTAAGGGGGTGTGAAGTGAGGTGTCGGTCTCTGGTTGACGATCACGTTGATCGAGTCATCGATGATCAAGCAGGGGGCAACAAGGGTAAGGTGGTGGGGTCACTGATGGTTCACTACCAACCTATACTAAACAGTTTATCATAGGCAGGTAAGGTAACAATGAACAGGTTACAACAGTAGGCTATGCATCAGAATAGGAGCATACATTAACAGTAGCAAAAACTAATGCAAGAAGGAGAAATGGAATGGGCGATATCTGGATGCTCAAGGGGGGGCTTGCCTGGTTGCTTTGGCAAGAGAGAGGGGTCGTCAACGGGCTGCTCGTCTATAGTCTAGTCGTACCCAGCTGCGTCGGCGTCGGTCTCGATGTCTATCGAGAGAGAAGGAGGGGGAGAGAAACAATAAATTCACGGCAATAATGCAAACAACATGTATGGCATGCCTAAATGATATGCCGGGGTGTTCTACTGCCTAACTAATCGAGTTAGTTAATTTAGGAATTTATTTGGATTTATTTAATTAAAGTTGGGCACTATTCATTTACTAATATCGGTCTAAAAGTTCAACGTTCATATAGCTAGGGGCGTCTGACAGGAATACGAGGGCGTATTCGGGTTCGTATCTAAATTCTGAGCAAGTTTCATGTATAAAGTATTTTCATCGGAGTTACGGATTATTTAATATGATTTTCTAAAGTTTTTATTAATTTCTGGAATTTAAGTAATTATTTAAAATAAACATTATCCGAAACAGTGAAAAGTGACATTAGCATGACCTAAGCATGATGTCAGCAGGTCAACAGGGGCTGACCAGAGTCAAACCTGACAGGTGGGTCCAGTGGGACCCACATGTCAGTGACCCAGCTAATTAACCAGGGTTAATTTAAACTAACTACTCTAATTAGCAGGTGGGGCCCAGTAGTCAGTGTCTGTTTAGGATTTTAATTAACTAATTATCTATTTATTTAAATTTGTTTAAATGGGGTTGGGCCCATATGTCAGTGACTGGGCCTGCCCAGTCAGCAGGGTTAACCTAGTCAACGGGTCAAAGTGGGGCCAGGGGGCCCACTGGTCAGCGACCCTGGGGGTGGGGCCCAGCTGGCCACGTCGGACGCCGGCCGGAGAGCGCTCCGGCGAGCTCCTACGCGACGGAGCGCGCTGGCGAGGCTCGGGATTTGCCCTCAGGGCATCTCCGGGGGCGTGGCTGGGCTCTTTCGAACGGGCGCGGCGAGCAGCATCGCGTGGTGGTGGTGGTTGGTCTCGGGGGTGGCCGGAACGGCGGCGGCGTCGACCGTGGCGGGCGCCGGCGTTCGGCCCTATTTCGAAGCGAGGTGGGAGCGAGCTAGGGGGTTAGCTGGAGCCGGGTTCGATGCACCTCATGCCCTGGAGCGCGCCAGTGGCTTGCGCAGGGGCTCGGGAGCACGTACGGCACGCGGGCGGCGGCAATGGCTGTGGTCAGAGCACGGCAACACGGCGGCTAGCTACGGCTACGGGGAAGGACAGGAAGGAGGGGGGTTACGGTGCGGCTGCTCACCGCGGTGCTGTATGGAACTGGCAGAGGGCTCGGGGAAGCTCGGGGCGCTGGAATCATCGACGGCGTGTGGCGGCGATCCGAGGAAGAAGACGGCGGTGTGGGGCGATGCAGGGCTCCCGGAGCTCAGGCTTGTGGTCGAGGAGGACGGGCTCGACGCGGCGGAGCTCGTGGACACGGAGAGACGGCGAGAGGAGCACGGTGGCCGTGGCTACGTCGCGGTGGCGGCCATGGTTGCGCTCGGGCGAGGGGGAGCAGAGGAAGGAGAGGAAGAAGTGAGGCGAGGGGAGGCCAGGGAGCTGCGGGGCTCGGCCCTTATCCACCACAGGCGCAGGCGCGCGTTGTCGCACGGCGAGCAGGGGGGGCGGGTGCGTGTGCGCGGCGCGCACGGGGTGTTCGACAGCGCGCCAGGGGAGCAGTGCGGGAGGTGAGGAAAAAGGCCAGGTGGGCTGGGCTGGCGCTGTAGCAGTAGGCTCGCGTGCACAGTAGAGCTTTAGGCCTTTTCCTTTTTCTCTTTTTCTATTTCTTTCATTTCTGTTTTGTCTTTTGTTTTTATTCCAAATGATTTTTGTAAAATATGGCACTTGCCCATATAACACCAGTGCAATATCCAGCCCTGGTATAAAATGGTTTTGGGGCCAAAAGTTTTCATATGGATTTTATTTAAATTAAAAGGTATTAACCATCTCTGTTTTCCTACTATTAGAGTCACCTAATTAATTTATTAATTGTTGGTTTCAATTTTAGAATAGTCTCTGCAATATTTGCTATTTATTGAATATTTTAGTTTCTATGTTGAGCCACTTTTATTTTCCACTTCCATTTAAATTTAAATTTTAACTTAGGAGTTGAAATGCAATTTGATGCTAATGATGATTTGGCACTGTTAAACTTGCTGACTTGTCATTATCAAAAGTGATTACTGTAGCTAATGACATGGGGTGTTACATATGATTCCTTGTTGTGATATTAATTAAGTCCATGTTTGCCACTGAATCCATCTCTCATGTTTGTATATTGCCATGTTGTAATATTTGCAGAAACTATGGAAAGAGACTTAGAACAAGAACAATTATTGGGGGATATAATCCTCGCCGGAGGTGATCCCTTGTCATTTCTCAACGACACCGATGGTCAGGAAGGAGAGGATGACGGCTCCGGTGCTCCAACAACGGAGGAGGAAGGAGATCATGATGGCTTCGGTGACCGAATGGCGGAGGAAGGAGATCATGATGATGGCTCCGGTGACCGAACGGAGGAGGGAGCCTTAAATGTTGCAAAGTCCGGCGAGGTATATATATTAAGCCTGTGCTGACTTGATGCATTAATTGTTTTGGTATGTACATATCTTAACGCTTCTTTCTTCTTTTAGCCCTCTGGATCGAGCCAAACTTCCGTAAGGAGACGAGGCCCGAAGAAAAGGTTGCGCCAGGATGAAAGGTTCACGATCACAGAAGTCGCGAAAGATGGCCAACCGATTGCTCCCAAGCGGACCAAGGACGCATTTGTACATCAGTGCGGAGTTGTTGTTAGGGACAACGTCCCGATCAGCATCCAGCAATGGAATAAGAATAAGGACACTGAAGTTTCTTATGTCCAGGATAGATAGAAAGATGATCTTTGGACCTCGCTGATGACAAATTTCAGCCTATCGCCAGAGGAGGATCCGAATAACCCACTTATAGAGCAAAAGGTCAAGGCGTTTGCTCTTAAGAAGATGGTAGAACTATCTAGGAACTGGAGGAAAGAGTTGAACACAAAATTTGTTGACAAAGAGAAGACTCCAAAATTCATTGGTCGATATGAGAAGATAAGAGATCACTGGCCCGTATTTGTGGCCTACAAGAAATCGGAGAAGGGTAAGAAAAGGTCACTGACAAACAAGCAAAATGCTGCAAAGAAGAAGTATCACCATCACACGGGGTCAGGTGGCAACTACAAAGCCCGGCCGTTGTGGGACAAAGCTGAGCAAGACCTGCTTGCTAAAGGGGTCCAACCAGCGACATTGCACTGGCCAGATCGTTCAAGGACTTGGTTCTTCGGGGTTGGGGGAATTTTGGACCCAGAAACAGGGGAGTGTGTTTGGACGGACGAGCAACTTGCAATACCCATCCGGAAGCTTCAGAAATATATCAAGGTAGCGCAGGAAGGGACATTAATTCCCGATAGAGAGAAGGACGAGCTGATAGAGGCCCTCGGGAATCCTGAGCACCCTGGACGAACACGAGGCACACCAGGTGTAACATCCCCAGCATCACACCACAGTGATCACCTCTTAATCATGACAAGCCATCATCATTATGCCATAAGAAAAACAGTTAAGAAATCTTTTCACTTCAAATTTCAACTTAAAACAAAAATCAAATATTCACTTCTCCAAACAGCAAAACAAAAATGTTCAACATATTACAAATAATCCCCAAAGCTTTTATAAAAATAAAGCTGACATCATTTGGGTTCCTGTTTTGCCCCTGGAAACTCAAACAGTAGAAAACAGCCCTAATTTAATTCATTTTCATTTATGCACAATCCAAAAGAATTCAAAACATTCCCAATCTTTTTGTGGCAGTGAGGTTTAATGCATACTATTTAATGAGACAAGTGCCACATTTTATAAAAGTCATTGGGTAGCTCAAACTAATACAAAACAGAAAGTTGTAAAAGAATAAAACAGAAAAATGAAATAAGAAGAAGGGGAAATCCTACTGTATACCTATAGCCCAGAACCTACAGGAACTAGCCCAGCCCAACAGAGCCAGCCCACCAGCCGGTCGTCTCCCTCCTCCCGCGCTGTCGCGCGTAGACGGCGACACGGCGACGCCGGCCGCGCTGTCGCCCATCCAACGGCCCCCGCGACACCGTTAAGATCAGCACCGGCACCCCCTCGCCCTCCCGCGAACCCTAGCTATCTCAGATCCCCCTCCCTCAAGCGTTTTCTTCCTTCTCCGCAAGCACCCGACGCCATCGCCGCCATGGATCGCCGTAGCCGTGGCCTTTGGCCTCGCCGCACCACATCTCCGAGCCGGATCAATTCGCCGTCGACTGCTACTTCTTCTCCGACCTCTAGCACGAGCCCGAGGCCACTGCATCGCCGGATCGAGGTCATCGTCTACCTCGGGAAATCGCAGATCGCCGGAGTCGATCCGCCGTCCCCTGCTGCTACTAAGCATCCAACGGGCCCCCGTGTGCCTCCTAGGTGAGCATGTGCGTCCTTCCCCTCTCTGCCTCGCTCGATTCCGTCCCTGTAGCTATAGTAGCCGTCATGCCCGAAGTATCTCCCCGCCAGCCATGGCACAGCCGTGGCCACAGCACGCCAAGCTCACAGCCGAGCTCCGCCCCGAGTTCCTGGGGCTCCCAGGAACCCAACGTGCCCACATAATCGTTTCCCCGTGCTCCCTAGTGCCGATCCCGAGCGCGACCGAACTCCGGCGCCGCCCGCGAGCTCGCCGCCGACGAACACGACCGCCCTAGCTCTCTAGACTAGCACCGTTCGATGCGGCTCGCGTCGCTCGTTCGAACGAGCGTTTCCCCGCGCCAAATGGTGGCCGGGAGGCGATTTCCGCGCCAATCCGCCGTGTCGGTGGTCGCCGGAACCTCGCCGCCGGCGCGCCACCGCGGAAACGCCGGCTGGGCCCACTCGCCAGGTGATTTAGCCACTAACTAGCCCCTAAACACTCACTGACATGTGGGGTCCGTGTACTGTAGCGATTAGTATTAGGGTTAATTAACTAAACTGCTAACTATCACTGACATATGGGCCCCACCCCGCTGTTTAGCTAATTAGGTTAATTTAAAACTCAGTTAAACTATCAGTGGATGACAGCTGGGTCCCATTGGACCCAGTTGACCTAGTCAACTTGCTGACTGGGCAGTGCCCAGTCTATGACATGTGGGACCCCTGGGCCCCATTTGACTGGTCAAGCCTCCTAGTTGACCGCTGACGCAAGCGTGACGTCATCCTGACGTCATATTACAATTTCTGTTAAATTAAATAATTCCAGAAAATAATTAAAACTTTAGAATATTCATAGAAAACAATTCGTAGCTCAGATCGAAAAACTTTATATATGAAAGTTGCTCAGAACGACGAGACGAGTCTGATCGTACCGTCTGTTTCCTTGTCGGAACCCCCTACGTAGAAGAACTCGTAACTCCGGGCCCGAATCCGGCAGATGAATAGTGCACACACCTCGGCTAATAAATCCCAGAATAATCCTGTAATAACTAAAATGACTTAGACATACTTCAGGCAACCCTGCACTGCATCGTAGCATAACACGCACTGTGTGGCATATGTTTGCATTATGTTTACCTGTTTCTTCCCCCTCTTCTCTCTCGATTAGACCCCGATGCCGCCGTAGCTCCCGAGGCAGACGCAGCTCCGAAGTACTACTACGTCCCCGACGACACCCCTGAAGACCTTGCCCTTGCCACAGAGCAAACAGGCAAGCACCCCCATTTTGAGCATGCCTATATCACCTATTCTCTTCTCTCTTATGCTTGCATTGGAACTGCTACTGCTTCCTATATCTGTTGCATAGCTTGTTTATTGTAACCTACCTTGCTACCTTGCTGGTTATCCTAGACTATTTAGAATATGCTGGGTAGAGACTTGACAGAGACCCCCACTTGATCCCGACTGCCCCGCTGGATATCAGAAGACCCGATCATCGGGATCGAAGATCAGTCCCGACACCGCACGTCACTTCCCCCTATGTTGCTCGACACTACTGGGTTACTATCGAGTGCCGAGGGTGATACCTCGACAACACTTCTGATGATAACCTTGTAGGTTAGTAAACCGGTCGTGGTAAGCGAGGGTGATCCCTTCTACACCACCCCCGATACCGACAATGTCGTGCATCACGTCAAGTGAGGACCTCGAGGGTGATTCCTCCTTCGTTCACCTTGATGATAACATCTAGTGGGATTCCGTCGTGGGTGATTCCTCAGGGTTCCCCCATAGTGTTAGACACACAAATACTTTGGATACTATGGCTTGACACTGAAACATGATACTAAAGACGAGTCGGCCCTGAGGGGTACCCGCGCGAGCTTTATGCGAGGTGATGTGTGATCGGGTGTACCTGAAGGGTACCCGAGACTTGAACACGAGGCGTGGCCGGGCATTCCTAGCCCTTGCCGCAAGTCCTAGAGACGAGGCGATGGGGTCACATCGATCGTGAGTCTCTGCTTGTTTCCGCGCGATCCTAAACCACTAAACGGTTTGGGTATTTGATCCGAGGGGCCTCTGGCCCGATAGCGCTAACCATCACGTGGGCATAGTATGGGCATTCTACGTCGTATACTTCAGCCGAAGCTTAACGGACGTCAGCGACTGAGCGGCACGCGCCAAGTTGGACTGGTTAAGCAACTGCGCTTGTATTAAGGGGTTGCTAGGTCTGCTCTCGGCCGCCTGACGTAACGTGCAGGAGTTCCCGGGGCGATGGCCCAAGACCCCTAGGGGCATAGGTTTAGTCCGGCGTGCTGACCTCTCTGTTAAGTATTTGGTCGGGTTGCGGCGTGTTGCTTAGCCGAGGCCGGGCATGACCCAGTAAAGTGTGTCCGGCCAGAGTTAAGCGAGCGTGGTGGGTAAGTTGGTGCACCCCTACAGGGAAGAAACTTCTATCGATAGCCTGTCCTACGGTAACGGACACTCGGAGTTGTATCCCGATTGGTACAACTAGAACTTGAGATGAGAACTGGATAGTACGGCTCTGGGATTGCTTTCTCGTAGGGAGTCGAGAAAGGATCTCAAGTCGAGGTTGATGTTACAACTGCTACTACTTTACTTTATGTAATCTGCACTCTTCTAATGCTGCAAGACTACTGAAGATGCTGAAGATGCTAGTCTTCGATAGGACTAGGCTTTTCCCTCTATTCTGGCATTTCTGTAGCCCAGTCCACATATACAGCCCTCCTTTGAAAATGTTGCATATGTAGTGTAGATCCTTGCTTGCTGAGTACTTCGCATGAGTACTCACATTTGCTTTACTTTCTTTTTTCCCATATCCATTTGATGCCACCAGACGACAGAGCCCCTGAGTCAGATGCCCCCGTCGGCGACTACTACCTCTACCCGTCCGGCGAGTACTACTACTACGAGGAGCCGACTGACAACCAGGAGTAGGATCGGAGGGTCCAAGGCAGGAGGCCTACGCCTTTCGATTGTAGTATTTTATTTTCCCCCGCCTCTGTGAAGGCCTATCTTTCTCTCTGTAATATATTTGTACCCAGATATCTAATGCTTCCGCTGACGCTTGTTTGTCATTGAGCTATGTATTCGAGCCCTCGAGGCCCTGGCTTGTAATATTAAGCTTGTATGACTTTATTTATGTTTTAGAGTTGTGTTGTGATATCTTCAAGTGAGTCCTTAGGCTTGATCATGTGCATTTGTGTGTATGATTAGTGCACGATTAAGCCGGGGTCGTCACAGGTTGGTATCAGAGCCGACTGCCTGTAGGAACCCCCTTTCCAACTCCTTGGCCGAAGTTGAGTCTAGTAACCGAAAATTGTTTTACTAACATGGCTGTGTGGCTTACGGGCCCACGTCGCCAATTGGGTGGTATCAGGATCTTTTATTCCTCGTCTTTACTCTAGGACTCTAATCTCTCTTCTATTCGGATTAAATGATTTTGCTAACTTTAAACATTAGGTTTTTGCAACCGCTTCCTTCCCGGAGAACCCCTGCACCACAGATAATCATCTGCTCCATCAGAAGACTCTGAAGATACTCCTTGATGATTCCCAAGACCCTGTGCCCACTGCTTTGCAGTTCTTGACCGCCGATAGATCCTGATGGATAACTACTTACACTTGTCGTACATATATTCATTCCAGATACTCTTTTGCTCCATCCGACATATCGAAACACTATCCGACGTTTCGAGAATTCTCTGAACCTACTGTCTTGCAGTTCTTCTCCGCCTGAACACACCTACGAATAATTCCCCACACTTATCAGGGATTTGTTCATCCCTAGTTGATCCTGTGCTTTGCAACATCCTTCCCACTGTCAATCGATCTTCCGAAAATTCTCTGCACCCTATTGCCCTTGAAATTCTTACCTGCTTGCCTTATGGTTAATTCCCTATGTCTAAGTAATCTTCGTTGACATTCCTTGTCAATGCCATTTGCGTTCTTTGATTCAATCTGCTGCGAGCGCTTTCTATCATCCGTCGATTCCTAGAATTCGTCCTTCCGGCTCATTCTCCATTCCGGACATGAGCTGATTCTCGGCTAATCAAGCATTGGTTGATTGTCCAACTAAGCATGTTCAATTTACTTGTCCTTTTGCCCAGGTAATCTACCTGCCACTCCTCACTATGGAGGTCGTGAGCCCTCTGGATATTATACTTGAGTTATTCAAGTATCTCCTTAATTAGATGTGCTTGCCTCCCGTCCTTTCTCGGAGGACTCTCAAGTGGAACCAGTTGTTTAAAACTTACCCCGTTAGTTCTCACGGGTCACTTGATTTCTTTTGTGGATAGTTATCCGACCGATTCTTTTCTATTCTGAGAACCTTATCGATTCCTTCCCCGTTGACATTGCCTCTGGCACTGAATCATTCTCTACTTCTTGCCATCTGTATATCCGCCCAGCTTGCATGGCACGGAGAGATAGTGCATTCCTTCTCCATATTGACTTGGGACTGACTACTGACCAGGACACGTCACGTAACCATGGTTGGAGATCTCTGCAAGATGAAACACTAAAGTTGTCCATCTAGTTCTATTCAACCTACTCATCTTTTGATCAGAGCTTTTGCTTCTGATCCTTCATTTCTGAACCATAACTCCTTTGTACTTAAATACCGGATTATTTCGATGTTTATATAATCTGATGCCGTTACATTTTTCTTCTTCTGGTTGAGTACCGCTACACACCTTAGATCCTTTGACATCTACCTGATCTTTTGTTGGATTAATATCCGACCGTATCCTTCATATTCAGACATCTTGTGAGCTCTTCCCTTGGTACTTAATACCATCGGTAAATTGTATCATCCGTTTTGACTTCGATGCTCTGTTTTCGAACTCACATCCCTTGCTTTGGTTGATGGTTGTATGGATTCATAAAATTGTCCCGATGGGTTGTATCTATGCTTCTGTCATCTGCGAGAACCCAGAAACTTCTATGAGTCATACTCTTCTGGTGCTTCACCAGATAAATTCTCAGCACTACAATTTCTTCGAAAACGAGAAGTGAATGAAAGGTTGTGCATTGAAGAAGTGGGGGTCGACCTTGAACCTTTGTGTTCATGCCCATGGACCCGATGTATAACCTATCATGGAAGCTGCCTGTAAAATAATTGTTTCCTTGGTTCAAGTTCATCTTGTAACTATGAATTGATCCTTTGCAATCGTGGTTCCGACCATATTTCCTCCTAGATTCCATTTCCCAGATAAGTTACAATACTTGTCTTCTGCAGATCATTTCATCTGCCCGACCTCTATTCTGATCTACCTCGATTAGTAACCCCCTAATATCTCGAGGATATCATCCTATCGTACCACGTTCTATGGATTTTCCGATGGAGAGATACTTTTCCCTGACATAGTCCGAACAATGAATCGATTCCCTCTGTGAATCAATACCCCTAGTATTGTTGCTGGGAAGTTTACTACTCCATCATGCCATCCCTAACCTGATCGGCTACATAAATATCGTGCTAATCCTAACCTTGCTACCGGGTCCTCCTTCCCGGTGCACATTTCACATAATGGGCTAAGCCGTGTCACACTTTCATCATCATATCGCTTTGCTTACACAATATGAACCCCACTCCTTCTGCCTTGATCATCCTACTAATCGCTTTCATCTTCTTTAAACCTCTCGACAAATGTGTCGTGATCATTATCAATATTGTAAGCCCTTCCAAGATATAAATCGAATTCATGATGAGAAAAACCATTCCTGCCCCTCGATGATTTGTGATATCATCGATGACATCTTAACTTTCTGCCAACACAGACCTGGTTGTGTTTGGTTAATCCTTACATTCCGAGTTGATCTTGGAAGTGTTCCTTTATATCTCTTGTGATCTTCGATCCAATCCTTGCCTGGTACACCATATTAATGCTACCACGAAGCATGACTGTGAACTTCCGAATATCAACAAGAACATTGGAGGCACATTGCCAAATGCTTCTTGATCTATTATCCGGATACCATTGTGCGGGTAACATCTTGATTCTTCCCTCGCCCCTCTATCTAAATGCTTTGGAACTTGCTGTCCCATCATGTATATCCTGCTCCGCTTAGGACAAAATATACTCCCAATACTTATGTGTAAACACATTTTCCTTTCCATTGTTTTGTCTAACCTTTCTTGTGATCTAGATGAGGTAAGCAGAAATAATTCTCTACTTATAAAACACCCCGGTCTACAACTCAGTCAGTAAGACCCTGTTACTATTGTTGATGACATTCCGGTAACCACCGATGGACGAGAACTTTGCCTATTGGTCCGCCTCGTTTTAACGAGCAGGAAAATGGTTCTCTTCGTCCCTCGCCCTTGGTACCGACGATGTTAACGGCATAGCTGACAAGCTACCTTCTAACATACCTTGTTGATGTGACCGGTAAAATCTCACCGTTCTTCCTACTTTTGATCGACACCCCTCCACAGTTCCACAGGATCGGAACCTGACTCTTCCATACAACGTTGATTCCAAAGTTCCCTATGATAATGACTTTATGTGTTATCACGAGCCACCCCTTGAGAGATGATCTACTCCCGGTACTCTGAACCACTGTTCACACTTCGTTCGGGTATCGATCGAATGTCCATTCGCTTGATACTTCTTATCGTACCTTCATACTTTGCTCTCGACGTTTTCCTAAGTTTCAACTCGAGAGATACTTCTGCCACATTCCCTGGATGTCCACCAGATAATCGACCCCGCAAAGGTCAGTTCCCCCGAAAGTTACCCTTCACTTCCCCACTTAAATCTCGGGATGAGATTTCTTGTAGTGGAGGAGATTTGTAACATCCCCAGCATCACACCACAGTGATCACCTCTTAATCATGACAAGCCATCATCATTATGCCATAAGAAAAACAGTTAAGAAATCTCTTCACTTCAAATTTCAACTTAAAACAAAAATCAAATATTCACTTCTCCAAACAGCAAAACAAAAATGTTCAACATATTACAAATAATCCCCAAGGCTTTTATAAAAATAAAGCTGACATCATTTGGGTTCCTGTTTTGCCCCTGGAAACTCAAACAGTAGAAAACAACCCTAATTTAATTCATTTTCATTTATGCACAATCCAAAAGAATTCAAAACATTCCCAATCTTTTTGTGGCAGTGAGGTTTAATGCATACTATTTAATGAGACAAGTGCCACATTTTATAAAAGTCATTGGGTAGCTCAAACTAATACAAAACAGAAAGTTGTAAAAGAATAAAACAGAAAAATGAAATAAGAAGAAGGGGAAATCCTACTGTATACCTACAGCCCAGAACCTACAGGAACTAGCCCAGCCCAACAGAGCCAGCCCACCAGCCGGTCGTCTCCCTCCTCCCGCGCAGTCGCGCGCAGACGGCGACACGGCGACGCCGGCCGCGCTGTCGCCCATCCAACGGCCCCGCGACGCCGTTAAGATCAGCACCGGCACCCCCTCGCCCTCCCGCGAACCCTAGCTATCTCAGATCCCCCTTCCTCTCGTGTTTTCTTCCTTCTTCGCGAGCACCCGACGCCGTCGCCGCCATGGATCGCCGTAGCCGTGGCCTTTGGCCTCGTCGCACCACATCTCCGAGCTGGATCGATTCGCCGTCGACTGCTACTTCTTCTCCGACCTCTAGCACGAGCCCGAGGCCACTACATCGCCGGATCGAGGTCGTCGTCTACCTCGGGAAATCGCAGCTTGCCGGAGTCGATCCACCGTCCCCTGCTGCTACTAAGCATCCAACGGGCCCCCGTGTGCCTCCTAGGTGAGCATGCGCGTCCTTCCCCTCTCTGCCTCGCTCGATTCCGTCCCCGTAGCTATAGTGGCCGTCGTGCCCGAAGTATCTCACCGCCGGCCATGGCACAGCCATGGCCACAGCACGCCAAGCTCGCAGCCGAGCTCCGCCCCGAGTTGCTGGGGCTCCCAGGAACCCAACGCGCCCACATAATCGTTTCCCCGTGCTCCCTAGTGCCGATCCCGAGCGCGACCGAACTCCGGCGCCGCCCGCGAGCTCGCCGCCGACGAACACGACCGCCCTAGCTCTCTAGACTAGCACCGTTCGATGCGGCTCGCGTCGCTCGTTCGAACGAGCGTTTCCCCGCGCCAAATGGTGGCCGGGAGGCGATTTCCACGCCAATCCGCCATCTCGGTGGTCGCCGGAACCTCGCCGCCGGCGCGCCACCGCCGAAACGCCGGCTGGGCCCACTCGCCAGGTGATTTAGCCACTAACTAGCCCCTAAACACTCACTGACATGTGGGGTCCGTGTACTGTAGCGATTAGTATTAGGGTTAATTAACTAAACTGCTAACTGTCACTGACATATGGACCCCACCCCGCTATTTAGCTAATTAGGTTAATTTAAAACTCAGTTAAACTATCAGTGGATGATAGCTGGGTCCCACTGGACCCAGTTGACCTAGTCAACTTGCAGACTGGGCAGTGCCCAATCTATGACATGTGGGACCCCTGGGCCCCATTTGACTGGTCAAGCCTCCCAGTTGACCGCTGACGCAAGCGTGACGTCATCCTGACATCATATTACAATTTCTGTTAAATTAAATAATTCCAGAAAATAATTAAAACTTTAGAATATTCATAGAAAATAATCCGTAGCTCAGATCGAAAAACTTTATATATGAAAGTTGCTCAGAACGACGAGACAAGTCTGATCGTACCGTCTGTTTCCTTGTCGGAACCCCCTACGTAGAAGAACTCGTAACTCCGGGCCCGAATCCGGCAGATGAATAGTGCACACACCTCGGCTAATAAATCCCAGAATAATCCTGTAATAACTAAAATGACTTAGACATACTTCAGGCAACCCTGCACTGCATCGTAGCATAACACGCACTGTGTGGCATATGTTTGCATTATGTTTACCTGTTTCTTCCCCCTCTTCTCTCTCGATTAGACCCCGACGCCGCCGTAGCTCCCGAGGCAGACGCAGCTCCGGAGTACTACTACGTCCCCGACGACACCCCTGAAGACCTTGCCCTTGCCGCAGAGCAAACAGGCAAGCACCCCCATTTTGAGCATGCCTATATCACCTATTCTCTTCTCTCTTATGCTTGCATTAGAACTGCTACTGCTTCCTATATCTGTTGCATAGCCTGTTTATTGTAACCTGCCTTGCTACCTTGCTGGTTATCCTAGACTGTTTAGAATATGCTGGGTAGAGACTTGACAGAGACCCCCACTTGATCCCGACTGCCCCGCTGGATATCAGAAGACCCGATCATCGGGATCGAAGATCAGTCCCGACACCGCACGTCACTTCCCCCTATGTTGCTCGACACTACTGGGTTACTATCGAGTGCCGAGGGTGATACCTCGACAGCACTTCTGATGATAACCTTGTAGGTTAGTAAACCGGTCGTGGTAAGCGAGGGTGATCCCTTCTACACCACCCCCGATACCGACAATGTCGTGCATCACGTCAAGTGAGGACCTCGAGGGTGATTCCTCCTTCGTTCACCTTGATGATAACATCGAGTGGGATTCCGTTGAGGGTGATTCCTCAGGGTTCCCCCTTAGTGTCAGACACACAAATACTTTGGATACTATGGCTTGACACTGAAACATGATACTAAAGACGGGTCGGCCCTGAGGGGTACCCGCGCGAGCTTTATGAGAGGTGATGTGTGATCGGGTGTACCTGAAGGGTACCCGAGACTTGAACACGAGGTGTGGCCAGGCATTCCTAGCCCTTGCCGCAAGTCCTCGAGACGGGGCGACGGGGTCACATCGATCGTGAGTCTCTGCTCGTTTTCGCGCGATCCTAAACCACTAAACGGTTTGGATATTTGATCCGAGGGGCCTCTGGCCCGATAGCGCTAACCATCACGTGGGCATAGTATGGGCGTTCTGCGTCGTATACTTCAGCCGAAGCTTAATGGACGTCAGCGACTGAGTGGCGCACGCCGAGTTGGACTGGTTAAGCAACTGCGCTTGTATTAAGGGGTTGCTAGGTCTGCTCTCGGCCGCCTAACGCAACGTGCAGGAGTTCCCGGGGTGATGGCCCAAGACCCCTGGGGGCATAGGTTTAGTCCGGCGTGCTGACCTCTCTGTTAAGTATTTGGTCGGGTTGCGGCGTGTTGCTTAGCCGAGGCCGGGCATGACCCAGTAAAGTGTGTCCGGCCGGAGTTAAGCGAGCGTGGTGGGTAAGTTGGTGCACCCCTGCAGGGAAGAAACTTCTATCGATAGCCTGTCCTACGGTAACGAACACTCAGAGTTGTATCCCGATCGGTACAACTAGAACTTGAGATGAGAACTGGATAGTACGGCTCTGGGATTGCTTTCTCGTAGGGAGTCGAGAAAGGATCTCAGGTCGAGGTTGATGTTACAACTGCTACTACTTTACTTTATGTAATCTGCACCCTTCTAATGCTGCAAGACTGCTGAAGATGCTAGTCTTCGATAGGACTAGGCTTTTCCCTCTGTTCTGGCATTTCTGCAGCCCAGTCCACATATACAGCCCTCCTTTGAAAATGTTGCATATGTAGTGTAGATCCTTGCTTGCTGAGTACTTCGGATGAGTACTCATGTTTGCTTTACTTTCTTTTTCCCCATATCCATTTTATGCCACCAGACGATGGAGCCCCTGAGTCAGATGCCCCCGTCGGCGACTACTACTACTACCCGTCCGGCGAGTACTACTACTACGAGGAGCCGACTGACGACCAGGAGTAGGATCGGAGGGTTCAGGGCAGGAGGCCTACGCCTTTCGATCGTAGTATTTTATTTTCCCCCACCTCTGTGAAGGCCTATCTCTCTCTCTGTAATATATCTGTACCCAGATATCTAATGCTTCCGCTGACGCTTGTTTGTCATTGAGCTATGTATTCGAGCCCTCGAGGCCCTGGCTTGTAATATTAAGCTTGTATGACTTTATTTATGTTTTAGAGTTGTGTTGTGATATCTTCAAGTGAGTCCTTAGGCTTGATCGTGTGCATTTGCGTGTATGATTAGTGCACGATTAAGCCGAGGTCGTCACACCAGGCTCCGTTCCATGGGTGCATGGGTTTCCCGACAGCGGTGGTTATAGAAGCCGAGAGAGAAAGAGGAAAGAGGAAGCAACCGAAATGCAGAGGATCAATGCAAGATTAGCAAAACTAGAGGATCAACTTGAGAGCTAGCGAGCTACCGCCCAACCGTCTCAGCGGCATGAAGATTCTTGCTTCGACGCTGCCCCAGAAGCTACCCCACCATCTTAGCGGAGAAGCAGCGTGGATTCCACGGAGCTCGTTCAGCCTGATTTCACGGCTCCTCGCTACCCCGTGGATAGTATCACGGAGGCTGAACATTGCGAGCTAATGACGAAATGCCAGAACCTGACCTTGAAGGCGGCGGTCGGCTCTATTGTACCTCCTCAAGCTGAGGGAACTTTTCATTGCCGTCCGATTCCACATGGCTATGCTATTATGACAGTGGATGAAATAATGGAGGGATTTGAGGAGCTGGAGCTTGACTACCCTACAGGTGAAGGGGAGATTCATCTGGAAAATACTTTGAGTACCTGTCTATGGAGAAAGGAGTACATCAAGCTTCCAAACTGGACGCCTCCTCCTCCGCCTCCTCTGGCGCGTCAGGGCACTCCGCCTCCTCCTCCGCCTCCTCCGGCGCGTTAGGGCACTCTGCTTCCTCCTCCGCCTCCTCCGGTGCGTCAGGGCACTCCTCCTCCTCCTCCGCCTCCTCCGGCGTGTCAGCGAACTCCACCGTGTCAACAATGGCGAAAGAGAGATGCCGCCGCTCCGGCGGCTAGCAATACAAGAGGCGGGAAAAAAATACAGATTTGGTCCAAGCCTGAAGCCTCTTCCAAAGTTACCATATGAGAGGACCGACGAGGAAAACGCGGACATCTCTGCTGCCGAAGTGAGGGCCCATTTTGAACGGAAACCTCCACCTCCGAAGGAAACGGTAGATCCGGTGAAAGCGAAGCGCACTCTGGATGCCCTGAAGCGACCACCACCGCCTCCGTCGGAACCAACTATGATCGCTGTATTGCAAAGACATATGATGAAACGCGGCGGTCGGGAAGTACTTCCAGTGATGCAAGATTAGCAGAACGAAGAAGTGGGAAAACAATTCCCCAGCTCGGCGAACAGGCGAAGCAATCGTGCCCCCCGCTCAAGGTGTCTAGCGATATCGTCGCTAATCATCCGGGGCTAGTGCCCGGTACCAATCTTGGTGATTACCTGAGCGATGATGTACAGTTTGAAACATTAGATGTAGTAGAGATCTTCAGATACGAGCACGGGAAGCCTCTCGTCAAACCTGATCATTCTCCTCTAACAACGATGATGCAAAGATTGCATGAATGGTACATGGATACCTGCAGGAAGAGTGGGGCCGACAGTATGTTGCTGAGAATTAAAGAGGAGCACGACCTCATTAGAGTTGAGCTGATGGTTGTTGAATTTGTGGAGTTATTTCAGTTATTCAATCAAGACGTCCTCGACAAACAACTCATGACTTGCTACTGTCTGTAAGTATTACTTCTGTAATTAAGTCTCTATAGCTCAGGTCGTTCATTGCATGTATATATAATTATCCTCACTATATTATGCAGACTGAAGATCGTCGAATGCAAAAAAAGGACAAATTTATGACCTTGGGTTCATTAGCCCAAATACCGTAAATGAATTGTCGGTTAAAAACAGAGTCAAAGATACTGAGGACAACTTGCTACAATCGTTTCTTCGACATCAAAACAAAGGGAAAATACTCTTTCCTTACAACTTCAAGTGAGTCTTACTGTCTTGTGCATATTCGGTTTCGCTTACTCGAGGTTATAGTAATGTAATTGATGAGTTATGCGTGCGCAGGTTCCATTTTATTCTGCTAAAGATTAAGCTTGACGGGGGAGTAGTAAATGTCTTAGACTCGAGACGTAAAGATCCCAAGGAGTATGCGGACATGACTGCAATGCTCCAGAAGTAAATTCAATCATTATCGCACCATATCGGCAA
The DNA here is from genome assembly GCA_011799875.1 of Thinopyrum elongatum. NCBI lineage: Eukaryota > Viridiplantae > Streptophyta > Magnoliopsida > Poales > Poaceae > Thinopyrum > Thinopyrum elongatum. The sequence goes on along the minus strand of CM022301.1, from coordinate 507,922,975 downwards.
CTTTCGTCATTTCCTGATATCAAGTAATCATTTTCTTTGCCTGACAGGGTTTGAAAAAAGTTCACCGGAATGGTTCCGGGTCTGCAGAAGGAGCTGCGATTTACACACCCCAAAGTAAGTAGTACTAGCTAGTTTCGCGTATCTCTCATTGATTCTAATTTCATCAATACCATTTATCATGCTTGATTATCAGTTTGATTGAACTCTATTTCTCGTAAAGTGTTTGTGGCGGGAAGGCGGGAATAATTTATGTGGATACTACGTTTGCGAGTTCATCCGCCACTCGACCTCTGAGCGGGGCTACTCTGACAAACTATATGAAGTACGTAAACAATATTCATAATATTATTTTATTATCATCAATTGTGTTGAGTTTCATTCATATATATGTATTGACCCCCTTCTTTAAATTAGATGCGAGAGATGCGGGATGAACTCCTACCACATGATCGCGTACGAGCAATTCAAGAGGAATTGACGGGATTCTTTCTTGACCACGTCATATATAAAGACGGAGAATACCATGTGGAAATTGAATCTGATGTTCGGTACATGACGTCAGGGATCGTAAGAGATGTTATATTGTATATATGTAGTAGCGTCGGATAGAAATACGAAAACTTATTGTTCGACCAATCTCGGAGAAAGAGAGGTCACTTCTCTCTATATATGTTCACGACGATCTTGTGTAATTAATGGTTCTTTCATTTGCTTACTAGCGTCGAGTTCTCTCTATATGTAGTAACTAGCGTCGACCAAGCACGGAGAAAAAGAGGTCACTTCTCTCTATATGTAGTAGCTATAGCTAACACAATATGAAACCCCTAATTAAACCATCCAAAACCCCTAATAAACCCCCCTTTCAAAAAAAAAACCTCAGGGCCTGGGAGCTGCTGAAGCGTGGCTGCCCTTTAATTCCGGTTGGTGTTACCAACCGGGACTAAAGGTCCTCTTATCTGGGCGCCCCACAACAGCCACGTGGACCTCCTTTGGTCCCGATTCGTAAGCCAACCGGGACTAAAGGTTTTGGACATTAGTCCCGTTTGTTTTGTCTCGGTTCTAGAACCAGGACTAAAGGCCCTCTGGAACCGGGAATAATGCCCTGTTTCCTACTAGTGTTGTACGTACAAAACGTGTGCAGATGACTCGTGCATACAGGCCTTGCGAATAGGAACCAATAGTAAAGTGAACTGCACGTTTGCAGCATGCAGTATAACATGTTTTGCTCCCACGTATCTTCAAAATCGTACATGTGAGCCGGGGAACTCAAACAAACGACGACTTGCACTTGGCCAATCGTCACTTGGTCCAAACGCATCATGGCATGGCGAACCCAACATTAGCTCCCACATCAACTATACCTGACAGGACGAAAGGATGCATAGCTCTACTACGTCCAGGATGCATGTGTCTATTAGTCGTTGGATATGCTCCATCCAACAGTCAAAAGATAGCAAATCGAAACATTATCGTTCCTTAGATAGAAGTTTTCAACTCACAGTCACAGAATTATGCCATCCCACATATTAATTAACCCAAACGATAAGTGTCATATGTGTGGCACGAAGCACTCCGGCCCTGACTTTTTTACAACTAAAATTGCCATAAAAAAACCAAAAAAAAGGGAAACTTGTCATCCAAAAAGAGGTTGACATGCTTAACAACTAAATTTGCCATCCTTGCGTCGCTAAACTTGCCAAAAAAATATTCAGAGTTGACATGTGTTCGTATCACACGTGTGACACTTATCAGGATCCTTAATTAAACCCCCAACATCCAAAACAATAAGCTACGCTCAATGGGCGATCAATGAGCGATGCCACGTGTCTAGGAACAATATCGAGGAGAAAAAAAGGCAGCGATCAATTCCTTTCCTTCCGTGCGGAAGACAGCGATCAATTCCTTTCCTTCCCTACGAAGGCAGCTCACGTCTTCCTCTACCCCTCTCTCTCTTTCCCCTTGAGTCAGACCCTCCGTCGCTCCCTTCCCAAGCCTCGTGGTCCTCCCCCTCTCCGGAGCTCTCTCTCTCTCTCCCTCCCTCTCTCTCTCTGTCTCTCTCTCTCTCTGTCTCTCTCTCCGTCGCCGTCGGGCCGTGCCCTGCAGCCGATGCACGGATCCAGCCGAGAGGAGGCACATGACTCGAGCAGGGCTGGTCACCGTTGTGCGCCCGCTTCGTCGTCATGGGTTGTCGCCATGCTCCCCGAGAAAAGGATTAGCTAGCGGCCCAGCCCCCAGACCCCATCCCCCAATTCCTCTCCCTTTCCCTCATCCACCGCCGCCACCGGCGACCTTGCTGCAGCCGCCGCCGTCACCACCCAAGCCCTCCCCAACGGCTAACGCTCCCACCCCTTCTCTCCTCCCCTTACCTTCTCCATACCATCGGCGACCTCCTCCCCTCTCCCTCGCACCAGATCGAGCAGCAGGCCGGGATCCGACGCAGGCTCAGATCCGGCACGCCCGAAGCGCTGGTCCCGTTGAGGACGCCATGGACAAGGTGCTCTGGCCTTGGTGCTGCAGCCATGGACAAGGTGCTCGAGCCCAGATGATGCAGCCATGAACAAGGTGCCCTGCCCATCTCTCTTCTCTCTCTATTAGATTCATATTGGAACCAGGGTACTCCATGTGATTCTTTACCCCCATCTATGCTTTCTTGATCTATATGCATTGAGTAAAAGTTCTTCGTTTTTCATTGATCCTTCATTGATATTAATAATCCATAGTTCGATACACTAGAACTTGCTGTGGTTACTTTATTGGGGTTCTGAAAATAATTCCTCTGAAACTGAATCATTCAGTCATACCTTCAGTAGAGTAAATAATGGCTCTGAAACTGGGATCTCTCATCCTGGTTACCTTTACCCACTGCACTGCAAAACCTGAAGCTCAAGCTCAAGCTAGGCTAGGCTCACAGAATAATGGTGATGATTAGTTAGCTAAAATCAAACCCTCTGTCCATTTGCTCTAGCTGACAGCAAGAATAATGAATAGCAAGCACTATGCCTGATTGTGTCCTGAATGCGTAATCAAGTTCCATCTGAATATAATTTCATTGTGTTTGACTTGTGAAATCGATGCAAATGTGGGCATCGCAGTTTTGTCTGGCAGCGGAGAGATGCCTGGAGTTCCATTAAAGTACAGGCAATCTCAGGTATGACGAACCGTCACATTGCTGATATGACTCTGAATCTCCACTGCACTTGACTGCACCCTCTATCTTGATCTGCTTGACGACTTATAATTTCCACAAACATTCCCCTGCATAATTTGTCCTTGGTCTGAAAGAACAATTCTGATGATATACAAATCAGGTTGTTGCCAGGATCATAAGGACAATATGTACAGTCACCCTGCCGTTATCCGTTTTCCTTCCAGTAAGTTTTCACTACATTTTGTTTCTGTTCCATTTGAGAATCCCTAAACCATGTAGATTGTAGAGCAAAGATAGATGATGGACATCTTCACGAATCACCAGGGCTGATTACTACTACCTTTTTCTTGTTTCCTGCAGTTGATGACTTCAAATTATTCAAGGAGAGCATGGCGTAAAAGGATGTAAGGTTTCTGTGTTTGCATCCATGTAAATCTGGGGGTCGGTCAATTCTGTTTTGAATTGAGGGGAACTTTGTTTTTCATCAAGGACAAGACAATAATAAGATCTATACCTAATATTAAAGGACGGAGTCTTTCATAGTTCTCTATAGGTCGCCTCTTTATATCCGTTGATATTATGTTAACCATACACATTAACGGCTAAGATTTAATAGTAGATATTACGGGTTTTTGTTTGATCGTTTTGTATGGCTTCTATTGCTGGTTGCCCATATGCGCCTCAACCCGAACAGCCCACCCTAGCGAGAGAAAAAGAAAAAGAGACCTCATCCTTCTGACTCGGAGAAATCCTCAACCTTCACGTCTGATAGAAACTCCTCTGCCTCGCCTCCTCGCATGAAGCATCTGATTTATCCACTCAATTTTCGTTTGCGCCGATTTACTTGTTCCACCTCCCTCCGCCCGATCGACTGGTGCACCCTGCCCATGGTGATCTCCTCGACGAGCAAGATGGGATGGCTCTGAATCAAACGCAGCCACCGATTCTTGCAGTCGGTGCCCTGTCTTGGCTTCATGGTGGAAGCAGATTGCATCATGGATTCACGGCGACGGCGACGGCAGAACCAGCCGGGAGATCAAAGACTGTGAGGCGTGAACAACGGCGGTGGCAGGACCAGCCGGGAGATCAAGGACTATGCGAGGCGTCAACAACGACACCATCCTGTTCACTGGCAACATGCTCTCAGGCCTGACCAGTTTGATCGCAAAGAAGCCGTGGACGGCGAACTTTTCTTTTCCCAAGAGCACCCTGTACCATTCATGGCAAGTAAAACACAGCCAGATCAACAACTTCCATCCAGAGGCTTCAAAGTCCTGCTACGAGGGCAGCGGCGACGGCATGCATAGGTTCAGCATGCATCTATCTCCCTGACAACCACCACGGTTTGCACGCGTTGGAACATGAGCAGCTCCGAGCCTCCGACGGGGCCATGTTCCTGGACTCCGTCCTTGAGCAGGCGGTCGAGGTGGGGGGACTGAGGCAATATCCAATCAGCTTTAAACCAGATCGTGTTTAGCTTCTGCACCCACTTCTTCCTCTTCTTCGTATACCTAGGGTCAAGGGACACCACTGCTGTTACCTGTTAGTTTGAACTGGGTAGCATGGAGGTTGAACCAGCAAGACCTGAAGCCCTTCGCCTGCAGGCCGGACATCCTCAATACCTTGGACGCCGGCAGCTCTGATTCGGTCATCGGCTGCACGGCGAGAACTGCATCCGCTACCAAAATTGTGCAAGCTATATGTCCAACGATGGATGCGAGGGGCCAGTGGTGTGGCATGTTGAGCAGCGCTAGAAGGATGCCATAAAGCCGAGGCAGAGGATTTGTGGCTGGAAAGCTGATCCTGTTCATAGACAATGCAACACATCATGATTAATTCACCAGGTATGTCTTCTTTCACATGGCCTATATTTGAGCGTGACTAGAGCTAGGTTGATAAGAAATGATAGTTCACGCCCGCCCGTAACTCCACTGTATGGTAATTGTTTCACTTTACTATTTCTTTATTCATAAGACGAAATTCCATGTTATGTTTTAAGCACAACCATAATTAGTGAATGTTATGGCTAAACACATGTAAATAAATTGGTCACCATGCATTAATACATGATCGGTTAAAGAAAAGAATTAACACGTGCGGTTTGACTAATATAAAAATTCAAAAAATTGTACAGTGGATTTAAATTTAACAACTTGATTCTATTTTTTTTAACCAATCTTGATTCTATTTTTCAGATAAAATAATAATGATATGAGTAATAAAACATTAATTCAAGTATATATTGGATAAATCCAATTGATTGCTCATGTAACGGTTTCATTCTTTACTGACAAAAAGCATTAACAACATTGGCATATGTGTATATAATTTCTTAAGGGATGTCAATCATACACAGATCCGCAGATCAAATGGATGTAACTTTTTTAATCTCAAAAGTGATTTTATTAGCTAGCCAAAAGTTAAATAAGAAGGTTGTAAAATTTGATGGTACTCTCTCCGTCCCAAGTTAAATAAGAAGCACACACTACTCCTAACAACTTGATTCTATTTAAAGCTATAGCGACCTACAAGAATCAATAGTAGCAAGCACACACTACTTCTAGCAGCTTTTCCTTTGCTCCATCGCGATGCACACGTACTGTCTTGGACACCGCGACCATTAGTGGTGAGAGCGGGGAGGATAAACGATGACACTGGTGGGGTGCTTGCGGGGATCTCTTGAATCGTACTTATTGGGGAGGGCATTCGATTTGATCTCTCCCGTTGCAACGCACGGATATTTTTGCTAGTATTAACAAAAGTAAAATATGCTCAGAAAACTCGCTTTGCTTTTGTGCCACTTCAGTCCAGTAAGTTGGATCATTCTTACCCAACGAAATCAGATAATTTATACCTTCAGCTCAGAACCTATTGCGGTTACTTTCCTGGGGCTCTGAAAACAATTGCTCTGAATTTTGATCATTCAGTCATGACTTCAGTTCAGTAACCGTACAATTGCTCCGAAAACTGGGATTTTCTAGAAAAGCTTACACGCCTAATATAGTGGGAAGGAGGGAGTATTATTGTTGATCATTGTTTAGGCTGGAGCTACTCCGTATCCATTTTTCACGGATGCTAATGACTAATTGGCTATTAAATGGCAGATCTTTCAGGAGAAATTCGGCGCCTCAAATCTTGGAGATTACTTCTGATTAGGTACAGCGTCCAGTTTTTGTCTACTACATACATGCTAATTTTAGAAATTGCAAATTAAATCATATCATGGATAGATTGCAAAAGGATTTCCTTTCAGATTGGTGAGCGATTATGAACTTTAGAAGTCAAATGTTGTGGATGTTTCTAACAGGAAGATGCTTGGACTAACTTAGTGTCACAACTTATTCAGTATTGGGTTCTACCATCAATTATAATAAGAGGTTCTTTATTCACGAAATCTTCTTGAAGCCACATATTTTTATTTTGGCTGTTATTTTCAATCAACCTACTAGAATATATGTAAGAGTTTACTAAGGTTTGTCTCACCAGCACATGACAGCCAAAGAATTACTAATTGTTAGCATCTTAACTGTATGTGATAAGCAAGCTAGCACAGGATTGTATGGTTTTATTTTCTAGGTCAAAAGCTTGATTTATGCAGTACATTCTTTAATTCTCGATACATTTCAGTATTCAACTTTTTCATTAACCATACAAAATAGTCATCTTCCTTCAGATTCAAGTGACCATGTCTGCGCCGGCCTACCCCTTGTGCCTCGTCTCCATCCCCCCTCTGCGGCACTCCTACCACTGCTCGAGTGCGCGTCGGTGATGCAGCTGGTGGAGTATTATTTTTTCTGTGTTTTCTCCATGTGGCTTTAACCTTACATCTCCAGCGGCCAACCTTTTGATGGAGTGAACATCTACAACATTGTTGTGCCTTGTGATTTTCTTATCTGGCCCTTTCATTATTTCTTCATTTTACAGGCTGCATAATTGTACCTAACTGACTAGGCCAGTTGTCTGGTACGCGCAACCACGCTCCCTCGCCGCCACCTGCTACTTCAAGTCTGCCAACGGCCATGCTGGAAACTGGGGCTTTTCCACAGCGCGACTCAATCTCCACCTCGCCCTCCTCATCGTCGCCGGTATACATGCATCTCGTTTAGTCTGTTTGTGGTACAACTTGTAGTCTCCTCAATCCAGAAGTAGGAGTTCACAGAATAATTACTTCTCTGAATCACTCATAATCCAGTTTCGTTTTCTAGGGGTTAATTCAAAGATCTATTGTCGAAAGTGTGAATATGAGTGCAAGTATGCTCTATCTTTTTAACTCCTAAACTATTGCCTATACATGGATATTATTGCTGAATATGATGGAAATCTGGATGTTCACTTTGGTATTCATCAGGCAGCTAACATATGAGTTCCAGTAAGCAGGAAGTTTCCTATAATTTCCCTGGATGCAATAGGATGAACTTTCATTTTATTGGAAGGTGCTATAGTATAAATTTCAAAGATCTCAGCTGTTGTTGTTATGGATTTATAAATTTTAAACATCAGTCTTGTGGTAAATACAATAGTCTATTGTATTTTGGTGAATAAAATGCGTCAGGCAGATCCCCACTCTTCAACAGAGCTTATATAACATTCAGATTGTCTATTAGGTTAGTTTCTCACTGCACTTCGTTTCATTTTTTTGTTTCGATCAAGTGTAAATGTAAGGAAGATACTGTTGTATGTTAGTAATAATCCATCTATGAATTAGGAGGTAGGTTCTGCATGTTGATTGTGCTTCAAGGCACAGTTGCTTGTGGGTTACTCCCTCCGTAAAGAAACATAAGAGCGTTTAGATCACTACTACTTTAGATTTCTTTACGGAGGGAGTACAAAATTAGTGTTTTGTATAAGTTGTGCATCCTAGGAGCAAAGTTTGATTTAGAGGTAGCTGAAGTGAGCATTTTTTGTTCTTTGTCATTGCAGGTTTCCTTCCAAAGATGTGTATTCAGGCTTGCTATGTGATGCGTTGGGAGAATATGATGCGAGGGGACTCAACACTCCACTTCACTTCCTGTCGTTGCCATCACGTTGTCGCCGCACTTCGGCTGGTTCTATTGTGCATGCTTCTTTCTATTTGGAATGCATTGTTCTTATTTTTTTAGGTTAGCTCTTGTTTCAATTAATAACAATGTCGAAGCCGACATTGTCGATATTGTTAAATATATTTGCATGCATTGCATACCTAAAAATGCAATATTAGAAGCAAATATATTTAAGAGAAAAGTCCACATTTCAACCCTCAACTAACCACACGGTTTGATTTTCAACCCTGATCTTTGAAACCGGTCGGATTCAACTCTCAACTTGTCACAAAGTTCAATTTACAACCCTTGACTCGGTTTCGGGCTGGTCAAGTGGTTTTGACCCAGTCAAAGCTAACTGGGCAGCCCAGTCAACATGCCACTCACCCAACCTTATCCCCATTTCTCTGTTTCTTTCAGTTCCTCACCCCCGACCCCGACCAAGTCCACCCCGTCGCTGCCCGCGGCCACCACCTCCACCGCCGGCCACCGAAGACCGCCCGCGCCGCCACACCGCCGGCAGGTTCTCCCTCTCTTCTCTTCCCTTGCCGAGCTGCTGATGCTGCATGCTAACCCTAGGCCGAGCCGAGCTGCTGCTGCGGCCGCCGCCGCCGGCTAGCTGCTGCCGCTCCACCCCATGGCAGGTTCTCCCTCTCTTCCCTCCCTCCCTCTCTTCCTTTGCCGAGCTGCTGCTGCTGCTAACCCTAGCCGAGCCGAACTGCTGCTGTTGTTGCTGCTAACCCTGGCGGAGCTGCTCTTGCTGCTGTCGCCGGCGATCTGCTAACTCCGGTCGGCGAGCTACTAACTCAGGTCGGCAGCAGCCTAAGGGGAAGACGGAGGGAAATGAGAAGGACCTGCCGGCGGTGTGGCGGCGCCGCCTAAGTCCGGTCGCCGGCAGTGGAGGTGGTGGCCGCGGGCGGCGGCGTTCCTGGCGACCCGGGCGGCGGCGGGGTGAACTGGGTCGGGTGTGGAACTGAAAGAAACAGAGAGATAGAGACAGGGATAAGATTGTGTGTGTGTGGCATGCTGACTGGGCTGCCCAGTCAGCTTTGACTGGGTCAAAACCGCTTGACCAGCCTGAAACTGAGTCAAAGGTTGTAAATTGAACTTTGTGACAAGTTGAGGGTTGAATCTGACCGGTTTTAGAGATCAGGGTTGAAAATCAAACCGTGTGGTTAGTTGAGGGTTGAAATGTGGACTTTTCTCTATATTTAACAATGCCGACTGGTCGTTTGCGACTGTAGACAGGTCATTTCTATCTTGAGAAGCTGCAGTTCACCGCCTGTAGACAGGTCGTTTGCGACTGCCATTGTATATACTCAATGTAGTGTGTGCTTCTTAAGCCTGTCGGAGCCGTTAACTCTGTTTTACTCTCTGAGGAATTGCTACATTTGAATAGTTTGTGCGACATGTATGCCATGATCAAAATTGCGTCCCCTTCCCTTTGAACTAGCTAGCATATGTGTAATTCATAGTTTAACCAGCTACACAGCTGATTGTTAATTGTCCAAATTTAATCTGCTTTCAGCTCTTAAGGCTTTGGATTACTGCTTTATTGGATTTGGCCTGATTTAAAGCAATTGATTAACAAGGTTCTCAGTTATACATGCATGTGTGGCACCAAGCAGAGAAAAAGCAGCCGAAGGGGCGCTTGCAACCATAGTTTTAAATAGCGGAGCTATAGCCCGCTATAGCCTTTTCAGTAGGGTGCCGCTAAATGGTTGCCTTCATAAATAGCCCGCTATAACTCCGCTATAGCTGATTTGGAGGCCCGCCGCTATTTTCCATAGCCCGCTATTTAAAACATTGCTTGCAACCCTGGCACTGCAGAGGCATCGTTCAGGCAGCGCGCCACGGGCGCGCCCCACCCACTAGTATAATCTTATTAGTGTTGTGTTTGCTCATCACTCGGGGAGTTGCTTACTAAGAAAATAACGATATTGGGCCATTAGAATAGCTGTTTTTTTTCTTAGGGGCGATGGAGTAGTTGTTTACAAATATCTATCATCATTGAAATTATTTGAAAAAGGTTCATGAAGATTGCATGCTTATTGTAATATGTTAACAACATATATGCTTGAAAGAACACTTTGAGACACAAAAGTTTAGGCATGTCAAAAAAGATGCAAAGGAATTTCTTGAAATCATACCTGATGGAACTTAATCATCAAGTCTAAAAGAATACCTTCAGTATTCATGATGGAGCACAGGCATGTCTCTCACATCATGAAATGTCCATGCACCACAATCAATGTCCTCCACTGTATCCAGCAACCCACGACCGCCTAACTTCATTATCGGATCCAGAATGACACCATCTTCTCCATCAACTGGCACTAGAAGTTGACGCACGCTTCGCTGCACCGATTTTCACTATTGCGTCAGCTGTGTACTTTTCTTAGATGTTGTATTGCTAATGTTTGTTGGACGAAGTGTGTTACGCCCTTTATTTTGTAGGCTATTAGTGTGGCTAGCTTGGTCCTTGTCTTTAGATTGGACGGGGATTTACCTTGAAGTGCAGGAGTGGTGGACGGTTATGGATGTTGCGTTCCTACAAGTATGATACTTAATTTGCCATCATTCGGCGATGCGAGTGTGAGCCGTGATGCGGCTCTATATGTGACACATGGAACATGGTAGTCTACACGCATGCCAAACACACCCAAATAGCTTGATCCAAGTAACTGAAACAGCGAACACCATCTTACAACTCGGACCCACATGTCCAATCTACCCACGATGCACCAAAGATTTATATTCCACAACCTTGAGCATTACACTTTTCACTTTGCAAATCAACCTGTCATTTAAGCATCTCATTTCAGCATGGCTCAATACATACATCATACTTTGGTGCTACCTAATAATTAATATTCTAATATACAAAGATGAAACAAAGAATCATGTAGTATATGTTATTCTCCATACCAGTCCTTCAAGTGAAATAAGTGATCGAGATCTCGGCAGTCCGGCCTTTCCATACAATCCATGAAGAATAGGTGCCGGTTAAGATGGGTAAACCAATTGTTGCTTCCTCAATCTAATGAGTGGAACAAGCAGATCATAGAGAAGTTGTTCTATAATTTTGACGCGAAAGAAATATACAAGATCAAACTTCTCCCCCAAAACCAATGGTAGATATTCTGGCTTGGAATTATGAGAAGAACGGTACATTCACGGTTAGTAGTGCTTATCAGCTTGGAGTTTCTTTGAAGGGTGGATCTAGCGAAGGATCCTAAAAAAATCTCAGTAATGGTAGGGAGAGCTTATGGAATCTAGTCTGGAAAGCAAAGGTACCACATAAAGTATGTATCTTCACCTGGAGGGCTACCACTGATTCTCTTCGTACGAAGGACAACAAACACAAGAGGACTCTTGAATTGGATGGTATATGCAACTCATGCAGAGATCTTGTTGAAAACACACATCATGCTCCTGTTGTATGAACAAAACAGAGAGCTCTTTGAGAGGAAATGAGTAAATTATGGAAACTGCCAGAAGACAAGTCAATCATGCCCTTCTCCGCGGATTGGCTTTTGCAGAGCTTGAGTATTTGCCCCGGTGAGATGAAGGAAAAATTTATGCTAGTTCCGTGGAGGGCTTGGCACCTGAGAGATGATGTCGTTCACAACAAAGGTGAGGCTACTATACGAGACTCGGTGATGTTCTTGAGAAATTACTGGGAGTGTTTATCCATTTCAAATCTGGTTGCAAATGATGTTAAGGGGAAGAAAAGGTTGCATGAAGTTCAGTCTGCTAGCTTGCCTCCCCATGTTGATGTGGTTCGCTAGACTAAGCCGCCTGAGAATCACATAAAGATCAATGTCGACGCTTCTTTCATTGCAGCCACGGGATTGGCTGCTGGGAGCGGTTGGCAGGGATTGTTTTGGTGATATTGTCTTCTCAGCGGGTTGTCGTTTTCATGGATGCTCGGATGCAGAGGAAGCTAAAGTCCTGGCCCTATCGTTTGGCTTCAACCAGGCTCATAAACTGTGGTGGCCGGTGAATGATAGTAATGTTAGCAGGGCCAGCTGGTGGGCTTGCTATGAGAACTCTCATGTTGTGATCAAGGAGTTTGGAGCTTGTTTTGTTTCCAAAGTCCATAGGGAGAGCAATGTGGTCGCGCAGGAGCTTGCTGCCTATGCTAGAGTGAATGGGGATTTCTTTCTGTTAGTTGATGTGCCACAAGCTTTGAAACATGTAATTGCTTTTGATTGTAACCCAGGTTTATTGATATAAATGAAGCTCTCCCTTTCCTCAAAAATAAATAAATAGGTGATCGAGCATTTTCACATCCAGCAACCAGCTAGGCACACCAGAAAATGCAGATGATCTATGCTAAATTGCTTATTTATCAACATCTAGTGCACATATCAATTTTCCCCAAAAGAAATATGCGTCTTCTTATCCTACACTAGCACTCTATTTTTGTCATATCCATTGCATACATCAGTAATAGGCAACATGGCATGAGAAAATCCACCTAGCATTTGCCAAGGCCGAAGCCTTTCAGCATGAATCATGCCAAAACACTTAGCGAAGGTTTGGTAAAGCCATGTATATACAAATTCATCTCAAGATTAAAATCTTGGCATTTCTCCAAAAATGCTACCAATGAGATAAGAACCTAAAAGGAGGGGAAACCCAATAGAACAAATCTTGATCCATGTGAACAACCTAAAAGCAAGCACAATTTACAGGGAAGGACACCATGCATACCTTCTTAGAACCTCCAACTGTTGCTCAATGGCAACAACCTGAATAGAAACATAGCAAACTAAAATCATAGAGATCTTGGCTTATCATCCATATAAGAGCAAGAAAAGAAGAAGAACAAAAACATGTAACTTCCAATTTGTTTCACTCATCTCAGCTGGCACTCGAGATTTAGAGGACTGAAGGTTCTTGGTGGTGACCCATGCAAAGCAAGGTGGTGACTCACTTATAGCTTGGTGAGCGTTGAATACATACTGTTGTTCTCCGGTTAATGAAGTAAAGCCAGTGATGAGGGTTAGGAACATATCTGGTGAACCCAGCCTTGTGGTGCTATCGGTGCACTGAATGTCTAAAAATCACACTACAATTGTTCTTTTTTTTTTCAAAATAGTTTAGCATGTACACATAAAAATATCAATCATGCCATCCAAATTGAAAATAATGGGGAGATTAAGCTGTTAATATTGAGGCTCCGCAATAATTTGTCGCAGATTATGATGGTTCATAATTTTTCCCAAATGATAAGTACCACACGTGTGGCACGAAGCAACATGGTCCAAACGCCCTTATTACCATCCATTTTGCCACATCAAACATATGACATCAGCGGAATCTTTTTGCTTTTTCGGACTTAAAAATGTTTTATCTCTTAAATAAAAAATCCAATAAAAAATCCGTCTTGACGAGATCTTCAAAACTAGATCCCATATTGATATGTTTCGACGACTTTTTTTTGGGCGAAAAGTTGCCATGATGTTACACTGAAGTTGCCATAGTGTTTACACTAAAGTTGCCATGATATGTTTAATCTATTTTTTTCTTCTAGATTTAGTGCTGCCATTGTATTTCAACTACTTTTCATGGAAAATTTTATTAATTGACCATGGCAATTTTTAGTAAGTAACCACGACAAATTCAATTCATGGATATCATGGCAATTTTTAGTAATTCATCGTGGCAATTTTTGTTTATAGATCATGGCAATTCTAGTATTTTGACCATGACAATTCTAGTATTTTGATCAGGGAAATTATTTTTTATATGAATCATGGAAAATTTTAGTGCATGTATCATGGAAAATTTAAGTAATTCACCATGGCAATTTTATTTTCTGGTTCATGGCAAATTTGAGTCATTGACTATACATTTTTAAAGTAATTGATGATGGATTTCTTTTTAATTATGAACCATGTCAAAATTATGTCATGGATCATGGCAATTTTTAGTAATTCTCCATGACAAGTTTAGTTTCTTATTTTACTTTATTATAACATGTCAAAATTTACTTTAAATGTAGAAGAAAAAGTAGTTGAAACATATCATTGCAACTTCAGTGTAAACACCATGGCAATTTATGTGCAATAGACATGGCAACTTTTGACCGCCAAAAAATATCGTCGAAACATATCGATATGGGATATAGTTTCGAAGTCCTCATCACGACAGATTTAATGGTGAAAACGGATTTTCAATCGGATTTTTCATTTAAGAGATAAAACATTTTAAAGTTTGAAAACCGAAAAGATTCCCGCTGACATCATCTGTTTGTGTCCGTGTTTGCCTGCATGTGTGAAAAAAATAAAAAGACTCACGTGTCATAATGGGTGGCTAGAAAGGCGTGTGGGCGAAATTGTTTCGTGCCACACGTGTGGCTAACGCTGCAGGTGGGACTGCTGGTGGAAGTCCCACCACAATCCACCTCGTCCCAATATGGTCTCGTGTTACAAAAGTGGGCATCCCACCAATTCTAGCGCTAATTATGTGGGAACAAGTGGGATCCCACTTAGCAAACCTAGTATGCATAACTGAGCAGCAGCATGGTATGAAAACAATATACTAAACCTTCAGTTACATATACGGATGAATCAATCAGATCTACTAAACCTTTAGTTACATATATGGATGAATCGATCAGATCCACTAAACCTTCAGTTACATATACGGATGAATCGATCAGATCCACTAAACCTTCAGTTACATATACGGATGAATCGATTTACGAGAGGATAATACGGAGTGCAAACCAAGACATCAATTAAAGTGTGTTCCATCTGTTGGTTAACTGTGCCCACAGATATAGAAAGTTGCAGCGTCTCGATGACGGCAAGAACATGATACGTCTCCATCGTATCTACTTTTCCAAACTCTTTTGCCCTTGTTTTGGACTCTAATTTTGAAAGGATTGAGAAGAGGGGTCTAGAGGGGGGTGATTAGACCCTTAACAAGCAAAGTGGCAGTTTTTAATTTCTTCAAGTTAAGGTGGAGTTTAGCACATGTTAAAGCACATACAATATATTTCAAGCAAGCATGACAAGAGTATAGGCAGCGGAAAAGGTAAAGCATGCAATTTGCAAGAAAGTAAGGGATGGGATCGGAGTGTGGAGATTTTTGGCGTGGTTCCGTTAGGTGGTGCTATCGTACGTCCATGTTGATGGAGACTTCAACCCACGATGGGTAACGGTTGCGCGAGTCCACGGAGGGCTCCACCCACGAAGGGTCCACGAAGAAGCAATCTTGTCTATCCCACCATGACCATCTCCCATGAAGGACTTGCCTCACTTGGGTAGATCTTCACGAAGTAGGCGATCTCCTTGCCCTTACAAACTTCTTGGTTCAAATCCACATCACAACGGAGGCTCCCAAGCGAAACCTAACCAATCTAGGAGACACCACTCTCCAAAAGGTAATATATGGTGTGTTGATGATGAACTCCTTGCTCTTGTGCTTCAAATGATAGTCTCCCCAACACTCAACTCTCTCTCACAGATTTGGCTATGGTGGAAGAGGGATTTGAGTGGAAAGCAACTTGGGGAAGGCTAGAAATCAAGGTTCAAAAGGTTGGAATGGAATCTCTTGATCTCAACACATGAGTAGGTGGTTCTCTCTCAGAAAATGAATGGTGCAAGTGTAGGCATGTTCTGATGGCTCTCTCACTAATAGAGAAGGGATGGAGGGGTATATATAGCCTCCACACAAAATCCAACCGTTTCACACTTTTGACCCATCTCGGTGGCACCGATCAGAAAACTCGGTGGGACCGATCTGTTAAAAAATATGAACGTTAGGAATCTCGATGGGACCGACTGGAACAACTTGGTAGGACCGATGTGCTAGGGCTTAGGGAAAACATCATCTCGGTGGCGCTGATTGCATCAACTCGGTGAGACCAAAGTGAAGCAATAAGCAACAGAGAATCTGTCAAGCCAAGTCGGTGAGACTGATTGCATAAACTCAGTGAGACCGAAGTGAATGCAATAGATCACAGAGCACTGGCAAGGCCATCTCAGTGAGACCGAGATCCGTATTGGTGTGCCCGAATCGTTAGGGTTTCTGGCAGTGGCTATGTCAAGTAAACTCGGTGGCTCCGGGTAGAAAGAATCGGTGGGGCCGAGTTTGGATTTAGGTTTTGGACATATTTGGATGGAGAAAGTGGTTGAGGGTTTTGGAGCAATATCACTAAGCACTTGAGCAAGTAGACCATTAAGCAACACCTCATCCCCTTTTAATAGTACTGGCTTTCCTATGGACTCAATGTGATCTTGGATCACTAAAATAGAAATGAAGAGTCTTGAGCTTTTGCCAAACTTTGTCCTTATCATTTTGAAGGCGTTCCACATCCTCTTGTCCAAGCCACTCCATTGTTGAACTTATCGGAAACATGCTAGCTAAAACTATTATTCCAACAAGAGATATGTTGACATTAATTACCAAAATCACCCAGGGAGCACTTGTGCTTTCAATCTCCCCCTTTTTGGTAATTGATGACAACATACATCAAAGCTTCAAATAAATGAAATGAAGAATAGTAAGTAAAGCTTTGGAAGAACATGTAACATGCATAAGCTCCCCCTACATGTGTGCAATTGTGTAATGATAAAATTGAATAGCATGTGAATGCATAACATGACAGAGCAAGTAATGAGTTACATGTATCTTGGTTATATGCATCAGAGCAAAAACAAGTGTTGATCAGGTTGTACCTTCATGCTTTATGGATTCCTCTTGCAAACAATATGTGCAAAAGCAAGAGATTATCATTCACATGAGTGTGATGCATATACTTACCTTGTGGTTCTTAAGCTGACTCTTGAGAAGCAATCTTGAGAAAACAAGGTTAAATAACACAAGAAAACTCCAAACAAGAAGGATTTGAAGATCCACAAGATTTCCAAGACTGGGATGACATGTAATAGGTGAGTACCATAGAGTAAGTACATCATTCAAATATAGACATGTCCCCAAGAACTTTAAGGATTTGCAATAAATTCTAAGGATTTTTCTCCCCTTTGAAATGGACACTTTCTCCCCCTAAATCTTACATCGGATAATGGGAGAAGGTAGGGTGAGATAAAATCAGAGCAAAAATAAAGAAATTAGAGCAGAAATGAATAAGATCCAAAAATATCTCAAAATACTAACATGTCTTTCCCCTCTTAAAGACATGTGACTTCTCTCCTCTTATGATATTGTATCTCTCTTCCTTTCTTAGACGAGTTATATGAGAATAAGTGTTGATGTGCTCTCTCTCCCCCTTTAACATCAATTTCCAAGAAGGGTAGTGTTCATGGATATGAGTCAAGTGAGTAGGATCCTTGAGAGACACAAGCAAGCATAATGTAGCTCAAGATGCAGATACAGGAAAAGAATCATTGAGTGGAGCTGAAGAAAATAGGCAATAAAAGATGGCAAAAAGTTTTCTCAGCAGTGAAATCGGTGACGCCGATCTATTTCAATCGGTGAATCCAAGATAGCAGAGCCACTGAAGTTGCTCATCGGTGAGACCGAGTGAGTCCATTTCGGTAGAACCGATGAACTGCATACAGGTAGAACTTGTATTTCGGTCTGCCCGATAGGCTTAAATCGATGGAACTGAGTTCATGGCAGAGGAAAAGTTTTGTCAACTCAGCTCACTTTGCAAATGAAATCTCACAAGGATTTTCAAGGAATTTTCATAAGGATTTGCAATGGATTAACTAGAGACCAATAAAACAGAAATCAAAAGAGATCTAGATGAAGTTTTTTTTGTTTAAATTTTGAAGGGAAATACAATAGCAATAAAACATGCAATGGAAATACAACATACACAAGAACACTATAGAACTTCATCTAGAGGTGGTCGGCGACAAAGTCACCTATGTTAGTGTCGGTGTAGTGAAAACCAGGGCTACACTAACCGCCGGGCATGGGCCACGGCTGTATGCAATTACACTAAGGAGGATCCGTCTTCACCGACAAGCGCTACGTCGACAAGCAAGACTCAAGCCACCTTCCCGGCAAGAAGCATTCCACCTTGCCAGGGAGGCCAGAACCAGAAGACAAGACGACAGCGAGGCTCCGTGCCGAGGATGCCCACGAGGCCCCGACAAGGCTCCTGCCGAAGATACCCACGAGGCCCCGGCAAGACTCTTGCCGAGGGCGCTCGCAAGGCCCCGGCAAGACCCTTGCCGGGAACACTAGCAAGACAGCGGCAAGGCTTTGCCGCCCCGACGCCGACCTAGCTCAGCGGCCGACCCATCAACTAAGCAAGTACCCACGTGGCAGTGCGTGGCTTCTAGGCCAACTAGTCAAGCACCTGCGTGGTGGCATGCGGATCTTCGTGAAGGCCCTGCCACCGCGCCAGCACAGCAGCCAGCCAGCCAGCCTGGCGCTGCATGCCTCGTCGGCCTGGACGCTCGTCGAAGCAAGGCGAGGCGGCGACGGACGGGATGAGCTCTATTGCCATCCCCGATAAAGCAAGAGGGGCACGTCGGCAGCGCATTTAATGCGTTTTGTCCCGCAGCGCCCAAGGATAGACTCATCCACTGTACACCTTTCCACCTCCTGTGTGCCACTGTGGCAACCCCTTTTTGTCTATAAAAGGAGGCCTGAGGCATCCAGGAGAAGGATTCGGATCTTTTGGACAAGTTACCCCCTGTAGCTAGTTCAAGAACTCAAGAACACTCAGATATACACCAAAGCAGGAGTAGGGTATTACGCATCTTTGCGGCCCGAACCTGGATAAATCCCCCCCCCCCCCCCGCGTTCATCTTCTCGACCCGCTCTTTGCACAGCCCCGCGCCCGCCAACCGTAGCAAAAGGGATCCGCGCCCCATGATCCCATAGGTGTCGTTTCCCCCGACAGTTAGAGTATGTTGACTTAGGAGTCAAGTGAAATCACTTGATCGTAGGTCATAGTCATCGTTAGGCTCAAAATGGGGTTGCCATTTTTCGTATAAGCATTTTGATGTATTCACATCTTGTTGAGTTGCTTTAACTCATGACTTGGAGCAAAGCTTCTCTAAGATGGAATGACATACCTTACGTTGTGGTGTTGATCTTGATCATGTAGTTGAACTTGTGTTGGATGCTCAAGGTTCATGTAGTCCATCAAGAGTTGGAAGCATCCTTTGGAGTTGAAGTTCATCTTCCTACATGGGTTAGTCTTGCAAGGAATAGCACTTGTGTATCCAACTTGACAATCATGAAATTTTGATATATAGATATTGTCAAAGGATATGTGGAGTAGGCTCATGCTTCCTTGTCCTCAACAATCAAAGCATAGATACTTGGTGATATAGAGATTGCTCAAGATGTGAGTGATTTGCAATCTCATAGATTTAGGCTCATCCAAGTACCTACAAGGTTTAGATAACATACAGGGGTGCAAATATATCCAAGATAAATAGTCAACATTAGAATACCTACAAGGGTTAGATAACATACAGGGGTGCAAATATATCCAAGATAAATAGTCAACATCATAAGAGAAACATCAAGGATTAGTCACATAGGCTCATGCCTTGCATGTATCCAAGGAGTCTCTACTCCAAATTTGAGGCATCAATGATATTCAATTCACCTCTCAAACGGCAAGATATCTTCTCATCAAGCGATTTAGTGAAGATATCCGCCAATTGCTTGTCAGTACGAACATGTTTAAGATTGATGTCACCCTTAGCAACATGATCTCGAATGAAATGATGATGAACCTCAATATGCTTAGTTCGAGAATGTTGTACGGGATTGTGAGCAATCTTAATAGAACTATCATTGTCACAAGGCAATGGAACATACTCCCTCCATTCCTAACTATAAGGTGTATAGTTTCTGTAAAAAAGTCAAACTTGTTTAATTTTGACCAAATTTGTAGATAAATATATTGATATAAATTATACAAAAATGGTATCATCAAACTCATCTTGAAATGTATTTTCATATTGTATTTATTAAATATCATAGATGCTAATATTTCTTGCTATAAATTTGGTCAAAGTTATAAAAGTTTGACTTTTTTAGAGAAACTATACACCTTATATCAAGGAACGGAGGGAGTATTTCACATGTATCCCATAATCTTTAAGAGTTTGGGTCATCCAAAGTAATTGAGCACAACATGATCCGGCGGCAATGTATTCTGCTTCGGCGGTGGATAAGGATATTGAGTTTTGTTTCTTGGAGGATCAAGAGACAAGGGATCTACCAAGAAATTGACATGTACCCGAAGTGGACATTCTATCAACCTTGTCACCGGCATAGTCCGAGTCAGAATAGCCAACAAGATCAAAAGATGACCTCTTAGGATACCAAATGCCAAAGTTTGGTGTATGAATTAAATATCTCACTATCCTGTTCATGGCTTTAAGATGACATTCCTTAGGGGGCGCTTGATATCGTGCACACATGCACGCACTTAGCATAATATCGGGACGGGAGGCACATAGATATAGCAATGAACCAATTATAGATCGGTAAACCTTTTGGTCAACCGGGTTGCCATCCTTAGTCAAGTCAAGATGTCCACTAGTAGGCTTGGGTGTTTTCATACCTTTGCTTTCTTGCATGTTGAACTTCTTGAAAAGGTCCTTGGTATACTTTGTTTGTGAGACAAAGGTACCTTCCTTAGTTTGCTTGATTTGCAAACCAAGGAAAAATTTGAGTTCACTCATCATAGACATCTCAAACTTCTCCGACATTAGCCTTCCAAATTTTTCACTAAAATGAGGGTTAGTAGAACCGAATATGATATCATACACATAAATTTGGCACACAAATAGTTCTCCATTAACCCTTTTAGTAAAAAGAGTAGAATTAGTTTTCCCAATTTCAAAGCCTTTTTCAATAAGAAACTTAGTCAAGCATTTATACCAAGCTCTAGGATCTTGTTTAAGACCATAAAGAGCTTTGTGAAGTTTATAAACATGATTAGGTTTCTTGGGATTAACAAAGTCGGCAGGTTGTTTAATATAAACTTCCTTCTCAATTTCACCATTTAGAAAAAGTACTTTTAATGTCCATTTGGTATAATGTGATGTCATGGTGATTGGCATAAGCAAGTAAAATACGAATAGACTCAAGTCTAGCAACAGGGGCATACACTACTGCAGGATGCTGCTAACGCGACACTACAATCAGAGACCCTTCGATGAAACTGTGTGCGATGCATTAATCGCAAACGGTGATGTAAAAAAACCGTCAAAAAAGATGCAAAACGTTTGCGATGGCGGATACATCAAACAAGGTTCAGATTTTAGTTGCATGTGCGATGCGGGGCATACGGTTCAGTTCAATGAACTGTTTACGATGAGGCGGAAGAATAGAAACAGGCAGCCAGATGAAGGTGTGTGTGATATACGGCATACAGTTCACTCGGATTAACTATTTGTGATTAGTCAACACAACAGAAACGGTCAGCCAGATCAAGGTGTCTGCGATTGACGACATACACTTCAAACGGATGAACTGTTTGCGATTAGGCAACACAACAGAAACGGTCAGCCGGATCAAGGTGTCTGCGATTGACGGCATACACTTCACACGGATGAACTATTTGCGATTAGCCATAACAAACAAAAACAGTTAGACAGATCAACGTGCGTGCGCTAGACGGCACACGTTCTAATTAAAAGAAGCGTGTGCGATGGTAATAACGAGCGCGCACGGTTGCTGGAACAAGATGTGTGCTGACATCGCCTATTGCGGTGCACCCTATGGTGCAAATGCCACGTACGTGGCCGAGAACGCGTGCCCACGTTACGACATTCGGGAATAGTGCTGCACTTAGAAATTATAGAACCATCAATAAATTTTGAGCCTGCGTCCCGTCAGATTCCAAATTACTACCACGCTATATTTAATTGCAAACCTGTTCACACCGATCAAAACCTAAACCGTTTCCCACTTAAGAGAGCATTAGTACTCGGTTATAAATACTACCTACTCCAAGATGACTGCACATTCCTCCTCAACTCCTCATTCACAAAAACAAACAAGTCATTCATCGTCATTCCCTTGCGTCTGCCATGGCCCGCATGAGTTTTGGGTCGAGAGATTACTACCTGGGAGAGGCGAGCATGGAAGCGGAAGCATGAGAGATGTCCTACCTCGCCGCGAAAGCAGCCGACTTGTCCTGCCGCACCGCCGTAGCAGCACAGAGGTCCCGCCGCACTGCCAAAGCAGCACAGAGGTCCCGTCGCGCCGTTGATGCAGCAGACTGGTCCGGCCACGCCTTAGAAGCAGCAGAGATGTCTCGCCACACCGCGAATGCAGCAGAGATGTCCTCCCGCGCCACGGCGGCCTGGGAAAATGTCTCGCGGGCAGGCGAGGACTCTCACAGGAGCATGCGCGCTATGCTCGAAGACTTGATCGGTCAGATCTCTGACTGGATGAAGCTGCAGGACGAGATGAATGCCTCGTTTGAAAATGCTACTAGCATCATCCGGGGACTAGGGGAGGACAAGGCGAAGCTCCGCACCAAGCGCCACCTGCTGAGGGCGAAGATCGCCGGATCGACGAAGCAGCACGAGGAGACCACTACCTTGTTGACGAGGACGGGCGTCATCGTCAATAAACTTATGGACGAGAATGCCATGCTCCGCATCGAGCGCCATAGGCTGGTGGAGGAATCCGTGGATGCTCTCAAGCAGCGTATTGAGGACACGAAAGATCTCATCGTCGCTCGCTGCGAGAACTAGTCTCCGCGGCCTACAGCAATGCATCAAGAAAGTAGAGATCAGCGAGCCAGATCGTTGTCTGCATCTTCCGTCTTCTTTTACCCTTGTGTATTTCGGG
This sequence comes from Thinopyrum elongatum, assembly GCA_011799875.1. Taxonomy (NCBI): domain Eukaryota; kingdom Viridiplantae; phylum Streptophyta; class Magnoliopsida; order Poales; family Poaceae; genus Thinopyrum; species Thinopyrum elongatum. Next base: position 507,900,046 of record CM022301.1, on the reverse strand, counting down.
CGTTGCCGCATGTGGCTTTTTTAATTATCTTCCTTAATATATAAGACAATTATTATCCACTGTCATCGTCCTTATATTCATCAGTCTTGCTATAAGTCGCAGTCGATGCTATATAGGTCCATCGGATCTTACATCAAGATGCGTTCAAAACTTTCTTTTCAGATTTTCTTTTTTCTCTCTTAAATCTCAGTCGAGTGAGACATAGCCACACCATGAAACAGAGGCTCGGGCGCCATTAATGGAGACATTGGGAGAGAGGTGGGCGGCGGATGGAGGTCAAAGGGCTCACCTCCCGATAAGCACGCACAGGGGTCTGATTGCACGCCTCCTGTACTCAAATAGCTACCCCGCATGGCACCTCCTAGCCAATAAAAAAAGGGGACGCGTGGCGGCACGTAAATGGTAAGTAGAACGCCCACAGTTTCAATAATACTTGTGTTTCCGATTGTAACATGACAGCACTTGTTCCAAAATGACTTTGTTGATTGTTAATGTGTGCACCTTCGCAAATCGGACAAAAGATTTACCACAGCATGTTGATGCCATGTCATGACACCATGCCAAGTTTCATGATTTTCAGGCGAGTTTTGGATTTACGGGAATTTCAAAACCAAGTTTCTCGATGTTTCCGGCCGAGCCAAGACGCCCAGATGTTTGAATTCCATTCCCATTTCTTGCATGTGACCTAGAAATTCGCCCAAGTACACATAAATGATTTTTCAACTAACTTTGGCGCACTGGAGCATGTGCTTGTAGTTCAAATTTAAATTATGTGCATTAAATGCCTGGAAACTCAATTAATGTATAAAAAAGGCCAAACGAACCCGGAATAATTCCAAAATTTAGCATGAAACTCCTATTGGTCTAAGCTGCCTGTGTAAAAAAATCAAGGCGGGAGAAGGCAGTGCATGTCGTTTCGCACACGGAGGTGACACGTTCCCTCTCGGAACCACGAGCCTTCTTGAGAGAAGCTCCGGTTTACAAGAAGCTTATCCCAAAGCTTATCCCAATTCGGCTAAACAATTTACCACAGCATGTTGGTGCCATGTCATGACACCATGCCAAGTTTCATGATTTTCATGCATGTTTTGGATTTACAAGAAATAAAAAACCAAGTTTCTCAATATTTTCGGCCGAGCCACAACGCCCAGATGTTTGAATTTCATTCCCATTTCCTGCAAGGGACCTAGAAATTCACCCAAGGACACACATGTGATTTTTCAACCAACTTTGGTACACTGGAGCAGGTGCTTGTAGTTCAAATTTGAATTAAGCACATTAGATGCCCAGAAACTCAATTAATGTATAAAAAGGGCCAAACGAACCCAGAATAATTCTAAATTTTAACACGACACTAATATAGTTCTATCTTGCCTCTGTAAAAAATCAAGGGGGGAGGCAGCGTATATCGTTTCGCACACAAAGGTGACATGTTCCCTCTCGGAACCACGAGTCTTCTTGAGAGAAGCTCCGGTTTGCAAGAAGCTTATACCAAAACTTGTCCCAATTCGGCCAAATTTTTTACCACAGCATGTTGGTGCCATGAAATGACACCATGCCAAGTTTCATGATTTTCAGGCGAGTTTTGAATTTACAGGAATTTAAAAAACCAAGTTTCTCAGTGTTACTGGCCGAGCCACGGCGCCCAGATGTTTGAATTTCATTCTCATTTCTTGCATGGGACCTAGAAATTCACCCAAGGACACACATGCAATTTTTCAACCAACCTTGGTGCACTGGAGCATGTGCTTGTAGTTCAAATTTGAATTATTCACATTAAATGCCCAGAAACTCAATTAATGCATAAAAAGGGCCAAACGAACCCGAAATAATTCCAAATTTTAACACGACACTCATATAGTTCTATGTTTGCTCTATAAAAAATCAAGAGGGGGTAGCATATGTCATTTTGCACACAAAGGTGACACGTTCCCTCTCGAAACCACACGCCTTCTTGAGAGAAGCTCCAATTTGCAAGAAGCTTATACCAAAACTTGTCCCAATTCGGCCAATTTTTTTTACCACAGCATGTTGGTGCCATGAAATGACACCATGCCAAGTTTCATTATTTTTAGGCGAGTTTGGGATTTACAGGAATTTAAAAACCAAGTTTCTCAATGTTTCCGGCCAAGCCACGACGCCCAGATGTTTGAATTTCATTCCCATTCTTGCATGGGACCTATAAATTCACCCAAAGACACACATATGATTTTTCAACAAACTTTGGTGCACTGGAGCATGTGCTTATAGTTCAAATTTGAATTATGCATATTAAATGCCTAGAAACTCAATTAATGCATAAAAAATGCCAAACGAACCCAGAATAATTCCAAATTTTAACAAGACACTCATATAGTTGCATGTTCACTGTAGATAAATGTTCTAGCAATTCAAACACCATCCTTTCCCTCTGTAACACCATTTTGTCTTTCCAAAAAGAATGAAAAAATCAGGTATATGATGTTTGCTTGAACTACGTCGGTATTTCCCCAAAGAGGAAGGGATGATGCAGCACAGCAACGGTAGGTATTTCCCTCAGTGATGAGACCAAGGTTATCGAACCAGTAGGAGAACCACGCAACACCACGTAAACAGCTCCTGCACACAAAGAACAAATACTTGCAACCCGACGTAAGAGAGGGGTTGTTAATCCCTCACGGGTAAAAGGATAGGTAAAATTGTAGTAGATTGGATAAATAGATCTCGCGGGAACGCGAGATAAAATAAATAAATAAAAATTGTAGCAAGGTATTTTTGTGTTTTTGGATTAATAAATCTGAAAATAAAAGCAAATAAAAATAGATCTCGAAGGCAAATATATTAAAGAAGAGACCCGGGGGCCGTAGGTTTCACTAGTGGCTTCTCTCGAGAAAAATAGCATATGGTGGGTAAACAAATTACTGTTGGGCAATTGATAGAACTTCAAATAATCATGACGATATCCAGGCAATGATCATTATATAGGCATCTCGTCCAAGATTAGTAGACCGACTCCTGCCTGCACTACTATTACTCCACACATCGACCGCTATCCAGCATACATCTAGTGTATTAAGTTCATGGAGAAACGGGGTAATGCAATAAGAACGATGACATGATGCAGACAAGATCTATTTATGTAGAAATGGACCCCATCATTTTATCCTTAGTAGCAACGATACATACGTGTCGGTTCCCCTTCTATCACTGGGATCAAGCACCGTAAGATCGAACCCACTACAAAGCACCTCTTCCCATTGCAAGATAAATAGATCAAGTTGGCCAAACAAAACCCAAATATCAGAGAAGAAATATGAGGCTATAAGCAATCATGCATAAAAGAGATCAAAGAAGACTCAAATAACTTTCATGGATAAAAAGATAGATCTGATCATAAACTCAAAGTTCATCGGATCCCAACAAACACACCACAAAAAAGAGTTACATCATATGGATCTCCAAGAGACCATTGTATTGAGAATCAAACGAGAGAGAGAAAGCCATCTAGCTACTAACTACGGACCCGTAGGTCTACAAAGAACTACTCACGCATCATCGGAGAGGCACCAATGGAAGTGGTGAACCCCTCCATGATGGTGTCTAGATTGGATCTGGTGGTTCTGGACTCTGCGGCGGCTGGAATTGATTTTCGTCGACTCCCCTAGGGTTTCTAGAATATTGGGGTATTTATAGAGCAAAGAGGCGGTGCGGGAGGCCACCGAGGTGGGCACAACCCACCTGGGCGCGCCTGGGCCCCCAGGCACGCCCTGGTGGGTTGTGCTCCCCTCGGAGCACCCCTCTAGTACTTCTTTGGCCCAACAGGTGTCTTCTGGTCCAGAAAAAATCCACAAAAAGTTTCGCTGCGTTTGGACTCTGTTTGGTATTGATTTCCTGCGATGTAAAAAACAAGCAGAAAACAGCAACTGGCACTGGGCACTATGTCAATAGGTTAGTACCAAAAAATGATATAAAATGATTATAAAATGGTTGTAAAACATCCAAGAATGATAATATAACAGCATGGAACAATAAAAATTTATAGATACGTTGGAGACGTATCAGTATATGATAAACAGTTTACTAGCAAGAATCATGTGGGATGCGATATAAAATATCTTGGCGCACCATCTAGTCTGGCTTACGCAGGAAGCTTCGTCGTCTACAGTCCACCGCCCGTGCTTCAATCACACTTGCGTGCCAGTTTCTCGCGGCACCGAGCGAAATTTTTCTGCCACCGTGGAAATATCTATCTCCCCGCCTCCCCCCCACCAAAAGCCACATTTCCACTATTCCTCCTTGATATCCAAGTTCAAACCTTCAGTGCTACTTACTGGCAACGCCGCCTCCTCGCCGGCGACCCTTCTTCTTGCAGCGCCGCCTCCTCGCCGGCGACCCTTCTTCTTGCTGCGCGGCCTCGTCGATGTGGTCAGGTAATCCACACCCCACCCACACCATCCTCCTCCTTCCCCGTCCCACATGCCTCGACCGACGGTGTGACACCTTCCGCCGAAATCACTGGCCCCGTCCTCCAATTAAGCGCTGCCCACAGCCATTTTGCACGCAGTATAACATGCAGCTCAATAGCATCTGGCAGCGGAGAAGCAAATCGCGGCCGCACACACGGACGAGGTCGCTATGGCTGCCATGCGTGCCGACCGTCAGATCTTGGAGGAGCACCTCGTCTTCGAGGTCATCGTTGACACCGCCACATGGTTGTCTACTTTAAAACACAGTTCGTGTTGTTTTCTCGAGGCCACCGCCAGTGCCTTCTAGTGATTTGTCCTTTGTAATGTTAATATGCAATCTGATATTCTGAAATGTAATGTTCAGTTAATAGTTTGGTCCAACAATTGCTACATTTCGTTGTACCGTTCTCAAGCATTCTTGGTTTCTTTAACTGTCTTATCTTCTAGTATATGTTCTATTCTGCAATGTCGTGCTCAGTTAACTGTTTTGGTTCATTTGGTCTGCTGTCCAGTTAACTGTTTGGTTCAACTGCAATTTGATTTTCATTTGTTGTGGGTACAATTTTGTATTGTTATGCATGTGAGAAATAAATCGAATTTGGCTGTACTCAATACATATTCTACTGATAGTATGGCAACTCTGAGTTAACCTGATCAAGATCTTCCTTATATGTGTTGCAAGGAAACAATGGGAGGCACTGCGGTTTACCATCGAGGTTTGCTCATGCATGGTTCTTTCACTAATAGCACATTATTGTGCAGTTGCAGGAATCATTCTAATATTTAGGTTTCTTACAATTTGGTCTTGCACATGTAGGTCCTGCTGTCAGAGGCTTAGACCCATTGTTCGACCCATTTTGCATATGGGGAAATGAGATGTCCATGAATATCAGTCAAGTCAAGAAACTCAGAAAGATTGTTAGGATAAAGAAACTTGCGACGAATAACAACAAGATCTTTGTTTGCACAATGAAGAAGACATCAGTCAACTATAGGATGGTACTAACTCTTTTACCTTGTTTTTACCCCTTGTGCCATTTCAAAATTTATAACAGTGATTTATGCATATTTTTGTTTTCAGTACTTTTCAAATCAGTTCACCGATGATTACCTCTCAAACCACCTGCATGGTCAAGAGGCGAGAAGGTATTCATTCAACACCCATGATACAGTATTGAAGTCTTCTTGAAGAGGACGAAGGTTGGGCGGGCAATTATCCATAGCCACTAGCCTAAAGTTGCAAGGACATTCAACATCACTGAAGGCTCAATATTCGCCTTCCGCTTCTACAGTTTCCCATATGAGATTCATCTATCTATTTACCGTGTATGATGCTACTTTCCAAAGGTTTTCGATGTTGCATGTGAAACTTGGTGCTGTTGTGTAATGGCGTAGCTAGGTATATCCCTCTTTGGTGTAACTAAGCGCTGAAGCTATCTGATGTAATTCGATTATGAAATCTTGGTTGCCGTTATACGGATATGAAATATCTGGTGTATTTTATAAGAAATGTCAATTTGATTACTACATGGATTATCAATAATAGACTAATTACCCTGCTAATTGGGGTTTTCTATTGCAGACGGTTACTCTGACAACACCGTGGGCGATGAACTCAAACAACCCACATGGTTTCTAGAAAGTAGGCGTGTTGGAACAACTAACAATCACACATGGCTTCCGGCAGAGAACTGTTTGTGTTAGGCCACCTTGCACAAACGTTTCCACACAAAAAACTGTGTGTGATACACATACGAACGGAAACGTTTTTCTGGGATTCACTGTGTGGGATGTTACATACGAACGGAAACGATTGGGCTTCGATGCCTCGCCCGATCGCACACGAGCTCATTTTGACCCGCGTGAGTGGCCGAAGGGCCTATCCCCGACGGTTTCTGGGTCATGTGGGAAGGACCCCCCTATCGCACACACTCACTAGGCGACGGTTTAAAACTCCGTCGCGGAAAGGGGTAAAAACCATTTGTATAGCACGTCTTTGTACCAGTGACATGTCTCACCATAGTCCATACCTTTGACTTGAGTGTAGCCTTGAGAAACGAGACAGGCCTTGTTGCGTACAACTTGTCCATCTTCATCTTGCTTATTCTGAAACACCCATTTGGTTCCAATGACATTATGATCATCGTTGGGCTTTTCAACCTATGTCCATACTTGATTCCTCTCAAAGTTGTGTAGCTCTTCATGCATAGCATTTATCCAATCTGGATCCTCAAGGGCTTCTTCTACCTTCATAGGTTCAACATTAGAAATGAGTGAGTAGTGTTCACAAAAGTTAGCCAAACGAGTTTTAGAGCGAGTGATTCTCCCAATTTGGATGTCATCAAAGATTTGTTCGACGGGATGATCTCTTGAGACTCTTTCTCTAACTCGTGAGAGCTTTTGCTTGGGTTGAGGTGGAACATCCTCATCATCATCTTCTTCTTCTTCATTGTTGGTGGCGTTGTCGTTCACTTGTGGAGGTGGAGAAGGAGGTCGAGGTGGTTCATATTGTTGTACTTCCTCATTTCCTTCGTCTTGACGTGTTCCACTCATGGATGCATCCAAGTCAACTTGTGGTTCACCTTGATGTGAGGTTGAGGCTTCCACTTGAATGGACGAAGTGCTCTCCTTCACCTCCGTTGGTCGAATTTTACCAATAGACAAATCTTGAATTGCTTCCACGGGATCTTTGTCTCCTACATCAATTGGCAATTGCTCTACTTGTGAGCTGTTAGATTCAGCAAACTTCACATCTACCGTCTCTTCAACCTTTCGGGTGAAATTGTTGTAGACACGGTAAGTGTGAGAGTTTGAGCCATAACCGAGTAGGAAATCTTCATGAGACTTAGGAGCAAATTTTGAACGACGATGCTTATCAAGAATGTAGCACTTTGAGCCAAATACTCGAAAGTATCCAACTTGGGGTTTGTTACAAGTGAGTAGCTCGTATGCCGTTTTACCGAGAAGCTTGTGAAGATATAGTCGATCTGTAGCATGACAAGCTGTCTCAACCGCTTCTGCCCAAAAGTGTCTTGGCGTCTTGTATTCATCAAGCATCGTTCTCGCCATCTCGATAAGTGTCCGGTTCTTCCTCTCAACAACTCCATTTTGTTGAGGTGTGTACATAGCCGAGAACTCATGTGAAATCCCTTCTTCATCAAGAAAGGTGTCCACATTTGCGTTCTTGAACTCCGTTCCGTTATCACTTCGAACCTTCTTGATCTTCACTTCAAATTGGTTTTGGGCCTTCTTGGTGAAGTTCTTGAAGATCTTTTGGACCTGCGATTTGTCATCGAGAAAGAACACCCATGTAAATCTTGAAAAATCATCAACAATGACCAAACCGAAAGAGTTACCACCAAGGCTCTTATAAGCATTGGGACCGAAGAGATCCATGTGGAGTAGCTCAAGTGATCTTCTCGTGGTCATGATGTTCTTCACGGGATGACTTCCTCCAACTTGTTTTCCTGCTTGACAAGCACTACAAAGTCTATCCTTGTCAAATATAACATCTTAAACACCAAGGATATGATCACCTTTAATAAGCTTATCAAGATTTCGCACGCCCAAATGACCTAACCTTCTATGCCATAACCAACCATTAGAAGATTTAGCAATTAAGCAAGTTCGAGGTTGGGCTCTCTCAGTGAAATCAACAATGTATAGATCACCTCTATGAATGCCGGTAAATACCATATTATGATTATCTCTATGAAACACTTGGCAATCTACTTCGGTAAATAGAACATTGAAACCAAAGTCGGCTAGTCTAGATACGGAAAGAAGATTGTACCCAAGAGATTCAAGGAGCATAACATTTTGAATAGAACAATTGTTGGATATGGCCACCTTACCAAGGCCAAGTACCTTACCCTTGGAGTTATCTCCAAAAGTTACATACTTGCGTCGGCCGTTGTTTTTAGCAAGCTCACGGAACATGTCTTTATCTCCGGTCATATGATCAGTACCTCCACTATCGAGGATCCACTCTTTTCCTCTGGCCATGTAGTCACGAAAGTTTGCCATGAGACTAAGATTTCTCATAGTCTCCTCAAAGTCAATATCACTTTCTTCGTCTTCATCATAATAGCCATGCTCAATGTCATCATCATGTATGTGATCATCACCTAGAGCAAGTGATTCATTAGATTTATGACCATGACAATGTGCAAGTTTATGAATTCTAATTGTCTCCGAAATGATGCTACTAATGATTCCAACATTTACCTTAGCACGCATAAGATCACAGAGCTCAAATAGACATTCATCAAACTTGGGATCACTAGGCTCCATTTTTTGAAAAGCAATAGACTTTTGGAGAATCTCATCTAAATTTTTCAAGGAATAATTCGGAAAGCGTTCTTCAAGATAATTCCATATAGTATATGCGCATTCAAAAGTAGGCAAGCACACAAGCAAGTTTCTAGGCAATCCTCTAATGATAAGATCAATAGTCCTAAGATTGCGAACCATGTCAAGATACTCATCGGGGGTAGGATGCAAGTGATCAATAGGAGGCACAAAAGGGCTAAGAATATACTTGTTCAAATTATATTCAATGAAAATCTCAAGCATCTCATTTTTCCATGAATCATAGAACTCCCCATCAAGAATAGGCACTCTACGTCTAATACTCCCGAACGTAGACTCATCCATCTTCCTCCAATGGAGACCAATGCTCTGATACCAATTGAAAGGATCGAGAAGAGGGGTCTAGAGGGGGGTGATTAGACACTTAATAAGCAAAAGTGGCAGTTTTTAATTTCTTCAAGTTAAGGTGGAGTTTAGCCCATGTTAAAGCACATATAATACATTTCAAGCAAGCATGACAAGAGTATATGCAGCGGAAAAGGTAAAGCATGGAATTTGCAAGAAAGTAAGGGATGGGATTGGAGTGTGCAAATGCAATGGAGACACGGAGACTTTTGGCGTGGTTCTGTTAGGTGGTGCTATCGTACGTCCACGTTGATGGAGACTTCAACCCACGAAGGGTAATGGTTGCGCGAGTCCACGGAGGGCTCCACCCATGAAGGGTCCATAAAGAAGCAACCTTGTCTATCCCACCATGGCCATTGCCCACGAAGGACTTGCCTCACTCGGGTAGATCTTCATGAATTAGGAGATCTCTTTGCCCTTACAAACTTCTTGGTTCAACTCCACATCACAACGGAGGCTCCCAAGCGACACCTAACCAATCTAGGAGACACCACTCTCCAAAAGGTAATAGACGGTGTGCTAATGATGAACTCCTTGCTCTTGTGCTTCAAATGATAGCCTCCCCAACACTCAACTCTCTCTCACAGATTTGGCTATGGTGGAAGAGGGATTTGAGTGGAAAGCAACTTGGGGAAGGCTAGAAATCAAGGTTCAAAAGGTTGGAATGGAATCTCTTGATCTCAACACATGAGTAGGTGGTTCTCTCTCAAAAAATGAATGGTGGAAGTGTAGGCATGTTCTGATGGCTCTCTCACTAATGGAGAAGGGGTGGAGGGGTATATATAGCCTCCACACAAAATCCAACCGTTACACACTTTTGACCCATCTCGGTGGCACCGATCAAAAAACTCGGTGGGACCTGTTTATCAGTGGGAGCCACAGGCGCTTGCCAACCCTCAGGACCCTCTACAGTATCCAGGAGAGAGTTACTACGAGCCATGGCCATAGACCAACGTAGGCCAAAAGCCTAAGCTTGGGGGAGTATGTATCTCTCACCGACATTACATTCATGTTCACACATTCATTCCAGTTGTCAGTGTTCGTCCTTTTTCATTGTATAATCCATGTTAGTTTATTTTTCTTGCTTTCTTCTTGTGTGTTTGAAAAACTTTGATAAAATCTAAAAAAATATTTCTAGCTTCTTTTTAGTTTTCTTTCTAGTTCAATTTAGTCATAGTATTAAAAGAAAACTGATACGTCTCCGACGTATCTATAATTTTTGATTGTTCCATGCTGTTATATTATCATTCTTGGATGTTTTACAATCATTTTATAGCAACTTTATATCATTTTTTGGGACTAACCTATTGACATAGTGCCCAGTGCCAGTTGCTATTTTTTGCTTGTTTTTTACTTCATAGAAAATCAATACCAAACGGAGTCCAAATGCAGCGAAACTTTTTGGAGATTTTTTCCGGACCAGAAGACACAAGATGGGCCAAAGAAGTACCAGAGGGGTGCCCCGAGGGGGGCATAACCCACCTGGGCGTGCCTGGGGGCCCAGGCGCGCACTGGTGGGTTGTGCCCACCTCGGTGGCCTCCCGCACCGCCTCTTTGCTCTATAAATACCCCAAAAATCTAGAAACCCTAGGGGAGTCGACGAAACACAATTCCAGCCACCGCAAGTTCCAGAACTACGAGATCCAATCTATACACCATCACGGAGGGGTTCATCATCCTCATTGGTGCCTCTCTGATGATGCGTGAGTAGTTCATTGTAGACCTACGGGTCCGTAGGCAGTAGCTAGATGGCTTCTTCTCTCTTTTTGATTCTCAATGCAATGGTCTCTTGGAGATCTATTTGATGTAACTCTTTTGCGGTGTGTTTGTTGGGATCCGATGAACTTTGAGTTTATGATCAGATCTATTTTATCCATGAAATTTATTTGAGTTTTGATCTCTTATATGCATGACTACTTATAGCCTTGTATTTCTTCTTCGAATCTTTGGTTTAGTTAGGCCGACTAGATCGATTTTTCTTGCCATGGGAAGAGGTGCTTTGTGATGGGTTCGATCATGCGGTGTTCTTTCCCAGTGACAGAAGGGGTAGCAAGACACGTATTGATCGTTGCTATTAAGGATAACAAGATGGGGTCTATTCCTACATGAATAGATCTTGTCTACATCATGTCATCGTTCTTATTGAATTACTCCGTTTCTGCATGAACTTAATACACTAGATGCATGCTGGATAGCGGTCGATGTGTGGAGTAATAGTAGTAGATGCAGGCAGGAGTCGGTCTACTAATCTTGGACGTGATTCCTATATAATGATCATTGCCTGGATATCGTCATAATTATTTGAGGTTCTATCAATTGCCCAACAGTAATTTGTTTACCCACCGTATGCTATTTTCTCGAGAGAAGCCACTAGTGAAATCTACGGCCCCTAGGTCTATTTTCTCGTCATATATTTTCAGATCTATATTACTATTTTCCTTTTTCTTTATTTGCATCTTTTATTTTCAGATCTATATTACCAAAAACCCAAAAATATCTCGCTGAATTTTATTTGCCGTTATTTTATTTGCATCTACCAATCTATATCTTTACCAATCTTTTACTCGAGAGGGATTGACAACCCCTCTTACGCGTCGGGTTGCAAGTATTTGTTCTGTGTGTACAGGTACCGTTTACATAGTGTTGCTTGGTTCTCCTACTGGTTCGATAACCTTGGTTTCATAACTGAGGGGAATACCTACCGTAGCTGTGCTGCATCATCCCTTCCTCTTCGGGGAAATACTGACGCAAACACGAGCCATCAAAAAACCAAAAAGATTTCTTGTTCTTCTTTTACTTGTTGGGAGCTTTCCCGTGTAAATAGTTTTTCTCGTTTTCATTTTCCTTGCATGAATTTTCTTTCTTCTAGAGAAAAACAAAAACTCCAAAAATATTTCAGTGTATTTCTTTGAAATTCTTTTCTTTTTGGGTCGTAAGGAGAAGACCACGATGAAAATGTTGAGTGCCTCTCATATACATTATTGTTGATCTAACAAAGAGCCCATATTACCTTGTCTTCTCCTTTGAATAAATGTTTGCAGATTCCAGCTTAGTCCACGGCACATGCACTCTTATTATTATTCACATCATTCGGTCATGCAAGTGAAAGGAAATAATGATGAAATTTGATGAATTGATTGAGATGAAGAAAAGCTGGTATGAACTCAACCTATTTTGTTTTTGTAAATATGATTTGCTCAGCCTATTATGAATGAAACATGTTTGCAATGAAAATTAGAGATCATAGTTACTCATGCCATGCTTAAATAGCTAGGAGTGGATAATGGTTTATCTTGCATGCCAACATGCTTTTAAAATGGTTATGATGTAGTATGATAGGATGGTATCCTCCTCTGAATGATTCAAGTGGCTTGACTTGGCACATGTTCAGGCATGTAGTTGAATCAAAACCCACATAGCCTCCACGATATTTATGTTCATGGTGATTTATATCCTACTCATGCTTGCATTCAATGTTGATTAATCTCAATGCGTGTTTATGACTGTTGTCGCTCTCTAGTTGGTCGCTCCTCAATCTATTTGCTAGCCTTCACTTGTACTAAGCGGGAATACTGCTTGTGCATCCACTTCCTTAAACCCAAAGTTGTTCCATATGAGTCCACCATACCTACCTATATACGGTATTTACGTGCTGTTTCAAGTAAATTTGCACGTGCCAAACTCTAAACCTTCAAATAATAATCTATTTTGTATGCCCGAATCGCTCATGTAGAGATAGGGGGTTGTTAGTATCTTCCATGCTAGGTGGGTTATTCTCACGATGAGTGTTTATTCGCTTGTCATTCACGAGAAAGTGGCTGGTAATCGGGATGCCCAGTCCTATGATCAAAATCAAAATCAAAATCAAAATATAATAATGAAACAAACCCCCCCCCCCGGTATTGTTGTTGGTTTGGAGGGTACCCGAGGATTCGGCTAGCCATGGCTTGTGTTTGTTGGTGGAGGGGGAGTAAACTTTACGATTCTATTTGGGAACCGCCTATAATGTGTCTAACATGGAATATAGTGAGATCTCTCGGTTGTTATGCTGACAATGAAAGCATGCCTCTCAAAATTATATTCATCTCTATTTTAAAAGCTTCGAGCTCTGGCACCTCTGCAAATCCCTGCTTCCCTCTGCGAAGGGCCCATCCATTTACTTTTATTGTTGAGTCATCATCTTCTTATTAAAGCACTAGTTGGAGAGCACTATTGTCATTTATATGCTTTGTTTTTAATTGATATTGAGTATGAGTGTGACTGGATCTATTTTGCCATGAATTATAATGTCTAGTCAGTGCTTGATCTTCAGGGGTGCTCTGCATTTATGTTTTGCGGTCTCAGAAAGGGCTAGCGAGATACCATTATGTCATATTATATCATGATTGTTTTGAAAAAGTGTTGTCATTCGAGATATCTTATTATTGCTCACTAGTTTGTTATGCCATTGATATGAGTAAATATGAGACCTAAATGTTATCATGAATACGGTTAGTTCATAATCTTTGCTGAAAACCTGAACATTCGTTAGACATATTTGCAACAACAAGATCAAGCAGAGTTTGTAAAAGTTTTTCTTTGTCACTTTCAGTTTGTCAACTGAATTGCTTGAGGACAAGAAATGGGTTAAGCTTGGGGGAGTTGATACGTCTCCATCGTACCTACTTTTCCAAACTCTTTTGCCCTTGTTTTGGACTCTAATTTGCATGATTTGAATGGAACTAACCCGGACTAACTCTGTTTTCAGCAGAATTGCCATGGTGTTATTTTTGTGCAGAAATCAAAGTTCTCGGATTGACCTGAAAATTTATGGAGAATTTTTGTGGAATATATAAAAAAATACTGGCGGAAAAAGATACCAGAGGGGGCCACCCAGGAGCCACAAGCTCTGGGGGCACGCCTCCCAGGCTTGTGGGCCCCCTGGACCTCTGGCAACCCTAACTCCAACTCCATATATACCAATTCTCAGAAGAAAAAAATCAGAGAGAAGGATTCATCGCGTTTTACGATACGGAGCCGCCGCCACCTCCTGTTCTTCATCGGGAGGGCTGATCTGGAGTCCGTTCGGGGCTCCGGAGGGTGGAATCTATCGCCATCGTCATCATCAACCTTCCTCCATTGCCAATTTCATGATGCTCACCGCCGGGAGTGAGTAATTCCTTTGTAGGCTTGCTGGACGGTGATGTGTTGGATGAGATTTATCATGTAATCGAGTTAGTTTTGTTAGGGCTTGATCCCTAGTATCCACTATGTTCTGAGATTGATGTTGCTATGACTTGATTTTTTTTCAAAACTGGCAGGTTTTTTATAACAATTTCGAAAACTAGCAGTGGTAAAATGTTTATTTCAAAAATAGCACCCCGTCGGTTGTTGGTTGGCCGAAGAGGGCCTTTTCGGCCAGCCAAACACCGAAGAGGCCTTTTCGGTTTCCCGTGGGCCGAAGACAGCGTTAGGTGGCCGAAGATTGGGCGTCGCGCGCTGTCGACCGAAAAAGGCTGTCTTCGGTCAGCCCGCGACCGAAGACCTTTTCAGCCAACCGTTAGCCGAAAAGAGTGGATAAGGCCGCCCGAGCTCTTTCTTCTTCCTTCTTCTCTGTTCTTTCTCTGTTCGAGCTCTCTCACCATTTTGCTCTCTGTACATCGCCCCCCTCGCCGATCTCTTCGTTTCTCCAGCTATATTCAAATCCAAACCATAGAAACGGTAGATCATAGCCATCTCCACCAGCCTACGGTCATTTTTTTCCAATGGGATAGGTATTTGTGTGTACAAGTGAGTTGTAGTCATGGTGGTGTGAGGAGGAGAAGCCATGGTCGGTTGAGGAGGAGGAGGTGATTTGGCCGGGCAGGAGGTGGTGGCCGCCGAGGGGGTGGCGTTGGTTGGTGCAAGTTCTCCGTGAGGTGGCCACACGCGTCGAAGGTATAATCACGCGTCACAATTTTTTTAGTGTTAATTGGTTTGTGCTGTCATTTTAGCGGTTAGTTAGTGTAGCCGGTAATAATTTTGTTCGTTGTGATTAATGAGATGGAAGTGTCTGACAGGTTAAAATGTCTGAATCAGTAAATTTGGCTGTTTACTATGGCCCTGGCAATTTTCGATATAATGAGTTGGGGGTTGATCTTAGCGAGTATAAAAAATGTGTCATGACACTTCCAGACCCGGACAGACTAGACATTAGACAGTTGAAGTACTGGTTGACAACTAGTTTTGGGCTGGATCCTAGGGTATGTTCTGTCAGTATTCAAGCATTGTGGACCAAATCATGTAAAAATGTGAAGTGGGAGTTGATGCTGATAGATAGGAGCCAGCAGTGGTTGACCCTATTAAGGCGTTGCAGAGACCGAAAAATCCACCCATATGCCCTAGTGCAACCTGTGGCGAAGGAGGAGAATACCGGACAACCAGAGGGGGGTATGAACTCGGGCAGGGCAGTGAAGTGGCTAACGAGATTTATTTATCCGTGTCACAGTCAATGGATGTGGATGCTAGCCAACCCGAGGAAGAGCCAGATTACGTGCCACACAATTTGTGTGGTAACGATACTGGGCAGAGTAGTCGGTCGCTAATATTAGCTGGTTCTGGTTTTGCTGATGGGGATGAGGAAGGGGAGGAAATGCAGAGGGTGATGGAGGAAGAGGACGAGGATGGACTGGCTGAGGATCCGGATTCTGAAAATTGCGAGGATGAAGTGGAGGTACCGATTCCTGCCGCATGGGATCAGGACCTATCCACCGGTCTCACGGTCAACGATGGCCATGAGACTCCATGGCAGTATCATCTGAACCAAGTCCAGATAGGTTCTATGTATGATACAAAGAAGAAATTGAAATATGCGGTGGTAAAGTGGGCTATGTCCACGCAGAGGGTTTTCCGGACACACGTATCAAATCAAACAAACTATACCGTGAAATGTGTTGAAACAGGTTGTCCTGGGAAGGTGCACGGGCACGTGCCGAAGTATAACATCCACTGGGTTGTCACCGGTGTTGTTCCACATACTTGTGTGAGGAAAAACCTTCTGGTGAAACATCCGAACCTGTCTTCAACTCTCATTGCGCAACTCATGTATACTGAGATAGTGAAGAAGAAAGACATGGAAGCAAAACACATCCAGACAGCAGTGAAGGTCAGATGGAATTATGTCATTCCTTACGGGAAGGCTTGGAGGGCTAAGCAGAAGGCTATGGAGGAAAGGTTTGGGACGTTCTTCGACTCATATGATAATGTTGTGCGGCTCCTTCAAGTATTGAAGGAGAGGAATCCCGGCACTTATGTTAACATACAACACACAAGATTGGCGAGTATACCAGATTTTAAGGTGTTGAAGAGAGTATTCTTTTCTTTTTCTGTTTGCATCGAAGCTTTCCGGCATTGACCTCCTGTGATGTTTGTGGATGGCACATTCCTGACTGGTCAGTATAGAGGGCAAATCCTTACTGCTATTGGTGTTGACGGGAACAATCAAATCATCCCACTTGCTATGGCATTCGTGGAGGGTGAGAACTTTGCAAGCTGGATATGGTTCTTGAGGCAAGTGAAAATTGCCATCGTGATGGACCGACCGAACGTGTGTGTCATTCATGACAGACATGCTGGTATATTGAAGGCCGTGAAGACACTGAGGGATCCAACTGAGAACGAATCAACACCATGGAAGGACCTGCAGAGCCGGTGGTGCATGCGCCATCTTGGGGCAAATTTTTTCTCACAGTTCAAGAACAAGCGATTGATGAACTTGTTCAAAAAATTATGCAAGCAGAACCAGCCACGCAAATACAATTTTATTTGGTCAAAATTAGATGAGTTTACTAAGAAGCAGGTTAAGGCCAGACAGAAAATGGAAAAAGATCAGGCTAAATTAGCAATAGTCATCGCGGAGCTAGAGCAGCCTGTAGCTCTTTGTGACTTGCCAGCAATTGACCCTCCTGGCACTAAGAGGCCGAAGGGCAGGGCAATAAAGGATTTTACTCAGTGGATAGAGAAAGAGCCTCCCGTGAATTGGTCTTTCCTGCATGACACCCATGGAGCTAGGTATGGCCACATGACAACCAACCTTGCTGAGGTGTATAACTTTGTACTTAGAGGGAATAGAGCATTGCCACTCACAGCTATTGTGGAGGGTGTATTGCATGGCACTTTGAAATATTTCAGAGAAAGGCACGAGTTAGCAAAGAAGCATATTGCAGATCATCCGGAGACACCTTATTATAGCCGTGTCATGGAGTACATGGCAAAGAAGATAGAGAAAGCAAAGAAGCACACTGTCAGACTCATAGGTAATCAGGAAAGGAGGTATGAGGTTCAGCTACCTACCGATGGTTTTGGTACGTCAAATGAGGTGAAGACGCATGAGGTAAAAATAGGAACGGAATTTTATCCAACGTGTCAGTGTACATGCAACAAACCAAAGTTGTTGCACCTTCCTTGCTCACATGTGTTGGCTGCGTGCGGCCAGATTCAGTTGGATGCCATCTCCTTCGTGTCCCCATACTATTTGAAAGAGTCAGTACGCAACACATGGACCGGTGAGATGACAGGGTTTAGAGTCGTCGGCAATTTCAATAAGGTAAATGATGATGAGAGAGTATACATCCCGGATCCTGATCTTCGGCGAACCAGTAGGGGTAGACGTAAGGTCCGTCGCATCCATAATGATATGGACCAATCTGAAGCTGGTGGAGCAACCAGACAGTGTTTGCTATGCGCGAATTATGGGCATAGGATGAAATATTGTCCCGACCTTAAGAAAGACAGTGCGTCCACATCAACGAGTGCGTCCACATCGACGAGTGCGACAACAGGAGCAAGAGGCGGACGTGGTCGAGGCAGTCGAGGCCGAAGGGGACGACGAGGAAGGATTAACTCAGAAGCTATATAATGAGTCGGACTATGTTTTATTTTCTAATATGTCTGGACTATGTTTTATTTTCTAATATGTCTGGACTATGTTTTAATTTGTAATATGTCGGACTATGTTTTATTTTGTAATATGTCTGG
This sequence comes from Thinopyrum elongatum, assembly GCA_011799875.1. Taxonomy (NCBI): domain Eukaryota; kingdom Viridiplantae; phylum Streptophyta; class Magnoliopsida; order Poales; family Poaceae; genus Thinopyrum; species Thinopyrum elongatum. The sequence goes on along the minus strand of CM022301.1, from coordinate 507,881,891 downwards.
ACTGTGTTTTATGTTCTAATATGTCGAACTATGTTTTAATTTGTAATATGTCGGACTATGTTTTATTTTCTAATATGTCTGGACTATGTTTTATTTTCTAATATGTCTGGACTATGTTTTAATTTGTAATATGTCGAACTATGTTTTATTTTCTAATATGTCTGGACTATGTTTTATTTTCTAATATGTCTGGACTATGTTTTAATTTGTAATATGTCTGTAACACCCTGGATTTTGCCCATTTTCTTTTTCTTTCGATTTTGGCCTGGTTTTGCTTTTCTGTGGCTTAGTGGTCTTGAAACCTGGAGAGATCACCCTTGATTCCTCTCCCCAGTGGCTTGTCAATCTCAAAATCATCTCAAGACCTCACCATTTCCATCCTGGACTAATCCCAATATTCTTTTCCTTGGGGATATTCCTTTTTCTACTAAAGGAATAACCCTATTTGCCCTGGGTTGTGAAGCAACCCACATTTCCATCATTCAAAAGATTCCCAAATAATTCTCATAAATTGTTTGGGTCATATCTTCCTCAGATATGTCAAAACCTTCCTTGCCATGTTCAAAAATATTCCACCAATATTCCTTTTCTGATTCTGCCCCAGCTGGCAGTTTGTGAAGCAAGTACCCCTTATATTTGGTTGCTTGCTCTCAAACTTTTTGTGCACTCTTTCCTACCCACATTAGCTCTCTCCAACAAATTTGAGCTTATTTCATCTAGCCATTTATCCCCAGTTATTTTTCCTAGCTCCTGTCCAGAGAGATGCTTTGTGAAGCAAGTGCTATTTTGGAAAGCCCAAGTGGCATGAAACTTTTTGGGAATCTTCATATGTTCAAATAATTGGGCCATGCCAAATTTTAGCTCAATTGGCTACTCTATGTGAGTGCTACTCCAAGATGGGAAATTCTGGTCAGTATTGGCTTTTGAACAGCAAGTACCCTCCAGAGACCCCCATTTGGGCTGATATTTTGCCAACACAGTCACCTTGTTGTGTGATCACACCAGGTCAAATATCAGAGCCAATATCCAGTCGAGCCTTCCTCTCCAAGCATCAAACACCTTGCTGTACCCTGCCTTCTCAGGTCAAATCAGTCACCTCTTGCATCTACTTCCAGCCAAACTCTCTCATGTCAACTCATTGACCTCTGAGTCACGCAAAAGACAAGGTGTTGGGTCAAGGCTTGCACCAGTTGACATTTTGGCATGGTGACCACGTGGACGGCGTGCAGAACGCGCGCTCCGCGCACTGTACCCGTCGTGAGGTCAACTCCGGCCATCCCTGGCTTGTCCAAGCTTGTCAATTGGCTCCGCAACACCCACGTACCCCCTCTCCAGAGCTTTCCCCCTTCGGATTCTTCCTCTGCTCGCCACGGCAATCGCCGCCGTCGTCCTGTTCTTCCCGTGACCGAGCCGTCACGTCCCCTCCGTTGGCTCCTTCTTCCCTGAGCTGTCGCGCCGCGTTTAATGATCGTCAGGTCGGCCGCTCCGCGACGCCGTGCGCCAGCCTGAGCCATCACCTCCATGCTCCAGGATCCGGCTAAGATCGCCACGGCGACGAGCTCACCCCCTCTCCCCCGTCCGGCTATAAATAGCCACCCCGATCCCTCCCGAGCTCATCACCGGCCTCAAACCTCCCCACCTCGCTCCCCTACGCTTCCCCAGCCTCTCACCCGAGCCCGAGTCGCTCCCCTGCCACCATTCATCGCCATGGCCGCCGCCTCGGGTTCCTCTTGATTCCCAGCACCCTAGAACCCCCGAGCCCCGTGCGCACCCTGGATGGATGCGCCGCACTCCGGCGAGCCTCCCCGTAGCCTCAGCCCCTCCATTCCCCCACCTGAGCACCATGTTCACCGGCGGCCGAAGCCCACCTCCGCCGCACGCCCTGCTGCTCCTTCTCCCGTGCTCCGCGCCGGCAACGGAGACCACCCCGAGATGCGCCGCTTCCTCCTGAGCTCGTGGGTAGGTCGGCCGTCGCGAGAGGTGGCCGGACGCGCCGGCTATCGCCGTCGGGGTGAGCCCCTCCTTCTGCCCGGCGCGCGTGCGAGCGGGAGGTTAAAGACGCAGGCCAGGCAGGCCCCACCTCCGCATGGCCCACCCGTCAGTCGCGCTAAGGGTTGACCCCAGGCGCTGACGTGGATAAGTGACCACGTATTCCCGAAAATGCGCTTTCTCTAAGCCGAAAGCGTATTCCTCCTCTTCTTCGGGCTAGAATGCGCTTTCCTCTCTGGAAAGCGTATTTCTGAGAAAGGCGTGTTCAGTTTTTCCCGCTGAGGGCCTGTTTGTGAAGATTTTCTTACAGAAAGGTCCCTGGCAGAAAAACTAACACAACTTTTTGATCCTAACTCCGATCGAGGTGATTCCAAAGCCTACTTCATCGTCTCGTCGAGCCCGTTCTGTTGGCATCATTTTCATAATGTTTTGACACTGTGAAAATGACCATTTTGCCCTTGCCCAAAGACAGCCCCTTCGGGAGAGAAGTACTTCCGGCAAATCTTTCCGCAGCTTCACCGCTCTTCTCCCCGGTGATTTCCTTCATCCTCAGGCAAGCCACGACAGCCACTTGCGTGACAGATTTGCAGTAGCTATGGTTTCTACTGGAACAATTATTTGATATGTGCATATTAATATTTATATGCTCATGTGACATGCTAGCTGTCAAGTACTTATTGGTAGAGTTATGCTCATGCTTAATCCTTGCAGTAGTTCATGCTAGGATGATAACATGTCTGTATGTTCATTAAATGGTTGTTATGGACATACTGAGGTTATTTATGCTCATCATGATCATCCGCATTTAGCTGGATAAGTGCTTGCATGCTGTTGATATTATGACCCAGATAGTATGCTTTCCATCCCTGCTAGAGTTGTTCCATGCTTATGTGCATTATGGTTTCATCATCATGACTCAGCACATCATAATTCAAAGTTAAACCGGATGTTAATTGAACTTGAACACCTGTTGGCTGAGTCATAGTGCGGACCCAACCGAGCTTACCAGTGCAACCACACTTGCTGGGATGGGGCAGCCCTAATTCGGTCTATTTTCATGCCTCTCGCCGGTGCCTCCAACCAGGGAAGGTTATGCGGCAGCGCTACCCTGATCAGGTAGGCGGCAGAAGCCTTGTGAACCCAGGTTTGGTATTGAGCTCAGGTCCCCGTTTGGGACAGTTTTGTTTGGCCATGACGATGGCAGGTGTCGGAAGGACACAGGGTCAACCATGACATAGCCCAAAGGGGAGTTTGTCGGAGTGGCCGGGAGATTGCCATGCAATAGATTGGGTTTTGTCGGAACATCGTTGGTCCACCCGAATGGGAGCACGAGGCCATGAGTTCCGTGGTGTGGGTACAGTGTACTAACCTCTGCAGAGAGTATATAATCTATCGATAGCCGCGTCCTCGGATATGGGCACAGTTCGTAGTAGGACACACTATGGGTCAACAGAATAATAATCTTGCTAATAACAACCCTGTTCGATGAGAAAGAAGTTGATTGATCTTTATGTGATCGCGAGAGGATCACCGTGGTATCAAGGATACCGACGTTGGTTGACCATGATCATGTGAGGATCTCTGTGGTATCGTGGATACCGGATTTGTTTGATAGTGTTATATGGTGATCTCGGGTAAAGACCAAGCTCCCTGTGATCATGATATCACTACGGTATTGTAATACCAAGTTTGGTTGGTCCCGAGGTTATCGTGTGGCACACACGATGGTAAGTTCTTACAGGTGATGGTTACGAGGTAACCCCGAACAGAGTAAGTTGCAACCTGTTGCATGTAGTATATGCCATGCGATGCTTATATTGTCCTAGCATCATCATGTTTACACCTGCTTAACCTGCAAATGCCATGTTGTTGCTTGTCTTGAATGCTTTGGCTGCTGTGAGCTTGCGAGTACATTCAAAGTACTCACCTGGCGTGTCATGCCAGTTTGCAGGTCAGGCCATGATTGCTTGCTTGTCGAGGATTCTGAGTTTGCGATCTAGGATACGCGTTCCAGCCAGAATCCCTGCGGAGTGGAGTCCATCACAGTTATTACGCTTCCTCGGATTGATCCGCTGTTTGCATAGAACTACTCTAGACAGGCATGTTATTGCCGCGCCGATGTAATTCTTGTACCCTTGTAACCCTATCGATAGTAATAAAGAGCTGATTTGTTCTATGCCAACAGTGCCGTATTCCAATGGACTTGTCCCTGGGACTGGAATACGGGGTGTTCCGGTTTCCTCTGAGCCTACTCGCATCAGGCTATAACATCTAGGTATCCATTTGGGATATCTGACTTGTGCACTAGAGATCGGCACTACTGGATGACCAAGGCCAGATTGGTGTTCGACGTGACGGTGGAGGAGATGGCTCTTCATAGGGTGATGAGACAGTTCGATCGACGTCAAGAGGATGAAATTCCAGTTATTCCACACATACCGGACCACGTGCATAAGTAAGTAATTCTAATTTAGTTGTCAGTTTGATGCTTTCAGAATTTTTCTTACCACGTTACCCGGATGTCAATGTCAGGTTGAGCCGCATAGGAGGGAACAAGTCCATGAATTTCTGGCTTCAAAACATTGGCCCTTATGTTCTAGAATGGACTACCGCGCCAACACATATCTGGAATGAGGTTCGACCCTTTGACTGGGACCAGTTCAGGTTGTATCTGCAGCGTTACAGGCATTCAACGAGGATCTACTTGGTTCCTTCTGCTGCTCCTGATCAGATTGAAGCGCCTTTGACCAGCGATATGTACCCAACTTCCTCTATTATGGGAACCAGACACCACGCGGTACGTACCCAACTTCCTCTAATATCATGTCATAACCTGAACATTTACAATTGGCTAACTATTCAATGTACAGACTTACTTGATGGTTGAAGCGCAAGATGAGGTTTCCGCTTTAATGCGGCGGGTTGAGAGCGGGGATACTATCCCACAGCCAGAGCACCTCTCATGGTTGAAGCGTTTTGATGAGAAGCTACGAGGGATTTACGCAGCAATGACATGTAGAAGATCTTCTGACGTTGCGGTTCCTCGTCCAGCACTTCGTCCGCCACGTCAATCTGTGCATCGTTCATAGTCACGGCACATGGCTTCATCGGCGCCACCTCCTTCACAACCAGGAAGGTCGTCATGGCATCAGCCACCTCCTTCACATCCAGGGAGCTCGGCATGGCAAGAGCCATCTCCTTCACAGCCAGGGAGCTCGTCCTGGCATGAGCCATCTCCTTCAAAGCTAGGGAGATCGTCCTGGCATGAGCCACATCCTTCACAGCCAGGGAGATCGTCCTGGCATGAGCCATCTCCTTCACAGCCAGGGAGATCGTCCTGGCATGAGCCACATCCTTCAGAACCAGGGGGGTCGGCATGGCATCAACAAATGGGGCCAGGTAACTTTACTTTTGGTTTTTATTTTAAGCAGTGTACGTTCGCAATTCAATTTTTACATGTGCTTCACTACTACAGTCAGCAACCAGCCGCCTCCGTTCACGCATGTCGTGCAGTCGCCGATGCTTAGTGGTGATGGTTCGCTCTTAGACGGCTGCGGCGATGACGATGACCACGCTGCAAACACGTATGACTTCTCTCAGCCGCTGTATCATACTCCACCACCACCACCGACGCAGGAGACACAGACCGTGATAGGCGAGGTTGTCTACGGTCGTGGTCATCGTGAGACTCGTCCACCGCGTCAGCGCTTATCGCCTTCCGGTCCTCGTCGGAGGAAGGCCCAGACTCGTCGCCGTCCCCAGCAGTGATATGATTATATATGTATGAGACATCCATGTTAGTTTCAGACTATTTAATGTGTGAGGACTTATCTATGTATCAGACATCCTTCATGTATGTGTTACTATCTATGTATGAGCCCTTATCTATGTAAGAGACTGATTTGTTTTCAAGATACTTGTCTACTGCATATTAAGATAGCAACTAGACGATACGAGATACATTTCCAAAGACACAACTAGTCTCGAATGACAAACATAGTTTTCACATAATCTCAAATGACACAACTAGTCTCGAATGACAAACATAGTTTTCACATAATCTCAAATGACACAAATAGTCTCGAATGACAAGTTCATCACATACAATGTCTCAAATGACATAAATAGTTCATGACCACGATGGTCCACGATAGTTCAAACGACATAAACATCACATATAACTCGGTTTCCTGTAGCAATGCAAGTCAACAACCCTTTTCCATTCCCATTCTTTGAGAATTTCATGAATTGTATCATCATCAGTTATTTCAATCAATTTTCTTTCCCCAGGGCCATCTGAGTGCAAGCTGCTGACGTAGTACACAAAATCGTCTTCCTTCAACCCTTGCTTCAACATGAATTTAGTCTTTAACCAATCAAAAGTGATGTCCACTTCACTAACTTGCACAACACTTTGAGGAAAGCCTTGGACATGAACAATAGGGCTAAGCACCCACTGAGTACCCTTAGCCATCTGCAACACACAAATCCCACTGAGCACCTAACTTACCCCTTGAGCATAACCACTAGGACAAAGAAAACAAGGGTTTGCACAAAACTAAGAAAACTAGGGTTTGCAAAAAACTATGATACATTAAACCAACCAAATAATGGGGGTGGATTTGATTTACCTTCTCGTTTGGAAATGCCTTCGATCCAACGGTGAAACAAGACTACACTAGACTGCTTACCCACGTTACTGCCGAGGGTGTTTTATAGGTTGAGAGCACAAAGAAAGGCGGGAGGGAGACACTGACGGGAAGTAGGGAGCAAGAAAATATGGCGGCAACTTGATAGCGGGAAAAAATGGTGGGAACTAAGAAAGCGGGAAAATTGTGGCGGGAACTACCGAAGCGGGAAAATATGGCGAGAACTACCGAAGTGGGAAAATATGGCGGGAAGTAGAGAGCGGGAAAATATGGCGGGAACTACCGAAGCGGGAAAATATGGCGGCAAGTAGAGAGCGAGAAAATATGGCGGGAACAATATTGGCAGCAACGAAAATGGCGGGAAGAATTTTGGCAAAGAAAAACATGAAGTCATCGTCGTCATCCACCGTTGATGCAGCCCCCTTGCCCTTCGACGACCTCTAATGTAAAGAGTATGGACTCTTCGGTCAACCAATGACAAAAAAGTACATCCATGCACTTCGGTCAACCTGTAACGTAAAGAGTATGGACTCTTCGATCAACCAATGACAAAAAAGGACTCTTCGGTCAACCAATGACAAAAAAGGACTCTTCGGTCAACCAATGACAAAAAAGGAGGTTTTCGGCCCAGCACCATTGGTCTTCGGCCACCGCCTGACCGAAAACAGACACTTCGGCCAATGTAAGACCGAAAAGGCCTCTTCGGTCTCTGGTTGACCGACGGGGTGCTATTTTTGCAAAAAACGTTTTACCACTGCTAGTTTTTGAATTTGCTATAAATAACGTGCCAGTTTTGAAAAAAAATCCTATGACTTTGCTATGCTTAATGCTTGTCACTAGGGCCCGCGTGGCATGATTTCAGATCTGAACCTATTATGTTTTCATGAATATATGTGTGTTCTTGATCCTATCTTGCAAGTTGTAGACATCTATTACGAGTTATGATCCGCATACCCCAAGGTGACAATAATTGGGATTCTTTTCGGTGATTACCGTAGTTTGAGGAGTTCATGTATTCACGAAGTGCTAATACTTTATTCCGGTTCTCTATTAAAAGGAGGCCTTAATATCCCTTAGTTTCCTTATGGACCCCGCTATCATGGGAGGGTAGGACAAAAGATGTCATGCAAGTTCTTTTCCATAAGCACGTATGACTATATACGGAATACATGCCTACATTACATTGATGAATTGGATCTAGTTCTATGTCGCCCTAGGTTATGACTGCTACATGATGAATATTATCCAACACAATTATCCATCGCTGATCCAATGCCTACGAGCTTTTCACATATTGATCTTTGCTAAGTTACTTTCGTTGCTGCTGCTGTTACAATCACTACAAAATTGCTACTGTTACTATTGCCACCGTTACCACTACTATCATACTACTTTGCTACTAAAAACTTTGCTACAGATATTAAGTCTTTCAGGTGTGGTTGAATTGATAACTCAACTGCTAATACTTGCGAATATTCTTTGGCTCCCCTTGTGTTGAATCAATAAATTTGGGTTGAATACTCTACCCTAAAAAACTGTTGCGATCCCCTATACTTGTGGGTTATCAGAACACACAACTACTGATCAAGGAGTAGACAGACAATGAGGATACGTTGGCCGCCAAGTCAGGCTACTCATCTTCTCCGATCATTGCAAGTAATGTCCTACGCCTGCATAGAAATGAAATCTAGCAACTACAATTAGGTTACTCATTGATTCTAGAACAATATAAATATAATGCTATTTTCACAAAAGATTCTGATTGGCAAACAATAACTTGTGGAATCAAACTGTAACTTATGCACTTGCTGCTGTAACTTATTATACGCTGTCAATAGAATCACGTTCTTAGCAATGTGAATAATCAAATGTATATGCAGCTAAGAATTTGACCAATTCCACTAGATTGTACTTATTTACCAATTATAGTTAGGACCCGGTTTGCAACTATGTCGAAAACACCAACCATTTAAAAAAACACTCCCTCTACACCCAACTTTACCTTTCCCGTGACACAAAAAAAGTGAACAACGGACATCTCCTAGTCCAAGAAACCTCAAAATCATGGGCATAATTCGTATTCGAAAGTACATAGTTTGATGATGAGTTAGTGAACATATTTTCAACTCATAGAAAAGTCTAAGTTCAATTAAAACTAGAATTTCAAAGAATGTGAAACGGAATTAGCGAGTTGGAAGGGTCATTTGTACTAGTTGTTTTAAAAGGAATCTCTATACATCTCAAAGATCCTTGGACAATGAGCTTCGCCAAATATAAAGGTCATCTCTTTTCAAGAATAAATAAGAATATATTGATGGAAATATGCCCTAAAGGCAATAATAATATTATTATATTTCCTTAATCATGATAAAGGTTTATTATTTGTAACACCCTGGATTTTGGCTTTTTCTTTTTCTTTTGACTTCCCTTGGATTATTGTTTTGATTTGCTTTTCCGTGGCTCTGTGAACCAAAAACTTGGGAAGATCATGCCTTCCTAGGTTTCATAGTGGCTTGTCATCCTCTAAACCATCCCTAGATCATGTCATTTTCATCCTAGCCCAAATCCCAAGATTCTTTTTATTGGGAATATTCCTTTTCTATTAAAGGAATAACCCTATTTGCCCTAGGTTGTGAAACAACCTATATTTCTGTCACTCCCCAAATTCCTAAATAATTCTCATAAATTGTTTGGGTCATATCTTCCATAGATATGTCAAAACCCTTCCTTGGCATCATCAAAGATAATTCACAAATATTCTTTTTCTCATTCTGCCCTAAGTGGCTTTTTGAGAAGGAAGTGCAATTTATCTTTGCTTGATTGACCCAAAACTTTTTGGACACCTTTTCCTGTCCATATCATTGCCTCATGCCAAGATTCAACTCAATTTGCCTAGTAAATATTTTGCAGCTATTTTCCAAAATTTCTGTCCAGAAAGGAACTTTGTGAAGGAGGTGCAAGCTAGGCATATTCAAATGAGTTGAAACTTTTCCACATCCTTCATATGATCAAACAATGACTCTCCTCCAAATTTGAGCTCATGACACCTCTCCATGTGAGCTCACCATCAGATCTTGGTTTCTGGTCAGAATTTCAGTTTGTGAAGCAACTATAGTTTATATTGCTTCATTATGGCTGAAAATTTACCAGGACATTCTCCTATCCATATTAACTCCCTCCACAAATTTGGGCTCATTCCATCTAGCCATTTGCCTTGTGCAATTTTCCTAATTTTCTGTCCAGATTGAAGCTTTGTGAAGCAAGTACCATTTTGGTATTTCCAAATGGTATGAAATTTTTACAGAAGCTTCATATGCCCAAATAAATCATCTCCTCCAAGTTTCACCTCATTCCAAGCATTTATGCAAGTGCTACTTCATGCTTTCAAAATCTGACCAGTGGGACCCTTTCCACAGCAAGGGCCCTCTAGACTCCTCCGTTTGGGATGATATTTTGCCAACACAGTCACCTTGGCATGTGATCAAGCCATGCCAAAGGTCAGCCTCTGCCTTCTCCTGGTTTTGTCTCCCTTCAGCACAAACACCTTCCTGTTGCTCTGCTATGGATTCACCTTCTAATCTCTTCTTTGCCCCTGGACTGAGTTGTTTCTTCCTTTGAACTCAGGGCAGTAAGGTCCATCTACTGGACATTATTTTCCCGGCCCGAGCGCACCGCGTGCGCCAGTTCATGCGGTGACTGCGTGGCTGGCATGCACAATCTCGCGCTCTGGCGAGTGGAGCCCCATGTCTCGGCCGTTTCCTCCATCTTCTCGAACCCTCGTCGTGTCTAGTTGCTAGCCCGTGAGCTCCTGCATCGTTCTGCATCACAGCCCCGTCCTGATTCGCCATGGTTGAGTTGCTATCGCTGCGCCCGTGCCGCTAGCCGCCCCTGTCGTCCATTGTTGCCTAGCCAGAGCTCGCCCGTGAGCTCCAGAGCCTTCCTAGCGGCTATATAAGCGTGCTCGAGGCTCCTCCGCAGCTCGTCGCTCCCTCCCTGCCCTCCTCACCCACTAGAGCCCACCGTATCCACCTCCATCCGCCATGGTCACCGCGGGTCCTCCTCGGTCCCGGCGAGCCTAGCCCTCCTCCTCTCCCCCTGTCCACACCAGCATCTTCCCCTCTCTCCGGTGCTCCTCTCCCACCCCTCGCCCCGTCGCTGGAGTGCCCGAGGCCGTTGCCCCAGGTCTGTCCGCCGCCCCGCCCATGCCTTCTGTGGCCTGGCACCCCGGCCGCCCTGCTCCTTCCAGGCGCATGGGAGGCCTCTGAACGGAGGCGGCGTGGCCTCCCGAGCCCACCGGTGGCTCCGCCCTCACCGGAGATAGCCGGGACAGGCCGGGCCCCTAACCGGCGCCCCTCCCCTGTCCTCCTCTGCTTTCGATCGGGGGGGACAGGAGGAGGAAGACGACGACACCAGCGGCCCCCTCCCCCTGCCCGTGGGACCCTTGTGTAAGTGACTCCCGCCCCGGGCCCAGCTCAGTAAGTGGAAACGTATTTTCAAAAATACGTTTTCAACTATGGAAAGCGTATTTCCTTAGTACTTCGACTGCAAATGCGCTTCTCAGTTCTGAAAGCATATTCTTCTGAAATACGCTTCTGCCTTATCCACTCAGGGACTTGTTTGTGATGATATATTTGTAGATTGGTCCCTAAACTTCCACCTCTCGTATCTCCGCGACCGTAACTCCGTTTGAGGTGAATCCAACGCCTACTTCTTCGTCTCGTCAAGCTCTATCTGTTGGTATCATTTTCACTAGGTGGTCCCACTATGAAAATGACCTTTATACCCTTGCCCTTATCAGCCCCCTCCGAGAGTGAAGCGTCCGGCGAATCATTCCGCGACTTCACCGCACGTCTCCCCGGAGTATCCGGCAACCCCAGGCAAGCCACGACAGCCACTTGCATGATGGATTTGCAGTAGCCATGGTTTCCACTTGAATATTTAATAAATGTTTGCTCCTTTAACTACTGCTATTGTTGTTTCAGTTATGCTTGTGGATCCATGTTCATCTTCATGCTATGTCCTTATGCACCTTGTTAGTATGTGCTGCTTGCTGGTATTATTCTCTTATGTCATGTTGGTTGGTAGTACATGCTGGTGATAGTGATGTTCTTCGATGCATTATTATCGTCTGTTATGAAAGTACCTATGTTATATATATGATCATGATGCCATGTTCATCTGCATCTAGTAGTCGAAGTGTTGCATTATTATTGATGCTAGTGATTCATATGGTTATGTTGCTCCTCCATGCTTATGTTAATATCATGCTCGTGTGCATTATTATTTCATCATATTATGACTCAGCATCTTTTGCATTCAAGTTTAACCGGACAATAATTAAACTTGAACACCTGTTGGCTGAGTCATAGTGCCATCGAAATTGAACTGACCAGTGCAGCAACATTTGCCTTTATGGGAAGGCCCTAATGCGGTCTATTACCGTGCCTCTCGCTAGTGCCTCCAACTAGGGAAGGTTATGGGCACGTGCTACCCTGATCAGGTAGGCGGACATAAGCCTTGTGTGCCCGTTGTTGTTGTACCCGGGTTGTCCCCGTTTGGGACTATTTTGTTTTGCCACGACGGTGGCCGTCGGATGTCACGAGGTGACATCGGGGCCACCCATGACTTAGCCCAAAGGGGAGTTTGTCAGAGTGGCCGGGAGAGTGTCATGGCAATAGATCGGTTTTGCCGGAACGCCGTTGGTCCGCCCGAATGGGAGCACGAGGCCTTGGGTTCCGTGGTGTGGGTACAGTGTGCTAACCTCTGCAAAGTGTGTATAATCTATCGATAGCCGCGCCCGCGGATATGGGCCCAGTTCGTAGTAGGTCACACTATGGGTCAACATTAATAATAACCTATTTAATAACAACCCCGGTTCGATGATGAAAGAAGTGGTTGATTCTTATGTGATTGTGAGAGGATCACAGTGGTATCGAGGATACCGAAGATGGTTGAGGTTTATGGTATTATGCGATAATCAAGGGTAAGATCAAGCTCCTTGTGGTCATGTAATGATTACTATGGTATTGTTAATACCAAGCTTGATTTGATCCTGAGGTGATCGTGTGATGACCATGATGGTAAGTGATTCATGTGGTGGTTACGAGGTAACCCCGAACAGAGTAAGTTGGTGCATGATATTGTTAACATGTTGCATGCTAGTATCATCATATGTTCATGCCATGCTCATCTGGTATTGTTCTAGTGCTATCTTGTTCACCATGTCCATGCCATGTTGCTCTAGCTGTATCATATTCATCCTTGCTAAAGTAACCTGTAATTGCCATGCTGTTGTTTGTCTTGATTGCTTTGGTTGATGTGAGCTTGCAAGTACATTCAATGTACTGACCTGGCGTGTCATGCCAGTTTGCAGGTCATGCCTTGTCTTCTTGCTTGTTTGCCAAGGATCTTGAGTTTGCGAGCTAGGATAAACGTTCTAGCCAGAGTCCCTGCGGAGTGGAGTCCATCATCGTCATCGCTGTTCCGCTGCTAGAAGTTATTCCGCTGCTATGTGTTGTTCTGCTACTTGCATAGAGCAACCTTGGCAGGCGTAGTGTCATCGTGCCGATGTAATCCCCTCGTACCCCTATCGATTGTAATAAAGAGCTGATTTGTTCTATGCCAAGCAGTGCCGTATTCCAGAGACTTACCTCGATCTCTGGGCTAGAATATGGGGCGTTCTGGTCTCTCTGAGCCAGGGTGCCACAATGGTTGGTATCAGAGCAGGTAGTCCGCGCGAGCGTTAGAAAATGATAGTATAGAGTCTTGACAGTCTGCTACATTTGGCTGTTGCATTTGTTTGCTGCATAGCATGCATATAAACTTATTAACTGGTCGCTAACGATCTTGTGAGTGTAGGTGGTTTTGATCCACTACCTGCACCCTCCTCCTTTGCATCCCTGCTTTTCGGTGTTCGGCGTCGTCTCTGTCCCAGCGGAGTGATGCATGGTACCAAGTGTTCCAGACACCATTTGCAGGAGTTATGCTCAGGTATCGCGTCAATATCTTTCTGCCATCCACCCATATCATTTCGGTGATAGACTTGTCTCTATCCCAAATCGTGCCCTTCAACTCACCGCTTTGGCAACCCTTACTGATCTTGGTTATCAGAAAAGGGCAATGCCAGCAAGCCCAGTTTTCCACCTCTATCCTACATTGTCACCCTTTTCTTTGGGCGTGTACGGTTCTCTTCTGTCCGCTTGATGATGGTGTGGTCGTGACATCCGTGTCTCGCTACATGATCACCAAGTTCGTCATCACCCCTAAACTCATCCATATGTAACCGGTGTTCAGCCAGCGCTTGGTGTAGCTTTGTTTACACCAACTCCTTCCACACATCGATTCACTTTCGTGCACACCGCCACAGCATGTTAGACCGCAATACCGGAGTTTTCGGGAGATCTGTGTGCTTAAGTATGCATGCATATTATTGTTGTGAGCAGCAGTTATATGTTATGTTGCTTGAATATATTTGTATGCCTTGTATGTTGTGTGCCTTATTACAATCGATCGTTTCTTGTGCTTTTTGGTTTGAATCTTCGGTGTTACCCCATTTTTTCCCTTATGGAAGTTGCTCATCAACCGACACCGGAACAGAAGAAGCCATGAGAAATATATATATATATATATATATATATATATATATATATATATATATATATATATATATATATATTCGGGAAGCTCAGTTAAACACAATGAGATTTCAGTTTACAGCATCATATTGCAGACATCCGGCCTGAATACCAATTATATCCTACTCAGACTATCAGCATCAAGAGCCATTTTCACTGCAGCAATAACTAAACTAGCAGAAGGACAAAATTTGGGTACAAGACCAACCGTACACTTTGAGTCAAAGCAAGAAGGACAGTCCGACAAATTCTTTCATACAAGAAGTTCTCAGCAGAAATATTAAGATGATGTATATGTGGCATTCAGTCCGCCTAATCACAATGAGAAGTTTCTGGTGAAAGCAACCTAGTCCGCCTCCGCAAGCTACCAGAAAGCTTACACTGCAAGACTCCTCAATCTTCCTCAGTAAGGTATGAATGACTTCCCGTGCAAGAGATCCAGTCTTCTTCAGTAAGATACCGCTAAAGCTTCTGGCATAAGGTACCAAGTCTCCCCTAGCAAGTCTTTAAGGGGGGAAGCTTCTGAAGTACGGTACTCAATCTTCTTCAACAAGCTGTCTGACAAAAGCTTCTAGCGCAAGCCATCTAGTCTTCCTCGGCACGATACTCTCGATGGCTTCCAACACAAGCTGCCTAATCTTCTTTTGTACGGCACTGGTGCAAGATGTTAAATAATGAGTTGGCAGCATATGGCAGTGCATCACAAGTCTCAGGTCTGTAATAGTTGGGTCAGAAGCAAGAATTAGATAGAACACAAGTACACCTCAGGAATCAGATATTTCTATATACAGTGAGCATGCTGCCAAATTCATGCAAGTCACTCGTACAAGGAAGAATTCAAGGTGAGCATCCGACAACCTCACCGGGTATGCAAGAGAAAGAAAGCCAGTGGGTGATGCAAGAACTGACAAGCCTTAAAGAAAGGCAACATTGAGACAACTATCTTGGTAGTGGTTATCAAGGTCAGCCTCCTCACACCCGACAAAGTGATATTATTAACCTTTGTCACTGTCTCGTCTGATTGACGACAACAATAAGCTTCGTACAAGCACACGTGAGCCTGGCAAGTATCCCAAGACTCAAGACATGAACAAGGCCAAGGTATGATTTCCAAATATTGCATATGGCAGCACCCACGGTCACACGAAGACTCAAGAGTATATATATGGCAACGCTCTTTCAAATAAAGGATCCAGGCCAGTAAAACAATAATGAAGGAGCATGATCAGCAATACAAGTATGATCATGGTTGCATGACCAATAGGGTACAGATGCCCCAGACAGTTTGAGTCAGTATCGATCACCATGAAGATACACCTAAGGGGTCTACTCCGTCTTGGTAAGGACCTCATAGCAAGGTAACCCGCTTAGCCAACCATATGTGCTCAGTATTGTCAGTATCAAATATCCAAGACTGTCGTGTCAGACCAAAGGCCAACTCAACAGATCAACTCCGGCAACCATGTTATGGCAGCACACGACTTATCATCCACATGAATACACCGACAGATGAGTAATCCGGATGTTGAACAATAGTCTCACAGCGTGTGCCCTCGCTTATGGTAATTGATTAAAGAATAGCCTGTCATGGACAAGATCCTTTTGCCCAAAACACCGCCAGTGAAGTCTGTGACAAGGAGGTACCCTTTTTGTCAGTCACGACAAGCGACAGTCAAATATTTGGTACGGATTGGATACTCCAGACAGTAAAGCCAGTCAAGATCATTCAGAAATTCCTGCGAGAAGTCAGAATCCGTCAGGAGAACAGGTATGATTCACATCACTGTTTTGAAACCGGAGGACATGCATATATTCGAGCAATCCGATACCTGGATAGAAGAGATTCCTTGTTCCCCCAGAAGAGGTACTCTGTGGAATATTCTCGGTAATGGATACAAGAATCACACTTCCATCGAGAATCACTATTGAAAAGGACACGTATCTCAGTTATGAGAATCTTTTGGACCTCAGCTAAGTCAGCAGATATGAAAGAAATTGGAGCCAGTGTGAACCTGAGCATATGAGGTAAGTCAGAATGTCAGGTGTGGTGAAGCAAACCAGCCCAGAGCAAGGCAGTCAGTCAGATGAAATCCAGCGAGAACTTAATATAAAGGGAAACCCGAGTTGGAAACAGTTTCCTTGAGACAGACTTCATCCCTGAGCAATCAAATCTCGAGGACGAGATTTCTTTAAGGGGGGAGGGTTTGTAACACCCTGGATTTTGGCTTTTTCTTTTTCTTTTGATTTCCCTTGGATTATTGTTTTGATTTGCTTTTCCATGGCTCTGTGATCCAAAAACTTGGGAAGATCATGTCTTCCTAGGTTTCATAGTGGCTTGTCATCCTCTAAACCATCCCTAGATCATGTCATTTTCATCCTAGCCCAAATCCCAAGATTCTTTTTATTGGGAATATTCCTTTTCTATTAAAGGAATAACCCTATTTGCCCTAGGTTGTGAAACAACCAATATTTCTGTTACTCCCCAAATTCCGAAATAATTCTCATAATTTTTTTGGGTCATATCTTCCACAGATATGTCAAAACCCTTCCTTGGCATCATAAAAGATAATTCACAAATATTCCTTTTCTCATTCTGCCCTAAGTGGCTTTTTGAGAAGAAAGTGCAATTTATCTTTGCTTGATTGACCCCAAACTTTTTGGACACCTTTTCCTGTCCATATCATTGCCTCATGCCAAGATTCAACTCAATTTGCCTAGTAAATAGTTTGCAGCTATTTTCCAAAGTTTCTGTCCAGAAAGGAACTTTGTGAAGGAGGTGCAAGCTAGGCATATTCAAATGAGTTGAAACTTTTCCACATCCTTCATATGATCAAATAATGACTCTCCAAATTTGAGCTCATGACACATCTCCATGTGAGCTCACCATAAGATCTTGTTTTCTGGTCAGAATTTCAGTTTGTGAAGCAACTATATTTTATATTGTTTCATTATGGCTGAAAATTTACCAGGACATTCTACTATCCATATTAACTCCCTCCACAAAATTTGGGCTCATTCCATGTAGACATTTGCCTTGTGCAATTTTCCTAAGTTTTTGTCCAGATTGAAGCTTTGTGAAGCAAGTACCATTTTGGTATTTCCAAATGGTATGAAATTTTTACGGAACCTTCGTATGCCCAAATAAATCATCTCCTCCAAGTTTCACCTCATTCCAAGCATTTATGCAAGTGCTACTTCATGCTTTCAAAATCTGACCAGTGGGACCTTTTCCATAGCAAGGGCCCTCTAGACTCCTCCGTTTGGGCTGATATTTTGCCAACACAGTCACCTTGGCATGTGATCAAGCCATGCCAAAGGTCAGCCTCTGCCTCCTCCTGGTTTGGTCTCCCTTCAGCACAAACACCTTCCTGTTGCTCTGCTATGGATCCACCTGCTAATCTCTTCTTTGTCCCTGGACTGAGTTGTTTCTTCCTTTGAACTCAGGGCAGTAAGGTCCATCTACTGGACATTATTTTCTCGGCCCGAGCGCACCGCGTGCGCCAGTTCACGCGGTGACTGCGTGGCTAGCATGCACAATCTCATGCTCTAACGAGTGGAGCCCCATGTCTCGGCCGTTTCCTCCATCTTCTCGAACCCTCGCCGTGTCTAGTAGCTAGCCTGTGAGCTCCTGCATCGTTCTACATCACTGCCCCGTTCTGATTCGCCATGGAGTCGCTATCGCTGTGCCCGTGCCGCTAGCCGCCCCTTTCCTCCATTGTTGCCTAGCCTGAGCTCGCCCATGAGCTCCAGAGCCTTCCTAGCGGCTGTATAAGCGTGCTCGAGGCTCCTCCGCGGCTCTTCGCTCCCTCCCTGCCCTCCTCACCCACCAGAGCTCGCTGTATCCACCTCCATCCACCATGGTCGCCGCGGGTCCTCCTCGGTCCCAGCGAGCCTAGCCCTCCTCCTCTCCACCTGTCCACACCAGCATCTTTCCCTCTCTCCGGCGCTCCTCTCCCACCCCTCGCCCCGTCGCCGGACTGCCCGAGGCCGTCGCCCCAGGTCCGGCCGCCGCCCCGCCCATGCCTTCTATGGCCTGGCGCCGTGGCCGCCCTGCTCCTCGCCGGTGCACGGCAGGCCTCTGAACGGAGGCGGCGTGGCCTCCCAAGCCCACCGGTGGCTCCGCCCTCGCCGGAGACGGTCGGGACCGGCCGAGCCCCTCACCGGCGCCCCTCCCCTGTCTTCCTCTGCTTCCGATCGAGGGGACAGGAGGAGGAAGACGACGACGCCAGCGGCCCCCTCCCCCTGCCCGTGGGACCCCTCTGTAAGTGACTCCCGCCCCGGGCCCAGCTCAGTAAGTGGAAACGTATTTTCAAAAATACGTTTTCAACTATGGAAAGCGTATTTCCTTAGTACTTCGGCTGCAAATGCGCTTCTCAGTTCTGAAAGCGTATTCTTATGAAATATGCTTCTGCCTTATCCACTCAGGGACTTGTTTGTGGTGATATATTTGCAGATTGGTCCCTAAACTTCCACCTCTCGTATCTCCGCGACAGTAACTCCGTTTGAGGTGAATCCAACGCCTACTTCTTCGTCTCATCGAGCTCTATCTGTTGGTATCATTTTCACTAGGTGGTCTCACTATGAAAATGACCTTTATACCCTTGCCCTTATCAGCCCCCTCCGAGAGTGAAGCGTCCGGCGAATCGTTCCGCGACTTCACCGCACGTCTCCCCGGAGTATCCGGCAACCCAGGCAAGCCACAACAGCAAATTGCATGATGGATTTGTAGTAGCCATGGTTTTCGCTTGAATATTTAATAAATGTTTGCTCCTTTAACTACTGCTATTGCTATTTCGGTTATGCTTGTGGATCCATGTTCATCTTCATGCTATGCCCTTATGCACCTTGTTAGTATGTGCTATGTAACACCCCAAAATTTTGGTTTGATTTTTACCAAATTCTTTGTTTGGTTTAAAGGAAGTTATTTGAATTTTTCTAAAGTGGGACTCTCCTTCTCAAAAAAAATTTTGACAAATCTTTTATGAGTCCTTCTCGATCTTGATTCTGGTCTTGAGGGTTTTTCAACATGTGTTGGTTCAACACAAATACTCATGGGTTGTTTTGCTATTTCTTTTATTAAAAATAATTCCTATAATTTTTGGATTTATCTTTTCCTATTCAAAAATACTCTCTTGCCATGACCTATGTTGTAAAGTTTCTTCCTAAACCCTCCTCCCTACTTTGGGTCAAGCCAAGCATCCAATTCCAGCAAGTTTCAACCTCTTTTAGATTTTATTTCTATTTATTTCAGCATTAAATCTTTTTCTGTCTTTTATTTGGACCCTTGGGATTTACAAAGGAAGTGCCAAATTCCTTTGAGCTTTGACCCCAAGTAAATTACCCTAGCTACTCCTTGGTACCCTCAACCTAGATCCATCAAGAGCTGCTGGTCCACAGTTCAAATTTTTCAAAATTTGTTGCCTGCAAGTTTGGACCAGATTTGCTATTTTTGGTGAAACTCATTCTTTTTTCCTTTCCTAAAATTCTGAGAAAATTCAGGTAGTCTCTGGATGCATCAAGAGACCACCCCTCCAAGTTTCAGCTCCAGAAAAATTTTCCACGTGCGTCAAACATTTCGTCGAACAGTTGGCATGCACTGTTTCGGTCGAATTCAGAGATTCAGTGTTAATTCAGAGTTTCAGTGTCGTTTTCGTCAGTCGCCAGTGACAATCTCGCCAGTGCTCTCATTGGCCCTTGCTCACTGCTCCTCCTTCTTATCCATCACGCCGCACGGTCGTCTGGATGGTTGCGAGCGTCGGTGGTGAGCTGGCAGGGGTGCATCGTCCCCGTGAGCGACGGCAGTGACGCCCGCCACGGTCGCCAGAAAGCTCAGCAGGGGGTGGCGCCGTCCAGCACCGCCCACACCACCCTGAGCCTCCGCGTGGCAGTCCTCTTCGCTGGGCACGCTGCAGAACCGTCGCCGTGGCCTGAGAAGCGCAGAGCGCGCTCTCTGCTGCCAACGTGCCCGTGAGCGCCGTTCCGTCAAGACCGTGAGTGCAGGCCAAATTTGATCAAGCTTATCTCAAGAATAGAACCAGTGGACCAATCCGAAGCTGCCCAGTCGCCTTAACCTCCCGTCCAACCTCTGCCTCGCCATAATTGCTCGCCGGAGTAATCCCGCTTTCGGCAACCGCCTCGGGCCGGCTATAAATAGAGGCCCCGAGCCACCCATCGACCCAGCACCTCTCCACCTCTCCTCAGAACCACGCTCCACTCATCAGAGGGCCTCGGGAGGGTCTTCTTCCTCGCCTCCGGCCGCCCCGATCCGCTTCGGGCTCCGGCTAAATCCTCTTTGGTGAGTGAGCCCCCGCAGCCCAGATTCGGTCAGCAACCTCCTAGTCCACCACCTCTTCTAACCCAAGCCTCAATTTGGCATCTACAGCTCTCCTCGGCGAGATCCCTCCTCGCCCGACGCCGCCGTCCGCCGGAGAGGAAGTGGCCGTCAACGTGGTGCTCCCCGATGCCTCCTTCCACCACTCACCGACGCGGAATAGTCCCGTGAGTGCAACCATCCCCTCGCCCTCCTCTAGATCGCCGTCAGTCGTCACCGGCGTTCATCGTCTGCTTCTGTCGCCGTTGGGATTTTTAAACCTGACATGTGGGACCCCCTCGTTAGCCTCTCCTCTTCTTCTCCGAACCGTTTTCTGAAAACGCCTTCGGGCAGAATGCGTTTTCTCTTCGGTTTGGCGTATTCCATCCGAAGCGTTTTCTGTTTTTTTTTCAAACTAGCCCCTGGAAAGTTTTTTGTTTCTTACAGATTGGTCCCTAGACTAAAACCTTTATAACTTTAAAAAAATATGATTTTGAGTTGATTCTTTTTCTGTCATCTCTATTTTTCTGTCTAGTTTTTTATCATATTTATTTGAAAAATATTTGGAACTATTTTTATACACGCATGGTATTTACGTTAGAATTCGATATTTTTATATAACGTAGATACCGAAGGAGGTGACGGTGCCGCCAACTTCGCCGAGCTAGACTCCGACTACTCCGAACCAGGCAAGCATGTTTGAACCTTTGATATGATGAGTGTTTTTCATGTTTGCTTGAGTGGTTTTAGCATGGCATGTTTATATAAGCATTTATTAAATATATTTCATACAAGGTAAGTTGCAAGTAAGCTACAAAACTTGATGTGATCATAAGATGGTGAAACAACCTAATCATGTGGTGGCATGATAGGTTGCAAGCTGGTATTGTTGGAGCATGCCAGTTCTAAAGCAAACTGTTTAACTCCTGTGTTGAAGTGGATCGAGTCTGTTCCCGTTCGCCTTCTTTTCGTACTGCCACATGTTTTCTGCAAAGAATGCGGTTTAGTAAGTTGCAAACCTCTTTCCATGTACACACCAAATAGAGGGGCCGTGATGAGGGTTCCATGGCCCTGGATTAAAGCCCGTCATCCGGTCAGGGGGCATGGGTGTTTCCGGTTGGGACCGAGAGGGGGGCACCCCTTAGAGCGCGCGATATAAATTTGATCCCATGCTATTCGAGGTGTTGGCCTCCCCATCTTAGAGTTTTTCTTGAACGTTGCCTAGGGTGATTCCTGGCAACGGGATGTGGAATGGGTGTGTACTGGTTAGATGTGTTTTCTTCTAAAATACCGTAGACGAAACTAGTCCTTTGTGGCTACTGAAATCCGTTGGCTGTGGGTAAAGAGTACAAACTCTGCAGAGTCAAAACCATTCGAGTAACCATGTCCTCGGTCAAGGACGTTGGTTGACCGATCTAGTGTCAGTGTCAGTCTCAGTGTCAGTCTCTGGAGAACAAACATGTTAACTGATAGTGGTAAACTCGGCTGAATGTTATTCCTGTGGATGGACTAACCTGTTTATTATTATGTACCGAGTATTCCTTGGGATGGTGCTACCCCCATGGACTACTCGAATTCGAATGATGAAATATAAGCCCTTTATGTGATGTCGCTCAGACGTTCGACTGTGGCATTCTTGTGATTTACTTTTGATATAAGCCCTTTATGTGATGTCGCTCAGACGTCCGACTATGGCATTCTTGTGATTTACTTTTGATATAAGCCCTTTATGTGATGTCGCTCAGACGTCCGACTGTGGCATTCTTGTTATTTACTTTTGATATAAGCCCTCTATGTGATGTCGCTCAGATGTCCGACTGTGGCATTCTGGTTATTTACTTTCATTATAAGCCCTTTTTGAGATGTCGCATTCAGATGTCCGACTGTGGCGCATACTGTCATTTACTTTTCAGTATAAGCCCTTTATGTGGTGTCGCCCTGACGCCTGACTGCGGCATGTTAAGTTATTATCATCTTTCGAGGCATCACTTCGGACACCCGATCGGTCTTCTGCGATTTTATTGGGATTTTGGGAGGACTACCGCCTGACTTCCTTTTTATTTATCTTGCAGTGCAAATTTATTACCCGAGTGTGTATTACTAATCTGCTCATGTGCATCATGTTTGCATTTGTTATATCTTATCTCCAAACTGTCTTGCGAGTACATTCAAAGTACTCACCTGGCTTGTTGATTTGGCCAGATGTTGACGAAGGCGATCTTATGGATGAAGAGTACGATAGCGAGTCCGACGCCTAGAGGAGTCCCAGTCAGTCCCTTGCGATCCTGGAGTTGGTCACTTGTATTATATACGCTTCCACTACCCTAATAAAATCATCGAGCCTCACCCCGGCGCTTGATGAGTTGTAAGATTTTGGAGTCATGTCACCCACTTCACTGTGACATATCCACCACCACTTTTATTACGAGTTAGTAGTTATGCCACCACACCCTCTGTGTCATATCCGCCTTTATGTGTAATATTGGCGTATTTGTAATAAATTGTTGAGCAACCTCAGCTCAACCCTGTATAATATTATAGTACTACTGGATTTTTGTATCAAGGAATTGTCTACCGGTAAGAAGGATTTTTCTGTACTGGTCTGACGAAAGGGGCGATTTTTCAATAAATGATTGTTGCAAAACCGGTCTTGACAACCTTGGTACCAGAGCCAGGCTGACTGTAGGAAGCCACTAGGTGCGATCGCTAATCGGTTATTAGCGTAATTGGTGCTATTTAGCACTTTGCAAATTGTAGCAATTTTCTGTTAGTCATCATAAATTTATGATTTGACTATCTAGAATTTTTGTCTACTTTTGTAGATGGCTGGCCGCGACTGTGAGTCACAGGTGTTCGCCAATGTACCTGAGGGGTTTATCAAGCTTCTCGCCTCCATCACCAAGGTCGCGATCGGGCCATCGACTCGTCCGGAGTTCATACTCTACCAGCACAAGCTCAGCGACAGCGTGTCTATGCACCAGGCCGCGGTGCAATTCAAGGGAGGACGTTCTGAATCACGCCACTTCCGATTTGTTGGAAGGGCCATGCCTACGGAGAGGCATGCCATGCAGATGGCTGCCCGTGAGGCAATAGCTCGTCTCCGGGATGCTCTTCCTTCGATGAAGGCTCATCGCTACCGCTACCTCCCATGCCACGTGCCATACACTTGTCACTATGCATTTGCTTGCTCTAGGGGAGAGAGAGATGAGGCTATTGAGATGCTTGTTGAGTATCTCAAAGCTCTTGAGGGAGCTTTTGATAACCTCGTGGACGACTTTGTGGCTGCGCGTATGGACTCAGTTCAGGGCTGTGCCGCCAACAGGAGGGAGCTCCTCCATACAGCACCACCACTGTCATACATCTCATCCTCATCATCCTATGCACCTGCCATCTTAGCCACCGCTCGCCGCCTGCCTACCACTGAGGAGTTTGACCAAGTCATTGCTCCTACCCCAGTCAGTGATGCACCACCTGCCGCACCCGCACCAGCTCCACAACCCAGTGCTCCACGCCTAGAGCCTATTAGTGAGGAAGAGGTTGAGTCTCCAGCATCACTGGGACTTACCCTCGGTAGGCTGAGGGAAGTTTTTACCATCTCCGATTGAGTGCGTCGAGCAGCCGTGTGATGTACCAGCTTGTATGATATGTTTGTATGTACATAGGCTTGGTGAGAAGTAGTTTGTATGCGCATCATGTAGGAACTCGGAGAAGTGCACTAGCCTAAATAACATGTCAGGAATGTGTACGCACATCCTGAGTGATGTACTGTATAATTACGGCTTGCTTGTAAAATATGTACTGAGCGGTCCTTCTCCATGCGCAATCAAGTATTTTCTTGAAAAATCTTGGAGTTTTTTTTTAATTTCTGCCTTTGCAAAAAAAAAAATTATTTATTTTTGCTACTCAGATTTTTCTCATGAGTTCTGCAAAAATACCTCAGAGTGGAAAATGCCTCGTCCCTGGACTCGTTCCATGCCAAATCCGCCAGAAGAAAATTATGGTACCCAGACAGGTAACAATTTCACACAGGGGCAGTCAAGTCAACAAGGCAGTGAAGCAGCGTTTTCTCAAGTATGCCGCCTTTATGAGCAAAGCCAGCAGCAGCATCAAGAAATGATGAACCATATTATCAATATGGGAAATCATCGCGAACCGTACCAGCAGCATTCCAAATTGTCTGAACTACAAAAGACACGTCCCCCAACTTTCTCTCACACGGATAAACCTCTTGAGGCCGATGACTGGCTTCGAGACATCAAGAGGAAACTAATTATTGCACAATGTTCGGACCATGAGAAGGTACTTTATGCACCTCACTACCTCACTGGAGCAGCTGCATCATGGTGGGAAGATTTCCTACACATGCACCCTATTGAAAACAACATCACCTGGGAGGAATTTAAGGAAAATTTTTGTGGGGCGCACATTCCAAGAAGTGTTATGAAGATCAAAAAAAGGGAGTTTGATGACCTCAAGCAGAGAAGCATGACAGTGACTGAGTACAATAGTCAGTTTACTCAATTATCTTGTTATGCCAACGAAGAACATATGACTCAAAATAAAAAGATGGAAAAATTTCTGGACGGTCTGGCACCAGCACTTAAATGCCAGTTGGTCGTGCACACCTTTTCAGATTTCAAAATGCTTGTGGACAAGGCTATTACATTGGAAAATGAGCGCCGCAGCTTGGAGGATATTCGCAAGCGCAAAAGGGACAAGACTACTCATTCTCGCAACAACCGGAACAAGAAGGATTTCCAGAAAAATGGGGCGAACAAATCCACAACCAATGTTCCACGCCCAAACAAAAAATTTCATGCAAAGGACAAGGATTTTACGTATCACCCAGGCGTTACTTGCTTCGCCTGTGGAGAGGAAGGACACTATGCCAAGCAGTGCCCAAAGCCAAGAAATTCGGCCCTCAAGCCGAACAATAATGGAAATAATTCAGCCCTTAAGCGCAACAACTTCAACCCCAATAACAATCACAGGAAGGGTCACATAAACCATGTGACCCAGGAGGAAGCACAGAATGCTCCGGACATCGTGCTCGGTATGTTCCCTATCAACACAATACCTGCCACGGTTTTGTTCGATTCTGGAGCTTCTCACTCGTTCATTTCCAAGAAATTTGCTTTGCAACATGATTTTCTGATTCTTCCCTTGGAAAATTCCATGACCATCAAGTCCCCCAGGATTAAGCAAATCACTCAGAGTTACTACCAAGGTGTGGTTGTTGAGATTGAGGGATTAAAGTTTCGGGCAAACCTCATTGTATTGGAAAATACGGGACTGGATGTTATCCTAGGAATGGACTGGTTAACCACCAACAAGGGATTTATCGACTGTTTCAATCGGACTGTGATTCTCACTCATCATCACGGGAAGACGATAAAAATTGCAGCTCAAGAAAGACCAATATCACTTCGACCAAGATTGAACAAGGTGGATATTTCAGAGTTAAGTAAAGTTCAAGTGGTGTGTGAGTTTCCTGATGTATTTCCCGAAGAGCTACCAGGCATGCCACCAGACCGGGAAATAGAGTTCATTATTGAACTAGCACCTGGAACCACTCCCATTTACAAGAAACCATACAGAATGGCACCCTCCGAGTTGGTAGAATTAAAGAAGCAAATAAAAGAATTACTGGACAAAGGTTATATCAGGGCCAGCTCCTCACCTTGGGGTTCACCAGTATTATTTGCCAAGAAAAGAGATGGGACACTGAGATTATGTATAGACTATCGAGCACTCAACATGGTCACCATCAAAAACAAATATTCGATGCCATGGATAAATGATTTATTTGACCAGCTCGCACAAGTCAAGGTTTTCTCAAAAATTGATTTAAGGTCGGGATATCATCAATTAAAAGTATGAACAGAAGATATCCCTAAGACAGCATTCACCTCGAGATACGGGTTATATGAATTTACAGTAATGCCGTTCGGACTGACAAACGCCCCCGCATATTTTGTCCACCTCATGAACAAAGTGTTTATGAAATTTATGGACAAATTTGTTGTGGTGTTCATTGATGATATCTTAGTATATTCCAAGACACCAGAAGAACATGCTGAACATCTCAGAATTGTACTGGGAGAATTAAGGAAACATCAATTATACGCCAAATTCAGCAAATGTGAATTTTGGTTAAAACAAGTTGGTTTTCTAGGCCACGTATTAACCCAAGAAGGTGTTACCGTGGACCCAGAAAAAGTCAAAGTCGTACTTGACT
Source organism: Thinopyrum elongatum (assembly GCA_011799875.1). NCBI lineage: Eukaryota > Viridiplantae > Streptophyta > Magnoliopsida > Poales > Poaceae > Thinopyrum > Thinopyrum elongatum. Next base: position 507,855,071 of record CM022301.1, on the reverse strand, counting down.
GGAAACAACCAGCCAACATAACAGATATACGAAGTTTTCTGGGAATGGCTGGATATTATAAAAGATTTATTGAGGGATTCTCCACCATAGCAAAACCTATGACACAGCTACTCAAGAAGGATAATAAATTTGTGTGGACTGAAGCTTGCGAGAAAAGTTTCCAAGAACTCAAAAGGAGATTAACAACAACACCAGTATTAGTCGTGCCAGACATACACAAAAATTTTGAAGTATATTGCGACACATCCAGGAAAGGCCTCGGATGCGTATTAATGCAAGAAGGCAAAGTAGTCGCATATGCTTCCAGGCAACTACGAAGGCATGAAGAAAATTATCCTACTCATGACTTGAAATTAGCAGCAGTTATTCATGCACTCAAAGAATGTAGGCACTTTTTGCTTGGGAATCGTTGTGAAATATATACGGACCATAAAAGCCTTAAATATATTTTCACATAACCAGAACTCAATTTACGACAATGACGCTGGTTGGAATTAGTGAAAGATTATGATGTTGGCATTCACTACCATCCAGGAAAGGCGAATGTAGTGGTAGATGCTCTCAGCCGAAACCCAAGCCCGAGCAATGACAGTCTACAAAACTTGAGACCTGAGTTTTAGCGGGAGTTTGCCAAACTCAACATGGTGTTGGTCACTGAAGGCACTGTGTCAAATTTGGAAATACAGCCCACCCTAATGGAACAAATTAAGAAAGCTCAGCATGGACACCCCAGCATCGAAGGCATAAAAAGAAAAGTGAGTCTGGGCAAGGCCTCAGAATTCATCATAGACAACAAGGGGATATTATGGTACGGAGACAGGCTATGCGTACCAAATATAGAGGACCTCAAACAGCAAATTTTGGCCGAAGCCCACACCGCTCCATATTCAATCCACCCCGGAGGAGCCAAAATGTACAAGGATATTCAGGAAAGATTTTGGTGGCACGGTATGAAAAGGGATATAGCCACATTCATTGCATGTTGTGATTCATGTCTGCGCATTAAAGCCGAGCACCAAAAACCAGCAGGACTATTACAGCCAAACAGGATACCTGAATGGAAATGGGACGAAATCGGAATGGATTTTATTGTCGGACTACCTCGATCACGACACGGAAATGATGCCATATGGGTCATCACAGATAGATTAACCAAGGTGGCACATTTTATTCCAGTAAAGACAACCCACACCACTCAGAAGCTTGCCAGGCTTTATCTCTCCCGTATTGTTTGTCTGCATGGAGTTCCAAGGACTATAATATCTGACAGAGGCACGCAATTCGTCTCCAGATTTTGGGATCATTTACAACAAGCTCTGGGAACTCAACTAGTATTCAGTACAGGATACCACCCCCAGACTGGAGGACAGACTGAACGTGTGAACCAAATTCTAGAGGACATGCTGAGAGCCTGTGTTCTCACCTATGGAACCAGTTGGGAAGAAAGCTTGCCATATGCCGAGTTCGCGTACAACAACAGTTACCAAGCCAGTCTACAAATGGCACCTTTTGAAGCCTTGTATGGGCGAAGATGCCGTACCCCATTAAATTGGTCAGAGACAAGAGACAGTCGTATCTTCGGCCCAGACATGCTCAAGGAAGCTGAGGAGAAAGTTAAGCTAATCAGGGATCGACTCAAGACTGCCCAGAGCTGACAAAAGAGTTATTACGATCAAAAACATCGTGAAGTCAGTTTTGAACCCGGTGAATACGTGTATCTACGAGTATCCCCTATGAGGGGCCTGCAACGATTCAAAGTTAAAGGAAAGCTGGCACCATGATTTATTGGACCCTTCTGTGTGATTGCACGAAGAGGCACAGTGGCCTACCAGCTAGACCTACCTGAAGAACTGTCAGACGTCCATGACGTGTTCCACATCTCACAGTTGAGGAAATGTGTAAGCAACCCAGAGAAACATGTATCTCATGAGAGCATTGACGTGCAACCAGACCTCACCTACAGGGAACGTCCAATAAAAATATTAGAGGAGTCTGAAAGAAGGACACGTCAGAAGACAATTAAGTTTTACAAGGTTCAGTGGAGCAATCACACCAAGGATGAAGCAACATGGGAAAGAGAGGATTTTCTTCGGGCAGAGCACCCACACCTATTTGAGGATCAGCTGAAATCTCGGGGACGAGATTTTTCCTAAGGGGGTAGGTGTTGTAACACCCCAAAATTTTGGTTTGATTTTTACCAAATTCTTTATTTGGTTGGTTTAAAGGAGGTTATTTGAATTTTTCTAAAGAGGGACTCTCCTTCTCAATTGTTTTTTGACAAATCTTTTATGAGTCCTTCTCGATCTTGATTCTGGTCTTGAGGGTTTTTCAACATGTGTTGGTTCAACACAAATACACATGGGTTGTTTTGCTATTTCTTTTATTAAAAAGAATTCCTATAATTTTTGGATTTATCTTTTCCTATTCAAAAATACTCTCTTGCCATGACCTATGTTGTAAAGTTTCTTCCTAAACCCTTCTCCCTACTTTGGGTCAAGCCAAGCATCCAATTCCAGCAAGTTTCAACCTCTTTTAGATTTTATTTCTATTTATTTCAGCATCAAATCTTTTTCTGTCTTTTATTTGGACCCTTGGGATTTACAAAGGAAGTGTCAAATTCCTTTGAGCTTTGACCCCAAGTAAATTACCCTAGCTACTCCTTGGTACCCTCAACCTAGATCCATCAAGAGTTGCTGGTCCACAGTTCAAATTTTTCAAAATTTGTTGCCTGCAAGTTTGGACCAGATTTGCTATTTTTGGTGAAACTCATTCTTTTTCCTTTCCTAAAATTTTGAGAAAATTCAGGTAGTCTCTGGATGCATCAAGAGACCACCCCTCCAAGTTTCAGCTCCAGAAAAATTTTCCACATGCGTCAAACATTTCATCGAACAGCTGGCATGCACTGTTTCGGTCGAATTCAGAGATTCAGTGTTAATTCAGAGTTTCAATGTCGTTTTCGTCAGTCGCCAGTGACAATCTCGCCAGTGCTCTTGTTGGCCCGTTGCTCACTGCTCCTCCTTCTTATCCATCACGCCGCACGGTCGTCTGGATGGTTGTGAGTGTTGGTGGTGAGCTGGCAGGGGTGCATCGTCCCCGTGAGCGATGGCAGCGACGCCCGCCGCGGTCGCCAGAAAGCTCAGCAGGGGGTGGCGCCGTCCAGCACCGCCCACACCACCCTGAGCCTCCGCGTGGCAGTCCTCTTCACTGGGCACGCTGCAGAACCGTCGCCGTGGCCTGAGAAGCGCAGAGCGCGCTCTCTGCCGCCAACGTGCCCGTGAGCGCTGTTCCGTCAAGACCGTGAGTGCAGGCCAAATTTGATCAAGCTTATCTCAAGAATAGAACCAGTGGACCAATCCGAAGCTGCCCAGTCGCCTTAACCTCCCGTCCAACCTCTGCCTCGCCGTAATTGCTCGCCGGAGTAATCCCGCTTTCGGCAACCGCCTCGGGCTGGCTATAAATAGAGGCCCCGAGCCACCCATCGACCCAGCACCTCTCCACCTCTCCTCAGAACCACGCTCCACTCATCAGAGGGCCTCGGGAGGGTCTTCTTACTCGCCTCCGGCCGCCCCGATCCGCTTCGGGCTCCGGCTAAATCCTCTTTGGTGAGTGAGCCCCCGCAGCCCAGATTCGGTCAGCAGCCTCCTAGTCCACCACCTCTTTTAACCCAAGCCTCAATTTGGCGTCTGCACCTCTCCTCGGCGAGATCCCTCCTCGCCCGACGCCGCCGTCCGCCGGAGAGGAAGTGGCCGTCAACATGGTGCTCCCCGATGCCTCCTTCCACCACTCACCGATGCGGAATAGTCCCATGAGTGCAACCATCCCCTCGCCCTCCTCTAGATCGCCGTCGATCGTCGCCGGCGTTCATCGTCTGCTTCTGTCGCCGGTGGGATTTTTAAACCTGACATGTGGGACCCCCTCGTCAGCCTCTCCTCTTCTTCTCCGAACCGTTTTTTGAAAACGCCTTCGGGCAGAATGCGTTTTCTCTTCGGTTTGGCGAATTCCATGCGAAGCGTTTTCTATTTTTTTTCAAACTAGCCCCTGGAAAGTTTTCTGTTTCTTACAGATTGGTCCCTAGACTAAAACCTTTATAACTTTTAAACAAAAGATGATTTTGAATTGATTCTTTTTCTGTAATCTCTATTTTTCTGTCTAGTTTTTTATCATATTTATTTGAAAAATATTTGGAACTATTTTTATGCACGCACGGTATTTACGTTAGAATTCGATATTTTTATATAACGTAGATACCGAAGGAGGTTACGGTGCCGCCAACTTCGCCGAGCTAGACTCCGACTACTCCGAACCAGGCAAGCATGTTTGAACCTTTGATATGATGAGTGTTTTTCATGTTTGCTTGAGTGGTTTTATCATGGCATGTTTATATAAGCATTTATTGAATATATTTCATACAAGGTAAGTTGCAAGTAAGCTACAAAACTTGATGTGATCATAAGATGGTGAAACAACCTAATCATGTGGTGGCATGATAGGTTGCAAGCTGGTATTGTTGGAGCATGCCAGTTCTAAAGCAAACTGTTTAACTCCTGTGTTGAAGTGGATCGAGTCTGTTCCCGTTCGCCTTCTTTTCGTACTGCCACATGTTTTCTGCAAAGAATGCGGTTTAGTAAGTTGCAAACCTCTTTCCATGTACACACCAAATAGAGGGGCCGTGATGAGGGTTCCATGGCCCTGGATTAAAGCCCGTCATCCGGTCAGGGGGCATGGGTGTTTCCGGTTGGGACCGAGAGGGGGGCACCCCTTAGAGCGAGCGATATAAATTTGATCCCATGCTATTCGAGGTGTTGGCCTCCCCGTCTTAGAGTTTTTCTTGAACGTTGCCTAGGGTGATTCCTGGCAGCGGGATGTGGAATGGGTGTGTACTGGTTAGATGTGTTTTCTTCTAAAATACCATAGACGGAACTAGTCCTTTGTGGCTACTGAAATCCGTTGGCTGTGGGTAAAGAGTACAAACTCTGCAGAGTCAAAACCATTCGAGTAACCATGTCCTCGGTCAAGGACGTTGGTTGACCGATCTAGTGTCAGTCTCAGTGTCAGTCTCTGGAGAACAAACATGTTATCTGATAGTGGTAAACCCGGCTGAATGTTATTCCTGTGGATGGACTAACCTGTTTATTATTATGTACCGAGTATTCCTTGGGATGGTGCTACCCCCATGGACTACTCGAATTCGAATGATGAAATATAAGCCCTTTATGTGATGTCGCTCAGACATCCGACTGTGGCATTCTTGTGATTTACTTTTGATATAAGCCCTTTATGTGATGTCACTCAGACGTCCGACTGTGGCATTCTTGTGATTTACTTTTGATATAAGCCCTTTATGTGATGTCGCTCAGACGTCCGACTGTGGCATTCTTGTTATTTACTTTTGATATAAGCCCTTTATGTGATGTCGCTCAGACGTTCGACTGTGGCATTCTGGTTATTTACTTTCATTATAAGCCCTTTTCGAGATGTCGCATTCAGACGTCCGACTGTGGCGCATACTGTCATTTACTTTTCAGTATAAGCCCTTTATGTGGTGTCGCCCTGACGCCCGAGTGCGGCATGTTAAGTTATTATCACCTTTCGAGGCGTCACTTCGAACACCCGATCGGTCTTCTGCGATTTTACTGGGATTTCGGGAGGACTACCTCCTGACTTCCTTTTTATTTATCTTGCAGTGCAAATTTATTACCTGAGTGTGTATTACTAATCTGCTCATGTGCATCATGTTTGCATTTGTTATATCTTATGTCCAAACTGTCTTGCGAGTACATTCAAAGTACTCACCTGGCTTGTTAATTTGGCAAGATGTTGACGAAGGCACCTAGAGGAGTATCTCATGTTTGCATTTGTTATATCTCATGTTTGCATTTGTTATATCTTATGGATGAAGAGTATGATAGCGAGTCCGACACCTAGAGGAGTCCCAGTCAGTCCCTTGCGATCCTGGAGTTGGTCACTTGTATTATATACGCTTCCGCTACCCTAATAAAATCATCGAGCCTCACCCCGGCGCTTGATGAGTTGTAAGATTTTGGAGTCATGTCACCCACTTCACTGTGACATATCCACCACCACTTTTATTATGAGTTAGTAGTTATGCCACCACACCCTCTGTGTCATATCCGCCTTTATGTGTAATATTGGCGTATTTGTAATAAATTGTTGAGCAGCCTCAGCTCAACCCTGTATAATATTATAGTACTACTGGATTTCTGTATCAAAGAATTGTCTACCGGTAAGAAGGATTTTTCTGTACTGGTCTGACGAAAGGAGCGATTTTTCAATAAATGATTGTTGAAAAACCGGTCCTGACATGCTACTTGCTGGTATTATTCTCTTATGTCATGCTGGTGATAGTGATGTTCTTTGATGCATTATTATCGTCTGTTATGAAAGTACATGTGTTATATATATGATCATGATGCCATGTTCATCTGCATCTAGTAGTCTAAGTGTTGCATTATTATTGATGCTAGTGATTCATATGGTTATGTTGCTCCTCCATGCTTATGTTAATATCATGCTCATGTGCATTATTATTTCATCATATTATGACTCAGCATCTTTTGCATTCAAGTTTAACCGGACAATAATTAAACTTGAACACATGTTGGCTGAGTCATAGTGCCATCGAAATCGAACTGACCAGTGCAGCCACATTTGCCTTTATGGGAAGGCCCTAATGCGGTCTATTGCCGTGCCTCTCGCCAGTGCCTCCAACTAGGGAAGGTTATGGGCGCGCGCTACCCTGATCAGGTAGGCGGACATAAGCCTTGTGTGCCCGTTGTTGTTGTACCCGGGTTGTCCCCATTTGGGACTAATTTGTTTTGCCACGACGGTGGCCGTTGGATGTCACGAGGTGACATCGGGGCCACCCATGACTTAGCCCAAAGGGGAGTTTGTCGGAGTGGCCAGGAGAGTGTCATGGCAATAGATCGGTTTTGCCGGAACGCCGTTGGTCCACCCGAATGGGAGCACGAGGCCTTGAGTTCCGTGGTGTGGGTACAGTGTGCTAACCTCTGCAGAGTGTGTATAATCTATCGATAGCCGCGCCCACGGATATGGGCTCAGTTCGTAGTAGGTCACACTATGGGTCAACATTAATAATAACCTATTTAATAACAACCCCGGTTCGATGATGAAAGAAGTGGTTGATTCTTATGTGATTGTGAGAGGATCACAGTGGTATCGAGGATACTGAAGATGGTTGAGGTTTATGGTATTATGCAATAATCAAGGGTAAGATCAAGCTCCTTGTGGTCATGTAATGATTACTACGGTATTGTTAATACCAAGCTTGATTTGATCCTGAGGTGATCGTGTGATGACCATGATGGTAAGTGATTCATGTGGTGGTTACGAGGTAACCCCGAACAGAGTAAGTTGGTGCATGATATTGTTAACATGTTGCATGCTAGTATCATCATATGTTCATGCCATGCTCATCCGGTATTGTTCTAGTGCTATCTTGTTCACCATGTCCATGCCATGTTGCTCTAGCTGTATCATGTTCATCTTTGCTAAAGTAACCTGTAATTGTCATGTTGTTGTTCATCTTGATTGCTTTGGTTGCTGTGAGCTTGCAAGTACATTCAATGTACTAACCTGGCGTGTCATGCCAGTTTGCAGGTCATGCCTTGTCTTCTTGCTTGTTTGCCGAGGATCTTGAGTTTGCGAGCTAGGATAAACGTTCCAGCACAGAGTCCCTACGGAGTGGAGTCCATCGTCGTCGTCGTTGTTCCGCTGCTAGAAGGTATTCTGCTACTATGTGTTGTTCTGCTACTTGCATAGAGCAACCTTGGCAGGCGTAGTGTCGTCGTGCTGATGTAATCCCCTAATCGATTGTAATAAAGAGCTGATTTGTTCTATGCCAAGCAGTGCTGTATTCCAGAGACTTACCTCGATCTATGGGCTGGAATACGGGGCGTTCCGGTCTCTCTGAGCTGGGGTGCCACATTATTCATGCTAGAATTGTATTGATCGGAAACTTAAATACATGTGTGAATACATAAACAAATACCGTTACCCTAGTGAGCCTCTACTAGACTAGCTCGTTGATCAAAGATGGTTAAGGTTTCCTAACCATAGACATGAGTTGTCATTTGATAATGGGATCGCATCATTAGGAGAACGATGTGATGGACAAGACCCATCCGTTAGCATAGCATTTGATCGTTCAGTTTATTGCTACTGCTTTCTTAATGTCAAATACATATTCCTTCAACCATGAGATCATGCAACTCCCGGATACCGGAGGAATACCTTGTGTGCTATCAAACATCGCAACATAACTGGGTGATCATAAAGATGCTCTACAGGTATCTCCGAAGGTGTCTGTTGAGTTGGCGTGAATCGAGATTGGGATTTTTCACTCCATATGACGGAGAGGTATCTCTGGGCCCTCTTGGTAATAAACGTCACAAAAAGCTTGCAAGCAAAGTGACTAAGGAGTTAGTTGCAAGATGATGTATTATAGAACGAGTAAAGAGACTTGCCGGTAACGAGATTGAACTAGGTATAGATATATCGACGACCGAATCTCGGGCAAGTAACATACCGACAGACAAAGAGAATTACGTATGTTGTCATAAAGGTTCAACCGATAAAAGATCTTCGTGGAATATGTAGGAATCAATATGGGCATCCAGGTCCCGCTATTGGTTATTGACCGGAGAGGTGTCTCGGTCATGACTACAAAATTCCTGAACCCGCAGGGTCGCACGCTTAACGTTCGTTGACGCTAGAGTAGTATTAGGATATTTGATGAGTGGTAACCAAATGTTTTTCGGAGTCTCGAATGAGATCCCGGATGTCACGAGGAGTCTCGGAATGGTCGAGAGGTAAAGATTTATATATGGGAAGTCATATTTTGGGTTCCGGAAAAAAGTGTAGTTTTTTTGGTATTGTACCGGGAAGCTTCCAGAAGGTTCCAGAGGATTCTGGAGGGATCTGGAAGTCCACAAGTGGGTCCACCACGACCCAAGGGCTAGCATGGGCTGTGGGGAGGCGCCCTGGCCTTATTGGGTTAGGCGCACCAAGTCCTCAAAAGCCCATGTGGCTAGGGAAGGCAAAAAAGGAAGGAGTCCTAGTAGGAATAGGATTGGACTTGGAGTCCAAGTCCTCTCCCCCTTAGCTGCACCCTAGGGCTTGGAGGGGCTGTTTCCCACGACCCTCCACCTGTTGGGGAACGCGACAGAAAACAAAAAGTTTCGGTATAGCGAGCACGCCCAGGACCACTATGGAGACTGCATACAAGGTTTGATCTGATCCGTACCGACTCGAAGCGCAGCGGAAGAAGAGTCGGTGGAGATCGTTGGTGCAGATCCCCGCAGCTAGGATTTACAACCTCCCAACCGTGAGGATGTACTCCCTCGTCGGACAGCCCTTCGGGAGGCGGTCGGACAGTCCCCCGGACGATGTCGCGGACAGCCCTTCGGGAGGACCCTTGAAACTCGAACGGAGACTCGGACAGCCCTCCGGGAGGACACTCGAACAGCCCCTCGGGCAAAAAGACCGAAACTACGACCTCTCTATGGGGTTGCACACATACGGTGTCAGCTATCCGGCAGGGCTTCGCCGTCCAGAACTAGTTCCTGCCGGAACCCAGACAGCCTTTCGGCTCTACGAAACTCTTTTCGTGGGAGGGAGAGAAGAAGCCAGATAATGCATGGCATGTGTATGAGAGCAAGGGATGAGGTTTGTGGGCAGCCCACTCTCCTCTATTTATAGGAAAACCAAGGGGTAAAGTTGGCATTCACAAATACCAAAAGTACCCCCACTTTATGTCATTTACATAAAGAATAAAGCAAAAAGGAGTGCCATGTGGAGCTCCATGGAGCTCCACCCTCCATGGCCGGCCACCCCTTGGTGGGGCCCCCCAAGGGGGCTTCCTTAGTGCCCAAGGCTTCTAGAAGCCTTTTGGGAAAATTCCCAAAAGGTGCTTTCCATAAAAATTCCCAAAAAGCACTTTCACTATTCACGATGACATTTTTCAGCGTCCGTACGAACTAAAAATATTTATGTGGGCTTAGAACATTTCTAGTACCCACTAAAATAATTTTCAACGCGTTCTGGAACAATTCCAGATTAGTGATTTCATCTGCGAAAAAGCATCTGAAGCGGTTCCGGCAGCTCCGAAACATTTCCGGTTTTTATCCCCGAAAATTCCAGAAAGTTTCCAGAATAATTCTGGCACCCTCCAAGAATTATTAGGGGCATCCCGAAACCAATTTGACTTAATGGAATACCCCAAAACAACTTTTCAGTTTCACCGAAACTCATCCGGTGTTCTCTCTGCGGAACTTTTCCGCTGTCCGAAACCTTTTTGGTGTCCGAAACTTTTTCGGTGATTTTCTCTCAGACTCCCTGTCTAGTATTCAGCAGATAGACGACCCTTAAGCGTGTGACCCTATAGGTTCGGTGAAGTATAGACATGACCCGGAACCCCTTCCGATCAATGATCAACATCGGAGCCGTGGACACCCATATTAACCCCTATACCCACACGAATGATTATTCGAGTGAACCTCCAGTTGCTGTGTGCTATTCCTGTTGCTTCGCGATATGTCACAAACACCTAAGGTGAGATTTATTGCATCCCCGTGGATCAACAAATTTGTCCACTATGCAAGTTACCTCGTTACCGGTTTTGTTCTCTTTTCTCGTTTCCGTGTTGCGGTATCCCAGTGATCAAATCACAAGTTGTCTGGCCAGACGATGATGGATACCGTTTCACCGAGAGGGCCCGAGTATATCTCTCCATCGTCGGAGGAGCAAATCCCAATCTTGAGCTATCTCGTTACTTGCCATACTTTTCCGTGAACCCGTAAGCTGCCGTAATAGCCACCCAGTTACGGATGATGTTTAACAAACCCCAAAGTTCACGAAGCAAGTACGAAGGAACTCGATACTCTCATGGTCTAAGGAATTATGCAAACATTAACTTCCCTGTGTAAAATACCATTAACTTGTGACGAAAGTATCTCATAGCATAACATCAATTTGGGTCGATTCAACACAAGTGTTCTACCAACAATTTGTGCCCTCAAAATTGCCGGCATAGCCATGCCCATGATCAGGAAAACAGGATCATCATGCAATACTTGAGCCAGTCATAGAGGCTTGACTAGGAATACATTTTACCGTTTATTATCCCACACGTGCACATGAGTTTCCCTCCAAGCCTCGTTTTATTTGCAGACTCGAGAATCATTGCAGTTATAGCATGGAACATAAACTTTTATTACAAACTAGGAGATACAAAATAACTGTTATTACTGCCTCTAGGGCATATCTCCTACAGACTCCCACTTGCACTAGAGTCATAATCCAGTTACATGGCTTCCCTAACACCAATGGCTATTCGGTGTTGCTCATGCTTTGCTCGTGGTAGAGGCTTCGTCATCGGGTCTGACACATTCAGATCCGTGTGAACTTTGCGTACTTTCACTAAACCTTCTTCGACATGATATCGAATGAGTTTATATTTGCGTTGAATATGTCTTGTCTTATGGTGCGAACTTGGCTCCCTTGCCTGAGCCACGGCGCCACTATTATCACAATAGATCTCCACCGGGTCCAGAGCACTTGGAACCACACAAAGGTCTTCAAGAAATTGCTTGATCCATACCGCCTCCTTGGAGGCTTCTGAAGCTGCAACATACTCCGCCTCCGTTGTAGAATCCGCCACAGTCTTTTGTTTGGAACTTTTCCAATCAACTGCGCCACCGTTCAATATGAAAACATAGCCTGATTGAGATTTGAAGTCATCTGGGTCAGTCATGAAGCCTGCATCAGTGTAACCACTTACAATGAGCTCTTCATCACCTCCGTACACAAGGAGTAAATCCTTGGTCCGTCTGAGGTACTTTAGAATACCCTTGACTGCGGCCCAGTGTTCCAATCCTGGATCACTTTGGTACCGGCTGCTAACACTTAGCGCATAGGAAACATCCGGTCTTGTACATAGCATGGCATACATAATAGAACCAACTGCCGAGGCATATGGAACATCATTCATTTGTACTCGCTCATCGAGAGTTCGAGGACTCTAATTCTTGCAAAGCACTGTGCCAGGTGACATAGGGAGTAGTCCTTTCTTGGAGTTCTCCATGTTGAACCTTTTCAACACCTTGTCAATGTACGTGCTTTGGCTAAGCGCTATCAGGCGTTTTGATCTATCTCTATAGATTCTGATGCCCAATACATATGCTGCTTCGCCTAAGTCTTTCATTGAAAACCTTTTCTTCAATGATTCTTTTATTTTGCTAAGAAAATTCATGTCATTTCCAATCAATAATATGTCATCCACATACAAGATTAGAAATGCTTTTGCGCTCCCACTAAACTTCTTGTAAACACAAGATTCTTCGTCATTCCTGATGAAGCCAAACTCTTTGACCACTTCATCAAAACGAATGTTCCAGCTCCTTGATGCTTGCTTCAGACCATAAATAGCTTTCTGAAGTTTGCATACCTTTCCAGCATCCTCATGAATGACAAAACCTTCCGGCTGTATCATGTATACATCCTCTTTGAGGTTTCCATTTAGGAAAGCCGTTTTGACATCCATCTGCCATATTTCATAGTCGAAATAAGCAGCAATTGCTAGCAATATCCGAACAGACCTAAGCATAGCTACGGGCGAGAAAGTCTCGTCGTAGTCCACTCCTGGAACTTGCGTAAACCCTTTCGCGACAAGTCTAGCTTTGTGGATAGTAATGTTACCATCCGCGTCCGTCTTCTTTTTGAAAATCCATTTACAACCAATCGGCTTTACGCCTTCTGGAAGTTCTTCCAAGTTCCAAACTTGGTTTTCGTACATGGATTCCATTTCGGATCTCATGGCCTTGTGCCATTCCTTTGAGCTGGGCCCCACCATCGCTTCCTTGTAGTGCGCAGGTTCATCGTCTTCAAGAATGAAGATTTCGTTATGAAACCACTCAGGTGGCTGGATAGCCCTGCCTGATCTGCGCGGTTCAGTTACAACATTGTTTGAAGTCCCCGCATCATATGCGATAACTTCTGGCTCAGTTGTAGGGATAATTAGCGGAATCTCTTCCGGTTCCTTAGCCATATCAACGGTTGCCGAAGATTCACTAATCTTATTAAGTTGTACTGTCCTCCCACTCACTTCTTTTGCGAGAAACTCTTTCTCAAGAAATTGTCCATTTCTGGCAACAAACACTTTGTTATCGGACGGGTGGTAGAAGGAATACCCAATTGTTTCCTTGGGATAACCTACAAAGTAACATTTGTCTGATCTGGGATCAAGTTTGGTAGGTTGTAAACGTTTTACGTATACCTCACAACCCCAAATCCTGAGATGCGACAAACCGGGTTTCTTCCCGTTCCATAACTCATATGGTGTCGTCTCAACAGATTTAGACGGTGCTCTGTTAAGTGTGTGAGTGGCAGTTTCTAGTGCATGACCCCAAAAGTACAATGGCAGATCTGTAAGAGACATCATCGACCTTACCATGTCTAACAGGGTTCGGTTACGTCGTTCCGACACTCCGTTTCTCTGTGGAGTTCCAGGAGGCATAAGCTGTGGAACGATTCCACAGTCACTCAGATGTTGGCCAAACTCATGACTAAGATACTCGCCTCCGCGATCAGACCGCAGAAACTTAATCTTTTTGTCACGATGATTTTCTACCTCATTCTGAAATTCTTTGAACTTTTCAAAGGTTTCCGACTTATGTTTCATTAAGTAGATATATCCATACCGACTTAAATCATCAGTAAAAGTCACGAAGTAGAAATACCCACCCCGTGCGGCTGTGTTCATTGGACCACATACATCACTATGTATTATTCCCAATAATTCACCCGCCCGTTCAGGATGACCCGTGAACGGCGTCTTGGTCATTTTCCCCATCAAGCAAGCTTCACATGTGTCAAATGATTCAAAATCAAGAGACGGTAAAACTCCATCTTTATGGAGTCTTTGCATGCGTTTCTTTCCGATGTGGCCAAGGCGACAGTGCCACATGAAAGTGGTGGTGGTATCAGCCTTGTTAAGGCGTTTAGCATTCACGTTAAAGACATCATTTCCACATTCAAGGTTTAGAATGAAAAGGCCCCCAACAATGGGTGCAAATCCATAAAACATATCCTTACAATAAAGTGAACAACCATTGTTCTCAGACTTGTACGAATATCCATCGTGTACTAAACATGATCCAGAGATAATGTTTCTACACAACAGTGGAACAAAATAACAGTTACTTAGTTCCAAAATAAATCCTGAAGGGAGACGTAGAGGCATAATGCCGACGGCTTGAGCGGGGATCGCATCACCGTTCCCGACGCGCATCATGACTTCATTCCTTGCCAGCTTGCGCACCTTCTGAAGCCCCTGTATCGAGTTGCAAATGTGAGCAACCGATCCGGTATCAAATACCCAAGACTTAGAATTTTCGCAAGCAAGCAAAACGTCAATGACATTAACCCGTATAACAGTTATACCTTTCTTCTTATCTGCCATGTATATCTTGCAGTTCTTCTTCCAGTGTCCAGTGCCTTTGCAGTGAAAACACACAGTTTCAGCCTTGGCTCCGCCCTTAGGCTTGCCTTTCCTTTTGAAACTGGCAGTTTTGTTCACTAGCAACTTTTGCTGATTCTGCAGTCCTATCTCATGTGTTTTGAGCATCGCTTCATAAAGCGAGGTAAGGATCAAATCATTACCAGGTGTCTTTGGAAAATTAACTCCCTGTTCAGCCATACTATCATAATAGTTTGCTAGTTTGACACCTTGTTCATTTACTAGAGATTTCTTATGTATATTGCATTCTTCCATGGCTTCAGTCATCTCATGAACTTCAGCTAAATCCTGTTTGTGATACAGAACATTTAGTGCCTCGATCATCTCGAAGGCACTAAGTCGTTCATAACGTTTCTGTAGTACAGGATCCATGCAAGATAACATAAGTTCTTTAACAACACTGAAATCATCCTTTCGTGAGTCAAACACGTGGATGATATCCTGAGCCATTTCTGGCGTAGGGGAATCACCTAGAGGTTGATCAAGCACATAGTCTTTCTTAGCTTCCCTGAGGACAATCCTCAGGTTACGGACCCAGTCCGCATAGTTGTTTCCAATCGCAGTCAACTTCTCTTTCTTTAACAACGGGCCTAAGTTGAACATGGTGTTGCGAGCCATTTGATCTACAACGGGAAACACAAGTTTCACTTAGACTTTGTTTATAATGAAAATGCACTAGTGAATAAATAATTTTATTCTAAAGTGCGCTCCCACTCAAATCAATATCTCTCATAATTGATTGTGAGTGATTCAAGATCCGCATTTCAATTCAACGCCATTGACGGGTTCATCACTGATGACGTGAATTTTAATCGGTAGGCCAACTTGCCAATCACATCTCTATGTGACTCTTGTTCATCTTTCGATGCATGTGTTCCGAGCTCAGGACTCTCCTGCCTGAACGTCAAGACAACCAAGTGATCATGCAGTGAGGTCTGACCTTCACCCGCCTTACACCTCTCTAATCGTTCGTGCTCATGTGTACATGGCGCACCCCGAAAAGATACGTGTTGTAGATGGTGCTACACTTGGGAGAACACTAACTACTTGATATTTTAAGTGAGAGATCACCCTAATAAAAAGCGACTACCGCGCAATCAAGAAGGGTGCATCAAGAGGGATAAACATCTCAGGCAATTCAAAATGGCATGATATGGTATAGCCCCTTCTGACGGAGAAGTCTTTCAATTCTTCGTCTTCGGCATTCGCATCGGTGTTCACCTTTGCGAAGATTGCCACCACCTTGTCGATGCACCAGATAATATTGCTATCTCCATAGCGGATAAAATAAATGCATTACTTAAGGTTGACACGCAGGTCATTAAAGTGCAATCATATGGCTCCAGCCATCATGCCGAATCATGACACGCAGGTCATGTTAATTACATCATATAGTCATCTCATACATAATCAAATTGAATATGAGACTTGCTATACCACATCACATGCAAACCATCCTGCAAAACCAAGTTAGACGCCTCTAATCGGTTTATGCAAAATTTTATTTTACGTGGCTTCTAAGGTTTTGACTTAAACCGCAGCTACCAACGTTTTATCATCAAGTATGATTATTCAAGTCGCTAGATTAACATCTCGTGGTGTATGAAACACGAGATAATTAAATCTCGAGCCCCATACTAAACTTCGTCATACGCATGACCCCCGTGCAGATCATATCTGCAATGCCCTTTCATCTGCGAATTTCATCTTTCTTTTGACTATGGCAGAACCCAAAGAACTGATAGCACTTCCATGATCAATCAGGATCATGGATTGCCAGAACTTTGTCAAATTCCACCATGCTGTCTCGAGATTGAGCAAACACAAATTCTAGGGAAGCAACAAGAACATCGGGTAACAGATTTCATCTGTCACCCGCATAAATAATTTTCAGCAATAGATCTTATCTACTACCTAATTATATTATGCAATACCCATACATCTCCATGTATTCTAGATCGTAACCTGCATCTACGCATAGCACGGCTCTTGATGCCACTGTTGGGGAACGCGACAGAAAACAAAAAATTTCGGTATAGCGAGCACGCCCAGGACCACTATGGAGACTGCATACAAGGTTTGATCTGATCCGTACCGACTCAAAGCGCAGCGGAAGAAGAGTCGGTGGAGATCGTTGGTGCAGATCCCCGCAGCTAGGATTTACAACCTCCCAACCGCGAGGATGTACTCCCTCGTCGGACAGCCCTTCGGGAGGCGGTCGGACAGTCCCCCGGACGATGTCGCGGACAGCCCTTCGGGAGGACCCTTGAAACTCGAACGGAGACTCGGACAGCCCTCCGGGAGGACACTCGAACAGCCCCTCGGGCAAAAAGACCGAAACTACGACCTCTCTATGGGGTTGCACACATACGGTGTCAGCTATCCGGCAGGGCTTCGCCGTCCAGAACTAGTTCCTGCCGGAACCCAGACAGCCTTTCGGCTCTACGAAACTCTTTTCGTGGGAGGGAGAGAAGAAGCCAGATAATGCATGGCATGTGTATGAGAGCAAGGGATGAGGTTTGTGGGCAGCCCACTCTCCTCTATTTATAGGAAAACCAAGGGGTAAAGTTGGCATTCACAAATACCAAAAGTACCCCCACTTTATGTCATTTACATAAAGAATAAAGCAAAAAGGAGTGCCATGTGGAGCTCCATGGAGCTCCCCCCTCCATGGCCGGCCACCCCTTGGGGGGGCCCCCCAAGGGGGCTTCCTTAGTGCCCAAGGCTTCTAGAAGCCTTTTGGGAAAATTCCCAAAAGGTGCTTTCCATAAAAATTCCCAAAAAGCACTTTCACTATTCACGATGACATTTTTCAGCGTCCGTACGAACTAAAAATATTTATGTGGGCTTAGAACATTTCTAGTACCCACTAAAATAATTTTCAACGCGTTCTGGAACAATTCCAGATTAGTGATTTCATCTGCGAAAAAGCATCTGAAGCGGTTCCGGCAGCTCCGAAACATTTCCGGTTTTTATCCCCGAAAATTCCAGAAAGTTTCCAGAATAATTCTGGCACCCTCCAAGAATTATTAGGGGCATCCCGAAACCAATTTGACTTAATGGAATACCCCAAAACAACTTTTCAGTTTCACCGAAACTCATCCGGTGTTCTCTCTGCGGAACTTTTCCGCTGTCCGAAACTTTTTTGGTGTCCGAAACTTTTTCGGTGATTTTCTCTCAGACTCCCTGTCTAGTATTCAGCAGATAGACGACCCTTAAGCGCGTGACCCTATAGGTTCGGTGAAGTATCGACATGACCCGGAACCCCTTCCGATCAATGATCAACATCGGAGCCGTGGACACCCATATTAACCCCTATACCCACACGAATGATTATTCGAGTGAACCTCCAGTTGCTGTGTGCTATTCCTGTTGCTTCGCGATATGTCACAAACACCTGAGGTGAGATTTATTGCATCCCCGTGGATCAACAAATTTGTCCACTATGCAAGTTACCTCGTTACCGGTTTTGTTCTCTTTTCTCATTTCCGTGTTGCGGTATCCCAGTGATCAAATCACAAGTTGTCTGGCCAGACGATGATGGATACCGTTTCACCGAGAGGGCCCGAGTATATCTCTCCATCGTCGGAGGAGCAAATCCCAATCTTGAGCTATCTCGTTACTTGCCATACTTTTCCGTGAACCCGTAAGCTGCCGTAATAGCCACCCAGTTACGGATGACGTTTAACAAACCCCAAAGTTCACGAAGCAAGTACGAAGGAACTCGATACTCTCATGGTCTAAGGAATTATGCAAACATTAACTTCCCTGTGTAAAATACCATTAACTTGTGACGAAAGTATCTCATAGCATAACATCAATTTGGGTCGATTCAACACAAGTGTTCTACCAACAATTTGTGCCCTCAAAATTGCCGGCATAGCCATGCCCATGATCAGGAAAACAGGATCATCATGCAATACTTGAGCCAGTCATAGAGGCTTGACTAGGAATACATTTTACCGTTTATTATCCCACACGTGCACATGAGTTTCCCTCCAAGCCTCGTTTTATTTGCAGACTCGAGAATCATTGCAGTTATAGCATGGAACATAAACTTTTATTACAAACTAGGAGATACAAAATAACTGTTATTACTGCCTCTAGGGCATATCTCCTACACCACCTACATATAGAGGGGAGGGGGCGCCCCAAGAGGACACACCAAGCCCTTGGCGCCCCTCTCTCTCCCGTTACTCCGTAGTTCCACCGCCTCGTCCCGGCGACACTTAGCGAAGCGCTGTCAGTGCTCCACTACCACCATCACCACCACGCCATCATGTTGGTTGTGATCCCATCTACTTCTCCTCTCTCGCTTGATGGATCAAGAAGGAGGAGACGTCATCGAGCCGCACGTGTGCTAAATTCGGAGGTGCCGTCCGTTCGGCACTAGATCGGTTGGATCGTGATCGGATCGCGAAGAGTACGACTACATCAACCGTGAGATAAACACTTCCGCTTAGCGATCTACAAGGGTATGTAGATCCTCTCCCCCTCTCATAGCTATGCATCTCCATGGATAGATCTTGCGTGTGCGTAGAAATTTTTTAGTTTTCCATGCAACGTTCCCCAACAGTGGCATCATGAGCCAGGTCTATGCGTAGATGATATGCACGAGTAGAACACAAAGGAGTTGTAGGCGGTGATGTTCATACTGCTTAGTGCTTACCACCAACGTCTTATTTTGATTCGGCGACATTGTGGGATAAAGCGGCCCGGACCAACCTTACATGTCCACGTACATGAGACCGGTTCCACCGACAAACATGCAACTTGTTTTGCATAAAGGTGGCTGGCGGGTGTCTGTTTCTCCTACTTTAGTTGAATCGAATTTGACTACGGCCGGTCCTTGAAGAAGGTTAAAACAGCAAACTTGATAAATCACCGTTGTAGTTTTGCGTAGGTAAGAACGGTTCTTGCTAGTTGCCCGTAGCAGCCACGTAAAACTTGCAACAACAAAGTAGAGGACGTCTAACTTGTTTTTGCAGGGTATGTTGTGATGTGATATGGTCAAGACGTGATGTGATATATGTTGTTGTATGATATGATCATGTTTTGTAATATCGACAACCGGCAGGAGCCTTAGGGTTGTCTCTTAATTATTGTATGAAATACAAGCGCCATGAAATTGCTTTACTTTATCGCTATGCGTTAGCAATAGTTGTAGAAGCAATAGTTGGCGAGATGACCCCGATGAAATGATGGAGATCAAGGTGTCGACTCGGTGATGATGGAGATCATGACAATGCTTTGGAGATGGAGATTGAAAGCACGAGATGATGATGGCCATATCATGTCACATATTTTGATTGCATGTGATGTTTATCCTTTATGCATCTTATTTTGCTTAGAACGACGGTAGCATTATAAGATGATCCCTTCATTTAATTTCAAGATAAAAGTGTTCTCCCTGAGTATGCACCGTTGCCAAAGTTCATCGTTTCGAAGCACCTCGT
This sequence comes from Thinopyrum elongatum, assembly GCA_011799875.1. NCBI lineage: Eukaryota > Viridiplantae > Streptophyta > Magnoliopsida > Poales > Poaceae > Thinopyrum > Thinopyrum elongatum. The sequence goes on along the minus strand of CM022301.1, from coordinate 507,835,061 downwards.
GATGATCGGGTGTGATAGACTCAACTTTCACATACAGCGGGTGTAAGACAGTTTTGCACATGCAGAATACTTAGGTTAAACTTGACGAGCCTAGCATGTACAGACATGGTCTCAGAACACTGGAGACCGAAAGGTCGAGCATGAGTCATATAGTAGATATGATCAACATGTAGATGTTCACCATTGAAGACTACTCCATCTCACGTGATGATCGGATATGGTTTAGTTGATTTGGATCATGTATCACTTAGACAACTTGAGGAATGTTGATTTAAGTGGGAGTTCTTTAGTAATTTGATTAATTGAACTAAAATTTATCATGAACATAGTCAAAATGTCTTTGTATATTATGTTGTAGATCAATAGCTCGTGATGTAGCTCCCCTGTTTTTTGATACGTTCCTAGAGAAAACTAAGTTGAAAGATGATGGTAGCAATAATGCGGACTGGGTCCGTGATCTGAGGATTATCCTCATTGTTGCACAGAAGAATTATGTCCTTGATGCACCGCTAGGTGACAAACCTGTTGCAGGAGTTAATGCAGACGTTATGAACGTTTGGCAAGCTCGATCTGATGACTACTTGATAGTTTAGTGCGCCAAGCTTTATGGCTTAGAATCGGGGCTCCAAAGACGTTTTGAACGCCATGGAACATATGAGATGTTCCAAGAGCTGAAATTGGTATTTCAGACTTATGCCCGTGTTGAGAGGTATGAGACCTCTGACAAGTACTTTACCTACAAGATGGAGGAGAATAGCTCAGCCAGTGAGCATGTGCTCAGAATGTCTGGGTACTACAATCGCTTGAATCAAGTGGGAGTTAATTTTCAAGATAAGATAGTGATTAAAAGATTTCTCCAGTCACTATCACCAAGCTACTAGAGCTTTGTGATGAACTATAAATATGCAAGGAATAACTAAAACGATTTCCGAGCTCTTCGCAATGCTGAAATCGGCGGAGGTAGAAATCAAGAAGGAGCATCAAGTGTTGATGGTTAACAAGACCACTAGTTTCAAGAAAAAAGGGCAAGGGAAAGAAAGGGAACTTCAAGAAGAATGGCAAGCAAGTTGCCCCTCCCGGGAAGAAGCCCAAAGCTAGACCCAAGCCTGAGACTGAGTGCTTCTACTGCAAAGGAAATGGTCACTGGAAGCAGAACTGCCCCGAATACTTGGCAGATAAGAAGGATGGCAAAGTAAACAAAGGTATATTTGATATACATGTTATTGATGTGTACCTTACTGGTGTTCATAGAGCCCCTGGGTATTTGATACCAGTTTAGTTGCTAAGATTAGTAACTCGAATCAGGAGTTGTAGAATAAACGGAGACTAGTTAAGGGCGAGGTGACGGTGTGTGTTGGAAGTGTTTCCAAGATTGATATGATCGCCATCGCACACTCCCTCTACCTTCAGGGTTAGTGTTGAGTCTAAATAAATGTTTTTTGGTGTTTGCGTTGAGCATGAACAAGATTAGGTCGTGTTTATTGCAATACGGTTATTCATTTAAGTCAGAGAATAATTGTTGTTCTATTTACATGAATAAAACCTTCTATGGTCATACACCCAATGTAAATGGTTTATTGAATCTCGATCATAGTGATACATATATTCATAATATTGATGCCAAAAGATGCAAAGTTGATAATGATAGTGCAACATACTTGTGGCACTGCCGTTTAGGTCATATTGGTGTAAAGCGCGTGAAGAAACTCCATGCGGATGGACTTTTGGAATCACTTGATTATGAATCATTTGATACTTGCGAACCATGCCTCATGGGCAAGATGACTAAAACTCCGTTCTCCAGAACAATGGAGCGAGCTAATGACTTATTGGAAATAATACATACCGATCTATGTGGTCCGATGAGTGTTGAAGCACGCGGCGGGTATTGTTTTTCTAACCTTCACAGATAATTTAAGTAGGTATTGGTATATCTACTTGATGAAACATAATTCTGAAACATTTGAAAAGTTCAAAGAATTTCAGAACGAAGTGGAGAATCATCGTAACAAGAAAATAAAGTTTCTACGATCTGATCGCAGAGGCGAATATTTGAGTTATGAGTTTGGCCTTCATTTAAAACAATGTGGAATAGTTTCACAACTCACGCCACCTGGAACACCACAGCATAATGGTGTGTCCGAATGTCGTAACCATACTTTATTAGATATGGTGCGATCTATGATGTCTCTTACCGATTTGCCTTTATCATTTTGGGGTTATGCATTAGAGACAGTCGCATTCACGTTAAATAGGGCACCATCTAAATCCATTGAGATGACACCGTATGAACTATGGTTTGGCAAGAAACCTAAGTTGTCGTTTCTTAAAGTTTGGGGATGCAACACTTATGTCAAAAGGCTTCAGCCTGATAAGCTCGAACCCAAATCGGAGAAGTGCGTATTCATAGGATACCGTAAGGAAACTATTGGGTACACCTTCTACCACAGATCCAAAGGCAAGATCTTTGTTGCCAAGAATGGATCCTTTCTAGAGAAGGAGTTTCTCTCGAAAGAAGTGAGTGGGAGGAAAGTAGAACTTGATGAGGTAATTGTACCTTCTCTCGAATTAGAAAGTAGCACATCAGAGAAAATAGTTCCCGTGATGCCTACACCAACTTGAGTGGAAGCTAATGATGATGATCATGAAACTTCAGATCAAGTTACTACTGAGCCTCGTAGGTCGACCAGAACACGTTCCGCACCAGAGTGGTACGGTAATCCTGTCCTGGAAGTCATGTTATTAGACCACGGCGAACCTACGAACTATGAAGAAGCTATGATGAGCCCAGATTCAGATAAATGGCTTGATGCCATGAAATCTGAGATAGGATCCATGTATGAGAACAAAGTGTGGACTTTGGTGGACTTGCCCAATGATCGGCAAGCCATTGAGAATAAAAGGATCTTCAAGAAGAAGACAGACGCTGATGGTAATGTCACTGTCTACAAAGCTTGACTTGTCGCAAAAGGTTTTCGACAAGTTCAAGGGGTTGACTACGATGAGATTTTCTCACCCGTAGCGATGCTTAAGTGTATCCAAATCATGTTCGCAATTGCCACATTTTATGATTATGAAATCTGGCAAATGGACATCAAAATTGCATTCCTTAACGGGTTTCTTAAAGAAGAGTTGTATATGATACAACTAGAAGGTTTTGTTGATCCTAAAGGTGCTAACAAAGTGTGCAAGCTCCAGTGATCCATTTATGGACTGTTGAAAGCATCTCGGAGTTGGAATATACGCTTTGATGAGGTGATCAAAGCATATGGTTTTATACAGATTTACGGAGAAGACTGTATTTACAAGTAAGTGAGTGGGAGCTCTGTAGCATTTCTAGTGTTATATGTGGATGACATATTATCGATTGGAAATGATATAGAATTTCTGGATAGCATAAAAGGATACTTGAATAATAATTTTTCAATGAAAGACCTCGGTGAAGCTGCTTATATATTGGGCATCAAGATCTATAGGGATAGATCAAGACGCTTAATAGGACTTTCACAAAGCACATACCTTGACAAAGTTTTGAAGAAGTTCAAAAATGGATCATTCAAAGAAAGGGTTCTTGCCTGTATTGCAAGGTGTGAAGCTAAGTAAGACTCAAAGCCCAACCACGGCAGAAGATAGAGAGAGAATGAAAGTCATTCACTATGCCTCAGCCATAGGTTCTATAAAGTATGCCATGCTGTGTACCAGACCTGTTGTGTTCCTTACCATGAGTCTAGCAAGGGGGTGAAATAGTGATCCAGGAGTGGATCACTGGATAGCGGTCAAAATTATCCTTAGGTACCTAAGAGGACTAAGGAAATGTTTCTCGGTTATGGAGGTGACAAAGAGTTCGTCGTAAAGGGTTACGTCGATGTAAGCTTTGACACCAATCCAGATGACTCCGAGTCTCAATCTGGATACGTATTGAAAGTGGGAGCAATAAGCTAGAGTAGCTCCATGCAGAGCATTGTAGACATAGATATTTGCAAAGTACACACGGAGCTGAATGTTGCAGGCTCGTTGACTAAAAACCTCTCTCACAAGAAAAACATGATCACACCTTAGAACTCTTTGGGTGTTAATCACATGGCAATGTGAACTAGATTGTTGACTCTAATAAACTCTTTGGGTGTTAATCACATGGCGATGTGAACTATGGGTGTTAATCACATGGCGATGTGAACTAGATTATTGACTCTAGTGCAAGTGGGAGACTGATGGAAATATGCCCTAGAGGCAATAATAATAATATTATATTTCCTTAATCATGTTAAATGTTTATTATTTATGCTAGAATTGTATTGACCGGAAACTTAAATACATGTGTGAATACATAAACAAATACTGTGTCCCTAGTGAGCCTCTACTAGACTAGCTCGTTGATCAAAGATGGTTAAGGTTTCCTAACCATAGACATGAGTTGTCATTTGATAACGGGATCACATCATTAGGAGAATGATGTGATGGAAAAGACCCATCCGTTAGCATAGCATTTGATCGTTCGGTTTATTGCTACTGCTTGCTTAATGTCAAATACGTATTCCTTCGACCATGAGATCATGCAACTCCCAGATACTGAAGGAATACCTTGTGTGCTATCAAACGTCACAACATAACTGGGTGATCATAAAGATGCTCTACAGGTATCTCCGAAGGTGTCTGTTGAGTTGGCGTGAATCGAGATTGGGATTTGTCACTCCGTATGATGGAGAGGTATCTCTGGGCCCTCTCGGTAATACACGTCACAAGAAGCTTGCAAGCAAAGTGACTAAGGAGTTAGTTGCAAGATGATGTATTACGGAATGGGTAAAGAGACTTGCCAGTAATGAGATTGAACTAGGTATAGAGATACCGACGATCGAATCTCGGGCAAGTAACATACCGACAGACAAAGGGAATTACGTATGTTGTCATAAAGGTTCAACCGATAAAAGATCTTCGTGGAATATTTAGGAATCAATATGGGGATCCAGGTCCCGCTATTGGTTATTGACCGGAGAGGTGTCTCGGTCATGACTACATAATTCCTGAACCCGCAGGGTCGCACGCTTAACGTTCGTTGACACTAGAGTAGTATTGTGATATTTGATGAGTGGTAACCAAATGTTGTTCGGAGTCCCGGATGAGATCCCAGATGTCACGAGGAGTCTCGGAATGGCCGAGAGGTAAAGATTTGTATATGGGAAGTCATATTTTGGGTTCCAGAAAAAGGTGCAGTTTTTTCGGTATTGTACCGGGAAGCTTCCAGAAGGTTCCGGAGGATTCTGGAGGGGTCTGGAAGTCCACAAGTGGGTCCACCATGACCCAAGGGCTATCATGGGCTGTGGGGAGGCACCCTGGCCTTATTGGGCTAGGCGCACCAAGTCCTCAAAAGCCCATGTGACTAGGGAAGGCAAAAAAGGAAGGAGTCCTAGTAGGAATAGGATTGGACTTGGAGTCCAAATCCTCTCCCCCTTAGCTGCGCCCTAGGGCTTGGAGGGGCTGTTTCCCATGCCCCTCCACCTATATATAAAGGGGAGGGGGCGCCCCAAGAGGACACACCAAGCCATTGGCGCCCCTCTCTCTCCCGTTACTCCGTAGTTCCACCGCCTCGTACCAGCGACGCTTAGCGAAGCGCTGTCAGTGCTCCACCACCACCATCACCACCACACCATCGTGTTGGTTGTGATCCCATCTACTTCTCCTCTCCCGCTTTCTAGATCAAGAAGGAGGAGACGTCATCGAGCCGCACGTGTGCTAAGCTCGGAGGTGCCGTCCGTTCAGCACTAGATCGGTTGGATCGTGATCGGATCGCGAAGAGTACGACTACATCAACCGCGTGATAAACGCTTCAGCTTAGCGATCTACAAGGGTATGTAGATGCTCTTCCCCTCTCATAGCTATGCATCTCCATGGATAGATCTTGTGTGTGCATAGAATTTTTTTTGTTTTCCATGCAATGTTCCTCTCGTAGAATTTTTGGAGTTACAGAAGTATTGGAACAATTCAGATCTTCGTAGACTGTTCTGTTTTTGATAGATTCTGTTTTTTATGTGTTGTTTGCTTATTTTTATGAATCTATGGCTAGTATCGGGGGGTATGAACTATGGAAAAGTTGGAATACAGTAGATATTACACCAATATAAATAAAGAATGAGTTCACAACAGTACCAAAAGTGGTGATTTATTTTCTTATACTAACGGAGCTTACAAGAATTTCTGTTGAGTTTTGTGTTGTGAAGTTTTCAAGTTTTGGGTAAGGATTTGATGGACAATGGAATAAGTAGTGGCAAGAGCCTAAGCTTGGGGATGCCCAAGGCACCCCAAGGTAATATTCAAGGATGTCAAAAAGCCTAAGCTTGGGGATGCCCCGGGAAGGCTATATTTTTATTCACCACATGATATGTGTTTTGCTTGGAGCGTCTTGTATGATTTGAGTCTTTGCTTTTTAGTTTGCCACAATCATCCTTGCTGTACACACCTTTTGAGAGGGACACGCATGAATCGTGATTTATTAGAATACTCTATGTGCTTCACTTATATCTTTTGAGCTAGGCAAATTTGCTCTAGTGCTTCACATATATCTTTTTAGAGCACGGCGGTGGTTTTATTTCATAGAAATTGATGAACTCTCGCACTTCACTTAATTATTTTGAGAGTCTTTAAAACAGCATGGTAATTTGCTTTGGTTATTAATTTAGTCCTAATATGATAGGCATCCAAGAGGGATATAATAAAAACTTTCATATATAGTGCATTGAATACTATGAGAAGTTTGATTCCTTATGATTGTTTTGAGATATGAAGATGGTGATATTAGATTCATGCTAGTAAGTAGTTGTGAATTTGAGAAATACTTGTGTTAAGGTTTGTGAGTCCCGTAGCATGCACGTATGGTGAACCGTTATGTAACGAAGTTGGAGCATGAGATATTTTTTTGATTGTCATCCTTTGTGTGGAAGTCAGGATCGCGCGATGGTTAACTCCTACCAACCCTTCCCCTAGGAGCATGCGCATAGTACTTTGTTTCGATGACTAATAGATTTTTGCAATAAGTATATGAGTTCTTTATGACTAATGTTGAGTCCATGGATTATACGCACTCTCACCTCTCCGCCATTGCTAGCCTCTCTTGTGCTGCGCAACTTTCGCCGGTACCATAAACCCACCATATAACTTCCTCAAAACAGCCACCATACCTACCTATTATGGCATTTCCATAGTCATTCCGAGATATATTGCCATGCAACTTTCCACTGTTTCGTTTATTATGACATGCTTCATCATTGTCATATTGCTATGCATGATCATGTAGTTGACATCATATTTGTGGCAAAGCCACCGTTCATCATTTTTTATACATGTCGCTCTTGATTCATTGCACATCCTGGTACACCGCCGGAGGCATTCATATAGAGTCATATTTTGTTCTAAGAATCGAGTTGTATTTCTTGAGTTGTAAATAAATAAAAGTGTGATGATCATCATTATTAGAGCATTGTCCCAGTGAGGAAAGGATGATGGAGACTATGATTCCCCCACAAGTCGGGATGAGACTCCGGACGAAAAAATAAAAAAAGAGGCCAAAAAAAAGAGAAGGCCCAAAAAAATGAGAGAAAAAGAGAGAAGGGACAATGCTACTATCCTTTTAGCCACACTTGTGCTTCAAAGTAGCACCATGATCTTCATGATAGAGAGTCTCCTATGATATCACTTTCATATACTAGTGGGAATTTTTCATTATAGAACCCGGCTTGTATATTCCAACGATGGGCTTCCTCAAAACGCCCTAGGTCTTCATGAGCAAGCAAGTTGGATGCACACTGTAACACCCCTGTGTAATCACCACTGTGGTTATCTGCTAATAATGCCAAGTCATATCATTTGCAGTGCCTAGTCATAGTGGTTAATCAAAACAATTCAAACTCCATTTTGAAAATCAACTCAAATTCAAAAGTGCAAAATAAATTTGCTCAAACACCTTTGGGAAAATGTTCACTAATTAGCAAATATTCCAGATGCACTAATAAAAATATAACCATTGATACTTGGATTGGATAAGTGGTTCAAACCACATGAAACAGTACCAAAACAACCATATTAAATTCATTTCAAATTCAAATATAATCCAAATTTGCCCAAACCAATTTTTGGTGGAAGGGAATATTGCATTGTAATATTGGGGACAACTCTCATACTTTACAAAAATGCAAAATTGCCCTAACTAATACAAAACAGAAAAGAGTTAAAGAAAATAGAAAGCAGAGAAAGGAAAATAAGAAAAGGCCACTATGCACTGCCACTAGTGCACAGTGCCTGGAGCCAGCCCATCTGGCCCATTCCTCCTTCTCTCTCCTGTGCGTGTCGCCGCCGCTGTGACCGAGCTCGCGCTCGCCGGCCGCAGGCCGACACGCCGACGCCACCGACGAAACAGGGAGGCAGGGAGGATAAGGGCGAGGCCCGTTCGTTCCCCTGGCTCCCTCTGCCACTTCCCCGTCCTCTCCCACGCTTGCCTCGCCCCTTTTCCCCTCCAGATCCGTGTCGACCGAGCGCCGCCGTCGCCATGCATCACCACCGCCGTGGCCACCGGCCTCCCCGCGTAGCTTGCGAGTGCCAAGAAGGAGCGCCATGTTCGACCGCATCCTCTGGAGCAATTGGACGGAACTGAGGAGCACAGCAACGCCTGATCATGTCGTCTTCTTCCTCGGGACACCGTCGACTTCCTTCGCCTCTGGCGAACGCTGCAGCTACTAATCCCCCCAACGGCCTTTCGTGCGCCGCTAGGTGAGCAGCAGCTCCTCTCCGTTTACTTTTTCCTCGCTCCAATTTGCCTGTAGGCACAGATCCGCGATAGCCCGAACCTGCCGCCGTGGAGCTCGTCGCCGGCGAGTCTCCGGTGACCATATGGTCACGTGCGCATGTCCATTAGCTCCGCCGCACTGTGTAGGGCACGCCTAGCTACTCCGTTCGAGCGTCTGCGCATCGCAACGCCGATTCCATCGAGCTCCCGAATGCGCCTCCGCCTTTGCTCATCGCCGGCGACGTTTCCGGCCGAGTCCGGCTGCGCAACCGCCACCAAACGACGCGGCTCGTTCGACTCATTCGAACGAGCCCAGCCACGCACTAAACGGCGCAGTATAGCGCGTTTCCGGCGACGCCCGAGCCTCTCCGTCGCGTTTTTCGTCGCCGCCGGCGCATCGCCGGCCACCGCCGACGTGGCACCACCTGGCCCACCCCCAGTGACGCTGATAGTGGGCCCCGCGGGTCCCAGTTGGCTGGGTTGACCCAGTCAACTGCTGACTGGGCAACCCAGTGCCACTGACACGCGGACCCCACCACATTTAGCCTAATTAAAATATTTTAATAAATAAAAACAAATTAGTTAAACTAATCTCTCACTGATAGATGGGGCCCACTCCCTAATTAACCCTGCTAATTAGATTAATCCACTGTTAGACTAAACAGAGACTGACATGTGGGTCCCACTGGACCCACATGTCAGGTTTGACCCTAGTCAGCCGCAGTTGACCTGCTGACGTCATCCTTGCGTCATGCTGACATCATAAATTCATTCTGTTAATTAAAATAATTCCAGAAAAATCAAATAAACTTTAAAAATTAATAACTTTTAAACCGTAGCTCAGATCGAAAAAGTTAAAACATGAAAGTTGCTCAGAACGACGAGACGAGTTTGATCGTGCCGTCTGTTTCCACGTCGGAACCCCCTACGTAGATGAACTCGTAACTCCGAGCTCGATTCCAGTAGATGAATAGTGCCTAATCACCGGTAAATAGATTCCACCTTAATCCTAAAATAACTAAAAATGACTTAGACATACTTCAGGCAACCCTGCACTGCATCATAGACATAGCATGCCCAGAATTGCATCGTTGCTGTGTATTTACTTGTTTCCTCCCCCTCTCTTCTCTCTCGGTAGACCCTGACGCCGACGTAGCTCCCGAGGTCAACACTGCTCAGGAGCCAGACGACGCAGCTGACGACCTTGCCCTTGCCGTCGAGCAGACAGGCAAGCACCCCCATTTTGAGCATTCCGATATCGCCCACTCTTCTCTCTCTTATGCTTGCATTAGTTGTTACTGCTGCTGTTACTATCCTATATCTGTTGCATAGCCTGTTTATTTGTAGCCTACTGTTGATACCTGCCTGTTATCCTAAACTGTTTAGTATAGGATGGGTAGAGCCCTATCAGAGACCCACTTGTCCCGACTGCCCCGCTGGACTCTCAGAAGACCCGAGCAACGGGATCGAAGATCAGACCCTGGCACCGCACGTCACTTCCCCTAAATTGCTCGACACTACTGGGTTACTATCGAGTGCCGAGGGTGATACCTCGTCAGCACTTCTGATGATAACCTTGTAGGTTAGTTAACCAGTCGTGGTAAGCGAGGGTGATTCCACCTACACCACCCCCGATACCGACACTGTCGTGCACCACTTCAAGTGTGGACCTCGAGGGTGATTCCTCCTTCATTCACCTTGATGATAACATCGAGTGGGATTCCGTCGAGGGTGATTCCTCAGGGTTCCCCCTTGGTGTCGGACACACGGATACTTTGGATACTATGACTGAACATTGAACCATGACACTAAAGACGGGTCGGCCCTGAGGGGTACCCGCGCGAGCATGAATGCGAAGTGATGTGGAGACGGGTTGACCTGAGAGGTGCCCGCGAGATAACTACGAGGCGTGGCCGGGCATTCTTAGCCCTTGCCGCTGCTGGAGATGCTACTGGATTCTACACAGCTGTTTGTGCCCCGTACGAGCCTCGTCGCTACGATCAGTGAGTTCTGATTCACTGTATCGCACCGTTCGTGCTCTTGTTGTCGAGTTGTTTGCCACTCGAGCACGACTCTACGAGGCTATGACGCAGTTGCTACCAGCTGTTCATGCAGGGATACATCCGGAGCACATTCTTTACCCGAGCAGGACCGAGATGCCATCAGGGATCGTTTGGCCTGCTGTGGGAGGTCACACGCCTGCACGTGGACCTCTTCTTTCAGCTCGAGACCGGGTTCTACATCAGAGTGCACATGGAGCACAGGATCCTTCTGCGACGAACGTCCATCGTCCGCACTTGCATCTACCCCATTTCAGTGGTTTTCTCCGACGTTGATGTAGCCTTTGCTATGTCTCGTTGTGTACTTCCTAACCGCGAGCCTGCGCGCCGCCTAGCATGTCTAGCTTTTGAATTTGCGCTGTTATGCTGCCCGAATGTAAACGACTCTGTATGGATCTGTATGACTTAATGACTATTATTAAGCATCTGCTGTACTACTTGCATTCCGTCGTGTTACATCATGTTTGCTACTAAACACTCGCCGTGGCTTCTGCTAAACTACCCCTGTTGATTAGCAGGATGGGTGATAACAATCCACCTCCGCCGCCACCGCCTGACTATATGGCAGCAATGATGCAACAGTTTGAACTCAACCGTCAGTTCATGACGGGGATTATGCAACAATTCCCTCGTCCCAATGCCGACCAACCGCCACCTTCCATCACCTTGCCAGAGTTTATGCGGCTCAACCCGTCGTTCTTCCGCAACACAGTCAACCCATTGGATGCCGATGACTGGCTGCGTGACATCTCATATGAGATGGAGTCTGCTGATGTCGCCCCGGCCAATTATGTCACCTTTGCGACATACCTTCTGAAGGGTTCCGCATCACAATGGTGGGCCACTCACCGTCAGACCCTACCACCTGGTACCGTCGTCACTTGAGCAGAATTCAAGATTGCTTTCCGTGCCCGCTACATTCTTCAAGCTGTCATAGCCCGGAAGAAGGCCAAGTTTCGTAGCCTCGTTCAAGGTAACAAGACTGTGGAAGTTTATCAGCGCGAGTTTCTTGACTTATCTCGCTACGCTGAAGAGGACGTTCCCACTGATGCCCGAAAGCAAGAGAAGTTTCGTGAAGGGCTGCATCATGATATTCAGTTAGCCCTGCTTGTCCAAGACTATCCTGATTTCGCCACCTTGGTGAATAAGGCTATCATGGTTGAAACTGGTCTGAAGAAGCACAAGGAAGCAACCAGACGCACCCGTGAGGCGGGCTCATCTTCGGGCTCGTCTTCCCAGAAGCGCCGTATCTGGATACCTCAGAGCATGTACCGTCCAGCAGCTCCAGTGTACAGGCCTTCCTATGCTGCACCTCGTCTGCCTCCTCCACCACCGAGGCAGCCTCTGCAAGCTCCAGCACCTCGTCCTGACAGTGGACTATGCTTCAAGTGTGGCCAGCCAGGTCACCGTGCTAGAGATTGTTCTCAGAAGCAGAATCAGTTGGCTCTTCCTTCTGCTGGCCGTGGTAATGGCCGTGGGAATTCTCAGCCTCGCTACAGCAATGTCTGGCCTTCTTATGGTCGTGGACAGAACTATCATGTCAACATGGCTGAAGCTCAAGATCAACCTGAAACCGTGATGGGTACACTTCTTGTTAATTCCGTACCTGCATCTGTTTTATTTGATTCAGGAGCATCACCTTCATTCATGTCGAAAGACTTTGCATTCATGCATGGCGTTAAGTGTGACAACCTACATCATCCGTTAGGGGTTGACACTCCCGCGGGTAGATGTCGAGCCTCCCTGTTCAGCCCCGAAGTCACTATCGAAATTGAGGGGTTGAAATTTCAGGCACTTCCAATTATCCTGAGTTCTTCCAAGATTGATCTTATCTTGGGAATGGATTGGTTGAAGGCTCACTGTGCCTCAATCAATTGCGCTACTAAAGTTGTACACCTCCTGCACCCATCGAATGAGATAGTGAACTACCAAGCTCATCTCACCCAGAACGCTGAGGCTCAAATTTATGCCTTGAATGCGTTGAACGCTTCACCTTTAGAGGGGATCGAGAACATCCCAGTGGTCTATGACTTCCCGGATGTTTTTCCTGAAGAACTTCTAGGAATACCCCCTGCTAGAGCTGTCGAGTTCGTCATCGACTTGAAGCCTGGCACCACTCCTATTGCAAAGCGTCCTTACAAGATGCCACTGCACCACCTTATTGAGCTTAAGGAAGAAATCGATAAATCACTCAGGAAGGGCTTCAGCCGTCCCAGTTCCTCTGCCTGGGAAGCACCGTCTCTCTTTGTCAAGAAGAAAGATGGTACGAATAGGTTGGTCCAAGATTACCGTCCTATCAACCAGGCAACCATTCAGAATAAATATCCGCTTCCCCGGATCAATGATTTATATGATCAACTTGCTGGATCTTCGGTGTTCTCTAAACTCGACTTAAGGTTGGGTTATCACCAGATCCGTGTCCGTGAAGAGGATATTCCCAAGACTGCATTCGTTACTCGTTATGGCTCCTATGAGTACACTGTCATGTCATTTGGCCTGACGAATGCTCCAGCTACGTTCTCCCGCCTGATGAACTATATATTCATGGATTACCTCGACAAGTTCGTCGTGGTATATCTGGATGATATCCTAGTATATTCGAAGAATAAGGAAGAACATGCTGAGCATCTTCGCCTTGTTCTGGAGAGACTACGAGAGCACAAGCTATATGCCAAGTTCTCTAAGTGTGAATTCTGGCTTTCTGAAGTGACCTACCTTGGACATGTCATTTCCAAGGACGGTATTGCCGTTAACCTGGAGCGTGTTCAGGCTATCCTTGACTAGACCCCTTCGAAGAATGCTAAGCAAGTCTGAAGCTTTCTCGGTCTAGCCAGTTATTGTCGCCAATTCGTCGAGAACTTCTCCAAGATCGCCAAGCCCCTGACTAATCTGCTCCACAAAGGCGTTAAGTTTGAGTGGATAGACAAATGTCAGGAAAGTTTCCAGACCCTCAAGGACAAACTTACTTCTGCTCCAGTGCTTGCTCCTCCTGATTCTCGCAAAGACTGTGTCATATATTGCGACGCCTCTCGTCAGGGATTAGGCTGTGTCCTAATGCAAGAACGAAGAGTAATTGCGTATGCTTCACGTCAATTGCGTCCACATGAAGAAAATTATCCAGTGCATGATCTTGAACTTGCTGCAGTGATATATGCATTGAAGTTATGGCGACATTACCTTCTTGGTAATCGGTGTGAGATTTATACCGATCACCAGAGTTTGAAATACTTGTTCACCCAACCGGATCTTAATCTCCGTCAGCAACGATGGTTAGAAACAATTACGGATTATGACTGCGGTATTTCATACACCCCGGGCAAGGCTAACGTGATGGCTGATGCCCTGAGCCGCAAGTCATATTGCAACAACCTCATGGTTAGGCGCGCTCAACCTCGTCTCTATGTAGAATTGAGTCAGCTAAATCTATGAATTGTTCCCCAGGGTTCTCTTAATAACCTTGTGGTACAACCAGACCTTCAAAAGGCTGTTAAGGAAGCGCAAGCCAAAGATGCTGAAATTGACTTGATGAAGAAAGAGCTTCACCTTGATAAGTACCGGGATTTCTCAGTTGCTGAAGATGGACCATTATATTTCAGAGACCGCATCGTAGTACCTCGCTTCGAGCTTATGACTGACAAGGTCATGAAGGAGGCTCATGATACACCGCTGTCTATCCATCCAGGTAGCACCAAGATGTATCGCGATCTTCGACAGAGATACTGGTGGTCTAGAATGAAGCAGGACATTGCTCGTTATGTTGCTGAATGTGACGTATGTCGTCGCGTGAAGGCAGAACATCAGAAGCCTGCTGGAATTCTTCAACCACTCCCTATTCCTTTGTGGAAGTGGGATAAAGTGCAAATGGATTTCATTACGGGTCTACCCAAGTCTCAGAAAGGTCACGACGCTATTCTTGTCGTCATCGACCAGCTTTCCAAGGTTGCTCATTTCCTACCTGTCAAGGAGACTATCACTGCTAGCCAGCTGGTAGAACTGTATATCTCCAGAATCGTCTCACTCCACGGTATTCCGAAGGAGATCAGTTCGGACCGTGGTGGTCTTTTCACGTCCAAGTTCTGGGAAAGTTTCCAAGAAGCTATGGGGACTCACATTACATGGAGTTCAGCTTATCATCCTCAGTCCCAAGGCCAAGTCGAGCGAGTCAATCAAGTGCTTGAAGATATGCTTCGTGCTTGTGTTATATCATTCTGTAAGAAGTGGGAAGAATCTCTCCCGTTTGCCGAATTCTCTTATAATAACAGCTATCAAGCCAGCTTGAAGATGGCTCCATTCGAAGTGTTATATAGACGTAAATGTCGAACCCCTCTGAATTGGTTAGAAACTGGGGAACGACCTCTCGTTGGACCGGATATTATTCAACACGCTGAAGAACAAGTCAGAATTGTTCAAGAAAATCTCAAGGCAGCTTAGGACCGCCAGAAGAGCAATTATGATCGCAAGCGATGGGGTCTGACTTATCAACCAGGTGATCAAGCTTATCTTCGTGTCACTCCGATGAAGGGCACCCGTCGATTCGGAATCAAGGGCAAGCTAGCTCCTCGCTATATTGGTCCCTTCCGCATAGTTGCCAGACGTGGACAAGTGGCATATAAATTGGAGTTGCCGCCACAGTTCTCTCATATTCATGATGTCTTCCACGTGTCGCAACTTCGTAAATGCTTCAAGGAATCTCCGCACCGTGCAGTGGATCACGAGATGCTTCAACTGCAAGATGATTTATCTTATAAGGAGCATCCCGTCCGCATCCTCGACGAAGCTGAACGTCGAACTCATCAGAAAACAACCAAGTTCTTGAAAGTCCAGTGGTCGAATCACACTGAAGATGAAGCCACTTGGGAACGTGAGGATCATCTTCGGGAAGAATATCCCGACCTCTTTCCTTCTACCTCCTAAATTCTCGGGACGAGAATTTCTTTTAGAGGAGGAGAACTTGTAACACCCCTGTGTAATCACCACGGTGGTTATCTGCTAATAATGCCAAGTCATATCATTTGCAGTGCCTAGTCATAGTGGTTAATCAAAACAATTCAAACTCCATTCTGAAAATGAACTCAAATTCAGAAGTGCAAAATAAATTTGCTCAGACACCTTTGGGAAAATGTTCACTAATTAGCAAATATTCCAGATGCACTAATAAAAATATAACCATTGATACTTGGATTGGATAAGTGGTTCAAACCACATGAAACAGTACAAAAACAACCATATTAAATTCATTTCAAATTCAAATATAATCCAAATTTGCCCAAACCAATTTTTGGTGGAAGGGAATATTGCATTGTAATATTGGGGACAACTCTCATACTTTACAAAAATGCAAAATTGCCCTAACTAATACAAAACATAAAAGAATTAAAGAAAATAGAAAGCAGAGAAAGGAAAATAAGAAAAGGCCACTGTGCACTGCCACTAGTGCACAGTGCCTGGAGCCAGCCCATCTGGCCCATTCCTCCTTCTCTCTCCTGTGCGTGTCGCCGCCGCTATGGCCGAGCTCGTGCTCGCCGGCCGCAGGCCGACATGCCGACTCCACCGACGAAACAGGGAGGCGGGGAGGATAAGGGCGAGGCCCGTTCGTTCCCCTGGCTCCCTCTGCCAATTCCCCGTCCTCTCCCACGCTCGCCTCGCCCCTTTTCCCCTCCAGATCCGCGTCGACCGAGCACCGCCGTCGCCACGCATCGCCACCGCCGTGGCCACCGGCCTCCCCGCGTCGCTTGCGAGTGCCAGGAAGGAGCGTCGTGTTCGACCGCGTCCTCTGGAGCAATTGGACGGAACTGAGGAGCACAGCAACACCCGATCACGTCGTCTTCTTCCTCGGGACACCGTCGACTTCCTTCGCCTCCGGCGAGCGCTGCAGCTACTAATCCCCCCAACGGCCTTTCGTGCGCCGCTAGGTGAGCAGCAGCTCCTCTCCGTTTACTTTTTCCCCGCTCCAATTTGCCTGTAGGCGCAGATCCGCGATAGCCCGAACCTGCCGCCGTGGAGCTCGTCGCCGGCGAGTCTTCGGTGACCATATGGTCACATGCGCATGTCCATTAGCTCCGCCGCACTGCGTAGGGCACGCCTAGCTACTCCGTTCGAGCGTCTGCGCATCGCAACGCCGATTCCACCGAGCTCCCGAATGCGCCTCCGCCTTTGCTCATCGCCGGCTGCACAACCGCCACCAAACGACGCGGCTCGTTCGACTCGTTCGAACGAGCCCAGCCACGCACTAAACGGCGCAGTATAGCGCGTTTCCGGCGACGCCCGAGCCTCTCCGCTACGTTTTTCATCGCCGCCGACGCATCACCGGCCACCGCCGACATGGCACCACCTGGC
This sequence comes from Thinopyrum elongatum, assembly GCA_011799875.1. NCBI lineage: Eukaryota > Viridiplantae > Streptophyta > Magnoliopsida > Poales > Poaceae > Thinopyrum > Thinopyrum elongatum. Next base: position 507,817,892 of record CM022301.1, on the reverse strand, counting down.
CCACCCCCAGTGACGCTGACAGTGGGCCCCGCGGGTCCCAGTTGGCTGGGTTGACCCAGTCAACTGCTAACTGGGCAACCCAGTGTCACTGACACGCGGGCCCCACCACATTTAGCCTAATTAAAATGTTTTAATAAATAAAAACAAATTAGTTAAACTAATCTCTCACTGACAGATGGGGCCCACTCCCTAATTAACCCTGCTAATTAGATTAATCCACTGTTAGACTAAATAGAGACTGACATGTGGGTCCCACTGGACCCACATGTCAGGTTTGACCCTGGTTAGCCGCAGTTGACCTGCTGACATCATCCTTGCATCATGCTGACGTCATAAATTCATTCTGTTAATTAAAATAATTCCAGAAAAATCAAATAAACTTTAAAAATTAATAACTTTTAAACCGTAGCTCAGATCGAAAAAGTTAAAACATGAAAGTTGCTCAGAATGACGAGACGAGTCTGATTGTGCCGTCTGTTTCCACGTCGGAACCCCCTACGTAGATGAACTCGTAACTCCGAGCCCGATTCCGGTTGATGAATAGTGTCTAATCACCGGTAAATAGATTCCACCTTAATCCTAAAATAACTAAAAATGACTTAGACATACTTCAGGCAACCCTGCACTGCATCATAGACATAGCATGCCCAGAATTGCATCATTGCTGTGTATTTACTTGTTTCCTCCCCCTCTCTTCTCTCTCGGTAGACCCTGACGCCGATGTAGCTCCCGAGGTCGACGCTGCTCAGGAGCCAGACGACGCAGCTGACGACCTTCCCCTTGCCGTCGAGTAGACAGGCAAGCACCCCCATTTTGAGCATTCCGATATCGCCCACTCTTCTCTCTCTTATGCTTGCATTAGTTGTTACTGCTGCTGTTACTATCCTATATCTGTTGCATAGCCTGTTTATTTGTAGCCTACTGTTGATACCTGCCTGTTATCCTAAACTGTTTAGTATAGGATGGGTAGAGCCCTATCAGAGACCCACTTGTCCCGACTGCCCCGCTGGACTCTCAGAAGACCCGAGCAACGGGATCGAAGATCAGACCCTGGCACCGCACGTCACTTCCCCTAAATTGCTCGACACTACTGGGTTACTATCGAGTGCCGAGGGTGATACCTCGTCAGCACTTCTGATGATAACCTTGTAGGTTAGTTAACCGGTCGTGGTAAGCGAGGGTGATTCCTCCTACACCACCCCCGATACCGACACTGTCGTGCACAATTCAAGTGTGGACCTCGAGGGTGATTCCTCCTTCATTCACCTTGATGATAACATCGAGTGGGATTCCGTCGAGGGTGATTCCTCAGGGTTCCCCCTTGGTGTCGGACACACGGATACTTTGGATACTATGACTGAACATTGAACCATGACACTAAAGACGGGTCGGCCCTGAGCGGTACCCGCGCGAGCATGAATGCGAAGTGATGTGGAGACGGGTTGACCTGAGAGGTGCCCGCGAGATAACTACGAGGCGTGGCCGGGCATTCTTAGCCCTTGCCGCAAGCCCTACAGACGGGGTGACGGGGTCACATCGATCGTGAGTCTCTGCTCGTTACCGCACGCTCCTAATCCACTAACGGTTTGGATATTTGATCCGAGGGGCCTCTGGCCCGATAGCACTAACCATCACGTGGGCATAGTATGGGCGTTCTGCGTCGTATACTTCAGCCGGAGCTTAATAGACGTCAGCGACTGAGCGGCACACGCTGGGTTGGACTGGGAACGCAACCGCACTTGTATAAGGGGTTGCTAGGTCTGCTCACCGGCGGTGCACGTAACGTGCAGGAGTTCCCGGGGCGATGGCCCAAGACACCTGGTGGCATAGGTTAGTCCGACGTGCTGACCTCTCTGTTAAGTATTCGGTCGGGTTGCGGCGTGTTGCTTAGCCGAGGCCGGGCATGACCCAGAAAAGTGTGTCCGGCTGGAGTTAAGCGAGCGTGGTGGGTAAGTTGGTGCACCCCTGCAGGGAAGAAACTTCTATCGATAGCCTGTCCTACGGTAACGGACACTCGGAGTTGTATCCCGATCGGTACAACTAGAATTGATGATTTGAGATGAAATGGATAGTATGGCTCTAGGATTGCTTTCTCGCAGGGAGTCGAGGAAGAATCTCTGGGCGAGGTTGATGACACTGCTATACTTTACATTATGTTATTCTGCTCTCTTCTAATGCTGCAAGATGGATGAAGATGCTAGTCTTCGATAGGACTAGGCTTTCCCCTCTATTCTGGCATTTCTGCAGCCCAGTCCACATATACAGCTCTCCTTCGAAAATGTTGCATATGTAGTGTAGATCCTTGCTTGCTGAGTACTTCGGATGAGTACTCACGTTTGCTTTACTTTCTTTTCTTTCTCCCCATTTCCATATGATGCCGCCAGACGACGGAGCCCCGGAGACTGCCGCCCCTGTCGACGACTACGGCTACTACTACTACTACCCTCCCGGCGAGTGCTACTACGAGGAGCCGACCGACGACCAGGAGTAGGATTCGGAGGGTCCTAGGCAGGAGGCCTACGCCTTTCGATCGTAGTATTTTATTTTGCCCCGCCTCTGTGAAGGCGTATCTCTATTTCTGTAATATATCTGTACCCAGATATTTGATGCTTCCGCTGACACTTGTATGCCATCGAGCTATGTATTCGAGCCCTCGAGGCCCTGGCTTGTAATATAAAGCTTGTATGACTTTATTTATATTTTAGAGTTGTGTTGTGATATCTTCAAGTGAGTCCTTAGGCTTGATCGTGTGCATTTGCGTGTATGGTTAGTGCACGATTAAGCCGGGGTCGTCACACACACCCACTTAGTTTTCTTTTTTGAGCTTTCATAAACTTATAGCTCTAGTGCATCTGTTGCATGGCAATCCCTACTCACTCATATTGATATCTATTAATGGGCATCTCCATAACCCGTTGATACGCCTAGTTGATGTGAGACTATCTCCTTCTTTTTGTCTTCTCCACAACCACCGTCTATTCCACCTATAGTGCTATGTCCATGGCTCACGCTCATGTATTGCGTGAAAGTTGAAAAAGTTTGATAATACTAAAGTATGAAACAATTGCTTGGCCAAAACCGGGGTTGTGCATGATTTGAGTATTTTGTGTGATGAAGATGGAGCATAGCCAGACCATATGATTTTGTAGGGATAAGCTTTCTTTGGCCATGTTATTTTGAGAAGACATAATTATCTTGTTAGTATGCTTGAAGTATTATTATTTTTATGTCAATATTAAACTTTTGTTTTGAATCATACGGATCTGAACATTCATGCCACAATAAAGAGAATTGCATGGATAAATATGTTAGGTAGCATTCCACATCAAAAATTCTGTTTTTTATCATTTACCTACTCGAGGACGAGCAGGAATTAAGCTTGGGAATGCTTGATACGTCTCCAACGTATCTATAATTTTTTATTGTTCCATGCTATTATATTATCTGCTTTGGATGTTTTATATGCATTAATATGCTATTTTATATGATTTTTTGGACTAACCTATTAACCTAGAGCCCAATGCCAGTTCCTGTTTTTTCCCTGTTTTTGAGTTTCGCAGAAAAGGAATACCAAACGGAGTCCAAACGGAATAAAACTTTCGCGATGATCTTTCTTGGACCAAAAGAAAACCAGAGGACTTGGAGTGCAAGTCAGAGAAGCCACGAGGTGGCCACAAGGACGGAGGGCACGCCCCCACCCTTGTGGGCCCCTCGTGCGTCTCCTGACCTAATTCTTTCGCCTATATATACTCTTATATGCCCAAACCACCAGAGGCATCCACGAAAAGACTTTTCCACCGCCGCAACCTTCTGTACCCGTGAGATTCCATCTAGGGGCCTTTTCCGGCGTCCTGTCGGAGGGGGAATCGATCACGGAGGGCTTCTACATCAACACCATTGCCTCTCCGATGAAGCGTGAGTAGTTTACTTCAGACCTACGGGTCCATAGCTAGTAGCTAGATGGCTTCTTCTCTCTCTTTGATTCTCAATACAAAGTTCTCCTCGATGTTCTTGGAGATCTATTCGATGTAATACTCTTTTGCGGTGTGTTTGCCGAGATCCGATGAATTGTGGATTTATGATCAGCTTATCTATGAATATTATTTGAATCTTCTCTGAATTCTTATATGCATGATTTGATATCTTTGCAAGTCTCTTCGAACTATCGATTTGGTTTGGCCAACTAGATTGGTTTTTCTTGCAATGGGAGAAGTTCTTAGCTTTGGGTTCAATCTTGCGGTGTCCTTTCCCAGTGACAGTAGGGGCAGCAAGGCACGTATTGTATTGTTGCCATCGAGGATAAAAAGATGGGGTTTTCATCATATTGCTTGAGTTTATCCCGCTACATCATGTCATCTTACTTAATGCGTTACTCTGTTCTTATGAACTTAATACTCTAGATGCAGGCAGGAGTCGGTCGATGTGTGGAGTAATAGTAGTAGATGCAGAATCATTTCGGTCTACTTGACACAGACGTGATGCCTATATTCATGATCATTGCCTTAGATATCGTCATAACTTTGCGCTTTTCTATCAATTGCTCGGCAGTAATTTGTCTACCCACCGTAATAATTTCTATCTTAAGAGAAGCCTCTAGTGAAACCTATGGCCCCCGGGGTATATTTTCCATCATATAAGTTTCCGGTCTACAATTTCCGTTTTCTATTTCTTTTACTTTGCAATCTTTACTTTTCGTTTCATAAACCAAAAATACCAAAAATATTACTTTACCGTTTATCATCTCTATCAGACCTCACTTTGCAAATAACCGTGAAGGGATTGACAACCCCTTTGTCGCATTGGGTGCAAGTTGGTGTTTGTTTGTGCAGGTATTCGGTGGCTTGTTGCGTTGTCTCCTACTGGATTGATACCTTGGTTCTCAAAAGCTAAGGGAAATACTTACTCTACTTTGCTGCATCACCCTTTCTTTTTCAAGGAAAAAATCAACGCAAGCTCAAGAAGTAGCACAGTACCCTTGTGCTCCTCAAGATCTGAAAATTTTCACAACCAAGTACCATTATTAAAAGGTACAGCAGAATAAGATCTTTTGAACAATGCTCTCTTTTCCAAGCTCTCTCAGATGATAATACTACCATCACGACAAGGATCATCACTGACATCCCACCAGCAACCAATAAAAAAACATTGAGCAGTAAAACTAAAAACACTATTTAAGCAGCACCTCGAACAACCACAAGCATTATTAGAACTTGCTGAAACAATTTAAGTGGAACATTGATATATACTACTGCATTATTAGAATGTAATATGATGGACTTCAAATATGTAGTAATGAGCTTGCAGACTACAACTTTTCTTCCATTCAATGGTAAGGAAAGAACTTGCGTGATCCATGGAATCCTACAAGGCTACAACTATCACAACTTGTCAGTTACAGACTACAATTTTTCTTTTCACTAGAATCAGTACATTTCTAACAGAAACAAGGGGGGGGGGAATAATTTCAGTAAATCTTGACTCTGAACTTGGAAGGAAAGCAAGCATCTGAATCCATGAGCAATACATCAGCATCTTAATCTTGACTCTTAACAGGAACAGAAACAATCTTGCAAATTATCACTAGAATCCATGAGCAATCCATCAGCATCTGAATCGTACATGGTACATGGAAAGGAAAGCAAGCATCTGAATGAATCTGGTGGATTACCTGCAGCCGCCAAGCTGGGGGTCGGGTTTGGGGCAGCCGGCGAGCTGGAGGTCGGGTTTGGGCCTGCCGGCGACCTGGGGGTCGGGGTTGGGGCTGCCAACGACCTGACCATCGCGTCCGCCCGGGGTCGAGGGGCTCGACGAGTCTTGATTGGGACGACAAGAAGCTGCGAGGGAGGGAAGGCCAGGAGGTGCTGAGTGCGAGGCGGAAGAGAAGGTGATGTGGCGGTGTCGACCATCGAGCGGCGGCGGCAGGAGTGCGCCTGCGCCGCAGCGCCTCCTCTATCCAGCGAGAGAACCTATCGGGGATGGATGTTGGTGGGTTAAGGTGGGGTTCCACTGGGCTAATAGGTCTAGCCCACTTAGTTTTCTACCTGTCCAATGGTCTCCCACTGAAGCAGTTTAAGTGGGATGGGATGGTGAATCCCACTTAAACCCACTTCCACTTTCATCGTGACGTGTGGCATTTATCAGGATCCTAATTTTTTTTTGCCAAAAAAGGTCCTAATTTTTTCAGTATCTATTTTTTTATTGGGGAAAGAGCCCCTGTATTCTCCTTCGTTTCGATACAAGTTGCTCGCGAAGGAAACGGAGAGGTAACCCTAGTCCCCAAATCCTGGAGCGCCTCCTTCAATCAATCCCCAACACCCGGTCGAAATCCGAAACGGGGACGGCGTCCGGATCGATGGCCGGCCGCGCCTCGGTCGATTCCCCCGGCGACGCCTCCCCCTGGCCGGCGTCAATTCTCCTCGCCCAGGAGGCGTACGTCGCCGTCAGCAGGAACCACACCACGGCCACAGCCAAATCGAGGGTCGACCACACCGTGGAGCTCACCTTCTGGATCGCCGACCCGCCGGCGGTCTCCTTCTACACGTTCCACTGCTCCAAGCCCCCCACCTCCGACTCCGAGGACGCCGCCGACCTGGAAGTTCAGCCACACGTGGTCGGCGCGGAGGGCCGATTCGTCCTCGTCCGCACCTTCTTTGCTTCCGGCGACGGCGAGTTTGAATACTTCATCTACAAGGGCAACCCCAGGTCCCCGTCCCTCGAAAGCGTGCCGCTTCCGGATGATGATAGGCTGAGCGGAGGCGGTGCTACCGAGTTCGGAATCGTGCCCCGCGGCGACGGCGACCATTATCTCCTGATTGCACTATGTGACGCGGCGACCTTGAAGGATTACCGACTTCACATCTACTCGTCCGAGGACAGAGCATGGAGGACCAAGGAGCTGCTCAACCCATGTCCTGGGGTCCTTACGATTACACCGGACAAGGTGATGCTGCTCCGAGATGGCGTGCTGGTGTGGGTCGATTTGCTGTGCGGCATGCTGGTGTGTGACATACTTCAAGAACGAGAACCCCTTCACGCGCGCTACATCCCATTGCCTGAGCCATTGCCTGGAAACAGAGAAGCAATTTTGAGGCAATTAATCCCGGGAGCTGGCGTCAGGTGTTACCGGGATGTCGCCTGTGTCGATGGTCTGATCAAGTTTGTTGAGATGGAACACCGTATGACTGTAACAGAGATTGTAGAGGTTCCTCCTGAAAAGCCGTCTGACCCCAGGAACAAGACTGTGCTCTATGATTCTGACTTGATCATGCTCTACAAGCGCAAACATGTGGACAACAAGCCCAAGACGCTGCGCATAATGAATGGTTGGAGTGCCATGACATGGACTAGGGAGATTGGGTCTGACTGTTGGCTCAAGGGAATCATTATTGATGTGGATGACATTTTGGTCGACGACTCAGCGTTTTCGGCCTTACTTTCTGGCCAAAGGAATGAATCCGCTGGGAGCTTGACATTCAAGAACATGTACTCGGCTTGCCCCATCCTGAGCACAGATGGTAATGATATCCTTTACCTCAAGTCATCCAGGAAATGGAGTGATCGATCTGGATGGGTGGTTTCTGTTGACCTTGAAGAGAAGACACTGAAAGTGGAAGCACCTGGGGCGCACCCATTTGGAAGATATTCTCCTTCACGGCAAACATTCCTTCCCTGCGCATTGGTGAACCATCTAAAAATGACTCCTGGTAATTGTTCATTTGCTCTTGTTATCAACATGCTTGTGACCCTTTCAGTGCTATGCACAATTTGGTTGGCGAATTATCTTATTTGCTTCTACCCTTTTATGCTCCACACTGTGCATATCTTTGTTAGGGTGTTTAGAGCTACATATGGTACTCTAATACTCTTTGTGATTTCTGCTGTGAGAAATAGGGCTATCTGGTTTTTCTACGATAGATACAAGACACATAAGGGTCCTACTCTCTGCTGATTCATACTTACACTCTGTAGAATCCAATCCTAATCTGTGCTGGACAGCTAGATTCTATCAACTTACAAAAAAAAGGGCAGCCCCGGTGCATGTATCTCCCGTTTGCGCAGGGTCCGGGGAAGGGTCCGACCACTTTGGGTCTATTGTACGCAGCCTTTCCCTACATTTCTGCAAGAGGCTGTTTCCAGGACTTGAACCTGTGACCTCATGGTCACAAGGCAGCAGCTTTACCACTGCGCCAAGGCTCCCCTTCATTCTATCAACTTACAGTGCAAATAAAAATTAATGTTGCACTAATGCTTATCTAAGAATTCGAATGGTTCTATGCATGGGCGTGCAGGTATTTACAAGCTGTGTGCTATTTTGCGCACCCACGTCTGCAAAAATAAAGGAATAAAATAGCTTGAGCACTACTGAATCCTAGTTTATGACTGGCATTGCTTATGAGTTTATCCATCTTTTGTAGGCATAAAAGTCTCAGCAATTCAGATCGCACAGACGAGCAGCTCTGCAAATGAGCCAAATAATACAGCTGTAAGTATTTTCTATTATATGCTGCTTTTCATATTTCAAAAACTTCCCACCCTCTAAAGTTTCTTCCCTTGTGTCTGTAGATCTGTGTCGGTGAGCCTGATTCCGATGAATCTGAAAACAAACGTCCAAGGCAGGTTTCTTACTCTGTTATGAAAACTATGTTCTTTGAAGATCTGTGCAATGATGATCTGTTTTAAACGTCAACCCATTTGATATCCTGAAATCGCTAATTAGTCTTTGCTTACAATGGAGCTCTTCCATATAATTGGTTTTTCTGTTCCTCAGGCTATCGGCTGAGAAAGTCAACCATACACAAGATGTAGCTCAGTCTACTGTATGGAATGTTCTTAGCTCACGGACCCTTCCTCATCAAAACAATATGGTATACTGAATTCAGTATGTTTTGTTTCCTATGTGTCATAGACCAAGATAATTACGATGTGTCATTTCCAGCATCCACAGCTATGCTTCAACAGGTCGGAAGAGCCCGGCTGCAGTGGGTACTCACCATTCCCCCCTCAAAACAATCCGGTATGATGTATTTCATATGCCCTGTTTCACATGTGTCCATTTTTAATCATCATACAGCAACATTAATTAGAGTGTGCCACTGCAGCTGCTGCCACAATGTTTCAACAAGTTCACTGGACCCTGCAACCCTTTGTATGCACCGTCGGCCCCTGCCCCTAGCATGCGTAGCTACGGCAATTATCATTCGCTGTGGCAGCACCCACTACTACCGGAGCAGCAGATGGCACCTAGCAGGGCATTTGGACCTCATGTGGTAAGAAAATTGTGAAGCTTATGTTACGATTCCATGTCCTCATTTGACCTGCAGCTGTAGAAAAGACAATCTCGTTGTGTTGTATGATTAGAAGGTTCAAGAAATCATGGGCACCATGTTTGTAAATATGCTAAGCATTTCAAACAGAACTAAAATATTTGAATAAGTTTAAATTTAACTTATTGTCATACAAAGTTGGAATTATTTATGTTTGCTACGTTGTACCAGTTTTGTCCTGTTACCTACAGTTAAATTGATTAGAAGTTTCTGTTTGCAGGCACCCCATCCATACTTCAACAACTGGCGTGGAGCCAGACACCATGGGAATTCACAGCAATACCCTGCCGGTAACTCATATTACTATGGTGCACACTCAGGCAGTGGCAACCAAGGATTTGGTTACTGTCCGATTTATTACGATTACCGATACTAACCATGTTTACTGACCCCCTCCGGTAAAGCACTCTGCCACCCTTACTGTCTGAAAAATTCCGAGTTAATTTGAATTGGAGGTATATATAATTAACTGTCGTATTCAGTATATATCATGGGTTCGACTCCTAGAAGCATCACTACTAGTTCCATGTGAAAAAAATGTAAAATTATTATGTTGGAGGTCGAACCTGTGTTCCCCACGAACTGCTGTAAAGCCCGCCTACCATTACACTACTGCAATTGCCGTGTTAACGTATAGGTTTCTACCTCTTTTATCATTTAAAATATATATTCAAATTTCAGCTCCCCCCTATTCAGTTGCAGCTTCCCAGTAAACACATAGTGGTGTTTGGACCTCGTGTGGTAAGACATTGAGGTATGTTCCAAATTGAAATTTAGATGTGGTTGCACCGCTGGCCTTTAAGAAAACTATGTACGAAAATATTAGCCTCACATAGTTAGATACTGTATACCGAAACATACAAGTAAAGCTGTCCTGTATTAGTATTCACGGGTGTGAAATATGAAAAAACAGCAACTGTTTTTCTGAAGCGTGAGCACATCAGTGAATGGCGCTTAACCTCTTAAAGAGGTACTTTGAAAGAAGCGAATGTTTGATAAAGGTGTGGTAAGGGTCAGAGGGTGATGGAGGGTGGCAGCTTGTTGAAGATGGAATAAGGTTCTCCCCGCCTAGCCCTCGCCCCGGTGGTGCGTGTAGCATCGTCGGAGGGCATGTGAAGGTGTGTCTCCGGTGTATCTAGCCGGATTCAGGCTGTATTTTTCTTCGTTCGTCTAAGTTTGTACGTTTACATGTTGGATCCTTCCAATCTAATCTTCTCTTCATCGGTGACGGTTACTGTTCTGGCGTGCTGGTCATGTGGGGCCTTAGCACGACGACTTGGCGACTTTCCAATTGTATACTACAATGAAGTTTGCCTGGCTCCGATGAGGGAGGGGCGATAACTGCGGCACACCGTCAGCTCGCTCCAGTGATTGTAGTCGCTCTTGGATAGAAGGTGTACGGGCTTGGATGTAATTTATGTTATTTTTGGTGTTCTTTGTACTGCCATGACAGTTGATGAATAGATTGAAAGTTTTTTCCCCAAAAAAGGCCATCTATTGCATGATCGTTGTGGCCTTGTGGGTATCTTACATCCGGGATTTTTATTGTACCTTTATTTCCCCGGGTACTCCTGTTGCCTACCAGTATCGGAAGATATGGCCCATTAGATCAAGGTTGGAGCGACGGTTAATATTCATTTGTCCCTACCATAAAACTCATTGAGTATGGCGTGCAAGTTGAGTAGCTACACGTTGGTTTTACTTCATGCAAAGATAACCCACCCTTGTTGTCACCTAGAATCACTCCGGCACTATCCCTGCCATCTTTCGTGACAAAAGGGCTGTCAAGGTGTTGTGCAAGCACTTGCGACTTACTTGGTGGCAAGAAATTGTTTTAGTTCCTTCAAAAAAGTCTCTTGTGAAATTGTCCTTAGATAGCATACTGCTTGAAATCACCATAATAATGTGTTTTAATGCGAGTAAACAGTATAAATCAATGATTCCAAAATGTTACGGACAAACAGCTCCAAATCTTAAAACAGCTAGACACATGATGAATTAGATGATCTACTCGTCCATCCTCATGACGCAGCGCAGGCCCTCCCCCTTGAGCATGAGGTCGAATGCCGTCCATCCTCATGACGCAGCGCAGGCCCTCCCCCTTGAGCATGAGGTCGAATGCCGTGTTGATCTGGGAGAAGGGCATGCTGTGCGTGATGAACTTCTCCAGCTCCAGCTCCTTCCTCATGTAAGTACATCTAGATGACTTCCGGGAGGTCGTGCACGGCTTGTAGTTTCCGAAGAAGGTGCCCTTTAGGGTCCTTTCGTTGAGGAAGTTCATCGGGTGGGTCTTGAGCACCGCCTCCTTGTGCGGGACGCCCACCAGCACCGCCACGCCCCACCCCTGCATCGAGCAGATTTCAACATTCAGTTTTAACTCTTGAGTTTATAATTAATTATCATTGGATTACATATTATATGTTGGTATATTGAGATCCACGTACGTCATGGACACATTCGAAGGCGGCAATCATGGCGTCGATGTTGCCAGTGCACTCAACCGCACGGTCGACTCCGCCATTGGTCATCTCGACAAGCACCTGGAGAGCAACATTTGACAGTGAGTTATTTGGCACAGGCTTGTGCATGTCATGAAGAATGAACAAAGGGGAAAATTCGGTCGACTCCGCCATTGGTCATCTCGACAAGCACCTAGAGAGCAACATTTGACAGTGAGTTATTTGGCACAGGCTTGTGCATGTCATGAAGAATGAACAAAGGGGAAAATGTGCACTGAGGGACACGAACAGACCTCTTGCACGGGCTTGGTGTGGTCCTTTGGGTTCACAAAGTCCGTGCATCCAAATTTCTTAGCTGAAAAATAATGTACATGATGTTCAGTGTTCCATCCAAAAATATTTATCAAGATATAGTACTTGTTTTCCCTGAGGCAGACCGTACCTTGTTCGTATTTTGCAGGGTTCAAATCCACACCAATGATCCTTGATGGCCCAAGCCATCTTGGCCCCTTCCATGGCCTGACCATGTGAGACAGAAGCACACGGTAATTAGTCATGGTTGTAGCACATAATTCTCTTCAGCCTGCAAAAACATGGCGTAGAACAAAAACGTCTTGGATCGTCACCCTTTTTCGGTTTCACGACATTGAGGGTAGCACCAAGTCCTGCAGAAAAATCACAATTCGGCAACTAATGGAGGCACCTTGAACATTGTGATTCATTTGGAAACAATGACATGAGGAGCCATCTCTTACCAGTTGAGATACCACAGCTGAGAACACAAACTTTGTCAAGGGGCGCCTCGGGGTTGATCCTTGCGAGGCACCCAACATGGATAACGGTGTACTCACTGAAGGTGGAGGTCCCAACGAAGTGGAAGATCGGTTTCCCATTAATGGTGAAGCGAGACTCCCCATCACCGATCATCACGCCACGATCCACGTTGATCCTAAGGAGGTCACAAAGGTTGCTCTCCTTTGATTTACAGTGGGCACACTCCTCGCACTCGCGGGTGAACACAGGGAAGACATGGTCACCCAGCACGAGCTCAGTAACACCCTCTCGAACGCTCTCAACAATGCTGCAACAAGAAGCAAGTTAGTAAAAAGAGTTGGCAGAAAAGATAAACTACGAAAAGCAAACATAATACTATTTCAATAAAATGCAGAAAAGGACAACTACCAAGGAAATTAGCCACTCATAAAACATTACAAAATGAATAAAGTAGTTATGTACTGATTGTTTTAATTTGGAAAATTATAAATGTGGTAAAGATATAACGAGGAGATCAGCAGCTTACAGAACATGGGAAAATTAACTAGTCCAAAACCATATGATTGTCCAAAGCACTTCATAGTGTGAGTTTGTGTCATGGATGATGTTATCTCATGATTCTTCATAATTTTTATCCCATGGCAATAAAATATGGACACTTGATGTATGTAGGTAGCAATCTAATTTATGGATGACTATAATTAGAAGCCAGTGTGAATAAATAATGATTTAAGATTCAAGATTCCTCCAAGCAACAAAACTGAAAGAGAGAGGATGCATACCCTCCAGCTTCATGGCCTAAGATCCTAGGGAAAACCGGAGTTTGGCCCTGCACAAATCCAAGCAGAACATCACCAAGTTAATTAGCCACTAAGATGCATCACAATTACACCATTGGGAACACACAAAACTGTGTGTGGATACCTTGGCTTCCCAGAAGTAGACGTCAGTGTGGCAGAGGACAGTGTAGAGGATCTTGACTCACACCCCCATGGCCTGCGGCGGCGCCACCTCCACCTCCTTGATCGTACAGGCTTCCCGGCCTCCCATGCCACCGCCGCTGCGATCACGCACGAACCAGACCAATTAGATGATCTCCATTCAACAATTCCAGGGCTTCTTCACATGAAATCAAATCAGATGAAACTAACTAGTACTGTTTCAGGAACAGACCTTTGCACTTGATCACCTTCCCGGCGGCCGCCATCCCTGTCCCCGTCGGTTGCTCACCCCAAGAACTCAGAGGAAGGTGGATCTCTGTTGCTGTTTCTGCTTTGCAGTTCGTTGATTGTAGATCTTGGCGAGGAACGAAGGTGAGGCTGAGACCTGTATATGTATACTCCTGGCGCTTGAGGAACTAAGGGCGGCATGGAGTGCAAGTGCAAGTGAGTAAAAAAAAAAAAAAACAGCGATGAGGCCAGAGAGGGCTGACTTGGTGACCAAAACCGGGGCGACCCAGAAAACCAACTGGGTCCTCATTTTGCAACGGTCCACGACCTGACGCATCGTCGTTAATTTTGCTAGAATACTATAGTAGGCAGCTGAAATAGCTCATGTATGGTGGATTCCTGGCGCCGGATTTCAGTTTTACTACAAGTCTTTAGCGCGCGCTTTGTTGCGCCGAAGAATGTCACGCATGTACGTTTCATTAAGAGCTTCCAAAACATGAGCTTCCTAAAGGTGGTGTGTTCTAGAAATAGGGATCAAAAGTCAGAAGCAACATCAGCTTGCAAATATGGTAACAGAAAACTCTCTGAAAAATCACTAACCACTATAAATTCACAATAATCACAAGCAACTTACGGCAAACAAAAAAATCGTGCCAAAGAACACAATGAAATGGAATGGATCTGAGAGAGTGACAACTCAAACAATCTCAGGAGCTTTTGTCCCCCTTGGGTTTCATGCACTTTATGCAAGAACCATAGACAGAGTAACTACACAGAGCTTGATCCCCTTAAACCGCAACATAAACTTCCCGCTTCAGAGTAGTTGTCTAGGCGTACAACAAACAGTAATATCTTGAGATAAATGGCTCAGCGTCCTCCCTTTTTCCCTTTTCTATAAGTGATTTATGTTGAAGCTCTAGAAACACCTTTGAGGCTGTTGCATCACACAGAAACTCATCAGCACATAAATTAAGAACAAAATCTCATTTGATCTATACGCGCATACCTTGTTCTTGGTTGATTTATCATCCCACATTGTTTCAATGCTTCCATGTATAGCTCCAGGGATGAGATCACATATGCAAACATAAGATATCTCTAACTAGGATAACCGCAAAAATAAATTGACAAAGCAGTTCCTCAAAATCTCAATAAAAACGACTTAACAAGGTTCGTGAAAACGCAAGCCTCGCAAAATAGTAGTGTTTCTTTTCTGTTGACGCATCAAAAAAGAAACGCACAAGGCCACATCAATATAGACCATATTACTTTGCAAATCATAGAAAAATGTTGATTGCACGAATTAGGATTGGGTGCTTGGACCCCCAATGGAACTTTTAGTTTCTACATTATGCATTATGTATGGCAAAACATTATTTGGCTTAAAAAACACTGTACTGATTTTAGTTTGTGATACTGATATGTACTACTAAATATTTCTGCAATATTGAACTATGATTAATTAGATTTGTAACATTTCGAAGAGGTTTGCAAACAACATACTACATGATGGTCAAGGTAAAAAAGGAAGGTAATGTGAAGAAAGAAAAAATGTAAACTGTAACTAATAGGTAATTATATTTTTCATACTCGGGACATGATGTAGGCATAAAACATCATAACATCCAGAAATGAAGCTTACCAAATTAAATCAAAGAACTCTTTCGTGTCTACCACAGATAGGTTTCTCCTTCTATAATTCAAAGCTTCTCCTGATTTACTATAAGAGACATCATGATTCACCCCACTGGTATGCTTAGCTCTCCCGGTTCCAATAACTGTTTATGGTAAATGAATGGCCTTGGGAGCGGTGACTCTTGAGCCTGGCCAGCCTGAAAATCTGAGGCCACATAATAAAGTAAACAAAAGGGTAAATGTTAGTTCAAACAAGCAAATTGAGCTTAATTGATCATTTTCGACCTGGCATGTAAGAAACATTGTTCATACATAGGTTCTCGTAGAAGTGCCAAATAATTCTGGGCACTAATTCTAGTCCAGCATCATCAGTAATTGACAACAAGGTAAGCAATTGAAATTACTTTCAATGTAGTAGCTGTTGTAGTCCCTATACACATCAAACATAACCTGCATTTGCATCATGGATCACACACAAGAAAATCGAACATGAAACAACTCGGGAACCTGCAAAGGTGGAGAGGCCAAATAAATTCTGTAAGCTATATATGGACTGCCAAGGCATGGAGTCAAGTACTCCCTCCGTCCGGAAAAACTTGTCCCTCAAATGGATGTATCTAGCACGACAAGTTTTTCCGGACGGAGGGAGTAGTAGTTACTCCGTAAGAATCAGGCTGCTAAATCATCATTGTACAACTATTACTATTTTTGGAACAATAATAATAATAATCACTCTATGCTTCAGGTATCGAACAACTAAAAATGGATTAGTGATGTATACGTTCTTTCAATGTAATTAATGTACCTAAAGAAATTGATTGAGAATCAAACATGGGCTAAGAATGATGGGAATCATATAAAGAAAATCGTGCTACACTGCTAGTACTATATTGCTCATGGCTCGCTTGATTTCATTGGACTTTATCCTACCAATTTATAACAAACTGTCATGATTACATGAGTTATGTGACTAATTTGTTGGATGCTATCTTGAATGGAGCTTTGATAGGTCTTAACCCTGGAGTGAACTCCTGGAGATTCAAGTTGAAGCATGATCCCTTGCTGGTCAGGATCAGAACAAAGTCAAAATATATGACAAGTCTTGGTCAATGGACAGAGTCCTTGATCTAACAGGATTTACAACTTATTATTTGATCAACTTATAAGGAAAATATTTACTGGTACACTCGTATGACTGTTGTGAGTCATGTAATGGTACCAAAAATCAGATTAGAACTTACATTATCATTATATATCATGGAAGGAATGTACAAAGGTCAGATTAGAAGTATATATCATGGAAGGAGAAGGGGCAGCGGTCTATACAAAACATCAAGGATGTACTAGAAAGTAGGAAGATGCAGATAATTTTGTTTCATCAGTATACTGCCACATCATATGTAAATATCAGAAACAGAAAACCAGTAACAATTTTTGTTTGATAAGCGTTTATATTATTTGAGGTACATATGATAATGCTGTCTGATACACAGTAACTGATGCATAAGACCAGGACCAGAATCACGGCAGACACCACACCCAGCAGTAGGCCAAGACCAGAATCACCACAAACACCACACCCGCCGGAGAAACAGAATCATAGCAAAGAGTAACACCCGGCATTCATCAAACACCCATCATTCGTCCTGAGGCTCAAGCAAGTCGCTTGCCGACTCCCTGGATGCAGCAGCGGAGACAATCCACAATACTACGCGGACATACTGCCTCAATCAGACTGCATCTGCTTCCATCCGCGATATTGTACCCCTGAATCTGGCCATCACAATCGTGTCCCAGGTAGATGGTATCAGCAGCGACAGAGGGGTAAGCAGCCTCAGCTGGTACAGAAATTGAGCGGCACATGCCCATGAACACGGCGCGCCCGTTGAAGCCCTTGGCTGGGGCCAGGACCCCAGCTTCCAAATCCACTCTGTAAGCATCATAACTCCTGTCATACTCGCCGTCCAGGCTTAGCGCTCGGTGCACCAGCATCAACTCCCCGCCATTGTCCACCAGGTGAAGGCTGTGCGCCATCAGGGAGAAATCAAATGAGTCGCTCCGGTCAGCGACCAACTGGAGCCGGGGCGGCTGCTGATCCGAGCTGGTCGCCAGCACCATGACGCCCCTGTAGTTGGCGCAGTAGAAGCGCCCCGCAAAAGGCAAAACCGAATTCATGTATTCCTTGTCGACCATGGTCCAACTCTCATCGCCGGGCTTAGCGACGACAAGCCCCCTGGGATCAAAGAAATTCACTGCCACCATGGAGGCGTCGGCAACAAGACCCACGCCAGACACACTGATTGTTTTTCCTATCTGAAAGCCGCATTGCCTGGACCGATGCTGCCCTGGTCTCAGGAGCGCGGTCACCGACGGAAGGTCGGTGAGCTACCGCGTGAGTGGGTTAAGCAGGCGGACGACCAGGGTGGGCTCGAGGAGCAGGAGGAGGAGGCCTTCTGGGGTGAGCGAGAGCAACGTGTGCTCCGCGAGCTCCGGGAGGTCCATCCGTATGCACTCGCCTGTAGACACGTTAAGGAAGCGATGGCGGCGGGGCCCGGCAAGCGCCTTGTCAAGCATGATCCACTTGCGGGGTAGGAAGCGGCCGTCCAGGCCGCCGGCGCACGGGTCCGGCGAGCACCGCCGCCACGGCCGGCATACGGCGCGGAAGCGGATATAGTCGGCCACGTCGCCGGCGAGGGCGAGCTCGGCAATCAGGCCGGCTGGCCCGTCCCCGATGTTCGCCCAGTCAGGGATGTGATCCACGTCGATGGCCACCGAGTATTTTCGCTTGCGTCCAGCTGATTGGGTGTGGGATCGGATGTTGAAGGAAGAGGAGGGGCGGCGCGGATCGGGGAGGGCCCTCGGTCGGTTAGCCGCCCGCCGGGAGGAGATCTGGGCTCCGGAGGTCCCCGCCATCACTGCTTGTCCCCTGACTGCGCCGCCGGCAGAAACCGACGGGATTAGGGTTAGTCCGGCGTGGGGGGACGCGACAGGGGGCCCTGGAGATAGATCAGAAGCGGCGGACGGCGGCAGTGTGTGCGGGAGCAGAGATTGGCGGCGGAGGCGGTGCTCGAACGGGTGGGTGCTCGTGCGGGAGAGGAGGTGTATGGGAGGGAGGCGGGATGGCGTCGTCTTGGGGCGGGATTGGTGGCGGCGCGGAGGTCGGACGGGGGCGGCGCCGGAGCACAAGCACGGGAGCGTGTGTGTCGATTTGATTAGACGAGAGGAAAACTGTGAAAGGATTTTGGTTTGAGTTATACCGGAGGAAGTGGCAGATTAGATGTAAACTAGTAAAAATGCTCGTGGCGAACCAACCTGTGGTTGGATGGTTAGAGGAACTGTGGTATCCCCAGCCCACCAGGGTTCAAATCCTGGTGCTCGCATTTATTTCTGGATTTATTTCAGGATTTCCGGCGATGCGCATTCAGTGGGAGGAGACGTTCCCGTCGACAACGAGGCACCTACGGTGACTTCGTAAATCTCAAGATGATATGCCGGCTCAGTCTTTCAAGGTGCTTATAGGGGTAGGGTGTGCGTGTGTGTGTTCATAGGGGTGAGTGTATGCACCGCCGCCACGGCCCGCACACGGCGCGGAAGCGGATATAGTCGGCCACGTCGCTGGCGAGGGCGAGCTCGGCGATCAGGCCGACTGGCCCGTCCCCGATGTTCGCCCAGTCAGGGATGTGATCCACGTCGCTGGCGACCGAGTATTTTCGCTTGCGTCCAGCTGATTGGGCGTGGGATCGGATGTTGGAGGAAGGGCAGGGGCGGCGCGGATCGGGGAGGGCCCTCGGTCGGTTAGCCTCCCGCCGGGAGGAGATCTGGGCTCCGGAGGTCCCCGCCATCCTCTGACTGCGCCGCCGGCAGAAACCGACGGGATTAGGGTTAGTCCGGCGTGGGGGGACGCGACAGAGGGCTGTGGAGATAGATCAGAAGGGCGGCGGCGGCGGCGGCCTGGATGGGAATTGGATTTCCTTTTTGTTTCCCCTTTCTGTAGATGATGAGTGGATAGGCTGGCGGCGGTGGATGCTGAAGCGGAGAGCGACGGCGACAGTGTGTGCGGGAGCGGAGATTGGCGGCGGAGGCGGTGCAGGAATTAGGGTTAGTCCGGCGTGGGGGGACGCGATAGAGGGCTGTGGAGATAGATCAGAAGGGCGGCGGCGGCGGCCTGGATGGGAATTGGATTTCCTTTTTGTTTCCCCTTTCTGTAGATGATGAGTGGATAGGCTGGCGGCGGTGGATGCTGAAGCGGAGAGCGACGGCGGCAGTGTGTGCGGGAGCGGAGATTGGCGGCGGAGGCTGTGCACGAACGGGAGGCGATGTCGGTGGGTGCTCGTGCGGGAGAGGAGGTGTACGGGAGCGGGATGGCGTCGTCTTGGGGCGGGATGGGTGGCGGCGCGGAGGTCGGACGGGGGGCGGAGGGAGGAGGCGGCGCCGGAGCACTAGCTTCCGCTCCCCCTCTCCACCGCACGGGAGCGTGTGTGTCAGGGGGACAAGGAACGATTTGTTTCTTCTTTTTAATAAAGACACCCAAAGGCATCTTAGATCTGATTAATATTAAGGATGTAAAGGCAAGTACAATGGACATAAAACGATGAGTATACAAAATAAAATGGACGTGACTAGCCGACACCAGGGCGCCCATTTGCGGGAGCGAGCGCTCTCCCGAAAAAGGAAGGAGCAGCCCCGCACGACTAGGACAACCGAAAAAGGAAACACCCGCGCCCACGCCTAGTCCCTCTACCCGCGCGCCTCCTGGTTTGTTCCCAGCGCTGACGCGTTCTTGCCAGCGTCTCACCCACCCCACCTGGTCCCCCTTTCCTCCTCTCACGCGGCGACCCTCTCTGTCTTTCTTGACGAGCAAGCCCACACCTAGACCTTCTTCCTTCTCCTTCCTTTTCCTTTCTTTCTCCTATTCAGACATGAAGAACTAGGCAGAGCTTCCCCATCCATGGCATCTTGAATCAAGGTAAGCACCCCCCACCCACACACACACACACACAAAAAAACTGCCCCCTCTCCTCCTTGATCTTGTACAACCCTCTCCCCCTTGATCAACCACTAAAAACCCTATCCTGGTTGAACATCAAGAGGGGTTTTGTTCCTGATTTGCAAAAATCATGATGAAATAAAGGTGAAGAAAGAACACAGTACAAATCTGAGCAACTATGAGGTAACAAAGGAAAAAAATCCAAGCAACTTCCCTCAAAGGTAGGGTTTAGAGTTGCCTGTAAAAAATGTGCAACTAGTCCTCTAATTATAGGCAATTCTATTGTGTGGATGGAGCAACTGCAAAGTAGAAAAAAGGGATGCACATCCATTGTGTAGCTTGACGCATCTACTAAAAAAAGGCAAGTCTAGTACTAAAATGAGTGTGTGGAAGTGGACATTTTATTTGCATGGAGTCGCAGGCTGATGTGGACGGGTGTATTGTGATGCTTTTTTTAACACAGTACAATCGAAGTCGCTCACATACACGAGCATACACTCATCCTTATGAACGCATACACGCACACCCTACCTCTATAAGCACCGCTGAGAGAGTGAGCCGGTATAGAATTTTAAGATTTTATGAAGTCACCATATAGGTGCCTTGCAGTCGACGAAAACGTCTCCTCCCACTAAACGAACATCGTCGAAAGCCTGAAATAAATCCAAGAATAACGCGAGCATCAATGTCAAGTCTAGGACTTGAACCCTGGTGGGCTGGAGATATCACTGTCCTACTAACTATCTAACCACATATTGGTTCGCTATTCTGATGCTTTATTACCTCAGGGTAGGCGGGGGTACATATGGACAATCGTATTCGTATACGGTATGTCATTGTCCTAAGTCGATACTCTCTCTCTCTCTCTAAGTCGGCTCTCTCTTTCCTTCTGAAGGGAAAGTTGGCAAAAGAACGATATGAAAATGCAGTTTATTCATCGTGAGAGCTCATAATATAACAGGGACGCGTCTATGTATCCCTCGCAGTGACTCTTTGAGCATCGCCTGCAGGAGACTGGACCGGCTCAGTAACCATGTAGCCTCGTCACATTGGTGTTAAGTCTTTTTACTTTGCTTATATACATTGAAAAGAATACTGATGGGATGACGTCCCAACGGTCCTCTCGTCCGCACGCGCCTGCCTTCCCCAATGTTCCAATCTGGGGCAGTGACGCCACCCACCCATATCCCCACGTGTCGGATGATTGCTCCGATCTCCGACGACCAGATAACGTCCCTCGTCCGTCAGCGTCCTTTCGTCTGGCGTCTGTGGCGGTTCAGCTCCTGATGCACCGCTCCCTAGATGGTCCCGTCCGGCCTCAGTGGATCTGGAACTAGACAACGATGGGTGGATCGTGTTGGGGAATGTGTAATTTAAAAAAAAATCCTACGTTCACGCAAGATCTATTTAGGAGATGCATAGCAACGAGAGGGGAGAGTATGTCCACGTACCCTCGTAGACCGAAAGCGGAAGCGTTAGCTTAACGCAGTTGATGTAGTCGAACGTCTTCGCGATCCAACCGATCAAGCACCGAACGTACGGCGCCTCCGAGTTCAGCACACGTTCAGCTCGATGACGTCCCTCGAGCTCTTGATCCAGTTGAGGACGAGGGAGAGTTCCGTCAGCACGACGGCGTGGCGACGGTGATGATGAAGTTATCGGCGCAGGGCTTCGCCTAAGCACTACGACGATATGACCGAGGTGTGTAACTGTGGAGGGGGGCACCGCACACGGCTAAGAGATTGTCTGTTGTGCCTTTGGGTGCCCCCCTCCCCACGTATATAAAGGAGGGGGGAAGGAGGAGGCCGGCCAAGGGGGAGGCGCACCAAAGGGGGGAGTCCTACTAGGACTCCAAACCTAGTAGGATTCGCCCCCCCCCTTTCCTTCCAACGAAGAGGGGGAAAGGGGAAAGGAGGGAGAGGGAGAAGGAAAGAGGGGGGCCGGCCCCCTCCCCTAGTCCAATTCGGATTGGGGCAAGGGGGGCGCGCCCCACCTCCTGTGGCCTGCCTCCTGTCGGTGTCAAAACCGGCCGATCTCGGGTAGGGGGTCCCAAACTATGCGTCTGAGGATCGAAGGTAATAGGAGACAGGGGACACGATGTTTACCCAGGTTCGGGCCCTCTTAATGGAGGTAAAACCCTACGTCATGCTTGATTGTATTTGATGAGTATAGGGGTTACAAGAGTTGATCTACCACGAGATCGTAATGGCTAAACCCTAGATGTCTAGCCTATGGGAATTGTGATTGTCTCTACGGACCAACCCCTCCAGTTTATATAGACACCGGAGGGGGCTGGGGTTGTACAAAGTCGGTTTACAGAGAGAGGAAGCTATACGATTAGCCACCAAGCTTGTTATCCACACCAAGGAGAATCCCATCCGGACACGGGGGAAAGCCTTCTATCTTGTATCTTCACGGCCCATCAGTCCGGCCCATGTCACATAGCCCAGATGCTTGAGAACCCCCTTATCCAGGACTCCCTCAGTAGCCCCCGAACTCGCCTTCAATGACGATGTAGTATCCGGCTTCATGTCTTCGGCTTTGCAAGGCGGGTTCTCTTCGGATTGACGATAGTTCGGCTCCATATCTTGAACATTATATTGATTCTTCGCTGCCGTCGCCTCGGCTTCCACGTGTCGAATGAATACGAACGGTCCAAGTATCTTTTACAAATAACCCCTTGACCATGTGGGGATGGAGTCTATTTAAGGAGATTAGATCTCAGATGCCATCCCACACCACGCGGAAATCCTCCGAACCTACCATAGGAAATTGCCCAAACATGGCCGACGCTCCTAGCTCTTCCTCACGCCCCTACGGCCTTCAAAAAGGCGACTGGGAAAGCTGCTCCGTATCCCGCGCCCACCTGAATGAACTTCAGGCGCAGGGATATCTACCTCCCGTGGATCTAGTCTCCGTTCGGGCTGGATTAACATCCTACAACGGTGAAGCCCTGGCGGAGAATTTCCCCAATCCTTCTAAAGAGGAGCGGGTGTGCTTCGTTTCCTTCCTTCTGAGAGGCGTAGGATTCCCTATCCACCCTTTCCTCAAAGGCCTCCTGGAGTATTACGGTCTCCAACTGCACAATCTGACGCCAGGCTCCATCCTGCATATCGCGGGCTTCGTTACCCATTGCGAGCTGTTCCTGGGCTGTGAGGCTCATTTCGAGCTATGGCGAAATTTTTTCTGCCTCGTCCCTCGCTCCCAAAAGGGATCTATATTCGAGGTGGGCGGCGCCGAAGTATGGCGCATAGCCGGAACAGGATACCTGTCCGGCACTCCGAAAAAGGCATCCGAAGAGTGGCCCTCGGAGTGGTTTTATATTGAAGACGTTATTCTTCCAGACCCAATCCGGCGCGGCCTTCCCGAATTCTCCAGTGCTCCTTTAAAGAAGCGTGTCAGCTGGCGTCCCCGAAGCCTCGAGGAAGAAGACAGCGCGGAGGTCATGGGACTAGCAAACAAGATCAGAGTGCTTGCAAACTCTGGGCTGTCCATAATTGAGGTCATGGCGATTCCCATAACGCAATGCGTCCAACCGCTCCAATCCAGAGATTTTCCCATGTGGCATTACAACGGGGAGGATGATACCTCCCGTTGTCTACGCAAGGGTCCGGACAATTTTGCCGCCCTGGCCGCCATCTTAGCCGACCTATACAAAGGGGAGAAGGAAGACTTCGCTCGTTTAACATGTCGGGAAGGCTTTTCCATGTACAACCCCATCCCCTGGGTGAGTTTTTCCATTATTGGCTTTACTCAATATTTCCCCAGAGTTTATGTTAGTCAAATTTAATCCGGCTGTTTTTGACAGGAATGGAGAAAGATCGTCAAGGGGATCCACAGCCCCGCTCCGCAGCCAGTGGACCATATTCGGGATTTAGATCCCGGATATGAAGAAGATCTGGATATATAGAGAGAGCTTAAGGAGGGAGTTTTTTATCAGGCGAGCTATGACGGCACGGAAGTGGCTATTATAGCCGATTACCCCGGCCTTCTTCCCTTCTCCCATATAAGTATTCAGGAGACATCTCCTCAAAAAAGAGTTTTCCCCTTGCGCCTCACCCTCCACACTGCATCGTGCTTCCAAGGGGCGGCGCTTGTCTCATCGAACTACGGCAAAGGCGTCCCCTAAGAAGACGACGCCCGCGCAGGGCAAACCTTTGAAGAGAAAGGACAACGATGATGCTGCCGGGCCTTCTTCTTCATCAAAGAGGTATAATAATTTTGTAACATGCTCTCAGTGGATAGACCGGACTGTAACGCTGCTTGCTATACCACATTGTAGGAGGAGCGTACGCCGAACTGTATCCGGAGACCTAGCCGACCATGCGCAGGCTAATCTGGCCCCGGACCCTTCCGCAAGGACTGGGGTTGAAACGGGTGCTATGCCGGATTGTCATCTCCCAGAGGATTCGGATGACGTATCCGTCACCAACTCCGAAGTGGAGAGCGCAATGAATCATCGGCGGCGGAGAACGGCTATGCGCGACCCGAATTTTACCGAAGAGGCATTCAACGCCTTCAGCTCAGCGGATGCATACATCCGAGCTGCTCGGGATGGGCTTGCTGGAGCCACTCGCCAGCTCTCAAAGGATATGCGGGTAAGAACTCTTGAGCAGATTTAATAATCATATGCCAGTAGCCCCCGAGTCTTGAAGCAGTTGGTCCAACTGATTTAAGAATCATCATGCCATCAGGTACTCACGGAAAAAAATAACACATTATCCAAGGAGCTAGAAGAATGCCGAACTAAGCTCACTGTTGCCACTGCCGAACTGGAAAATTTGAAGAAATCCAAGAAGGCACCTGACGGTAGGTACAACAGTAGCCCGAAAATATGACTCCGTGCCTATGATGATTTTATTTGTATGCATCGTTTTGTTGGCAGGGTCGACATATCAGCTGGAGGAGAGGCTAAGGGCTGCTCAAGCAGACAAACAACATGCCGAAGGGCAAGAAGCCGCTGGTCAACGTGTATTAACACGGACCATTAATGAGAAAATCAAACTACAGGATGCAAACACCAAGCAAGCCGAGGAGTTGAAGGACGTAAGAGCCCAATTATCGGATGCTTTGAAGGAGAACAGAAAGCAGAAAGGCGGCATATTCAGTATGCTTTTTATCCTGACTTTCGTACGGTCCCCTGATGAAAAGTTTTACAAGTGTGTTTCTGTAGGTGTGCTGACTGGGCGGCCCGAGGAAGAAGTGTCCAAGTTTCAAGGTGACCTGCTACAAGAGCTGTCCAAAGTGCACGAGCGAGCTCGAAAAGCAATGAGGAACATGGAGAAGGCACTATGGCCAGCCGATTCTCCTCCAGGAAGTATGGAGGAGCTCGTGAATTTGTTCAAGGGAGCTCGGCGCCGTTTTGGACTATGGAAGGTATCAGCGTGCCGGGAAGGTGCACGAGAGGCCTGGGCCATGGTGAAAACGCGGTATACCGGACTTGATCCGAATCATATGGCCCGGGTCGGACCGCGGGGACTAGACGGACAAGAAATTCCAGTCAACTTGGTATATGACAAAGTAAAAACAGCCACCAAATTTTCACAACAGGACTGTAGACTAGACAGCCTGTTAGATGATTTAGAAGAAGAAGCTTTCGATTCCATGTAACAATGTACTTGTATCGCCAAGCTTATCTCTACACGAAATGTTAAACGATTGTCATGGCAGACTTTCCGCTTCAACCTCCGAAACCCAAGGGTTGGAGTGTTTCTGAATACTATACCGACGGTAAATACCAAAGTATGTTCGGAAACCAGGCAGTCCGGTCATAATTGCTTGAACAGACAAGTTGTATTCGGGGAGTTATGTTATATTACATTTGAACGTAAGAAACATCTTCCAGAGAGAATAGTTCCGTTAGGGGTTCCTTTCCCTGGGTCAGCATGCGTATTTGTGCATGCCTGAGCTGTGATGCTAAAAAATCACATTACGCTTTATATCTTGGGGGCTTATATTGCAACAAGGGCAGTTCGTCTTTTGTCCGCCGACCAATTATTCCCTTAAGAACGCTAGCTTTCGGCTTCACCCGTCTGAGATACATATCTGGATGACTCGGTTGTAACAATCGCAGAGGTGCTCCCTTTATGCCCTAGCCGAACAAGCGGGAACGTAGGGCATAAGCACAGGAGCTAGGCAACCCAGCTTGGCAAAAACTTAAGTCATAGAGGTGCATATAATGGCGAAAAAAGGACATATATGAGCAGATGACACATATATACGGCGAGCTTGAAGCTCTAGTAATAATAAGCTTCTTATGAAAAGAAGCCCCCAGGTATTGTGGGGTATGTACATTTAAGGATGTATACCCTTCAAGTGTGCAGCTGACCCGAACACGAGCTAGAGATCGTATCAAAAGAAAATGAAAAGAAAAAATTTAAAGGAAGAGAAAGGGAATGAACAAATGTATGTGTCCGGACTTAGGCGTAGAATCTTCGGAGCCTGGCTGCGTTCCATGGGTTTGGCTCTAAGCGATTGTCCGATGCATTGCGAAGGCGATAGGCTCCTCCAGTGAGAACTTCATCTATAATGAAGGGACCCTCCCATTTGGGCTTGAGCTTGTCCTTTTTCTTCTCTGGTAGGCGTAAAACGATTTCACCGACGTTATAAGTCTTTGCCCACACTTCTCTGCTTTGGTATCTTCGAGCTTGTTGTTGGTAGAATGCGGAACGGGCTTTTGCGACATTGCGCTCCTCCTCCAGGCCGTCTAAATCATCCTGCCGATCGAGCTCGGCCTCTCTCTTCTCATACAAGCGCACTCGAGGTGAGTCATGAATTGTAGGGGAACGCAGCAGAAAACAAAAAAATTCCGATCTACGCACCAACCCAGGACCACTATGGAGACTGCATACAAGGTTTGATCTGTTTTGTTACCGACTCGTAGCGCAGCGGAAGTAGAGTCGATGACGATCGGCGGTGCAGATCCCCGCAGCTAGGATTTACAACCTCCCAACCGCGAGGATGTATACCCTCGTCTTCCCTTCGGACAGCCCTCCGGGAGGCGGTCGAACATTCCCCCGGACGGTGTCGCGGACAGCCCTTCGGGAGGACCTTCGAAACTCGAATGGTCACTCAGACAGCCCTTCGGGAGGACTCACAGAACTCGGACCGTCACTTGGACAGCCATTCGGGAGGCACTCACGAACAGCCCCTCGGGCACTAAGATCGAAACTACGACCTCTCTACAGAGTTGCACACATACGGTGTCATCTATCTGGCAGGGCTTCGCCATCCAGAACTAGTTCCTGCCGGAACCCAGACAGCATTTCGGCTCTACGAAACTATTTCGTGGGGAGGGAGAGAAGAAGCCAGATAATTGCATGGCACTTGTATGTGAGAAGGGATGAGTTTTGGGCTGCCCCCTCCACCTCTATTTATAGGAGAAGGAGGGGTGGAGGGGCTGAAATTTCAGCCACATCCATCCATGTCATCTCCAAGATATTTTGGAGCAAAAGCCCAAAATAATGGCTTTCCATAAAGCAATCCATAAAGCACTTTCACTATTCACGACGACATTTTTCAGCATCCGTTCGAACTGAAAATATTTATGTGGGCTTAGAACATTTCCAGTACCCACTAAAATAATTTTCAACGCGTTCTGGAACAATTCCAGTTTAGTGATTTCATCTGCGAAAAGCATCTGAAGCGGTTTCGGCAGCTCCGGAACATTTCCGGTTTTCATCTCCGAAAATTCCAGAAAGTTTCCAGAATGATTCTGGCACCCTCCAAGAATTATCAGGCATGTCCCGAAACCAATTTGACTTTATGGTATCCTCTGAAACAACTTTTCAGTATCACCAGAACTCATCCGGTGACCTCTCTCGTCGAAACTTTTCCGCTGTCTCCGAAAAACTTTTTCCAGAAATTTTCTCTCAGACTCCCTGTCTAGTATTCAGCAGATAGATGACCCTTAAGCGTGTGACCCTATAGGTTCGGTGAAGTATAGACATGACCCGGAACCCCTTCCGAGCAATGATCAACATCGGAGCCGTGGACACCCATATTGACCCCTATACCCACATGAATGAATATTCGAGTGAACCTCCAGTGGCCGTGTGCTATTCTTGTTGCTTCGTGATATGTTACAAATACCCGAGGTGAGACATGTTGGCATCCCTGTGGATCAACTCCTTGTCCACTATGCCAGTTACCTCGTTACCGGTATTGTTCTCTTTTCTCGTTTCGTGTTCCGGCATCCCCGTGATCAAATCACAAAGTGTCTGGCCAGACGATGATGGATACCGTAACACCGAGAGGGCCCAGAGATATCTCTCCATCGTCGGAGGAGCAAATCCCAATCTTGAGCTATCAAGTTACTTGACATACTTTTCCATGAACCCGTAAGCCGCCGTAATAGCCACCCATTTACGGATGACGTTTAACAAACCCCAAAGTTCATGAAGCAAGCATGAAGAAACTCGATACTCTCATGGTCTAAGGAATCATGAAAATGTTAACCATCTCTGTGTTATTAACCATTAACTTGTGACGAATGAATCGCATAGCATAACATCAATTTGGGTCGATTCAACACAAATGTTCTGCTAACAATTGTGCCCTCAAAATTGCCGGCATAGTCATGCCCATGATCAGGAAAACAGGATCATCATGCAATACTTGAGCCAGTCATATAGGCTTGACTAGGAATACATTTTACCGTTTATTATCCCACACGTGCACATGAGTTTCCCTCTAAGGCTCGTTTTATTTGCAGACTCGAGAATCATTGCAGTTATAGCATGGAACATAAACCTAATTATGAACAGGGAGATAATCAATAATATTTATTATTGCCTCTAGGGCATATCTCCTACAGACTCACACTTGCACTAGAGTCAATAATCTAGTTAATGCTAATGCACTTTACACCTGTGGCACACTGGTGTAAATATGCTTCGCTTGTGGTATAGCCTGATGTCCAATGGATCTGACGACTTCAGCTCCGTGTGTATCTTTGCATATCCTTGCGTTTTCACGCTTTCACAAAATTCATATTTTGTGTGGACTTGGCTTTGTATGTATGCGAATCATAGGTCAAACCTGGATTCATCAGACTGAGTTATGGAGCAACTACCTGTAGTAGTGTCCCATTGACAAAAGCCATCTTGGAATCATACTAAGTTCATGAATGAACTATATGATTCAACATCTTCTTTGTCGCTTTAAAAGCGGCAACATACTTTGCCCCTGTTATAGAATTCGCCACAGTAACTTGTTTGGAACATTTTCCAACTAACTGTGCCACCACATTGTGTGTTACACAAAACCCTCAATTTAAATCGAAAATCGCACGGAGAAAGAATGAAGACTGTATCGATGTAACATTTTACAACGAACTCTTCATGATCTCCGCTTGCGAGAAAACATGTCATCAGTGCTACTCTTGCACTCAATGACACTTTTCACTGTTGTCTTATGATCAGTACTTTTGATCACTTTGGTATCTATACTCGCAACACCTTGGGAGTATCGGACATATCTAGTTGTTTTACATACCATGGAATACATGATTAATCCAAACACAAGAGTGTGTGGAATCTCCATCATGTATTTTACTCATCAGTGTCATGGGACACCGAGTCTTGCAAAAACTCTTTCCATGTGACTTCGGCAAGAATCACTTCTTGGCGTTTTTAATGCCAAAAGATTTTAGCATCTTGTCAATATGTATTCATTGCTTAGCCCCATTAGGTAAATCTATCTCCATAGATTATCATGCCTAATATCAAGGCTATTTAGCCCAAGCACTTCATCGAAAAACTATTTTCAAATGAAGTCCTAATCCGTGTCAAGAAATTTATTTCCATTTAACAATGTGTCAAGCACACAAGGTGTTTTAGAAATATTATTATGCTCCCACTTACTTTCTTGAATCACAAGCATCTTCGTTACCCATTGATGAAGTCAAACCCCTTTGACCATTTCATCAAAACACGAAGATTCCAACTCGTTTTTGCTCTCTTCTATCCATCGCTGGAACTCTGAAGTTTGCATACCTACTAGCATCCTCTGGATCGACAAATTACTTTGGACTGTATCACATACAAGTCCTAGGTTTCATTTCCATCAGATGGAAATCCTTTTGTCATCCATGTTTCATATCTCATGATTGAAATATGTATTAATTGCTAGTTCAACCCGAACCGACTTTAAGCATCGCTACGGTGAGACAATCTCATCGTAGTCAACTCCTTGAACTTGTTATTGCAACAAGCCGAGCTTTATGGATAAAACATTTTTATCCGTATCAGTTTTAAGTTCCATAAATATTCATTAGACTCTAAGTCTTCCGAAGGGTGTATCAAGGTTTTAATCTTGAATCACTTATATGGAAACTAACTCGGGTTATATTGGCATTTAGCCAATTCCGGAGTCAGGGCCCATCAACGCTTCCTTGTGTATCGTAGGTATATTGTTGTCTAACAACAATATATCGTTTGCGCACCTGAGAGGTTTGCACGAGCTTTGCCTACGTGGTTCAGCTGCAAGTTCGACCGAAGTCCATACATTTTATTGTAGAGACTTCCGTATCAGTCGCAGTAGGAAACACTGGAATTACTTCCAAGGTTTCTTTCCTTTGACTTGATGACGAAGATATTGTTTATCTCGTCGAGTTGCACTGTTCTCCCACTCACCTTTTTGAAGAACTATTCTCTTTAAAAGCATACCGTTTTGTGGCAAAAACCTTTGCCTCGGTATAGTGGTGGGGGAATACCCAATGACTTGGGATAACCTACAAAGTAGCACTTGTCTGATTTGGAATAGGTTTGTAACCTTTTACACAAGCCCCATATTCTAAATGTTAAGAAAAGATATAACATGGTTGGGCATACCATACCATGTCATCATTTCAACAGACCCGATGGAGCTCTTTTCAGTGTAAAAGCCGCAGTCTCTAAAGCATCACTTTAAAAGGGATAATGGCAAATTTATTTATGTCATCTTTGATCTTACCATGTCATAAATGGTTCGATTACATCTTCACGGACTTTCCACTTGCAGTGGTGTTCTGGGAGGTGCAAGATATGAAACCCCTTTCACAACTCATCAGACATTCGCTAAACTTGTAACTCAAAAATTCCTTTCTGCAATCGAATTGCAGAAACATAATTTTCTTGTTACAATAACGTCTTCTTCATTTTTGAAAACCTTTTGAATGATTTCAAAAGATCCAGACTTACGTCTCATCAAGTAAATATCCTTATATCTACTTCAGTCATTTCTGAAGATAGATAAATCCACTACTTGCAACAACATTTATTGAACTACACACATCAAAATGTATGATCACCAATAAGTTTGTTGCTCATTCCTCATGGCCTGTGAACGGTATTTCAGTCACTTCACTTTTCGGAGAAAAGTTGCAAGTGTCAGATGATTCAAAATCAACCGACTTCAAAATCCATCATAATGGAATTTCCATGCGGGTTTCTCCAATGTGACCAAATGCAGTGTCACACGTGTGTGGTATTCTGTTAGTCTTGCGACATTTAGTGTCAGTGTTATGGATGTATCATATTACCATCAATATTCATAACATACATCCCATCTTGGATGGAAGCATGGCCCTTCATGTTATTCATAATACTGAACAACAATTGTTGTTTTTATGAACAACTCCTATTGCAACAAACATTGTGCAATGGGCTAGAGTGTATGAAACTCTAAAATGAATTATGAAAGTAAACCTAGAGGTAATGTATTATTATCAATATTCATAACATACGTCTCATTCATAATGAAAGTATGGCCCTTATGTTATTCATAACATCGAACATCAAAAGTTCTCTTATGAACAACCTTCTTGCAAGATACCTTATGCAATGGGCTAGAGTTTGTGAAACTCTAAATGAATTATGAAAATAAATATAGACGGTAATACACCGATGGAAGGTATAGTAACATTTACTATGTTCCCTGTGTATACCAAAACCTCATTCCTGGCTAGTCTTTCAGGCCATAGTAGTTCTTACATCGAGTTGCAACAGAATGCAATCGAGCGGGTATCTTTGAGATTAACTCACAATACCCAAGAATTGGTGATTAACATGTTTAACCATAATTCCCAAGAACTATATCTTTGACCAGCCTTCTATACATCAAAAACTTGTATGACATTCATACATGAGCTGGATATTCCAGTCTTCTTTCTTTTGCCTTTATACTTCTAACAGTTTAACTTTTAGTATTTCTCCTACTCTCAGAAGAAGCACCTAACTTAAGAGTGGCGTTAGCCCCGGACTTCCTAGGCGTGAAAGTTTCACTAACACCCTTCGGACACTTCCTTTCTCTTTAAGTTGTTGTTTTATTCACCTTTCATCACATGACAGGCGTTCTACTGGATCCCTTTCCTATCAGTCTAATGCATAGTAAACTCCTTTACTAATAGTTTGCAAACAAACATTGCTTTGGATATCTCATATCTTTTAGCTTTTGTCTGTCTCTGAAAAAGATTTTCAGATTCCATGAATATCACATAACTATTCAAACTTTCGAAGTTTGGGTCTCATGGAAGCAAACATATTGCACTTGACTGAAACGGAATTCTAGCTTTTGGATCGAAGGACGAGAGTCACATGATCCATAGCATTAGCGAGAGAATACCAAAAGTATGCGATAGGACAAAGTCCTTCTCGGCACTCTTGAGGATAATCCTCACATTACGATACCAACCGTAAAGTTTTAACCAGATATTTAATAGCTATTCAATTTTAATAGGGGAGGTGGAAACGAGAGCCATTATTCTACAACTATTATGCAAATCACACTTAGACAGTGTTCAAAATTAATTGCACTGAGAATTAAACAAGTTAATTCTACAGTGCACTCCCACTCAAATCAATATCTCTCATAATTGATTTGTGAGTGATACAAGATCCACATTTCAATTCAACGCCATTGATGTGGACATCACTGATGATGAGAATTTCAATTGGTGGGCAAACATGCTGATCACATCTCTATGTGACTCCTGTTCATCTTTCGATGGGCGTGTTCCGAGCTCAGGACGATCAAGCCAGAACGTCAAGACAACCAAGTGATCTCGCTGCGAGGTCTGACCTCACCCGCCTCACACTTCCCTAATCGTTCGTACCCATGTGGACATGGCGCACCCCGAAAAGTTAGGTGCCGTGATGGTGCTACACTTGGGAGAACACTAACTACTTGATATTTTTGTGAGAGATCACCCTAATAAAAAGCGACTACTGCGCAATCAAGAAGGGTGCATCATAAGGGATAAACATCTCAGGCAATTCATAATAGCATGATATGGTATAGCCCTTTCTGACAGAGAAGTGTTTCATTTCTTCGTCTCCGGCATTCGCGTCGGTGTTCACCTTCGTGAAGATTGCCACCACCTTGTCGATGCACCAGATAATATTGCTATCTCTATAGCTAATAAAATAATGCATTACAACAAGGTTGACACGCAGGTCATTAAAGTGCAATCATATGGCTCCAGCCATCATGCCGAATCATGACACGCAGGTCATGTTAATAAATTTACATTATATAGTCATCTCATACATAATCAAATTATTATGAGCACTGCTATACCACATCACATGCACATGCAAACCCTCCTGCAAAACCAAGTTAGACGCCTCTAATTGGTTCATGCAAAAACTTGTTTTTCGTGGCTTCTAAGGTTTCGAAACAAACCGAAGCTACCAACGTCCATCATCAAGTATGATAATTCAAGTTGCTAGATTAACAATGCGGGGTGTATGAAGCACGAGATAATAAAATCTCGAACCTCATACTAAACTTCGTCATACGCATGACCCCCGTGCAGATAATATCTACATTGCCCTTTTGTCTGCAAAATTTCATCTTTCTTTTTAACTATGGTGGAATTCAATGAATTGTTAGCACTTCGTTGATCAATCAGGATCACGGATTGCCAGAACATTGAAACTCCACCATGCTGTTATCAAGATCAGAAATATGCAAATTCCAGGGAAGCAACAAGAACATCGGGTAACAGATTTCATCTGCTACCCGCACAAATACTTTTCAGCAATAGATCTCATCTACTACCTAATTATATTGTGCAACACCCATACATCTCTATGTATTCTAGATCGCAACCTGCATCTACGCATAGCACGGCTCATGATGCCACTGTAGGGGAACACAGCAGAAAACAAAAATTTTCCGACCTACGCACCAACCCAGGACCACTATGGAGACTGCATACAAGGTTTGATCTGTTTCGTTACCGACTCGTAGTGCAGCGGAAGTAGAGTCGATGACGATCGGCGGTGCAGATCCCCGCAGCTAGGATTTACAACCTCCCAACCGCGAGGATGTATACCCTCGTCTTCCCTTCGGACAGCCCTCCGGGAGGCGGTCGAACAGTCCCCCGGACGGTGTCGCGGACAGCCCTTCGGGAGGACCTTCGAAACTCGAATGGTCACTCGGACAGCCCTTCGGGAGGACTCACAGAACTCGGACCGTCACTTGGACAACCCTTCGGGAGGCACTCACGAACAGCCCCTCGGGCACTAAGATCGAAACTACGACCTCTCTACAGAGTTGCACACATACGGTGTCATCTATCCGGCAGGGCTTCGCCGTCCAGAACTAGTTCCTGCCGGAACCCAGACAGCCTTTCGGCTCTACGAAACTATTTCGTGGGAAGGGAGAGAAGAAGCCAGATAATTGCATGGCACTTGTATGTGAGAAGGGATGAGTTTTGGGCTGCCCCCTCCACCTCTATTTATAGGAGAAGGAGGGGTGGAGGGGCTAAAATTTCAGCCACATCCATCCATGTCATCTCCAAGATATTTTGGAGCAAAAGCCCAAAATAATGGCTTTCCATAAAGCAATCCATAAAGCACTTTCACTATTCACGACGACATTTTTCAGCGTCCGTTCGAACTGAAAATATTTATGTGGGCTTAGAACATTTCCAGTACCCACTAAAATAATTTTCAATGCGTTCTAGAACAATTCCAGTTTAGTGATTTTATCTGCGAAAAACATCTGAAGCGGTTTCGGCAGCTCCGGAACATTTCCGGTTTTCATCTCCGAAAATTCCAGAAAGTTTCCAGAATGATTCTGGCACCCTCCAAGAATTATCAGGCATGTCCCGAAACCAATTTGACTTTATGGTATCCTCTGAAACAACTTTTCAGTATCACCGGAACTCATCCGGTGACCTCTCTCGTCGGAACTTTTCCGCTGTCTCCGAAAAACTTTTTCCGGAAATTTTCTCTCAGACTCCCTGTCTAGTATTCAGCAGATAGATGACCCTTAAGCGTGTGACCCTATAGGTTCGGTGAAGTATAGACATGACCCGGAACCCCTTCCGAGCAATGATCAACATCGGAGCCGTGGACACCCATATTGACCCCTATACCCACACGAATGAATATTCGAGTGAACCTCCAGTTGCCGTGTGCTATTCCTGTTGCTTCACGATATGTTACAAATACCCGAGGTGAGACATGTTGGCATCCCTGTGGATCAACTCCTTGTCCACTATGCCAGTTACCTCGTTATCGGTATTGTTCTCTTTTCTCGTTCCGTGTTCCGGCATCCCCGTGATCAAATCACAAAGTGTCTGGCCAGACGATGATGGATACCATAACACCGAGAGGGCCCAGAGATATCTCTCCATCGTCAGAGGAGCAAATCCCAATCTTGAGCTATCAAGTTACTTGACCTACTTTTCCATGAACCCGTAAGCCGCCGTAATAGCCACCCATTTACGGATGACGTTTAACAAACCCCAAAGTTCATGAAGCAAGCATGAAGAAACTCAATACTCTCATGGTCTAAGGAATCATGAAAACGTTAACCATCTCTGTGTTATTAACCATTAACTTGTGACGAATGAATCGCATAGCATAACATCAATTCGGGTCGATTCAACACAAATGTTCTGCTAACAATTGTGCCCTCAAAATTGCCGGCATAGTCATGCCCATGATCAGGAAAATAGGATCATCATGCAATACTTGAGCCAGTCATATAGGCTTGACTAGGAATACATTTTACCATTTATTATCCCACACGTGCACATGAGTTTCCCTCCAAGCCTCGTTTTATTTGCAGACTCGAGAATCATTGCAGTTATAGCATGGAACATAAACCTAATTATGAACAGAGAGATAATCAATAATATTTATTATTGCCTCTTGGGCATATCTCCTACATGAATAATATCGCAGGATAAGATAGCCTCTGCGCCGTACACCATGAAGAACGGTGTGTATCCGGTCCTGCGATTGGGCGTGGTCCGCAGCCCCCAGAGTACGGAGTCGAGCTCCTCGACCCAGTGTTTATCCGATTCCTTTAAGGATCGCACTAGTCTGGGTTTGATGCCGCTCATTATCAGGCCATTAGCCCGTTCAACTTGACCATTTGTTTGAGGGTGATACACGGAGGTGTAATCGAGCTTAATGCCCAGATTAGCGCACCAAGTTTTCACCTCGTCGGCCGTAAAGCTAGAGCCGTTATCAGTAATAATACTGTGCGGGACACCATAACGGTGTACGACACCGGATATAAAGTCTATCACCGGTCCGGCTTCGGCCGTTTTGACTGGTTTGGCCTCTATCCATTTAGTGAACTTGTCGACCATAACCAGCAAATATTTCTTCTTATGGCTTCCCCCTTTAAGGGGTCCGACCATGTCTAGCCCCCAGACCGCAAATGGCCAAGTAATGGGGATTGTTCGTAGGGCAGTAGGCGGCATATGGCTTTGGTTGGCAAAAAGTTGGCATCCAATGCAGCGCTGTACGAGGTCCTGTGCATCTGCTCGGGCCGTGGGCCAAAAGAAACCTGTACGGAAGGCCTTCCCTACAAGGGCCCGAGCTGCGGCGTGATGGCCGCCAAGACCAGCGTGTATTTCGGCCAAGAGCTGCCATCCCTCTTCTTCGGAGATACATCTTTGAAGGACTCCGGTAGTACTTTTCTTGTACAGTTCTCCTTCATGAACTTTGTAGGCTTTCGAGCGTCGAACAATACGACGGGCCTCAGTCTGATCATCAGGGAGCTCCTTCCTAATAAGGTAGGCCAGGAAAGGTTCAGTCCACGGGGAAATTACAGCCATGATTTCGTGGGCCGACGGTGTTATGTCAGTGCCCGAGCCCCCGAGGA
Source organism: Thinopyrum elongatum (assembly GCA_011799875.1). Lineage (NCBI taxonomy): Eukaryota > Viridiplantae > Streptophyta > Magnoliopsida > Poales > Poaceae > Thinopyrum > Thinopyrum elongatum. The sequence goes on along the minus strand of CM022301.1, from coordinate 507,780,436 downwards.
TATCGGAACTGTGTTCGGAATCTGGGGGAATGACCGGCTCCAGACCAGTGTTGCCGTTCTCGTCCTGCCACACCACGGATGGCTTAAAGAGTCTTTCCACAAAGGTGTTAGGCGGGACGGGGTCGCGTTTAGCTCCTAAGCGCGCAAGGATGTTCGCTGCCTGATTACTCTCTCGGGCCACGTGATGAAACTCAAGCCCCTCAAACCGAGCTGATATTTTGAGTACGGTGTTGCGGTAAGCCGCCATCTTCGGATCTTTTGCATCGAATTCTCCATTTATTTGGGATATTACAAGGTTTGAATCTCCACGCACCTTGAGGCGTTGTATGCCCATGGAGACAGCCATCCGAAGACCGTGTAATAGAGCCTCGTATTCGGCTGCATTGTTAGAGTCGGTATACAATATCTGTAACACATAACGGACTGTGTCTCCTATGGGGGATGTCAAAACAACACCAGCCCCCAGTCCGGCTAACATTTTAGAGCCGTCAAAGTGGATCACCCAGTTGGAATACGTGATGTACTCTTTAGGGAGTTCGGCCTCTGTCCACTCGGCGACGAAGTCAGCCAACACCTGAGATTTAATGGCTCAGCGTGGTTTGTATGTTATTTCAAATGGTAAGAGCTCAATGGCCCATTTTGCAATCCGGCTGGTGGCGTCTCGGTTGTTTATAATGTCATTGAGTGGTACTTCAGAAGCCACCGTGATCGAACACTCTTGAAAGTAGTGTTGCAATTTCCGGGACACCATAAAGACCGCATATGCTATCTTTTGATAATGTGGGTATCGGGATTTGCATGATGTAAGGACCGCCGATACGTAGTACACTGGTTTTTGGAGTGGGAATTTATGTCCCTCTTCCTCTCGCTCGACGACGAGCACCGCACTCACCACCTGGTGAGTTGCCGATATGTAGAGCAACATAGGTTCACCGACGTTTGGTGCGGCAAGGATTGGGTTGCTTGCTAACAAAGTTTTTATTTCTTCCAGTCCGGCTGTTGCCGCGTCCGTCCATGCAAAGTGGTCGGTGCGTCGGAGCAGGCGATAAAGTGGCAATGCCTTTTCTCCCAATCTGGAGATAAAACGGCTCAAAGCTGCCACGCACCCAGCTAGTTTTTGGACCTGCTTGAGGTCTGTTGGTGTTGCCAATTATGACAAGGCTCGTATTTTGGCTGGGTTTGCTTCGATCCCTCTATTGGAAACAATGAACCCAAGCAGTTTTCCGGCGGGAACGCCGAAAACGCACTTTTCCGAATTGAGCCGTATGTCATATGTTCGGAGGTTGTCGAATGTCAGGCGTAAGTCTTCCACCAATGATTCAACATGCTTAGTTTTGATGACTACATCATCTACATATGCCTCAACTGTCTTGCCGATTTGCTTTTCCAGGCATGTTTGAATCATGCATTGGTAAGTGGCGCCGGCGTTTTTGAGCCCGAAAGGCATAGTGTTGAAGCAGAAAGGCCCATACGGGGTGATAAATGCCGTTGCGGCCTGGTCGGATTCCTTCATTTTAATTTGATGGTATCCGGAGTATGCATCGAGGAAACACAGTGAGTCGTGTCCTGCAGTTGCATCAATAATCTGGTCAATGCGAGGTAGTGGGAAGGGGTCCTTAGGGCAAGCCTTATTAAGGTCTTTGAAATCGACACATAGGCGCCAGGATTTATCCTTCTTCGGCACCATGACCAGGTTTGCTAGCCAGTCCGGATGTTTGATCTCTCTGATAAACCCGGCTTCGAGTAACTTGGCTAGCTCCTCCCCCATAGCTTGTCGTTTGGGTTCGGAAAATCGCCGCAGCGTTTGCTTGACTGGTTTATGTCCCTTTAGTATATTGAGACTATGTTCGGCTAGTTTGCGTGGGATTCCTGGCATATCTGAAGGGTGCCAGGTGAACATGTCCCAATTCTCACGCAGGAACGCGCGTAATGCGGTATCGACCGTCGGATCCAGCTGTGCCCCAATGGAAGCTGTCTTTTTGGGGTTCTTCGGTGAACTTGAAATTTGACTATTTCGTCTGCTGGTTTGAAAGAAGTGGATTTTGGCCTTTTGTCGAGAATTACGTCGTCTCTATCCACTGTGGAGCGCAGAGCGGTGAGCTCTTCGGCCGCCAGGGCCTCGGTTAGTGCCTCGAGGGCTAGGGATGCGGTTTTGTTTTCGGCGTGGAGTGCTATGTCCGGATCACTGGCAATATTGATAACTCCGTTGGGCCCGGGCATTTTGAGCTTCATGTACCCGTAATGAGGTATAGCTTGAAAGCGTGTGAATGCATCTCGCCCCAACAGGGCATGATATCCGTTGTTGAAAGGTGCCACCTGGAAGATTAACTCTTCGGACCTGTAGTTCTCCAGCGTGCCGAATACCACGTCAAGTTTTATTTTTCCCGAACACCGCGCCTCTCGGCTGGGGATAATGCCTCGAAAGTTTGTACTGCCCTGCTCGATGCGGCTCTTGTCTATTTGCATTTTGTCGAGCGTGTCCTCGTAGATGAGGTTCAATCCGCTGCCCCCGTCCATGAGCACTTTAGTAAGCCGAAAGCCATCTACACTTGGGTTTAGAACTAAAGCGGCTGGTGCTTGGACTGATCGGGATCTTGGTTCGTCGTCGGCGTTGAAAGTTATCGCCGTTCGTTCCAAGGATTTATTGCTGCTACTTGGCAGACTTCGGCGAGGTCGCGGAGCACCCTTTTACGCCGATTATTTGAAGAAAAGGTCTCGAAGACCGTAAATACTTTGATATCGTCGTCCTCAGAGGGGTACTTCTCTGGGGTAGTGTTGGTGAGGATACCTTCCTCGCTCTTGGCCACTTGCCGGAGTATCCAACATGCTCGAAGGCTGTGTGTTGGTTTGGTATCCGGCGTCATGTGTATTTGACAGGGCCTGTCGAGCCATTCCTCAAGGATAGTTCTGTGTCCCGTTAAGGGCTTGATTTTCTTGTCCATGGGATGATGATTAGGTACCCCACAAGGGTGCATCCTTTTTGCCCGTCCGGGAGATGGCTTAAAGGTCTGAGGTTCCTAGCAGGCTGCCTGCACTTTCCAGGAGCTTTCCATTGCGCAGTACTTCTGTATTATGTGTGCCAAATCTGCGAAGTGCAGTATGCGATGGCGGTTGAGGGCATTAAGGATTCCCTCATCCGTACAGTTGTTGTAAAATACTGAAATCGCGTCGTCGTCGCAGCAATCTCTGATCTTGTTTTTAACAAGGAGGAATCTGGCCCAGAAGTGATGGACTGTTTCCTGATGCTGCTGCCGTACATACATTAGGTCGCATATATCCGGAGGACCGAAATTGCTTGGGGAATATTGCTTGTGGTGGGTGGGCGGGTTTAAATCCGAACCCTGCCCCACTGTGGAATCTGGAGTTTGAAGAACTTTGGAGGTTACCAGCCCGGGATCCGGAGCGTCCTGGGTGTTCTCAGGCTTGATGCCCAATTCTGCATTCAGAGGACAGGGAGTGTTCTCCCGAAGAGGGGTATCCGGATCGCTGGGTTCGGAAATCCGAACATAGCTTGTTCTCAACGTAGGAGAAGAGTTATCGTCGGCTTGTTCCTCGACGACTGCTACCAGATGGGTGATCGGCGGAGATTTGATTTCTCTCTGGTCGGGTTTAAGCCCAATCCGATCGTAGTCATTTGTGACCCCAAGGGCGGCGATGCGATCTAGCAGCTCATTCAAAGACGATAAGTCTGCCGGATCCATCTTGTCGGAGTACTCGGGGCCGATACGAAGATGATTTTTGGTGACTTGGGGGACCACGTCTGGCTTAACGACCGGACGGGCGCCCATGGTGAAGCTGCCAAGCCGGAGGATCTGCCCTGAAACTAGGGCTCCTCCAGAAGTAATACTGTCATTGATGACAAGACGAGCCATCAATCCTTCTATCGACGACACAGAGGAACTCTCAATGAAAGCACCAATGTCGGTGTCAAAACCGGCCGATCTCGGGTAGGGGGTCCCGAACTATGCGTCTGAGGATCGAAGGTAACAGGAGACAGGGGACACGATGTTTACCCAGGTTCAGGCCCTCTTAATGGAGGTAAAACCCTACGTCCTGCTTGATTGTATTTGATTAGTATAGGGGTTACAAGAGTTGATCTACCACGAGATCGTAATGGCTAAACCCTAGATGTCTAGCCTATGGGAATTGTGATTGTCTCTACGGACCAACCCCTCCAGTTTATATAGACACCGGAGGGGGCTGGGGTTGTACAAAGTCGGTTTACAGATAGAGGAAGCTATACGATTAGCCACCAAGCTTGTTATCCACGCCAAGGAGAGTCCCATCTGGACACGGGGGAAAGCCTTCTATCTTGTATCTTCACGGCCCATCAGTCCGGCCCATGTCACATAGCCCGGATGCTCGAGGACCCCCTTATCCAGGACTCCCTCACCTCCTCTCCTCCACTATGGCCCATTAGGCCCAATAACTTTCCCGGGGGGTTCCGGTAACCTCTGGGTACTCCAAAAAATCCCCGATCTTCTTCGGAACCATTCCGGTGTCTGTATATGTAACACCCCTGTGTAATAGTCACTGTGATCTGCTGCTAATATGCCAAGTCATCTCCTTTGTAGTGCCTAATCCTCTTGGTTAAGAATTCAAATCAAATTCTATTCTGAAAATCAACCAAAAGTCCAAAGTGGAAAATGAAGTTGTTCAAATCCTGTTGGGAAAATGTTCATTAAATAGCAAATAATTCAGAGGCAAAGATAAAATTACAATCAACATTTCTGAAGATGGATAAGTTACTCAAACATCCTCAAACAGTGACTGAAAACAAAATTAAATAACCTTTTAATTAAATCAAAATAAATATGAAATGGTGTTTACCCCAAACCAGTTTTTGCTGGCAGGATTTATTGCACTATGATTTATGGGCTAGCTCACATATTTTTCAAAACTCAATAAGAGGCCAAATATTTTGCAAGACAGAAAAGAAAAGAAACAGAAAAGAGAAAAGGGAAAAGGGGCCTAAAGGAACTCACTGTGCAATCAAGCCTGCTGCTACAGGCTTGGGCCCAGCCCATCTGGCGCTCTTCTCTCACCTCCCGCGCGCTGTCGCGCGCCCGCGCCGACACGCCAGCGATCGCCGCGCGTCGAGCATCCCGCGGTCCCCGGCGCCTATATGGATAAGCCCCGAGCGCCCCTCGCCCGTGCCCGCGAACCCTAGCCTCCAGTTCCCCCTCTCGCCCCTCTCGCCGATCTCTGCCCCGCCAGATCCCCCTCGCTCGAGCGCCATCGTCACCGCCGCACGACACCACCGCGACCACCGTGCCCCGTTCACCGCTCCGTCGCGTCCTACGTCATCCTCGACCTCGTCTACGTCGCCTGAGCCCAGCCGTTGGGGACAACGTGCTTGGCATTGGGCGGATCGAGCCGGCCACCACGTCTCAGACACCGGTGATCTCCGCCGTCTCCATCGGCCTCTGCAGCTCCTAAGCCGTCGAGGGCTTTCCTTAGCCGCCCGGTGAGCCTTCCCCACCATTTCCCCTCACTCAGTGCTGCCTTATGCCGTCCGTAGCCACCGCGCCCGCCATGGCCGAGCTCAGCTCCGCCGCGGAGCTCGCCGTCGTTGCGTTAGGCGCTGTCATGCTCGACCGAGTCCACGTGCGTGCTCAGGGCAGCTCAGTGAGGCCGCCCGTGCCGCTGGATGCCCTCCCCGGAGCCTTTTTCGTCGATCCCGCGTTTGGCTGAACTCCGGCCGCCGCGTTCATGCTCGCTGCCGTCGACCTAGTCCCCCTCGGCCGCTGCTGTCTGTCCGGTTGGAAGCGCGCGAGCCTCCTCGTTCGAACGAGCCGCCCCGTGCCTGATTTGGTCGCCTATGTGGCGATCCCGTGCGTCGCCGCCGTCTCGGGTGGTCGCCGGAGACCACCAGCGTGCGCCGCCGCGTTGTACTCCGGCGTGGGCCATCGACAGGTGGACCCCACGGGATTAGCCACTAACAGCCACCCCCCTAAACACTCTCTGACACGCGGGTCCCACGCAATAACTAACATTGGATTAAATAAGTGCTAATTAAAATAACTAGTGTGACACTGACATACGGGACCCACCCCTCAATTAAGCCCATGTTTAAAGATAAGAGTTAAATTAGCCGCAGCCTATGACAGGTGGGACCCAGCCACTGTTATAGTGGATAAGGTCCAGCCCAGTCAGCAGTTGACTGTTGACTTGGGCCCCACCGTCAGTCTCTGGTGCACTTGTGGGTGCACTGCACCGGGTGCACCCAGCCTTTTTTCTGCACTGTTTAAATTCGATTTAAATTAAATCCAGAAATTCCAGAAATTATTTAAATCTTTGAAAATTCATAGAATTTAAACCGTAGCTCGGATGGAAAAACTTAAAACATGAAAGTTGCTCAGAACGACGACACGAATCCGAATACGCGCTCCGTTTATCTGTCACATGCCTCTAACTACCTGAACATGAAACCGTTCCCTCCGGTTCGTTTGTCTGATAGACGTCCGGAACCGGGAATACTTTCCCGGTAAATTCCCCCTTCGTCGGGATCACCTAGCACTGCGATGGAACACCGCTAGCTCTGCCTGTTGTCATGTCATGCACCTGTTGCTTGTATTTACTGTTTCCTCCCCCTCTTCTCTCTCGGTAGATCCCGGTGCCGACGTAGCCTCCGAGATCGATGCAGCTCCGGTGATTGGCTACAGCACCGACGATTCTGCCTTTGCCACCGAGCAACCAGGCAAGCCCCCCCTTTGAACATCTCGATATCGCCTATTCTATTTTCTCATGCTTGCATTAGATTTTGCTACTGTTAATGTTTATCCTATTTCTGCTGCATAGCCTGTTTATTGTAACCTGCTGTTGATACCTTACTATTCATCCTAAATTGCTTAGTATAGATTGGGTAGAGCCCCACTAGTGACCCCCACTTTATCCCGACTGCCCTGCTAGAGTTTCAGAAGACCCGATCAATGGGATCGAAGACCAGGACCCGGCACCGCACCTCACTTCCCCTTAGTTGCTCGACACTACTGGGTTACTATCGAGTGTCGAGGGTGATACCTCGACAGCACCTCTGATGATAACCTTGTAGGTTAGTTAAACGGTCATGGTAATCGAGGGTGATTCCTCCTACACCACCCCCTATACCGACGCCGTCAAGCAACACCTCAAGTGTGGACCTCGAGGGTGATTCCTCCTTCGTTCACCTTGGCGACAACATCGAGCGGGAATTCCATCGAGGGTGATTCCTCAGGATTCTCCTTGATACGGTGACCACACGGATGCCTTACATTACTGATGATACTGATACTTGAGAAGGCGGGTCGACCCTGAGGGGTACCCGCGAGTGATGGATAGTTACCCGTGAGTTATTCCACGAGGCGCGGCCGGGCATTCTTAGCCCTTGCGGCAAGTCCTCGAGACGGGGTGACGGGGTCACATCTTTCGTGAGTCTCTGCTCGTTACCGCAAGCCCCTAGGCCACTACGATTTGGATATATGATCCGAGCCGGCCTCTGGTCGGATAGCACTAACCATCACGTGGGAAGAGTTATGGGCACTCTGCATCGTAGCATCAGCCGAAGGCTCTGTCAGACGTCCAGTTCAGCATGGCGGCCGGGTCGGATCGCGCTGAGGCACTGGTATCCACCCTGCACGCAACGACCCGGAGTGCACAGGGTGATGGCCCAAGACCCCTGAGCGCTTAGGAGGTAGACCGGCGGGGACCTCTCTGCGGAGCTCTAGGTAGGGTTGCGGTGTGTCGTTTGGCCGAGGCCGGGCATGACCCAGGAAAGTGTGTCCGGCCGGAGTTAATAGAACGTGGTGGGTAAGTTGGTGCACCCCTGCAGGGAAGAACACATCTATCGATAGCCGGTCCTACGGTAAAGGACACTCGGAGTTGTATCCCGATCGATACAGCTAGAATTGAGATGATACCTGGATATGTGGCTCTAGGATCGTTTTCTCGCAGGGAGTCGAGGAAGGATCTCTGGGCGAGACTGATACTTGACACTACTACTACTTTACATTACGCTATCATGTACTCTTCTAACGCTGCAAGACAGATGAAGATGCTGAAGATGCTAGTCTTCGATAGGACTAGGTCATTCTCTCTATTCTGGCATTTCTGCAGCCCAGTCCACATACACAGCCTTCCCTTGATAATGTTGCATATGTAGTGTAGATCCTTGCTTGCTGAGTACTTCGCAGTACTCACGGTTGTTTTGCTTTCCTTTTCTTCCTTATCAGTTGTCGTGACCGGATGACGGAGCCCCTGAGATCGCTGCCCCGCCGTCGAGTATTTCTACCACCCCGAGGACGGCTACTACTTCAAGATGGCTATCGACCAGGAGTAGGTTCGGAGGGTCCCAGACAGGAGGCCTGCGCCTTTCGATCGTAGATTTTGTTTTGCCCCGCCTTTCTAAAGGCCTTTCTGTTTCTCTTTTATATCTGTACTCAGATATCTAATGCTTCCGCTGATGCTTGTTGTCATCAAGCTTTGTATTCGAGCCTTCGAGGCCCTGGCTTGTAATAAATGCTTGTATGACTTTATTTATGTTTTAGAGTTGTGTTGTGATATCTTCAAGTGAGTCCTTAGGCTTGATCGTGTACATTTGCGTGTATGATTAGTGCACGATTAAGCCAGGGGCGTCACAGTATATAACCTTCCAATATATCAATCTTCATGTCTCGACCATTTCGAGACTTCTCGTCATGTCCGTGATCTCGTCCGGGACTCCGAACAAACTTCGGTCATCAAATCACATAACTCATAATACAAATCATCATCGAACGTTAAGCGTGCGAACCCTACGGGTTCGAGAACTATGTAGACATGACCGAGACATATCTCTGGTCAATAACCAATAGCGGAACCTGGATGCTCATATTGGCTCCTACATATTCTACGAAGATCTTTATCGGTCAAACCGCATAACAACATACGTTATTCCCTTTGTCATCGGTATGTTACTTGCCCGAGATTCGATCGTCGGTATCATCATACCTAGTTCAATCTCGTTACCGGCAAGTCTCTTTACTCGTTCCGTAGTGCATCATCCCGTAACTAACTCATTAGTCACATTGCTTGCAAGGCTTCATATGATGTGCATTACCGAGAGGGCCCAGAGATACCTCTCCGATACTCGGAGTGACAAATCCTAATCTTGATCTATGCCAACCCAACAAACACCTTCGGAGACACCTGTAGAGCATATTTATAATCACCCAGTTACGTTGTGACGTTTGATAGCACACAAGGTGTTCCTTCGGTATTCGAGAGTTGCATAATCTCATAGTCAGAGGAATATGTATAAGTCATGAAGAAAGCTATAGCAATAAAACTTTATCGATCATTATGCTAAGCTAACGGATGGGTCTTGTCCATCACATCATTCTCCTAATGATGTGATCCCGTTAATCAAATGACAACACATGTCTATGGTTAGGAAACTTAACCATCTTTGATCAATGAGCTAGTCAAGTAGAGGCATACTAGGGACACTCTGTTTGTCTATGTATTCACACATGTACTAAGTTTCCGGTTAATACAATTCTAGCATGAATATTAAACATTTATCATGATATAAGGAAATATAAATAACAACTTTATTATTGCCTCTAGGGCATATTTCCTTCGGTCTCCCACTTGCACTAGAGTCAATAATCTAGATTACATAGTAATGATTCTAACACCCATGGAGTCTTGGTGCTGATCATGTTTTGCTCGTGGAAGAGGCTTAGTCAACGAGTCTGCAACATTCAGATCCGTATGTATTTTGCAAATTTCTATGTCTCCTTCCTTGACTTGATCGCGGATGGAATTAAAGCGTCTCTTGATGTGTTTGGTTCTTTTGTGAAATCTGGATTCCTTCGCCAAGGCAATTGCTCCAGTATTGTCACAAAAGATTTTCATTGGACCCGATGCACTAGGTATTACACCTAGATCGGATATGAACTCCTTCATCCAGACTCCTTCATTTGCTGCTTCCAAAGCAGCTATGTATTCTGCTTCACACGTAGATCCCACCACGACGCTCTGCTTGGAACTGCACCAATTGACAGCTCCACCATTCAATATAAATACGTATCCGGTTTGTGACTTAGAGTCATCCGGATCAGTGTCAAAGCTTGCATCGACGTAACCACTTACGACAAGCTCTTTGTCACCTCCATAAACGAGAAACATATCCTTAGTCCTTTTCAGGTATTTCAGGATGTTCTTGACCGCTGTCCAGTGATCCACTCCTGGATTACTTTGGTACCTCCCTGCTAAACTTATAGCAAGTCACACATCAGGTCTGGTACACAGCATTGCATACATGATAGAACCTATGGCTGAGGCATAGGGAATGACTTTCATTTTCTCTCTATCTTCTGCAGTGGTCGGGCATTGAGTCTTACTCAACTTCACACCTTGCAACATAGGCAAGAACCCTTTCTTTGACTGATCCATTTTGAACTTCTTCAAAACTTTATCAAGGTATGTGCTTTGTGAAAGTCCTATTAAGCGTCTTGATCTATCTCTATAGATCTTGATGCCCAATATATAAGCAGCTTCACTGAGGTCTTTCATTGAAAAACTTTTATTCAAGTATCCTTTTATGCTATCCAGAATTTCTATATTGTTTCGAATCAATAATATGTCATCCACATATAATATTAGAAATGCTACAGAGCTCCCACTCACTTTCTTGTAAATACAGGCTTCTCCAAAAGTCTGTATAAAACCATATGCTTTGATCACTTCATCAAAGCGTATATTCCAACTCTGAGATGCTTGCACCAGTCCATAAATGGATCGCTGGAGCTTGCACACTTTGTTAGCTCCCTTAGGATCGACAAAACCTTCTGGTTGCATCATATACAACTCTTCTTTAAGAAATCCATTAAGGAATGCAGTTTTGACATCCATTTGCCAAATTTCATAATCATAAAATGCGACAATTGCTAACATGATTCGGACAGACTTAAGCATCGCTACGGGTGAGAATAGTCAACTCCTTGAACTTGTCGAAAACCTTTCGCAACAAGTCGAGCTTTGTAGACAGTAACATTATCGTCAGCGTCAGTCTTCTTCTTGAAGATCCATTTATTCTCTATGGCTTGCCGATCATCGGGCAAGTCAACCAAAGTCCACACTTTGTTCTCATACATGGATCCCATCTCAGATTTCATGGCCTCAAGCCATTTCACGGAATCTGGGCTCATCATTGCTTCCTCATAGTTCATAGGTTCATCATGGTCTAGTAACATGACTTCCAGAACAGGATTACCGTACCACTCTGGTGCGGAACGTACTCTGGTTGACCTACGAGGTTCGGTAGTAACTTGATCCGAAGCTTCATGATCATCATCATTAACTTCCTCACTAATTGGTGTAGGCATCACTGGAACTGATTTCTGTGGTGAACTACTTTCCAATTCGGGAGAAGGTACAATTACCTCATCAAGTTCTACTTTCCTCCCACTCACTTCTTTCGAGAGAAACTCCTTCTCTAGAAAGGATCCATTCTTAGCAACGAATATCTTGCCTTCGGATCTGTGATAGAAGGTGTACCCAACAGTGTCCTTTGGGTATCCTATGAAGACGCATTTTTCCGATTTGGGTTCGAGCTTATCAGGTTGAAGCTTTTTCACATAAGCATCGCAGCCCCAAACTTTAAGAAACGACAGCTTAGGTTTCTTGCCAAACCACAGTTCATATGGTGTCGTATCAACGGATTTAGATGGTGCCCTATTTAACGTGAATGCAGTTGTCTCTAATGCATAACCCCAAAACGATAGTGGTAAATCGGTAAGAGACATCATAGATCGCACCATATCTAATAAAGTACGGTTACGACGTTCGGACACACCATTACGTTGTGGTGTTCCAGGTGGCGTGAGTTGCAAAACTATTCCACATTGTTTCAAATAAAGACCAAACTCATAACTCAAATATTCACCTCCACGATCAGATCGTAGAAACTTTATTTTCTTATTATGATGATTTTCCACTTCACTTTGAAATTCTTTGAACTTTTCAAATGTTTCAGATTTATGTTTCATTAAGTAGATATACCCATATCTGCTCAAATCAGCTGTGAAGGTCAGAAAATAACGATACCCGCCGTGAGCCTCAACACTCATCGGACCGCATACATCGGTATGTATTATTTCCAACAAGTCAGTTGCTCGCTCCATTGTTCCGGAGAACGGAGTTTTAGTCATCTTGTCCATGAGGCATGGTTCGCAAGTATCAAGTTATTCATAATCAAGTGATTCCAAAAGCCCATCAGCATGGAGTTTCTTCATGCGCTTTACACCAATATGACCTAAACGGCAGTGCCACAAATAAGTTGCACTATCATTATTAACTTTGCATCTTTTAGTTTCAATATTCTGAATATGTGTATCACTACAGTCGAGATTCAACAAAAATAGACCACTCCTCAAGGGTGCATGACCATAAAAGATATTATTCATATAAATAGAACAACCATTATTCTCTGATTTAAATGAATAACCATCTCGCATCAAACAAGATCCAAATATAATGTTCATGCTCAACGCTGGCACCAAATAACAATTATTTAGGTCTAAAACTAATCCCAAGGTAGATGTAGAGGTAGCGTGCCGACGGTGATCACATCGACTTTGGAACCATTTCCCACGCGCATCGTCACCTCGTCCTTAGCCAATCTTCGTTTAATCCGTAGCCCCTGTTTCGAGTTACAAATATGAGCAACCGAACCGGTATCAAATACCCAGGCACTACTACGAGCTTTAGTAAGGTACACATCAATAACATGTATATCAAATATACCTTTGTTCACTTTGCCATCCTTCTTATCCGCCAAATACTTGGGGCAGTTCCGCTTCCAGTGACCAGTCCCTTTGCAGTAGAAGCACTCAGTTTCAGGCTTAGGTCCAGACTTGGGCTTCTTCCCGGGAGTAGCAACTTGCTTGCTATTCTTGTTGAAGTTCCCCTTCTTCCCTTTGCCCTTTTTCTTGAAACTAGTGGTCTTGTTAACCATCAACACTTGATGCTCCTTTTTGATTTCTACCTGCACAGCCTTTAGCATCGCGAAGAGCTCGGGAATTGTCTTATTCATCCCTTGCATATTATAGTTCATCACGAAGCCTTTGTAGCTTGGTGGCAGTGATTGAAGAACTCTGTCAATAACACTATCATCCGGAAGATTAACTCCCAGCTGAGTCAAGTGGTTATGGTACCCAGACATTCTGAGTATGTGTTCACTGACAGAACTGTTCTCCTCCATCTTGCAGCTATAGAACTTGTTGGAGACTTCATATCTCTCAACTCGGGCATTTGCTTGAAATATTAACTTCAACTCCTGGAACATCTCATATGCTCCATGACGTTCAAAACGTTTTTGAAGTCCCGATTCTAAGCCGTAGAGCATGGCACACTGAACTATAGAGTAGTCATCAGACCGCGTTTGCCAGACGTTCAAAGTGTCTACATTAGCGGGAGCGGGCTTGTCACCTAGCGGTGCATCAAGGACATAATTCTTCTGTGCAGCAATGAGGATAATCCTCAAGTTACGGACCCAGTCCGTGTAGTTGCTACCATCATCTTTCAACTTAGCTTTCTCTAGGAACGCATTAAAATTCAAGGGAACGGTAGCACGGGCCAATGATCTACAACAACATAGATATGCAAAAACTATCAGGACTAAGTTCATGATAAATTAAAGTTCAATTAATCATATTACTTAAGAACTCCCACTTAGATAGACATCCCTCTAGTCATCTAAATGATCACATGATCCATATCAACTAAACCATGTCCGATCATCACGTGAGATGGAGTAGTTTTCAATGGTGAACATCTCTATGTTGATCATATCTACTATATGATTCACGTTCGACCTTTCGGTCTCAGTGTTCCGAGGCCATATCTGCATATGCTAGGCTCGTCAAGTTTAACCCGAGTATTCTGCACGTGCAAAACTGGCTTGCACCCGTTGTATGTGAATGTAGAGCTTATCACACCCAATCATCACATGGTGTCTCGGCACGACAAACTGTCGCAACGGTGCATACTTAGGGAGCACACTTATACCTTGAAATTTAGTGAGGGATCATCTTATAATGCTACCGCCGTACTAAGCAAAATAAGATGCATAAAAGATAAACATCACATGCAATCAAAATATGTGACATGATATGGCCATCATCATCTTGTGCCTTTGATCTCCATCACCAAAGCACCGTCATGATCTCCATCGTCACCGGCTTCACACCTTGATCTCCATCGTAGCGTCGTTGTCGTCTCGCCAACTATTGCTTCTACGACTATCGCTACCGCATAGTGATAAAGTAAAGCAATTACATGGCGATTGCATTTCATACAATAAAGCGACAACCATAAGGCTCCTGCCAGTTGCCGATAACTTTTACAAAACATGATCATCTCATACAATAACGTGTATCACATCATGTCTTGACCATATCACATCACAGCATGCCCTGCAAAAACAAGTTAGACGTCCTCTACTTTGTTGTTGCAAGTTTTACGTGGCTGCTACGGGCTTCAAGCAAGAACCGTTCTTACCTACGCATCAAAACCACAACAATTTTTTGTCAAGTGTGCTGTTTTAACCTTCAACAAGGACCGGAGTCAAACTCGATTCAACTAAAGTTGGAGAAACAGACACCCGCCAGCCACCTTTGTGCAAAGCACGTCGGTAGAACCAGTCTCATGAACGCGGTCATGTAATGTCGGTTCGGGCCACTTCATCCAACAATACTGCCGAATCAAAGTAAGACGTTGGTGGTAAGCAGTATGACTATTATCGCCCACAACTCTTTGTGTTCTACTCGTGCATATCATCTACGCATAGACCTGGCTCTGATGCCACTGTTGTGGAACGTGTAATTTCAAATAAATTCCTATGTTCACGCAAGATCTATCTAGGAGATGCATAGCAACGAGAGGGAAGAGTATGTCCACGTACCCTCGTAGACCGAAAGCGGAAGTGTTAGCTTAACGCGGTTGATGTAGTCGAATGTCTTCGTGATCCAACCGATCAAGCACCGAACGTACGGCGCCTCCGAGTTCAGCACACGTTCAGCTCGATGACGTCCCTTGAGCTCTTGATCCAGTTGAGGATGAGGGAGAGTTCCGTCAGCATGACGGCGTGGCGACGGTGATGATGAAGTTATCGGCGCAGGGCTTCGCCTAAGCACTACGACGATATGACCGAGGTGTGTAACTGTGGAGGGGGGCACCGCACACGGCTAAGAGATTGTCTGTTGTGCCTTTGGGTGCCCCCCTCCCCACGTATATAAAGGAGGGGGGAGGAGGAGGCCGGCCAAGGGGGAGGCGCACCAAAGGGGGGGAGTCCTACTAGGACTCCAAACCTAGTAGGATTCGCCCCCCCCCCCTTTCCTTCCAACGAAGAGGGGGAAAGGGGAAAGGAGGGAGAGGGAGAAGGAAAGAGGGGGGCCGGCCCCCTCCCCTAGTCCAATTCGGATTGGGGCAAGGGGGGCGCGCCCCACCTCCTGTGGCCTGCCTCCTCTCCTCCACTATGGCCCATTAGGCCCAATAACTTTCTCGGGGGGTTCCGGTAACCTCCCGGTACTCCGAAAAATCCCCGATCTTCTTCGGAACCATTCCGGTGTCCGTATATAACCTTCCAATATATCAATCTTCATGTCTCGACCATTTCAAGACTCCTCGTAACGTCCGTGATCTCATCCGGGACTACGAACAAACTTCGGTCATCAAATCACATAACTCATAATACAAATCGTCATCGAACGTTAAGCGTGCGGACCCTACGGGTTCGAGAACTATGTAGACATGACCGAGACATATCACCGGTCAATAACCAATAGCGGAACCTGGATACTCATATTGGCTCCGACATATTCTATGAAGATCTTTATTGGTCAAACCGCATAACAACATACGTTATTCCCTTTGTCATCGGTATGTTACTTGCCCGAGATTCGATCGTCGGTATCATCGTACCTAGTTCAATATCATCACCGGCAAGTCTCTTTACTCGTTCCATAGTGCATCATCCCGTAACTAACTCATTAGTCACATTGCTTGCAAGGCTTCATATGATGTGCATTACCGAGAGGGCCCAGAGATACCTCTCTGATACTCGGAGTGACAAATCCTAATCTCGATCTATGCCAACCCAACAAACACCTTCGGAGACACCTGTAGAGCATCTTTATAATCACCCAGTTACGTTGTGATGTTTGATAGCACACAAGGTGTTCCTCCGGTATTCGGGAGTTGCATAATCTCATAGTCAGAGGAATATGTATAAGTCATGAAGAAAGCTATAGCAATAAAACTTTATCGATCATTATGCTAAGCTAACGGATGGGTCTTGTCCATCACATCATTCTCCTAATGATGTGATCCCGTTAATCAAATGACAACACATGTCTATGGTTAGGAAACTTAACCATCTTTGATCAATGAGCTAGTCAAGTAGAGGCATACTTGGGACACTCTGTTTGTCTATGTATTCACACATGTACTAAGTTTCCGGTTAATACAATTCTAGCATGAATAATAAACATTTATCATGATATAAGGAAATATAAATAACAACTTTATTATTGCCTCTAGGGAATATTTCCTTCAGATCAAAGTGAAGAACCATCATCGCCAGCGTTGTTACGAGCCTGCCGTCCCCATCG
The DNA here is from genome assembly GCA_011799875.1 of Thinopyrum elongatum. NCBI lineage: Eukaryota > Viridiplantae > Streptophyta > Magnoliopsida > Poales > Poaceae > Thinopyrum > Thinopyrum elongatum. Next base: position 507,763,802 of record CM022301.1, on the reverse strand, counting down.
TCAAGGAGCAAGCTGGCCCCAAACCTCGGATACCCCGTTGGTTGGTGGGCCAATGTTTTAAGTTCCTAGAGATGGGGCACCTCAAATCCAAATGCACTGGTTAGATCCGTTGACATCGCTGCTGGCTCTCGGGTCATATCGCTAGAGACTGCCACCCCTCTCCCCGTTCATCGCGCCCTACTCACCAGTCTTTCAGAGCACAGTCTCCCCTCCATCCCGCTCCCAGCAAATGTCCCCAATAGGAGAGCTCCTCTTCCCGTCACCCCCCGCCACTCCGGGGCATGCGCACTGCCCGCCTCTGGGCCACGTCCGGTTCCCAGACGAGGTGCTCACCCAAGGGGATCCTGATATGATCTGATGCTGGAGAGGGGGGACGACATCATCTTGCGCAGTCCGGGGATGGATGCTTTGGAGGCCGACTGCCGCAACCGCGCGCTACTCACATGGTACAAGGCAAGCGCCCGACAATCTCGCCTGAGGCCATGGTCCAATCCTTAGCGTGTATATGTGGGATTTAGAGGAGGCACGTCAGGGTGGAAGTCACGCACCCGGTGGATTTCTTCAACACGTTCGCATCAACTGCAGACTATGATCGCGTTCTCACCAGCTCTGGCCAGTTTTGCTGTGCTGGAGCTCCAATCTCCTTTTGCTGCTGGCACAGAAGCGCCCAAGCGAGTAACGACAAATTGGAGTTTTTCTTTAAGATGGGGATTGAAGGTATGCCGGTGATTTCATGGGAGACGGGAGCTTCCAGCCAGCTCATCAACAATCTAGGAGGCTAGTTGGTGGAAATCCTTCCCCCTGATGACCGCTGGCAAGTCAATGTCATTGCTTGACTGCTGTGACACCCTGGTTTTCGCTCATGTTTTTTTTTCCTTTGTGGAATTTGACTCCCGTCTTTTTTTCTCTCGATGTTATCGGATTTTCTCCAGCTCTTGGGTATATGAAGATGGTCATTTAGCCTTGCCTTTCCTATCCAACCAGAGATTCTCTCCAGACCAACCTTGTCACCCGAGATCTATTCTATGGACTTCGCCATCAAACCCTACCTTCCGAGTTATCGGAAGGGAAACCCTAATTCCTTCCGTTGCAAAGAAACCCCAATTTCCTTTGATCTTTTGCCTCCCAAACTTTTCCCAGTGATCGTCCTTCATCTATAAACCTGGATATGCAAAAATATTGCCAAGTCATTTGCAATATTTTTCATTTATAATTAATTCCTTTTTCTGCCAGTTAAAGGAATTAAATCCAGGAAAATATCTATCCATCTCCAAAGTTCATGAAAACTTGTGGATATATTCTTTGTGATCATATTGAGCTCCCATAAAAATATTGGCCATAATTAAATAGGGTAAATTGCATTTTCCTATTTAAAGCCAATATTGCATTTTGGGCACTTTCTAAAGGAACTACCATTTTGGTAGCCAGGAAAAATCCCAAATAAATTGTGGAGCTTATTCAATCCATATCTTCACCAATTCCATCAAAATACAAGTCCCATAGTTCAAAATTTAAGCACAACATCCATTTGCAAATTCTGTCCAGATTTCCAGTTTGCAAAGGAAGTGCTTGAACCCTTGATATATTTGAGCTGAAATTTTTCATGGTGGTTAACATTGATAAATCACTCATGGAAACCAAAACTCAGCTCAATCTATCTATCCATTTTCTCACAGCAATTTTCCTAAGTTTCTGTCCATTTGGAAGCTCTATGAAGGAAGTACCACTTTGGCATTTCAAATGAGCTGAAATTTTCCCAGCATCTCCATATATTCAAATCATCACTCTCCTCAGAAATTCAACTCATTTCACTCCTCCATTTGAGCGCAGCTTCAACTTTCTCATTTCTGTCCACTAAGGCACTTTGTGAAGGAAGTGTATGCAAATGGGGTCCAATTGACCTGAGATTTTGCAAGCATATACTCCTTCCTACCCCATTTCATTTTGACAAAGATCCAGCTCCTCTCCCTCACCAAGTTCTCCAGAAAAATCCACACAAGTTTGCTGTCAGAATCTTATTTTGCAAGTTTCTCTCACCCCAGAGCCTTCCAGTTGATTCCAGCCTCACATCTCATCAACTTGAGCAGCAAGGGATCTATTGGACAAGCTTAGACAGGCAGAAGCCTTCGGGAGCACGCCATGCACGTGGTGACCACGCAATGGCCACGCAGGAACGGCGCTCTGCTCTCTGTGAGCTCCGCGCAGTCGCTTCTGGTCGGCCCTGGCTCGTTCGGGCATGTCCAGCGGCTCCCGTGCGTCCACGCAGACCCCCTCTAGCTCCTTCCTCGCCGCACCGCGACGAGCTCCGCCACTGTGCGCCCGTGACACCGTTGTCGTTTTCCTCTATCTCCTTCCTTCCCGAGCTCTCCCGAAGCCGCTGCTGCCTTCTCCACCTCCCTGGAACCCCTGCCGACATCGCCCCCTCCCTCCGCGTGTCCCGGAGCTCCAGTGAGACGATAAGGTCGCCACGGTGGCCGAGCTTATCGTCACGGCCCGCCACTACATAAGCAGCAGCCCGAGCCCTCCCCGAGCATCCACCGCACCCCAACAGCCTCTCCTCCTCCCTCTAGTTCACCCCCATCCCCTCACCCGAGCCCCGAAGCCCTCTGTCCCCTCTCATGGCCGCGAGGCCGTCGCCTTGCCGGCTTGATTTCAGCGAGCCTAGCCCTCCCCTCCACCTCTAGCCCTCACCCCTAGAACCCCTCCACTCCGGCGACCCTCCCCATCAGCTCTGCTCACCGCCGAAGCCCCTGAGGCCGCCGCTTCCCTCAATCGGCCGCCGCCGCCCGTGCCTTATGTCCTCGCGTGGTGCCGCCACTCGGCCCCTCCCCGGCGCCCGCCACCAATCCAGACGGTTGCGCCGCCCCTCCCTACACCCGTCGGTGCCTCCCGCTCGGCCGGAGGTGGCCGGAGCCGGCCAGGCCGTCGCCGGCGTTGCGCCGTCCCCTGCCTCCTCTGTTTCGGTCGGGGACAGGGTGACGTAGAACACGACCGGAGCCAGGCGGGCCCCGCGTCACCCCCGACCCCACCCGTCAGCGACTGACCGTTGACCAGCGCCCGTGCCCGCGTGTGGATAAGTGGAAACGGCTTTCTGATAATACGTGTGGATAAGTGCTCTTCAGCCGAAAATGCGTGTTCTCTAGTCTAAAAACGTATTTGCTAAAAGTGCGCTTTCTGTTTCGCCGCCAAGGGCCCGTCTGTGAATATAATTTTTACAGATCAGTCCCTGTCCTTCAAACGTCTGTATCTTCGCGATCCTAACTCCGATTCAGGTGAAACCAACGCTCACGTTTTCGTCTCATCGAGCCCGTTCCGATGGAGTCATTTTCATAATGTTTACACATTCTAAAAATAACCATTTTGCCCTTGCCCTCTAACAGCCCCTCTGAGAGAGAACGATTTCCGGCGATCCTTTCCGCGGACTCTCCGCACTTCTTCCCGGAGTATTCTTCGACCCCAGGCAAGCCGACCATCTGATATATGCCCTAAAGCATTGCTCTGTGTTATTCTTGCATGTTTAATTAATGATTATGCCTGTGATAGAAATAATTAAACTTCTGCTAGATTGCACTTACTGTTTACATTAATTGCATTAGTTTGCTATGTGATAATTCAAAGTAATTTACTTAAATACATAGTTGCTGCCACCTCAACTGGTTGTGGTAGATAACCATGCTTGCTAAATGATGGCTAAAACTAAACCTAGTCGGTTGATCCAGAGTCACCTGTCCGAACTTATCCGTGCAGCCACATTTGCCGGTATGGGACGGCCTTGACTTGGTCTGATCGCGTGCTCTTTTATCGGTACCACCAACTAGGGAAGGTTATGTGCGCGCGCTGCCCTGGCCCGGTAGGTGACGATAACCTTGTGAGCCCAGTTGAGATATTTGCCGGCGTCCCCGTTTGGGACAGTTTAGTTGGCCATGACGGTGGCGGGTGTCACGAGGTGACACAGGGGCCACCCAGGACATGACCCTGGGAGGGTATGATTGTCGGTGGTATGATGGAGGAGTCACGGGTTAGGCAGGTTTCGTTGGAGCAACACTGGTCCACCCGAATGGGATCACGAGGCTAGATGCTCCATGGTGTGGGTAAAGTGCGCAACCTCTGCAGAGTGTAGAATCTATTCGAATAGCCGCATCCACGGTAAAGTCCGTCCAGACCTCACTGAGTGGTCAACCGTAATAATATAATAATGATGGAAGAACTCGTCTTATGCCCTGTGGTACTCAATGGATCGTGAGTATTCTGAGGGTTGTAAGGCAACCCGGAAGAGAGTAAGTTCGCCAGACTTTTAGTGCAGATGCATAGACATCAGATGATGGCAGGAATATGGTATGTTAGCCATGGGATGGCTATGAGATGAGTGGTCGGATGACCACATGATTTGGATTGGATTTGGATCAGATTCAGGTTGGATCATGAGGATGTTCGGAGTATGGAATATTTACTTAATATGCTTTACCTTACTGCATTTACTTCAGAAATTATCGTGCTAAGTAACCTTGCTTTGGCATGATACCCAATATTGCTAGCTAGTTATGCCATGTCATGATAATTAATAATGCTCTAATAACAAATGCATGCTTGAATGCCATGGATTTCTTTGCTTGGTGTATATGTTGGTTTGGTTTGCTTACGAGTACATTCAAAAGTACTCAGCGGCCTTCAATGTGGCCAGGTTCACATAAGGATCCGTCGTTCGTCATTGAGGAGCCGGAGCGTTCGCGTGCTAGGAGAGTAACCCAGTGAGATCCCTGTGGATTGGAGCCGCACCAAGACCATGCTGCCTTAGATAGAGCTTTTCCGCTGCCATCACTCTTGTAAAATATCATGTAAGACTTATATATCCATTAATAGAAATGCATGTGTTCATGATACTTGTTGTAAACGCGCATGCCAGAGTGATTTCCTGGGCTGGTATGTGCGACGACCGTCTGGCTACAGTGGTAATCAGGCAGGGCGCCACAACGGATGGTATCAGAACAGCCAGGCTGACTGTAGGTTACCCCTAGCTGGACTTCATTGTCTTGTGCTCAGTAGAAAGCCCAGATGGATTTCAGCCATCTTTGCCAAGTAGGCATGGCTACTATTGATCATAAGGGAACCTCATAGGTTTTTGGCTCCATCAAACCCCAACTCTCGTGGCCTTTGCCTCCGGTGTGAAATATTCGCACCCGGCAACGACCCGTGAGCCCTTAACCCCTAGGCAAACTAGATATCCCTACCTTGCTTGCTAACCATGGCATTTCTCTTCTTAAATCCAGTTTCCTTTGGGAAACGCCTATAAATTCCATCTTTTCCCCAACAACCTTAGAATCGTTGACTAAGCCACTTTGGCTGTGGTCATGTGCCGAGTTTAATGTTCCCTAAGGAAGTAGTAGAAGCTTGACACCAATTGCTACCAGGAGCATTGTGTGGTTTTGCTTCTAAATCCTTAGATGTGCATCGAGTGTGCTATACTAGTTATACTAGTGAATCTTCGGCCACGTGTGTAAGGTCCGCAAAATTTGAGCTTTATTTGCTTTTGGTTTTTCGCGGTTTTGTTTCTTTTGCCGGTTCCGTTTCTTCGCTCCGGCTGGAACCATCCGCAAGTGCCATCAAGAAGATCAGCATGCAACTTGGACAATACCCAATAATCCAAATTCAGTAAAAGTCAAGCCAAGCCAACTACCTAATATTCAGAACATCATCTTTGGATCTGTCAAGAATGAAGAATGGGTCAGAAGCAGAATCTGTGTGCAGTAGACAAGACCAGAATATACCTGAGAGAGTTGGCCTCAGAACATATCATGCCTAAGGAGCAGTCAGATGAGCTACCAAGAATGAACGCCAGTAAGGACAAATTATTCTGTCCTCGATACAAGGATTATTTTAGTCAGTGAGGTGAACCTTGAGTCTTTTCTCAATGGACTCCAGAGTCATTTATTACCCACAGAAGACATGTTTCAAGAATGTGAATGTGCCAAGAGCAACAACAAAACTCCGGTGCGAAGATACAAATTTCAAAGCATATCTTGGAGTTCACCGGTGCAAATACAAAATTTTCTAGGCACTGTGACAAGGTTTGCAAGGAAAATGGATAAGTCCATGGTTGCCAGAATTAAGGAGCACCTAACATGCTTGGAAGCTCAGCTGAACCGAATGGAATTATCCGTCAACTGCTTATTATCGGCAACACTTGGTTTGAATACAAAGGGTATTCCGAATTAATTAACAACATGAAGTCTGCATCAGTTGTGCAACCTTTACAGCAACAATGACCATACCGGCAGAAGGACAAGAGATGTGTATGACCAACAGAATATCTTCAGTCAAGGTATGGCCTATACCAAGTTTGGCTCCGCTATGGGTAAAATTCCGGATACTTCGGAAGGAAGCCATAATCAGCCATAAATCTGACCGCGTACACAGTGAAAGGCTTCTGGTATAAGGAACCCAACCTTCCTTTGCAACCTACCAGACTGCCAATCTTCCTCGGTACGCCACTCGGTGAGAAAATCTTCCGTGATACAGCACTCCAATCTTTTTCAGCGTGCTACCGCGGAAAGCTGCCAGCATAAGACACATGACCTTCCGCAGTAAGCCACATGAAGGAAAGCTTTTAAGGTACGATACCCAGCCTTCTTCAGCATGCTACCCTGGCAGAAGCTTCGAGCATAAGGAATTTAGTCTTCTTCAACACACCCCATGCCCACGACAGTTCTGTCAGAAGCACAAACCAGTCTGGACACACATTAGCCTCAAAACTCAGTGGTTATGAAAGGATTTATCCTACACCTACATATATTGTGAGCATGCAGTCCAGTGGATCAGTTCATGCGAGCCACTCGTACAAGGGAATGACTGTGTTCAGAGAAACACTGGCCCCATAGTTCACAGAAGAATATGAGCACAGTAACCCCTACGAGATATGCAAGAGTAAGTTGTAAGAACAAACCCAACAAGCCGGGAAAGCAACCAAGAAGCCGTGTTGGCAAGTCATTACAGGTCCATCAAAGGAATCCTCAAGAACAAAGAAGTTCTGTACAAACAACCTCCATGACGGTCAACAAGACACAGCTTCACAGACAAGGTATTATTACCAATCCTCGTCAGACTCTTGCATATACAGCCACGATAATGCAGCCAACATGCCATACTCAACATGAATACGGGCCATCAACCAAGATAAGAGGCTATGATCTAAAGGAGGCACCGAATGATAGCCATACTATGCTCAGCCCAGTGGTCATAACAAGGACTACAGAGGCTATATATGACAGAGCCATCTCCACGAGTGGCAGAGTTGAAACAAGACATTCAGATAGAATGGCTCAAAGTACATCAGCATCAATAGCTCGTAGACGTCATGACATCATTGGAATAAGAGATTACTATCCATGATTACTTTGTGATCATGCCTGACATTTCAGTTGGGGATACGGCAGCAATGGCTCGGTCATGTTGTTCCTTGAACTGTGGACCACCTATGGACAAAGTCAGAATGCCGAAGACAGAAGGAAACATCAGTATGGAACCCATAACCAGACTAAGCATTCTGGCACGGCCAAAAAGAAAGTCATCCCACTCACTCGAGGCCATACGAGCATATGAGCCTGGTACCAGAAAAGGATGTCTTGCCCGTGAAGTCAGTGTACGGAGCATCGCAATAAAACCCGAAGTAGTTACTTCTAGGCCATGGAAACCAAGCTGTTTGTTGGTATTACTCACTACCTTACCCAGCAACACCACTACTGGAACAAAAGGAATACCTGACAGGAAAGAGAAGGATTCAATGTAGCTGTGTGAAAAGACAACACATGATCCATCAAAAGAGGCAGTTAAAAGGTCAGTGAACCCAACGAAGACAAGACAAGTGATGGATCCAAGTCGCACACAGGTAAGCCCCCCTTCACCGGGAGGTAAGCCCAGAAATCTCGAGGACGAGATTTTCTTAAGGGGGGTAGGTTTGTGACACTCTGGTTTTCGCTCCTGTTTTTTTTCCTTTGCGGGATTTGACTCCCATCTTTTTTTTCTCGATGTTATCGGATTTTCTCCAGCTCTTGGGTATATGAAGATGGTCATTTAGCCTTGCCTTTCCTATCCAACCAGAGATTCTCTCCAGACCAACCTTGCCACCCGAGATCTATTCTCCGGACTTCGCCATCGAAACCCTACCTTCCGAGTTATCGGAAGGGAAACCCTAATTCCTTCCGTTGCAAAGGAACCCCAATTTCTTTTGATCTTTTGCCTCCCAAACTTTTCCCAATGATCATCCTTCATCTATAAACCCTGGATATGCAAAAATATTGCCAAGTCATTTGCAATATTTTTCATTTATAATTAATTCCTTTTTCTGCCAGTTAAAGGAATTAAATCCAGGAAATATCTATCCATCTCCAAAGTTCATGAAAACTTGTGGATATATTCTTTGTGATCATATTGAGCTCCCATAAAAATATTGGCCATAATTAAATAGGGAAAATTGCATTTTCCTATTTAAAGCCAATATTGCATTTTGTGCACTTTCTAAAGGAACTACCATTTTGGTAGACAGGAAAAATCCCAAATAAATTGTGGAGCTTATTCAATACATATATTCACCATTTCCATCAAAATACAAGTCCCATAGTTCAAAGTTCAAGCACAGCATCCATTTGCAAATTATGTCCAGATTTCCAGTTTGCAAAGGAAGTGCTTGAACCCTTGATCTATTTGAGCTGAATTTTTTTATTGTGGTTAACATTGATAAATCACTCATGGAAACCAAAAATCAGCTCAATCTATCTATCCATTTTCTCACAGCAATTTTCCTAAGTTTCTATTCCTTTGGAAGCTCTGTGAAGGATGTACCACTTTGGCATTTCCAAGTGAGCTGAAATTTTCCCAGCATCTCCATTTATTCAAATCATCACTCTCCTAAAAAATTCAACTCATTTCACTCCGCCATTTGAGCGCAGCTCCAACTTTCTCATTTCTATCTAGTAGGGCACTTTGTGAAGGAAGTGTATGCAAATGGGGTCCAATTGACCTGAGATTTTGCAAGCATATACTCCTTCCTACCCCATTTCATTTTGATAAAAATCCAGCTCCTCTCCCTCACCAAGTTCTCCAGAAAAATCCACCCAAGTTTGCTGTCAGAATCTAATTTTGCAAGTTTCTCTCACCCCAGAGCCTTCCAGTTGATTCCAGCCTCACATCTCATCTACCTGAGCAGCAAGGGATCTGTTGGACAAGCTTAGATAGGCAGAAGTCTTCGGGAGCACGCCATGCACGTGGTGACCACGCAATGGCCACGCAGGAATGGCGCTCTGCTCTCTGTGAGCTCCGCGCAGTCGCTTCTGGTCGGCCCTGGCTCGTCCGAGCATGTCAAGCGGCTCCCCTGCGTCCATGCAGACCCCCTCTAGCAGCTTCCCCCTCTAGTTCCTTCCTTGCCTCGCCGCGATGAGCTCCGCCACTGTGCGCCCGTGACGCCGTCATCGTTTTCCTCTGTCTCCTTCCTTCCCGAGCTCTCCCGAAGCCGCTGCTGCCTTCTCAACCTCCCTGGAACCCCTGCCGACATCGCCCCCTCCCTCCGCGTGTCCCGGAGCTCCAGTGAGCCGATAAGGTTGCCACGGCGGCCGAGCTTATCGTCACGGCCATCCGGCTATATAAGCAGTAGCCCGAGCCCTCCCCGGGCATCCACCGCACCCCAACAGCCTCTCCTCTCCCTCTGTCCCCTCTCATGGCCGTGAGGCCGTCGCCTTGCCGGCTTGATTCCGGCGAGCCTAGCCCTCCCCTCCCCTCCACCTCTAGCCCTCACCCCTAGAACCCCTCCACTCCGGCGACCCTCCCCATCATCTCTGCTCGCCGCCGAAGCCCCTGAGGCCGCCGCTTCCCTCGATCGGCCGCCGCCGCCCGTGCCTTATGTCCTCGGGTGGTGGCACCGCTCGGCCCCTCCCCGGCGCCCACTACCTATCCAGACGGTTGCGCCGCCCCTCCCTGCACCCGCCGGTGCCTCTCGCTCCGCCGAAGGTGGCCGGAGCCGGCCAGGCCGAAGCCGGCGTCGCACCATCCCCTGCCTCCTCTGTTTCGGTCGGGGACAGGGTGACGTAGAAGACGACCGGAGCCAGGAGGGCCCCGCGTCGCCCCTGACCCCACCCGTCAGCGACTGACCGTTGACCAGCGCCCAAGCCCGCGTGTGGATAAGTGGAGACGGCTTTCTGATAATACGTTTTCATATTCGGAAAGCGTATTTTGGTGCTCTTCGGCCGAAAATGCGTTTTCTCTAGTCTGAAAACGTATTTGCTGAAAGTGCGCTTTCTGTTTAGCCGCCAAGGGCCCGTCTGTGATTATAATTTTTACAGATCAGTCCCTGTCCTTCAAACGTCCGTATCTTCGCGATCCTAACTCCGATTCAGGTGAAACCAACGCTCACGTCTTCGTCTCGTCGAGCCCGTTCGGATGGAGTCATTTAACAGCCCCTCGGAGAGAGAACGGTTTCCAGCAATCCTTTCCGCGGACTCTCCGCACTTCTTCCCGGAGTATTCTTCGACCCCAGGCAAACCGACTATCTAATATATGCCCTAAAGCATTGCTCTGTGTTATTCTTGCGTGTTTAATTAATGATTATGCCTGTGATAGGAATAATTAAACTTCTGCTAGATTGCACTTACTGTTTACATTACTTGCATTAGTTTGCTATGTGATAATTCAAAGTAATTTACTTAAATACATAGTTGCCACCACCTCAACCGGTTGTGGTAGATAACCATGCTTGCTAAATGATGGCTAAAACTAAACCTAGTCGGTTGATCCAGAGTCACCTGTCCGGACTTATCCGTGCAGCCACATTTGCCGGTATGGGACGGCCTTGACTTGGTCTGATCGCGTGCTCTTTTATCGGTACCACCAACTAGGAAAGGTTATGCGCGCGCCCTGCCCTGGCCCGGTAGGTGGCGATAACCTTGTGAGCCCAGTTAAGATATTTGCTGGCGTCCCCTGTTTGGGACAGTTTAGTTGGCCACGACAGTGGCGCGTGTCACGAGGTGACACAGGGGCCACCCAGGACATGACCCTGGGAGGGTATGATTGTTGGTGGTACGGTGGAGGAGTCACTGGTTAGGCAGGTTTCGTTGGAGCAACACTGGTCCATCCGAATGGGATCACGAGGCTAGGTGCTCCATGGTGTGGGTAAAGTGCGCAACCTCTGCAGAGTGTAGAATTTATTCGAATAGCCGTGTCCACGGTACAGTTCGTCCAGACCTCACTGAGTGGTCAACCGTAATAATATAATAATGATGGAAGAACTCGTCTTATGCCCTGTGGTACTCAGTGGATCGTGAGTATTCTGAGGGTTGTAAGGCAACCCGGAAGAGAGTAAGTTCGTCAGACTTTTAGTGCAGATGCATAGACATCAGATGATGGCAGGAATATGATATGTTAGCCATGGGATGGCTATGAGATGAGTGGTCGGATGACCACATGATTTGGATTGGATTTGGATCAGATTCAGGTTGGATCATGAGGATGTTTGGAGTATGGAATATTTACTTAATATGCTTTACCTTACTGCATTTACTTCAGAAGTTATCTTGCTAAGTAACCCTGCTTTGGCATGATACCCAATATTGCTAGCTAGTTATGCCATGTTATGATAATTAATGATGGTCTAATAACAAATGCATGCTTGAATGCCATGGATTGCTTTGCTTGGTGTATATGTTGGTTTGGTTTGCTTGCGAGTACATTCAAAAGTACTCAGCGGCCTTCAATGTGGCCAGGTTCACATAAGGATCCGTTGTCCGTCGTCGAGGAGCCGGAGCATTCGCGTGCTAGGAGAGTAACCCAGTCAGATCCCTGTGGATTGGAGCCGCACCAAGACCATGCTGCCTTAGATAGAGCTTTTCCGCTGCCATCACTCTTGTAAAATATCATGTAAGACTTATATATCCATCAATAGAAATGCCTGTGTTCATGATACTTGTTGTAAACGCGCATGCCAGAGTGATTTCCTGGGCTGGTATGTGCGGCGACCGTCTAGTTACAGTGGTAATCAGGCGGGGCGCCACAACTGCGGAACCCTTCAGGCATTCCCAAGATTTATGACTTTGAGGTGCCGGAGCCAATGGGTCTACCAAATTCTTTTTGATTCAGAAATCATGATCTCCCCTCCTTCCCCGGCGCCGCCGACCGAAAGGCTTATACCCACGTCCATCCGCTCACAATTCATGTTCTAGATGTGGTGGATCGTACGGTCCCCTATCCGCGCTGTGCCCGCAATATGAGCCTGATGAAGACAAAGATCTCACTAGGAGGCATGCCTACTCCAAATGTTGCTACAGGGGGGATTGACGGCACTGGCACAGGAAGTGCTCGGCGGCCGGGTGGCCATCCTTTCAGTGGCGAGGGAGGTCTCGGCATCGCAGGGTACTGGGGAGGGTGCAGAGTCTTTGGTGTTCTGGCACCTGCGGGTGGCATGGAGGGCCTTTCATGAGAACCAGTCTACTCCCGGCATCCTCTCGTCAGGTGGACGCCTCGCTTCTTGACCAAGTCTAGTGGCCGCTGTCGGTGCTCTTGCAATGTCGGGGTCTCCTGCTTCCGCAGTGGTTGGCTCAGCTGCCTGGGTCGACACCCCTGTCGGGTCGTGGTCGTCAAGCTGTGCACCCATCGCAGTGAGCTCGGCAGCCGGCGGTGTGATGCCTGACTTTTTGTGGTCCGCGGCCACCACGGCGGTGGGATCAAAGGCGTTGGTCTGGACTCCTATGTCGCCCAAGGCCATCTTGTGGCATGTCTCGTCGCCACACAAGCTCACCTTCGGCTTAGAGATGCTGGGTAAGGAGAATCTGGAGCTGGGTATGCATGACTTGGAGTCGGTGCTTGCGCACGACTCTCCCGCCCGCTTGGCACGCCGGTCACCTCCCCGGCTGATGGAGATGCAAAGTCCGATGTCTCGCCTCTACTCCAGCTATTGTAGAGTAACACAATAGAAAACAAAAATGTTCCTTCCTACGCACCAGCCCAGGGCCACTATGAAGATGCATACAAGGTTTGATCTGATCGTTACCAACTCGCAGCGCAGAGGAAGAAGAGTTGACGAAGATCGTTGGTGCAGATTCCTGCAGCTAGGATTTACAACCTCCCAACCAAGAGAATTTTCTCCCTCGAATAGACCCTCGAACAATCACTCGAATAGAAGATCAAATATACGATCTCTCTACCGGGTTGCACATATGGTGTCACATATCCAGCAGCGCTTCGTCGTCCAAAACTAATCGCTACCGGAGACTAGGCAGCCTTGCGGCAGAACAAAACTATGGAGAGAGAGAGAGAGAGAGAGAGGAGACCATTGCATGCCGAAACAAGAGAGCTCAAGTTTTAAACTTGTGTGTTGAGAACCTCTTCTCTATTTATAGAGGGAGAGGGGCTGGTTTGGCATGGTAGGAGGCAGCCCCAAAGCCCCCCCCCCCCCCCCCCCCCCCCCCCCCCCCCCCAATTGTCCCACAAAAAGGGGGCTTGCTCTAAGCGGCCCCTTCTCCTATGGGCCTCTTATTATGTTTGAGATGCTTTTCTACTTCTGGTGAACTTTATATAGATCTGATATTTTTCGTAAAATAACCCGACAAGGTCAAGCCGGCTCTGGTAGGGGAACAGCGACAACGGCGCGTAGGCGGCTCGTTCTGGCGGCAGTAGTGGTCGTTTGATGGTCTCTAAATCTCGATGTAAATATAATTTTATTATGTTTGAGATTTGAAATGCTTTGTATTATGGTGAACTTTTATAATAGATCTGATCCCATTTCTAAAAAAATGTATTTATATGCATTTTAGTTTCAGATACATCTATTTTTATCTATTTCTACGATAAATAATTTCGAACTGAGGGAGTAGAAGATGTTTCAAATCACTAAAGTAATGATCTAAAACATCTTAGTAATTAAGATGTGAATCACACTTGATTAACGTTTAATTAAGACGTGCATTGCACGTACTAGTCTATAAATCGAGACGAGTGTCTGTGTTGAGTGACGAGGGATACGGGTGTAGCTGAAGCGCAGACTGCAGAGTGAAATGGACGAAAGGAGGATAGCAAGTCAAAAACAACACCTGCCGAGGAACGAGGTTGTACACCAAATTAGCATGATATGAAGCCAGAATAACCCCTGATAACGCATCGTCGCAGTAGCTCACATTCTTCCAGTTTATGTGGATATATATACAGTATATGATTTGATACTCTCAGTGACACGCTTTTTTTTTAGGCAGGTTTCTGTCATCGCCAACTTGAGCATCAGACAGAGGGAGCCTTCGTACGTGTCCCAGATGTGCAAAACAGAGACAGCCTTCGTACGTGTCCAGGAGGCAAAATCATCGTCAACTTCAGTAGTAGTCCGAACCATGATCCCTTGGCGATCTCCCACAGACCCGCGCAAGAGACTGGGCGGACCTCGGGGACAGGCCGGCCGGCCTGATCGCCGAGCTCGCCCTCGCCACCGACGTGGCCGACTACGTCCGCTTCCGGGCCGTGTGCCGGTCGTGGCGCCGGTGCTCGCCGGACCCGCGCGCCGGAGGCCTGGACGGCCGTTTCCTCCCGCGCCCGTGGATCATGATCGTCAAGGCGCCACCCCGCCATCGCTTCCTCAACTTGTCTACCGGCGAGTGCATCCGGATGGACCTCCCGAAGCTCGCGGAGCACAAGCTGCTCGCGCTCACCCCCGAGTGCCTACTGCTGCTGTTCCATGAGCCCACCCTGGTCGTCCGTCTGCTCAACCCGCTCACGCGCCAGCTCACCGATCTCCCGCCGGTAACCGCGCTCCTGACACCAGAGCTGCATCGAGCAACGGTCTTAGGTTTTGAGACGGGGCTTACGGTGTCTGGCATTCGCCTTGTGGTAAACGCCTCCACGGTGTCGGTGGCGGTCAGCTTCCATCACCCCATGGTGCTCGCCGTCGCCAAGCCCGGCGACGAGAGCTGGACCGTCGTCGACGGCAGGTACATGAATTCGACACTGCCCTTCGCGGGCCGCTTCCACTGTGCCACTCACAGGGGTGTCATGGTGCTGAGCATGGGCTCAGATCAGCAGCCGCCACATCTCGAGTTGGTCGCTGACCGAAGCGAGTCCTACTTGTCCCAAATGGATAGCCTTCACCTGGTGAACAACGGCGGGGAGCTGATGCTGGTGCACCGGGCGCTACGACGCACGGACGACGAGTTCCACAGAGAGTAGGACGCTTACAGAGTGGATCTGGAAGCCGGGAGCCTTGTCAAGGCCAAGGGCCTCAACGAGCGCGCCGTGTTCATGGGCATGCGTCGCACGATTTCCGTATCAGCCGAGGCCGCCTTTCTCTCCGTCACGGCTGATACCATTTATCTGGGTCATGAGTGTGGTCTCCGGAGGAAGGCATAAAGCAGATACGATCGGATCAGGGATAGGGTCGTGGACTGTCTCCGTCACTCTATCCAGGGCGCCGGCAACCGCCTTGCCTGAGCCTCAGAGCATCTCCACTCGCAACAGGCCCCCAAGGGCGAGTCTTTTCGCGCCGGCGCAAAAAAAAAGCCCAGTCACGTCCCCAGTACGCCGAAATCCGCCGGCTCGGCCCATTTTTTGGCCCGGCGATCCCAGGCCGAACCCAGCACACTGGGGGCGCTTGGGGGCGCCGGCGGAAGGAGAAACCGCGCCTGGACCATCACTGTCAGGCGGAAAAGCATCTTGACTTCCAGATTCGCCCTCCCTCCCCCCCCCCCGGCGCGCTCACGCCCTTCCGCCGTCGTGCCGATCCCGGCACCGCCTACCCACCCACCGCCGCTAGATAGGTCATTCCCTCGCCGGAAAAGAGAGGGTTCCGCCACGGCAGCCTCCACCCCGCTCCTGGGCGAGCTTTCCAGCGCTCCGGCCACGCAGGGCGGGAATACCAGCGGCTGCGCGCCTACCATGCCCGCAAGGTGTTCGGCGATTTGTCTGCTCGGCGATGGACTCGGACGACGAGGAGGCGTTCGCGGCGCTGCTGGAGGAGGAAGCCGATGCCGACGCCCAGGACGAAGAGCATCTCATGGTCCTCGCCACAGGATCTGGTGGAGCACCTATGGACCCTCAAGGGCAACGCCTAGCTCGACGTGTGATGAAATATGAGTTTTTATTTGTTGAACTATGTGATTTGTATTGATTTGTTGAACTATTTGATTTGTATTGATTTTCTATGATGAACTATGTGATAAAAAATAGTTTCTGTTGAATTTGTGTCGAAGCACGCCGAATATGGGCCAAAATCGGTCTATTCGAGGCGATTGTGGGCCAATTTGCGCCGAAGGTGGGCTGAAAAGTGGGCCAATTTGCGCCGAAAGTAGGCCGAAATCGGCGCCTGAGGGCGACCTTGGGGGCGGGGCGGGCGGGCCCCCACGCCGATTTTTCCACCGGCGCGCCCCCCAGGCGGCGCTATTTCAAGCCCCTAGGGGGCCGAACGGCTGGAGATGCTCTCACGGCTACTGTTGGATGGGTGGTGTACGATGGGATTCTAGGCCAAAATAATAAAATTAACCCTTTGTGTAAAGTTTAGTATGAAATGGCCAGCTACTATATATTGCGTTGCTCGGTGCAGTGGCAACGCAAAAACTGTGGAGTTGTGAAAAAAAAGAAGTTCAGATCATGCTATGTTTTCGGATATGCATGGTCATTTTGTGGTAAATTTCCTTCTCTAACACTTGTGCTAAACTTCTTAGAAAGGGTCAAATAGGTTACTTATTTGGCCGTGATTCTGGTTCTGGGACGGTCTTATCGGTAGTTTCTCCGTTCTCAGTGTCTGTCAGCAATTGCTACTACTACCATGTCAAAAATAAATAAAAAAGCAATTGCTACACCTACAGGTCAAAATGTCTAAGCATGGCACGGTGTCAGGCCAAGGGTATTGTCATCCCCCGGTAACAAGTGTTCGTTTCTTCAGTATTACTGTTCATTTCTTCATATACCGCTTCACGGGTTCCAACGGCGTGAGGAATGGACGACCGGACCGGGATCCTAGTTGCCGTTATTAAGTAAAATGTTTACCGTCTGCAGAGACGAAGGGGGAAACTATACGGGGAGTTCGGCACTAGTTGTCGAAAGAGTTCTTGACCCGGCCACCCTAGAAACTGTAGCTTGCCGGGAGGCTCTCTCCCTTGCAGAGGACTTGGAAATCCAAAACTTTGTTGTGACTTTGGACTGTCAACAAGTTGTATCAGATATCAACAGAAGTGCACGGGAGACATATGGAGCAATTATCATTGAGATAAACCTTAAGGCATCTACATTTCATTGTAACTTTTCTTTTGAGAGTTGTGCTGTTAATTATGAAGCCCATAGCTTAGCCAAGTTTTCACTTTCTAAAGATCCGGATCGTCACGTTTGGTTTGGTGTACCCCACGACCAAAGATCTATCGCACATCATGTGGACTTTGATGAATAAACTTAGTTTCACCCCTAAAAAAAAAATCTAGGGTACAAATGTGGACTGCCTCTGCCACTCTATCCAGGGCGCCGGCAACCGCCTTGCCTGAGCCTCACGCCTACAACCTACTGTTGGGTGGGTGGTGTATTATGTGATTCGGGGCCAAAATCACGAAATTACACTTCTGATTCGGTACATCCCCCTAAACACATCAACGGAGAAAATCTCTGCGTACCTTCTGGGCCAAAATCACGAAATTACGCTTCTGCTTCGGTACACCCCACTAAACGTATCAATGGAGGAGATCTCTCCGTAACCCTTCATAATAAAGGGTAGGATGGTCTTTTTTCAGAATACGCCGTGATGGATATCAACAGTAACCGCTTCGGTACACCCCACTAAACATATCAATGGAGGAGATCTCTCCGTAACCCTTCATAATAAAGGATAGGATGGCCTTTTTTCAGAATACGCCGTGATGGATATCAACAGTAACGGCCCGGCCCATTAGCAAACACTACAAATAAAATAAAATAAAATAAATAGAGGACAAAATAGGAGAAGTTAGATTTGAACCCCGGTCTCCTAGATGCAGCGCTGCACCACAAACCACTAGATCAATGCCGAGTTAATGATATACAGTAAGGGAGAACAACTTACCATAAAAGAGCTGGCTATTCCACTAGTTTTCCATGTTTTTTCTGTTTTAGTTTTCTTTTACCGGAGGGAAGTGGGTTCGGAATCCCAAGCGCCACCGTCTCTCTCGGAACGGAAAAAAGGCCCCCTCCCGTGACCGCGTCGTCCCCGCGGGCGACCGGTCGCGCCTCCCCCACCCCTCCTAGCAAGCGCTCCCCCTCTCCTCTTCCTCCCCGCTGCCGTCGCCGGCGCCCGTCGCGGGCCTGGCCCGGGCGATGCTGGCGGCGACGGCCCCTCGGCCCTTCCCCTCCCAGGGATCTCCGGCGCGGGACGGGGCGATTCCGGGCGGTGCACTCAGGCGGCGGCGGTCCTGCGCGGCGGCGGAGATCCTTGCGCAGGCGGGGGCGAGCTCTGGGAGGCGGCGGCGGCGTTGACGACGGGGCAGCGCGGCGGGGCGGGCTGGCGGCGCCCGCCTGGCCCAGATCTGGGCCCTTTGGGCCCCATCTGGGTCAGGGCGGGCCGACGACAGGCGTGGCGTCTGCGGGGCTCTCGGGAGACGGTGGCGATGTGTCCGGTTGGTGGCGGGCAGCGGCTTCGGCTGCCGGCGTGCAGCAGCGCCGTGGCTGGGGCTTTGCGGTCCTGCTATGGGCCCGGCCAGGCCCGGGTGGCCTGGTTTGCCCTGGCTGCGGCGTCCGGTCGGCAATCCGCGTCGGTGCGGGAGGCAGAGGCCTCCGGCACGATGGCGGTGGAGGCGGTTCCCTCCCGTTCGGCTCCGGTGCTTCCGTCCGTGCCATCTAGGCGCATCTTGCCTCTGCTCTC
Organism: Thinopyrum elongatum; assembly: GCA_011799875.1. Taxonomy (NCBI): domain Eukaryota; kingdom Viridiplantae; phylum Streptophyta; class Magnoliopsida; order Poales; family Poaceae; genus Thinopyrum; species Thinopyrum elongatum. The sequence continues at coordinate 507,744,967 of CM022301.1, read as the reverse complement.
TTGTCCTCGTGGTGGTGTTCGCAGCAAGACGGCGTGGATGGGTCCAAGACCGTGGTGACGCGTGCTTGCGGGTGGCAAGACGGTGGTTTGGCTCCGTTCTAGTGGGTGCCGGGGCATGGGGGTGCGGGAGAAATCCCTGCCGGTTCTTCCGGCTCCGGCGTGGTGACACCGGTGGGTGCCGCCATTCCTTCCTGAAGGGCGTCGGTGTTACCCATCCCCCGCTCCCTTTCTGCGTGCCGGGGGAAACCCTATGACTTGTCCGGACAGCAGCGTCATTGGCGTCGCATTCCTTCTTGGAGGTGTTGTTTGGTACGCGGAGGTCCGGTGCCATGGCGAGTGGTGGGACGTAGATGGAGGGCGCAGCGGTGGCGGACCATTCATGATTGTCGAGCTGCCGTTGTTGGCATTTTGGTCTTCTTCTTTTTTTTCTTTGGGCTTGTTGTGCCGTTCTCCCAGGCAGTTACCTTGTGATCGATGTTCGTGCTTTATAATATAAAGCGGGGGGAAACTCTATTTCGTAATTAGTTTTCTTTTACCGGATTTCTCCGTTTGGCTATATCTAACTCTAATACATGTTTAACATTATTCAATTCAATATTAAAAATTTAAATATATGCTTCATGTTTTTCTATAAACTATTAATATTTTTTAAATTCATGAACATTTTTTAATATAGATTAGTTTTTTTCAAATCTGTGAATGCTTGGGCCGGCCCAACATGTGCCCGACGGGAGCGATCCCGTCGCATAGTTGGGCCAAGGCCTAAAGTTCTTTCTTCTATTTTTCCGTTTTTCTTCTATTTTGTGTTTTCTCTTTTTAAAAAATGTACATGTGTTAACATTCTAGGGAATTTTGAAAGACACAAACATTTTTTTTGAAATTTTTGTACTATTTTTAAAAATGTGAATTCTTTTTTTAATTAGTAGTGAACATTTAAAAAAAAAATTGAACAAATCCCTGTAAGTGGCGCCGTCTATTTGAGCAGCTCCTAGTCAACGCTTTAAGCGCCGATTAGGAAGCTGGCCCTCGTGCACATGCCGGCGGACCGTGGTCCAATATTGCGCAAGCTCGGTCGCACGCTCGCTCGCTTCGCCTACTAGATTTGAATATAGTTCAAGTTTAAAATAAAAGTCACGAATTGCAAAATTGTTCACGAGTTAAATTTTAAAATGTTCATGAATTTTAAAGAAGTTCACAAGTTTGAAAAAGATTATGGATTTGAAAATTTAATGAGTTAAAATATTAAAAATATCATGAATTTGGAAAAACTTCACAAGTTTGAAAAAAGTTTACTAATTTGAAAATTGTTCACGAGTTACAGTTTCAAAATTTTCATTAATTTGAAAAAGTTCATGATTTTGGAAAATGTTCACGAGTTCCGGATCATTGCATGCATGGTGGATTGCTGTCCGTCAGCCTTACTTTGCCGCACCGAAGAATGTTTAGTGATATTTTTTTTTGGTTGGCCCTCCATGACAGAGTTTACACAAGGGCTTTGCTGAAAAGGAAAGGCTTTCACATTGCTCCTGCTCTCTTTGCAGTCAGCAGACATAGGAAATCATAATGCATCCTCTTTGGGATTGCAATTTTGCCAAAGTTGTTGGGACAACTAGATAACAAACAGACTAAGAGGGACCTCTGTTTACGATGTTCTTTACTATTACTCAGAAATTTGCCTAAAGAATGCAACCTAGAGATCCTCATTACTGGTGCTTGGCATATTTGCATGCAAAGGAATGACAAAATGTTTAGAGGTATTATAACCAATCAATTGGATCATGGAGGTCTAGACTCGAGGAAGATCTGCTTCTGCTGGTGCATAGAATTAAAGACAGGCGTGTTCTCGGTCTAGAGAACTGGATAGTGCCTTCTCTTTTTTGGATAGTTCGACCATTTTATGATGATCAGAACGAACACAACATATTTTAAGGGAAAAAACTATGAACACGGTACAAGAAAGAAAGAACTTGGGCCGGCGTAGTACAGGAAGCATCGAACCTACTGCAACAAAACAAGAACAGGCCAGAACAACAACTAGCAGACGGCAGGAAAAACGATGTCGCATTTCAGGTGCATGACTTTACAACACACCGATGTTCCCCCGCTCTCATTTCGTAGTCCATTTTATCAAAAAGTTGGATCATAGATTGACAGCAACCAACCACAACAGCCGAGCATGATTCTTTACAATTGGCACAAGAGTTCAGCTTGCCGTCTAACACACGGGTCGCCAGTAGCAGAATGAGGTGATATATAGGTTCTTCGCCCATTTTTCCTGGAAATTTTGTTCAATGTTAGGTCCCGACATATTAATGAACATATTACAACACACGAGGACAGATTATGTACGCCACTGTGAGCTAGCAAAAGAAATGCACAACGTACCTTCACATAGTTGCAGAAGCTGCACAGCTAATCAACAAGCCAGCTTCATTGCATTTTTTTCTATATGCTGATGCAGCTCTGAATCAGCTATATTGAAGTGGTAGCTACAGAAGGCAGGAACAACATCTTTACGAAACAGGATCGATAACAATTGAAATAGGCACGCTCCCAATCTCCCAATCTCGAGAACAAGCAAGCAGAGGATAGCCAGACAAACAGGAGCTACTTATAAGCTTAAATCATAATAAGTCAAAACAAAACCCTTTCATCACTAACAACGAGCACAAATGCTTTAGTTACAGAAAAACAGAATAGTATAGTTCCGGATAGCTGCTTTCACCAGGATATCAGGTAAAATTTAGGCATGACTACTGTGGACGACATTAAAAATTGGAGTTTACACCAAGATAACGCAAGTTCGCAACAACGATAACCACAAGGCAGTTTTCCTTTTTGACCTAAATCACCAAGAGACGGTAACTGGAACTCCGGTCTTTTTAAAGAAAATAAATTAGAGCTAAATAGTACTCGTATAACCCAGCTATTTAGAGCCATCTGACGCTTAAAGTCATCTAATCCTTGATCTGGAGTATGAAGGGCCGATGATGCTATGTGTCGTGTAGGGGTGGCGGGTGGCAGGGACCTTATGGGACTTGAAGCACCAGAACTAGTTAATTGCACGAAACCACCACATTGAGGGCTAGGTTTGCAGAAAACACGACTTCACAATTTTCGACTAAACCTGTGGTAAACTTTCTGCATAAGACACTGATCAGCGGCTTAGGGCGATTTGAGCACGTTTATGAAGGGTGGGTCCCGCTTTGTGCTGACGTGGCCACCAGAACAGACCACTTTTACAAGGCAAGGGAAGGAAGAAATAATGTCTGGGCAAGCAAAAGAAAAATTTGGAGAATATGTCAACATTTTCAAATTTAAAAGGAGTTACCGCTGCTCTGTGGGCCACCTAGGATTATAAACCGAATTCCACCGAGTTGTTGGGCTCCCCAACCGAACATTTTTCATAGGTTATTCGTCTTCTTCCAGATTTAAGCCATTCCTCTACGCTTATTTCCAACCTATAATTTGCACAACCTATGCTTAGGCAACTTAAATTGCAGAGCACAGATACATGTTGTGGATAAAGCGGTGCAGACCTCTAGAGCTCCATAGATCCTGATGGGTCACGAAGCAGGTCCTTCGATTAAATCATCAAAGAGAGAAACAAGTCTTTGGTACTTTGGTTCTTCGTTAAATTTCATTCAAGTGACAGTCTCATAAAAATGCTTGAATGGAGCTGGACAGAGTCTACCTAACATCTCTGGAGAAGTCTCCATTTTCTTCTTACAAACAAGAATTACCTCCCTGCAGTAATAAGCCATCAATAACTAAAGTAACAACATTAATGAGAAAAAGCTTCTTTTCTTGAGCGGATCCAGGCTGACCAAGCAAAAAGGTTTCAGGTTTTACATCACCATGTACAAAGCTGGCAATAATAGGAGGAGCAGCAACTGTTAAGATTGACGAATAAAAAAGAACGGGAAATGCATCTCAAGAACATCAAATAGCTTGAGAGTAACCTTTGGAGCGAATCTTCGCAAGAATTTATATGGCCTCAACGGCAATACAAGCAACCATTCGAAATGACATCCTGTCACTGTCGGGGGTGTTGATACTTTCAGCAAGGAGAAAGGAGAACAAAGCAGATGGAGTGAAAAGATTGATAAGATACTTACTCCTGTCCCAGTGAATGCCAAACATCCCAGAGGCTAGGACCAAGCAGGTCCATTACCTGAAATTTGGAATAATGGATTAATGAAAAGATCATGAGTTAAGATACTTAACCCTGGAGTGAACTCCTCGAAATTCAAGTTGAAGCATGATCCCCTGCTGTTCAGGATCAGAACAAAGTCAAAATATATTGACAGTCTTATCAATAGATTGAGTCCTTGGTCTAACAGGTTTTACAGCTAAACTTTTGATCATTATCATGTTATAGAAGACAGGAGTTGGATAGCACCCTATTTTTTCTGAGTAAAAAAAAAATTAGTGACTTCCTCTTTGGCATGCTCAAGATAAAAGCAACCTGGTCATCAACAAACTGCAGGTTGCGAGACAGATTCAGTTCCGTCAGTGATCATGTCGCGACACCACGCTGGCCACCTTAGCACACTAACTTTCTATGTACAAAAATTCAGGCTTGGCATATACTGATCTTTTGCTAAAAAGGAAGCTGTGCACAACACCAGTTCTCTGTGGTTAGCTGAAGACATTCCTCTAGCAGCTTATGCATGTAATGCTCAAGTTACTGGTTGTCTGATGTGAGCCATCTAAATGTTACAAGTTTAGCTTGCTGAGCTCAAAAGTATGGAACTGAAATGCAGAGACATATGCAATATTGTTTTTTCCTCTCTTTTGTGAGGACATATGCTGTCAAATTATACAGTATACGAGGAACTCGACCAAATTCATGAAAATGATTTGTTCCAGATGATTTATATATCGCAAATAAGACATGAAGGCTCGTGTGTTTGCCCTGGTAAGAGCAGCCAGCGTTCCTCAACATGAAAATTCCCAGCAGTACCCTTACACAGATGTTAAATGAAAACCTTCATTCTACTTTTTATTGATCCACTTATAAGGAAAAGATTTACTGGTGCACTTCGTATGACTGTTGTGAGTCATGTAATGGTACCAAAAATTAGATTAGAACTTACAATATATATCATGGAAGGAATGTACAAAGGTCAGATTAGAGGTACTCCCTCTGTTCCTAAATATAACCCTTTTTATAGAGATTCCAATGCGGACTACATACGGAGCAAAATAAGTGAATCTACACTCTAAAATACGTTTACATACATCCGTATGTAGTCCGTATTGAAATCTCTAAAAGGTCTTATATTTAGAAGCGGAGGGAGTATATATATATCATGGAAGGAGAAGGGCCGGCGGTCTATACAAAACATCAAGGATGTAGAAAGTAGGAAGGTGCAGATAATTTTGTTTCATCAGCATACTGCCACATCATATGTAAATATCAGAAACAGAAAAACAAGCGTTTACATTATTTGAGGTACATATCTTAATGCTGTCTGATACACAGTAACTGATGCATAAGACCAGGACCAGAATCACGGCAGACACCACACCCAGCAGTAGGCCAAGACCAGAATCACGGCAAACACCACACCCACCAGAGAAACAGAATCATAGCAAAGAGCAACACCCGTCATTTGTCAAACATCCATCATTCGTGCTGAGGCTCAAACAAGTCGCTCGCCGACTTCCTGGATGCAGCAGCGGAGACAATCCACAACAGTACGCGGACATACTGCCTCAATCAGACTGCATCTGCTTCCATCCGCGATATTGTACCCCTGAATCTGGCCATCACAATCATGTCCCAGGTAGATGGTATCAGCAGCGACAGAGGGGTAAGCAGCCTCAGCTGATACAGAAATTGAGCGGCACATGCCCATGAACACGGCACGCCCGTTGAAGCCCTTGGCCGGGGTCAGGACCCCAGCTTCCAAATCAACTCTGTAAGCATCATACCTCCTGTCATACTTGCCGTCCTGGCTTAGCGCTCGGTGCACCAGCATCAACTCCCCGCCATTGTCCACCAGGTGAAGGCTGTGCGCCATCAGGGAGAAATAAAATGACTCGCTCCGGTCAGCGACCAACTGGAGCCGGGGCGGCTGCTGATCCGAGCCGGTCGTCAGCACCATGACGCTCCTGTAGTTGGCACAGTAGAAGCGCCCCGCAAAAGGCAAAACCGAATTCATGTATTCCTCGTTGACCATTGTGTCTACCATGGTCCAACTCTCATCGCCGGGCTTAGCGACAACAAGCCCCCTGGGATCAAAGAAACTGACTGCCACCATGGAGGCGTCGGCAACAAGACCGACGCCAGACACACTGATTGTTTTCTCTATCTTGAAGCCGCATTGCCTGGACCGATGTTGCCCTGGTCTCAGGAGCGCGGTCATCGGCGGAAGGTCGGTGAGCTGCCGCGTGAGTGGGTTAAGCAGGCGGACGACCAGGGTGTGCTCGACGAGCAGGAGGAGGAGGCCTTCTGGGGTGAGCGCGAGCAACGTGTGCTCCGCGAGCTCCGGGAGGTCCATACGTATGCACTCGCATGTAGACACGTTAAGGAAGCGATGGCGGCGGGGCCCGGCAAGCGCCTTGTCAAGCATGATCCACTTGCGGGGTAGGAAGCGGCCGTCCAGGCCGCCGGCGCACGGGTCCGGCGAGCACCGCCGCCACGGCCGGCATACGGCGCGGAAGCGGATATAGTCGGCCACGTCGCCGGCGAGGGCGAGCTCGGCAATCAGGCCGGCTGGCCCGTCCCCGATGTTCGCCCAGTCAGGGATGTGATCCACGTCGATGGCCACCGAGTATTTTCGCTTGCGTCCAGCTGATTGGGTGTGGGATCGGATGTTGAAGGAAGAGGAGGGGCGGCGCGGATCGGGGAGGGCCCTCGGTCGGTTAGCCGCCCGCCGGGAGGAGATCTGGGCTCCGGAGGTCCCCGCCATCACTGCTTGTCCCCTGACTGCGCCGCCGGCAGAAACCGACGGGATTAGGGTTAGTCCGGCGTGGGGGGACGCGACAGGGGGCCCTGGAGATAGATCAGAAGCGGCGGACGGCGGCAGTGTGTGCGGGAGCAGAGATTGGCGGCGGAGGCGGTGCTCGAACGGGTGGGTGCTCGTGCGGGAGAGGAGGTGTATGGGAGGGAGGCGGGATGGCGTCGTCTTGGGGCGGGATTGGTGGCGGCGCGGAGGTCGGACGGGGGCGGCGCCGGAGCACAAGCACGGGAGCGTGTGTGTCGATTTGATTAGACGAGAGGAAAACTGTGAAAGGATTTTGGTTTGAGTTATACCGGAGGAAGTGGCAGATTAGATGTAAACCAGTAAAAATGCTCGTGGCGAACCAACCTGTGGTTGGATGGTTAGAGGAACTGTGGTATCCCCAGCCCATCAGGGTTCAAATCCTGGTGCTCGCATTTATTTCTGGATTTATTTCAGGATTTCCGGCGATGCGCATTCAGTGGGAGGAGACGTTCCCGTCGACAACGAGGCACCTACGGTGACTTCGTAAATCTCAAGATGATATGCCGGCTCAGTCTTTCAGAGGTGCTTATAGGGGTAGGATGTGCGTGTGTGCGTTCATAGGGGTGAGTGTATGCGCATGTATATGAGCGCTTGTGTCTGTACTAATGTTCAAAAAAAAAGTAAAAATGTCCGTGCGTTGCAACGGGAGAAAAAAAATCACACTACGTAGCCTAATAAGCATGGCTAAACCACGTGGACAACATCGAGAAAGTCCACCTGGGGAAAGCCGTGCTCGCATCCAAGGAGAAAACACGCTAGAAATCCGAGTGGATAAGGTTAGCCGCAAGGCTGCGTACAGAGAAGGTGTGCGGATTCGCCCGAGGAGAAAATAATCGATTTACTCTAATGAAGAGCGGCGTGGCGGACGGACGGGGTCGGTCGAGAATGGCTGCCGATGATGGTGTTTACTCGGGAGGGTGAGGCATTTAGAAGAGAGTAATTTTTTTACAATAGGGAACTGGAAGAGAGATGTGTGCGTGTGGTTCGGCTCTCACCAGTTGACAGTCATGCATGTTATTTTTTAAGAGAGAGAACAAATGCATGCGTGTTATGTAAGTGAAGTACTTGTGTTTAGGCAATGCCCAAATAATGCAAAAGAACCATTATCAAAAGGATTCATTTGTTGAAACAGATAAAAACAACAACAAAAATGGCGATTACTCATCTAGTTATCGCTCACTGAGCTTTCTGGTGCCTCGCTTGGTCGACAATGTGGTGCGATTGGACAAGGGATGGGCAGTAATGCGCACCAAGATAGCCGTCCTCGGCATCGTCATTCTTCGATGTCCCGACATCTTGGCTCCCCGATGCCTCCATCTACCAGCCCACGTCTAGGTCTCCCTTCGAGTCGCCGCTTGAATGTCGTTGGAACTCCTCCGCCTTCTTGGATCGCGCCATCTCCTTATGTCCCGTGTGCATCATTTGCCAGCCACCCTAGCGTGCATTACACGACAATAGCATAATCATCCTACTTGATGCTAGAATTTACAGTCTTAGCTCTCTCGTCTAGTATATAGCAGGAAGAATACTGGAATTCCTTTGACCCACATCTTTAAGTTCATCATTTTGTCCACACAATAAAAGATGGGACAAACTCTTGCTGTCATAGAAGACATACTACGTATATATGCAGCTTCAAATTTTTTGACCACATTTCTTGATGGACTGCTAAAGGACAACAACATTTGTGCACCGCGTGCAAAATTTTAGAAATATTCCATCTACAGTCATCGTCCTATTTAATCGGGGCTCTCTTTCTCATTATTAATCTCTCTCACTTTAATTCGAGGCAAGCATGGTTGCAGATTGAGTGCCCGATTCATCTCTCTCACTTTAATTCCACCATTATTTCTCAATCACCACTGGTTTAATTCCTTTGCATTGCAACCCACAATTGTTTTTTTTTTGTTTATATCCTATTGAGTGCCTGATTCATCTCTCTCACTTTAATTCCACCATTATTTCTCAATCACCACTGGTTTAATTCCTTTGCATCTTTGCAACCCCACAATTGATTTTTTTTTGTTAATATCCTTCCATTCCAGAATCGGTACGTGAATATCCTTCCGTTCCACAATCCTCCAATCCATCATCATCCATCATTGCTTTAATACACCTCCAAGACAGCCTATGATTCCTGCCCACAATTCCTTTCAATGATCGGTTCTGACTGTCTGTTTTTAGTCATCTTGCTGATATTTAAGGTCAACTACGAACATATATAAACTTGCAAGAATCAGGGTAAACAGGCGAGGTGGGATAATTTAATATATAATATTGTCGTGTGTCTCGCTATGCATAAAAGAAGGCCCATCATTGCGGTAATTTTATGCTGAGTAGGCCCAGCGGTGCAGCAATGGTACGTAGTAATTTGTTTAGTTCAATTTATGTACACAAACTAAGGTCATCAGGTAGAGTGGTGAACGTCGAGCACTTACAAATCTGCAGTGAAGGGTTCGATCCCTTGCACGGGTGTATTTCTTTTTCGGTGAATTTTTCACTATTTAGATCTCGTCATGTCATATGGTTCTTATTAACCTGTAGTTAATCGTTGAAGTTCAACAGCTCATCTGGCGATTGAGGAGCGCTCACAAGTGTTCGATCCCTTGCTCGGGCGTTTTTTTCAATGAATTTTTTTGACTATTTTCACGTGACAGCGGGCCGGCCCAGTCAGCAGTTGTCCCTGTGCGGCGGCTGCCAGACAGAAAAACAAAGATGTGCTGCGGGTTGATTTTTCTAAACATAAGGGACTTTTCTGCAAAACTGCCGCGACGGTGAACCCGACGGAATCAATCCGTGCTTTATTATTAGGGAAATATTTGCGCTATGGAAGTGGACAGTTTATTTGCAATAATACTACATCTGCGAACAAGTTATGAAGCCTTACTCACCACATTCTCTCCCCCCTGATTTCTAGGGGGGTGGGCCCCTCCTCCCCTACTCCTAACCACAGTTTGCCACCTGGATATTTACGTAAAACTTAACGTAAGTTAGTAGATGTAGCATTAATTGCTCGTTTATTTGCATGGAATCGAGGGTTGTGACGCTTCTTCTTCTTCTTCTTTGTCAGGTATTGTGATGCTTTAGCTCCGGGCGGGGATACATATGTTCAGTCGTGGCCTGTCCATATATGGTTCTCTCTCTTTTCTTTTGAGGGAAGGAAAGCCGGTACTCTCTCTGTTCCATGCAAAGAAAAAAAAAAGATGCTCTATCTGTTCCATGCAAAAAAAGAAGAAGATACTCTCTCTATTGGCAAAAGAACAATATGAAGATGCAGTTTATTCATCGTGAGAGCTCCTGCTCTTTCTTTTACGGGGGAAAGGGTTTTGTAGTAGAAGTATTATTAATTAACCTAGAACAAAACAGTACGGTTCACACAGATTTACAACCCTCTCAGACCGTATGGTAATTCCGCATCTCCCAACATGGTTACACTCTCTTATGATAGCCTGGACCTTCAAACCTATGTGCCCTCTCATCATAGATGCGATCTCCTAGACAAAGGGCACCATGTTGTGATCTGTTCACCGAGGTTTGGAAAATCACCGTAGCTGATTCAGCACTATCTGTTTCAACGATGAATGGAAGAGAGGTCCATTCAAGCATCAATGCAACTCCCTCTCTACAAGCCTCAAGTTCCACATTGAGTGCAGTATCACATGTGAAAAAAGACGGCGGCACGAGGTGAAACGATGGCACCGGAGCTGTCGCGAAGTACCATGTTGGTACCACCGTTGGCTGCCTACACCACAAACGCATCATTTACATTGAGCTTCAGCCAGCCCAACTCGGGCTTGCTCCATACCCTCGCGCGGTCGCGGCCCAGCGCTATCAAGCGCCCTGCTGCTGCTATGGTGGGGCGCAAACCTCAGCGTTGGGTTCATAAGGACCATCTTCCCATTCACTACTAGGGAAAATCTTATACACAGAATCTTATCAGCAGCGCGATTTAAAATAAAGCGCTACTACTACGTAGCAGTAGCACGCGTCAACAAAATGCGCTACTGATATACACATAGCAGTAGCGCGTCAGAGTAAACAGCGCTACTACTATAATTGCCACGACCTTGCCGCCAAACTAGTTATAGCAGTAGCGCCTGTTCAGTAAACGCGCTACTGCTATGGCGTTTAGCAGTAGCGCTTTGCCCTAAAGAGCGCTACTGCTAAAGCCATCCTATCTTCTCCACCCGGCCCGGCCGCCCCTCACTCTCCCCTCTCCACTCCACTCACTCTCCCCCGCACCCCGTCGTCCACCACCGCCGCATTGCCGCCAGCTGCTGCCGCCGTCGCCCCTCCCTCCCTAGATCCTTCCTACACCCCCTCCCCCCGCCATCCCGCCGTCGTCGCCCCCTCCCTTCCCTAGCTCCCTCCTCCATCCCGCCGCCGTCGCCCCCCCTGCCGTCACCGCCACCGAGGTAGCTCCTCCTACCTCGCTCCTCCTCCCTCCCCCCTCCTTCCCGCCTCCTCCCTCCTTTCTCCCCCTCCACCCTCCCTCCTTCCTACCCCTCCTTCCTCCCTCCTTCCTACCCATCCTCCCTCCCTCCCTTGTCTCTGTTCTTGTAGAATGTAGGTAATTTAAATGTAGATTTTAGAATGTAGACATTGTAGAATGTAGGGTTTTTAATAGAATATTTTTTTAGACTATTTTAGGTGTTTTGAATAAAATAGACGTAAGAAAATTTAGGGTAGAACTAGGGTACTAGAATTTTTAGCAAGTGTTTAATAGAAATAGTTTATTTAGTAAGTGGTTAATATAACTAGTTTATTTATAGTAAGTGCTTAATAGAACTAGTTTATTTAGTAAGTAGTTAATAAAACTAGTCTATATAGTAAGTGCTTAATAGAAGTAGTTTAGATAGAGAGACCTATATTGGCAAATTTAGTTATGTTAGGATTATATATAAGATATTGTGAAATATTTTTGTTCATATTTTCAACCATTGAAATGCAATGACCATCAAGTTTGAATGCTCATATGATGTAGATATAAGCATGTATATCTAGTGTTGCTCAAATAGGATATGTGCTTGCCCAAGTGGCCATGTTTGCAGGGAACACCTCCGAGTGGCCTATGTTTTGCCGAAGTGTTGATTAATTTCCGTTCCGGCAAATTTCAGGCGTTCGATATGTCCTTTTTTAGCAAAGGTGATGCCGGATTTTTTCGTGAATTTTGGCATGGCTTGTGCTATAATATAGGAAATATCGAGTGCGTTGGAAATGCCGAAAAGAGCATTTAACGCCATTTTGGGTTTTGCCGTCGAGTTATAATCTTTGAATTTTGAACACAGGAGATGTCTGATGACGATGGGATCCCGGAGTGCGGGTACTGCTACGATGACCGGGGTTTGTGCGACAGGTTTCCTCACCTGCAAAATGATAGGTTTTTCACTGTGAAGCTGAAAGAGACCTTTGATGTTTGTATGGTACGCAACGACAAGAATTTCATCGTAATTAATATCATCACTTGTGCTTCTTTTGTTCAACGTGTAATTTCTGGATTTTTTTCAATTCGATTAGTACATCCCGTGCCATGCTAGACCATATGTATTGGAGAAGCTTGGTTTTGGTTTAGATGACTTTGAGAATGTGGAGACGAGGAGGGCTCACTTAAGAACTAAACATGGTTATGAGTTTCTGGTTAAGCTGTACAATGCGGTCAATCACTCCCATTTCGGTTGCTCTAATTGGAAAGCTCTCTGCAAGGCATATGGATTTGAGGAGGGAATGCAAATAAGATTTGATATTCGTCCTGAAGATTATGATGATGATGATAATATCGACATCTGGGTGGATGTGGATATGCCTCCAGTTTTGCCTAGATGTGAGTTTGTCAAACTAATTTGTTAAGTTCAGTAATTTATATTGTTAATTTAAAAATATTTGGTGTTCGTCGGTACTAAACTTCTTTATTTATAATTGTCAGCTTATTTCTTATCTTCAAGAAATTCTCGGAAGGTTGTAGACATCACATACTACAGCTATGACTCCGAGCTTAATTGTGAGGAGAAAGGTTATATTGTCTCATTCATAGAAGATGTTGAGGCCTTTAAAACCAACCACTCTATCAGCCCAAATTATACTAGATACGTGCCACTAGTCCATAAATTGCTTGATGGTAACTTCATTGCCAAAAATTTGGTAAGATTTTGTTAATGATGGTAACTTCATTGCATACATTATTCTTAAGTAAACTGCATTGCTAACTATATATATGTTACTATTACGTTTTTCAACAGAGGCTTCCGAAGGAGGTTGTGCCTGACATGCTGTTTACCGAAGGTAATATGCATATGGTTAGCTTATGACCAACTCCTTCGAAGGCTTACCATACTGTATACTCGATTTCTTCAAATGATGGAAAGCTCAAAATCAAAGAATGGAGCAAAGTGATAAATGCGCACACGCAACTAATTGGAGACAAAATGAATGTGCGCGAGCCACAAGTTAGAGATAGGTTTATGTCCATTCTCGATTATGGAGATGGACCAGTTTATCTGTTTTATGATATTTTACCAAGGAGAGAGGAGTAGGTCCTAGGTATTTGTAACACCCCTGTGTAATAAGCACTGTGACATAATGATAATCATGCCAAGTCATACCCATTTGCAATGCTAGATCACAGTGGTTAAACACTTCTTTTCAAATCCCTCTCTGAAAACAATTCAAATTCAAACTGAAATATGAAGTTGTTCAAACACGGTGGGAAAAATGTTCATCTTGTTGACAATATTTCAAAACAAATGTTGTTAAGGAACACAACATCACCATCAACTTGGAATGGGCCAGAACAATTTAAACAGAGCCAAAACAGCAAGTTAAATGCCCTTTTCATTTTTAGAAAAATCCAAATGATCTCCAAAAACGCCCAAACTTTTTGTGGCAGTGCTGGATATTGCAATGTAATCATGTGACCTAGTTTCACACTTTTACTAATTCATTTGGTGGCTAAAAAATAATGCAAAACTGCTGCTGTTTGATTAAAACCGAAAAGAAAAAGGAAAGAGGCACTGTGCACTGGGCCTAAGTGCACAGTGCCCCGAGCCCGGCCCACCGCGGCCTCTTTCTCCCTCCTCTCCCCTCTCCCCTCTCTCCTGTGCGTGTCACCCGCGCCGTGGACGCGCGCGCTCGCCCCGGTCGCCGGCCGACAGCGCGACGCGGCAGAAGCCCGCGAGGGGATAAGAACGGCGCCCGTCCACTCCCCCTGGTCACCGCACCACTTCTCCTCCCTCTCCCTCGCTCGCTCGTCTCCCCTTCTCCCTCTCCGTCTCGGCCGAGCGCCACCGTCGCCGCTCGCCGTTGCTCCGACGCGGCCACCGGCGCCCGTGCGCCTTCCCGACAAGTCCGGTGGACTCGCCGCGGTCTCCTTCTTCCTCTATTGATCCCAGGCGAGGCCGGGGAGCGGAGCAGCCGCCATCCGCCTTCGTTCCCATCTCCGGCCGCCGTGGACGCTGCCGCCGAATTCGACTTCATTCTGCGCTCCCGTTTCCCGAAGGGCCTACGTGTGCCCGCGCTGTAAGCTCTGCTCCTTCTCCTCCTTCTCAACGCGCTGCTGCGCCGCCCTAGCTAGCTGTACGTGTCGCCGCCGCCATGACCGTAGCTCCGGCTCCGCCGTCGTGCTTGTCACCGGCACCCTAGGCCTTGTCGTAGCTGGCCAAGCACGTTTTCGTGCTCCGGGTGGCCTAGCGGAGCCCCTCTGAGGTTTAGTTTGCGCGCTAGCGCTACGGAACACGAAACGCACCGAGCTCCGAACTCCGGCCGCCGCTTCGAGCTCGTTTCCGGCGAGCTCCGACCACCCCAGCCCACGAGATTGACGCCGTTGGATGCGACACCCTTTGCTCTTTCGAACGCGACCGAAAACGACCAATTTGGTGCTCTATGGCAGAAATCCGAGCCCCGCCGGCGTTCGGCCGCCGCTGTGGAGCTCGCCGGAGAGGATTCCGGCGCCGACGCCCGCGTGGCATGTGTGGGGCCCGCCCGTAGACGCTGACCAGTGGGCCCGAGGGCCACCGTTGACTCGTTGACCGAGTCAACGTGGCTGACATGGCGCTCACTGCCACCGACCAGTGGGCCCGCATGCTTAATTAATTAAATAGGGTTTTAAAAATAAATCTGATCACTAATCACCCGCTGACAGTAGGGCCCCACCTTCTAATTAACCCTGTTAGTTTGTTTTAATCCTCTGTTAAATCCAGAGAGGCTGACAGGTGGGCCCCACCTGTCAGTTTGACCCAGTCAGCAGCTCAGTTGACTGGCTGATGCATTGCTGACGTCATGCTGACGTAATATTTCAATTTTGATATTTTAAATAATTCCAGAAATTGCTAAAATCTTTAGAAAATCCTATGAAATAAACCGTAGCTCGGATCGAAAAACTTTCTACATGAAAGTTGCTCAGAACGACGATACGAATCCGAATACGCAGTCCGTTCGTCCGCCACACGTCCCTAACTATCCGAACATGGAACCGTCCCCCTCCGGTCATCTGTCTAACAAATGTCCGGAACCGGGAAAACATTCCCGGATGGATTCCTCCTTCCTCGGTGACATGCAACCATACGTTAGGACACACCCGGCGCTGCTTATTGCCATGTCTTACCTTGTATAGCACTTGTTTGCTCTGTATTTACTGTTTCCTCCCCCTCTTCTCTCTCGATAGAGCCCGGTGCCAACGCAGCTCCGGTGATTGGCTACACCACCGACGACTTTGCCTTTGCCGCCAAGCAACCAGGCAAGCCCCCCCCCCTTTGATCATCCCAATATCGCCTATTCTATTTTCTCATGCTTGCATTAGATTTTGCTACTGTATTTGATTGCTCCTATTCTGCTGCATAGCCTGTTTATTGTAACCTATTTTTGTTACCCACCTGGATATCCTAGACTGTTTAGTATAGGCTGGGTAGAGATCCATCATAGACCCCTACTTTACCCCGACTGCCCCGCTGGAGTATCAGAAGACCCGATCAATGGGACCGAAGACCAGGACCCGGCACCGCACCTCACTTCCTCCTTAGTTGCCCGACACTACTGGGTTACTATCGAGTGCCGAGGGTGATACCTCGTTAGCACTTCTGATGATAACCTTGTAGGTTAGTTATTTGGTCGTGGTCAGCGAGGGTGATTCCTCCTACACCACCCCCGATAACGACGAAGTCGTGCAACACCTCTAGGGTGGACCTCGAGGGTGATTCCTCCTACGTCCACCTCGTTATTACATCAGGTGGGAGTCCAACAAGGGTGATGCCTCGGATTCCCCCTTGATACGGTAGCCACACGGATGACTTACATAACTGATGATACTACTACTTGGTGAATGATGGATAGCTACCCGTGAGTTATTTTACGAGGCGCGGCCGGGCATTCTTAGCCCTTGCAGCAAGTCCTCGAGACGGGGCGACGGGGTCACATCTTTCGTGAGTCTCTGCTCGTTTCCGCAAGCCCCTAGTCCCCTAACGATTTGGATATTTAATCTGAGCAGGCCTCTGGCCTGATAGCACTAACCATCACGTGGGCATAGTATGGGCGTTCTGCATCATAACATCAGCCGAAAGCTCTGTCAGACGTCCAGTTCAGCATTGCGCCACGGCTGGGCCGGCGCCATCCACGTACAGAGGTGGTACCGAGATTCGGCCTGCTCGCAACGACCCGGAGGGCTCAGGGCGATGGCCCAAGACCCCTGAGCGCTTAGGAGGTAGACCGGTGGGGACCTCTCTGCTGAGCTGTAGGTAGGGTTGCGGTGTGTCATTTGGCTGAGGCCGGGCATGACCCAGGAAAGTGTGTCCGGCCGGAGTTAAGCGAGCGTGGTGGGTAAGTTGGTGCACCCCTGCAGGGAAGAACAGATCTATCGATAGCCGGTCCTACGGTAAAGGACACTCGGAGTTGTATCCCGATCAATTCAACTAGAACTTGAGATGATAACTGGATATTGTGGCTCAGGGATCGCTTTCTCGCAGGGGAGTCGAGGAAGGATCTCTGGGCGAGACTGTTGTTTGCTACTACTACTACTACTTTATGCTATGCTACTCTGTACTCTTCTAAATGCTGCAAGACGCTCGAAGATGCTGGAAGATACTTGAAGATGCTAGTCTTCGATAGGACTAGGCTTTCTTCTCTATTCTGGCATTTCTGTAGCCCAGTCCACATATACAGCCTCCCTTTGATAATGTTGCATATGTAGTGTAGATCCTTGCTTGCTGAGTACTTCGGAGTACTCACGGTTGCTTTGCTTTCTTTTTCTCCCCCTATCAGTTTGTCGTGACCAGATGACGGAGCCCCTAAGACAGCTGCCCCGTCGACGATCGCTACTACTACCCCGAGGATGGCTCTTCTACGAGTTGGCTTTCGACCAGGAGTAGGTTCGGAGGGTCCTAGGCAGGAGGCCTACGCCTTTCGATCGTAGTGTTTTATTTTTGCCCCGCCTTCCTAAAAGGCCTTTCTGTTTCTCTTTTATATCTGTACTCAGATATCTGATGCTTCCGCTGACGCTTGTATGCCATCGAGCTATGTATTCAAGCCCTCGAGGCCCTGGCTTGTAATATAAAGCTTGTATGACTTATTTTATATTTTAGAGTTGTGTTGTGATATCTTCAAGTGAGTCCTTAGGCTTGATCGTGTGCATTTGCGTGTATGATTAGTGCACGATTAAGCCGGGGGCGTCACAGGTTAGTATCAGAGGCGACTGCCTTTAGGAATTCCCCTTTCCAACTCCTTGGCTGAAGTTGAGTCTAGTGGTCCAAAACTGTTTTACTAACTTGGCTGTGTGGCTTACGGGCCCACGTCGCCAACTGGGTGGTATTAGGATCTTTTACTCCTCGACCTTTACTCTGGGACTCTGCTCTCTCTTCTATTCGGGTTAAGAATTTTACTAACTCCAACATTAGGATCTCGTGATCACATCCACCCGGAGTTCTGAAGTTATCCCCCCTTGCTTCAAGATTGTGGGCCAGGTTCTGCTTACAGGACCCTTTTATTGAGGGCACCCTGTGTTGTCACTTGCAGATTCCTCGCTCCTACAGTTTTCTCCGATGTTGATGTAGCCTTTGCTATGTCTCGTTGTGTACTTCCTTACCGCGTGCCTGCGGGCCGCCTAGCTTGTCTAGCCGCGTGCGTATCCGAACTCCTATCGCCGTTTGTGTCCAACTCTATGCATCGTTCTGTATGTCTTTAATGACTACTAATTTTCACCTGATGCCTCCTTGTTCATTACTCATGTTGCCTTATGAATGACCTCTTACACCTGCATTTTTGCTTGCTAAACTGCCCCTGATGATTTGGCAGGATGGCTGACGATACTGCACCTCCACCCTATATTGCCGAAATGATGCAGCAGTTTGAACTGAACCGTCAGGTTATGACCGGGATATTGGCTCAGCTCCCAAACCAGAATGCTCATCAACAGCCTACCCCAATATCACTGCCAGAATTTGTTCGCCTCAACCCGTCTGTTTTTCGCAACTCCACCAATCCTATGGATGCTGATGATTGGCTTCGTGACATCCTGTTTGAGATGGAGTCAGCTAATGTGGCCCCTGACAGTTACGTCAATTTAGCGACATTTCACTTGAAGGGTCCAGCTGCTCAATGGTGGGAAAGCCACAAGAGTATGTTGCCTGCTGATTCTGTAACCACTTGGCAGGAATTTCAGTCAGTTTTTCGTGCACGGTACATTCCTCAAGGTCTGATCGACCAGAAGAAGCAGGAGTTCCGCAAACTCACCCAGGGCAAAATGACTGTGGATGAATATCAGAGGAAATTTCTTGAATTATCCCGCTATGCTAAAGATGACGTCGACACTGACGCCCGCAAGCAGGAGAAATTCCGTGAAGGACTGCGATCCGATATACAGCTCGCACTTCTTGTCCATGATTGTGAGGACTTTGCAACGCTTGTCAGTCAAGCCTACCGAGTTGAAACTGGTTTGGCTAAATACCAGGAGTCGCTCAAACGCACTCGTGATGTAGGCTCATCTTCGGGTCAGCCTGTTCAGAAGCGTCGAGTGTGGATTCCGCACAACATTCATCACCGACCTACCCCTGTACCCAGGCCATCGTATGTTGCACCTTGTCTGCCTCACCGCCGAGACAGACAACGGTTCAGGGTGGACAGCTCAATACTATGGCTCCTCCCCATAATGACGGTTTATGCCGCAAATGTGGACCGTCAGGGCACCGTACTATCAACTGTCGCCCGGATCAGTCGCAGAATGCTTCACGTCCTACGATTGGCCGTAAAAAGGGCCGTCGAAACCATCGCAACAGAAGCTTAGGTGTCAGGCCGCCTGCTATGAATTGTGGTCAAGTCTCTCATATCAAAATGGAAGAAGCTTGTGAGGCCCCAAAGATTGTGATGGGTACCCTTCTCGTTAATTCAATGCCAGCTACTGTTCTCTTTGATTCAGGAGCATCCCATGCCTTTGTGTCTCAATAGTTTGCACAGTTGCATGGGCTAGGCATGGAAGAATTACCCACTCCTCTAGCGGTTCAATCCCCGGGGTCCAAGTGGCAGACTACAATGGTAAGCCCTCTGAACCAAATCGAGATTGGGGGTCTACTTTTTCCGGCTTCTCTCATTGTACTCGGACCTTCCAACATTGACATCATTCTTGGTATGGACTGGTTAACAGCCCATAAAGCTTTGATTGACTGTGCTACTAAGACAGTCCGGCTCACTCACCCTTCTGGCCAGAAAGTACAGTACTCAGTTCGAACAGTTCAGAATGCCGAGAATCAGATATATGTTTAGAATGCATTAAATGCTTCACCTCTTGAAGGCATCGAGAACATTCCAGTTGTTCGTGATTTTCAAGATGTCTTTCCAGAAGAACTTCCAGGAATTCCCCCTGCTAGAGCTGTCGAGTTTGTCATCGACTTGAAGCCTGGCACTACCCCTATTGCGAAGCGTCCTTATAAGATGCCTCCGCACCACCTTCTTGAACTCAAGGAAGAGATCGGCAAGTCACTTAAGAAAGGTTTCATTCGCCCCAGTTCCTCTGCTTGGGGAGCACCTTCCCTCTTCGTCAAGAAGAAGGATGGCACGAATCGGTTGGTTCAAGATTACCAACCTATCAACCAAGCAACAATTCAGAACAAGTATCCGCTTCCTAGAATCAACGATCTGTATGATCAACTTGCTGGTTCCCCAGTATTCTCTAAGCTTGATTTGAGATTGGGATATCACCAGATCCGAGTTCGTGAAGAGGATATTCCGAAGACAGCATTTGTTACTCGCTATGGTTCTTATGAGTACACTGTCATGTCTTTCGGTCTGACTAATGCTCCAGGTACCTTCTCCCGGTTAATGAATTACATCTTCATGGATTATCTCAACAAATTCGTCTTGGTATATCTGGATGATATTCTGGTTTATTCGAAGAATGAAGAAGAACATGCCGAACATCTTCGTCTTGTACTGGAAAAGCTGCGAGAACATCAACTGTATGCCAAGTATTCCAAATGAGAGTTCTGGTTATCTGAAGTGACATATCTCGGCCATGTGATTTCAAAAGATGGCATAGCTGTTAACCCAGAATGAGTTCAAGCTATTCTTGACTGGAATCCTCCGAAGAATGTCAAGCAAGTCAGAAGTTTTCTCGGCCTTGCAAGCTATTGTCGTCGCTTTGTCGAGAATTTCTCAAAGATTGCTAAGCCTTTGACTGATCTGCTTCACAAGGGCGTTAAGTTTGAATGGACAGAAAAATGTTAGGAAAGTTTTCAAACACTCAAAGACAAGCTGACATCTGCCCCAGTACTTGCTCCTCCAGATTCTTGCAAGGACTTTGTGATTTATTGCGACGCATCCCGTGAAGGATTAGGCTGTGTCCTAATGCAAGAGCGTAAAGTGATTGCCTATGGCTCTCGTCAATTGCGTCCGCATGAAGAGAATTATCCGGTACATGATCTAGAACTAGCTGCTGTCATCTATGCACTGCAGTTGTGGCGACATTACCTCCTCGGTAATCGTTGCGAGATCTACACGGATCATAAAAGTCTGAAGTACTTGTTCACTCAGCCATCTCTGAACCTCCGTCAGCAAAGATGGATGGAGACCATTGCGGACTTTGATTTGGGTATTTCTTATACCCCTGGCAAGGCTAATGTAATGGCTGATGCATTGAGCCGTAAATCCTATTGCTGTGAACTTGAAGTCCAGCTAGAGCAACCACTTCTATATGAAGAGCTTCGAAAGCTAAATATCGAGATAGTTCCTCAAGGATACTTAAAAACTTTGGTTGTTGAACCAGACCTTGAGAAGGCTGTTAAGAATGCACAAGCAAAAGATGCTGAAGTTGATCTGATGAAGAAGGATCTTCACCTGGAAAAGTATAGGATTTTTCGCTGTCTGAAGATGGAACCTTGTACTTCAGAGACCGCATTGTCGTACCTCGCTTCGAGCTTATGACTGACAAGGTCATGAAGGAGGCACATGATACACCGCTGTCTATTCATCCGGGTAGCACCAAGATGTACCGTGATCTTCGTCAAAGGTACTGGTGGTCTAGAATGAAGCAGGATATTGCTCGATATGTTGCTGAGTGTGACGTTTGCCGTCGCGTAAAAGCAGAACATCAGAAGCCTGCTGGAATTCTGCAACCACTTCCTATTCCATTGTGGAAACGGGACAAGGTTCAAATGGATCTCATAACTGGTCTTCCCAAGTCATAGAAGGGTCACGACGCTGTTCTTGTCGTCGTCGACGAACTCTCTAAAGTTGCACACTTTCTGCCAGTCAAGGAGACTATCACTGCTAGTCAGTTAGCAGAGCTATACATCTCCAGAATTGTTTCACTCCACGGCATTCCGAAGGAGATTAGTTCGGACCGTGGCAGTCTATTCACCTCCAAATTCTGGGAAAGTTTCCAAGAAGCTATGGGAACTCATATCACCTAGAGTTCAGCTTATCATCCTCAATCCCAAGGCCAAGTCGAACGAGTAAATCAAGTGCTTGAAGACATGCTGCGAGCTTGTGTTATTTCTTTCGGCAAGAAGTGGGAGGAATCCCTTCCGTATGCCGAATTCTCTTATAACAACAGCTATCAAGCCAGCTTGAAAATGGCTCCCTTCGAAGTTCTATATGGACGAAAGTGTCGAACCCCTCTGAATTGGTCAGAAGCTGGGGAACGACCGCTCGTAGGTCTGGATATTATTCAACACGCTGAAGAACAAGTCCGCATTGTCCGAGAAAATCTCAAGGCGGCTCAGGACCGCCAAAAGAGCAACTATGATTGCAAACGATGGGGTTTGACTTATCAACCTGGTGATCAAGCTTATCTTCGTGTCACTCCTATGAAGGGCACTCACCGCTTCGGAATCAAGGGCAAGTTAGCTCCCCGCTACATTGGTCCTTTTCGCATTGTTGCAAGACGTGGACAGGTGGCATATAAATTGGAGTTGCCACCGCAATTCTCTCATATCCACGACGTCTTCCATGTGTCGCAACTTCGTAAATGCTTCAAGGACTCTCCGCACAGAGCAGTGGATCACGAGATGCTCGAATTGCAAGATGACCTATCCTATAAGGAGCATCCCATCCGCATTCTCGATGAAGCTGAACGTCGAACCCGTCAGAAGGTTACCAAGTTCCTCAAAGTGCAGTGGTCAAATCATACCGAAGATGAAGCCACTTGGGAACGCGAGGATCATCTTCGCAAGGAATATCCCGACCTCTTTCCTTCTACCTCCTGAATTCTCGGGACGAGAATTTCTTTTAGTGGAGGAGAATTGTAACACCCCTGTGTAATAAGCATTGTGACATAATGATAATCATGCCAAGTCATACCCATTTGCAATGCTAGATCACAATGGTTAAACACTTCTTTTCAAATCCCTCTCTGAAAACAATTCAAATTCAAAGTGAAATATGAAGTTGTTCAAACACGGTGGGAAAAATGTTCATCTTGTTGACAATATTTCAAAACAAATGTTGTTAAGGAACACAACATCACCATCAACTTGGAATGGGCCAGAACAATTTAAACAGAGCCAAAACAGCAAGTTAAATGCCCTTTTCATTTTTTGAAAAATCCAAATGATCTCCAAAAACGCCCAAACTTTTTGTGGCAGTGCTGGATATTGCAATGTAATCATGTGACCTAGTTTCACACTTTTACTAATTCATTTGGTGGCTAAAAAATAATGCAAAACTGCTACTGTTTGATTAAAACCGAAAAGAAAAAGGAAAGAGGCACTGTGCACTGGGCCTAAGTGCACAGTGCCCCGAGCCCGGCCCTCCGCGGCCTCTTTCTCCCTCCTCTCCCCTCTCTCCTGTGCGTGTCGCCCGCACTGTGGACGCGCGCGCTCGCCCCGGTCGCCGGCCGACAATGTGACGCGGCAGAAGCCCGCGAGGGGATAAGAACGGCGCCCGTCCACTCCCCCTGGTCACCGCACCACTTCTCCTCCCTCTCCCTCGCTCGCTCGTCTCCCCTTCTCCCTCTCCGTCTCGGCCGAGCGCCACCGTCGCCGCTCGCCGTTGCTCCGACGCGGCCACCGGCGCCCGTGCGCCTTCCCGACAAGTCCGGTGGACTCGCCGCGGTCTCCTTCTTCCTCTGGTGATCCCAGGCGAGGCCGGGGAGCGGAGCAGCCGCCGTCCGCCTTCGTTCCCATCTCCGGCCGCCGTGGACGCTGCCGCCGAATTCGACTTCATTCTGCGCTCCCGTTTCCCGAAGGGCCTACGTGTGCCCGCGCTGTAAGCTCTGCTCCTTCTCCTCCTTCTCAACGCGCTGCTGTGCCGCCCTAGCTAGCTGTACGCGTCGCCGCCGCCATGACCGTAGCTCCGGCTCCGCCGTCGTGCTTGTCACCGGCACCCTAGGCCTTGTCGTAGCTGGCCAAGCACGTTTTCGTGCTCCGGGTGGCCTAGCGGAGCCCCTCTGAGGTTTAGTTTGTGCGCTAGCGCTATGGAACACGAAACGCGTCGAGCTCCGAACTCCGGCCGCCGCTTCGAGCTCGTTTCCGGCGAGCTTCGACCACCCCAGCCCGCGAGATTGCCGCCGTTGGATGCGACACCCTTTGCTCTTTCGAACGCGACCGAAAACGACCAATTTGGTGCTCTATGGCAGAAATCCGAGCCCCGCCGGCGTTCGGCCGCCGCTGTGGAGCTCGCCGGAGAGGATTCCGGCGCCGACGCCCGCGTGGCATGTGTGGGGCCCGCCCGTAGACGCTGACCAGTGGGCCCGAGGGCCACCGTTGACTCGTTAACCGAGTCAACATGGCTGACGTGGCGCTCACTGCCACCGACCAGTGGGCCCGCATGCTTAATTAATTAAATAGGGTTTTAAAAATAAATCTGATCACTAATCACCCGCTGACAGTAGGGCCCCACCTTCTAATTAACCCTGTTAGTTTGTTTTAATCCTCTGTTAAATCCAGAGAGGCTGACAGGTGGGCCCCACCTGTCAGTTTGACCCAGTCAGCAGCTCGGTTGACTGGCTGGCGCATTGCTGACGTCATGCTGACGTAATATTTCAATTCTGATATTTTAAATAATTCCAGAAATTGCTAAATCTTTAGAAAATCCTATGAAATAAACCGTAGCTCGGATCGAAAAACTTTCTACATGAAAGTTGCTCAGAACGACGATACGAATCCGAATACGCAGTCCGTTCGTCCGCCACACGTCCCTAACTATCCGAACATGGAACCGTCCCCCTTCGGTCATCTATCTGACAAATGTCCGGAACCGGGAAAACATTCCCGGATGGATTCCTCCTTCCTCGGTGACATGCAACCATACATTAGGACACACCCGGCGCTGCTTATTGCCATGTCTTACCTTGTATAGCACTTGTTTGCTCTGTATTTACTGTTTCCTCCCCCTCTTCTCTCTCGATAGAGCCCGGTGCCGACGCAGCTCCGGTGATTGGCTACACCACCGACGACTTTGCCTTTGCCGCCAAGCAACCAGGCAAGCCCCCCCCCTTTGATCATCCCAATATCGCCTATTCTATTTTCTCATGCTTGCATTAGATTTTGCTACTATATTTGATTGCTCCTATTCTGCTGCATAGCCTGTTTATTGTAACCTGTTTTTGTTACCCACCTGGATATCCTAGACTGTTTAGTATAGGCTGGGTAGAGACCCATCATAGACCCCTACTTTACCCCGACTGCGCCGCTGGAGTATCAGAAGACCCGATCAACGGGACCGAAGACCAGGACCCAGCACCGCACCTCACTTCCTCCTTAGTTGCCCGACACTACTGGGTTACTATCGAGTGCCGAGGGTGATACCTCGTTAGCACTTCTGATGATAACCTTGTAGGTTAGTTATTCGGTCGTGGTCAGTGAGGGTGATTCCTCCTACACCACCCCCGATAACGACGAAGTCGTGCAACACCTCTAGGGTGGACCTCGAGGGTGATTCCTCCTACGTCCACCTCGTTATTACATCAGGTGGGAGTCCAACGACGGTGATGCCTCGGATTCCCCCTTGATACGGTAGCCACACGGATGACTTACATAACTGATGATACTACTACTTGGTGAATGATGGATAGCTACCCGTGAGTTATTTTACGAGACGCGGCCGGGCATTCTTAGCCCTTGCAGCAAGTCCTCGAGACGGGGCGACGGGGTCACATCTTTCATGAGTCTCTGCTCATTTTCGCAAGCCCCTAGTCCCCTAACGATTTGGATATTTAATCTGAGCAGGCCTCTGGCCTGATAGCACTAACCATCACGTGGGCATAGTATGGGCGTTCTGCATCGTAACATCAGCCGAAAGCTCTGTCAGACGTCCAGTTCAGCATTGCGGCACGGCTGGGCCGGCGCCATCCCTGTACAGAGGTGGTACCGAGATTCGCCCTGCTCTCAACGACCCGGAGGGCTCAGGGCGATGGCCCAAGACCCCTGAGCGCTTAGGAGGTAGACCGGCGGGGACCTCTCTGCTGAGCTGTAGGTAGGGTTGCGGTGTGTCGTTTGGCCGAGGCCGGGCATGACCCAGGAAAGTGTGTCCGGCCGGAGTTAAGCGAGCGTGGTGGGTAAGTTGGTGCACCCCTGCAGGGAAGAACAGATCTATCGATAGCCGGTCCTACGGTAAAGGACACTCGGAGTTGTATCCCGATCAATACAACTAGAACTTGAGATGATAACTGGATATTGTGGCTTAGGGATCGCTTTATCGCAGGGGAGTCGAGGAAGGATCTCTGGGCGAGACTGTTGTTTGCTACTACTACTACTTTATGCTATGCTACTCTGTACTCTTCTAAATGCTGCAAGACGCTCGAAGATGCTGGAAGATACTTGAAGATGCTAGTCTTCGATAGGACTAGGCTTTCTTCTCTATTCTGGCATTTCTACAGCCCAGTCCACATATACAGCCTCCCTTTGATAATGTTGCATATGTAGTGTAGATCCTTGCTTGCTGAGTACTTCGGAGTACTCACGGTTGCTTTGCTTTCTTTTTCTCCCCCTATCAGTTTGTCGTGACCAGATGACGGAGCCCCTGAGACAGCTGCCCCGCCGACGATCGCTACTACTACCCCGAGGATGGCTCTTCTACGAGTTGGCTTTCGACCAGGAGTAGGTTCGGAGGGTCCTAGGCAGGAGGCCTACGCCTTTCGATCGTAGTGTTTTATTTTTGCCCCGCCTTCCTAAAAGGCCTTTCTGTTTCTCTTTTATATCTGTACTCAGATATCTGATGCTTCCGCTGACGCTTGTATGCCATCGAGCTATGTATTCGAGCCCTCGAGGCCCTGGCTTGTAATATAAAGCTTGTATGACTTATTTTATATTTTAGAGTTGTGTTGTGATATCTTCAAGTGAGTCCTTATGATTGATCGTGTGCATTTGCGTGTATGATTAGTGCACGATTAAGCCGGGGGCGTCACAGTATTAAGGACAATTAGTTAGTGTTGATTATATATGACTATGATGATGATGAGAAGTTTTTATTTTGTGCTACAATGTGTTAGACTTGATGGTGATGCTGAGGAGGAGGAGTTGTGATTATGAGTACTATGATGATGATGAGGAGGAGTTGTTATTATAACTAGTGACCAAGTTGTTATATGATGTCTCATGGATGAAAATGATGATGATGAGGAGTTGTTATATGACAATGATGTATTATGATGATAAGTTGTTAATGATATTATGATGATGATGATGGTGATAATGATGATGAGTTATTATGTCATTGGGTGAAAGAACCGCGGATTAGTTTCAAGTGGACAAATCCACTTGAAACTAATCCGCGGTTCTTTCACCCAATGATGTAATAACTCATTATGATGTAAAAACAATCTCTAAATTGCTACTGTATGAAAACTTGTATAATGATGTATGAATACGATATAAAACAAAAAAGAAATACGTAATAATAGTAGTAGCACGGGTAGAGAGGCGCGCTGCTAGTAACTACCAGTAGCGCTTTCTACCAAAAGCGCTACTACTAAGCAGGTATAACAGTAGCGCGGGCTAACACACGCTACTGCTACACTTTAGCTGTAGTGTCTTAGCAGTAGCGCGGTTCCCCGTGCTACTGCTATACCTAAAATCGGCGCTACTGCTAAGCTTTTTCCTAGTAGTGTTAACCACGCTACTGCTATACCTAAAATCGGCGCTACTGCTAGGCTTTTTCCTAGTAGTGTTTTGCATTGATCGTCATTAGCGAACTACTGAATACATGAAAGCGATGTTAAGTAACTCTGCAGGAATCGACGTGAGGCTTCAGTTAGCTAGGGTAGGTGCTTTATAATGCGTGATGTCATTGCGGACGTGCCATGACCACCATGTCGTCATCAAGAGCGCCGTCCAGGACGTTTCCGAAAGCGGCTCCACAACGTCATAGAGCCACTCCGGTTTGGTGTGCTGGACATCCTTGATATACAGGAGTTTGCACTTCTTAGCCATCGCTCTCCAAAGCTCTACCGCACGAGGGTACCTACACATAGCGTGGAATCCATCCTTGTGTTCCAGGGCATATAATGGACAGACGTTAGTGGTTTCCAAATGGCGAGAGAATTTATTCTCCCATGTTGCAAGAAAATTTGTCACCAGCCGCCAGGCAAACACGCGCACCTGCTCCAACGTGGACGTGTGTATGTATAGCTTGCAGCGACTCAAATGCAAGCGTCACATGCAGGGGGGCGGTACCAGGTCGGCTCAGTAACCACGTGGCCTCATCACGTTGACGGCAACCATTTTTTACTTTTGTTTATTTTTTTGAAAACAATACTAAAAACATATATCATGAAAAAATAGTTAATTTTAAAAAATGTCTATCACATATTCAAAATATGTAAATGCAGTATAAAAAAATGTCCGCTCAACTATTAAAAACTATTTGTACCATTCAAGATAAAATGTGTGTGATATAACAAAAATGTTCAAGTGTTTTAAAAAATGTATGTGACATTTATGAAACAATGTTAACAATGTAACAAGAATGTTCACGCTTTTCAAACAAAATGTGTGTGGCATTTAAAAAAATGTTTACCCTATGTATAGAAATGATCACATAGTTTAAAAGAATTAATGTTTCATACCATACAAATATATGTTTCAACGTGAATTCAAAAAAAGAGATCAAAACAAGTATTTGAAAAAAATGGTAATCATGTATATAATTTTTTTAAACATATATAAGCAAATGTTCTATATGTGTACGAAAAATGTAAAATGTGTATGGAAAAGTAGACATCAAAAGAAATAAATTGAAAAAGGTTAATAAAAAATATTAAGTAATTTTATTGGAGCTCAATGCAAATTTTTTTCTTTTTGCAGCGGATATAATTACTACTGAAGCTTTGGCCATGCGAGATGGTCTTGTGTTTGCGAACGCCCTCGGATGTTTTTTTTAAACCTAGACCGTAGAACAATTGTTCTACGGTATTTCATTATATTAATAAAAATATTTACATACAAGTCCACAAAGTGAGTTTAACCAATGCCCTCTCTAGGAAACATGAAAACTATTTATAAGTTCAGTTCTATCCAACTATCAATTTGTGCTGCTTTGTGATTCTTTGCTCTGAGTCTGACTGTCTGTAGTCCTTCTTTGAGATAGAATTTCCATGAGTTAACATGTGGTGGAGCAGCTCTGAAAATTTTATCATTTCTAACCATCCAAGAACTCCAGCATCCCATTATTATGATCTCCATTGCAATCTCTTTGGGTAACTTGATCGTGGTCAGAACTATTTCATCAAATGCAGAAATCCCTCTTTGCTTGGTGGGTACTAAACTTGTCCAGCAGCTAAGTGCGAACAGGCAATTCCAAAAAAGGTGGATGAGTGTCTCTTCTGTTGCATCCGCACACATGGCACAATTATAATCAGGCAAAAACATGTTCCTGCGTTGCAGTAGGTTCCTTGTGCTAACTCTATCATGCAGTAATAACCAGAAGAAGATCTTGTGCCTAAGTCTACAGGAAGTTTTCCAAAGCTGCTTAAAAAAGGTGTGTGCTTCAGCCTGTCCACAAATGCTCTTGTACATTTTCATGGATGAGTATTGCGGGCTAGTCCAAGTGTAGCTCCATTTATCCTTCTCCTCAGATTGTGGGATGTTTTGTATGTGAGTGTGGAGAGAGTTGAACTGGTTGTAGGCTTGAAGAGAAAGGGGTCTATGGAAAAGCTGACTGAATTCCTGTTGCTCTTGGGCTTGTTTCAGTGTGATCCGTTTGTTGATGACAAATGAGAAAAGTTCAGGCATTTTAAACTGCAGAGGTTCACCCATCCAATTATCATACCAAAATAGAGTAGAATCCCCCTTGCCTGGTTTGCATATGGCATGTTGCTTGAATGTGGGCAGAGTTTTCATGATACTTTTCCACCAAAAGGAGCCTACCAGCCTATCCCCAGGAAGGCAATCTTGGTAATATGCTTCCCAAATGATTTTAACCCATGGGATGTTTTCTTTGTTGAAGAACTTGTGGAGGAACTTCATTAGTAGGGCTTGATTGTGCAAATGAACATCTAAGACCCCCAGACCACCTTGTGCTTTAGGTTTACACACTTTGTCCCATGAAATCAATACTGACCCTCTCTCTTGTGTGCCAAACTTTTGCTAGAAACAATTCATGAGATAAGTGTTGATTTGTTTGACTACTGTCTTGGGTATCCATAGAGTGACATGAAGAAAATAGGCATACTTGAGAAAACTGACTTGATGAGGGTGAGCTTGTCTCCTGTGGATAGGAGGGTGGAGCATCCCAATAGCCTATTTTCAATTCTCTTCAGCATGGGCATATAATCTTCAACCCTTGGTTGGGTGTGGCAGAGTGGTAGACCCAAATATTTGTGTGGAAGTGTGCCATTTTTGCAGCCCAGTAGTTGAGACAGATCAGTCATCTTGTCCATAGGAGTGTTGATGGCAATGAGGGTTGATTTGGAGTAGTTAACCTTAAGCCCTGTGTAGGCAGCATAGTGAAGCAGCAGGTTCTTGATATGCTCAAGTTGTCTTCTATCAGCCTTGGCTACCAAGATGGTGTCATCAGCATACTGAATGATAGGGTAATCAGCACATGATTGATGTATCAATGGTGATTGGATCATGTTGTTATGCATAGCCTCATTCATCATGGTTTGCAATACATCTGCAGCAATCACAAATATAAGTGGTGAAAGTGGATCACCTTGTCTGACACCCTTCTTGCACAAAAATTGTTTTCCTGGTACACCATTTAGCAGAACAGAGGAAAAACCAGTCCCATATATCATTTTAATCCACTGAATCCATCTAGGTCCAAACCCTTTGGCTTGCATAATTTGGATGATGGTCTCATGATTCAACATATCAAAAGCTTTTTCAAAGTCCAGTTTCAGTAAGACCAGCTCATTTTTGCTTTGGAAGCATTGATGGATGTACTCATATGACCAAGCAAGACAATCTTGGATGCATCTATTGTTCAGAAACTCATATTGATGGGTGTGGACCATCCTGAGGATAACTTCTTGAAGTCTGTTTGCCAGGAGCTTGGTGATAATCTTAAGTGTGCAGTTAAGGAGAGAAATAGGTCTGTAATCAGCAGGGCAAGCGGCAGCATCAACTTTGGGGATCAAGGTTATGAAGGAGTAGTTAATGCTTTGGATATTAACATTGCCAGAGTGGAAATCATGAATGGATTGGTAGAAATCAGGAGCAATGATATCCCAGCAATGTTTGACGAATGCTACATTAAAGCCATCTGGCCCTAGAGATTTATCAGATGGCATTTGCATAATCACCTTGTCAATTTCTTCCTTACTGAAAGGGGCTTCCAAATCAGATAGATCTCCTATAGAGCTAAGAAGATTATCCAGTTGAAGTGGGTTTTCTGAGGGTGAGCTGGTACCCAATCTCTCTTTAAATGCTCTATATAAGACAGCAGCTTTAGATTGGTGGTCAAAGTGCTCATGTCCTGATTCATCTTTGAGCATGGCAATACTATTATTCCTATACTTTATTGTTGCTTTGGCTTGGAAGTATTTGGTGTTACCTTCCCCCATCTCCACCTGCCGAATTGTTCCTCTTTGTTTCCAGTAGATCCTTTGGTGTTCCAAAAGCATTGCTATATGGTTTTTGAGTACCTCTCTTCCATTTATTTCCTCAATGGACAAAGTTCTGAAATCCTCAAAATAATCATAACAGAGAATCATGAAGTTGGTATCTGCAATGACTTTCTTTAGATCAGATAACTGTTTGGACCAATTTTTTAGTCCTTTCCTTAGCCTTTTGAATTTGGCAGCTATGATTTTAGCACTGTCTCTTTCATCTACTGGTTGTGACCAGATGGATTTGACCACATCTTTAAATTGGGAGTGTTGCAGCCAGAAATTCTCAAACCTGAAGATCTTGGATCTTGGAATAGAGGAGCCAATTTTGATGTTGATGGGAACATGATCAGATGTAGTTTTAGCCAGTGGATGGGAGAAAGTAGCTGGGTATTTTAGGGTCCAAGCTTCAGATGTGAAACACCAATCTAGTTTCTCAAGCAGTGGTGCTTCTTGCATATTACTCCAAGTGTACTTCCTTCATTTCAGTGGGATCTCAACCAGTGCTTGCTGATTAATTGCTTCATTAAAACTGAGCATATCATCTAGGTTTCCTCCTGCTCTGCTCATGTTGTGTGGGTATCTGATATAGTTGAAGTCTCCCAGTAGAATCCAATTAACATCATCATCCATATGGAAATTTTTGAGCCAGTTAATAAAGAGGTGTCTTTCTTGCTACTCACATGGTCCATATACATTGGTGAGTACCCATTGATCTTCATTATGCTTGGAAGTGAATTGCATAGTGATGGCATAACTGTTTCTGTGAATAACCCGACCCCCAAAAACTTGGTCATTCCAGGCCACTAAGATTCCTCCTGATGCTCCTATAGAGGGGAGATATTCAAACTTGTTTATTCTTCTTGGACAGAAGTTCTTTAAGTATAAGCTGTCAAAGATCTCCCTTTTAGTCTCTTGTATACAGATTACAGAGCATTGAGATTCTTCAATTTTATTGGCTAAGGTAGTCCACTTTTTTGGGTCATTAATACCCCTGATATTCCAATTTAGGATAATCCACACTCTATTCATGAGATAACAGAAGAGCTGGACTTAAAGAGTGTCAAAACATATTGCCAAGGGCATGAAATCTTGGACAGAATATTGTGATTGAGGGAGACAATGATTAAATAACTGTTATCCTCATAGAAAACATCCCAGGATAAGATTCTAGCAGTACCACAGATCTTACAATACTCCAAAAGAGAAACAACACTTCCATAACTCATACAGTCTACCATGGCAGGTTCATTACAGCCCCTTAACAACATAGAATTCAACAAAAGGAAAAGGAAAGTAGCATTGTGAGCTAGATCCATTTCTTGGTATGCTCCTTAGTGGCCTTGCTTCCCTCCATTGTGGAACTGGTCCCTTTGCTCTTCTTAGTCCTCTTTGACAGAATCTCTTCTGTGGTGTCCTTCTCACTCACCTTGCAAAAAGAAGTGTTTAATCTTTTAACCACTTTGGCAGTGATGATAGGGGGTTTAACATTACAGGCCAGCTAGTCCTTATCCATACAAACTGATTGCTTATAACCCTTAGATAACTTTTGAAGTCTGCAGCTTCTTCTTACCTCTGTCTCCACCAGTGGGATTTTGCCCTTCCTCTTTCTATGATTGTGTGGTGCAGAGGTGGATGAGGCAGAGGTTTCATCCTTATCTGTGGCTGTAGAAGGAGAACCAAGGGTATTGTCCTTTGATCCCTGATGAGATGAGGGAGCAGAGCAGATAAGTATATCATGAGCTGGACATTTCTCAGGAATTGAAAAGGGCAGAGTATTGAGACATGTTGAGCTTTGACAGATAATTTCCCAAACATTAGAGTTAACAAATCTTTTGGCCCATGCAAATTTGTCTGGTGACAAAAAATTAACTGCTAGAAAGTTGACCCAGTCTGTTGGTACCTGGATAATCTCTTTGTTGTTCATAGTAGGGGCAAAATGTGTTTTCTAGATCTTTGCTCCCTCTTTGCCAATAAGTTCATCCTCTGTCTGTTGTTTTGATGAAACATCTGCACTTAAAGTTTGGTCAGGAGCCTTGAGAATTTTCTGTATCATGCCAGGGCTTATAGTGTGAGCATGATTAAGGAAAGCAGGGATAGGGAAACCCGGAGGAGCAAATAGGTCTGAAGTCTCTCCTTCAATCCCTTGAGTGAGAATATTCCCCTCTCTGACCAAGTTCTGCATTTGATTATCAATAGGATCTGTCTCTACTGCATTATCAGCTTCAGTATGAGCAGTGTTGTCTACAGCATGGGAAGCTGCCTGAAAGTTGAGAGTTGCAGGGGCTGATGACTGAAACTCCAACTGCATGGGGTCCAGATCTCTGTTTTCATAGACTGTAGTTTCCTTTTGCATTATCATCTCAATACTTAGGTCAACTATGGGTAATTTCTGAAAACCTGGGAGGTGCAATTCCATAGCTGGTAC
This sequence comes from Thinopyrum elongatum, assembly GCA_011799875.1. Taxonomy (NCBI): domain Eukaryota; kingdom Viridiplantae; phylum Streptophyta; class Magnoliopsida; order Poales; family Poaceae; genus Thinopyrum; species Thinopyrum elongatum. Next base: position 507,711,084 of record CM022301.1, on the reverse strand, counting down.
TGATGGAGGGTTGTTGCCTGCCTCAATAATTGGCTGCTGGGCCTGAGCTGGTGGGATAAGTGTGCCTGTCCCAATAGGCTCAACTGCCAAATTCAAATCTGGCAGGCCAAGTTGCATGGGCACCAAAGGGCCATTGGCAGAAGCATCTGTGCTAGCAGAGATATCAAATGGACCATCAAAAATAGTAATGCTACTGTTTGCATTACCTCCATCAACCATTACTTATGCATTCAATGGTTCTATAATATCATTGAGTGCCAAAAATTCCTCCTGATGGAGTTCCTGGTCAATGAGATCCGGTGGCATGGCCCAGTGCCCCCATCCTGGGAGGTTGACTTCCTCATCTTCCTCTGCAGGTTCTTGCTCTATCAAATCAGGATTATTGGCCCCATTGTTCAGTGCCAATTGAAGGTTAACATGATTGTCTTCAGGCTGGTGAATATCATCATGTTCATGTTGCTGTAGAGGCCCGAGGAAGTGATTGTGCTGATTTGGGTGAAAGAGATCTTGGGGTGGAATTGGACGAGGGTTGCCATGGGGAGGAATAGGGTCCTCATCAGGTGGCACTGCCCCTAGAATCTGATGTTGCAGAATGACAACAGGCACAGTGAGGGAACCAGACTGAAATCTGTCTCCTTCACCAAATACAATACTGTTGGGTATGTCAGAGAGTTCCTCCACTCTCACATGTACCATAAGATTGGCTCTGGTGCTTCTAACCCTGTCCCACATAAGGAACTTGCCAAATTTGTTCACAGCATTACTAACTTCCTGAATATTCCTTATGTCAAATGGGTACCCACAAAGCGGGATCCACACATCTCTGTTCAAAACTAAATTTCTCCAGTTCAAACCCTGGTTGTGCTTTTGGAAAATGACACGAACATCTGTGAACTGATGAGGACTGTTGGAAACTAGGTCATCTCTGTCAAAGACACTGTTCATCTTGATGTATGCTTGGCCAAAGGGGCATGGTTCAATCTCAGAAAAACCCAATTGTCTATCTGTCATAAAATCAGAAAATACCTCTCTGATGGTGTTGAAAGCAACTGGCAGATTTGGCATCGGCACTATCGTCGCAATCGCCCAGTCCTCATGAGTGGGTTGGGCCACTTCGGTGAGGACCCGAATCCTAGCAGGTCTACCCTCTACCTGAATACTCTGATGATTTGGTGGGAGGAAGGGGGTGGGATCGAAGGGGAATGTGGCCATGGTTGCAGTAGCTTGGGTGGAGGGGGAGGTGGTGTTGCGATGCAGAGTGGTCGGATGAACTACAGCCGCTTGGAGTTTCTGGGTGATGGAGATTTGGGAGGTTTGGCGATGGTGGCTGCCCTCCGGAGGCGATTGAGTGATAGCATTAACTGGGGGATTCCGGTTGGTCGGCTAATGGAAAGCCTGAGTCATCTCAATCGCGGGAACAATGGCATTCTGTCTTGGAAACTGAATCGTCAAAGGATCCGTTGGGCTGCCTGGGGCTGGTGGGTTGTGCTGGGCCGAGGAGAAACAATCTCTTTGGATATGTCCCCAACGTTTGCATGACCGGCACTTAATGCGGTTGGTACAGCTGGGCCGGGAGTGGCCCGAGAGCAGACAGCGTACACAGAACGCATTTTGCTTCTGAGTTTGAATGTGCGATGATACCGCCCTTCGAGTGGTAACTGCAGCATTAATGTTGTTCAAAGCAGATGATCGAATATGCTCCGGAGATGAAGCCGAATTAGGATTGCGTGGAGGAGACGATCTGTTAGCCTCATGAGACTGATCTATGAAAATCACAGGGGATCTTAGAGCTTGAAGATATGCCTTTCTGGGATGTTTACGGAAGATATGAGTCCATTCATCCTCCTTTTCTTGTAGATACTGATCTAATTCCCAACAAGAATTTGGCCCTCCATTACCCCAAAGAAGGAAGTTGATATTGAGCAAATGAGTGGAGATGTTACCTCCCTTGAGAATCGAGAACCCAACTTCCTTGGATGAGACAAAAAATTTGAAGGACCAGTTTTGCAAGCGTTGCACTTTGAATAGTGAGGCTCGGCCACCAAAGAAAGCAAGAAGGATGGTGCTTACAGATTCTTCCGTTAGCCTGATTTGCGACCTTTTAAATTCCGCCACCAGGAGGAATTCCTCCAGTTCTTTGTCTGCTTCAAAGTTGATCGGGACCCCCCATTTCCTCCATACCTCAGACGCAAAATCCTGACCGACGTCGAAGTTGAGATCGGCCAACGCCATGACGCCGTGACGCCGGAGAGAACAGAGTGTAGGTGGTGCGTGGACGCCGGGGCCGGAGTGACCACCGAGTTGGTGCGTGGACGCCGGGGCCGGAGTGGCCACCGGCGGGCTAGGAGCGGGGGCTAAGAGCGGGGGCTAGGAGCGGGGAACGCCCTCGGATGTAATCGAGTGGAAGCGGAATCAGATTCTCTGCAGGTCATCAATTTTTGTAATGGTCAAGCAACTTGGTGGGACGCTACGGCGGCCATTTTCGCAGAATGTCTAGACACTAGTAATTCGATTGGGAAGGTCATTTTTAAGCATTGTTATCGATCTTTTAATCAAGCTGCTCATGTGCTAGCTCAATTTTGTTATTGTAATAAGACTTCTTTCAGTTGGTTGGACGAGCCTCCTGACATTGTTGTCAGCAAGCTCGTAGACGATGTAAACCTATTTTGAGTTTCTATAAAACTAGCCATGATAGCCTTCCCTCAAAAAAATATTAAACATGTATATAAAAATGTTACACATGTATATAAAAATGTACAATGTGTATGAAAAAATTAAATGTATGTTGAAAAGAAACAAAGAAAACAAGTGAAAAGTGAAGAGAGAAACAAAGAAAACAAAAGAAAAAGAAGAATAAATAAAATCATAGAAAACCAGAGAAAAAAATAAGAATAGTTGAGGAAAACCGATGCTACAACTGTAAAAAATATCAAGTTAAGCTACAGTGTTGGGCCGTCCCAGTAGCCACCGTGCTGTCGGCAATTCCTGATAGGAATCAGTATGAGCGGAGAGCTCCTCTTGGTGCCAGAAAGAAAAGAAGGCGCTCAAGCCCGACTTAGTGGGCCACGGACCAAGTACCTCACTCCTTCGCTTCGCTTGCTCGCTGTACTTTCTCGGTTTGCTTTTCTCCTGCTGTTTTGTTAACCGAAAAAACCAGTTGCCGGTTTTCAAAGTTCAAAAAATGTTCATGCATTAACGAAAAGTTTGCGAGTTTAAATTTTTTTCTTGAAATTTAAAAAGATCACAGATTGTAAAAAAAAGTTCATCGATTTGAAAAAAAGTTCACGGATTTAACAAAAAAGTTGATAGATTTGAAAAAAGTTCAAAAATTGAAAAAATTTCATTGATTTTGAAAAAGTTCATGATTTTACAATAAATTTCATGAGTTTGAAAAAGTTAGCAAAATTGAAAAAAGTTCATCAATGTGAAAAAAAAGTTCACCAAATTGGGAGAAAGATCATGAAATTGCAAAAACATCATTGATTTGAGAAAAGGTTCAAAAAAATTGAATTTTTTTGGGAAATGAAAAACGTTCATGCGTTTGAAATAAGTTCACGGAATTCAGAAAAAAAGTTCACCGATTTGAAAAAAGTTCTCGGCATTTAGAAGATATTCATGGATTTGAAAAAATGTTCACGATTTTAGAAAAAGTTCATGCACCTATTTAGAAAAGTTATAATACACTACTACTAGCTTTGAGGGTGCCAAATAGGAGTTGGGCAGTTCACACACCTATTTTTTGAATTTTATAAATAGAAAAAAAAGTAAATGAGTTGAGCCTAGGACTGAGGAGGGTGTGCGCCGGTTTGTACAATACACTACCGATGATGAGGGCCTCAAATAGGAGTTGGGCATAACTCTCGCGGGCTAAAGCGCACCCCACCCAACGTGCGACAGCTTACTATGCTGGTTTGTTAAAAGAATAGCGAGTTGTAAGTAATATGTTCTCTAGCGGTTTTTTTAATCTGTTTTTTATTTCTCATTTTTAAGTACATTTCAAAATCATTAAACAAATTTTCAGGAATTTATAAAATTGATAATTTCCAAAGCCGGTTTTGAATTAAAAATATTAGGAATGTTCATGAATTTTATGAAGCTATTCATAAACTTGAGTAATGCTCGAAATTAAAATAAATTTTTATTAATTCAAAAAACATTCGCCAATTTAAAAAAAATGAATTTTAGAAATTTCCCCAATTTAAAAAATGTTTCTGAATTCAAAATATGGTCAGAAATTCCAATTATATTCATGAATTCCAAAATGATTTGAATTTATAAAATGTTCATGAATTCAAAAAACTAATGAATTTCAAAAAATTTCATCAGTTTAAAAAAAGTTTGTGATTGAATTTGGAAAATGTTTCTGAATTTTAAAAGAACGCTTGTAGTTTAAAAGAAACAATCCCTAAATTCAATTAATGTTAATTAATTTAAAATTAAAAAAAGAAATGAAAATAAAGATAGAAAGTAAAAAAAAATCAGGAAGAAGATCTGTGAAATTAGAAAAGGAAAATGCAGGAGAAAAGAAAATCGGTCTAGAAAAGGTTTTGGAACCTACCCAAAACCGGTTGAGAAAAGCATACATGAAACTCATTAACGGGCCGACCCAAGTAGCGTGCCAAGGTGCCAGGGTGCGCGATTGACATGTATTCCCTAGGGTACGCGGGGAACAAGATTGGCCATTCGTGTACTTGATGCAAATGTAATATAAAGGATCTGTATGGTTAACTAGAGAGGGGTGAATAGGCAACTACTAATTTGTTGCTCTTTTAAACAAATTAGGATTAACAAAAAAAATGTTGTCTGGATATGCAACTAGATGGACAACCTATATGATGAGCACAAAAACTAGCACACAAGCAAGCACAAGATACAAACACAATGTAAGCTTGCACAAGGTAAAGGTAAGAAGTAACCGTAAGTGGAGACGATTAAGACGAGGATGTGTTATCGAAGGTCCCTCCTTTTTAGGGAGGTACATCTCCATTGGAGCGGTGTGGAGGCACAATGCTCCCCGAGAAGCCACTAGGGCAACCATATTCTCCTCACGCTCTCGCACAATGCAAGATGCCGTGAACCCACTAGCGGTGCCCTTGAAGGCGGCAACCGAACCTTTACAAACAAGGTTGGGGCTCTCTTCACAACTTAATTGGAGGCTCCCAACACCACCATGAAGCTTCACCACAATGAAATATGGCTCTGAGGTGACCTCTTCCGTCTAGGGTGTCCAAATGATACGTCTCCAACGTATCTATAATTTTTTATTGTTCCATGCTATTATATTATAAATCTTGGATGTTTTATATACACTTTCAAGCAATTATATATCATTTTTTGGGACTAATATATTAACTTAGTGCCTAGTGCCAATTGCTGTTTTTTGCTTGTTTACGGTTTCGCAGAATATCAGTATCAAACGAAGTCCAAACGCCACGAAACTTTTTGAAGATTTTTTTCCTAGACAAAAGAGACACTAGAAGCTTCGGGAGAAGACCAGATGATAGACCATGGGCCCACAACACACCTGGGCACGCCCAGGGGGGTAGGCGCACCCTGGTATGTTATGGGGCCCACGTGGCTGCGTTTGACCTAACTCCGCCTCTATAAATTCTCTAAAATCGTGAAACAAACAGAAGAATCCACGAAATACTTTTTCCACCGCCGCAAGTTCAAGAACCACGAGATCCCATCTGGAGGCCTTTTTCGGCACTCTACCGAAGGGGGATTCGACCAAGGAGGGGGCTCTTCATCATCCTTGCTGCCCTTCGATGATGCATGAGTAGTTTACCACAAACCTACGGGTCCATAGTTAGTAGCTAGATGGCTTCTTCTCTCTATTGATCTTCAATACAATGTTCTCCTCGGTGTTCTTGGAGATCCATTTGATGCAATGACTTTTTGCGGTGTGTTTGTTGGTATCCGATGAATTGTGAGTTTATGATCAGATCTATCCATGAATGTTATTTGTGTTTTCTCTTAACTCCTTTATGCATGATTGTTATAGCCTCGTATTTCTTCCTCGATTTATTGGTTTGGTTTGGCCAACTAGATTGATTTATCTTGCCATGGAAAGAGGTGCTTTGTGATGGGTTTGATCTTGCGGTGCTCAATCCCAGTGACAGAAAGGGACATGATACGCATGTATCGTTGCTATTAAGGGTAAAAAGATGGAATTTATTTCATACGTGAGTTTATCTTGTCTACATCATGTCATCTTGCTTAAGGCGTTACTCCGTTCTTCCATGAACTTAATACACTAGATGCATGCTGGATAGCGGTCAAAGTGTGGAGTAATAGTAGTAGATGCAGAATTGTTTCGGTCTACTTGTCTTGGATGTGATGCCTATATATACGATCATTGCCTTGGATATCGTGATAATTATTTGCTTTTCTGTCAATTGCCTAACAGTAATTTGTTACCAACCGTATGCTATTTTTATGACAGAAGCCTCTAGTGAAAACTATGTCCCCCAGGTCTATCTTTTATCATCTATTAAAACTAAAAATACCTTGCTGCAATTTTTTATTTTTTTTGTCCGATCTAACTATACAATTTAATCTTGCTCATAACCGTCAAGGGACTGACAACCCCTTTGTTCGCATTGGGTTGCAAGTATTTGTTGTTTGTGTGCAGGTGATTTTCACTAGTCGTTACTTGGTTCTCCTACTGGATTGATAACCTTGGTTTCACAACTGAGGAAAATACTTATCTCTACTGTACTGCATCATCCTCTCCTCTTCGAAGAAATCCCAACGCAGCTCACAAGGAGCACCAAACACCCAAGAGTGACAAGATCCACAAAGGATTAGTGGGGGGAAACAAATATCTCTTGGTGAAAGTGTAGATCGAGTCCCTCTCATCCAAACCTTAGAAGATTAACAAGTGTTGATGGCTAGGGAGAGAGATCGGACAAAAATGGAGCTTGGGGGCAACAACGGAGGTTTTAGGGATAAGTGTAGGATCAAAAGTAGGTCTAGAGGGGGGTGATTAGACTACTTGACCAAATAAAAATCTAACCTTTTCCAATTTTAAGTCTTGGCAGATTTTAGCAATTTAGCACAAGTCAAGCAATCAACCTACACATGCAATTCTAAGAGTGTAGCAGCGGAAAGTAAAACATTGCATATGAAGGTAAAGGGAAGGGTTTGGAGAAAGCAAACGCAATGTAGACACGGAGATTTTTGGCGTGGTTCCCATAGGTGGTGCTATCGTACATCCACATTGATGGAGACTTCAACCCACGAAGGGTAACGGTTGCGCGAGTCCACGGAGGGCTCCACCCACGAAGGGTCCACGAAGAAGCAACATTGTCTATCCCACCATGGCCATCGCCCATGAAGGACTTGCCTCACTCGGTTAGATCTTCACGAAGTAGGCGATCTTCTTGCCCTTACAAACTCCTTTGTTCAACTCCACGTGACACCTAACCAATCTAGGAGACACCACTCTCCAAAAGGTAATACATGGTGTGATGATGAACTCCTTGCTCTTGTGCTTCAAATGATAGTCTCCCCAACACTCAACTCTCTCTCACAGATTTGGTTATGGTGGAAAGATGGTTTGAGTGGAAAGCAACTTGGGGAAGGCTAGAGATCAAGATTCTAGTGGTTGGATTGGAATGTCTTGGTCTCAACACATGAGTAGTGGAAGTGTAGGCATGTTCTGATGGCTCTGTCTTGAATGGAGACGGGGTGGAGGGGTATATATAGCCTCCACACAAAATCCAACCGTTACACACATTTGACCCAACTCAGTCAGACCGAATAGAAGAACTCGGTGAGACCGATTCAGTTCAAAATGTGAACGTTAGGAATCTCGGTGGGACCGATATGATCAACTCGGTGGGACCGATGTGCTAGGGTTAGGGCAAAACCTCATCTCGGTGAGACCGATTGCATGAACTCAGTGAGACCGATTTCAGCAATGAGCAAACAGAGAGTTGGTCAAGCAAACTCGGTGGGACCGATCGCTTATTTCGGTGAGACCGAAATGTTACGAAGGGAAACAAAGAGTTTGCAAGCCCATCTCGGTGAGACCGAATTGATTAGGGTTTGTGGCAGTGGCTAGGTCAAATGAACTCGGTGGTGCCGGATAGATCAAATCGGTGGGCCGAGTTTGACTTTAGATTTTGGAAAATGTGGAAATGAGAAAGTGTCTAAGGGTTTTGGAGCAATATCACTAAGCACTTTGAGCAAGTAGACCATTAATCAACACCTCATCCCCTTTTAATAGTATTGGTTTTCCTATGGACTCAATGTGACCTTGGATCACTAAAATGAAAATGAAGAGTCTTGAGCTTTTGCCAAAATTTGTCCTTAGCATTTTGAGGGGTCCACATCTCTAGTCCATGCCATGCCAATCATTGAACTTTCTAAAATATTTAACTTGAATGGATATTAGTCCAATGAGCTATATGTTGTTATGAATTACCAAAACCACCCGGGGATTAGTTGCACTTTCAATCTCCCACTTTTTGGTAATTGATGACTACATATAGATCAAAGCTTCGACAAATGATAATACGAATAAAATACATCGTCGCTTTGAGAAGTATGTGATAAGCAAGAGCTCCCCCTAAATTTGTGTATTATTTAAAATTTGCTTTTGAATGCAAATGCACAATCGATTAGGATCATGGGTCACTCTTCCATGTCACATACATCTTGGTGGAGCGCTCAAAATGATAAGATATAGAGAATATGCACTCATCACCAAGTGAAAACATGATTGATCATACACAAATATCATAGATAGCATCATGCAAGCACACATTAAAGTATAGTATGATCAAACACATGATCACAAGAGTATCTCACAAACAAGCACAAATATTGTAGCATAGGAATCAAACGAGCAAACAGTCAAAGTAGCAAGAGAGGCAACAAAAAGCAAAACGCTCTCTCTCTCTCGAAGCCTAATGATCTATACACTTTCTCCCCCTTTGGCAACAAGTTACCAAAAAGCTTGAAAATGCATAGTGCTATGCGGCACTCTAGGCACGATCTCCGGGAGCTCCTGAAGTGGTCTTCTGGCTAGTTGCTCTGGTGTGCATAGATGGCGTGGAGAGGAGTCCGTTTGCAAAAGCTTCAGGTGACGTCTGTGGAGTGGAGGAGTTGAAACTGGAGGTATGACTGAGGCAGTTGCTGCAGGTGCTGAAATGGTAGTTCTGGAGTCTCTGACAACTGGCACAGCTGTAGACCTTTGTGCCCTTGGCACTCTCTGAAAAGCATCAGTGGTTGGTCTGTCACTCCTGTCCTCAACTTCTTCCTGGAGCTTCTCCACAGTAGATTGGATCTCTATGACCTTGACATCTAGATCATGGAATTTGGTCTCAATGATCCTCTCAAGACTCTCTTGATTCTGAGTCAGGGTGGCCAAGCCTTTCTCAATCCTCACAGTGGCCTCAAGCAGATAACTGAGTTGATCTTGCTTGGTCTTGAGCATCACTTGTGAAACATCTGGTGCACTAGCTGCCTTTGCTGCTTTTGCAGCCTTTGCTCTCTCTCTCTCTCTCTCTCTCTTCTCCTGGGCTTCTGCACTGGTTGGATGAGACTCATCCATGACAATCTCATTGTCTTTAAATTCTGGCCTCAGGGGAAGATGCTTTTTATCAAGAAGATATGTCCTTGTCCCCATCTTGGAGTTGATCAGCATCTGTATATGAGGGGCATATCCACATGATCTCTTCTGATCAGCTGTAGTCCTCTTCACAGTCTCAACAATCAAAGTCATCACTTTGAACTTTTGTGGCACATCAAACATATGGAGCAAGTTGATGGAGTGACCACGGATCATCCTATGATCTCCTAACTTGGGCAACAGAGTGTGCCTCAAGATGGTGTTGATGGTGATCAGACCTGACAGCAGATAGTATATAGACCCAAGCTTATGTGTCTCCAAGGCTTTATTAGGAATTGTCTTGTACATGTTTGCCATGGAGTTGTGATCCTTCCTAGGCTTGGCATATACATCTATGTCATCTTGCTCTTCCTTAGGGGCATTGATCAACTTGGCCCATTCAGAGACTGTAGAATGATACTTGGTGCCTTCTGCCATCCAGACAATCTTGCCATCTGGATAGAAATGAGCAGTGGAGTATAATTGCATAATCATTTCATCATTCTATTTTGTCAACTTTTGACCAACAAATGTATCAACTTCATTCATCCTAAAGCTTTCATGCACACCTGGGAAGTAGTCCTCATTGTCATCGATGTATGTCCAATCAACCCATCTCATATCACTGACAATAGGCTTCTTGTCTAGCAAGACACTCTCATAGAAGTCCTGATGTTCCTTGGTGTGAAAACGATAATCTACAACTGTCCTTCTCCTGGTGACATAGGGATCAGTCTGTCTCCACAATCTCAGACCTGAATCCTTCCTTTCCTTCATGTTCTTAGCAACAGGATGATCATCACTATGATCTGGAATCTTTGGCTTCAGCTTTCTAAGCACTTGGGATTCTTCCTCTTCTTGAACCTCTGGCACTGGGGCCTTGTTCTTCTCAGCAGCTGATATGTTTCTAGTGGATCTCTTGGGTGCAGAAGGTTTTGGAGCTTGAGCTTGAGTTGGAGGTTTGGGGGCTGTCTTGGGCTTAGATGGAGCAGCCCCAGACTTTATGGCATCCCCCATGAGCTTCTGAGTCTTTGGAGGTGGTGCAGCTGGCTCTTCCTCCTCCTCCTCCCCATCAGAATCCTTCATCATAGATGATCTGCCAATGACTCTGTCCATAGTCTTCTTGACTCTTTCTTTCCTTTTCTTTCCAGCAGCAGCCTCTTCCTCTCTTGGTTCAAGAGTGAACTCCATGGTTTCCTGAGTGGAGGCTCTGGCTTTTGACATGGGCTTTCTCTTGGCAGGAGCTTTCTTTGACTGACCAGGCTTTGTGGCAGCAGCAGCAGCATACTCCTTCTTGAGCACCTTTTTCTTTGAGGTTACTTCCTCATCAATAACAAAATCCTCATCTTCAGATTCTGAGGTTCTCTTCTTCCTTTGCCTAGTAGCAGCCTTAGGCAAATTGCTTGGAGTGCTTCTGCTACCATCATCATAACTGCTGTTGGAGGGACTAGTGCCCTCACTGAGATTCACCTGCTCCTCAAACCTGTTTTGACTGTCACTGCCCTCTGACATCTCTGAAACTGACCCTGTGAATAGATAGGTATAGGTAGAGTGGATGAGCATCACTAAACATAGCTATTTTGCAAAAATATTGAGACAAAACCTTAACTTTAGTTTTCTGCAGAAAGCATTTCGGAGCTAGCGATAGGACAAACTCAGTGACACCGAAGCATTAATAGAATCTCAACATGCAATTTCGGTCAGACCAAAATGCAGTTCGGTGACTCCGAGATGCTAGGGTTTCACAGAGTTAGTGATTTCGGTCACACCGATTAGTACGGTTCGGTCAGACCGAGTTGTACTTGTGCAATGGCCTGAGCCAAATCGGGGAGACCGAGATCCTCAGATCGGTCGGTCCGAGATGAGTTCAGCTGAAACCTAACCCTAAGCTTTTGCATCAAATCTATTCTAAAGGAATTTTTCGGTGGATAGATTGATCTCATTCATGGTAAGAATAATGGCAATGATCTTTGTGCAAGAATTGAAAAAAAAGAACGCACAAAGAGGTCGAGTCCGTACCCTAACTTGGCGACAAACTCGCTATGGCGACAACGGCGGTGAGATTTCCATTGACGGCGACGGAGACTAGCAGCAGGAGGACGCTGGCGATGACGGAGATGATCCGGAGACCAAGGGGGCGGCAGAGCTGGGAAGGCGCGGTCGAGTGGTTCGGAGAAATTTCCAAATTTCAACCCACGGTATATATACCCAGTCACTGTCGGTGTGACCGAGTGGAACGACTCGGTGGCACCGAGATGCAAAACTGCAAGCAGTTACTACAACTCGGTGTGACTGAATTGTTCAAATCGGTTGCACCGAGGTGAAAACCTAGATCAACTTAATGAATTCGGTGAGATTTGTTGGTCTGACCGAGATGCATTAAGAGGTTTTGGAAGTTTAAGCCCTTGACGGATTGGTGGTGATGTCTACTACGCAACTTTATTCTTGTAGACACGTGTTGGGCCTCCAAGCGCAGAGTTTTGTAGGATAGTAGCAATTTTCCCTCAAGTGGATGACCTAAGGTTTATCAATCCGTGGGAGGTGTAGGATGAAGATGGTCTCTCTCAAACAACCCTGCAACCAAATAATAAAAAGTCTCTTGTGTCCCCAACACACCAAATACAATGGTAATTTGTATAGGTGCACTAGTTCGGCGAAGAGATGGTGATAAAAGTGTAGTAATGATAGTAGATATTGATTTTTGTAATAGGAACAATAAAAAACAGCAAGGTAGCAAGTAACAAAAGTGAGCACAAATGGTATTGCAATGCTTGAAAATGAGGCCTAGGGTCGGTACTTTCACTAGTGCAATCTCTCAACAATGCTAATATAATTGGATCATATAACCATCCCTCAACGTGCGATGAAGAATCACTCCGAAGTTCCTATCTAGCGGAGAACATAAGAAGAAATCGTTTGTAGGGTACGAAACCACCTCGAAGCTATTATTTCCGATCGATCTATCCAAGAGTTCGTACTAAAATAACACCAAATAATTTCAGATTCATAATACTCAATCCAACACAAAGAACTTCAAATAGTGCCCCAAGATTTCTATCGGAGAAACAAAGATAGGAACGTGCATCAACCCCTATGCGTAGATTACCCCAATGTCACCTCGGGAATCCGCGAGTTGAGTGCCAAAACACATATCAAGTGAATCAATATGATACCCCATTGTCACCACAAGTATTCATATGCAAGACATATATCAAGTGCTCTCCAATCCATAAAAGTATTCAATCCGATAAAACGAAATCTCAAAGGGAAAACTCAATTCACAACAAGATAGAGAGGGGAAAACACCATATGATTCGACTATATTAACAAAGCCCGCGATACATCAAGATCATGACATCTCAAGAACACGAGAGAGAGAGAGAGAGAGAGAGAGAGATTAAACACATAGCTACTGGTACAAACCCTCAGCCCCGAGGGTGGACTACTCCCTCCTCATCGTGGTGGCCGCCGGGATGATGAAGATGGCCATCGGTGATGATTTCCCCCTACGGCAGAGTGCCGAAATGGGGTCCAGATTGGTTTTCGGTGGCTACAGAGCCTTGCGGCGGCGGAACTTCTAATCTAGGTTTACCCCGAGGGTTTTTGGAATATTTGACGATTTATAGGGCGAAGAGGGGGTACGGGAGGCCACCGAGGTGGGCACAACCCACCTGGTGGGTTGTGCCCCCCTCGGGGCACCCCCCAGGTGTTGCTCTGGCCCATTGGATGTCTTCTGGTCCATAAAAAATCCACAAAAAGTTTTGCGGTGTTTGGACTCCGTTTGATATTGATTTCCTGCGATGTAAAAAACGAGCAAAAAACAGCAACTGGCACTGGGCACTGGGTCAATAGGTTAGTCCCAAAAAATGATATAAAGTTGCTATAAAATGATTGTAAAACATCCAAGAATGATAATAAAACAGCATGAATACTTCATAAATTATATATATGTTGGAGACGTGTCAGCATCCGCAAGCTTAATTCCTACTCGTCCTCGAGTAGGTAAATGATGAAAGAAATAATTTATGAAGTGTGAATGCTAGCAAAGTGCACAAGTTTGATTAATGACAATTTCAATCACTTTTCCTAGTGTCATAACAACAATTCTTTCTTATAAAACTTCTCATATTAAATTAGCAACCAATTCACATGTTAAGGTTCAAACAATGAATTCCCTTGAAACTCAACAACCTATGTTCTCAGTCACCAAGCAATTGCAATTCAACTTATTCAACAAAGTCTAAGTAAGAACTCCACATACTCAACCATCATATAGTCTTCTATGATTGCTAACACTCACCGCATACACATGAGCAAAACGTTTCAACCGGACACATAGAAAGATAGGGGCTTATAATTTCGCCTCCCAACGTATTCACCTCAAGGGTGATGTCAACAATAATAACTCATGCTACCCATATCCAACTGGATATATTTGCCTAGATCTTTCCTCACCACATGATGCTTTCCAAAAGAGAAAAATAAAAAGGAATAGAGAGAAAAACTTTGACTCTTGCATGAAAGTAAATACATAAAAGTAAAAGGTAGGCCCTTCGCAGAGGGAAGTAGAGGTTGCCATGCGCTTTTTGTTTGTATGCTCAATCCCTTAGTGCAAAAGAACATCACGTTATATTGCCCCTTATGATAGCAACCTTTATTATGCAATCTGTCACTTTTATTCTTTGCCATCACAATTTCATACAACGCTCAATTTTCTCTTACACTAAATGATCTAACACTTTTAGAAGCAATTTGTATTGCCTTATTGCACCGATGACAACTTACTTGAAGGATCTTGCTCAATCCTTAGGTAGGTATGGTGGATTCTTGAAAATAAGATTTGGGTTTAAGGGTTTTTTGGATGCACAAGTAGTATCTCTACTTGGTGCGGAATTTTTGGCTAGCAAGGATGGGGGGCAAGCACCACATGTTGAAGGATCTATGACAATATAACTTCTATGTGAATATGAACAAACATAAACCATTACGTTGTCTTCCTTGTCCAACATCAATAATTTTGGCATATAATATTTTGATGGGGGATCACAATCACAAAAGATTTCCAAGATAGTGTATTTGCATGTGAAAGTTCTCTTCCTTATAGTAATCATTCATGAATTGCTTGTATGACCAATATTGTGATTGTCAAGCTTCAAAAGATTTCACTTTCTAAACCCAATGTGAAGCCACTACTAGGCATGATATGGACATATAATTTCAACTTCATGATATTCAATTCATTCAATAATTTACTCATAGGATATAAGTGAAGCACAAGAGTAAAAGACAAACTACTCCAAAAAGATATAAGTGAAGATCAAGCGAGTAGTTAAGTAAAGGGGTAGCTAATTGAGGACTCTCTCTTATTTAAAAGTTTCAGATCTAAGTATTTTATTAAAACAGCAAGCAAAACAAAATAAAATGACATTCCAAGAATAGCACAACTCATGTGAAGAAGCAAAAACTTAGGCTCAACCGATACTAACCGATAATTGTTGATGAAGAATGGTGGGATGCCTACCAGGGCATCCCCAAGCTTAGATGCTTGAGACTTCTTGAAATATTATCTTGGGATGCCTTGGGCATCCCCAAGCTTGAGCTTTTGTGTCTCCTTAATTCCTTTTATATCACGGTTTCCCTAAATCTTAAAAACTTCATCCACACAAAACTCAACAAGAACTCGTGAGATAAGTTAGTATAAACCAATGCAAAAACCTTATCATTATCTACTGTAGCAAATCACTAAAATTATTATTTAACATTTCATACTAAATGCCTCTGCATATTTAACACTCCTATCCTCAAATAGAATCATTAAACAAGCAAACATATGCAAACAATGCAAACATAACAGCAATCTGCCAAAACAGTACAGTCTGTAAAGAATGCAAGAGTATCAATACTTATTTAACTCCAAAAATTATGAAAATTTAACACACTGTAGAAAATTTATCAGAGCTTATTGTGCAAAAAGTTTCAAAGTTTTATCACATTCTGACTTTTATCGGGAATTTTTACAACAGTGACAAACTTTCTGTTTTGAAACAGCAACATATAGACTTGCAAAATAAACATGGTAAAGGCTATACTTGCCACTTTTATTGAAATGAAAGATGCGAAACATTATTGTAAATAACAGCAAGCAAATCCTAGCAAAATAAAATGACGCTCCAAGTAAAACTCATATCATGTGACGAATGAAAGTAAGGCATCCCCAAGCTTAGTTGCTTGGATCTTCCTTGAATATTACCTTGGGGTGCCTTGGGCATCCCCAAGCTTAAGGTCTTGTCACTCCTTATTCTCCTCATATCGATATCTCACCCACAACTTGAAAACTTCAATCACACAAAACTTAACGGAACTTCGTGAGATGGGTTAGTATGATAAAGACAAATCATTCACTTTGGTACTGTCAAAGACAAGATTTATAATTGTTATCACACAATGCCTACTGTACCTTATCATTTACACAATTTATATTAAGCAATATAAGCCACAGAAACCATAAAACAAGCAAACTATGCATTGCAAACAGAATCTGTCAAAAACAGAACAGTACGTAAAGATCTGAATTAAGGTCATACTTCTGTAACTTCAAAAATTCTGAAAAATTAGGACAACGTAGACAATTTGTTTAACAAACAACTGTAAAAAAATTCAGAATTTTTCCACGTTCCAGTAAAATATACGAATTTCTGCACTGGAAGCAAAAGTTTCTGTTTTTGCACAGAATCAAGTCAACTATCATCCACACTATCCCAAAGGCTTTACTTGGTACTTTATTGAAACAAAAGCTATAAAACATGATTACTACAGTACTTTAATCATGTGAACACACAAAAACAGTAGGTAAAAGTGTTGGGTTGTCTCCCAACAAGCGCTTTTCTTTAATGCCTTTTTTGCTAGGCATGATGATTTCAATGATGCTCACATAAAAGATAAGAATTGAAACACAAAGAGAGCATCATGAAGCATATGACTAGCACATTTAAGTCTAACCCACTTCCTATGCATAGAGATTTTGTGAGCAAACAACTTATGGGAACAAGAATCAACTAGCTTAGGAAGGCAAAACAAGTGCAACTTCAAAACTTTCAACACATAGAGAGAAAACTTGATATTATTGCAATATGTAAAAGCATAAGTTCCTCTCTCATAGTAATTTTCAGTAGCATCAAGAATGAATTCAACAATATAAACATCACATAAAGCATTTTTTTTCATGATCCACAAGCATAGAATTTGTATTACTCTCCACATATGCAAATTTATTCTCATGAATAGTAGTGGGAGCAAACTCAACAAAATAACTATCATGTGATTGAAAATTAAAATCATGATGACACGTTTCATGGTTATCATTATTCAATATAGCATACATGTCATCACCATAATCATCATAGATAGCAACTTTGTTATCATAGTCAATTGAAACCTCTTCCAAAATAGTGGATTCATCATTAAATAAAGTCATGTCCTCTACAAATCCACTTTCATCAATATAATCATCATAAATAGGAGGCATGAAATCATTATAAAAAATTTGCACATCAAATCTTGGGGGACTAAAAATATCATCTTCATCAAATATAGCATCCCCAAGCTTATGGCTTTGCATATCATTAGCATCATGGATATTCAAAGAATTCATACTAACAACATTGCAATCATGCTCATCATTCAAATATTTTGTGCCAAACATTTTATAGAATTCTCTTCTATCAATTGATCACAATTTTTCTTTCCATCATTTTCACGAAAGACATTATAAAGACGAATAATATGATGCAACCTCAATTCCATTTTTTTTGTAGTTTTCTTTTTATAAACCAAACTAGTGATAAAACAAGAAACTAAAAGATTCGATTGCATGATCTCAAGATATACCTTCAAGCACTCACCTCCCCGGCAACGGCGCCAGAAAAGAGCTTCGTTGACGGGGTGTGAGTGCCGCTTACCTAACCTCCCCGGCAACGGCGCCAGAAAAGAGCTTGATGTCTACTACGCAACTTTATTCTTGTAGACATGTGTTGGGCCTCCAAGCGCAGAGTTTTGTAGGACAGTAGCAATTTTCCCTCAAGTGGATGACCTAAGGTTTATCAATCCATGGGAGGTGTAGGATGAAGATGGTCTCTCTCAAACAACCCTGCAACCAAATAATAAAAAGTCTCTTGTGTCCCCAACACACCAAATACAATGGTAATTTGTATAGGTGCACTAGTTCGGCAAAGAGATGGTGATAAAAGTGTAGTAATGATAGTAGATATTGATTTTTGTAATAGGAACAATAAAAAACAGCAAGGTAGCAAGTAACAAAAGTGAGCACAAACGGTATTGCAATGATTGAAAATGAGGCCTAGGGTCCGTACTTTCACTAGTGCAATCTCTCAACAATGCTAATATAATTGGATCATATAACCATCCCTCAACGTGCGATGAAGAATCACTCCAAAGTTCCTATCTAGCGGAGAACATAAGAAGAAATCGTTTGTAGGGTACGAAACCACCTCGAAGCTATTCTTTCCGATCGATCTATCCAAGAGTTCGTACTAAAATAACACCAAATAATTTCAGATTCATAATACTCAATCCAACACAAAGAACTTCAAAGAGTGCCCCAAGATTTCTATCGGAGAAACAAAGACAAGAACGTGCATCAACCCCTATGCGTAGATTACCCCAATGTCACCTCGGGAATCCGCGAGTTGAGTGCCAAAACACATATCAAGTGAATCAATATGATAGCCCATTGTCACCACGAGTATTCATATGCAAGACATATATCATGTGCTCTCCAATCCATAAAAGTATTCAATCCGATAAAATGAAACTTCAAAGGGAAAACTCAATTCACAACAAGATAGAGAGGGGAAAACACCATATGATTCGACTATATTAACAAAGCCCGCGATACATCAAGATCGTGACATCTCAAGAACACGAGAGAGAGAGAGAGAGATTAAACACATAGCTACTGGTACAAACCCTCAGCCCCGAGGGTGGACTACTCCCTCCTCATCGTGGTGGCCGCCGGGATGATGAAGCTGGCCACCGGTGATGATTTCCCCCCTCCGGCAGAGTGCCAGAACGGGGTCTAGATTGGTTTTCGATGGCTATAGAGCCTTGCGGCGGCGGAACTTCTGATCTAGGTTTACCCCAAGGGTTTTTGGAATATTTGACGATTTATAGGGCGAAGAGGGGGTACGGGAGGCCACCGAGGTGGGCACAACCCACCTGGGCATGCCTGGGCCCCCAGGCGCGCCCTGGTGGGTTGTTCCCCCCTCGGGGCACCCCCCAGGTGTTGCTCTGACCCATTGGATGTCTTTTGGTCCATAAAAAATCCACAAAAAGTTTTGCGGTGTTTGGACTCCGTTTGATATTGATTTCCTGCGAAATAAAAAACAAGCAAAAATAGCAACTGGCACTGGGCACTGGGTCAATAGGTTAGTCCCAAAAAATGATATGAAGTTGCTATAAAATGATTGTAAAACATCCAAGAATGATAATTAAACAGCATGAATACTTCATAAATTATATATACGTTGGAGACGTATCAGGTGGCTCCGAGTGCTCCTCACCCGGAGGGTCCGAATTTGACTTGTTCAAGCTTTGTGATGTAGCATGAATAGAGTTTGAGACGGGAAAAGCATAGATAGCTAGAGGGAGTACTTAGGCATTCTTGTCCATCTATTTGGCAAAGAGAAAAACCAAACAATCAAAGCAACAAATGGATATCCTCGAATGGAGAAAATTATGCAACCAACATGATCACACAATAAGATAGCAAATAAAATATGTGGCAAAGCATGCACAAACACTCTAGCATCTGTCAAGCAATTGGCGATGACTAGGTCATCTATATATGAGTATATTGACTGAGGAGTCAAATGAGAACATTTGATCGTAGGTCATACTCATCGTTTAAGCACAAGTGGGGTTACCACTTTTACATAAAGCATAGTTGTGTTCACATCATTAGAGTTGCTTTAACTCAATTCTTAGAGCAAATCTCCCCCTAGATGTGATATCCCCCCTAAGAGGGATGAACTAACCTTGGGTTTTGTCGATGATGACTTCATGTAGATGTTGAAGTTGTGGATGCTCAATGTTGATGTAGATCATTTGGAGCAATCCATTAGAGTGAGTTGCACTTTCAATACCTACATGGGTTAGTCCCACAAGGAACACACAAGGATATCCATAGACATAGAGTGAAATACACATATGATGATGTCCATGGAAGCATTAGGTTACCTTGTCCCTTGTCTTACCAACAAGAGGGTTTGCCTTGAACCAGTGCAAGATATGGAAGTTGTTTGCACTTGTCCTCGCCAAAATGAATATGAGTGAAGTATGTTGGCGGAGTCACCCTCAAGAACTCTCTAGTTCTTCTTCTTTGGGACTCACATCAATCTGATGGGAATCCTTGGAGTTGTAGTCGTACTTGATGAAGTAGAACTTGATGTAGTCTTGGGAACCCACTTGACCAAGGCCTTTGGAGCTTCTTCAAATGAATCAATCTCTTCTTGAAGCTTGTCCTTGCCTTTTAGCTTGTGGTCTTGTGGTGGAAGATCATCTTGAGCTTGTGTTCCCTTGAAAGAAGTAGGATCATACTTCTCTTGTTGAGGAACAAACTTCGTCTTGGGGTATTGATCTTCTTCCCACTCAACTCAATTGGCATTGAACTTTCGTTCAAAACCAACACCTTGATCCTTCCGGTGCCTTCCTTGCTTGCGTATAATTTCCTCAAATTGATTGCTTCCGGCAAGACTCTTGTAAACACCTTTCTCTATAATTCCCTTCAATAAGCTATTTTCTTGCTCAAGTGTAACTTGGCTAAGAGAATCATTAGTGGAATCAAGAGAACTACTAGAAGCAACAATATTGGATTTAGCATGATTATTGTTACTACTAGAAGAAGAATCTTTCTTGCTCTTGTTGCTAGATTTTACTTGTGGCATGTAAGTGGACAAGAGTAAACGCTTGGCAATGTAAGAAGAACTTTTCTTTCGAAGATCATCATTGATTGCTTTTAAGAACCCATGTTCTTTCTCTAAATTGAGCTTCTCAAAGCGTAGCTTCTCATGAGTTTTTAAAAGCTCTCGATGGTCCTCTAAAGTACTTTCATGAGCTAACTTAAGAGTGTTTAGTTCTTTAGTTAAACACTCAATCTCCTTCTTATCATTGTCATTCGTTTCATCTTGTTTAGCATGATTAATAGCAATTTCATCATAGTTTTCATCACTAGTGTTGGGGATATAACTACTAGGTATGACCCGCCCAAGAGGGGCCGGGTCATGCCATTGGCGACTTAAAGACGAAGAGGCCTGATAAGGTCCAAGAAGAGATGAAGATGGCGGTTTATAGAGCAAGCCTATTGAAGGCCCAAGACCCAGAGGCACTTGAGGCCCAAAGGTGTGAGCCGCTATATGTTAACTTGTTCTGTAAGACAAACTTAGTTAGAAACCAAGCCGGTCACGTTTGTGTGAGCCAGTCGGGACTCTGTAAACCGCCGGGCACTAACCTGTATATAAAGGGGTGACCCAGCGGCGGGTGAACCCAAGGAAGAATCATCGAGAACTAGGTCAAGCGTATTCGCTCCCTGGTAATCGAAATCCAAGCAATACAACCTAAAGCAGGAGTAGGCTTTTACCTCATTGAGAGGGGCCGAACCTGGGTAAACTCTCTGTGTCCTTTGTCCCGTTTAACCCCTTCAAGCTAACCTAGTTGCGATGGCTCCACACCTAAGTCCTTTTGCTAGGGCATCTGCCGTGTTAAGTCCACGACAGTTGGCGCCCACCGTGGGGCCAGAGCACGGTGGTTTCGAGTTCTTGAAGGGCAACTTCGCAGGGATCAAGGGATACGCCATAGGCCGGATGACTAAGATCTGCCGCGCCAAGCTCTACATCGACGACGCTGGCTGGGGCCCCGAGGCTGGCTCAATTGAGTACGGGTACCGGGTCCCCTTCGATGGAATCCACGTCTTCATCAGCAAGATCGGCGAGTCGGAGCCTAAGCCGGACACCTACACCGACATCATCGAGACGGCTCAGTGTGCACGACCCGCCAAGGTTCAAACCGCCGTGAAGCACGTCTTCGTTGGTTTCGTCCACGGGACAGATCTCGAGGAAGGATCTGTGTCCGGTGGAGAGACGGCCATCTATTCTGATGATGAGTCCTCAACCGGCGAGACCGATTCAATGTATCAACTGCAAGATGGCGGGCTTGGGGGCTATTCCGATGGCAACAGTATTCCGGACCCTTATGAGCCGCCAAATAGAGTCATGATCTTCATGGCAGGCACGCAACCGGTGCAGAATTCATCAACCGTGGTGGCTATGACTTCCAGCTCAACGGTCGCGGCGACAGCCGGGGCGAGCGGCTCTGTGCGCCCGCCGGCTCAAGTTTTATCTGAGCTCTTGGAGGCTTTGGCAACCTTATTAGCCACAGAGGTAACATCAGAGAATCAAGCACATCATAAGGTGGATGTCGCGAAACTACGAGATGAGATAGCTCAGGCCAAGGAGGAGTTTAATGCCGAGAATGCTAGGATGGCGATAGAACGAGCCGCCCTGGACGCTGCGTCACAGCGGATTCAAGCAGAAAATTTCCGGTTAAGCTTGGATCAGAATGCATCTAACGCCGTTCTGCGAAGGAGGCACCAGAGTCATTTACCTTTGGAGTACGATGCGAGGAATCTTTTCAACACGCCTGGGGCTGGACCAAGTAATCCGCCAGAGGTAAACCGGGCCGTCGAAGCGCCCATGACCGGGGCGACGGTTCAGCCACATGTTGCAGACCCGCCTCGTTTGAATATAACCCCACCTCAACAAGTGCCGACGCCGCCGGGTCATTATTCTAACCCTCTGGACAACATGATTGTTGTGGCATCATGACTGGCGGCCCTCCCGGTGCAAGGCGAGTCTCCCGCGGTGATCGAGATACGAAGGGCAGGGGAGCTTCTTCAAACCACGGTAGCTCAACAAGCGGCATACTCATACAGCTGCGAGCGGATTCATTCGACTCCACGCCCCAGTCGGAGTTATAGCTGGCAAATTGAGTCGCCGGCGATTTCGAGCAGTGAGCGGCGCCGTAACCAGCCTCGTGGGCGTGACCCGTCACATGCTGATAACCATGCTCAGGTGTTGGTGGACCAGGCCAGGGCACGTTGGGAGGCTGAGCTGGCGGCTCAGTTAGCGGCTCATCAGCAACCTCAGCTTAACCCGTCGGTGTCTGTGGAGGCTGGGATGACTTCTAGAACCATTGGTGTGCCGTGCCTAGTGCCGGCTTTGCATAATGAGCACCTGCCCAAGGATTTTAAGGGCCCCCGCAAGGTGCCCAATTACACAGCAGATCAACCCCCGGAGGCTTGGATTGAAAGCTATGAACTAGCCATGGAGATGTTAGACGTCAATGATGTTGGATGGGCCGGCTCGCACCTGGCTAAAAGGACTGCCCCCTAACTCCATCAGATCATGGGTCGAATTGAAGGCGTGCTTTATTCAAAATTTCAAGGACACATGCAAGCAGCCTCTGTCGATTCTTGATTTAGACACTTGTATCCAGAGTGAGGGCGAGTCAACCGCCCATTGGGTACACCGAATTTTGGCTATTATCCACTCATCGGATAGCATCAACGCCGGCTCAGCCGTCCTGATTTTAGAGAAAAAATGCCGGTTCCTTCCCCTCAAACAGAAGCTGGGGCGGCTTAAGCGCCACTGCAATGATATGGGAGAGCTCATGGCGGCTCTTATCAAATACTTTGACTTTGATAACACTAAGGACCCTGAGTCTGATGAGGAGAAGGCTGGCAAGGGGAAGAAGAATGGCAATGCAAAGGGACAGCAGCACAATACGGCGGGTCAAGGTAACAACGGTAAGCGCAAGCAAACGGACGATGGTTCAGATTTTGTGGATAATACCAACATGCAGAATAGTAATCAGCGTCGTAAGGGGAAATCATCAATGCCCCGATTTGGCGGGCCAAGGTTCAACCTTGAGGGGATAATGAATCATCCTTGCCCAAAGCACGGTTCTCAAGAAAAGTCGGCCACTCATCTATGGAAAGATTGCTTCATCATGAGGGAATATAGAAATTCTGGTTTTTATCAGGACAATCATGGCCCGCATGGTGGGTCAGGATCCGGCTCTCACAGGCTCGGCTTTGGAGGTGGCGGCTCAAACTCTGGCTTTCAAAGCCAAGGCAATCAGCAGCAATAGTCCGGGTATCAGAGTAATCCAAAGCAGCTGAACAGTGGTCAATATCATGTTTTTACCACAAGCCTGTGCAAGCGAGATCAGAAGGTTCATAAACGAGCGGTGAATGCGGTTGAGCCGGCGGTCCCTCAGTATTTACGATGGTCCGAGCAGCCCATTGTATGGAGCCATGAAGATCACCCATCTCGGATTGATAACCTGGGTCAGCTGGCTTTGGTGGTTGCTCCTCAGGTTGGAGGTTACAAATTCACTAAGGTACTTATGGATGTAGGTAGCAGTATCAATATCCTTTATTATGATACTTTTCGCCGTATGGAGTTAACCGACAAAGATCTTAAGCCGTCTTCTACGGTCTCTCTGTTGGAAATATGCCCTAGAGGCAATAATAAAATGGTTATTATTATATTTCCTTGTTCATGATAATTGTCTGTTATTCATGCTATAATTGTGTTATCCGGAAATCGTAATACATGTGTGAATACATAGACCACAACATGTCCCTAGTAAGCCTCTAGTTGACTAGCTCGTTGATCAATAGATGGTTACGGTTTCCTGACCATGGACATTGGATGTCATTGATAACGGGATCACATCATTAGGAGAATGATGTGATGGACAAGACCCAATCCTAAGCCTAGCACTAGATCGTGTAGTTCGTTTGCTAAAGCTTTTCCAATGTCAAGTAACTTTTCCTTAGACCATGAGATTGTGCAACTCCCGGATACCGTAGGAGTGCTTTGGGTGCACCAAACGTCACAACGTAACTGGGTGGCTATAAAGGTGCACTACGGGTATCTCCGAAAGTATCTGTTGGGTTGGCACGAATCGAGACTGGGATTTGTCACTCCATGTAACGGAGAGGTACCTCTGGGCCCACTCGGTAGGACATCATCATAATGAGCTCAATGTGATCAAGGAGTTGTTCACAGGATGATGTGTTACAGAAACGAGTAAAGAGACTTGCCGGTAACGAGATTGAACAAGGTATTGAGATACCGACGATCGAATCTCGGGCAAGTATCGTACCGATAGACAAAGGGAATTGCGTACGGGATTGATTGAATCCTCGACATCGTGGTTCATCCGATGAGATCATCGAGGAGCATGTAGGAGCCAACATGGGTATCCAGATCCCGCTGTTGGTTATTGACCGGAGAGTCGTCTCGGTCATGTCTGCGTGTCTCCCGAACCCGTAGGGTCTACACACTTAAGGTTCGGTGACGCTAGGGTTATAGAGATATTAGTATGCGGTAACCCGAAGGTTGTTCGGAGTCTCGGATGAGATCTTGGACGTCACGAGGAGTTCCGGAATGGTCCGGAGGTAAAGATTTATATATGGGAAGTCCTATTTTGGCCACCGGAAAATGTTCGGGATTTTTCGGTATTGTACCGAGAAGGTTCTAGAAGGTTCCGGAGTGGGGCCCACCTGCATGGGGGGACCCACATGAACGTGGGTAGTGGGGGCAAGGCCCCACACCCCTAGTCAAGGCGCACCAAGATTCCCCCTTAGAAGGAATAAGATCATATCCCGAAGGGATAAGATCAAGATCCCTAAAAAAGGGGGATAACAATCGGTGGGGAAGGGAAAGGGTGGGATTTCTTTCCTTCCACCTTTGCCAACGCCCCAATGGACTTGGAGGGCAAGAAACCAGCCCCCTCCACCCCTATATATAGTGGGGAGGTGCATGGGAGAAACAGCTCAGCCCCTGGCGCCTCCCTCTCCCTCCCGTGACACCTCTTCCTCCTCCAGTAGCGCTTGGCGAAGCCCTGCTGAAATCCCGCTGCTTCCACCACCACACCGTCGTGCTGCTGGATCTCCATCAACCTCTCCTCCCCCCTTGCTGGATCAAGAAGGAGGAGACGTCTCTGCTCCGTACGTGTGTTGAACGCGGAGGTGCCGTCCGTTCGGCGCTCGGTCATCGGTGATTTGGATCACGACGAGTACGACTCCATCAACCCCGTTCTCTTGAACGCTTCCGCTCGCGATCTACAAGGGTATGTAGATACACTCCCCTCTCACTCGTTGCTAGATGACTCCATAGATTGATCTTGGTGATGCGTAGAAAATTTTAAAATTCTGCTACGTTCCCCAACACTCTCATGGGGTAGTGCCTGGTAAGTCGGCGTATCCGGTAGGTAAGATAGCCTTGGAGGTGGCTTTTGGTGATGAACATGACTACAGGGCTGAGACGTTGACTTTTGAAGTGGTCAAAATCAAGAGCCCCTATCATGCTCTATTTGGACGGCCGGCTTATGCCAAGTTTATGGCACGGCCTTGCTATGTGTATTTACAGCTTAAGATGCCGGGTCGCAAGGGAACCATCATGGTTCACGATAACAGGAAGATAGCCTTGGAGTGTGAGGAAGGTGATGCTGCTTATGCTGAGTCGGCTTGTGCGACAAAGGAGCTGAAGTTTTACAAAGATAATGTTGACCCGGCGGATATGACCCCCTTGAAGAAGCCAACCACAGAGCATGACCCGTTGCTCAAGATTAAATCGGCGGATAACACCAAACAGGTTGACTTTGTCCCTGGCGATTCATCCAAGCAGTTCACCATTGGTGCCAATATGGATCTGAAATAGAAAAGCGCGCTCATCGAGTTCATCCGTATGAACCGGGACATCTTTGCATGGAAACCTTCAGACATGCCAGGTGTACCGAGGGAACTCGCTGAGCACACTCTCAATATTGATCCCAAGTTTAAACCGATCAAGCAATTCTTTCGTCGTTTTAATGAAGAGAGACGCAAGGCCATTGGAGAAGAAGTGGCCCAGCTCTTAGCAGCAGGGTTCATTGTTGAAGTTTTCCACCCTGAGTGGTTGGCTAATCCGGTGCTGGTACTTAAGAAAAATGGTACTTGGCGTATGTGTGTGGATTACACAGACCTTAATAAGGCTTGCCCAGCTGATCCCTTTGCCCTCCCCCGTATTGATCAGATCATAGATGCTACGGCGGGTTGTGAGCGTTTGTGTTTTCTGGATGCTTATTCTGGATACCATCAGATCAAGATGGCAGTCGAAGACCAAGATAAGACGGCTTTCATCACGCCTTTTGGAGCTTTCTGCTATGTGTCTATGCCTTTTGGGCTTAAGAGTGCCCAGGCGACTTATCAGCGTTGTGTGCAGAACTGTTTTCACAGTCAAATTGGGCGCAATGTTCATGCATATGTGGATGATATTGTTGTGAAATCCAGAAAGAAGGAGACTCTATTGGAGGATCTGAAAGAGACCTTTGATAATCTCCGGGTTTATAAGATGATGCTTAACCCGGCCAAATGCATTTTTGGTGTGCCTGCAGGCAAGCTCTTGGGTTTTTTGGTCTCTAAAAGAGGCATCGAGGCTAACCCGGAGAAAATCAAGGCTATCACCTCGCTAGCTAAGCCGGCATGTGTTAATGATGTTCAACGACTGGCGGGTCGTATCGTAGTTTTAAGCCGGTTTGTAAGCCGCCTGGGAGAGAAGGCTATTCCTTTGTACCAGATGATGAAGAAAACAGACCATTTTATTTGGAGTGATGCTGCCAATCAGGCGTTCGAGGCGCTTAAAAAGCAGTTGGCTGAGCCGCCGGTTCTTGCAGCTCCTATTGATAAGGAGCCCTTGCTTTTATATGTGGCTGCTAACAGCAGAGCTGTCAGTGTAGCGGTTGTTGTGGAAAGGAAGGAATCAGGCAAGGAATATCCGGTTCAAAGGCTAGTTTACTATGTCAGTGAGGTGTTAATTGAATCTAAGCAAAGGTACCCACATTGGCAGAAGCTAGTTTATGGAGTGTTCATGGCTAGTCGTAAGTTGAAGCAGTATTTCCTTGGCCATCCCATCACTGTGGTCAGCTCTGCTCCTCTAGGGGATATTATTCAAAACGGAGAAGCTACAGGCCGGGTGGCCAAGTGGGCCATTGAGCTTGGACCCCATGGGTTAAAGTATATGCCTCGGACAGCTATCAAGTCTCAGGCGCTTGTGGATTTCATCAATGACTGGACAAAGTTGCAGATGCCTGAAGAGAAACCTGATAATACATATTGGACTATTCATTTTGATGGGTCCAGGCAGTTGGAAGGCTCGGGGGCTGGAGTTATTTTGACTTCCCCACGAGGTGATAAGTTTTGTTATGTCTTAAGGCTGATGTTTCCTTGTACTAACAATGCAGCTGAATATGAGGCCTTACTCCATGGTCTTCGGATGGCTAAAGAGATGAATTTAAGCCGGGTGAGGTGTTTTGGCGATTCAGATCTGGTGGCTCAGCAAGTCTCAGGAACTTGGGATTCCAAAGACCCGCTCATGGCGGCTTATCGCCGGGCGGTTGATGTTATTGCTGGTCGTTTCAAAGGTTATCAAGTGGAACACGTTGATCGCAGGAAAAATGTGCCGGCTGATGCTTTAAGCCGGCTGGGATCTTAGCGTAAGCCAGTACCTCCTAACGTTTTTCTTGATATTCTGAATAATCCTTCAGTAAAATTGCCCACGGAGGAGGATCTTGCTATCCCTGATCCGGAGGCACAGTTGGTGGCAGCTCTTCATGCTATTCCTGATTGGACAGTTCCATATTTGGCTTATATGACCCGGGATGAGTTACTTGAGGATGAAACTTTGGCCAGGCAAATAACCCGGCGGTCTAAGTCAATGACCATTGTCGATGGCGAGTTACACCGATGCAGTGTCACAGGAGTGTTTCAGCGCTGTATTTCTCCTGAGGAGGGCCGTGAGATTCTAAGAGAGATTCATGAAGGAGATTGTGGCCATCATGCCAGCTCTAAGTCTCTCGTGGCTAAGGCTTTTCGTCATGGGTTTTATTGGCTGACGGCTCATGCTGATGTAGAAGATCTGGTTAGCAAGGGTGACGGCTGTTAGAAGTTTTCCAAACGAGCTCATGTGTCAGCTCAAGAATTAAGGATGATTCCAATCACTTGGCTGTTTGCAATCTGGGGGCTGGATATGGTTGGACCTTTCAAGAGATCCAAGGACAAAAAGACCCACCTTTTGGTGGCGGTTGACAAGTTTACAAAGTGGGTTGAGGCCGAGCCGGTCAGTAAATGTGATGCGGCAACGGCTGTTCAATTCATTAAAAAGGTGATTTTTCATTTCGGCTACCCTCACACCATCATAACAGATAATGGTACTAATCTGTCTAAGGGTGCTATGAAAGAATTCTGTCAACGGGAGCATATTCGTCTTGATGTTTCATCAGTGGCTCACCCTCAGTCCAATGGTCAAGCTGAAAGGGCCAATCAAGAAATCTTGAGAGGCATAAAACCCTGGCTCATGGTCCCTTTGCAGAGGACGCCGGGTTGTTGGGTGGAGGAGTTACCCTCAGTGTTGTGGAGTATTAATACTACCCCAACAGATCCACGGGTTATACGCCTTTCTTCATGGTTTACGGAGCAGAGGCGGTTCTTCCCAGTGACATCCGTCATGACTCGCCCCGTGTGGCGGCTTATGTTGAAACTGATAATGAACAAGCACGACAAGATGATCTCGACCTCCTAGATGAGGAGCGTGACCTTGCGGCGGCTTGTTCAGCGATTTACCAGCAAGATCTGCGTCATTATCATAGCCGTCGGGTTAAAATCCGGACCTTTCAAGAAGGTGACTTGGTGCTCCGGCTTATCCAGGATCAAACAGATATGCACAAATTATCCCCACCTTGGGAAGGGCCTTTTGTGGTCAGCAAAAACCTGAACAATGGATCGTACTACCTCATTGATGTTCGAGACCACAAGGACTCACGCACATCGGAGGAGGAGACCCACCGGCCGTGGAACATTGCTCATCTTCGGCCTTATTACACTTGAGCCACCGGCTCTTGTGCTGTACATACTTTCACCAATGTATATATTATGATCAGTATAATAAAGTTGGCATCCCTGATAATTCAGGGCCTCTGTCATTTCATTTCTGAGTATCTGAGTCTTTATTGTCAATTCATAAGATCACTTGGGGGCTTCCTGCACAATGAGCATAGCTGTGACTACCCTCTTGATCCGGCTTATATGCCTTGTTGCACATTACTTGGGGGCTTCCTGCCCAAGTTAAAGGTTACCAAAGAGAACTTGCCGCAGTGCGCAGTTCAAACATAGGTATCCTGCCTTGAGGGCTCACTATGTGTCACTTGGGGGCTTCCTGTTCAATGGACATAGCTTTACTTACCCTTTTGATCGGCTTGTATGCCAGGTGTAAAACACCGTAATTCCGGGTTATCCTACCTATATGTCCTTGTCATTCCGCCCAGGTAATCCTGGAATGACCTGCCGTACTCTCAACAGTCAATCTTGTAATAAAGACCCTGAACTTGTCGAGGTTAAAACGAACGGCGGTTGGTCATGTGAGGGCTGGCTTATGGGTTTGAACGAGGGATTAACTCAGTGGCTGTGCGGCCCATGAAAGCACTTGAAATTTTGGCTTAGCAGCCTATGAAAGCCTTGTTTTTCTGATTTGTTATTTTCTCTGAACATGGCTTGGATTCACATCCCTATACCATATAAACATATGGTGTAAAGCAATTCACGCCATGTAGCCTTAATCTTTATGACTCATATTGGAGCATATTTTGGGGTTTGATAACCCGTCCTGGCTTTGGACATTAAGTCGCGAGTATACTTTGATTGCGCAGTTGGAATTATGCGCTTATGAATACTTCGGCTGTCACCTTAACTGGGTATGGCAATGTAAGCCGGCAGTATGAACCAATTTCACAGGTATGTTTTTACTTGTTATATGAATATGTGAGGTTTGATAACCCGCCCTGGTTATGGACTTTACAATCGCCAGAAAATATTTTATGGGACATCATGACCCGTCCTGGTGTAAACCGCCAGGGCACATGTTATTTACTTGTGTGCAGGAGATATGATAATATGACCCACATGATTGACAATATTATGAGCATAAGCAGCAGATCTTCAAACATCAGATCGGTGAGTTAAAGTATTATGCAAAGAAACATGCTCGATGGCATGGAAGATCATTGTTTTCACTAGCCTATTACACGGCTCTCCAAGCCCAAATGATTAAGCATTTTTTCAAGAAGCGCCCTGATGCTGTTTGAGAACCGCCCCATGGATCAGTTGTCCTGGTCTTGGCGAGTTGAAGCTTCCGGGTTATCCTGTGCCAGTTCTTCCTCTTCTTCTTCCTCCATCGTCTGGAAGTTAGTCGATGACCAATTGATGCCAGTCAAGGCTTGAAACTCAGCTTCATCATCGATAAGTTCAGACAGATCAATTTCAGGAGCAAAAGTGTGCTTATGTGTTGGAGGGATGAGATCCACAACATCGTAAGCCGGCGCCCTCATTTTTGAATTTTCTGCCGTATAAGCCGCCTGATATCTGGACAGGTCCATTTCTTCGGTGAGTTGGCTTGCCAGTGGGCGCATCTCCTTCACGCAAGCAGCAAAATCATCCTGATCAAAGCGAGACCCGTCCTCTTTAAAACTTGGGCAGCCAGTGGCCAGCTCGGCCGGGTCTAGTTCTGCCTGCCACGCCTTCGTCCGACTCAAGGCAGTAATAGCACCGGCTCTAGCAGATGACCGCTTTATTTCTTCGATTCTTGCGGGCAGGACAGAGAGCTTGTTTAGAACATCCCTGAGAAGAGAAGATGCTTGCTTGGTGTGCGAAATGGCAACTATTGTGCGCTGAGCGTCTGTGTATAATTGCTCCACCAACATATAAACCGCCTTTAGCTTTACCAGCATATCTTGGCCAAGATTGGTACTCCTGGGGCCTGTTAAACAAACATGCAGTTAAGTCGCCAGGCGGGTTAAGAAGTTGAGCAATGGAAATGATCAAAATATCCAGTATTGCTTACCAAAGATAGCGGCAGTCATCTGCGTAATATGGCATTTTAAGCCGGTGAGCTCTGCGGCGACCTCTTGCAAAGAAGCTTCAGCATTTTCTGCTCTCTGCACTAAGGCAGTCTTTTCTTCAGCCCAGGCGATTCTTTCTGCAGCAAACCCGGTTTTGAGTTTTTCCATTTCATCCAAGCTAGATTTGAAATTGGAATCAGCTTT
The DNA here is from genome assembly GCA_011799875.1 of Thinopyrum elongatum. NCBI lineage: Eukaryota > Viridiplantae > Streptophyta > Magnoliopsida > Poales > Poaceae > Thinopyrum > Thinopyrum elongatum. Next base: position 507,679,250 of record CM022301.1, on the reverse strand, counting down.
CCGGGTCTCAGGCTCTTGAAGTTCGAGTCTGGTTCTCAAATCAGCCAATTAAGATTTAACTTGAGTTGAGGCCTCCTGTAAACAAAAGGTTGAACAATTATAAGCAGCTATGTCAGGATATAATACAGACAAAGTCCCAAGCCCTTTGCAAGCAACAGCACTTGTCACTTGGGGGCTAATGGGTGCAGAAGTTCTTCTAAACGAGTGGCAGACAAATCCGGTTCATCTTTTTTAAAGATAACCCGGCCTGTGAGGGCTATGAGGTGAAATTTTATTCAAAAGCTAATCTAAATGATCCGGCTCATCTTTTTCAAGGCAAGCCGGTTCATGGGGGCTATGGCTCGAAGTTGTTACTATGGTATACTGACTAAAGTCTTTGCCATACTCTCTAAAATCTTTCCTATGACTAACACTTGGGGGCTGAATGAGTATATTAACAGAGGAAGCAGAAGTTTGTACCTCATATTTCTGGTGCATTTGTTTGAATATGCCCATTTCAAGATCACGGCTAGTGTGCACTTGACTGAGATAGCCAGAGAGTAATTCACTGACGCCCAAATGAGAATAGTTGGCAATATCAAACTTGACCTTGCGCTTCTCAATCAATTCCTCCTTGGCAGAGTGTTTAGCCAAGATGGTAGGGTTCCCCGGCTCTGTATAGCCAGTACCGGTGATCAAAACATCTTCAACATTCTCCTCAGAAGGCTTAACTGGACTTGGCGGCTTAGCACATGAAGGGTCAATATTCATAGGATCTGTGGAGGCGCAGGGTTCTCTGGTGGTGGGTCATCAGTAATTTCCTCAGGATGTTGCACGGAGGCTTCGGATATTGGTGCTTGCTTTTCCGGCTCATGAACTTTTGGGTCTTCTGCCGGTTTATTTGTTTTCACCTTCTTGCTTGGCTTTGCTATCCCACTGCAAGAAAAGGATGAAGAGGTCAGTATATGTGTGTACAAATGCTAAACCACCGAAGACAAAGGTCATTACCCAGGGGCAGTCTTGAAAGCTGGCAGTTGGGTTTGAGATGAGTCGCCAAAAGAGGAATGAGAAGTTCCTTGATAATTTGAGTCGGAAGGATTAAGTGGTTGGTGAACAAGACCCGCTTTTGGATAAAAAGAGTTTGAATTCTGAGGCACCTCTTTCCGGCGCTTGCGAGGGGCCAGTGAGTTGGGTAACCCAGAGGATAGCTCTCCGCCTCCGCTATTCCGAGTTCTGCGCCGGTTCTCATGTTGTTGTTGCTTCAAAATAAAGTTGGGATCCAAGTAAGCTAAAGGGTGAGAAAACCTTACTTTCCGGGTTACTTGTCGAATTTTCTGTCTTGGCAAAGGCTCTGAGTCGAAGGAAATGATAGTCACCTATTCATCACCCACCTAGCTGGCCTCTGCATTGTCCTGATAGCAATCAGAGCCAAGAGAGTCAAGGTCTACCTCCGACTCGTCATCATTCAAAGCAAACAGCTCTGAGGCAGTTGATTTCTTCTTATTTTTCTTAGGGGCCTTGGTTTTAGCCCTGGGTTTCTTGGCCGCTTTCTCCTTCTCTTCATACTTCTTATTCCAAAAAGCAGATTGAGCCTACATAAGTCGCAAGAGGATAAGGGATATGCAGATTATATAAACAGTGAGCAAGGTAAATGAATCGGAGAACTTACATCTGGTGGCGGGTTAAGTTTGCAGAAGGGATTGAACCCCACTTTGCTGTAGCTCTCCAAGCTTTCCCCAAGAAGGGTCTTGGTCATGTCATTGATCGCTCTATCAGTCAAACGTATTTGGTAGTGGCGCTACGGATCTTTGACATCGCCGGTATAAGCGCACATTAAGCCGGGTCGGCGGCTCAAAGGCATAACCCTCCAAGCAACCCAGCAACGGACCAGGTCGATGCCAGTTAACCCATTGGCCAGCAAAGCTCTAACCTTTGAAAAGGTAGGCATGTATTTGGCTCGTTCAGTAGTGGTGAGCCGGTCTGGAAGAGGGTGCTTTGGGTTGACCCGGTGGTCACGATAACCCGACAGAGGATTCTCTTCGGCTGGAGATGTGTCTCGGCAGTAGAACCAAGTTTTATTCCAGTCCTTAGGATGACTTGGAAGTACAGCAGAAGGAAAAATAGCATCTCTTCGCCGTTGAATTGAGACTCCAACAAGCTCTAAGCTGGGCCCGTTTGTGAATTCAGTTTGGCGGTTCAAGTAATAATACTCTCTGAAGAGTTCAATGTTGGGTTCTTCTTGAAGATACACTTTGCAGAAAACTTGGAAATTGCAGATATTTGAAACGGAATTGGGTCCGATATCTTGTGGATGGATTTGAAAGAAATGCAGAACATCACGGAAGAATTTTGACCCGGGCGGTGAGAAGCCCCAGTTTATGTGATCAGCAAAAACGATAACCTCATTTTCCTTCGGCTGAGGTCTAGCTTCATCTGGGTTTGGAACACGCCAGTGAATGATATTCTTTGCTGACAAGATGCCTGTTTTGACATAATCATCAAGCATTTCTTCTGTGATGATTGAAGGGACCCAGTCGCATGAAGTGACGGTCTTAGTCATGTTTGCTGTGCAAGGCCTAAAAAGATGATTGAAAAGCATGGTTAAACCGGCAAGGTGTAGCCAGGTTATGTCAACATTAAATTGGCAGTTCAAAAAGGGATTCAGAGTTAAGCCAGCAGGCACTTGGCGGGTTGCAAGTTATCATTTAAGCCACCATGAAGGGCTAATGACTACAGATCTGGAGAGGAGCAAAATTTTACTAAGTGCTGGAAAAACAGGTTTCACAAAGTTCCGCTTATGATTTTGGATCTATAGTAGTCCCAAAAATAAAAGTAATTCCTGAAACTAAAGGCTATGGCAATGGAAGAACTCGCGAGCTCAGATCGAAACTCAATCAGAGGGGAGTAACTACGGTTGAGAAGCAATGCTAAACTAGTGCCGCGCAATTTCTGTGCCATTTTCAGATCAAAACTACTCGTTTTAGAGAAGCATGAAGAACGGCGAAGAACACCGACGAACAAGTGAAAACCCTAGTGCAAATCTGTTAGGGAGTGAAGTTGGAACTTACCAAATGCTGATGAATAGCGGTGGGGCGCCGTGTTTCTCTGGTCAGTTCAGTGCAGCGGCTGGCGTGGTCGTCGCTGAAGGAGGACGGCGGTGGCAGAGCTCGGTCGCAGCAAAGTCACGAGGAAGAAGACGCAGAGGCAGGGGGTAAAAGGGAAAACATGGGCCCCCTATCCCTATTTATAAGGAAAAATGATATGACTGGCATGGAAATCGAGGAGATGAGATGATTAGGTTAACAAGGAGGGCACCTCGATTCTCAGGAGGGCTATTAATGATAAGGATCCGTTAGAGATATACTCAGTTTTGTGCGAAATTAATATGCATGATGTCATGGCGGGTTACCAAGGTTTGCTGGTATTACGTCATGGCGGGTTATAGAGGTGCGAATGGAGCTTTCACACTGGAGTGCAGTTCTGTTCAAATTAAGATGATGAAGATTGACTTGAACAAGTTCAACTCAACCTGGGGCCTAATGTTGGGGATATAACTACTAGGTATGACCTGCCCAGGAGGGGTCGGGTCATGCCATTGGCGACTTAAAGACGAAGAGGCCTGATAAGGTCCAAGAAGAGATGAAGATGGTGGTTTATAGAGCAAGCCTATTGAAGGCCCAAGACCCGAAGGCGACTTGAGGCCCAAAGGTGTGAGCCGCTATATGTTAACTTGTTCTTTAAGACAAACTTAGTTAGAAACCGAGCCAGTCATGTTTGTGTGAGCCGGTCGGGACTCTGTAAACTGCCGGGCACTAACCTGTATATAAAGGGGTGACCCGGCGGCGGGTGAACCCAAGGAAGAATCATCGAGAACTAGGTCAAGCGTATTCGCTCCCTGGTAATCGAAATCCAAGCAATACAACCTAAAGCAGGAGTAGGCTTTTACCTCATTGAGAGGAGCCGAACCTGGGTAAACTCTCTATGTCCTTTGTCCCATTTAACCCCTTCAAGCTAACCTAGTTGCGATGGCTCCACACCTAAGTCCTTTTGCTAGGGCATCTGCTGTGTTAAGTCCACGACAACTAGTGTTGTCAACAAGTAAATCATCATCACCTAGCAAATCATCTTCATCACTATTGAAATCAACATACTCGGGGTGTGATACCTTAGGGCCTTTAGCCATGAAGCATTGATGTAGGGTAGAACCCTAGATGCCCGATCTTTCATGATTGGAGCGGATCCCACGATGAACACGAAGAACACGAGGGGAAAACACGAGGGGAAACACGAGAGAATTCAGTCAAACCAACAAGATACGATCACACATGTGCTAGATCCTCGAAGCACAAAGAGATACATGATCCAAGGTCAACAAAGGATGATACAAATGGTAACTAGTTCATCTCCGTGAGGAGGTCTTGAATCCGCGAGGGATCTTCCCGTGAGGGGTCTTGAATCCGGTGTGGATCTTCTCTGAAGAGGCCGCGATCTCTCGATCGAGAAGAACCACAAGGATGAGCAAAGCTCTATCTCTAAATGAGCTAAACCAGTGCTAACCCTCGTACGGAGCTAAAGGACAAGTACTTATAGTCCAAGGGATAAGTTGGGGGTTACACAGGTCGAAACCCCTTTCACTGCGCACAGGCAGGGCGGTAGTACCGGTCCTGGGGGCGGTAGTACCAGTCCTGGGGCGGTTGCACCGCTGGGAGCTCAGGCACCGATTCCTGGAGGTGTTCGCGGAAGGGAGTAGCGGTTGTATCGGTGGTCGGAGCGGTTGTACCGGTCTTTTGCTGTTACGGGGATAAACCGGTGGAGTACCGGCCTTGCACCGCTCGATCACAGGAGCTGGACCGGTTGTTGGGCGGTAGTCCAGCGGTTGTACCGCCCGGGCGGTAGTTGGGTGGTTGTACCGCCCTTTCTGCGCTGGGAAGATTCCTCTTCTTCCTTCTCTTCCATGCTTCTCTCGCGGATGGTGTAGTTGTACACTTGCGCTCGCACTCCTCCTCCTCGTCCACGATGTTCCGACAATACCTATGTATGCACACGAGAGGAGTGTCAAGTAGTATACCATCCTCGAAGGGGTCAAGTGAGCATGAGTAAAGGAGAGGATTCACCTTTGTGTATGTGAAATAGATGTCGAGCATGTCACTTGCCAAATGGACTCTTGACATGGTGATGTCCATAGGATGCTCCGCATCATCTCCCCCCCCCCCCTTGGGAAAGATCCGACCTCGGATCGAAAACCAAATCACCATGGGAAAGAGATGGCTTCGCCGTGTAGAAGTGGACGATCACCAAGCACTTGTCATCTTGAAGCTCGAAATGAGCACTCTCCAATGTCGCACCGTCTTGGGATTCCTTCAAAAGTAGCAAGGACAACAAACACTTGGAAAAACAAATATGGTTAGCGTTAGTGCAAAACCAAGCATTCAAGTGGTGATTCACCGAACAAGTGTTGTCATCAAGCATAGCATACGGTGTGACATAGGATTGTGGCATGGAATATAAGCACATAATGTGAGCAAAATCAAGGTCATCATGGAAACAAGCATGTGAGGTAGTGATGCAAATATGTGTGACAAGAGAATAAGCATCTACCTCAAGTTCATAGCAAGCATGCATAAAGCGCTCAATGAAAGGTCTATGGTAGGCATATGAATCATTCACAACACCAAAGAAAATGAAGTGTCTAAACACATGGATCAAGTGCAAGACAATCCAAGCATAACATGCATAGGGTGTAGTGAAGATAGTGTGGCACTCAACACAATAGAAAGAGCAATTGGTCATCATGTGTGAGGCAATCAAGGCAAGCATGTAGCAATCAATGGGACATGGCATATGTGAAGAAATGATATTGTTGCAACCAACCATAGGATAGTAGCAAGTAGTCCAAGAATTGGATGCAACACACAAGGTATATATGTCATGAGGCATGAAAATGTGGAAATCATGGGTGAAAGCAATATCTCGAACATGCGTGCAAATGGTGCAAGCAACACATGAAGTATGATCCACAATATCCAAGCTCAAGAAGGATGTCACCTTGAAAGCGTGTCCTTGTGCATTCTTCACAATGCCGAAGTGGTAGTAAATGTGGTGTAGAAGCGAGTCGTGGTAGAATGTATGAGGCTCGCTCTCAAGAGCTCGAATGGTCAACTCACATGACGTGGAAGTCGACACGAAGTCCAAGTATCCTACACATGCACACAACAAAACAAAGAACGTATGCGCATGGTAGATAAACACATCATCCATCATGATGGTTCTCTTCTTTTGCACATAACCATTAGAAGAACAAGTGCATGAACAATATGTTGCAACAATGGCAATATTCATGGCACTAGGCATATGGTGCAAAGAAGGAAGGCAAGCATGCTTCACAAGAATTATGTCAAAATCTCCAAATATATGTGAGAATGCTATGGGGGCAATCTCATGAGCAAGACTAATAGCATTGTTGCACTCAATACATGGCAAATCATCTAGCATGAGAGAGGCAACATATGGAGATATGTGACAAGAAGCAATAGTGTCGGTGTACAAAAGTAGGGGCTCTCCTTTTGACCCCTTTACTTGTGCACGGGCAGTCGGAGCCACGCGCCGCGGCCACACTTAGCAGGATAGAGGAGGGAAGCCGGAGAAAAGCCGAAGTACAAGACAACCGAGACAATGCCAAGGCCAAGACCACAAAGAGCAGAGGGACGAAGCAGGTTCCCCCGGCAAGGCCCTTGCCGGGGCAACCTTAGCGGCCCCGACAAGACCCTTGCCGGGGCAGCTCGCCCAACACCAGTGGAGCGCACCACCCTTGAGCCCACGGCTTCCAACGTAATCAACCGCGTTGGGCAAGGGCTCGGGAGGCACCTCCATGGCGGCATGCATATCTTTGTGAAAATCATAGATACACAAGACCAGACAAGGACCAGAAGACAACGATCCTCGGCGGGATCCTACCAAGGAAATCCACAAGACCCCCGGCAAGACTCTTGCCGGGGATGACCGCTGTGCCACGGCAAGACCCTTGCCGGGCCCCCGGCAAGACCCTTGCCGGGGGCATCGGCAGGGCCACAGCCAGGCCCGCGTCTGCCAAGACTCCACCGCCATCCCCATGCAGCTGCCAACTCAACCAGCTGGGCAGGCACCTGCGTGGCGACGAGCGGCCTCTACACTGACCCAGCAAGCACCTACGTGGTGGCATGCAGGCCTTCGTGAAGGCCCTGCCACCGCGCCAGCCCAGCTGCCTGCCTACCTACATGGCACCACACGCCTCGTTGGCCTGGACGCGCGTCGAGGCCAGGCGAAGCGGCGACAGCTGGGACAAGCTTCCCCGCCGTCCCCGATAAAGCAAGAGGGGCACGTCGGCAGCACATTTAATGCGTTTTGTCCCACAGCGCCCAAGGATAGACTCATCTACTGTACACCTTTCCACCTCCTGTGTGCCACTGTGGCGACCCCTTTTCCCTATAAAAGGAGGCCCGAGGCATCCAGGAGAAGGATTCGGATCTTTTGGACAAGTTACCCCCCCCCCCCCCCCCCCCGTAGCTAGTTCAAGAACTCAAGAACACTCAAATATACACCAAAGCAGGAGTAGGGTATTACGCATCTTTGCGGCCCGAACCTGGATAAACCCCCCGCGTTCATCTTCTCGACCCGCTCTTTGCACAGCCCCGCGCCCGCCAACCGTAGCAGAAGGGATCCGCGCCCCGTGATCCCATAGGTGTCGTTTCCACTGACATCTTTGGCGCGCCAGGTAGGGGGTGCAAGCTGTGAAAATCCGGTTTGGAAGTTAGCGCATCATCTTCGTCATCACCATGCCCCCCAAGAAGAAGGGCATCACAGCCATCGGGTCGCCCGGAGCCGGCCTGTCTGCACCAGCACGGGCAGGCGATGGGACGGCCACGGATGGCACCAGAGACGCCGCCCGCGATCGTCCATGATGCTCCGGCGATCGGACCCAGGGCAGCGGCGCCAACCGAATCCAAGACGATGGGCCGCGGGTCGTTGGGCCAGGGGACGGAGCTGTGTTGCCCACGGGTGGCGTGGTGACCGCCCGGACGCCCCCACCAGCGCCCGCGCCGCGACCTTCTCAGGATGCCAGTGCGGCGACAGGAAAGCTAAGTCATGCCAAACTTTAAATATTTCCTTTTTATATATAAGGTTATTCCCCTTAGAGATCTCGTTCTTTGTATGGAAAACCTTCACGCAATGGGGCCATTCCACTATTGGCAACGCCCTTACTCTGTTTTGAGTCCGCTCAACAGTTTAAGCGGCCGCGTTGAGAACGGCATGGTAGCCTTCCGCAACTAGCAACGCTCTCGATTCTGACTCGAGTCAAGCTCGACAGTTCGAGCGGCCGCGTTAGGGGCGGTAAGGTGGTTCGCTCGGCAGCAAGCACACCCGGTAGGCCATTGGGGATCCGTCCTCAAGACGCCGCCCTGGGTTTACGCGCCGGCAAGCCTACCCAGTTAACGTAGGGTGGACATACAAAGGAAAATTGAACAGGGAAATAACATGCACTGATTCAAAAGTACTGTAGAGTTATATTACATCAATTGTTGCTGCGGTTCTAACTAAAGATAGAACTTGTCTTGGTCATGAACCTGCAGCGACGATAAGAAACGGGGTGCCTAATCCCGACGCTGGCCCTCCACCCTCTGAATTCCGTCGATACCGCTGATGAGGGGCTTGATACGCTCCCTGAGCGGCGCGAGGTCAGCATCCTCCGACAAGCTCTCCAGCGCGGCGTCGAAGTCGAGGTCGGGGTCGGGGTACCAGTACGCCACCTTGGTGAGGACCTTGGTCATGGCACCCCGGCAAAGCTGCCGGGCCTCATCGGCCAGTGAAGCCGCCCTGTTGGCGCAAAACTGCTCCAGGGCCCCGAGAACACCCTCGAAGAACAGGGTCAGCTTGGCATTGGTGGTCCCACTGCGCTCTGGGGCGTACCTCACATCTGGCATCCCCATGGTAGCCAGCTACGCGGTGATCCTGCCGGCAATGTCCACGAGACGGCCGATCCAGCGTTTTTCACCCTCCACAAGATCCTTGTAGCTGGCGGCCTCGTTCTTCCGCATCTGCTTCTCGGTCTCCAGCTCTTTGGCCAGGATCCCCTCCCAGGCCTTGGCCTCCGAGAGCATCCCCTCAAGGCTTTCCAGCTTCAGCTTCAGGTCCCTGATGTAGTTGTTGGCCGTAGAGAGCAGCTCGGTCTTGCTGAGGATTGCGGCCTGCGCGTCAGCCAAGGCGCCCTTCGCTGCGTCCCTCTCCCCCGTCAGCTCTAGGGCCTGCTTCTTCAGCTCGTCCCATGCCATCTCCAGCTCCTTTGCCTTGCCGGCGTGAACCAGAGCCTGAGCGTTGAGTGCCTCCCTGTGCCTCTGATCCAGCTCTTGGGTCCGCTGCATGACGATTTTCTCCACTTCCTCGTCCTTGGCGCGGAGTTTGGTGTCGACGTCCGCCTCGCATTTGGCGAGGTCCTCCTCCTGGGAGTCCAGCGCGGCTTGGTGCTGGATTTGAGTGGCCTCGGCTGCGGCGGCCAAGTTCTCCGCCGTCTCTTGGGCCTTCTCGATGTCGGCCCGCTGCATGGTGAGCTCCACCTCGCGCTTGGCCAGCTCGCCCTGGGCGGCCTTCAGCTCTTCACAAGCTTGGCGGAACCAAGTTTGCGCCTCGGCGATGTGTTCCTTGAGGTCCACCTCCGCCTTGTCCACAGTTGCCATCCTGGACTTGGCCTTGTCCAGGCGGGCGCAGTGGAGCGCCTGGAGCTTCCGAAAATTGGCGCCCATGGCCTGGAGAAGCTGCTCCTCCTGAGAACCGTCGCCACCGGCGCTCGGCTCGTCAACAACCTCGAGCCCAGCGGCGGCAAGTGCCTCTTCGTCAAACACCTCTCCCTCGGTGGGCGCCCTGGAGCTCGACGACCCTGGGAGGTGGACGAAAAGGTCGTCGCTCACCTTCAGATACCTGCCTGAACCAGGAGCAGCGGAGGGGGAAGGTTGGTCGTCAACCACCTCCTCCTCGGCGGCGGCCTTGCCGGCCTCCTCGGCAGGCCCCTTGGTGGCGTCCTCAGTAGCGCCCTTGGCGGCCTCCTCGGCGGCGATTTCCTCGGCCTCTGCCTCGGCGACCTTGGTGACGTCCTCGATGACGGCGTCTATATCCTCTGGGTCCGCCGAGGAGGGATCTGGAATCCAGAAAGGGGATGAGACGAGGCCAAGATCAAGATACAGGAACAGAGCAGGGACAGAAGGCAAGCGACTTACCCGTGCCAGGCTGGGAGGCGGAGGTCCCCTCCCCGCCAACATTTGGCGCCGAGGCAAAGCCACCGGCGCCCGCGTTCGCCTCCTCCTCCTCCGTGTGCATAGGCTCGGTACTTGGCGCCCTTGCCGGGGATGCCCCTTGGGGCGGCGTGATCGATGGGGGCGGCGTGTTGGGGGTAGCCCTCTGTGGCTCCTCCTGCTGCTGTCCCCCTCCTGCAATCACGGCAAGGTTAGCGCCAGGGGATCGTACCCTTAACACACGTTGACAAGGGGCGAGTGATGAACTTACGCTGGGGGCTGTGTCGGGGGCTACTGTCTGGGCTGCTCAACACCACCAGCGGTGTGCCGACGGCGCCTGCCGGGGGCTGGTCGCCCGCCGAGGCCTTGGCCCTCTTCACCCACTGGGCCAGCGTCTCCGTGTCCCTGCAAAGACAAAACAAATCAAGATGAGAAGCACAGTTAGAGGAGCCGGAGATGACGAAAGGAAACGAGACACATACTCGTCCTCCACCTCCTCTTCTGCTGTTTTCCTTTTCCTCCTCGGGCTGAGAGACCCGAAGTCGAAGGCGATCCCCGTGTTGACGTCTGCGGGAGGAGGGGAAGTTGGTGGAGTCCGAGGACGTTTGGACGACGAAGAGGCGGTTGCCTTCTTCTTCGGCACCGCGGCCTTCACCAACTTCTTCACCGCCGCGGCCCTTGTCTGGGGCACGGACCCCTCCTGGGCCTGCCGCGTTTGTGCGGTCCTGCTGGGCCGGACCGGCTCGCCGGAGCTGGCCCGCCGCAGGACTCGCCCTCTCCCCGCAACCGGAGGGTCAACGGCCTCGACCTCCTCCGACGACGACGACTCGTCGGCCACATCTTCGATGAGAGGAGCCCCGGTGCTGGCGCAACCGGCCTCCCCAGCGGCCTCCACCCACCGGGCGATCTCCTTTTCCTTCGCTTCTGCCGCGGCCTTGTCCTCCACGCCGCCGGCGCTCCCAGCCTCCCTGACGAGCTCTGCCTCCGCCGCCCTGGCGGCGATGTAGTCCAGCTCTGCCTGGGTGGTGTCCTGGACAAGCTGCGGCTCGGCGCTGACGTACCTCTCCACCAAGGTGTCAAAAAACTCCTGCACTTGCTCCTCCGGCGGCTCGGCCCAATTTGGGACGAGGCCATGCGCGTTGAATTCCGGCATCATGGCGATGATGTCGCTCCGGCGCGAGTTGTTGCTCAGCGGGACCACCCCCGCCGGCAACTTAAACAAGGGCCCCTTGGTAACCTTGCCGGCCTTCGCGGCGGCCCTCGCGGCCTTGCCGGACCGCTCGACCTTGCCGTCGCGGTCCACGTCGAGCTGGAAAAGCCGCTGGCAGAAGTGGGCATGCCCCATCACCGTGAAGTTGTGGTTGAGGCCGGGGCGAGGCCTCATGATGTCGGCGGCGTTCGTGAAGAGCCAGGCCGGCCTCCCCTTGTTGTGCAGTGGAGCGATTCGGCGGCGGATGAAATCCGCCCCGATCATCTCGAGGGTGAGCCCGGCCTCGGTGAGGCGAAGAATCCTGGTGGTGGCGACCGTGAGCTTCGCGTCATCGGCATCGACATCGCTCCAGTCGCTCCGATGAACCGGCGGCGCCTGGCGAACCTCGCAGAATGCTGGTGGATCCTCCTCCTCAATCCAGCACCACCGGCCCCGCCACTCTTCCCACCTCTCCTTCTGGGCGCCCTCCGGGTATGCCCCCTTGGACCTTGGGATCCAGGCGACGCAACCGGAAATGGTGCCCCCCGTTTGGATTCGAGGGAAGTAGTAGTGGCGGAAGAGCGCCGTGTTGGGATGCACCCCGGCGAAACCCTCGCAGAGGTGCGCAAAAAGAGCCATGCACGCCACGGCATTTGGAGTAAAATCCAGAAAGCGGAAGCCATAGGTGTGCATGATGTCGTTGAAGAAATCAGAGAAGGGGGGGCAGAGGCCGCAAGAGAAGTAATCGACGAAGAACGGATACCGGTTCGGGGCGGCCTCGGCGCAATTGGCGGGGATGACACGCGTGGCTGGATGACCCGTCGTCTCTCCCCCGTCTTGCACCCCCACAGGGGCCTAAAGCAGTCCCGGAGCTCGAACATGTCGACCGTCGACGGGAAGTAGGCATACTGCGTCCGCCGCACCGCCAACTCGCTCTTCGGCGGCTCCTTCTCCCCGGCGTCCTTGGCCACTCCCTTGCCTCTGCTGCTCTTGGGTGCCATGATGGCTGTGGGAGGCGAGGAATGAAGGATGGCGAAGGCGTGGCGGCGGCGAGCAAAGGCAAGAGCTCGAGAAGGAGGAAGAAAGGGGACGGCGGTTCCGAGATTGGGGAAGGCGCAGAAGGTAAATGAGCGGCGCGCCTGCCGTTATTCCTTTTTATGGGGAAGGCGCGAGCCGCCTCCTTTCCCATTTACTGCGATGTGACGCATGCGTGTGGGAACCGCCCCGCGCATGACCCCCACATCACGCACGACCCTCCACGTCGCGCGTTCAACGTGGGTCGTGGGGAAACGCAGCGGACGAAACAGTTACTACGGTAAAAATCCGCCCCGCCTGCCCGCGCACCGTTCTGGACCTAGCCCAACAATGCGTCGCGCCTATGTGTGGCCCAGGCCCGGGGGCTCCTGTCGGTGTACAAAAGTAGGGGCTCTCCTTTTGACCCCTTTACTTGTGCACGGGCAGTCGGAGCCACGCGCCGCGGCCACACTTAGCAGGACAGAGGAGGGAAGCCGGAGAAAAGCCGAAGTACAAGACAACCGAGACAACGCCAAGGCCAAGACCACAAAGAGCAGAGGGACGAAGCAGGTTCCCCCGGTAAGGCCCTTGCCGGGGCAACCTCAGCGGCCCCGGCAAGACCCTTGCCGGGGCAGCTCGCCCAACACCAGTGGAGCGCACCACCCTTGAGCCCACGGCTTCCAACGTAATCAACCGCATTGGGCAAGGGCTCGGGAGGCACCTCCATGGCGGCATGCAGATCTTTGTGAAAATCATAGATACACAAGACCAGACGAGGACCAGAAGACAACGATCCTTGGCGGGATCCTAGCCAAGGAAATCCACAAGACCCCCGGCAAGACCCTTGCCGGGGATGACCGCTGCGCCACGGCAAGACCCTTGCCGGGCCCCCGGCAAGACCCTTGCCGGGGGCATCGGCAGGGCCACAGCCAGGCCCGCGTCTGCCAAGACTCCACCGCCATCCCCATGCAGCTTCCAACTCAACCAGCTGGGCAGGCACCTGCGTGGCGACGAGCAGCCTCTACACCGACCCAGCAAGCACCTACGTGGTGGCATGCAGGCCTTCGTGAAGGCCCTGCCACCGCGCCAGCCTAGCTGCCTGCCTACCTACATGGCACCACACGCCTCGTTGGCCTGGACGCGCGTCGAGGCCAGGCGAAGCAGCGACAGCTGGGACGAGCTTCCCCGCCGTCCCAGATAAAGCAAGAGGGGCACGTCGGCAGCGCATTTAATGCGTTTTGTCCCACAGCGCCCAAGGATAGACTCATCTACTGTACACCTTTCCACCTCCTGTGTGCCACTATGGCGACCCCTTTTCCCTATAAAAGGAGGCCCGAGGCGTCCAGGAGAAGGATTCAGATCTTTTGGATAAGTTACCCCCCGTAGCTAGTTCAAGAATTCAAGAACACTCAAATATACACCAAAGCAGGAGTAGGGTATTACGCATCTTTGCGGCCCGAACCTGGATAAACCCCCCGCGTTCATCTTCTCGACCCGCTCTTTGCACAGCCCCGCGCCCGCCAACCGTAGCAGAAGGGATCCGCGCCCCGTGATCCCATAGGTGTCGTTTCCACCGACAAATAGCAATCATGCACAAAGCATGGAAATGGTTGTCATCAACCGCATGAAATGAGCAAGTATGAATCATGGGTGATGCAACACAAGGAAGCATATCAATCATGTGATGCAAACTAGTGGAGCGAAGATGCAACACACTAGAGGAAATAATGGCAATCATGTCATGTGAGCAAATAGTAGATATAGGCAATGCACATGACATATCGCAAGCACGAAAATGAAACATGATCAAAGCATCATCATAAGCATTGGGAACAAAGCAATCATGGCAATAACAAGCAGTATCTCCACCAAGCTTGCAAAGACACATACAAGTATGAGAATCAATCATCATGTGTAATGCAAAGCATGTGTCAAGAATGCATGGCAAAGGCATAGGAATGAGCATATCATGCAAAGTGAACATGGCAAGATGGGCATATAATATGTAATGGACAATAACCCATAACCATGTGAGGGCCATGTAGAAGAAATTCGCGAATTATTTGCGTGGTGGGAATGGTGTGAAAGCCAATCCATGGGATCCCAAGTCATCGTTGCTCTCTAGAGCTCGTTTTGTCAACTCGTGGGATTGCGAGGTTGACAAGTATTCATGGGTACCTACACAAAAGAGACACAAACCAAAGAAATTGTGTGCGTGGTAAATGTACACATCATCCATCATGATGTGTATGTGCATGTGTGAGTTAGCACAAGATAAGCATTGCTCAAAGAAATTTGATGCATGGTATATGAACATGTCATCCATCATGAAAGAATAGTTATTATGTATGACACGATGGGGACACAAATTGAGCATACAAGTATGTGGCACAACAATAGCATTTTTATTCATGGGGAGCATATGGTGCACACAAGTATTGGGATCATGCAATGGATGGGATTGATCAAAATCTCCTAAAATGCATGAGGAAACTATGGGGGTTCCCTCATGAGTAATATCAGAAACATCATCTGGAGAAAATGGACAACATCCAAAACAATGCATATCCGAAGCTATGTGGTCATGGCATGGCATATGAGATAAATGATGCAAAGGGAGCATATCAATATCATCACAAGAAAAACAAATGCCAATAACCATGGGTTGTCATCTATGTCATATGTGCAAATTGGGTTTATTTTAATGGCATATGCATAGTCAATATGAAGAGATTACAAATATGACATATGATTGATCTCATGCATAGCATATGACAAGTCAAGCGGATTATTAAACATGATGTGACCTAAAGAATTATGACAAGAAATCCTATGCAACATGGCATCACAACTAATAGACTCCACATGAGAATCATCATACTCATCATAAATGGGCAAGAAATCATCACATAAGGAAGTCACACTAGCATGAAGCATGGTAGTAGGTGAATCAACATCATGCAAGCAATCAATGTCAAGAATGTCCACTAGTGGGACTAGAGCATCACCTTCACCTATGTTACCTTTGTCATTCCACTCAAGTGGTGTAGGTGAGGTGGGTAAGACCAAATGGTGGTCATCATCATCAACTTGATGGAACCATGTGGGGGGTGCATCATATTCCACCATGGCCATCGTCTTGTCCAAAGGAAGGACATAGTCGTCGTGAATCGGCGCGTCATCATATATGGGACCTAGCACCAAATGAGAAGAAACAATAGAGGTAGAGATTAAGTCGTTAGAAATGGAAGTGGCCTCACATGCCCTATCAACTATCTCACTCTCTCTATGAGGTGGCTCACTCACTCTCTCAAAGTAGGTGCGCTCAAACTCACATAAGGTGGAGTCACTCATCTCACTCAAGTGGTGGGGGTTGTGGCTCTCCTCACATGGGAATTGTGGCAACACATCATATATGGGGCTAGTGGTGAAATCACTCTCACTCTCAATATGGTGGCAAAAGTCACTCAAGTCATCATACGTCGCCGTGGTCGAAGGGAAAATCCCATGCTCAACCATCTCGTCACCATCGCCATGGATGAAGGCCGAAGATGGCACATCATCAGTCTCGCCTCCTAAGATGGAAGTATCATCCTTGCTCGTCACCATGTCGCTCGCCTCTAAAGCTTGGTCCTTGATGGTCTCCGTAGCCGTAGTCGTCGCCGCACCATCTTGAAGAAGAGTCGTGGAGGACTCGGCATCATCAATGCCACAAAGAGGGATGGCGGTGAAGTCGAACTTGGGAGCATTGTCTTGGAGCTAGTCGTGTTTGGACATCATGGTGGTACTAGCCTCATGCTTGTCGTCTTGGAGCTTGGTCTTCGAGAAGTGGGCTTGGGGTCGAGAAGCCTTGGCCTTCATGAGGTCTTGTTCCGCCTTGAGAGCACCAATGTAGTAGTCGTCGAGGGACTTGTAGTTCTCAAGGAAGATAGTCTTGGATATGTCGTTGTGCAATCCCATCATGAAGTGGAACTTCATTGAAATGGGGTCGTCCACGCTGGCTCGTCGCAAGGCTTTCTTCATCTCGTGGAAGTACTTGTCGAGGGACTTGGATCCTTGGATGGTGTTCTCCAGTTGGCGTTGAAGTTGTTCCGTGTAGGTTGGAGGCACGAACTCTCAACGCAAAGCTCTCTTCGTCTTGGGCCAACTCATGTCGTAGTTCTCCGGATGTGTGTGAAGCCACCATGTGGACATGTAGTCGTGGAAGTTCGTTGTGGCGCACTTCACTTGATCTTCGGGAGGAACTTGATGTAGCTTGAGGTAGTCGTCCATTAGGCGCTCCCACTCGAGATATTCCTCGGGTTCTTGAGTCCCATAGAAAGGAATCTTGTGGTCGGTGTCGAGGTCGTAGTAGCTCGTGGAAGTCACGGACTTGAGCTTGGGGAGCTTCTCTTGAGCGTAGTCTTGAGGTGCTTGTAGGCGAAGATGCCGAATGTCCAAAGGCGAAGATGCCTTGAAGTCGCTTGGCGAAGATGCCAAGGGGGATGGTGAAGTCATTGAGTGGTTGTTGGTGTTGAGCTCTTTACCTTCACGTTCTTGTCGGTGGTGGTGTCGATGCCGATGTGACCTTGCCGGAGATGGTAGCTCGGAAGGATGTGCGCTTGAGCGTCTTCTCGAAGATGAGGAAGATCTCTTGTAGGACTTGATGAGGGCCTTGATCTCTTCCATTTGAGCATCCATCTTGGCGTCGAAGTTGTTGTTCATGGCACCAAACTCATCGTTGTTGTTGTAGACCGAAGATGAAATGCCTTGCCTATCCATCACAAGACTCAAGCAAATATGAGTGGAAGAAAGGAGAGAACTATACCAAATGTACCTTGACCGATGTTGAGATTGGATCAATGATCACTCAATGATGTAACAAGGAAATAGCACAATTGGTACCGATCCCGTCAATTTCTCACACATACACAAATAAGGCTTATGGTGGAGCTCGGTGAGGATAGTGGCACAAAAAAATTTGATGCAAAATGTTAGCAAAAGTCAATAATGTTGAAAGAGATTCACAAATTCGCAAGTAAAACAAGTAGACCAATAGCAATATGTGGCACATGGAAACACACACACGGATAGATAAATGGGGTCGTGTAACCAAGGAACGAGCTCAAAATGTGGAATCCACAGAAAAATGCTCTTGTTGCACAACTCTAGAGAGACGCTAGCACGATTGCTTAATAGGCGGATACGACACTTGTGCACAACCTATAAGAGACAAAAATGCAACGACTTCTATCCCAAGTATGCTATGTATATATGGTTCCCGGTGATATGATCCAAGATGATCGGATATGACAATCTTATATGCAATGAGGTATGATGCTATGGCTATTGCTTACAAGCTTCTTTGCTCTCTTTTTCTTTTGCTTAAAAGCTTATTCTCTTTTTTTTGGCCACTATGCGAAACGCACAAACCAAGATAGCAATTGTGTATATGCGGGAACAATCTTGTGGCACACGAGATGATATGATGATGCCAAGATGATACCAATATGATATGGTATGTATGCAATGGAAGGTGTAGATCACTAATGTGCACAAGTAGCGTGGCCCGGCAATACTCAAATGGCTAGTCTCGATAGGCAAGTGACGCAAAATGGGCTAGGGGTTAACAATACTATGGCAAGAAGAATGTACAATGAAGGGATACCACGATACCAATGTGATATAGAGGTTACCATTCTTGCTTATGGTTAGGGTGTCAAAATGGTGAAGTGGTCGATGTCCAATCCTTGGCGATGTTGAGCGGCGGTGTTGTCGATGTCGAACCGTTCCTAGTTAGCCGAAACACCCTAGGAAACAGAAAAACCGCAAACTCAAAATCTCAAAGGCAAATGTCAAATGGTGTTAGCGGAAAGCGGTGGTGGTTTGCACTTGGCAATGCGGAAGTGTAATGATGGGCTATACACGTGTCAAAGTTGAAGTTGCCGTCCCTAAGTAGCCGAAACACCTTAGGAGACACAAGCCACAACTCAAACAAGCTCGAACAAAATTGGGTTAAGTTGAGGTGGCGAAAGTGGATGGTGGTCAAGCCTATGCGGAAGTTATGGTGGTGGTTGAGGAAGAAGTAACCGTCCCTAAGTAGCTGAAACACCTTAGGAGACTCGAATCACAACTCAACCAACCTCAAATGCTAAGCGAAACAAAAATGGGTTATGTTGCGGAAGTCTATGGTGGTATAGCGGATGATATGGTGAAAGCCCTAGGCAAAGATGCCAAAGTTCCAAAAAAATCATGGTGTCTAATGGTGATGGAACCTATCTATATGGATGGGGGATGTCAATAGCTACTCAACGAGCTAAAGAACGCGAAAATCGGACTCCGGATGTGAAAGTTATGGTCAAAACTGTCAATCAGCCGAGGCTGAAACTGGGAGGGGCGGTTGTACCGCTTGGGTGGGCGGTTGTACCGCTCCTGGAGCGTCCTGGGGTTCTAGTTTTGACTGGCAGAAGTATCAGGGGATGGGCGAGCGGTTGTACCGCCTCGGGGGCCGGTTGTACCGCTTGTGTCGGGAAATTTTTCAGATCTAGATATGGGGTGGACTTTGGGGCGAAAATGGATGATTTTGGGGACAAAATTGGAGAGATTTTGTGGATGGAGAGTGGGGAGAAGGATGGGGGGAAGCTAGATCCACTTGAAACCAAGAAAATCCATGGATCAAAATCAACAAAACATCATCAAAACCAACAAATCACAAAAAAATTTGGGGCTATTTTTGGTAGGGATTTTCGAAATTGGGACAAAATCAACAAAATTAGGCTAGAAAACAAAGAAAGGAGGCTCCAAAATTGTGATCAACGTGGCTCATGATACCAAGATGATGTAGGGTAGAACCCTACATGCCCGATCTTTCACGATTGGAGCGGATCCCACGATGAACACGAAGAACACGAGGGGAAAACACGAGGGGAAACACGAGAGAATTCACTCAAACCAACAAGATACGATCACACATGTGCTAGATCCTCGAAGCACAAAGAGATACATGATCCAAGGTCAACAAAGGATGATACAAACGGTAACTAGTTCATCTCCGTGAGGAGGTCTTGAATCCGCGAGGGATCTTCCCGTGAGGGGTCTTGAATCCGGTGTGGATCTTCTTCGAAGAGGCCGCGGTCTCTCGATCGAGAAGAACCACAAGGATGAGCAAAGCTCTATCTCTAAATGAGCTAAACCAGTGCTAACCCTCGTATGGAGCTAAAGGACAAGTACTTATAGTCCAAGGGATAAGTTGGGGGTTACACGGGTCGAAACCCCTTTCACTGCGCACAGGCAGGGCGGTAGTACCGGTCCTGGGGGTGGTAGTACCGGTCCTGGGGCGGTTGCACCGCTGGGAGCTCAGGCACCGGTTCCTGGAGGTGTTCGCGGAAGGGAGTAGCGGTTGTACCGGTGGTCGGAGCAGTTGTACCAGTCTTTTGCTGTTACGGGGATAAACTGGTGGAGTACCGGCCTTGCACCGCTCAATCACAGGAGCTGGACCGGTTGTTGGGCGGTAGTCCAGCGGTTGTACCGCCCGGGCGGTAGTTGGGCGGTACATGGGCGGTTGTACCGCCCTTTCTGCGCTGAGAAGATTCCTCTTCTTCCTTCTCTTTCATGCTTCTCTCGCGGATGGTGTAGTTGTACACTTGCGCTCGCACTCCTCCTCCTCGTCCATGGTGTTCCGACAATACCTATGTATGCACACGAGAGGAGTGTCAAGTAGTATACCATCCTCGAAGGGGTCAAGTGAGCACGAGTAAAGGAGAGGATTCACCTTTGTGTATGTGAAATAGATGTCGAGCGTGTCACTTGCCAAACGGACTCTTGACATGGTGATGTCCATAGGATGCTCGGCATCAAGCATCTTCCAATTCCTTCATTTGGAGAGTCGAATATGTCGTAGGAGTTGGATGACACAAGTGCAAGACCGGCAACACCTTCATCTTGAGTATATTCGGAGTCGGAGTGATAGCTTCTCTCAGAGTAGTTGTCAGAGTCGGAACCGGATACCCATTCACCAACGTGAGCTTGATGTCTTCGTCTTGCGTAGCTCTTTGATGACTTGTCTTTCCTTTCTGAATCCTTGCTTCTACGAGAGGGTCTTCGTTCCTAACGATCATCTCTACTCCTTCTCTCTCTTGGTGGTGATTCCTCTCTTTTGCTTCTCCTTTTAGGTGAGTCTTCTCTTCTTTTGTAGGGAGCCGTACACTCACTAGAGTAGTGTCCGGGTCTTCCGCAATTGTAGCAATTGCGATCACGACTAGAAGATCTTTTGTCATTGTAGGACCTTGACTTGGAACTTCTCTCTTTGCTTCTACTCTTGTAGAACTTGTTGAAGTTCTTCACCATTAACCTCAATTCTTCATTGAAGACTTGTTTCTCACTTGATGTTGTAGGAGCATCACATGAAGCTTTGTAAGCACCACTAGACTTGTTGTGAAGCTCTTCCTTATCCTTGAGTGACATCTCATGAGCAACAATTCTACCAATGACTTCCGTTGGCTTGAGATCTTTGTAGTTGGGCATCATTTGGATCAAGGTGCACAAGGTATCATATTTTCCATCCAAGGCTCTTAGGATCTTCTTGATGATGAATCTGTCGATCATCTCTTCGCTTCCTAAGCCGGCAATCTCATTTGTGATGAGAGCAAGCCTAGAGTCCATTTCAGCGACTCCTTCACGATCCTTCATTTTGAAATTGTCAAGTTGACTTTGAAGCACATCCAATTTGGATTCCTTGACGGACTTAGTACCTTCGTGCATATCAACCAAAGTATCCCAAATTTCCTTTGCATTCTCAAGACGGCTGATTTTGTTGAATTCTTCGGGGCACAATCCATTGAAAAGAATATCGCAAGCTTGAGCATTATATTGCAACATCTTCAATTCTTCTGCGGATGCTTCATGATCCGGTTCTCTTCCGTCCTCAAAATATTCACCTTGCAAGCCAATACGCACAATAGCCCAAACGGCGGGGTTATGACCAAGAATATGCATTTTCATCTTATGCTTCCAACTAGCAAAATTAGTACCATCAAAGTAAGGACCTCTACGGTGGTAATTTTCCTCGCTAGACGCCATACACTCCTAGGTTGTGAAACCAAGGCTATGATCACCAAAGCTATGGAAATCAAGGCAAATGGAGACCAAAGCTCTGATACCACTTGTAGGATCGAAAGTAGGTCTAGAGGGGGGGGTGATTAGACTACTTGACCAAATAAAAATCTAACCTTTTCCAATTTTAAGTCTTGGCAGATTTTAGCAATTTAGCACAAGTCAAGCAATCAACCTACACATGCAATTCTAAGAGTGTAGCAGCGGAAAGTAAAACATTGCATATGAAGGTAAAGGGAAGGGCTTGGAGAAAGCAAACGCAATGTAGACACGGAGATTTTTAACATGGTTCCGATAGGTGGTGCTATTGTACATCCACGTTGATGGATACTTCAACCCACGAAGGGTAACGGTTGCGCGAGTTCACGGAGGGCTCCACCCACGAAGGGTCCACGAAGAAGCAACCTTGTCTATCCCACCATGGCCATCGCCCACGAAGAACTTGCCTCACTCGGGTAGATCTTCACGAAGCAGGCAATCTCCTTGCCCTTACAAACTCCTTGGTTCAACTCCACAATCTTGTCGGAGGCTCCCAAGTGACACCTAACCAATCAAGGAGACACCACTCTCCAAAAGGTAATAGATGGTGTGATGATGATGAACTCCTTGCTCTTGTGCTTCAAATGATAGTCTCCCCAACACTCAACTCTCTCTCACAGATTTGGTTATGGTGGAAAGATGATTTGAGTGGAAAGCAACTTGGGGAAGGCTAGAGATCAAGATTCTAGTGGTTGGATTGGAATGTCTTGGTCTCAACACATGAGTAGGTGGTTCTCTCTCAGAAAATGAGTAGTGGAAGTGTAGGCACGTTCTGATGGCTCTCTCTTGAATGGAGACGGGGTGGAGGGGTATATATAGCCTCCACACAAAATCCAACCGTTACACACATTTGACCCAACTCGGTCAGACCGAATAGAAGAACTCAGTGAGACTGATTCAGTTCAAAATATGAACATTAGGAATCTCGGTGGGACCGATGTGCTAGGGTTAGGGCAAAACCTCAACTCGGTGAGACCGATTGCATGAACTCGGTGAGACTGATTTCAGCAATGAGCAAACAGAGAGTTGGTCAAGCAAACTCGGTGGGACCGATCGCTCATTTCAGTGAGACCGAAATGTTACGAAGGGAAACAGAGAGTTTGCAAGCCCATCTCGGTGAGACCGAGATCCGTATCGGTGAGACCGAATTGATTAGGGTTTGTGGCAGTGGCTAGGTCAAATGAACTCGGTGGCGCCGGATAGATCAAATCGGTGGGGCCGAGTTTGACTTTAGGTTTTGGACAAATGTGGAAA
Source organism: Thinopyrum elongatum (assembly GCA_011799875.1). Lineage (NCBI taxonomy): Eukaryota > Viridiplantae > Streptophyta > Magnoliopsida > Poales > Poaceae > Thinopyrum > Thinopyrum elongatum. The sequence goes on along the minus strand of CM022301.1, from coordinate 507,656,426 downwards.
TGAGAAAGTGGCTGAGGGTTTTGGAGCAATATCACTAAGCAATTTGAGCAAGTAGACCATTAAGCAACACCTCATCCCCTTTTAATAGTATTGGCTTTCCTATGGACTCAATGTGATCTTGGATCACTAAAATGAAAATGAAGAGTCTAGAGCTTTTTCCAATCTTTGTCCTCATCATTTTGAGGGGTCCACATCTCTAGTCCATGCCATGCCAATCATTGAACTTTCTGAAATATTTAACTTGAACGGATATTAGTCCAATTAGCTATATGTTGTTATGAATTACCAAAACCACCCGGGGATTAGTTGCACTTTCAATAAGAGGTGGGTCTTCTTGGGGAAGAAGACCCCCTTTATATAGTGGGGCAGGGGGAATCCATCTGTTATCCTGGACTGCCCGCACTTAAACGGGTTTACCGCTCTGAGCAGCGGTACTACCGCTTGCTGCGGTAGTTCTAGCCGATGCGTGTGAATACAAGAGTACAGGAGCGGTAGTGCCGCCAGAACGGTACTACCGTCCACACATGCGGTACTACCGCGCAAGGTCACATGACACAGAGGAACCAATGGTGCTAGAGTGTTGCGAGGGCGAAAGTACCGCATGAAGCGGTACTATAGTTGAACAACCACTCTAGTATCATTTAAAGCAGACAGGGCAACAGAAGCACAAAAATATGTGGTAGTAAGAAGCGGAAGTACTGCACAAGCGGTACTACCGTTCTACTATCGCTAATTTTCCCAAGCTATGGAGAATCAGCGGATGTGGGGTAGTACTAGCGTGTAAGTACCGCACGGGTGGCACTACCGTTCTACTACCGCCCTACTTCCGCTAAATAAACTGAGACAACGAAAGCCTGAAAACAAGCGGTAGTACGACCGGCACTGGGCTGCGGAAGTACCGCTGGCCAGAGCGGTACTACTTCCTGGGTGATGTCAATTTGCCCAAGCAGAAAACAGATGGATCTCAAAAGTTTGCGGGAAGGGTATGTGGGTGCAAGTGGGGTTGTGTACGTATTGATTCCACCCATATCTTTCCAAAGTGGACTCCCTCTTAATAGTATGGATTTCCTAGGACTCAAGTCCGCCGAAAAGAAATGTCGAAAAAATTGCCTTCACTTTTTTTTCATCGAGGGGAATAAAATTGTTTTGTGCCATATAGAAATATCTGAAATGCTTAATGCACACGATTAATCCGTAAATAGCATTGTTATCAAACACCAAAACTATTGGAGAGAAGTATGCCCTAACAGTAATTCTTAACATTCCTTTGCATCATGGTGAACATGGGTTAAGATCAAATCCCACAAATTTCCATACAATAGCGTGAGGGCTGGCTATTGTATTACACGAGGTTCCTGGGCTTTTCTGCGAAACACGCATAATGAGTGGGGGTGTGTGCCTCTCGCAATAAACTGCTCTAATTATAAAGAACCATGGGTTATCTTTTACTCCCTCCATTCTTTTATGTTAGGTGTATTATTTTTGTCATGGTGACCAAGGCATATAGTTATAGACAATTTAGAACGAAATTACCCTTGTATAATTCATTGATTAGCGGTAAGTAAATCATTTAAGCTAGGAAAGGAAGAGATACATGCAATCAGGAGAGAGATACTTTCCATTTTTCCTCTACAAGGAGAGATATATGCAATCGTGGGACAGATATACTTTCCTTTTTCTGTAGGGTCAAGAATAGAATTTGATGAATTAAAACAAATGCACCTTATATTATGGAATTTTATCAAAAAAACATATACACCTTATATAAAGGAACGGAGGAGTACTATCATACGCTAACCTTGCTGAGGGAGTCCTGGATTAGGGGGTCCTCGGGTGTCCGGGCTATTCAATATGGGCCGGACTGATGGGCCGTGAAGATAAAGCAAAAGACTATCCCCTGTGTCCGGGTAGGACTACCATATGCGTGGACGGCAAGATTGGTGTCCGGATGAACTCTTTCCTTTCTTTGCAAACCGACTCTGTACAACCCTAGGACTCTCCGGTGTGTATATAAACCGGAGGGTTTAGTCCGTAGGAGAGAGGAGAATATTCATAGGCTAGACTGCTAGGGTTTAGCCATTACGATCTCGAGGTAGATCAACTCTTGTAACCCCTATACCCATCGAATACAATCAAGCATGACGTAGGGTTTTACCTCCTTTAAGAGGGCCCAAACCTGGGTAAACATCGTGTCCCTATTGTCCCTTGTTACCATCGATCCTCAGACACACAGTTCGGGACCCCCTACCTGAGATCTGCCGGTTTTGACACCAACATTGGTGCTTTCATTGAGAGTTTCGTTGTGTTGTCGACAGAAGAATCGATGGCTCACCTTGTCATCAACGATGATGCTGTTTCTGGGGAGACCTTTCTCCCTGGTCAACTTTTTGTGTTTGGCGGCTTCGTGCTACGTGCCAACTCGACTGGCCATCTGGAACAGATCGACTGCTACGCCCCTGGTCACCAGATAAGGTTTGGAAGTCTGAACTACATCGTCGACATCCGAGGAGACCTAATCTTCGAAGGGTTCACGGCCTCGACCGCCGCTCCCCACTCACCCGAAGAAGGCCCTACGGATCTACCATCAAATCCTGTCCAGGGGTCGACACCCATGTCCGCCCTGGCCTTTGATCCGGAGCGGGGCGCTTCGTCCGAAGACGAGAGGGTGAACCCCGCTGGACTCTTTCCTATCATGGGACTTCTAGCCGGAGAGCCAGACGCGACCACACCGGAGTCAAACGGGGCTCTCCCCATAATCGGGAAGCCGGATTCGCCTCTGGACACCAACTCCGAACTCTTGAGGTCTGCATCCATCAGGCTGGATCAAGAGCCTAGCCCCGCAGACCCTTAGATGCATGTCCTGTTCTCGTCCTTAAATGAAGCGCTGGACCTATTACGATCTCTCACCATCATGGAGGTGTCACCTCCGAACTATGCCCAGCTTGAACTAGGGGCTGAGAGCAGGGATTTTTATGTCCCGCCCACCACCCACTTAATACCCACTATCGAGGATTTAACCGACATGCTAGATTACGCCTCCGAAGACATCGACGGCATGGACAACGATGTCGGAGCCGAACCAGGCGAAAACCCGCCCATCACTGGGCGTTGGACGGCCACTTCCACTTACGACGTATACATGGTGGACACACCTGAGAAGAAGGATGACGATGGCACTCAAGATCCGGATGAGGATAAGCCCGTCGATGAACCACCAAAGCGCCGGCGTCAGCGGCGCCGCTCGCAATCGCGTCGGGAAAAGGAAAGCAATACCGGCACCGGAGATAATGACACTCCAGAGAACGCCGAAGACCCCGACCATGCCGTTGAGCCTGCGTTCGAGTAGGATGAAAGAGAAGAGGGTCAATACAGCCCCGATGTACTCGCCGGTCACGAGGATTCGGAAGACAGTAACTACTTGCCTGTCTCCGAAGAGGACGTTAGCCTCGGTGACGATGATTTCATCGTCCCAGAGGAACCCCTCGAATAAGAATGCTTCAAGTGATAGCTCATCGCCACTGCGCGGAGCCTGAAAAAGAAAAAGCAGCAGCTTCAAGCCGAACAGGATACGCTCAACGACAGATGGACCAAGGTCTTAGCCGCCGAAGAAGGATATGGCTTTGAGCGCCAAACAAAAAGTTACCCCAAACGCAGGCTACTGCCACAATTCGATGATGAGGCCTTCGAGCCAATACCGTCAAAATACAATCAGGCTGATCAACCAGACCGACCACCATGTGGACGGGACAAAATGGCTAATTATGCCGAACACCAGCCCGCGCCCCCTCGCCATAGAGGCAAGGAGACAGCGGCTCTGGGCTACACATACGACTTACGTCAGGACCTGGACAGTAGAGCTGGCCAGACCAGATCAATCTACGGATCAAGGGGACATGCCCCAGCACGAGATGACGGCCATCAAGCCTGGCGCGACAAGCATAATCAAGTCCGGGATCAGCCCCGAAGACGGATGTCATCCGAACTCCGTCGTGATGTTGCCCGGTATAGAGGCGCCGCGCACCCCATGTGCTTTACCGATGAGGTAATGCAGCACCAGTTTCCGGAAGGGTTTAAACCCGTAAACATCGAGGCATACGATGGAATGACAGACCCCGCTGTATGGATTGAGGATTTTCTTCTCCACATTCACATGGCTCGCGGAGATGATCTTCACACCATTAAATACCTCCCTCTAAAGCTAAAAGGGCCAGCTCGGCACTGGTTGAATAGCCTCCCAGAGAATTCCATCGGCAGCTGGGAGGAACTAGAGGATGCTTTTCGGGACAACTTTTAGGGCACTTATGTCCGGCCACCGGATGCTGATAACCTGAGTCACATAGTCCAGCAACCCGAAGAGTCAGCCTGCAAACTTTGGACTCGGTTCCTAATTAAAAAGAACCAAATCATCGACTGTCTGGACGCTGAAGCCTTAGCGGCATTCAAACACAGCGTCCGTGATGAATGGCTCGCCCGACACCTCGGTCAGGAAAAGCCGAAGACCATGGCAGCTCTTACCACACTCATGACCTGCTTCTGTGCAGGCGAAGACAGCTGGTTGGCTCGTAGAAGCAACAGTACCAGCAACCCCGGCACTTCCGAGGCCAGGGATGGCAATGGTAGGCCACGGCGCAACAAAAACAAGCGTCGAAACAATAACGAAGAAACAAAGGATACGGCAGTAAATGCCGGATTCAGTGGCTCTAAACCCGGTCAGCGGAAGAAGCCGTTTAAAGGAAATAGGGACAGCCCATCTAATTTAGACAAGATATTGGATAGGCCTTGCCAGATCCATGGCACCCCTGACAAGCCTGCCAACCACACCAACATAAACTGCTGGGTTTTTAAACAGGCCGGTAAATTAAATACCAAACATAAGGGGAAGGGACACCAAAGCGAGGATGATGATGAACCTCGCCCTCCGAACACTGGGGGACAGAAGAAGTTTCCCCCCGAGGTGAAAACGGTGAACATGATATATGTCACCCACATCCCCAAGAGGGAGCGCAAGCGCGCGTTAAGGGACGTCTACGCCGTAGAGCCTGTCGCCCCAAAATTCAACCCATGGTCGGCTTGTCCGATCACCTTTGATCGCAGGGACCACCCAACCAGTATCCGTCACGGAGGTTCGGCAGCCCTGGTGCTCGATCCCATCATCGACGGATACCATCTCACTAGAGTCCTCATGGACGGCGGCAGCAGCCTTAACTTGATCTACCAAGATACTGTCCGCAAGATGAGCATCGACCCGTCAAGAATCAAGCCTAGCAACACTACCTTTAAAGGAGTGATACCCGGCGTGGAGGCCCACTGCACGGGCTCCTTAATGCTGGAAGTCGTATTCGGCTCTCTAGACAACTTCCGAAGTGAAGATTTGATCTTCGACATCGTCCCTTTTCGCAGCGGTTATCATGCACTGCTCAGATGAACGGCCTTCGCCCGTTTTAATGCGGCCCCGCACTATGCTTACCTGAAGCTCAAAATGCCTGGACCCCGTGGCATCATCACAGTTAATGGAAATATGGAGCGCTCCCTCCATACCGAGGAGCATATCGCGGCCCTGACAGCCGAAGTACAAGGCGGCCTCATCAAGCCGAACAACTCATCGGTCATCAAGACCCATGGCACTACTAAACGTGTCCGGCCCACGTTACACGGCGGTAGCTCGGTGAATCCGGATCTTGAATAGCAGTTTAGCCTCCACCGATTGCCCCATAAGGTCACGGCATACGTACCGCGCGTACATAATTACGCACTTAAGATACCTTGGGCATCGCTAGAGGCACACTGCGGAAAAGGTCCATAGTACGGCTTGACCCTATTCGGACCTCAACTGTTTTTTCACTATAGGTTCATTAAGAAACCTACCTGATCTACGGAGGCGCTTTTTTAGGTCCCTCTTCCTTGCAAACGACCATCGACTCCTCCTCTCAAAGAATTTCCCACCAAGGAGAAACGGCGCAGACGTGCAGCAGGGCACCATTGGGATCTTCAAACCACTACTTTTAGGCCCTGTGTAAACCTTTCCCTTGTGTAAACACTCTTGGCATGTAAAATGGCCTCGATATCTATGCAATTGTCTGTAATAACATGTCTCGACGTACTAAATCAGGGTATAAAGGAAGCAGTCGATTACCACTTTTGTTTGGTACTCATTTATTGTCTTTTGTCATCTGTATTCCCTCCCTACTTCAGACTGCCACACATGCTTTAGTCCGGCCTTAACACCGGGGGCTGTATTTGGCCCTGCACATTTTCAAGTCCGAAAACCTATAGGGTACTCTTCGGCGTCCCGGATATTGCATTATATGCATCAGCTTCGAGTCATGTCTTTGGTCTATAGTTGGGTTGCCTGGCTCCTGTGCTTACCACCTTACGTTCCGCTAGTTCGGCTAAAGTGGTAAAGGGAGAACTACTGCGATTGTATTTCTGGTTCGGGTCAAGTACCTCAGTAGAGAAAGCCGAAAACTGACTGTCATGATAGGCGAGAGCTGGTCAGCGATTCGGTGACTTAGTCTTATACTACAAATCGTTAGCGATTCAATCCGTGTTATATGAGGGGCTGGTCTTTCGCCCAGCCGCGTGGAAAAAGCACCATAGTCTGGATAGCCGCACACGCACCAGGGGCTAGTACTTAGCTCCACAGTCAAACTCCTTCGGCCAAGTGAAAGTAGTAAAGCCACATAGTCTGATTGCCTGGTTCACCACGCGGACACCTCCTTCACGGACCAAGTCGTTGGATAAAGTATGGTCATGCATTACGCCGAACACCCCCGTAGCATCTACGTGGGGGCTGAAGCCGACGACTGGCAACTTTCATAATCAAACGGCCACACAGGAGGAAAAATCGCTTAAAACAAAAGGCGCAAACATAGATATATTACAAGCATCGGTTCATCATATAGTTTTTACAACCCGAACTCATCTAATCAAATATTACGTCCTTAAAACATTGGCCCTCTACTATTCGGGCCCCTTCTAGGACGTCGTCGAAGTACCTCTCCGGCTTCCGATGATCTTTGCCTTCGGGCGGGCCTGCAGTCGCCACTTCGGTGGCCTTCATCTTCGCCCATTGCATCTTGACGCGGGCGAAGGCCATCCGAGCACCCTCTATACAGGCCGAATGCTTTATAGCATCAATTCAGGCCGCACATCGACAAGCCGCTTCACCAAACCGAAGTAGCTGCTAGGAATAGGCTCGGCCGGCCAGAGTTGGACTATTAGATCCTTCATGGTCAAGCCTGCTTTCCTATGCAGTTCCATCAACTGCTTCAGCTGGTCGTTCAAAGGCGACGAGAAATTGCGACCAGAACAGCTTCTCGGTCGAATTCCCCTCCTGGGCTCGGAAGAACTGCGCGGCATCAGCGGCACTCCTTGGAAGATCCGCAAACACGCCTGGAGAACTCCACACTCGTGTGAGCAAAGCGTACCTCTAACCTCCAAAGATACTTTGCAAAAGAAAGGCCTTACCAGCCGCTATCTGCCTCGCCTGATGGATCTCTTCGCGAGCACTCCGGGACTCACTCCGTGCCTCCTTGGCATCATTGAGAGCCTTGGCAAGATCGGTCGACTGGGCCGAAGTCTTCTCCTCCAAAATCTCGCATTTGCGGATGGCATCCTTCAGCTCTTGCTCGACTTCGGTCACCCGAGCTTCGTGTTGGCAGCGGGCAGCCTGCTCAGTCTTCAGTTCTGCAGCCGCTTTGTCAGCGGCTGCCTTATTCGCCTCTGCCTCTTTCTTGGCTTGGGCGAGGGCGTTCTTGAGGGTCTTGACCTCGGCTGCGCCAATTATGCTCATAATCAAAGCATTACATGAGTTACACTCCAAGTATACATATCACTTCTGATATACAATTAAGTTTTTTAACGACGAACGCATACCTTGCGCCTCATCGAACCGCTTATTAATGCGGTCGATTTCATCATCTGCCACCTAAAGCTTCCGATTAAGTTCAGAAACTTCTGCGGCCTGGGCGGTTGCCACCAACAGGGAAGACTGTTGCAATAACAGAGTAGTATGTTAACTCTCCCGAATACTATTTGGATCCTCTGTCCGGTTTCTTTTAAAAATCGGACAGAGCCTTAGGGGCTACTGTCTGTACACAGGTATATCCCTCTATATGAAAAAGTGTTTAGAACATTTCGTCGCATACCTCAAAGCCTGTCAGTAGGCTGGTGAAGGCTTCGTTCAGTCCGCTCTTGGCAGACTGAACCTTCTCCACCTCCGCACCCATCAGGGTGCGGTGCTCCGCCATGATGGAAGCACGCTTCAGTGCTTCCTCTAGAGCGTTCGGCGCCTCCAGATTAGTGGAGGTCGCCGATGGAGCTGATGCTCCTCCCCCCTCTTTCAAAGGGGGTTGCTCGCCTGAGCCCGGAGCCGCGTTGGTCTCCGGAACGGTGTTCGGCTGGGGCCCAAATTGTTCGGGCTCCCCGCCGTCAGTGGTCATGAGGGCCGTCCCCTCTAGGTCTTCGGCGATCGAGGTATTGACCTCAGGCGCTTTCTCGACGGCCTCGCTCGCCCCCCTCGGCTAGGAGAGGTCCTTCGGGACGACACTTCGGTGTCCTCCATGGTGATAGGCGAGGGGGCTCGTGGCGGCGTGTCACTCTCCGCCATTTCAGGTGGCAGAGAGCTCCCCTCTGATAATGGGGTTTGCGGAAGCTCGCGTGAAGGGCTGAAAAGGCAAATAACAAAATGACTTATGTAATGGAAACAGGAAGACCGAAGATAAAACAGTAGATCTTTGGATACTTACGATTCGGCCAGGGGCTTCACCCTGGGAGGTCTCTTGGGGACTAGTTCGGACTCTGAGTCTGAACTGTCCGAGAGGACCACCTTCCCTCTCTTGGGCGCCTCCCCTTTCGGGTCTTCGGAGGCCGCCCTCTTCTTCTTCCTCCCCTTACGCGGGGAGTCGCTTTCCACTTCCTCCTCCTCTTCTTCCTCATCTCAGGCGCCGGGACCAGCATCTCTGTTAGCTGGGGTGTGGGTGGGTCTTCAGGCAGCGGTGCCGGACAATTGATCCGCTCCGCCTTTGCCGTCCAGCCCTGTACGGAAGGCAGGCAATATATTATATTTAACTTGTTGACCGAATAGGTATTCGGGAAAATTATGCTTACCGGTGAGGTCGGGTTCTCGATGTCGAGACCGATGTCTTCGGTCTTCTTAGGCCAACTTTTCTGGGCCTTGAAGAGCTGCTTCCATATATCTTCGTGCGAGGTGCCGAAGAAGCGCTTCAAGATCCGTGGCTCCTCCGGATTGAACTCCCACATGCGGGAGGCCCGGAGCTGGCAGGGAAGGATGCGACGGAAGAGCATCACCTGAATCACGTTAGTGAGACTGGTGTTCAAACCCAACGCGTTGGAGATGCAATTCTGCAGCATCTGCACCTCCAGTTGGGACCCCCAATCCAGGCCCTTGGTGGTCCACGAGGTAAGTCTCGTGGGGGGTCCGGATCTGAAGTCAGGCGTGGTCGCCCAGTTGGTGTCGCGGGGTTCGGTGATGTAGAACCACTCCTGCTGCCACACCTTGACTGTCTCTACAAATGCCCCTTTGGGCCAGACGGCATTGGGAAGCTTGCTTACCATGGCCCTGCCGCAGTCCACGTGCTGTCCATCCACCACCTTCGGCTTCAGATTGGAGACCTTGAGCCACAGGCCGAAGTGTGGGGGGATGCGGAGAAGAGCCTCGCACGCACACGACAATGAACGCCGATATGTGAAGGAAGGAATTTGGGGCTAGATCGTGGAAATCTAGCCCGTAATAGAACATGAGGCCTCGGACGAAGGGGTGAAGGGGAAACCCTAGCCCGCGGAGGAAATGAGGGATGAACACGACCCTCTCGCCATGCTTTGGAGTGGGGATAACCTGATTTTTATCAGGGAGCCTGTGCGCGATCTCCGCGGACAGATAGCCCGCGCTCCGGAGCTCCTTGACATCCTTCTCGGTGACGGAGGAGGTCTCCCACTTGCCCTTGGAACCGGATCCGGCCATTGCTGGGGATGGTGGCAGTGGTGGGAAGGATCGAAGTTTTGGGGCGCTGAAGCTTGAAGGTTGGAAGACAGGAGCTAGAAGAAGGCGTGGGGAAGAAAACAAGGGATTTTTACCCTCTTATAGGCGGTGAAAATACCAAACGCCCACCTCTCAAGCCATAAACCTCGCCTGTTCCCAACGAGATCGTGCGTAAGGCGCGGTTGGGTTGCCCAAAACCATATTGATGAGAATCCCGTAATGGGCGGGCACGATCTCTGTTTTGACAGGACGTGCCAATGGGGGCTTAGCCTCGAAACGCGAAACGGGGGGCGTGAAAACAGTTCAAAATGTTGAAGGGTCAAGTGTGACGCTTCGCCGGAAAAGTTGTCAGTAAAAGACACTGTTCCTGTTTTGATGTCTAGCCTTTGTGGCTAAGGGTTGTATTGATTATGCAGAGCCGGACACAGCTCCTTTATGCCAGAAGTTGACTTAAAATATTCACGAAGAGGAACCCGCCTTGCAATGCCGAAGATAATCTGCGTGCCGAACACATCGTCATCGAAGACTGGTTCAGGGGCTACTGAGGGAGTCCTGGATTAGGGGGTCCTCGGGTGTCCGGGCTATTCAATATGGGCCGGACTGATGGGCGGTGAAGATAAAGCAAAAGACTATCCCCCATGTCCGGGTAGGACTCCCATATGCGTGGACGGCAAGATTGGTGTCCGGATGAACTCTTTCCTTTCTTTGCAAACCGACTCTGTACAACCCTAGGCCTCTCCGGTGTGTATATAAACCGGAGGGTTTAGTCCGTAGGAGAGAGGAGAATATTCATAGGCTAGACTGCTAGGGTTTAGCCATTACGATCTCGAGGCAGATCAACTCTCGTAACCCCTATACCCATTGAATACAATCAAGCAGGACGTAGGGTTTTACCTCCTTTAAGAGGGCCCGAACCTGGGTAAACATCGTGTCCCTATTGTCCCTTGTTACCATCGATCCTCAGACACACAGTTCGGGACCCCCTACCCGAGATCTGCCGGTTTTGACACCGACACTTGCCCATACGTAAAGTGATTGTCTCGGTTGCCAAATATGTCTTGTTTCCATCTCTAGGCAATTATTGTTTTGTGTTTTTGCCACGCTGCTTTTGTCCAATGTGTTTCTTTTCCTAGTGTAGAACACCAGTGGTTGTGTATGCAGTTGTTTATTTTTTTTCAAAATATTTAACGTAACCGTGTTTTTGTAGCAACATAATCGGTGTTAATTTCTTTAAGAAACAACTCTAACTTTATTCATACTCATAACAATTACTGATACACTGATTTGAACCTAAGATCCAAGAAAATACGAAGTAGTAACTCCTATGACTAAGAATTAGAATGAAATATCTTGAAAACATTTTCTTCGCGGTAATACTCCAAGGACTTCGATAAAGAGGTTGCAGTTGGACTGGAGCAACGATGTTGTCACTCTTTCACCCACACGAACATTACCAATAATGATTTTTGAAAGCGTCTTTAGTGACCCATCTGAAAAGATGGGAAGTCTTGATCGACGAACGTACTTGGGCCGGGGATTATCTCCTGGAAGTCCAGGCCGGCGAATCACTATATCTTCATCATGTTTTTTTTTTTGCGCTGGTATATCTTCATCATGTTGTCGATAAAAGATTTCACCTTCACAAAAAATCAAACCAACAAAAAGAGCTTGACACAACAATATAAACTCATCAAATCTGAATAATTAATTTCACAAAAAATATGAATAATTGGATCTGCGAGGATAAAAAAACTCTCTAACCTCATCCCTGTGAAACTCGTCATTCGTGTGTCGCAGCGTCCTTGCCCTGGTAGTTTACAGAGTGGATGTAGAAGCCGGGACCCTGGTCTAGGCCAAGGGCCTCAGCGGCGCGTCGTGTTCATGGGCATGCGTCGCGCGATTTCCGTATCATTTTTTTTTTATGATAATACGTGTCTCATTTATATCATAAAGATCAAAGTATAAGTCACATAAAGACCGACACGACAAAACTGAAAAGATAGCAGAGCATCTCTGAGCTTGACAGCAACGCCCGTCACCTGCCTCCGGCACCATCACAGCAGCCACCAAAGAAAACAATGACGAATCACCTCCTCACCCGAACTCGACGCGGCTCCATCGCTGATATGCAGCTTTGCGGACCTCCAAGGTGACTCATCAAAAATGAAGCCCTTGCCGTTGAACGAATCGGATCGGGGCAACACCCCGAACACGCCATCAAACTCTAGATCTGGCACTCCACCACGACTAAGACGCCGAAGCAGGAAACCATGCCTGCCATCCACGAACCACGAGCCCATCACACGTTCCATCTTTCAGATGTCATCGATGCATACCACAATCTGCATCCGCTTTTGGACTACCTCTCAAGCTCCGCGTCGTCGCAATGCGGAGCCCGAGGACACAGGTCCACCGCGAGGATGCCGTCACGTCATCCTTACTTGAACAAACTGGTTTTCAAATTTATCCCCAACCATAGAACTGATGGCCTCGTCAGGGAAGGATCCGAACAATGTTTTTTCAGCGCCGTCATCATCGCCGCCGAAGCAAAGACGATGAACAATCTAAAAACGTAGACTACTAAGAAGTAGAAACGATCACACGCGTGGATCCGACGACCCCCCTCACCACCGACGACCAAGGTTGCCGGCGGAGGGAAGCCGCTGGAGGACGGCGCTGGAAAACCGGCCTCTCCTGACGGCGGCCATGGTATCAGCTGAGGCCGCCTTTCTCTCCGTCACGGCCGATACCATCTATCTGAGGTACGAACGTGGTCTCCGGACGGAGGCATACAACATTGCAGATGGAATCAGATACGATCGGATCATGGATAGGGTAGTGGACTGTCTCCGCCACTCTATCCAGGGCGCCGTCGACTGCCTTGCTTGAGCTTCACGCCTACTGTTGGATGGGTGGTGTATGATGTGATTATGGGCCAAAATCACGAAATTAACCCCTTGTATAAAGTTTAGTACGAAACGGCCAGCTACTATGACGTTGCTCAGTGCAGTGGCAACGCTAAGAACTGTGGAGTTGTAAAAATAAAAGTTCAGATCGTGCTATTTTTTCAGATATGGTCATTTTGTGCTAAATTTCCTTCTTTTTAACAATTGCGCTAAACTTCTTAGACAGGGTCAAATAGGTTACTTATTTGGCCGTGATTCTGGTTCTGGAACGGTCTTATCGGTGGTTTCTCCGTTCTCAGTGTCTGTCAGCAATTGCTACTACGAGTTGAAAAGACCTACAGGTCAAAATGTCTAAGCATGGCACGGTGTCAGGCCAAGGGTACTGTTTTTTTTTTTTTTTAAACGGAGGTCAAGGGTATTGTCATCCCCCGGTAACAAGTGTTCGTTTCTTCAGTATTACTGTTCATTTCTTCATATACCGCTTCACGGGTTCCAACGGCATGAGGAATGGACGGCCGGTATCCTAGTTACCGTTATTAAGTAAAATGTTTACCGTCTGCAGAGACGAAGGGGAAAACTATATGGGGAGTTCGGCACTAATTGTCGAAGGAGTTCTTGACCCGGCCACCCTAGCAGTTGTAGCTTGCCGGGAGGCTCTCTCCCTTGCAGAGGACTTGCGAATCCAAAACTTTGTTGTGGCTTCGGACTGTCAACAAGTTGTATCAGATATCAACAAGAGCACACGGGGGACATATGAAGCAATTATCATTGAAATAAATCTTAAGGCGTCTACATTTCATCGTAACTTTTCTTTTGAGAGTCGTGCTGTTAATTATGAAGCACATAGCTTAGCCAAGTTTTCACTTTCTAGAGGTCCGGGTCGTCACGTTTGGTTTGGTGTACCCCACGACCAAAGATCTATGCCACACCATGTGGACTTTGATGAATAAACTTGGTTTCAGCCCTAAAAAAAATCTGGGGTACGAATGTGGCCTCCGGACGGCGGCGTACAATATTGCAGGCGGAAGCAGATACAATCAGATTAGGGATAGGGTCGTGGACTGCCTCCACCACTCTATCCAGGGCGCCGGCAACCGCCTTACCTGAGCCTCATGCCTATAGCCTACTGTTGGGTGGGTGGTGTATGATGTGATTCTGGGCCAAAATCAAGAAATTACACTTCTGCTTCGGTACACCCCCTTAAACACATCAACGGAGAAAATCTCTCCTTACCTTCTGGGCCAAAATCACGAAATTACGCTTCTGCTTCGGTACACCCCACTAAACACATCAATGGAGGAGATCTCTCAGTAACCCTTCATAATAAAGGGTAGGATGGTCTTTTTTCAGAATACGTTGTGATAGATATCAACAGTAATGACCTGGCCCATTAGCAAACACTTCAAATAAAATAAAATAAAATAAATAGAGGTACACCCCCTAAACACATCAACGGAGAAAATCTCTCCGTACCTTCTTGGCCAAAATCACGAAATTATACTTCTGCTTTGGTACACCCCACTAAACACATCAATTGAGGAGATCTCTCAGTAATCCTTCATAATAAAGAGTAGGATGGTCTTTTTTTCAAAATACGCCGTGATAGATATCAATAGTAACGGCCTGGCCCATTAGCAAACACTTCAAATAAAATAAAATAAATAGAGGACAAAATAGGAGAAGCTAGATTTGAACCCCGGCCTCCTAGATGCAGCGTTGCACCACAAACCACTAGATCAATACTGAGAAAATGATATATTAGTAAGGGAGAACAACTTACCATAAAAGAGTTGGCTATTCCACTAGTTTTCCATGTTTTTTCTATTTCAGTTTTCTTTTACCAGGTTTCTCCGTTTGGCTATATCTAACTCTAATACATGTTTAACATTATTCAATTCAATATTATTTTTTTTAATATATGCTTCATGTTTTTCTATAAACTATTAATATTTTTCAAATTCGTGAACATTTTTTAATATAGTTTAAACTTTTTCAAATCTGTGAACGCTTGGGCCGGTCCAACAAGCACCCGACGGGAGCGATCCTGACGCATAGTTGGGCCAAGGCCTAAAGTTTTTTCTTCTATTTTCCCTTTTTTCTTCTATTTTGTGTTTTCTCTTTTTAAAAAATTTATATGTGTTAACATTCTAGGGAATTTAATGGCGCGCTACATCGGCGCCCGGATGTAGTGGAAAATGAGTAAGGGTCTTCGCATTTGACTCGACGAGTGCGAGGGGTAAGGAAGCTAGCCGAGCCTAGGAGGATTCGCTTAGGTAGCTGGAACGTAGGGTCTCTGACAGGGAAGCTTCGGGAGCTAGTTGATGCAGCGGTGAGGAGAGGTGTGGATATCCTTTGCGTCCAAGAAACCAAATGGAGGGGACAGAAGGCGAAGGAGGTGGAGGATACCGGCTTCAAGCTGTGGTACACGGGGACGGCTGCTAATAGAAATGGCGTAGGCATCTTGATCAACAAGAGCCTCAAGTATGGAGTGGTAGACGTCAAGAGACGTGGGGACCGGATTATCCTTGTCAAGCTGGTAGTTGGGGACTTAGTTCTCAATGTTATCAGCGCGTATGCCCCGCAAGTAGGCCACAATGAGAACACCAAGAGGGAGTTCTGGGAAGGCCTGGAAGACATGGTTAGGAGTGTACCGATTGGTGAGAAGCTCTTCATAGGAAGAGATCTTAATGGCCACGTGGGTACATCTAACACAGGTTTTGAAGGGGCGCATGGGGGCTTTGGCTATGGCATCAGGAATCTAGAAGGAGAAGATGTCTTAAGCTTTGCCCTAGCCTACGACATGATTGTAGCTAACACCCTCTTTAGAAAGAGAGAATCACATCTGGTGACTTTTAGTAGTGGCCAACACTCTAGCCAGATTGATTTCATCCTCTCGAGAAGAGAAGATAGGCGTGCGTGCCTAGACTGTAAGGTGATGCCTGGAAAGAGTGTTGTACCTCAGCATAAGCTGGTGGTTGCTGACTTCCGCTTTCGGATTCGTGTCCAGCGGGATAAGCGTGCCAAAGTCGCTAGAACGAAGTGGTGGAAGCTCAAGGGAGAACTAGCTCAGGCGTTCAAGGAGAGGGTCATTAAGGAGGGTCCTTGGGAGGAAGGAGGGGATGCGGACAATGTGTGGATGAGGATGGCGACTTGCATTCGTAAGGTGGCCTCGGAGGAGTTTGGAGTGTCCAAGGGGAGGAGAAGCGAAGATAAGGATACCTGGTGGTGGAATGATGTTGTCCAGAAAGCGATTAAAGAGAAGAAAGATTGCTTCAGACGCCTAAACCTAGATAGGAGTGCGGACAACATAGAGAAGTACAAGATGGCGAAGAAGGCCGCAAAGCGAGCTGTCAGTGAAGCGAGGGGTCGGGCATATGAGGACCTCTACCAACGGTTAGGCACGAAGGAAGGTGAAAGGGACATCTTTAAGATGGCCAAGATCCGAGAGAGGAAGACGAGGGATATTGGCCAACTCAAATGCATCAAGGACGGAGCAGACCAACTCTTGGTGAAGGACGAGGAGATTAAGCATAGATGGCGGGAGTACTTTGACAAGCTGTTCAATGGGGAGAATGAGAGTTCTACCATTGAACTGGACGACTCCTTTGATGAGACCGGCACGCGTTTTGTGCGGCGAATCCAGGAGTTTGAGGTCAAGGAGGCGTTAAAAAGGATGAAAGGAGGCAAGGCGATGGGCCCTGATTGTATCCTCATTGAGGTGTGGAAAGGCCTCGGGGACATAGCGATAATATGGCTAACCAAGCTTTTCAACCTCATTTTTTGGGCAAACAAGATGCCAGAAGAATGGAGACGGAGTATATTAGTACCAATCTTCAAGAACAAGGGGGATGTTCAGAGCTGTACTAATTATCGTGGAATTAAGCTGATGAGCCATACAATGAAGCTATGGGAGAGAGTCATTGAGCACCGCTTAAGAAGAATGGCAAGCGTGACCAAAAATTAGTTTGGTTTCATGCCTGGGAGGTCGACCATGGAAGCCATTTTCTTTGTATGACAACTTATGGAGAGATATAGGGAGCAAAAGAAGGACTTGCATATGGTGTTCATTGACTTGGAGAAGGCCTATGATAAGATACCGCGGAATGTCATGTGGTGGGCCTTGGAGAAACACAAAGTCCCAGCAAAGTACATTACCCTCGTCAAGGACATGTACGATAATGTTGTGACAAGTGTTCGAACAAGTGATGTCGACACTGATGACTTCCCGATTAAGATAGGACTGCATCAGGGGTCAGCTTTGAGCCCTTATCTTTTTGCCTTGGTGATGGATGAGGTCACAAGGGATATACAAGGAGATATCCCATGGTGTATACTCTTTGCGGATGATGTCGTGCTAGTTGACGATAGTCGGACGAGGGTAAATAGGAAGTTAGAGTTATGGAGACAAACCTTGGAATCGAAATGATTTAGGCTTAGTAGGACTAAAACCGAGTACAAGATGTGCGGTTTCAGTACTACTAGGTGTGAGGAGGAGGAGGTTAGCCTTGATGGGCAGGTGGTACCTCAGAAGGACACCTTTCGATATTTGGGGTCAATGTTGCAGGAGGATGGGGGTATTGATGAAGATGTGAACCATCGAATTAAAACCGGATGGATGAAGTGGCGCCAAGCTTCTGGCATTCTCTATGACAAGAGAGTGCCACAAAAGCTAAAAGGCAAGTTCTACAGGACGACTGTTCGACCCGCAATGTTGTATGTCGCTGAGTGTTGGCCGACTAAAAGGCGACATGTTCAACAATTAGGTGTGGCGGAGATGCGTATTTTGAGATGGATGTGTGGCCACACGAGGAAGGATAGAGTCCGGAATGATGATATACGAGATAGAGTTGGGGTAGCACCAATTGAAGGGAAGCTTGTCCAACATCGTCTGAGATGGTTTGGGCATATTCAGCGTAGGCCTCCAGAAGCTCCAGTGCATAGCGGACGGCTAAAGCGTGCGGAGAATGTCAAAAAAGGTCGGGGTAGACCGAATTTGACATGGGAGGAGTCCGTTAAGAGAGACCTGAAAGATTGGAGTATCACCAAAGAACTAGCTATGAACAGGGGTGCGTGGAAGCTTGCTATCCATGTGCCAGAGCCATGAGTTGGTCGCGAGATCTTATGGGTTTCACCTCTAGTCTACCCCAACTTGTTTGGGACTAAAGGCTTTGTTGTTGTTGTTGTTGTTTTAACATTCCAGGGAATTTTGAAAGACGCAAACATTTTTTGTGAAATTTCTGTACTATTTTTAAAAATGTGAATTCTTTTTTTAATTAGTAGCGGACGTTTTAATTTTTTTGAACAAATCCCTTTGAGTGGCGCCGTCTATTTGAGCAGCTCCTAGTCAACGCTTTAAGCGCCGGTTAGGAAGCTGGCCCTCGCGCACATGCCGGCGGACCGTGGTCCAATATTGCGCAAGCTCGGTCTCACGCTCGCTCGCTTCGCCTGCTAGATTTGAATATAGTTCAAGTTTAAAATAAAATTCATGAATTACAAAATTGTTCACGCGTTAAATTTTAAAATGTTCATGAATTTTAAAGAAGTTCGCAAGTTTGAAAAAGTTTGTGAATTTGAAAAATGTAATGAGTTAAAATATGAAAAATATCATGAATTTGGAAAAACTTCACAAGTTTGAAAAAAGTTTACTAATTTGAAAATTGTTCACGAGTTACAGTTTCAAAAATTTCATGAATTTGAAAAGTTCATGAGTTTGGAAAATGTTCACGAGTTCCGGATCATTGCATGCATGGTGGATTGCTGTCCGTCGGCCTTACTTTGCCGCACCGAAGAATGTTTAGTGATATTTTTCTTGGTTGGCCCTCCATGACAGAGCTAACACAAGGGCTTTGCTGAAAAGGAAAGGCTTTCACATTAATGATTGCTCCTGCTCTCTTTGCAGTCAGCACACATAGGAAATCATAATGCATCCTCTTTGGGATTGCAATTTTGCCTTAAGTTGTTGGGACAACTAGATAACAAACAGAGTAAGAGGGACCTCTGTTTACGATGTTCTTTACTATTACTCAGAAATTTGCCTAAAGAATGCAACCTAGAGATCCTCATTACTGGTGCTTGGCATATTTGAATGCGAAGGAATGACAAAATGTTTAGAGGTATTATAACTAATCAATTGGATCATGGAGGTCTAGACTCAAGGAAGATCTGCTTCTGCTGGTGCATAGAATTAAAGACAGGCATGTTCTCGGTTTAGAGAACTGGATAGTGCCTTTTCTTTTTTGGATAGTTCGATCCTTTTATGATGATCAGGACGAACACAACATATTTTAAGGGGAAAAACTATGAACACGGTACAATAAAGAAAGAACTTGGGCCGGCGTAGTACAGGAAGCATCGAACCTACTGCAACAAAACGAGAACAGGCCAGAACAACAACTAGCAGACGGCAGGAAAAACGATGTCGCATTTCAGGTGCATGACTTTAAAACGCACCAATGTTCCCCCGCTCTCATTTCGGAGTCCATTTTATCAAAAGTTGGATCATAGATTGACAGCAACCAACCACAACAGCCGAGCATGATTCTTTACAATTGGCACAAGAGTTCAGCTTGCCGTCTAACACACGGGTCGCCAGTAGCAGATTGAGGTGATATATAGGTTCTTCGCCCATTTTTCCTGGAAATTTTGTTCAATGTTAGGTCCTGACATATTAATGAACATATTACAACACACGAGGACAGATTATGTACGCCACTGTGAGCTAGCAAAAGAAATGCACAACGTACCTTCACATAGTTGCAGAAGGTGCACAACTACTCAACAAGCCAGCTTCACTGCATTTTTTTCTTTATGCTGATGCAGCTCTGAATCAGCTATATTGAAGTGGTAGCTACAAAAGGCAGGAAAAACATCTTTACGGAACAGGATCGATAACAATTGAAATAGGCACGCTCCCAATCTCCCAATCTCAAGAACAAGCAAGCAGAGGATAGCCAGACAAACAGGAGCTACTTCGGTCTTTTTAAAAAAAAAAAATTAGAGCTAAATAGTACTCATATAACCCAGCTATTTAGAGCCATCTGACGCTTAAAGTCATCTAATCCTTGATCTGGAATATGAAGAATCGATGATGACTATGTGTCATGTAGGTATGGCGAGTGGCGGGGACCTTATGGGACTTGAAGCACCAGAACTAGTTAATTGCACGAAACCACCACATTGAGGGCTAGGTTTGCAGAAAACCAACTTCACGATTTTTGACTAAATCTATGGTAAACTTTCTGCACAAGACACTGATCGGCGGCGGCTTAGGGCGTTTTGAGCATGTTTATGACAGGTGGGTCCCGCTTTGTGCTGATGTGGCCACCAGAACAGACCACTTTTACAGGGCAAGAGAAGGAAGAAATCATGTCTGAGCAAGCAAAAGAAAATTTGGAGAATATGTCAGCATTTTCAAATTCAAAAAGAGTTACCGCTGCTTTGTGGGCCACCTAGGATTATAAACCAAATTTCACCGAGTTGTTGGGCTCCCCAACTGAACATTTTTCATAGGTTATTCGTCTTCTTCCAGATTTAAAGCCATTCCTCAACGCTTATTTCCAACCTACAATTTGCACAACAGAAGCGTGGGCAACTTAAATTGACAAGCACAGATACATGTTGTGGATAAAGCAGTGCAGACCTCTAGAGCTCCATAGATCCTGATGGGTCTCGAAGCAGATCCTTTCGATTAAATCATCAAAGAGAGAAACACGTTTTTTGTACTTTGGTTCTTTGTCAGATTTCATACAAGTGACAGTCTCAAGAAAATGCTTGAATGGAGCTGGACAGAGTCTACATAACATCTCTGGAGAAGTCTCCATTTTCCTCTTACAGACAAGAAAACTTATGTTACCTCCCTGCAGTAATAAGCCATCAATAATAAAGTAACCAAATTCATGAGAAAAAGCTTCTTTTCTTGAGCGGATCCAGGCTGACCAAGCAAAAGGTTTCAGGTTTTACATCACCATGCACAAAGCTGGCCACAATAGGAGGATCAGCAACTGTTAACATGGAGGAATAAAAAAGAACGGGAAATGCATCTCAAGAACATCAAATGGCTTGAAAGTAACCTTTGGAGCGAATCTTCGCAAGAATTAATATGGCCTAACGTCAATACAAGCAACCATTTGAAATGACATCCTATCACTGTCAGGGGTGTTGATACTTTCAGCAAGGAGAAAGGAGAACAAAGCAGAGGGAGTGAAAAGATTGATAAGATACTTACTCCTGTCCGAGTGAATGCCAAACATCCCAGAGGCTAGGACCAAGCAGGTCCATTACCTGAAATTTGGAATGATAGATCAATGAAAAGATCATAATGAGTTAAGATACTTAATCCTGGAGTGAACTCCTCAAAATTCAAGTTGAAGTATGATCCCCTGCTGGTCAGGATCAGAACAAACAACAAAGTCAAAATATATTGACAGTCTTGATCAATGGATTGAGTCCTTGGTCTAACAGGATTTACAGCTAAACTTTTGATCATTATCATGTTATAGAAGACAGGAGTTGGATAGCGCCCTATTTTTTCTGAGTAAATAAAATAAAATATTAGTGGCTTCCTCTTTGGCATGCTCAAGATAGAAGCAGCCTGGTGTCTACAACCTGCAGGTTGCGAGATAGATTCAGTTCCGTCAGTGATCATGTGGCGACACCACACTGGCCACCTTAGCACACTAACTTTCTATGTACAAAAATTCAGGCTTGGCACAAGTCTACACAACTACTGATCTTTTGCTACAAAGGAAGCTGTGCACAGCACCAGTCATCTGTGGTTAGCTGAAGACATTCCTCCAGCAGCTTATGCATGTAATGCTCAAGTTACTGGTTGTCTGATGTGAGCCATCTAAATGTTTGAAACAAGTTTAGCTTGCTGAGCTCAAAAGTATGGAACTGAAATGCAGAGACATATGCAATATTGTTTTTTCCTCTCTTTTGTGAGGACATATGCTGTCAAATTATACAGTATACGAGGAACTCGACCAAATTCATGAAAATGATTTGTTCCAGATGATTTATATATCACAAATAAGACATGAAGGCGCGTGTGTTTGCCCTGGTAAGAGCAGCCCGCGTTCCTCAACATAAAAATTCCCAGCAGTACCCTTACACAGATGTTAAGTGAAAACCTTCATTCTACTTTTTATTGGTCCATTTATAAGGAAAGGATTTACTGGTGCACTTAATATGACTGTTGTGAGTCCTGTAATGGTACCAAAAATTAGATTAGAACTTACAATATATATCATGGAAGGAATGTACAAAGGTCAGATTAGAGGTACTCCCTCTGTTCCTAAATATAACCCTTTTTAGAGATTCCAATGCGGACTACATACGGAGCAAAATACGTGAATCTACACTCTAAAATACGGCTACATACATCTGTATGTAGTCTGTATTGAAATCTCTAAAAGGTCTTATATTCAGAAACGGAGGGAGTATATATCATGGAAGGAGAAGGGCCAGCGGTCTATACAAAACATCAAGGATGTAGAAAGTAGGAAGATGCAGATAATTTTGTTTCATCAGCATACTGCCACATCATATGTAAATATCAGAAACAGAAAACCAGTAACAATTTTTGTTTAACAAGCGTTTCCATTATTTGAGGTACATATCTTAATGCTGTCTGATACACAGTAACTGATGCATAGGACCAGGACCAGAATCACGGCAGACACCACACCCAGCAGTAGGCCAAGACCAGAATCACGGCAAACACTACACCCACCACAGAAACAGAATCATAGCAAAAAGCAACACCCGTCATTCGTCAAACACCCATCATTTGTGCTGAGGCTCAAGCAAGTCGCTTGCCGACTCCCTGGATGCAACGGCGAAGACAATCCACAACACTAAGCGGACATACTGCCTCAATCAGACTGCATCTGCTTCCATCCGCGATATTGTACCCCTGAATCTGGTCATCACAATCGTGTCCCAGGTAGATGGTATCAGCAGCGACAGAGGGGTAAGCAGCCTCAGCCGATACAGAAATTGAGCGGCACATGCCCATGAACACGGCGCGCCCGTTGAAGCCCTTGGCCGGGGTCAGGACCCCAGCTTCCAAATCCACTCTGTAAGCATCATACCTCCTGTCATACTCACTGTCCCGGCTTAGTGCTCGGTGCACCAGCATCAACTCCCCGCCATTGTCCACCAGGTGAAGGCTGTGCGCCATCAGGGAGAAATAAAATGAGTCGCTCCGGTCAGCGACCAACTGGAGCCGGGGCGGCTGCTGATCCGAGCCGGTCGTCAGCACCATGACGCCCCTGTAGTTGGCGCAGTAGAAGCGCCCCGCAAAAGGCAAACCCGAATTCATGTATTCCTTGTCGACCATTGTGTCAACCATGGTCCAACTCTCATCGCCGGGCTTAGCGACAAAAAGCCCCCTGGGATCAAAGAAATTGACTGCCACCATGGAGGCGTCGGCAACAAGACCCACGCCAGACACACTGATTGTTTTCCCTATCTTGAAGCCGCATTGCCTGGACCGATGCTGCCCTGGTCTCAGGAGCGCGGTCATCGGCGGAAGGTCGGTGAGCTGCCGCGTGAGTGGGTTAAGCAGGCGGACGACCAGGGTGGGCTCGAGGAGCAGGAGGAGGAGGCCTTCTGGGGTGAGCGAGAGCAATGTGTGCTCCGCGAGCTCCGGGAGGTCCATACGTATGCACTCGCATGTAGACACGTTGAGGAAGCGATGGCGGCGCGGCCCGGCAAGCGCCTTGTCAAGCATGATCCACTTGCGGGGGAGGAAGCGGCCGTCCAGGCCGCCGGCGCACGGGTCCGGCGAGCACCGCCGCCACGGCTGGCACACGGCGCGGAAGCGGATATAGTTGGCCACGTCGCTGGCGAGGCCAAGCTCGGCAATCAGGCCGGCTGGCCCGTCCCCGATGTTCGCCCAGTCAGGGATGGGATCCACGTCCCTGGCACGGGCAAGCTCGGCAATCAGGCCGGCTGGCCCATTCCCGATGTTCGCCGAGTCTGGGATGGGATCCACGTCGCTGGTGAGGGCAAGCTCGGCAATCAGGCCGGCCGGCCCGTCCCCGATGTTCGCCGAGTCTGGGATGGAATCCACGTTGCTGGCGAGGGCAAGCTCAGCACTCAGGCCGCCGGTGCTGCCACTGGAACAAGGAATCAAATGAAAATTGGAGAAACGAAAAGGAATGGAATCAAAAGAGTAATCTTGACGGCAAAGATGCACGCACCTGTTACTAGGACGGGGTAGGGACCGCACGGAAAGTGCGGGCTTACCGCCGCCACCGAGCCCGGAGCGCGAGCGCTTGGCACCCCAAGAGGGATGTCGACGAAAACGAACAAGACGCACGCACCTGTTATTAGGACGGAGTGGTTGCAGGGATTGGCTGGAAAGGGCCGCCTTACCACCATCACCACCACCACCACCGAGCGCGGAGCGCACGCGCTTGGTCCCCCAACTGCAATTCATCTGAGCCTCGAAGCAGGCGACCGAGTATTTTCGCTTGGCTCCAGCTGATTGGGTGTGAAGTCGGATGTTGGAGGAAGAGCAGGGGCGGCGCGACCTCGGTCGGTTAGCCGCCCGCCGGAAGGAGATCTGGGCTCCGGAGGTCCCCGCCATCACTGCTTGTTCTGGGGACGCAGATCAGATCAGAAGCGGCGGCGGCGGCCTGGATGGGAACGGGATTTTTCTTTCCCCTTTTCTGTAGATGATGAGTGGATAGGCTGGCGGCGGTCGATGCTCAAGCGGAGAGCGACGGCGGCACTGTGTGCGGGAGCAGAGATTGGCGGCGGCGGCGGTGCTCGAACGGGAGGCGATGTCGGTCGGTGCTCGTGCGGGAGAGGAGATGTACGGGAGCGGGCTGGCGTCGTCTTGGGACGGGGTGGGTGGCGACACGGAGGTCGGCCGGGGGCCGGAGGGAAGGGGCGGCGCCGGAGCACTAGCTTCCGCTCCCTCTCTCCACCGCACGGAACAGGGGAACAGGTAATGATTTGATTGTAGATTAGACGAGGAGAGGAAACTATGAAAGGATTTTGATTTGAGTTATAATCGGAAGTGGCAGACTAGATGTAAATTTGCGCTAATTGTAGGGGCGGCGCGTGGAAGTGGACAGTTTATTTGCGTGGAATCGCGGGCGGGCGGGCGGGTGGACGGGTGTATTGTGATGCTTTAGCTCCGGGCGAGGGTACATATGGACAGTCATGGTCTATCCGTATACGGTATGTCATTGTCCTAAGTCGATACTGTCTCTCTTTTCCTTTTTTCAAGATAATTTCTAATTTATTCATTTTCGATCATGGCAGTACAACAAACACTAGAAATAATAAAAATTACGTCTAGATTCGTAGACCACCTAGCGACGACTACAAGCACTGAAGCGAGCCGAAGGCACGCCGTCGTCATCGCCCCTCCCTCGCCGGAGCCAGGCAAAACTTGTTGTAGTAGACAGTCGAGAAGTCGTCGTGCAAATGCCACATAGGACCAGCACACCAGAACAACAACCGTCGCTGATGAAGAGTAGCGTAGATCGGAAGGATCCAACCTAAAAACACATGAACGTAGACGAACAATCAAATCCGAGCAGATCCACCAAAGATAGATCTGCCGAAGACACATCTCCACACGCCCACCGACGATGCTAGACGCACCATCGGGATGGGGGGCTAGGCAAGGAGGACCTTATTCCATCTTCAGGGAGCCACCGCTGTCTCGTAGTTTTCTCTTTTCTTTTGATGAAGGGAAAGCTGATACTCTCTCTCTCTCTCTCTCTCTCTCTCTCTCTCTCTCGGCAAAAGAACGGTATGAAGACACAGAATTCCCAAAGCTCCAGCCTTTTCTTTAAGGGCGATCGGCCAAACTTTCGGCCGGTCGGCCCTAACCATTCTATCTGGTGATTCGGGTCGCTTGATTCCCTTCTTATCATTTTCCCCGTCCGAAAACCATGGCGGATGTCCCCCGCCAGCCAGCTCCCGGCTTCCCTCCCCTTGCTTGCCTCGTCGCCGACGGTCACCGCCTCGCCGATGCTGCCGATAACAAAATCCCAGCCTGTTGCAGCAAAAAAAAGGTCGTGGGTACCATGGGATGCAACTCTACAACATCTCTCCCGTCATCGGCTCCCGCTCGCCGTCGTCATCTACTAGAACCGTCATTTTCCAGTGGAAAACTCAGCGAACAAAAAATCTCCCGTGGTTAGTTGAAGCAAAACAAAAAACTAGTCCCAGCAAAATTTGACACTGGTTCCGGGAAAAAACCATAAATCCAAAAGGTCCGATTGTAGCAATGGGACTAGCCGCTTAAAGCAAAATTTGACTCTGGTTCCAGCAATAAAATGTAGCAGCAAAAATCTAAAAAGGTTTGATTGTAGCAAAGTAACTAGTCGGTTCCAGCAAAAAATTATACTGGTTCCAGTGGAAACGGCGTTGCCGGTGAAACGCGTGCGTTGCCAGTTGTAGCAACCGCGGACGCCGGTCCCAGCAAAAGTCATGACCGGTCGTAGCAAAACAACGATGTGATTCCAGCAAAAACAAGCGATTGGGAAGGGAGGTCGAGCAGAACAATTCCAAAAAAGATGCAACCAGCTAGTTGGAAAGCTACAACCAGCAATCCAAAAAGCTACAACCGGCATCGCAGCAGAAAAAGCAGCAGCCCGTCGCGGGCGTCTCTCCCGGGCTGCACAACCATGCTACTTGTGATAGACGTTGGGATTTCCCCGAAGAGGAAAGGTGATGTAGTATAGTAGCAGATAGTATTTATCTTAGTTAACAACCAAGGTTTATCGAACCAATAGGAGATTCACGTAAACAACAATCAACAGTACCTACACACACAAACAAATTAATACTTGCACCCAATGCGGGCAAGAGTGTTGTCAACCCCCTTGTACTCGTTAATTGCAAGGATATCTCGTGCAAATTACTACTTCCTATTTAACCCTCAAAAAGATATAACTGAAGCACATGAGCAACTGCCTAACTCAAAAGATATAAATGAAGCACATAGAGCATTCTAACAAATAACGATGAATACGTGTCTCTCTCAAAAGGTGTGTCCAGCAAACAATGATTGTGGAAAACTAGCAAACAAATAAAACTATGGCACAGGACGCTCCAAGTAAAAATCATATCATGTGATGAATAAAAATATAGCTCCGAGTAACATACCGATGAATTGTGAACCAAAGAAGAGATGTCATCCGGGGCATCTCCAAGCTTAGGCGTGAGGTCTTTTTTGAATATTACCTTGGGGTGCCTTGGGCATCATAAGCTTAGGGTCTTGCTCCTCCTTATTCAATCATCCATCGTGATCTCACCCAAAACTTGAAAACTTCAGCACACAAAACTCAACAGGAACTTTGTGAGATCCGTTAGTATCAGTAAACCATAAACTTAGGTACTGTTATAAACAAATTCATAATTGCCCTTGCATAATACCTATTGTATTCTAACTTCTCCATGACTTATACCCCCCGATATAATCCATATCATCGTCAAAATAAGCACACTATGCAATAGAAACAAAATCCGTCTAAAACAGAACAATACGTAATGATCTGAACTAAAACCATACTTCTCTAACTTCAAAAATTCTGAAAAATTAGGAAAATTAAACAATTTGTAACCCAATACTGTGTAAAAATTGCAAAATTTTATCACGTTCCAGTAAAAAATTAAATTCAAATACTAGGTGCAAAAGTTTATGTTTTTGCATAGAATCAACTTTACTATCATTCAAATCATCCTAAAGGCTTTACTTGGCACAAGCAATAATTAAAAAAATAAAAATAGAATCATTATAGTAGCAATAATCATGTGACTCGAGAAAAATAAAATAAAGCATAAAGATAAATATTGGGTTGTCTCACAACAAGCGCTATTGTTTAATGCCCCTAGCTAGGCATAATGCATAGTTTCAAGTGTTATCATCCTTAACATCCAATTCCTCAGTTACGCAACATGAATTCCTAGGAGGGTTAGCATACATGTTTTTAATAATGACACTCCTTGGCACAAAATTGAGAAATTTATTTCCACTCATAGGTTCCTTCATCATTTCAATGAAGTTGGGGTGAACACTAATCATTTTTAGATCTTCTTTCTCCTTACTAGAGGAAGCACCCTTGTTTTTAGGAACATATATAAGCTTAGAGTTCTTATTTATGGGAGTCCTTTCAATAGTTTTAATGGGAAAAAAGTTGATCCCAAGTTATGATCTCTTCCAGTTTATCAATTCTAGTAGGACTTTTCTCTACTCTATCGCTTGTTGGTTCTCTATCCTTTAATAAATTTAATGTGGTTCCCACCGCTGAGCCAAATTTAGTGACTTGGTTATGCACTTTTTTATCAAGGTTTTCAATGTGTTCGACAGTTGGCATTTTATTCTCAATAATTTCTAACCTTCGCATAACGTACATGTCCCAAGGTCAATGTCATTTCATTAATAGTGATAGGTGGTGATCCCACTAAATTTCCATAGCATTGAAAGCATACAAAGGGTGACTACTTAGAAAAATTTCCTGCAATAATAGTATCAAGCAAAAATCTATACCAAGTAGTAAAACCCACATAAAAGCTGTGAAGAAGAACAGTAGTGGATTGCTTACGAGTATATCTATTCTGAGCATCGCAAATCCTATACCAAGCATATTTTCAATTTTCTCCTTCCCTTTATTTAAAATTAAGCACTTTATTTTCAAGGGTACAAGTAACGAGCAAAGAACTTGCCATAGCAACGTGCAAATAAAGCACACAAGATATTTTTGGTATTTTTTATTTTTAACGAAACTAATAAAATTAAATAAAAAGTAGAACAAGTAAATGATAATGTGTGTGAAGGAACCTTCGGTTGTTTGATGAAGTCTCCCCGGCAATGGCGCCAAAAATTCTTCTACTACTTGTGACATGCATTGGGATTTCCACGAAGAGGAAGGGTGATGTAGTAAAGTAGGAGATAGTATTTCCCTCAGTTAAGAACCAAGGTTTATATCGGACCAATAGGAGATTCACATAAACAATGATCAATAGTACCTACACATACACAAACAAATACTTGCACCCAACGCGGGCAAGAGGGTTGTCAATCCCCTTGTACTCGTTAGCTGCAAGGTTTAATTCTGATAGTGGTAGATACCTAAATTGCAAAACTAAATAAGAGTAAATAAATTGCAGCAAGGTATTTAGGGTTCTAATAATATGATTTGAATGGACCCGGGGGCCATAGATTTCACTAGAGGCATCTCTCTCAAGAACATAGCAAACGGTGGGTACACAGATTACTGTTGAGCAATTGATAGAAAAGCGCATAGTTATGATGTTATTCATGGCATGATCAGTATATAGGCATTACATCCATCACAAGTAGACCGTTAAACTTACTGACGCCTACTACTATTACTCCACTTCGAGAGCGCTTCTATACTTGCCTCTCTAGGTATTAAGTTCATAACAAATAGAGTAATGCTTTAAGTATGATGACATAATGTAGAAAAAATAAGACCAAGCAATATGATCGAACCCCGTCTTTTATCCTTAGTAGCAATAATACAAGTACGTCCCTCGCTACCCCTTCTGTCATGAGGTGAGGACACCGCAAAATTCAACCTACTACTATGCACCACCTCCACTGAAGATAAATCAATCTTTGGCCAAACCAAACGAATAGATTAGAAAGAGTTACATAGCTATAACAATCACACTTAATAAAGTTCGATAAAGACTCACTTACTTTTAATGAATAATCTGATCATGAACACACAATTCATCGGATCCCAACAAATGCACCGCAAAAGAATTCCATCATATTGATCTCCGAAGAGAACACTATATTGAAGATTAAAAAGGAAGAGAGAGAGAGAGAGAGAGAGCCATCTAGCTACTGCTATGGACCCATAGGTCATGCGAGAAACTACTCACGCATCATCAGAGAGGCAGCAAAGTTGATGTAGAGGCACTCCACGATCGATTTCCCCTCCAACAGAGTATCAACGGAGGCCTCCAGATGGGATCACGGAAGAACAGAGGCTTACAGCAACGGAATAATTGTTTCGAGTCTTGCTCTGGTGGTTTCTTGATTTTAGGGAATTTATAGGCTTGGAATTATGTTAGATGGAGTTGCGAGGGGCCCACAAGCCTGGGTGGTGCGCCACCTGAGCTTGTGGCTCCCTCGTGCATCGTCTGGTCTCCCCCGAAGCTTCTAGGGTCCATTCTGGTCCAGAAAAATCACCATAAAGTTTCATCGCGTTTAGACTTCGTTCGGTATGGTTTTTCTACAGAACAATAAAATAGGCAAAAACAGAAACTAGAACTGGGCACTGAGTTAGTAGGTTAGTTCTCAAAAATGATATAAAATTGCATATAAATCATATAAGATTGATAATATAATAGCATGAAACAATAAAAATTATAGATACGTTTGAGATGTATCAAACCACCGCAACAAGCAGCACACGTCCCGTTGCGGGAATCCCCATGTAGCACCTAGATGTTGCGGAGGGGGGAGGAGAGGGGAGGACAGAATCGGCGAACGAGGAGCTTCCTGAGTAGTTTATTAATTAGATCCATGGTGCGACTGCCGGCTTGTCGCTGCAAAAGGCAAGGGGTAGCAGCGGAGAGGAAGGTGGAAGATGCAGTCATGTGTGGTCGCATGTAGAAGACGACAGGGGGGATGGGGATAAGATCATCGAGTGGTGTTGGGTCCCACACATGCATGTGGGGTGCAACCGATTCCGACATGTTGGGGAACATACGATGAGGGTAGATGGAACGAGCAACATGCGAGGCGTGCTACTTGTAGAACGCGTTGGGATTTCCCTGAAGAGGAAGGGTGAAATAATACAGTAGCGAAAAGTATTTCCCTCATTAAAGAACCATGGTTTACCGAACCAATAGGAGAATTATCCAAACCACCTTTAGTAGTACCTACACACACAATAGCAAATACTTGCACGGTTGCACCCAACACGGGGAAGAGGGTTGTCAATCCCCTTGTACTCGTTAATTGAAAGGATCAAATCTGGTAGTTGTAGATATAAATTGTAAAATAAAATAAAAGTAAATAAATTGCAGCAAGGTATTTTTGGTTTTATTATTATGATTTAGATGGACCTGCGGGCATAGTTTTCACTAGAGGCATCTCTCCCATAAGCATAACATACGGCGGGAGAACAAATTACTGTTGGCCAATTGATAGAAAAGCGCATAGTTATGACGTTATTCATGGCATGATCATGTACATAGGCATTACGTCCATGACAAGTAGACCGACTCCTGCCTGCATCTACTACTATTACTCCACCCATCGACTGCTATCCAGCATGCATCTATGGTATTAAGTTCATAAAGAACAGAGTAACGCTTTAAGCAAGATGACATAATGTAGATAAAATAAGATTAACTAATATGACCGAACCACGTCATTTTACCCTTAGTAGAAACAATACAAATATGTGCCTCGCTACCCTTTTCTGTCACTGGGTGAGGACACCGCAAGATTGAACCTACTACTATATATGTAGCACTTCCACTGAAGATCTATAACAATCACACATAATAAAGTTCAGAATATAACTCAAGTACTTTCAATGAATAATCTGATCATAAACCCACAATTCATCGGATCCCAACAAACACACCACACAAAAGGATTACATCATATCGATCTCCGAAGAGAACATTGATTTAAAGATCATAATGAAACAGAGAGAGAGAGAGAGAGAGAGAGAGAGAGCCATCTAGCTAATCACTATGGATCCGTAGGTCCTGTGGGGAACTACTCACACATAATTGGAAGGGCAGAAAGGTTGATGTAGAAGCCCTCCGTGATTGATTCCCCCTCCGACAGAGTACCGGCGGAGGCCTCCAGATGATATTGCGGAAGAACAGAGGCTTGCGGCGGCGGAATAATAGTTTCGGGTCTCGCTTTGGTGTTTTTTGGATTTTTGGGAATCTATAGAAGTGGTATTAGGTTAATCGAAGTTCCGAGGGGCCCACGAGCTCAGGTGGCGAGCCTCCTGGGGGCGCACCGTGTGAGATTGTGGCCCACTCGTACATCTTATGGTCTCCTCCTGAGTCTTCTAGGGTCCCTTCTGGTCCAGAAAAAATCACTGTTAAGTTCCATCGTGTTTGTACTTCGTTTGATATTGATTTTCTTCGAAACAATAAAATAGGTAAAAGCAGGAACTGACACTAGGTGTTAGGTTAGTTCCCAAAAATGATATAAATTACATATAAAGTATACAAAATTGGTAGTATAATAGCATAAAACAATAAAAAATTATAGATACGTTAGAGACGTATCAGCATCCCCAAGCTTAATTCCTACTCATCCTCGAGTAGGTAAATGATAAATATAAAATTTATGATGTTGAATGCTACCTAGCATATCTTATCGTGTAATCCTTTCATGGTATGAATATTGAGAAGACTTTTCAAAATATACGATGTTTAACGAATGTTATCCCTACTCATTGAATTATGTAAGCATGGCATGACTCCATTTGCCTAACATAAGTACAAATCATGAGTGATGTTGAAAATGCTAAAGCGAGAAAAATTATGATACAGTTGCTTGGTTTGAGGTCGACCCTGGTGGTTTCCTCCAACCTCCACGGTGGCCTGACGCGGGTGGTGGACGTATCCACAGCCCCCCTCCCGCCCGGGTGACCTCCTGCTGCGCCGCCGCGGCCGGATCCAGTCGACCTCCTGCCTGATCCGGCCTCCACGGCGTAGTCCACGACGCCCCCGCCCCCGAGCTCTGGATCCATGGACGGTGAGCTCCCGTTGACTCCTCTGCTCACTGGTGTCCCACCAAAATCAAGGCTTCTCGTGCTCGTCGGCAGCTTCTTGCTGTTCGGCTTGTCGCCAGTCTTCTCCAGGAGAGAAGAGGAGGACGACCTCCACCCCTAGCCTCCGCGCAGTTCACGCAACGCGCCCGTGCGGTGCGTAGGCCATCTGCGTGAGGTTCACCGGCCGTGCTTGCAGTCTGCCTCCCCCACGCATGCGTGCAATACAGAGCCCCAACGGCCAAAAAGAGCAGTTGGCTCTCTATCAGTGAACTTGGCATCTTCAGATTTGATGCGCAGTGCTCCGTGTGTGTAGTCACTGTTCTTTTTGCTATTGGGGATCATTTGATGATTTTTGCAGGAAAATATAGGTGGTGCAGTTCGGTTCGATGCCCCATTGCTCAAAGTTTTGTTGTTGAAAGATGCAGTTCACTGTAAAAGAACTTTGAATGCCATTTGGTGCAGTTTGTAAAAGAACTCTGAATGTCATTCGGTGCAGTTTTGTTGAGACTGTCGTGCAGTACGCCGGTCCATAGTGTGAGGTTCACCGGGTGCATGGCTGCAGTGCAGTTGACCCTCGTGCGGTGCAGTGCAGTTTGGAGGTTTTTTGTGTCTTCAGAATTGCAGTGAACTGCTGTTTGACTAAATTTCTTCAGTGCAAAAAAATTGCTAAATTTGGTATAGTGTACGGCAGTGTGTGTGTGTGTGTGTGTGTGTCAGTGTAGTGTAGTTTGGCTCCAGTTTTGGGTGCTCCTCTGGTGCGGCCTCGGCCAGTTCGAGAGGCCACGGGAAAAAAAAACTCGGGTGTGTTGTGTAGTTCGCTAGTCTCCCATTTGCAGTACCCATGTCTTCAGTAAATTTGTTTGAAGAGAGACAAAAAAATGTAGTCCACTCCATTTCTGTAGCAGTTCGTTACCCCTCTGTATGAAGTGCAATTTTTTTCGTGTGTCTCAAAATTCAGTCGACTACGTCAACACTTGCAGTGCGTTTGGTCCTTGGATGTGGTTTACTTTTAAGAGTGATGCTGTTCACTTGCGCCCAACATGAAAGTGCGATTTTTTTTAAACGAAACAACAAGATAGCAATGAGGTTCACTTTGACATATGTCGCGGTTCATTTGCCCTCGTCTCTGCGGTCCACTCTCGTTCATAAAAAATGTTGAAAAAAAGACAACAAAAACTCACAAAAAACTCGTGTGAGAAAGTTTACGTCCGACAAAAGAATTCATGAAGTTCACTTGCCCGTCTGATGCAGTGCGTTTTTCAGTTCGAACCAGTGCGGTTTTCTGTCCGATGTGGTTCACTCGTCGATTTTGGTGTCGCGAAAAATAGAATATCCGCATTTTAGTAAATTCAAAATTGCTTTTAAACCGCAAGGAATTAGAGAGCGTGTTCTACATGAAAAAGTTGCGCCTCGTCGATATCTTTCCAACGGCGTATAATTTGAATCATTCCGATCAGCGCTTTGTAAAAATTTCGTGAAAAACGGCCGCTGCCACTCATCGTCAGCCGCATGATTTTCAAAATTAACTTAAAACCGTAAGGAATCTCAAAAACATTTGGACATATGAGTGTTGCGCCTCGTCCGTAGCTTTCCAACGGCGTATCACACACCTCATTTCGACACACGGTTGAAAAACTGTTGCGAAAACAGTACCAAAAAATTAAAAAAAAATTAAAAAACACAATTCCGCGATTTAGTAATTTGAAACTACTCTTAAACCGTAACGAATTAGAGAAAATAATAGATATGAAAAAGATGCGCCTCGATGATATCTTTCCAACGGTATATCATTTGCTTCATTCCGACGAGCGGTTTAGAAGAAAACGCGAAAAAACGCTCACTGACATTCGTCGTGAGCCGCACAATTTTTGAAACTGCTCTTAAACTATGATGAATCTCGAAAAGTGTTCAACATGACTAAGTTGCGCATAATCCATAGCTTCTCAACGGTATATTACACGCGTTGTTCCGATAAACGGTTAAGAAACTAGAGTGAAAACAGTACCCAAAAAACAACGCGTGCAGTTTTTTCCGACACGAAGTTCACTAGTCTCTGTGTTGCAGTACCTTTGCTACTGAAAGTGCAGTGCCCTGGCGTTGAGCGTGCAGTGCAAAAATGTTAGCAGAATAACTAGACCGGCTTTCATCACCCAGGATACAGAATAACTTATTCTTCGCCCGAGGTAATCTTACTATCACACTATTCTAATCACGGCGCGCCCTATATAGGAGCGACCAGGTGTTCCCGAGATCCAGAAACCAGAAAAAGCTACGCAGTTCCCCAACCCTCTACAAGCCAGACCCGATTTCGTTCCGGATCCCGCGCTCACCGGGGCCGTTCCTGATCCGGCGCGCCGCCGTTCCTGATTCCGCGCGCACTGTCGTCGTTTCCCGATCCAGCACGCCGCCGTTCCCTATCCCCTGCGAACCACAGCCGTTCCCGATCCAGCGCGTCGCCGTTCCCGATCCCCCGTGCACCGCCGCCATTCTCGATCCAGCACGCCGCCGTTCCGAAGCTCGCGCGCTCTGCCCGTCATTCCAGAACCAACGTGCCGCCGTTCCAGAGCTCGCGTTCAGCCGTCATCGTTCCAGAACTCGTGCGCCCCACCGCCCCGAGCTCGCGCGCTAATGGCGTGGTCGCCCGCCGCATTCCACCGCCCCGCATCTCCTGGACGACGTCCGCGCTTCAACCTACCTCCCCCAACGAGCCACTACACATCACCATCGATCCCCATGGTGAACGGCGCCGCCACCTCGATCTGGACTTCCACCTTCCCTGTCGCTCCCTTCCCCTGGATCTTCGCAAGCAGCCCCGCCCTGCGGCTTCGGTCACCACCGAGGACCACTAATTGACCTTCTCGTGAGGGCCAACTCGACCTTCTCGAGGAGGGCTCGTCCCTGGAACAGCTGCTCTCGTCCCCTCCACCATCGTAGAGCTCGTCTGTCCCCTCTCTCCCTGCTCTCGCCCACAACACCCAACAATGTTCCCCACCCGCCGCCACCTCTCATCTTCGTCCATGAGCCAAGGCTTCCCCTGTGCGTGTGCCACCACCCAGGACGCCTGAACTGCTATTCCGCTGGAGCAGCTCCTCCCGCCGTGCGTCTACCCAGACCTCAATCGCGCGGAGGCGTCATCCCATCCGATTGTGGTGTAGGTCGCAGTGCGCTGGCCAGAAAGATGTGTACTCCGCCGTAGCTAATCGTGCGTGTGGCGGCTCATGCACCCCACTGCCGTGAGTGAGCTCGCAATGGCCGGCACGGCTGTTTACAAGTAGATTGCTCCCCATGGCCAGCACGGCTGTGTACAAGCTAGATGCCTCCGCTCTAAAAAAACTTGCTCCTTATCTGATGCGGGCCACCACAACACTACATAGCCATCAGGACATGTTGACCGTGAAAAAGAGCAAACCATTGGCTCTGTGTAAAACATCTTTCTACATGCACGACTTGTGTTCGTTGAAATGTGTCTATGAGCTAGAGTAGTACAGTACTTGCACATGTACTTGTGTATTATTGCAATATTTTGTAGTATTTTGCACCGTACCCTTTCTTTGCTTATGTACTAGTCTCTAGCTCCAACCAAATTAAATTTCATAGAAGTTCGAAGATGACCAGCAGACAACGTCCTAAAAAACAGCAATTTTTTTTATTACGGACGTTCAAGTTAGAAAAAGTCAGAGACGTCGTCGACCTTTGCCTTAAAAATATCACATACAAAATCAAGGCATTTTCACAACAACAAAAAATTGCCCAAATTAGCTCTGTTTTTTTTACAAATATCACATAAGTTCAAATACACCGACCGCCGAAGTTTGGAATTCTACTCACAACACACCTTAAAAAACGTAGAAGTTCAAATTAAAATAACGGAGCGGTTCAATGTTTACTAAAACCCTCAGTTTTTAATTGCTAATAAAATTAAAACCAAGAAGTTCAAATAAAAAATGGAGCAGTTCAAAATTTATATAAAATAAGGATTTTCCTCATTTCTAAAAAATATCACAACAGGAACCTAAAATTATTACATATTGAAAGAAGGGGAAAACAACATGTGAGCATTAGTGTGTGGGTGTTGTTCTATTATGCGTGTGTGTGTAACTTTGCACAAAAATAAACTCTAGAAGTTCACAAAACCCCCAAAAGCCTATAAGTTAAAAGACAAAACAGTAGATAATTTTTTTCGTCTCTGAAACTAAACCAAGAGGTTCAAATTTAAGATACATAGCAGGTCAATGTTTATAAAAAAAATTAGAAATTTTTGTATCTAAAAGAAAAGCAAGAAGTTCGAATTAACATAACACATGACTTTGATGCTTATTTTTTATAAAAGGAACATTGTTTTACGGTTTCAACAAATGGAAAAAGAAAGTATTTCAAATAAACGAAGAAGTCCAAATTATAAAAATAGAGAAGTTCAATATTTATAATAAAAGAAAGGTTTCTCTTCATTACTAAAGTATAAAACTAAAGAAGTTCAAATTAAAATAAAAGGTGTAGTTTGATGTTTACGGAAAACTCAAATTCTTTCCATTTCTAGGAAAAATAAATGTGTGAGGTTCAATTTAAAAAAATGTTTGATGTTTATTTGAAAACATATTTTTTCTAAGATAACACTAAGAAGTTGATTCAAAATAACAGAGAAGTTTGAAGTATATAAAAAACTCAGATTTGTTGCAAGAAGTTCACGTGCACCTCCATGCACGGTTCAGAATTTATATTGCGGGGCGTCTGACCTCCAATTACATGTTTTAAAATGACAAAAAATAACGTCCGACCTTCAATTACGTGTAATTCGACGTATACACAAAAATGCGACAGAAGTTCATAGTGAAAACAACGAAAAGTTCAAGTACTGCAAGGGATGCATTTCAGGTGAGAAATAAAAGTATAGAAAAATAAAATCTTAAAAGCTTTGTTGAAGGAAGTTCAAAAATTCTTGCGAGAGAGATTCACCTTGTATTTCCATGTTCGAAAACACAAAAAAGATGTTTTAAAATAATTCTCTTAATCCACAAAGAAGTTCAGTTATTATTTGGGAGCAATTTGATTTCAAAAAGAAAATAAAAAATTCAAATTATAAAAATAGAAAAAGTTCATGTACTACATGGTGTGTGTTTAATATGAGAAAAATGAATTAAAAGGCAATGCCTAATTTGTTTGTTGTTATAAGTTCAAGTTCCCCGTCAGAGAAAGTTAAAAAAATTATTGTGAGAGATATTTGTACAAAAGGAATATCATTTGTGTAACACTGATGAATGGATGGGAAAATTACAAACAAAAATACGCCACAGAAGCTCAACGTGAAAACAGCAGGAAGTTCAACTACTACACTGAATGAATTTCAGATGAATTTTTTTTAAACCGTCGCAAGTATGAAAAAATGATCAACACGGGAAAGTTGCGTGTTTACATCAGCTTTCCATCGGTATATTACTTGCTCAATTTCGGTGAGTGGATGAAGAGCTACGAGCAAAAAAAAGCACGTGAAAAACAGAGTGAAGTTCAAGTAGACATGTCGAGAAGTTCAAGTTCTTCATGCGGTGCATTTTCGAAGAATCTGTTTCGCGATAAAGGCAGAACGATGATCTCGTCGTTTTTGAAATTACTTTAAAACGGCTAGGAATCAGAGAAAACCATCTACATGAAAAAGTTTTGCATTTTCCATAGCTTTTCAACGGTATATTATTTACCCCATTCCGAATTGACTTAAAACCGTAAGGAATTGGGAGAAATAATATATACCAAAAAGTTTTGCATTTCCTCAAGCTTTCCAACGCCATATCATTTGCTACATTCGGACGTACGGTTAAAAAACTAACTTGAAAATACGAACTCGGTGGAACTTGGACCGTTTTCTAAATTACTTTTAAACCGTTCAAAATTAGAAAAAAAGTTCAACATGAAAAAGTAGCGCATTTTCATAAGCTTTCCAACGCCATATCATTTGCCTCAATTGGGTTAGCCATTTAGAAATGGCATTCGAAAATACGAACTCGGCTGTTTGGTTTGCAAAATTTTACGATTTTTCAAATTACTATTTAACCATAGGGAATTAGAGAAAACTTTCAACATGTGGAAGGAGCGGTTTTGCAGCAGCTTTCCAACGTCATATTATTTGCCTCATTCCGATAAATGGTTTAGAAATGCGATAAAAAATACGATTCATGTTTTTTGTATGAAGAAAAAACGGTTTTCAAAACTGCTCTTAAACCGCTTACATTTTGCCAAAAATTTAACTTGGGTCATGATACTCATGTCCATAGCTTCCCAATGGTATATCGCAAGCCCCATTTGGGCAATGTTGGCGGAAGTTCAACCTAGCAATAGGGGAAGTTCAACATACTACTGCCGGGGCAGCTTAGGTTGTGATCAGAATATTATTCTCATCCCGCGATCAGAATAGTATTTATGTGTGTGTGTGTGTGTGTGTGTGTATATATATATTTTGGTTACACATACGAATACAATTCATGTCAATTTACATGTATACATTTTTTTCTAATTGCGCATATAAAGTATATCATATTCCACATGTATAGAAAAGATGGCCTGCAATAACTGAAAATAATCAAAATCCACTTTACCAACAATGTAACCCGATGATGTATACATAGAGTAAATTATCTAGATAATTATATGTTACATACTACGATCTACATGATGCACTCAAGATACTCTCAATTAGCATGAAGATTTTTTTTGACAATCACTACCATGATATATTTATAGTAGCGAATTATACATGGTAGAGATACATGAGCTGACAACAGCGAATACAAAATAAAGTCTAAAAGGAAGGAGCAAATATCAAACCGCAATGACAAGGCTACGATGCACGCACGCATCCATTAAAGTAATGAACTCTTCTCTCTCCCTCTCCCTCCCTCTCTCCCTCCCTCCCTCCCTCACTCTCTCTATCCCCCCTAAATTTTGGCCCAGCTTATTTTTGCTTAATGTTAACATTCAGCGGCTACCCTACCTCCTAGAAGCTTACACAATAAAGGGAAATCTTAACCTTTACACGGGCTAAAACAACTTTTCGAACTTAATCACGGCTCATTTACTCCACCACTCTGAAGCACCCAATTTAATATAATGGTTATACCCTGTACAACAAACAAAGATGACTTCAAAGGGTAAAATTTTCATCCATAGCCAGACTTGACGTGGGCACCATGGCACCAGTTCTGATCCTTATTCTTGCCTATATTATAATTTATTCAAAAAAAAGTCAAATTAACACTAAGATGAATACAGAAGGATGTGTGACAAGAGCTATAACATAGATTGTTGTTGCAAGCAAATAACATTTAGCACTGGTTGCACTTCAACCAATTAGAAATGCCAAGACTCCCATTCCGTTTGTCGTCCAATACAGCCAACTCACCTAGAACTACTTGTGGGCAATCCATACTGTGCGATAGAATGAAGCAAACCGTTCGATTCGTCACCATGTTTTATGATGTCAAGTACCCATGCTCATGTTCAATTAGCATGTAATAGTACAGACAATGAATATTACGGCAAACTGTTCTTCATAGTATGAGCCTTTCACAAACGAGTAAATATTAATAGAACTAAGTAGTTGTTAGATGAAAGCACAAAAAAGGTGGGTTGCTAATTATGCTTATAGGTAGCTGACATACATCCTAGGAACAATTACTTGTAGGTAAAGAGATAGGGGGATTGTGAAGCAACACTCGGTAATACTACATGGTAAAGAGATGACGAATATAATTTAAGGAAAACACTTTTTTGCCCAGATCTTAAAAGGGTAAATATGCAGCTTTAACTGCTTGGAAGAAACTAACCCCTTCTTTGAGTTCTGCATAGCTTGAACTTTTCTTTGCTGGTTCACGAGTCAAAATTTGGAAGGATACTTTAAAATCTACGCATAAATACGATCCTGTTTGAGAACATGCGTGTTTTTAAAAAACACATGTATATTTAGAATTGTAGACGAAGAGGGGCAAGAGACGGATGTGCAGCTTGGACTTGTCGGCCTCCAAGCGGAATTGCACGCCGGCCTTTCCCACGATAATTACACTGCATAATTCTTTCTGATGTCAAAAATAATAAACAACCATTAGGCCAAATACTCTAATACGTTTGCTTGGCATATCACGTACACGATGAAAGGAAATATTGACATTATTAGCACATAAAAAGTTATAAGCTTACATGTACAAACAAAGTCTAGGTTTACATAATTTGTTTAGTGCAAAATAACATGGGCATATTTATTACACCAGAGAGAGTTTTGCATTCATAGAAAAAAAAATAGAACATATAATTTAGCATAGACAAAGCCAGGAACTCTTGCTGACCTTACCTATAATAAATTAGTGCTACAGCACAGATTATTAAAAAAACAGTAGGTTCAGGAAAATAGACAAAAAATGCAATGGTTAATTTTATGAAAAAATAGGACGATTAGGACCTTGCAGAAGACATAGCAATGATTGAATGATTAAGTTGTGTATAGCTGTAATTCGTATTGCTGGTGGAATTATAAGAGCATACAGAAATCATGGTAATTCGTATGTTTCTTTTCACAATAATCATCATGTTTTGTAGTGCATCTATAAAACCACTTTATTGACTACAAAACAATTATAATTATGTTCTAATCTGTAGTGGTGAACATTATTCATAAATCACCGGGAAGAAGTCCAGGTACTACAAATAGATTATAACATATTTACAACGTTCACATTCTTACACATGTGGCGGCCTAACTCCAGGTAATTCTTTTTGCGTCATATTGTAGATATGTATCCTATGCATGCAGCTAGCAATTTATACACGGACAACACAAAGGAATCTATCTCTAGGAAGGTGAGAAAACAAAGCCATACTCTGAATTTGCAATGCTGCTTGTAGTGCACCGCGAGTCTTTGGAGGCCAGCTTGCAACATCTCGTTTCTCTGGGTGCGCCTGTCCAACGCTTGCGTGCAGGCCGGCGTTCCGTCATCCCATACTGGCACAGCTGGTATGTTTTCCTATTAGACAAAAGCACCCATTGAAATTGATTAGCCGAGGCTGTTGTATATGTGTTTCCGGCCGATCGAAAGCTAGCTAGCATTGAACGGAACAGATCCAGGAGCCTTCTCCATAGCCACATCATATTCTTGTGTGCAGGATCAAGCAAAGCGTGTACCTGCACCGGCGGCGTACTTGCAGCCACGCGTGAGGGTGTGTCGTAGGTGCAGCTGCGCATACAATCCCAACTGGAGGCGAATCCGATTAGCGTCAAGGTCGTCCAATCCGATGCCCACATCGTGCAGCCACGCTCGCTCATGGTGGGAGAGGCCGGTGTGCAATCCCGCATCAAGACCGGCAAGTCCAGGCTGCACGTCCGTCTCAAGACCGTCTAGATGAGCATGGAGACCGGCGTACAATCCCGCGTGGTGGCGAGGAGGGGCATGTCAGGGTGGGTGGGGCGGCGGCGCGGCGCATTGATGCGGCTTGAACTACGTCGGTATTTTCTCAAAGAGGAAGGGATGATGCAGCACAGCGACGGTAGGTATTTTCCTCAGTGATGAGATCAAGGTTATCGAACCAGTAGAAAAATCACGCAACACTATGTAAACGGTACCTGCACACAAAGAACAAATACTTGCATTCCGACGTAAAAAAGGGGTTGTCAATCCCTCACAGGTAAAAAGATAGATAAAATTTTAGTAGATTGGATAAATAGATCTCGCGGGAACGCGAAATAAAATAAATAACAATAAATTGCCGCAAGGTATTTTTGGGTTTTTGAATTAATAGATGTGAAAACAAACACAAATAAAAATAGATCTCAAAGGCAAATATGGTAAAGAAGAGACCCGGGGGCCGTAGATTTCACTAGTGGCTTCTCTCCAGGCAATGATCATTATATAGGCATCACATCCAAGATTAGTAGACCGACTCCTGCCTGCATCTACTACTATTACTCCACACATCGATCGCTATCCAGCATGCATCTAGTGTATTAAGTTCATGGAGAAACGGAGTAATGCAATAAGAACGACTACATGATGTAGACAAGATCTATTCATGTAGGAATAGACCCCATCTTATTATCCTTAATAGCAACGATACATACGTGTCATTTTCCCTTCTGTCACTGGGATTGAGCACCATAAGATCGAACCCATCACAAAGCACCTCTTCTCATGGCAAGAAAAATCGATCTAGTCGGCCTAACTAAACCAAAGATTCGAAGAAGAAATACGAGACTATAAGAAATCATGCATATAAGAGATCAAAAGACTCAAATAACTTTCATGGATAAAAACATAGATCTGATCATAAACTCAAGGTTCACCGGATCCCAACAAACACACCGCAAAAAGAGTTGCATCAAATAGATCTCCAAGAGACCATTGTATTGAGAATCAAAAGAGAGAGAAAGTCATCTAGCTACTAACAACGGACCCATAGGTCTACAATGAACTACTCACTCATCATCGAAGAGACACCAATGAGGATGATGAACCCCTCCATGATGGTGTCTAGATTGGATATGTGGTTTCTGGAATTTGCGGTGGCTGGAATTGTTTTTCGTCGACTCCCCTAGGGTTTCTGGAATATTGGGGTATTTATAGAGCGAAGAGGCAGTGCAGGAGGCCACCGAGGTGGGCACAACCCATCGGGGCGCGCCTGGGCCCCCAGGCGCGCCCTGGAGGGTTGTGCTCCCCTCGGAGCCCCCCTCTGGTGTTGGGGAACGTAGCATGCAATTTCAAAAAAAATCCTACGCTCACGCAAGATCTATCTAGGAGATGCATAGCAACGAGAGGGGGAGAGTGTGTCCACGTACCCTCGTAGACCGAAAGCGGAAGCGTTTGACAACGCGGTTGATGTAGTCAAACTTCTTCTTGTTCCGACCGATCAAGCACCGAACGTACGGCACCTCCGAGTTCTGCACACGTTCAGCTCGATGACGTCCCTCGAACTCTTGATCCAGCAAAGTGTCGAGGGAGAGTTTCGTCAGCACGACGGCGTGGTGACGGTGATGGTGAAGTGATCCGCGCAGGGCTTTGCCTAAGCACTACGACAATATGACCGGAGGCGTAAACTGTGGAGGGGGGCGCCGCACACGGCTAGGAATCAATGTTGTGTATTCTAGCGGTGCCCCCCACATATATATAGGTGGGAGAGGGAGAGGGGCAGCAAGGGGCACCCTAAGTAGGAGTAATCCTACTTGGGCGCCTCCCACAAGTCGGCCTCCCCCCCTTCCATAAGTGTCGGAGGGGGAAGGAAAGAGATGGGGAAGAGAAGGGAAGGGGGAGCCCGAATCCTCCCCTTCCCCTCCTTCCTTCTCCTCCTATTCGGCCTATATGGGGCGCACCAGCCCACTAGGGGCTGGTCTGTCCCGCCCTTGGCCCAATAAGGC
Source organism: Thinopyrum elongatum (assembly GCA_011799875.1). Lineage (NCBI taxonomy): Eukaryota > Viridiplantae > Streptophyta > Magnoliopsida > Poales > Poaceae > Thinopyrum > Thinopyrum elongatum. Next base: position 507,612,386 of record CM022301.1, on the reverse strand, counting down.
CCATATCTTTTGCCGGGGGTGCCCGGAACCCCTTCCGGTGACCCGATATGTACTCGGTACCCTCCGGAACACTTTCGGTGTCCGAATACTATCGTCCTATATATCAATCTTTACCTCTCGACCATTTTGAGACTCCTCGTCATGTCCGTGATCTCATCCGGGACTCCGAACAACATTCGGTCACCAAATCACATAACTCATATAATACAAAATCATCATCGAACGTTAAGCGTGCGGACCCTACGGGTTCGAGAACTATGTAGACATGACAGAGACACCTCTCCGGTCAATAACCAATAGCGGAACCTGGATGCTCATATTGGCTCCCACATATTCTATGAAGATCTTTATCGGTCGAACCGTTATGACAACATACGTTATTCCCTTTGTCATCGGTATGTTACTTGCCCGAGATTCGATCGTCGGTATCTTCATACCTAGTTCAATCTCGTTGCCGGCAAGTCTCTTTACTCGTTCCGTAATGCATCATCCTGTAACTAACTCATTAGTCACTTTTGCTTGCAAGGCTTCTTATGATGTGCATTACCGAGAGGACCCAGAGATACCTCTCCGATACTCGGAGTGACAAATCCTAATCTCGATCTATGCCAACCCAACAAACACCTTCGGAGATACCTGTAGAGCATCTTTATAATCACCCAGTTATGTTGTGACGTTTGATAGCACACAAGGCATTCCTCCGGCATCCGGGAGTTGCATAATCTCATAGTTGGAGGAATATGTATTTGACATGAAGAAAGCAATAGCAATAAAACTGAACGATCATTATGCTAAGCTAACGGATGGGTCTTGTCCATCACATCATTCTCCTAATGATGTGATCCCGGTCATCAAATGACAACACATGTCTATGGTTAGGAAACTTAACCATCTTTGATTAACGAGCTAGTCTAATAGAGGCTTACTAGGGACACGGTGTTTTGTCTATGTATCCACACATGTATCAAGTTTCCGGTTAATACAATTCTAGCGAGAATAATAAACATTTATCATGAAATAAGGAAATATAAAATAACAACTTTATTATTGCCTCTAGGGCATATTTCCTTCATCTGGTACTTCCTTGGCCCATCGTGTGTCTTCTGGTCCAGAAAAAATCACCAAAAAGTTTCGCTACGTTTGGACTCCGCTTGGTATTGATTTCCTGCAAAGTAAAAAACAAGCAAAAAACAGCAACTGGCACTGGGCACTATGTCAATAGGTTAGTCCCAAAAATTGATATAAAGTTGCTATAAAATGATTGTAAAACATCCTAGAATGATAATATAACAGCTTGAACAATCAAAAATTATAGATACGTTGGAGACGTATCAGCATCCCCAAGCTTAATTCCTGCTTGTCCTCGAGTAGGTAAATGATAAAAACAGAATTTTTGATGTGGAATGCTGCCTAACATGTTCATCACATATTCTTTTCTTTGTAGCATGGACATTTGGACTTTTATATGATTCAAAGCAATAGTCTAGTTTTGACATAAAGATTTCAATACTCAAGCATATCAATAAGCAATCATGTCTTTCAAAATATCAACACTAAAGCAAGTTATCCCTAGCCCATTATGCGCAATCATTGATCCATTCATGAAACACACTCGCATATTAGCTACACCCCATGCTCAAGTACGATCATAGTGCCCCTTGGTTGGTGCTTTATAAGAGAAGATGGAGACTCAAAATAAAAATTGCATAAAGTAAATAGAAAGGCCCTTCGCAGAGGGAAGCAGAGATTTGTAGAGGTACCAGAGCTCAAAGCGAAAAAGATAGAGATAAAAACATTTTGGGTGGCATGCTTTTCCTGTCAATGAAAACGATCGAGTAATTCCCAATACTTTCCATGCTAGATATATCATATGCGGTTCCCAAACATAAAATAAAGTTTATTCTTTTTTCCACCATACTTTCACATTCCACGGCTAACCGAATCCACGGGTGCCGTCCATACCAACACTTTCCACGAAATTTATTATTTGACAACATAAAGTAAATTCATTTTTCATTTCAGGACTGGGCATCCCTAATACCTTTGTCGTACTCTCGTGCAATGACAAGTGAATAAACACTCATCTTGAGAATAACACATATAGCATGGAAAAATATCAGCCACCCCCTACCGTTTCATGAGCGGTACGAGCACACAAAAAAGAAATTTATTTTGAAAATTAGAGATGGCACAAACAAATTTGCTTAGAACGGCAAAACAATACCGCATATAGGTAGGTATAGTGGACTCATATGGCAAAACTGGTTTAAGGATTTTGGATGCACAGGTAGTGATCTACTTAGTGCAAATGAAGGCTAGCAAAAAGATTGAGAAGCATCCAACCAAGAAACGAAGAATCTCATAAGCGAGCATTAAGCATAACTAACACTGAATAATGCACCATAAGTAGGATGTAATTTCATTGCATAACTATTGACTTTCGTGCTTGCATAGGGAATCACAAACCTTAACACCAATATTCTAACTAAAGCATAATTACTCATCAACATGACTCACATATTATATCATCATATCGCAAAACTATTACAAGGAATCAAGTTTATTTTGTCCAATGATCTTCATGAAAGTTTTTATTATATCCCTCTTGAATGTCTATCACTTTGGGACTAATTTCATATGTTGCTTTTGAAAGCTCAAACAAATCTAAGTGAAGAACATGAACATAATTTTTTTTTTCTTCTCTCAAAATAATTGAAGTGAAGCAAGAGAGAATTTCTTAAAAAATTTACTAACTCTCAAATAAATCTAAGTGAAGCATGAGAGCATTTCTTCAAAAATACTAAAGCACACCGTGCTCAAAAAGATATAAGTGAAGCACTAGAGCAATTCCATAGCTCAAAAAGATTTAAGTGAAGCATTAGAGAGCAATTCTAACAAGTCATAGCATAATTTTGGCTCTCTCAAATAAGTGTGTCCAGCAAGGATAGATGACACAAAACAAAAAGCAAAACAAGCAAATACTCAAATCGTACAAGACGCTCCAAGCAAAACTCATGATATGTGACGAATAAAAATATAGCTCCAAGTAAAATACCGATGGTTGTTAGAAGAAAGAGGGGATGCCACTCGGGCATCCCCAAGCTTAGTTGCTTGCTTCTCTTTGGATAATAACTTGGGGTGCCATGGGCATCCCCAAGCTTAGGCTCTTCTTACTCCTTATTCCTTTATCCATCGTGATCTCACCCAAAACTTGAAAACTTCAATCACACAAAATTCAACAAAACCTTCATAAGATCCGTTAGTATAACAAAGCAAATTACTACTCTAAGTGCTGTTGCAAACCCATTCATATTTTATTCTTGCATTATATCTACTGTATTCCAACTTTGCTATGTCTCATACCCCCCGATAGAGTCCATAGATTCATCAAAATAAGCACACAACGCAAAGAAAACAGAATCTGTCAAAAACAGAACAGTCTGTAGCAATTTGAAAACTACGTATACTTATGTAACTCCAAAAATTCTGAAAAATTAGGAAAACGTAGGCAATTTGTATATCAATCTTGTTTAAAAAATTCAGAATGTTTTGTTCCTTTTGTGAATTTTAAAAATTGTTTTACTGGATGCAAAAGTTTCTGTTTTCCAACAAGATCAAATCAACTATCACCCAACATGATCCCAAAGGCTTTTGTTGGCATAAACACTAATTAAAAGATAAAAAACACAATCATAACAGTAGCATAATTGTGCAAACACTCATGAACAGAAAGAAAAAGACAAAAATAAATTTTATTCATTGGGTTGCCTCCCAACAAGCGCTATCATTTTACGCCCCTAGCTAGGCATAAAGCATAGATTCAAGTATTGTCATCTTTATTTCTAGATCCATAGGATGCCCACATGATGGATTCATAGGGAGGCTTAATTCTTGTTCTAGGGAAGTGTTCCATGCCCTCTTTCATATCAATCACGGCACCAATAGTATGTAAAAACGATCTACCAAGTATAATTGGACAAGACGGATTGCAATCAATATCAAGAACAATAAAATCTATGGGCACATAATTCCTATTTGCAAGAATAAGAACATCATTAATTCTTCCCATAGGCTTTTTAATAGTAGAATCCGCCAAGTGCAAATTTAAAGAACACTCTTCCATATTGGTAAGACCAAGCACATCACATAAAGACTTTGGAATTGTGGAAACATTAGCACCTAAATCACATAAAGCAAAACACTCATAATTTTTAATCTTGACTTTGATGGTAGGTTCCCATTCATCATGTAATTTTCTAGGAATTGAGATCTCTAATTCCAACTTTTCTTCCAAAGCTTTCATTATAGCATCAACGATATGTTTAGTAAAAACTTTATTTTGTTCATAAGCATGGGGTGAATTTATCATGGACTGCAACAAGGAAACACAATCAATCAAAGAGCAATTATCATAATTAAAGTCTTTGTAATCCAAAAGAGTGGGCACATCACTAGTTAAAGTTTTGACCTCTCCAAACTCACTTTTATCAATTTTCTCAACAAGATTTTCACCCTCCAATTTATCGGGACGCCTTCTAGCTAAAGTTGACTCTTCTTCATGCCCTTTTTCATCAATCTTAATTTTACTAAACAAAGAATCAATAGAAGAAACACCAATCACTTTAAGGTCTTCATCATTTTTATCTTCTAACAAGATTGGTTTACCGGCCATTTGATTTACTAGGGTAGCTTGTGCATCGGATATTTTGCCTAGCAAACTTTCAGCAAAAGCATACTTAGACTGGAGATTACAAACTTCTTTACTAATATCATCAAGTTGTTTTGTTATAGCATCCAGCACAACAGAGTGTTCCTTAAGTTCTTTAGTAAAATATTTATTGTGCTCAAATTGTGTAGTCATATATTCCTTAGTACTTTTCTCAATTTCAAGCAGAATATTGGGGTAAGGAACATCATAATATTTTCTTTCAGGCATCATGACTACGCAAACAAGATTGCACTCAAAAACAGATCTGACGAGAAAAATGACGAACGAAAAGGAGGGCGAATAAAACGGAAAATGTTTGTGAAGTGGGGCAGATGAAAACGAGAGGCAAATGGAAAATAATGTAAATTGCAAGGAGATGAGATTTGTGATTAGGAACCTGGTAGATGTTCATGATGTCTCCCCGGCAACGGCGCCAGAAATTCCTTTTGATGCGGCTTGAACTACGTCGGTATTTCCCCAAAGAGGAAGGGATGATGCAGCACATCTACAGTAGGTATTTCCCTCAGTGATGAGACCAAGGTTATCGAACCAGTAGGAGAACCACGCAACACTACGTAAACGGTACCTCCACACAAAGAACAAATACTTGCAACCCAACGTAAAAGAGGGGTTGTCAATCCCTCCCGGGTAAAAAGATAAATAAAATTTTAGTAGATTGGATAAATAGATCTCGCGGGAACGCGAGATAAAATAAATAACAATAAATTGCAGCAAGGTATTTTTGGGTATTTGGATTAATAGATCTGAAAACAAATGCAAATAAAAATAGATCTCAAAGGCAAATATGATAAAGAAGAGACCCGGGGGCCGTAGATTTCACTAGTGGCTTCTCTCGAGAAAAATAGCGTACGGCGGGTAAACAAATTACTGTTGGGCAATTGATAGAAATTCAAATAATCATGACGATATCCAGGCAATGATCATTATATAGGCATCACGTCCAAGATTAGTAGACCGACTCCTGCCTGCATCTACTATTATTACTCCACACATCGACCGCTATCCAGCATGCATCTAGTGTATTAAGTTCATGGAGAAATGGAGTAATGCAATAAGAACGATGACATGATGTAGACAAGATCTATTCATGTAGGAATAGACCCCATCTTGTTATCATTAATAGAAACGATACATATGTGTCATTTCCCCTTCTGTCACTAGGATTGAGCACCATAAGATCGAACCCATCACAAAGCACCTCTTCCCATGGCAAGAAAAATCGATCTAGTCGGCCTAACTAAACCAAAGATTCAAAGAAGAAATACGAGGCTATAAGAAATCATGCATATAAGAGATCAAAAGACTCAAATAACTTTCATGGATAAAAACATAGATCTGATCATAAACTCAAAGTTAATCGGATCCCAACAAACACACCGCAAAAAGAGTTACATCAAATAGATCTCCAAGAGACCATTGTATTGAGAATCAAAAGAGAGAGAGGAAGCCATCTAGCTACTAACAACGGACCCGTAGGTCTACAATGAACTACTCACGCATCATCGGAGAGGCACCAATGGGGATGATGAACCCCTCCGTGATGGTGTCTAGATTGATCTGTGGTTTCTAGAACTTGCGGCGGTTGGAATTGTTTTTCGTCGACTCCCCTAGGGTTTCTAGAATATTGGGGTATTTATAGAGCGAAGAGGCGGTGCGGGAGGCCACCGAGGTGGGCACTACCCACCTGGGCGCGCCTTGGTGGGTTGTGCTCCCCTCGGAGCCCCCCTCTGGTACTTCCTTGGCCCATCGTGTGTCTTCTGGTCCAGAAAAAATCACCAAAAAGTTTCATTGCGTTTGGACTTCGTTTGGTATTGATTTCCTGCAAAGTAAAAAACAAGCAAAAAACAACAACTGGCACTGGGCACTATGTCAATAGGGTAGTCCCAAAAAATGATATAAAGTTGCTATAAAATGATTGTAAAACATCCAAGAATGATAATATAACAGCTTGAGCAATCAAAAATTATAGATACGTTGGAGACGTATCACGCATGGAGGGCCTAAGCCGAGGAGCGCTGGTAAAGGGTGATACGTCTCCAACATATCTATAATTTTCGATTGTTTCATGCTGTTATATTATCACTCTTGGATGTTTTACAATCATTTTATAGCAACTTTATATCATTTTTTGGGACTAACCTATTGACATAGTGCCCAGTGCCAGTTGCTATTTTTTGCTTATTTTTTACTTCGCAGAAAATCAATACCAAACGGAGTCCAAACGCAGCGAAACTTTTTGGAGATTTTTTCTGGGCCAAAAGACACCTGTTGGGCCAAAGAAGTACCAGAGGGGGCTCCGAGGGGACCACAACCCACCTGGGCGCGCCTGGTGGGTTGTGCCCACCTCGGCCGGTGTGACGCCCCCGATTCAATCGTACACTAATCATACATGCAAACATGTACGATCAAGTTCAGGGACTCACGGGAAGATATCACAACACAACTCTAAACATAAATAAGTCATACAAGCTTTAATATTACAAGCCAGGGGCCTCGAGGGCTCGAATACAAATGCTCGATCATAGACGAGTCAGCGGAAGCAACAATATCTGAGTACAGACATAAGTTAAACAAGGTGCCATAAGATGGCTAGCACAAACTGGGATACAGATCAAAAGAGGCGCGGGCCTCCTGCCTGGGATCCTCCTAACTACTCCTGGTCATCGGCGTCCTGCACGTAGTAGTAGGCACCCTCGGTGTAGTAGGGGTCGTCGTCGAGGGTGGCGTCTGGCTCCTGGCCTCTAGCATCTGGTTGCGGCATCCGAGAAGAAAGGAAAAGGGGGAGCAAAGCAACCGTGAGTACTCATCCAAAGTACTCGCAAGCAAGGATCTACACTACATATGCAATGGTATCAATGAAGTGGGTAGTATCTATGGACTGAACTGCAGAATGCCAGAATAAGAGGGGGAAAGCTAGTCCTAGCGAAGACTACACTTCTGGAAGCCTCCATCTTGAAGCATATAGAAGAGAGTAGCTGGTAAGTTAACCAAGTATCATCGTATAGCATAATCCTACCCTTCGATCCTCTCCTCGTCGCCCTGTGAGAGAGCAATCATCGGGTTGTATCTGGCACTTGGAAGGGTGTGTTTTATTAATTATCCAGTTCTAGTTGTCATAAGGTCGAAGTACAACTCCGGGTCATCCTTTTACCGAGGGACACGGCTATTCGAATATATAAACTTCCCTGTAGGGGTGTACCACATTACCCAACACGCTCGATCCCTCTGGCCGGGCACACTTTCCTGGGTCATGTCCGGCCTCGGAAGATCAACACATCGCAGCCCTACCTAGGCTCAACAGAGAGGTCAGCACACCAGTCTAAATCCTAAGCGCGCAGGGGTCTGGGCCCATCGCCCATTGCACTCCCGCATGTTGCGAGGGCGGCCGAAAGTAGACCTAGCCTCCCTAATACAAGAGCAGGCGTTCCAGTCCAATCCGGCACGCGCCGCTCAACCGCTGACGTCAAGAAGGCTTCGGCTGATACCACGACATCGAGTGCCCATAACTGTTCCCGCGTAGTTGGTTAGTGCGTATAGGCTCGTAGCTAGACTCAGATCAAATACCAAGATCTCATTAAGTGTGTTATTTTGAAGTAACCGCGGACGCCGACCAGGGACCAAGCCCACCTGTCTCCTAGGTGGTCGCAACCTGCCCTGTCGCTTCGCCACAAAGTAACAATCAGGGAGTTGCCGGAAACCCAGGCCCACCACTACCTGGGAGGAACCACCTACCCCTTCAGCCCCCCACATTGGAATCTGAAAGTGCAACTAATCCCCGGGTGGTTTTGGTATTTCATAACAACATATAGCTCATTGAACTAATATTCTTTCAAGATCAATGTTTCAGAAAGTTCAATGGTTGGTATGGCATGGACTAGAGATGTGGACCCCTCAAAATGCTAAGGACACATATTGGCAAAAGCTCAAGACTCTTCATTTTCATTTCAGTGATCCAAGATCACATTGAGTCCATAGGAAAAGCCAATACTATTAAAAGGGGACGAGGTGTTGCTTAATGGCTTGCTTGCTCAAAATGCTTAGTGATATGCTCCAAAAGCCCTCAACCACTTTCTCATTTCCACATATGTCCGAAACCTAAAGTCAAACTCGGCCCCACCGATTTGATCTATCCGGCGCCACCGAGTTCACTTGACATAGTGTAAGTGCATCTAGTGCCCCTTAGTGATTTTGGTGTATTGAAGACTTATAGGTTAAGGGACTAATGTGTTTGTGAGTGTACACAGGTCTATAAGTCACTGAGGAGTTTGATATTTATAGAGAAAGTCGACCCCTAAAAATGAATGTCTTCAACTAAAGACTTTGGCTTTCTGAAGACTTTGAAAGTGAAGAAATTGGTGTGACCTTGAAGACTTGATATTCATGCGAGGAATATGAAGCGTGAAGACTTTTGTTTTCGTAGTTTCTTTTTCTCTTTCTTGAGTCATAGGAAACACCGTACTGTTAAAGGGGGTCGAGGTAAAACTAAGGAAAAGTTTCCAAGTGATGCTCAACTCAAAATCCTACACCTACCAATCCCTTCGAGTGAAGCCATTGGAAATCTCATACAGTTCAGTCCATTTCTTCAGTGACAGAGATGAAGTTCTTCTGGTCTCTGAGGAATTTGTTCTGACTGAGGAGTTAGGAATTCGCCAGTGCGAATTGCCTACAAGTGAGGAACATGATAGCCCTGAGGAATTTGATAGTCAAATTTCCGACCGTTGCTGTGCTATGCGCCAGCTGTCCCAAAATATCTACCCACCTAACGGTCATATCATTGAAGGGCATTTATGTCTTATCATGTCGGGCTGCTCCCTAGGCTATAAATAGCCGCCCCCTACAACCACTAGTTGGTTGGCTGCTCCGAAGGAAACTGACACTTGTCATTAAGAGCATCCCATCCTCTGAGGACTTTGAGCGAAAATCATCAAGTGAGGAAAAACCCAAAACCAAACACCTACAAACCCAAAGTGATTGAGCATCACTGAAGAGATTGTTCCTGTGTGGAACCGACGCTTATTACCTTTGAGGACTGTGCATCCTTCAGACGGTTAGGCGTCATGGTCTAGAGCATCCAAGAGGAAATTGTGGATCGCCGAGTGACCGAGTCTGTGAAGGTTTGGAAGTCACCTGAAGACTTACCACGAGTGATTGGGCGAGGTCTGTGTGACCTTAGCTCAAGGAGAATACGGTGAGGACTGTGTGTCCGGGACTGTGTGTCCTCAGGTTTAAATACCTAGCCGCTCCAACCAGACGTACAACTGTCACAGCAGTTGGAACTGGTCTACCAAATCACTGTCTTCACCGAGCTAACTGGTTCTATTTCCTCATCCCTTGTATTTCCTCATTACGGTGCTGTGTACTTGATTGCCACTGTTTTGAAGACTTTGACTGAAGACTTTCTCAATTTCCTCAGTTCAATTTCTTCAGTCAGTTTGTCTTCAGCCTGCTTATCCTATGCTTTTCGCTATCTGTACTCTGTGCGTGTTTTCATTTCATCACGAAGACTGTGCTACTGCTCTCCTATGTTTGCATATGAGTACTTATTCTGCTGCTAAGTAGTTCGTGACTTAGGAATTTCCTCACTGCGAAATTCCTCAGTGATGAATTTGTAAAAATCGCCTATTCACCCCCCCTCTAGTCGACTTAAAGCACTTTCAATTGGTATCAGAGCGAGGTACTCCCTTGTTCTGTGTGATTTTGGTTTAACCACCTGGAGTTTTAGTTATGTCGACTGCAGGCATGATCAAGGTATCGGCTGGGTGTCCTACCTTCGATGGGACGGACTACCCCTACTGGAAGAACAAGATGCGCATGCATCTTGAGGCAATTGACAACGATCTCTGGTACATTGTGGAAAATGGCGTTCCCTCCGTCACTCCTTTCGTGAATGCTGCTGATGTGAAGAGATTCAAGCAACTCGACTCTCAAGCGAAGAATATCATATGTGGCCATCTGAGCAAAGGGCAGTATGGCAGAGTGAGTGCTTTGGAGACAGCTAAGCTTATCTGGGATAGGCTGTCAAAGGTCAACGAAGGAGTCTCAACTCAACGTGACTCTCGAGTTGACGTTCTTCGTAATCTCTTCAACCGCTTCAAAAGACTCAACAACGAAAATGTTCAACAAACCTTTGATCGCCTCACTGACATTTCAAATGAGCTTCAAGCACTTGGTGCCACAGACATCACCGACCATGAGGTGGTGAAGAAATTGCTGAGATCTCTTGATTCCTCATTCGACACTCTGGTGCTGATGATTCAGGAACGTGGAGACTACAAGTCACTTGATCCTGCTGATATCCTCGAGAGGCTAAATACTCATGAGTTCCAACTTGCTGAGAAGAGAGATCTCTACGGACCGAGCTATGGTAGATCTCGCGCACTGAAGGCCAAGGCAGACTCTGAATCTGAAGATGAAGATTCTGGTAGCAGCCTTGGTGATCCTGAAGAACTGAGTCAGGAGCTAGCAATGCTCGTAAGGAAATTCCAGAAGTTCTCTAGACATGGCCGATTTGGAAAATCCTCAAGAGGTGATGACATGCGACCAGATTCCTCATCCCGCGACTACAAGAAGAGGACTTGCCATAAATGCAAGAAACCTGGTCACTACATTCAAGATTGTCCTCAGTGGGAAAAGGAATCAAAGAAGAAGAAATACAAGGATTACAGTTCTGATGACTCAAAGAAGAAGAAGAAATCTTCAAAGTTCTCATCGTCAAAATCCTCGAAGTCTTCATCTCACAAGAAGAGCAGCTCCAAGAAGGCTCGGGCATTTATTGGCAAGGAAATGGACTCTGAAGCTGAATCTGAGGAAATTGAGGAAGAGGAGGCATCTCGGGAGTCAGACTCTGGTGTGGCGAGCTTAGCCCTCGCTACTGCTTACGTTAGCAAGTCCATCTTCAACACTAAGGAAAATGGCTTCCCCAACACTGCTGATGACAGCAACGATGACTATACTCCCACCTACTGCTTCATGGCAAAAGGTGCCAAGGTACACAAATGTCCCTCCTCTGAGTCAAGTGAAGATGAATCTGATGAAAACCTCAAACCCAGTTATTCCAAGCTTGCTAATATTGCCATTAAATAACAAAAGGCCTTGGAAAAACTTCAAAATTCTCTAGTAAAAAGCGGTGACCTGTTGGGTGAGGAATTGGATCGAAATCAAACCTTGACTGATAATCTTCAGCAACTACAGTCTAAGTTTGATAAACTTCAAAGTCATCATAACACTCTCTTAGCCGATCATGAGAAGCTTTCTTATGAATTTCTTCAAAGAAAGCAAGACCTTGAGAAGCTAAGGGTGAGTTATGAAGATCTTCAGAAGGAAAATGATTCATTGCTTGCTCAACAGATCAGTTCCGCTCAGGATGAATTTGTTCCACCATGCTTGAAATGCATTGAATGTGAAACTGCTAATTCTTCACCTGAAAGTTCAAATGCTTCTATTGCTGCAAATTCTTCAACTATCTCTGTGGTCACAAATTCCTCATCTAAGGATACCACTGGTATCACTGACGAAAATGCAGGGTTGAAGGAATTGTATGTGATAGGCATGTACAAAAGCCTCAAAGGACATCAGACTCTTTGTGATGTGCTCAAAAAGCAGATCTTGAACAGGAACCCTAGGAAAGAGGGTATTGCCTTTGAGAGGAAACTCAATGTTGATGGAACATACTGGAAGCCTGAACAGTATCCCAAAACCTCATGGGTTGCTGCGAAGGGATCTCCAATAGATCCATCCACTTTATCTGGCTTTACATGTGAATCCTCATATTCTTCTGATGAGTCATTTGACTACAACTATAAACTATTCAAAAATCAGAATGGTGAAGTATTTGCTAGATATGTTGGTACTAACTGCAGGAATGGTTCCCCTACGAAGAAAATCTGGGTTCCCAAAAGGTGCCTTGAAAGTCTTCAGGTGAATGTCCTCATGACACCACCTGTGAAGAATAGGAACCCCAGATCAAATTCTTCATATGGACCAAAGTCTTCATATGGATCCAAGTCCTCATATGATCATCACGCTAATGCTTCTGTTTCGCAGGGAAAATCTAAGAGTTCTGATTATGTGCATTATTCTTCAAATCATTATGTTCATAAGTCCTCGAAGAATTTCTCTGCTTATTCATATGCTTACCCTAACCCCTCTCCTGTGAAATGAAGCGCTTTGGCTTCAATACCACCTTTCTCTTATGGAGCTCGCAGAATGATGAACTCTTTGCCACCCCTTCAGATATGGGTGGTGAAGAAAAAGAACTAACCTCTTATGCAGGGTCAGGTCTCCAGACGAACTAAATCGTCTGAAGAATTTGCTGGAGACCTGAAATGCTTGAAAGGACGCAAGCTAATCATGAAGAAATGATTTACTCATTTCTCCCGTCCTCATACTGCTAAATATACATATGTTGCATTTTTTATGAAATATTGTCTGATGAATTTGATGTCATATTCTTCACTGATGAAGTATGTGAGTTCGTAAGCTGCACTAATTCATCTGCAGGATGATCAACCCAAAGCCACTAAGTGGGTCCTCGACAGTGGATGTACTAATCACATGACCGGTGACAGGAGCTTACTGATAAACACTCCTTTATCTCCATCACATTTGAAGCATATCACCTACGCCGACAAAGGCAAAAGCAAGGTATTGGGTCTAGGTAGGGTTGCTATCTCAAAGGATCGACACATGGACAAAGTTATGCTTGTCGAGTCCCTCGGATTCAACCTTATGTCTGTCTCAATGCTTTGTGATCTTGATATGGTTGTTGTCTTTGGCAAATATCGCTGCTTAGTGCTCATGGAATCTGACAATTCCAAAGTCTTCGAAGGCTTTAGGAGAGGAGACTTGTATATTGTTGATTTCTCTGCAGGACCACAGCCTGCCACATGTCTACTTGCAAAAGCTTCAGAAGGCTGGCTATGGCATCGACGACTGGGTCATGCTGGCATGAGGAACTTACACACGCTCGTGAAGAAAAAGCATGTCATCGGCATCGAGGGTGTCAAATTCCTCAAAGATCTTTGTGGGGCATGTGAGGCTGGAAAGATGACCAGAGCCAAACACCCCTCGAAGACTATCATGACTACCTCTCGTCCTTTTGAATTGCTTCACATGGACCTCTTTGGCCCTACTCATTATGCCACACTAACAAATGCAGCATCTCTATATGGCTTTGTCATTGTTGATGATTATTCTCGTTACACATGGGTGCATGTCATTACTTACAAAACTGAAGTGCAGGAAGTCTTCAGACGATTTTCTTCAAGGGCTTCGACGAATTTCGGTGTGAAGATCAAGCATATACGCAGTGACAATGGGACCGAGTTCAAGAACACTGGTCTTGATGACTATCTTGATGAACTTGGTATTACTCATGAGCTATCTGCCCCATACACTCCTCAACAGAATGGCGTTGTGGAGCGCAAGAACAGAACTCTTGTTGAGATGGCTCGCACCATGCTTGATGAATACAAGACACCTCGTCGCTTCTGGCCTGAGGCAATTGATACTGCTTACCACATCATCAACAGAGTATATCTTCACAAATTCTTCAAGAAGACCTCATATGAACTCCTCACTGACAAGAAACCCAATGTGAGTTATTTCAAAGTCTTCAGTGCTAAATGTTGGATTAGAGATCCTCATCACAATTCTAAATTTGCACCGAAAGCACATGAAGGTTTTATGCTTGGTTACGGAAAGGACTCGCACACCTACAGGGTCTTCAACACCTATCACAACAAGGTTGTTGAAACTATAGATGCGCGGTTCGATGAAACTAACGGCTCGCAAAGAGAGCACCTACCTCCTGTGCTAGATGAAATGTCACCTGAGGAATCCATTAAGCTAAAGGCTACTGAGGATGTTATTCCTACCGAAGAATCTGCTGAAGAAGTCATTCCAGATCGTGAAGAAAATCATGTTGATGCATCTGAAGAAAATGGCTCTGAAGAAAATGTTGAGCCGAATCAAAGTCGTCAACCTGCTCATCCTCGCATTGCAAATGAAGTGCAGATTGAGAGAATCATCAATGACATCAACGCACCAGGTCCTCTTACTCGCTCAAAAGCTTCACATGTGTCTAACTTTTGTGGGCATTTTGCTTTCGTCTCCATCACAGAGCCCACCAAAGTTGATGAGGCATTTCTGGAGCCTGAATGGATTCAAGCGATGCAAGAGGAATTACATCAATTCGAGCTGAAAAATGTGTGGGAACTTGTCAAGTGACCAGACCCATGCAAGCACAATATCATCAGTACCAAATGGATTTATCGCAACAAGCAAGATGAAAATGGCCTTGTGGTGAGGAATAAGGCACGGCTTGTAGCTCAAGGCTACACACAGGTTGAAGGAATTGATTTCGATGAAACTTTTGCACCTGTTGCTAGACTTGAAGCTATTCGCATATTACTTGCTTATGCTAACCATCATAATATCATCTTATATCAAATGGATGTGAAAAGTGCATTCCTCAATGGTAAGCTTGAGGAAGAAGTATATGTTGCTCAACCCCCAGGTTTTGAAGATCCTAAGCATCCTGACAAAGTCTTCGGACTAAACAAGGCCCTCTATGGCCTCAAGCAGGCCCCTCGGGCGTGGTATGATACTTTGAAGGAATTCCTCATGAAGAAAGGCTTCAAACCCGGTTCACGTGACCCAACTCTTTTCACTAAAACTTATGATGATGAATTATTCGTGTGCCAAATATATGTTGATGATATCATCTTTGGCTGTACTGACCAACATTACAGTGATGAATTTGCCTATATGATGAGTGAAGAATATCAAATGTCTATGATGGGAGAATTGAAATTCTTCTTAGGTCTTCAGATACGAAAACAACGCAACGGCATCTTCATTTCTCAAGAGAAATACCTCAAGGACGTTCTGAAGAAATTCGGTATGCAAGAGTGCAAAGGCGTCAAAATCCCTATGCCCACAAATGGCCATCTATGCACTGATGAAAATGGTATAGACTTCGATCAAAAGGTATACCGCTCCATGATTGGCTCTTTATTGTACCTATGTGCATCTAGGCCGGATATTATGCTTAGTGTTTGCATGTGTGCCCGTTTTCAAGCTACACCGAAGGAATCACACCATAAGGCTGTGAAGCATATTCTTCGATATCTAGCTCACACTCCAACACTTGGATTATGGTATCCCAAGGGCTCGGTTTGATCTCATTGGATATTCTGACTCTGACTATGCTGGTGATCATGTTGACCGCAAGTCAACATCAGGCACATGCCATTTCCTCGGATGTTCCTTGGTATGTTGGTCCTCGAAGAAACAAAACTGCGTATCACTCTCTACTGCTGAAGCTGAGTACATTGCTGCTGGTTCGTGCTGTGCTCAATTACTGTGGATGAAGCAAACCCTCAAGGACTACGGCATCAATGTGAAGAATGTGCCTCTCTACTGTGACAATGAGAGTGCCATCAAAATTGCTCATAACCCAGTTCAGCACTCGAAGACAAAGCACATTTAGATTCGTCATCATTTTCTTCGTGATCATGTGTTGAAGGGCGACATCTCTATCGAGCACGTGAAGACTGAAGAACAGCTAGCCGATATCTTCACAAAGCCCTTGGATGAGAAGAGATTTAGCAAGTTGCGGTGTGAGCTAAATATCTTAGAATCTTCGAATGTTCTTTGAAAAGGACACACATCCTAACACTCATGCAAAATTGATGACTTAGATGTGCAACACACGAAGTAATGTTTTTCTTCAATAAATGAAGACTAACCCTCCAAGTGTGAAGAAATTAACGAAGAATTTGATTCTCTGAGCCCTACGACAATTGTACGCGGTGTCTGAAATCATCATTCTTATACGGTGGGTCACGCCACCACAAAAGTTGAAAATCTTCAAAAATTGAGTTTTTCTTCATTTTGCAAATTCTTCAAATTTTCAAATTCTTCAACTTTGCAAAGTCTTCACTCTTTCCGACTGTGTTCTTCATTGACTATATATATATATATATTTGAGTTTTTCTGTCCTCTACAACATTCACTTATGGCTAATTCTTTGAGTTGACATTTCTGCTAAGTGAATGTGATCGGACCCTTGCCCCTCTATGCTAAACTCAACCCAGTCCGTTCACAAATTCTTCATGTGCGTTCTATTTGAAAACCGTTCAAAATCTTCACTGAGTCCTTGTCAGCTGAAGAAGTTGCGAACGAAACTTTAAAATACTCTTATCAGAATTTTCGGCCTTTGCCGCTCAAACCGTTCCACATCCCATGGTAAAACGTATCTATTCACCCACGATCTTTCACGATCTACACCTCTCATTACGTGGGTGACACATGTCGCTAGGATGAGGAGGGTCAGGGGCACGTTCGTCCTTTATCTTCGGACGAGTGGCTATTCACCTCGGTTATAAATATCCCTCACCCTCCTCAGATTTCACCTCCCGCTACATACTCGCTCGAGCTCTCTGACCTAGCGCCGCCGCTACACTCCATCGTCGCCGGCGAGGAAGAGCTTCACTGCCTCGACCCCGTCGCCGTCGTACTCACGCCGGCCGCGGAAATCTTCACTCCACCGCCGTCGTAGCTGTTTTCCATCGCCAAGTTAGGGCGTGGAAGATCTGAACGGATGAACTTCTCCACTGTTACTCTCAGTTCATCGTGTTCTTCGTCAAGGGTAAATAAAATTTTTTTTACTGCCCTTGTTGATTCTGATGATTTCCACAAAATCTTTAAAAAGTGTTTATTCTTCAACTTTCATGTTCTTAAACACCAACTTGCTTCTGTTCTTGATCTATTTCTCTAAGCAACGTTTTTCTTCAAGATTCCTCAATTGTGTGGATTTTCAATCTATACAACTCTGGAACCTAAGTCAAAGAACGCTTAGTGAAATTCCTCAAGACACCCCTGGTCAAATCCCTCAAACTTGATACTTTTGAAAAACTTCTGAGAATGCATATGACCTCTCCAAATTCTTCGCACCTATACTTTGTTCACAGGTACACATGTCCGCTGCTGAATCTCTAGGTTCTCATCAACTTAACTCATTTGCAGCATTCCTTGAAGAAAAATTGCATACCTCATCAGAAAATTCAGTTGTTCAAAATCCTCAAGTGAAGAAGATGGCTGATGGTAAAAGACCTCAGAAGGGAGGAAAGAGGCCAGAGACAAATACTGCTTTTGAGATCCCTGAAGACATCTATGATGAATATTGTACTCCTGATGAAGCAACTCATGGCAAGGAGAACAAAAATCATCGCAAAGTGCACATTCAGAAGATTGAGAGGAGATGGGCAAGAGAATGGAGGGAGTATCGATATGTGACTCCAAAGTACATGAAGAAATTCGCTGTTAACCCTCCATGTCCAAGACCTCCATTGGCTCCAGGCCAAGAAGCTGATCCCACAAGCATCAGAAGAGGTGAAGAATTTCCCAAGGAATGGGCTAAGCGTCAAGCCAAGCTGGCCAAAATGGCTAAAGAGGCAGTGAAGAAATTCAATGAAGATTCTGCTGTTGCCGCTGCTGAGGCCTCTGCTAGCAAGCCGAAGAAGGCTATGCCAAAGAAATCAGCTGTCAAGACAAATTCCTCAGCTGCAATGCCCTCACGGCCAAGCTCTTCAAAGCCCTCACAGCTTGATCCTCTGGCAACTTTTTCAAAAGCAGCTCCAACTCCCTCAGTTGCAAAATCCTCAGCTGCTCCTACAAAGTCCTCAGCTCCTGTGCATCTTGCCATGTGCCAAAGGACTACTGGAATCTCAATTGCTTTAGGAGCATCTGCAAGTTCATCAGCTCCACCTCTGTCTTCAACAGCTCCGACCAGCTGAAGACAAAGGCTACTGCTGGACGAGGCTCAAGACCAAGTCCTCACAAGAAGCAGGTTGCCTTTCATGTGCCGTCCAGTGATGATGAAGCTGATGATGAAGAATTAGCTAAGATCATCATAGATCGACAACAAAGGGCTGCTAGTGCCAAAGGCAGTGCTGTGCCCCTCATGCTGGATCCGAGGAAGATCCTCGACTTCATTGATCTATGGCATAAGGATCCCAACACCCCTTTGCCTGAATTGAACCTCACCCCTGGTCAAAGTCACATGTTGACAGCCTTTATCACTGAAGAAAAATGGAAATTTGAGAAGGCCAGGCAAGTGAAGAAGGCTCAGTAGAAGAAGGAGCATTTTCTGAAGAAAAATATTGTGAAAATGTCTCCAGAAGAACTTGTGACTATACAGGCTGAGATCAAAGCACTCAGTGATGAATTTGACGCATACCGTGCAGATTGGCTAGGTGCCAAAGTCAGATTCGTCAGAATGGCTAAGGGATTCACTCCAAATGTTGCAGCTTCACCGCAACAAGAAATTCCTCAGGCTGAGACATCTGCTCAGCCTACTGAAGATCATGCAAGCACAGCTGATGAAAATCAGACTGTTGAAGAAAATGAAAGCACCAGGGCTGATGAAGAAATTCCAGCCTCTGAAGAGAATGCCAGGGCAACCTCCAATGTTGCGCCTGAAGAACAAGCCAGGCCAGTTGAAGCATCTGCTACTGCGCTTGAAGAAACTGAACATGCCAGGGCAACTGCATCAGTTGTGCCTGAAGAAACTGCACCAATTTCCTCTGCTCCTCCTGCACCAATGACAAGCATCAACCTTCCTTCTGCTATAGAAGTGAAGAAAACCAAGGCTGCGGAGCAAGCAGCTGTGAAGAAAAGAAAAGCATCTGCAACTGCAGAGTCTTCAGCTCCTAAGAAAGTGAAGACTTTGACAAGCTCATTCACCAACCCCATAGATGCTGTTCCGATATCAAGCATGCCATCAAAGGAGATTATTCACTTTGGTGAGGAATATGAAATTCCAAGTGAATCTGATGAAGAAGATCGTTCTGCTGCTTCGACAGAGCAGTTCGATGAAGAAATTGAAGTAGACAATATCACTTCAACTCCGCTGGTATCATCGCCCATGCCTCAATTCACAGCTGAAGAGGCAGGCGTTGAGGAAATTGATGATGAAGATGAAGATGTGGATATTGGGTCTTCAACTCCTGTTCTGAATGATGACTATTGGGAAAGTCATCACCCCAATTCACCCATGTTCACCCCACTGCAACAAATTCCTCAGTCCCCAGTTCACACTGAAGAAATTCATACGGGCTCTGATGAACATCATGCTTCCTTTCTTCCTATTCCAGAAGTTCCAGCCGCTAGTGCTGAAGAAATGGAGGCCAAGGCTGCTACTGATGACACTGCTACTAAAATTCATCAGCCTGTGGCTCCAGAGGAAGTGATTCATGAGGCTGTGAAGACATTGACTGATAATCCTTAGCCCAAGCCAAAGAATCCCTTCTCAAAGAAGCAGAAGTTCAAAGCTGATGACTTCTTTCATGAACATGTATTCTTCACTGACTACAACCCTTATGACTCTGCTCGTATTCGACGACAGCGCTTCTGGACAGCAAGTCAGATGAACTTCTATTCTTCACTATTTTTCAATAAAGACAAGATCTTCGACCATAAGCATATTCCTCATGTTGATATGGAGTCACTGCCATGCTTCAACCCAGTCCTCAATGTTCTTCATGACGCTGGGCTGCTCAATTTCTGCACCGACATCGTTGATTGGAATGAAGAATTAATTCTTCAGTTCTACGCTACGTTGCACATCACCGGCAATGCTGAAGATGTAAATTCATGGGTATTGGACTGGATGACTGAAAATACTCATTACAAAGCACCGGCCTCTGAATTGCTTCATGCCGTCCCAGTCAGTCCTCCCATTGAAGGTGCAAGGCTGATGTATGATGAACCTGAACTGTCGGATCACTTCATGCAAGTACTGATGAAGCCTTTAAAGCCAGGCCAAGCTCCAAGGACCAAATTCCTCGTCAAGGAATTGCTCTATGTGCCCAGGACGGTCTACAGAATATTGACCAAGACCCTCAGTCCAATCAAGGGTCACGACTCAAATGAAGCAGAAGTAGTTGGCATGATGAAGAATCTGCTATTCAACATCATCCATGGAGTGCCTATCAACTTCCATGATTTCTTCATCAGGACCATGGCAAATGTTGCACTTTCACCATTCGAATTGAAGCCTTATGCTCCCTGGATCATGCGATTCATCAGATCAAGGTCTTCAATCAACTACAAGGCTGATATGCTAAATCATCAAAGCTACTTGCCCCCAATTGAAGTCTTCAAACGACCTATTTCCTCATCTGATGAAAAGGGCAAGGCTGCTGTCATTGATGAAGGCATTCGTCCATTGGATGGATAGTTTCGCAAAGCTGCATCCTACTCCACCAATGATGACTCTACCACTCATGATTCTGCCGCAAATGCTTCAAAGCCAATTCCTCAAGGCACTACTCCAAGGGTGCTGACTGATCGTGAGCTTCTCCTCAGTCTTCATCAAAAGGTCGATCGCAACCACAAATGGGTCAAAAGACAGTTTGGTGCTATTCTTCAGAACATGACAGTCACTCAGAATTCAGTGAAGAAAAACTACTACTATTTGCATGAAGTCTTTGACCGCACTTGGGCTATTCTGTCTAATCTTTACAGTGCTGAAGAACTCAAGGAGATGGAATTTCAACAGAACTTTGACTGGTCACAGCCACCTTCGAAGAAATTCAAGAAGGTCAAAGTTCCTCACTTGGTTGCCAGTTCTTATTCTTCATCGCGCGAGACTGATGAAAATGAAGACTTGGACGACACTGCGGCAGGCCCTACTTCAACAACCGACCCCAATAACGCTGGCGCTCCTCCATCGACTTCATGATGTTCTTCTTCAGGGGCGTTAGTCCTCATTTTTCGACCCTTTTGGTCATTCGATGACAAAGGGGGAGAAATTTGAGTTAGTCTTCAAGCGGGTCTATTATATGGGCATTTTTGTTGAGTTACAACTCTCGCTCTTCTGAAGTGTTTGTTGATCGAGTTGTAAACTTAAGTCCTATGGTGATCTGATACTTTTGCTCTGTTTTCTGCAAGCTATTTCCTCAAGTACGTTAATGCATGCATGCTGAATTTCATCAGACACCATATTTCATCATGCATTTCAAATTCTTCATATCATATGTTGTATGTGTGTATGACTTACAAGATATAGGGGGAGATCTCCATGATTCTACTCTTCAATGTGCATTGCTTCTCAAAAGCAAATTCCTCACCTATGCACATCTTCAGGGGGAGTTCTTCTATATCTTGCAAATCAAATTCCTCAATTTCAGTATTTACACTTCACATGTTGATCCCCGTTGAAAACTTAACCTATATTGTCATCAATCACCAAAAAGGGGGAGATTGTAAGTGCATCTAGTGCCCCTTAGTGATTTTGGTGTATTGAAGACTTATAGGTTAAGGGACTAATGCGTTTGTGAGTGTACACAGGTCTATAAGTCACTGAGGAGTTTGATATTTACAGAGAAAGTCGACCCCTAAAAATGAATGTCTTCAACTGAAGACTTTGGCTTTCTGAAGACTTTGAAAGAGAAGAAATTGGTGTGACCTTGAAGACTTGATATTCATGCGAGGAATATGAAGCCTGAAGACTTTTGTTTTCATAGTTTCTTTTTCTCTTTCTTGAGTCATAGGAAACACCGTACTGTTAAAGGGGGTCGAGGTAAAACTAAGGAAAAGTTTCCAAGTGATGCTCAACTCAAAATCCTACACCTACCAATCCTTTCGAGTGAAGCCATTGGAAATCTCATACAGTTCAGTCCATTTCTTCAGTGACAGAGATGAAGTTCTTCTGGTCTCTGAGGAATTTGTTCTGACTGAGGAGTTAGGAATTCGCCAGTGTGAATTGCCTACAAGTGAGGAACATGATAGCCCTGAGGAATTTGATAGTCAAATTTCCGACCATTGTTGTGCTATGCGCCAGCTGTCCCAAAATATCTACCCACCTAACGGTCATATCATTGAAGGGCATTTATGTCTTATCATGTCGGGCTGCTCCCTAGGCTATAAATAGCCACCCCCCTACAACCACTAGTTGGTTGGCTGCTCCGAAGGAAACTGACACTTGTCATTAAGAGCATCCCATCCTCTGAGGACTTTGAGCGAAAATCATCAAGTGAGGAAAAACCCAAAACCAAACACCTACAAACCCAAAGTGATTGAGCATCACTGAAGAGATTGTTCCTATGTGGAACTGACGCTAGTTACCTTTGAGGACTGTGCATCCTTCAGACGGTTAGGCGTCATGGTCTAAAGCATCCAAGAGGAAATTGTGGATCGCCGAGTGACCGAGTCTGTGAAGGTTTGGAAGTCACCTGAAGACTTACCACGGGTGATTGGGCGAGGTCTGTGTGACCTTAGCTCAAGAAGAATACGGTGAGGACTGTGTGTCCTCAGGTTTAAATACCTAGCCGCTCCAACTAGACGTACAACTGTCACAGCAGTTGGAACTGGTCTACCAAATCACTGTCTTCATCGAGCTAACTGGTTCTATTTCCTCATCCCTTGTATTTCCTCATTACGGTGCTGTGTACTTGATTGCCACTGTTTTGAAGACTTTGACTGAAGACTTTCTCAATTTCCTCAGTTCAATTTCTTCAGTCAGTTTGTCTTCAGCCTGCTTATCCTGTGCTTTTCGCTATCTGTACTATGTGCGTGTTTTCATTTCATCATGAAGACTGTGCTACTGCTCTGCTATGTTTGCATATGAGTACTTATTCCGCTGCTAAGTAGTTCGTGACTTAGGAATTTCTTCACTGCGAAATTCCTCAGTGACGAATTTGTAAAAATCGCCTATTCACCCCCCCTCTAGTCGACTTAACGCACTTTCACATAGCCATATCCACAAACCCTAATCAGTTCGGTCTTACCGATAGGGATCTCGGTCTCACCGAGATGGGATTGCAAACTCTCTGTTTCCCTTCGTAACGTTTCGGTCTAACCAAGATGAGCGATCGGTCCCACCGAGTTCGCAGTGCAAACTCTCTGTTTCCTTTTCGTAACATTTTGGTCTAACCGAGATGAGCGATCGGTCCCACCGAGTTTGCCTGACCAAGTCTCTGTTTGCTTATTACTGAAATCGGTCTCACCGAGTTCATGTGATCGGTGTCACCGAGATGAGGTTTTGCCCTAACCCTAGTGCATCAGTCTCACCGAGTTGATATTGTCGGTCCCACCGAAAAGCCTAACGTTCACATTTTGAACCAGGTCGGTCTCAGCGAGTTTCACTATACGGTCCCACCGAGTTTGGTAAATTGTGTGTAACGGTTAGATTTTGTGTGGAGGCTATATATACCCCTCCACCCCCTTCTCCATTCGAGAGAGGGCCATCAGAACATGCCTACACTTCCACTACTTATTTTTCTGAGAGAGAACCACCTACTCATGTGTTGAGACCAAGACATTCCAATCCAACCACAAGAATCTTGATCTCTAGCATTCCCCAAGTTGCTTTCCACTCAAATCATCTTTCCACCATATCCAAATCTGTGAGAGAGAGTTGAGTATTGGGGAGACTATCATTTGAAGCACAAGAGCAAGGAGTTCATCAACAACACACCATCTATTACCTTTTGGAGAGTGGCGTCTCCTAGATTGGTTAGGTGTCACTTGGGAGCCTCCGTCAAGATTGTGGAGTTGAACCAAGGAGTTTGTAAGGGCAAGGAGATCGCCTACTTCGTGAAGATCTACCCAAGTGAGGCAAGTCCTTCATGGGCGATGGCCATGGTGGGATAGACAAGGTTGCTTCTTCGTGGACCCTTCGTGGGTGGAGCCCTTCGTGGACTCGCGCAGCCATTACCCTTCGTGGGTTGAAGTCTCCATTAACGTGGATGTACAATAGCACCACCTATCGGAACCACGCCAAAAATCTCCGTGTCTACATTACGTTTGCTCCCTCCAAACTCCTCCCCTTTACCTTCATATGCAATGATTTATATTCCGCTGCTATACTCTTAGAATTGCATGTGTAGGTTGGTTGCTTGACTAGTGTTAAGTTGCTAAAATCTGCCAAGACTTAAAATTGGGAAAAGGCTAGATTTTTATTTGGTCAAGTAGTCTAATCACCCCCCTCTAGACATACTTTCGATCCTACAAGTGGTATCAGAGCTTTGGTCTCCATTTGCCTTGATTTCCATTGCTTTGGTGATCATAGCCTTGGTTTCACAACCTAGGAGAGTATGGCGTCTAGGGAGGGAAATTACCACCGTAGAGGTCCTTACTTTAATGGCACTAATTTTGCTAGTTGGAAGCATAAGATGAAAATGCATATTCTTGGACATAACCCCGCCGTTTGGGCTATTGTGTGCATTGGTTTGCAAGGTGAATTCTTTGATGCGAGAGAACCAAATCATGAAGCAACTGCGGAAGAGTTGAAGATGCTGCAATACAACGCTCAAGCTTGCGATATCCTCTTCAATGGATTGTGCCCCGAAGAATTCAACAAAATCAGCCATCTTGAGAATGCAAAGGAAATTTGGGATACTTTGATTGATATGCACGAAGGTACCAAGTCCGTCAAGGAATCCAAGTTGGATGTGCTTCAAAGTCAACTTGACAAGTTCAAAATGAAGGATGGTGAAGGTGTCGCTGAAATGTACTCTAGGCTTGCTCTCATCACAAATGAGATTTCCGGCTTAGGAAGTGAAGAGATGACTGACAGATTCATCATCAAGAAGATCCTAAGAGCCTTGGATGGAAAATATGATACCGTGTGCACATTGATCCAAATGATGCCCAACTACAAAGATCTCAAGCCAACGAAAGTCATTGGAAGAATTGTTGCTCATGTGATGTCACTCAAGGATAAAGAAGAGCTTCACAACAAGTCTAGTGGTGCATATAAAGCCTCATGTGATGCTCCTGCCACATCAAGTGAAAAACAAGTCTTCAATGAGGAATTGAGCTTAATGGTGAAGAACTTCAACAAATTCTACAAGAGTAGAAGCAAAGAGAGAAGCTCCAAGTCAAGATCCTACCATGACAAAAGATCTTCTAGTCGTGAGCGAAACTGCTACAACTGTGGAAGACCCGGACACTACTCCAATGAGTGTATGGCTCCCTACAAAAGAAGAGAAGACTCACCTAAAAGAAGAAGTAGAAGAGAAGAATCACCCCCAAGAGAAAGAAGGAGTAGAGATGATCGTTATGAACAAAGAACCTCTCGCAGAAGCAAGGATTCGGAAAGGAAGGACAAGTCATCAAAGAGCTACACAAAATGAAGACATCAAGCTCATGTTGGTGAATGGGTATCCGGTTCTGACTCCGACCACCACTCCGAGAGAAGTTATCACTCCGACTCCGAATATACTCAAGATGAAGGTGTTGCCGGTCTTGCACTTGTGTCAACCAACTCCTATGACATATTTGACTCACCAAATGAAGGAATTGGAAGATGCTTCATGGCTAAAGGCCCCAAGGTATCACACCCCGAGTATATTGATTTCAATAGTGATGAAGATGCTTTGCTAGGTGATGATGAGTTACTTGTTGACAATGCTAGTGATGAAAACTATGATGAAACTGTTATTAATCATGCTAATCAAGATGAAACGAATGATAATGATAAGAAGGAGATTGAGCGTCTAACTAAAGAACTAAACACTATTAAGTTAGCTCATGAAACTACTTTAGAAGATCATCGAGAACTTTTAAAAACTCATGAGAAGCTACACTTCGAGAAGCTCACAAGAGCATGGGTTCTTAAAAGCCATCAATGATGATCTTCGGAAGAAAAGTTCTTCTTACATTGCCAAGCATTTACTCTTGTCTACCTACATGCCACAAGTAAAAACTAGCAACAAGAGTAAGAAAGATTATTCTTCTAGTAGTAACAATAATCATGCTAAATCCAATACTGTTGCTTCTAGTAGTTCTCTTGATTCCACTAATGATTCTCTTAGCCAAGTTACACTTGAGCAAGAAAATAGCTTATTGAAGGGAATTATAGAGAAAGGTGTTTACAAGAGCCTTGCCGGAAGTAAGCAATTTGAGGAAATTGTACGCAAGCAAGGAAGGCACCGAAAGAATCAAGGTGTAGGTTTTGAACGAAAGTTCAATGCCAATGCAGTTGAGTGGGAAGAAGATCAATACCCCAAGACGAAGTTTGTTCCTCAACAAGAGAAGTATGATCCTACTTCCTTCAAGGGGACATAAGCTCAAGATGATCTTCCACCACAAGACCACAAGCTAAAAGGCAAGGACAAGCTTCAAGAGGAGATTGATGCATTTGAAGAAGCTCCAAAGGCCTTGGTCAAGTGGGTTCCCAAGTCTACCTCAAGTTCTACTTCATCAAGTACATCTACAACCCCAAGGATTCCCATCAAGATGATGTGGATCCCGAAGAAGAAGAACTAGAGAGTTCTTGAGGGTGACTCCGCCAACATACTTCACTCATATTCATATTGGCAAGAACAAGTGCAATCAACTTCCACATCTTGCACTAGTTCAAGGAGTCACAAACCCTCTTGTTAGTAAGTCAAGGGACACGGTAATCTAATGCTTTCATGGACATCATCTTGTGTGTACTTCACTCTATGTCTATGGATATCCTTGTTTATTCCTTGTGGGACTAACCCTTGTAGGTATTGAAAGTGCAACTCACTCCAATGGATTGCTCCAAATGATCTACATCAACATTGAGCATCCACATCTTCAACATCTACATGAAGTCATCATCGATAAAACCCAAGTTTAGTTCATCCCTCTAAAAGGGGATATCACATCTAGGGGGAGCTTTACTCTAAGAATTGAGCTAAAGCAACTCTAATGATGTGAACACAACAATGCTTTATGTAAAAGTGGTAACCCCACTTGTGCTTAAACGATGAGTATGACCTATGATCAAATGTTCTCATTTGACTCCTAAGTCAATATACTCATATATAGATGACCTAGTCATCGCCAATTGCTTGATAGATGCTAGAGTGTTTGCGCATGCTTTGCCACATATTTCATTTGCTATCTTATTGTGTGAGCATGTTGGTTGCATAATTTTTTTCATTCGAGGACATCCATTTGTCGCTTTGATTGTTTGGTCTTTTCTTTTGCCAAATGGATGGACAAGAATGCCTAAGTACTCTCTCTAGCTATCTATGCTTTTCTCGTCTCAAACTCTATTCATGCTACATCACAAAGTTTGATCAAGTCAGATTCGAACCCTCTGGGTGAGGAGCACTCGGAGCCATCGATTCGTCATAGACTTAAACTTCCAAAACCTCTTGATGTGTTTCGGTCTGACCAATTCATTCCTTTCGGTCATACCGAGTTCATTGAGTTGATCTAGGTTTCAATATTGGTGCAACCAATTTGAACACTTTGGTCTCACCAAGTTGCAGTAACCGCTTGCGATTCTGCATCTCGGTGCCACCGAGTTGTTCCACTCGGTCACACCGACAGGGTCTGGATATATATACCCACGGGTCGAATTTTTGGAAATTCCTCCGAAACTCTTCGCCCGCGCTGTCCAGCCCTACCGACTCGAGGTCTCCGGATCATCGCCTCCGTCGCCAGCGACCTCCTGCCACTGTTCTCCGCCGCCGTCAACGGATTCTCCTCCGCCGTTGTCGCCGTAGCGAGCTCATCGCCAAGTTAGGGTATGAGTTTGATCCTTTGTGCTTTCTCACTCCAATTCTTAGCACGAAGACAATGCCATAATTCTTGCCACGATTGAGATTATTCTATCTAGCAAAAACTTCCTTTAGATTAGTTTTGATTCTAAAATTTAGGGTTAGGTTTCCGCCGAATTCATCTCGGACCGACCGAGTTGTAGAAATCGGTCTCACCAATTTGGCCTAGGCCATAGCACTTGTGAGTTTCTGTCTGACCGAATCTTGCGAATCGGTGTGATCGAGTTCAGAATTCTGTGAAACCCTATCAGTCTTAGAGTCACCGAACTATGACTCGGTCTGACCGATGTCACTAGTTTAGACTCTGAACATTGCTTCGGTGTCACCGAGTTCAGCAAATCGGTAGCTCCGAAATGCCTTTTGTAGAAAACTAAAACTAAGTTTTTGGCTCAATTGTTTTGCAAAATCTCTGCACTTTGTGATGCTCATCCACTCTATCTCATCTACATCTATTCATAGGGTTAGCCTTCAGCTTTCAGCATGTCTAACAACAGTGACAGCCAGAATCAGTCTGAGGAGCAGGTTCAGATGAGTGAGGGCACTAGTCCCTCTGAGAGCAGTTATGATGATGGGAGCAGAAGCACTCCCAGCAACCTGCCCAAAGTTGCAACTAGGCAGAGGAAGAAGAAGACATCAGATTCTGAGGATGAGGATTTCAAGATTGATGAGGAAGCCTCTTCCAATAGGAAAGGAGACAAGAAAGAGCTTGGTACTGCTGCTAACACCAAGCCAGGGATGAAGCAGAAAGCTCCTGCAAGAAGAGTTCCCATGTCCAAAGCCAGAGCCTCAACCAAAGAAACCATGGAGTTCACTCTTAAACCCAAAGAGGCTGGTGAGGGCAAAAAGAGGAAGGAGAGGGTCAAGAAGACAATGGCCAGAGTCATTGGGAGATCTTCTATGATCAGAGACCCAGAAGAGGAAGAAGAGCAAGATGCACCTCCTGCAAAATCTCAGAAGCTAATGGGGGATGCAATCAGATCAGGGGCTGCTCCATCCAAGCCCAAGTCTACCCCCAAGGCTGCTGCTCAAGCCCCCAAGAGATCCACCAGAAACATTCCAGCAGCTGAGAAGAACAAGGCCCCAGTGCCTGAAGTGGAAGAAGAAGAAGAAGCCCAAGTGCTTAGGAAGTTGAAGCCCAAGATTCCTGACCATGATGACACCCATCCAGTGGCTGAAAACATGAAGCTTAGAAAGGATGCAGGTCTCAGGCTATGGAGGCAGAATGACCCATATGCCATTAGAAGGAGAACAACTGTTGATTACAGGTTCCACACAAAGGAACAACAAGACTTCTATGAGACTGTGCTGCTTGACAAGAAGCCAATAGTAAGTGACATGAGATGGGTTGACTGGAAGTTCATTGACAACAATGCTGATTATTTCCCAGGAGTTCATGAAAGTTTCAGATTAACAGGAGTTGACACATTTGTTGGTCAGAAATTGACTAAGTGGAATGATGAGTTGATCATGCAGTTCTACTCCACAGCACACTTTTACCCTGATGGTAAAATTGTTTGGATGACAGAGGGTACCAGGTACCAATCTTCAGTGGCTGAGTGGGCAAAGCTGATAAATGCCCCAGAAGAGCATGAGGATGATACTGATGTATATGCTAAGCCAAGGAAGGGACATGACTCAATGGCTCACATGTACAAGGAAATTCCAGATGCTGCCTTGGACACCCACAAGTTTGGGTCTGTTTATTATCTGCTGTCAGGTCTGCCAACCATCAACACAATTCTCAGACACACCTTGCTGCCCAAGTTTGGAGATGA
Source organism: Thinopyrum elongatum (assembly GCA_011799875.1). Taxonomy (NCBI): domain Eukaryota; kingdom Viridiplantae; phylum Streptophyta; class Magnoliopsida; order Poales; family Poaceae; genus Thinopyrum; species Thinopyrum elongatum. The sequence continues at coordinate 507,582,333 of CM022301.1, read as the reverse complement.
CAGGATGATCAGAGGGCACTCAATAAATCTGCTGCATATGTTTGATGTGCCTGAAAAATTCAAAGTGATGACATTGATTGTTGAGACAATCAAGAGGACAGCTGCAGACCAAAAGAGATCATGTGGCTATGCTCCACAAATTCAGATGCTCATCAACTCCAAGATGGGCAAGGGCATGTATCTCTTGGATAAGGAACATCTTCCCCTGCTGCCAGAATTTGAAGATAATGTGGTTGTCATGGATCCATCACACCCCACATCTGTGCCGGCTCAGGAGAAGAAAGAAAAAGCTAGAGCAGAGAAAGCAGCCAAGACACCAAGTGCTGAAGAGGCATCCCAGATATTTCTGAAGTCCAAGCAAGATCAAATTGGCTATCTCATTCAAGCAACTTTGAGGATTGAGAAAGGATTGGCCACCCTGACTCAAAATCAAGAGAGTCTTGAAAGGATTATCGAGACAAAAATTCATGACTTAGATGTGAAGGTCACAGGAATACAGTCAACTGTGGAGAAGATTCAAGAAGAGCTTGAAGACAGGGATGAGGGACCTACAATAGATCCTTTTCAGCAAGTCCCAAAGGGAACAAGGTCCTCAGCTGTGCCAGTTGCTACTGATCCCAGACCTACAGTGTCAGCACTTGCAGCTACAACTTTAGTTGCTCCTCTAGTTGCAACTCCACCAGCTCCTCAGAAGTCTTCGGATGCATTCGTCGCAGGACTCCTCTCCACACCACCTTCGCACTCCGGAGCTCCCGGAGATCATGCTTAGAGCCGCATAGCACTATGCATTTTCAAGCTTTTTGGTAACTTATTGCCAAAGAGGGAGAAAGTGTATAGATCATAGGCTTCGAGAGAGAGAGTGCTTTGGTTTTCTTTTGCCTCTCTTGCTACTCTATTTGCTTTGCTTGTTTGGTTGATACATTATGTATGCTTGTGTGTGAGATACTTCTATGATCATATGTTTGATCATATCATACTCTAATGCTTGTGCTTAATGATGGCATTCTATCTCTCATGTACGATCATTCATATCTTGCCTTGGTGATGAGTGCATATTCCATATTTTATCATTTTGAGCACTCCACCAAGATGTATGTGACATGGAGAGTGACCCATGTTCCTAATTGACTGTGCATTTGCATTCAAAAGCAAATTTCAAATAATGCACAAATTTAGGGGGAGCTCTTGCTTATCACATACTTCTCAAAGCGACGATGTACTTCATTTATATTATCATTTGTCGAAGCTTTGATCTATATGTTGTCATCAATTACCAAAAAGCGGGAGATTGAAAGTGCAACTAATCCCCGGGTGGTTTTGGTAATTCATAACAACATATAGCTCATTGAACTAATATTCTTTCAAGATCAATGTTTCAGAAAGTTCAATGGTTGGTATGGCATGGACTAGAGATGTGGACCCCTCAAAATGCTAAGGACACATATTGGCAAAAGCTCAAGACTCTTCATTTTCATTTCAGTGATCCGAGATCACATTGAGTCCATAAGAAAAGCCAATACTATTAAAAGGGGATGAGGTGTTGCTTAATGGCTTGCTTGCTCAAAATGCTTAGTGATATGCTCCAAAAGCCCTCAACCACTTTCTCATTTCCCCATATGCCCTAAACCTAAAGTCAAACTCGGCCCCACCGATTTGATCTATCCGGCACCACCGAGTTCACTTGACATAGCCATATCCACAAACCCTAATCAGTTCGGTCTTACCGATAGGGATCTCGGTCTCACCAAGATGGGATTGCAAACTCTCTGTTTCCCTTCGTAGCATTTCAGTCTAACCGAGATAAGCGATCAGTCCCACCGAGTTCACAGTGCAAACTCTCTGTTTCCTTTTCGTAATGTTTCGGTCTAACCGAGATGAGCGATCGGTCCCACTGAATTTGCCTGACCAAGTCTCTGTTTGCTTATTACTGAAATTGGTCTCACCGAGTTCATGTGATCGGTCTCACCGAGTTCATGTGATCGGTCTCACCGAGATGAGGTTTTGCCCTAACCCTAGCGCATCGGTCTCACCGAGTTGATATTGTCGGTCCCACCAAAAGGCCTAACATTCACATTTTGAACCAGGTCGGTCTCACCGAGTTTCACTATTCGGTCCCACCGAGTTTGGTAAATTGTGTGTAACGGTTAGATTTTGTGTGGAGGCTATATATACCCCTCCACCCCCTTCTCCATTCAAGAGAGACCCATCAAAACGTGCCTACACTTCCACTACTTATTTTTCTGAGAGAGAACCACCTACTCATGTGTTGAGACCAAGACATTCCAATCCAACCACAAGAATCTTGATCTCTAGCCTTCCCCAAGTTGCTTTCCACTCAAATCATCTTTCCACCATATCCAAATCTGTGAGAGAGAGTTGAGTGTTGGGGAGACTATCATTTGAAGCACAAGAGTAAGGAGTTCATCATCAACACACTATCTATTACCTTTTGGAGAGTGATGTCTCCTAGATTGGTTAGGTGTCACTTGGGAACCTCCGTCAAGATTGTGGAGTTGAACCAAGGAGTTTGTAAGGGCAAGGAGGTCGCCTACTTCGTGAAGATCTACCCAAGTGAGGCAAGTCCTTCGTGGGCGATGGCCATGGTGGGATAGACAAGGTTGCTTCTTCATGGACCCTTCATGGGTGGAGCCCTCCGTGGACTCGGGCAGCCGTTACCCTTCGTGGGTTGAAGTCTCCATCAACGTGGATGTATGATAGCACCACCTATCGGAACCATGCCAAAAATCTTCGTGTCTACATTGCGTTTGCTCCCTCCAAACTCCTCCCCTTTACCTTTAGATGCAATGATTTACATTCCGCTGCTATACTCTTAGAATTGCATGTGTAGGTTGGTTGCTTGACTAGTGTTAAGTTGCTAAAATCTGCCAAGACTTAAAATTGGGAAAAGGCTAGATTTTTATTTGGTCAAGTAGTCTAATCACCCCCCCCCCTCTAGACATACTTTCGATCCTACAGAATCACTTGCGGGTACTCTACGAGCCGACCCGACTTTAATCACATCATGTAACCTGTATAATATGAATGTATGTATATACCCATGATCACCTCCTGAGTGATCACGGCCCGATAGTATAGCATGGCAGACGGACAAGAATGTAGGGCCACTGATGGAATACTAGCATCCTATACTAAGCATTTAGGATTGCAGGTAAAGGTAACAACGGTAGCAACAATGACAGGCTATGGAACAGAATAGGAGCTATCGAATCAACAACAGTAGCAAACCTAATGCAAGAATGAGAGAGAAGAGAGTGGGCGATATCTGGTTGATCAAGGGGGGTTTGCTTGCCTCGAAGTTTGGCAGAGAAGGACGGGTCGTCAACACCGTAGTCGATCGGGGCAGCGGTAGTGACGTCAGTCTCGAAGTCTAATGAAGAGAAGAGGGGGAAGAAACAATAAATACAATGCAAACAGATGCATGACATGGCAATAAACGGTGCTAGGTGTGATCTAACACGGTACTATGCGATACTGATGAAGGGGGAAAACATCCGGGAAAGTATTCCCGGTGTTAGGCATTTTCGGACAGATGAAATGGAGGGGGACGATTCCATGTTCTCTATACTAGGGACGTGTGACAAACAAACGGGGCGCATATTCTGAATCATCATATTTTTCTGAGCAACTTTCATGTACAAAGTATTTTCATCCGTGTTACGGACTATTTAATATGATTTTCCAAAGTTTTATTGATGTTCTGGATTTATTTATATCCCAAAATTTAGTAAGTAAATACTTTTGTCACTACGTGCAGTGCTAGTCATAGTGTATGACAGGTGGGGTCAGGGTCAAAGTCAACAGTCCAGTCAGCTGTTGACTGGGTCAAACTGGCCGGTGGGACCCAGCTGTCATAGACACAGTGTAAATTAACAGTTTTATTTAATTTAAGAGATTAGGTGGGGGCCACATGTCATATGCTAGCAATTATCCTATCTACCAATTAGACTAACCTAGCACTTAATTAACCCTAAGTTAAACCTACTCTAATTAAACAAGGGTCGGCTACACACACTCACGCACACACACATCACACACACTCACGCACACACAGCACACGCCACACTTGGCCATGGCCGTGGCCATGGTCAGCACTGGCAGCAGCCGGCGTAGCAACCAGCAGTAGCATGAGCATGCAGCGCTAGCAGTTAGTGGCAGCAGCTAGTGGCAGCAGCAGAGCAGCAGCTTGCGCGGCGGCAGTAGCTTGAGCAGCATCAATTCACAGTGCTAGTATCAGTTGGGGCGAGCGGCGTCGGTGGCAGCAGCAGTACGCAGCAGCAGCAGGTAGCCGTAGCGGCAAGCAGCAGCACCAGCATCGGAGCTGCGCTAGCAGCGGCAGCAGGCAACCTCGAGGCCAGGCGCGGGCGACGCGGTGAGCAGCAGTAGAATGCCGCAGGCAGCGACGGCAGAGGTTGTGCAGCAGCAGCAGAGCAGCTGAAGTAGGGGGCGAAGGAACCATCGGGAGCAGCGGCGGAATGCTGGGCGAGCAGCGTGGGCTGCGGGAAGCGGGCGCGTGCCTGGGCGTGGCCCAGGAGCGGCGTGCGCGGCCAGGGGTGCGGAGAGCACGGCTACGACGCGGCGACCGCGAGCTCACGGAAGCTCGGGCGCGGGGTGGTGCGGCAGCCCACGATGATCGATTCGGCGGGGAAACAGAGGGGTTTTGCGTGGGGGCTCACCTTGGAGGCACAAGTAGGCCCGGTGGGAGCTTAGGAGCGCAGGGGTGGTCGAATTTGAAGACGAACATCGGCAGCGACCGAGGAAGAAGAAGCTCGATCCGCACGATGCAGAGGCATCGAGCTCGAACGGGTGGCCGTAGATGACGTAGACGAACACTTAGGAGCTCCTGGACTCCTTGGCGGGGTGCAGGAACGACGGTGGCCGTGGTGACGATGACGATATGGCGACGACCGAGCTCGGACAGGGATGGTATCGAGCGAGGGAGGGGGCGAGGAAGAAAACAGAGAGAGCTAGGGTTCGGGGGAGGGGTGCCGTTGCTAAGTAGGGCGAGGGGGGGTCGTGGATGCGCGCCACGGCGCCATGGCGTCCGTGGATGTGCTCCACAATGCCTCACTGCTACAGGTTGAAGAAAACCAGTGTGGGCTGGGCCTTCGTGCACTGTAGCACTTAGGTCTAGTGGCACTGTAGCAGCTGGGCTTTTACTTTTTCTGTTTTCATTTCTTTTGCCCCTGTTTTGCATTTAGTTGAGCTAGCAAATGAATTTAGTTGAACCCAATATTTAGTTTATAAATACTAGACTATGTAATGACCTAGCGCAACAAGTTTCAAATATTTTTGAATAGTTTAAATATTTGTTTATCTTTAAATGGTTAATTTAAATGATGTTGGTTCTATTTTGAATATTTTAGGGTCATTGAAATATCCAAAATGATGTTGGTTTACTCATGACAATTAGTTAGTGAATATTTGGAAACCAATGAACATTTTTGTTTTACTTTTTGAATAAATATTAATTTGACTTTATTTTAAATTGAATTTGAATTTGGTTTGGAACATAGTGATGTTTAGAAAAATAATTGCGATGACATGGCATCATTAGTGAGTGGTTACTGTAGCTAAAATACCGGGGTGTTACAAATCTCCTCCACTACAAGAAATCTCGTCCCGAGATTTAAGAGGTGGAGTAAGGGGGAAGGCTTTGGTTACGCAATTCTAACAGATCTTCACGTTCTTGGTTGCTCTTCTTGAAAAGGTCGATCAATTACGTTGATGACTTCATTTCTCTGCTTCAGTTCATCATAATTAAGTTATCGTCCTCCCATCGGTGTCTTCATCGTACTTACGAAAGGACAAGGGGTAACTTCGGAAGAACGGACCTAATAAGGTTGATCATCTGGTAGGTAGCCCAGGGAATGTGGCAGGAAGTATCTCTCGAGTTGAACTTAAGAAAAACATCAAGAGCAACATAAGGAGACACAATAAGAAGTTTCCAGCAGATAGGCAATCATTCGATGCCTAAACAGAAAGTGGAAGGGGGTTCAGGGCAACGAAAAAATATAGCGTTTGATACTAGAGTAGATCATCTCTAGGAAGGTGACTCGTGATTTCATACGAAGCCAAGCGTGAGGAAAACTTTAGAAACAGGCGTGTACGGGTGAGTCAGGTTTCGATCATGTGGAACTGTGGGTTATGGGCCCACCATGTGGGTTAAAGTAGGAAGGGCGGTGACGTCTTGCACGATCATTGTAGCAAGGCATGTCAGAGGATAGTCTGTCAGTTATGTTGGCAACAACGTTGGTACCAAGGGAGAGGGACGAAGAGAACCATTTTCTTGCTCGTTGAACGAGGCGGACCAATAGGAAAAGTTCTCATCCATCGGTGGTTACGGGAATGTCATCAACAAAAGCAACAGGGTCTTACTGACACGGTTGTATACCAAGGTGTTTACATAAGCAGAAGAACATTACTACTTATATCATATAGATCACAAGAAGGGTTAAAAAAACAATGGAAAGGAAAATGTGATTATCACATTAAATAAAACAACGAAAAGGAAAATGTGTTTAAACACATATTTCAGGGGTATACCCTTTCCAAGGGCAAGCAGAGCATGATATCCATGATAGGATAGAAAGTAGAAAACCATTTAGGTAATGGGAGAGGAATTTCATGACATTACCCATACAACAGTGTTAGGATAATTGATAAAAAAAAATTAGCATTGTGCTTCAAATGTTCTTATTGAAGATCGGAGTACCACAGACATGCTTCATGATAGTATTGACATGGTCATCAGGTAAAGATCAGACTTTGGATACACAAAGGATCCATCAGGAACAACTTATAGAATAAGTCTTACAATTTCCTCATGGAAGAACAGCTAACACCTTGCTAAAAGGGAAACTAAATCAATAGGTCCTCCGGCCAGGTGTGCTAGGCATGACATCACCTTACCGGGTCATATAAAGACCAATGTTATGACTCTTGGACAGAGTTCCAACCATCATATCTGCCCGAGATTCAGATCTGATAGGTGTCAGGATATGTCAGACTCAGGATGCCTCAGAAGAAAAAGATGCAACACAAATTGACGAGATGACATTGTAAGATTCTCGGGAAATGAACTATGGAAGCGAGTTCCGAAACAAGAGTTCATCATTAAGCCAAGGAGAGGATGAGGAGGTGGCTGATGGACTCGGCGACAATTCGTCGAGGTTTCCAAAAATATGGATTTCCACAATTATGTGAACAAGGAGATAATATTGGACATACCGAAGTAGATAACGAAGTATGTTCGAGGAGAACATCCACGAGTAAACATTAATCAAAACGTGCACCTGGAAGGATGGACTAAGTAGCACGATCGATGTTAGAATGATGATTCAATAACCAATAGACTGAGAATCAAGCTATCAACCATTAACTACTAGCAATAGGGTTGCTAGAAGTTTTGGACTTACACATCGCAATCCATTTGTCGGGATTCCGGTTAGAAACAATACAGGGACCAAGAAAAGAATGGTGATTGTGAGAAGTATCACTATACCAAGAATTCTTAAGAGGTGGAGCAATCCTTGCAACATCCTTGACATAAAATATAATAATACTTCAAGGTAGAACATAATACAAACTGGATAGCAAGGAGCTCCATAACATGAACAAGTTTGTGTTGGAGGGAAGGCAGTAATGTTGTCGATGATAACACAAATCATCGATGGGCAAGGATGGTATTTCTCATCATGAATTCGATTCATATCTTGGAAGAAGTAAAATTGTTGTCGATGATTACGACGCATTTAGTCGAGAGGTTTCATGAGGATGTAATCGATGATCGACGACATCAAGAAAAAGGAATGATGAAACCAAAGTTATGGGAACAACAGATAAGATGCAAGTTCGGAATCGGAGTTGCTTTTTAAGACAACAAAGGATGTTGAAAACTCGAAGTAAGATTAGTGCATTGTCGGAATTGTGTTCCGGGGATGAAGGACTCGGCACCAAGGTCAAGCATTAGCATGACGATGATGTAGCCAATTAGCTGGGAATTGCATGATTGAGTGCAAACTCATAAGCAATAAAGATCATTAAGAGTTATCGAATCGTAGTGGGGTCTTGATTCGCTTATCGGTGTTCTTCAATGACAATCAACCAGAACCTGGGGAAAACTGAATCAGTGAGAAGCAATACTCGACGAAGACTCATAAGTATTGCAGTACTGTGATATTATCGAGATACCAGAGGGTAATACTCGAAGGTAGATGATACGTCTCCAATGTATCTATAATTTTTTATTGTTCCATGCTGTTATATTATCATTCTTGGATGTTTTATAATCATTTTATAGTCATTTTATATCATTTTTTAGTACTAACCTATTGACATAGTGCCAAGTGCCAGTTGCTGTTTGTTGCATGTTTTTTACATCGCAGGAAATCAATACCAAACAGAGTCCACACGCAGCGAAACTTTTTGTGGATTTTTTTGGACCAGAAGACATCCAGTGGGCTAGAGAAGCGCCTGGGGGTGCTCTGAGGGGAGCACAACCCACCAGGGCGCGCCTGGGCCTCCAGGCGCGCCCTGGTGGGTTGTGCCCACCTCGGGTGCCCCCTGAACCGACTCTTTGCTCTATAAATACTCCAATATTCCAGAAACCCTAGGGGAGTCGACAAAAATCAATTCCAGCCGCCGCAGAGTCCAGAACCACCAGATCCAATCTAGACACCATCACGGAGGGGTTCACCACTTCCATTGGTGCCTCTCCGATGATGCGTGAGTAGTCTCTTGTAGACCTTCGGGTCCGTAGTTAGTATCTAGATCGCTTCCTCCCTCTCGTTTGATTCTCAATAAAATGGTCTCTTGGAGATCCATATGATGTAACTCTTTTTGCGGTGTGTTTGTTGGGATCGGATGAACTTTGAGTTTATGATCAGATCTATCTTTTTATCCACGAAAGTTATTTGAGTCTTCTTTGATCTCTTATATGCATGATTGCTTTTAGCCTCGTATTTCTTCTCCGATATTTGGGTTTTGTTTGGCCAACTTGATCTATTTATCTTGCAATGGGAAGCGGTGCTTTGTAGTGGGTTTGATCTTACGGTGCTTGATCCCAGTGACAGAAGGGGAACCGACACGTATGTATCGTTGCTACTAAGGATAAAACGATGGGGTCTATTTCTACATAAATAGATCTTGTCTACATCATGTCATCGTTCTTATTGCATTACTCCGTTTCTCCATGAACTTAATACACTAGATGCATGCTGGATAGCGGTCGATGTGTGGAGTAATAGTAGTAGATGCAGGCAGGAGTCGGTCTACTAATCTTGGACGTGATGCCTATATAATGATCATTGCCTGGATATCATCATGATTATTTGAAGTTCTATCAATTGCCCAACAGTAATTTATTTACCCACCGTTTGCTATTTTTCTCGAGAGAAGCCACTAGTGAAACCTACGGCCCCCGGGTCTCTTTCTCATATTATTTGCCTTTGCGATCTATTTTATTTGCCTTTTAGTTTCAGATCTACTAAACCAAAAATACAAAAATACCTTGCTGTAATTTATTCTTATTTATTTCATTTGGCATTCGATCTATCAAATTATTACAACTCTCTCACGTCCGTTTGCCAATTTCTGGCGCCGTTGCCCGAAAGGGATTGACAACCCCTTTAATACGTCGGGTTGCGAGTATTTGTTATTTGTGTGTAGGTGCTGTTTACGTAGTATTGCTTGGTTGTCCTACTGGTACGATAACCTTGGTCTCATCACTGAGGGAAATACCTATCGTCGCTGTGCTGCATCATCCCTTCCTCTTTGGGGAAATACCGACATAGTCCTAGCCGACATCAAAAGGACTTCCTGGCGCCGTTGCCGGGGAGGATCATCAACATCTACCAGGTTCCTAATCACAAATCTCATCTCCTCGCAATTTACATTATTTGCCATTTGCCTCTCATTTTCCTCTCCCCCACTTCACAAAAATTTACCTTTTTTTCGCCCTCTTTTTCGTTCGCCGTTTTCTCGTCAGATCTCTTGTTTGCTATCTTTGCTTGTGTTGCCATGTGCCTTCCATTTGCTTGCATCTTCGCTTGCTAATTTTTTTATTGATATGGATCCTCATACACTTGCTAATCTTTTTAAAAGATCCAATTATGATGAACCAATTGCTAGTGATTTGAGTGCACTAGATTATCTCTATGAAGTTTTGCTTGAGATTCGTGAATCTGAAAATTGTGATGAAGTGTTAAAAGAAGGAATTTATGAAGTGATTCACGATAGCTCCTTGAATGAAAAGCATGATTCCAATGGTGTTACTATAAATTCTATTAATGCCAACTGTGCTAATAATATGCAAAACCCCAAGCTTGGGGATGCTAATTTTGCTATGTCCACTACTTGTTGCAATGATCATGATTGGGGTGATAATGCTTCTTATGATCTTGAAAATTTGATTGAGCCTCATGATGAATATGTTTGCGATAATATTAAAAGTGGGTTTGGAAGAGCGTCAACTTTAGGTAAAAATAATCCCACATATTTGGAGAGTGTCCAATCTTATGAAATTTTTGTTGAAAGTGGGCTTGGAGAGGTCATGACTTTATTTGATGATAATCCCACTATTTTTGAAGAGTGTCAACTTTGCATGCATATGGATCGTGTAGAGAATATGTTATGTGATAGCTATATTATTGAATTTGAATATGATCCCACATGTAATTATTATGAGAGAGGGGAATATGGTTGTAGAAATTTTCATGTTACTAAATTACCTCTCTTCATGTTGAGATTGTCAATGTTTTATTTTCCTTCCTTGCATATGCTAGTTTTTGCTAGTTTTGATAATTTGTTTGATTATAAAATGCCTATGCATAGGAAGTATGCTAGACTTGAATGTGTTTGTCACATGTTTCATGATGCTCTCTTTGTGTTTCAATTATTATCTTTCGTGTGAGCATCGTTGAAATCTTATGCCTAGCTAGGGGCGTAAAACGATAGCGCTTGTCGGGAGGCAACCCAATGAATAAAATTTATTTTTGCTTTTTGCTTTTTGTTCTTGAGTGTTTACACAATTATGCTACTGTTATGATTGTGTTTTTTGTGTTTTAATTAGTGTTTGTGCCAAGTAAAGCCTTTAGGATCTTCTTGGGTGATAGTTGTTTGATCTTGCTGGAAAAAACAGAAACTTTTGCGTCCAGAGTTACAATTTTCAATATTCACTGAAACGACCAAAAACTCTGAATTTTTTACATTCTATTTATATACCAAGTTTCTCTGTTGTCCAAATTTTTCAGAATTTTTGGAGTTACAGAAGTATGATAACAATTCGCATCTTTACAGACTGCTCTGTTTTTGACAGATTCTGTTTTCGTTGTGTTATGTGCTTATTTTGATGATTTTATGGTTTTATTTGAAGAGTTTTTGCCATGAAAAAGTTAGAATACAGTAGACATAAAGCAATAACAAAATTTGAATAAGTTTTCTACAGTATTTACAGTAAAGTTTGGTTTTCTTATACTAACGGATCTCACGAAGGTTTTGTTGAGTTTTGTGTGATTGAAATTTTCAAGTTTTGGGTTATCTTACGATGGATGAAGGAATAAGGAGTAAGAAGAGCGTAAGCTTGGGGATGCCCCGGCATCCCAAGCTATGATCCAAAGAGAAGCAATCAACTAAGCTTGGGGATGCCCCGAGTGGCATCCCCTTTTTCTTCTAATGACCATCGGTATTTTACTCGAAGCTATATTTTTATTCGTCACATACTATGAGTTTTGCTTGGAGCGTCTTGTATGATATGAGTCTTTGCTTGTTTTGCTTTTTGTTTTAAGTCTTGATTCCTTGCTGGACACACCTATTTGAGAGAGCCAAAATTATGCCATGACTTGTTAGAATTGCTTTCTATGCTTCACTTAAATTTTTATGAGCTATGGAATTGCTCTAGTGCTCCACTTATATCTTTTTGAGCATGGTGTGCTTTAGTATTTTTGAAGAAATGCTCTCTTGCTTCACTTAGATTTGTTTGAGAGTTAGTAAAATTTTCAAGAAATTCTCTCTTGCTTCACTTAAATTAATTTGAGAGAAAGAAATATTATGCTCATGATCTTCACTTATATTTGTTTGAGCTTATCAAAAGCAACATATAAAAATTAGTCCCAAAGTGATAGATATCCAAGAAGGATATAATAAAAACTTTCATGAAGATCATTGGACAAAATAAACTTGATTCCTTGTAATAGTTTTGAGATATGATGATGTGATATGTGAGCCATGTTGATGAGTAATTATGCTTTAGTAAGAATATTGGTGTTAAGGTTTGTGATTCCCTATGCAAGCACGAAAGTCAATAGTTGTGCAATGAAATTACATCCTACTTGTGGTGCATTATTCGGTGTTAATTATGCTCAATGCACACTTGTGAGATTCTTCGTTTCTTGGTTGGTCGCTTCTCAATCTTTTGCTAGCCTTCATTTTGCACTAAGTATGATCACTACTTGTGTATCCAAAATCCTTTGAACCAGTTTTGCCACATGAGTCCACTATACCTACCTATATGCGGTATTCTTTTGCCGTTCTAAGCAAATTTGTATGTGCCATCTCTAATTTTCAAAATAAATTTCTCTTTTGTGTGCTCGTACCGCTAACAAGGCGGTGAGGGGTGGCTAATATTTTCCATGCTAGATGTGTTATTCTCACGATGAGTGTTTATTCACTTGTCATTGCATGAGAGTAAGGCAAAGGTATTAGGGATGCCTAGTCCCGAAATGAAAAAAAAATGAATTTACTTTACGTTGTCAAATAATAAATTCCTTGGAAAGTGTTGGTATGGAGGGCACCCGTGGATACGGTTAGCCATGGAAAGTGAATGTATGGTTGAAAAAGGAATAAACTTTATTTTCTATTTGGGAATCGCCTATGATATATCTAGCATGGAAAGTGTTGGGAACTCTAAGTCGTTTTTGTTGGTGGGAAAAGTATGCCTCTCAAAATGTTTTTATCTCTAATTTTCGCTTTGAGCTCTGGCACCTCTACAAATCCCTACTTCCCTCTGCGAAGGGCCTTTCTTTTACTTTATGCAATTTTTATTTTGAGTCTCCATCTTCTCTTATAAAGCACCAACTAGGGGGCACTATGATCGTACTTGAGCATTGGGTGTAGCTAATATGCGAGTGTGTTTCATGAATGGATCAATGATTGAGCATGATGGGCTAGGGATAACTTATTTTAGCGTTGATATTTTGAAAGACTTGGCTGCTTGTTGGTATGCTTGAGTATCTAAATTATCATGTCAAAACTAGACTATTGCTTTGAACAATATAAAAGTCCAAATGACCATGCTATAAAGAAAAGAATATGAGATGACTTGTTAGGCAGCATTCCACATCAAAAATTCTGTTTTTATCATTTACCTACTCGAGGACGAGCAGGAATTAAGCTTGGGGATGCTGATACGTCTCCAACGTATCTATAATTTTTTATTGTTCCATGCTGTTATATTATCATTCTTGGATGTTTTATAATCATTTTATAGTCATTTTATAACATTTTTTGGTACTAACCTATTGACATAGTGCCAAGTGCTAGTTGTTGTTTTCTGCATGTTTTTTACATCGCAGGAAATCAATACCAACGGAGTCCAAACGCAGCGAAACTTTTTGTGGATTTTTTTTGGACCATAAGACATCCAGTGGGCCAGAGAAGCGCCTGGGGGGGTGCTCCGAGGGGAGCACAACCCACTAGGGCGCGCCTGGAGGCCCAGACGCGCCCTGGTGGGTTGTGCCCACCTCGGGTGCCCCCTGAACCGACTCTTTGCTCTATAAATACCCCAATATTCCAGAAACCCTAGGGGAGTCGACGAAAATCAATTCCAGCCGCCGCAAAGTCTAGAGCCACCAGATCCAATCTAGACACCATCACGGAGGGGTTCACCACTTCCATTGGTGCCTCTTCGATGATGCGTGAGTAGTCTCTTATAGACCTTCGGGTCCGTAGTTAGTAGCTAGATGGCTTCCTCTCTCTTGTTTCATTCTCAATACAATGGTCTCTTGGAGATCCATATGATGTAACTCTTTTTGCGGTGTGTTTGTTGGGATCAGATGAACTTTGAGTTTATGATCAGATCTATTTTTTTATCCATGAAAGTTATTTGAGTCTTCTTTGATCTCTTATATGCATGATTGCTTATAGCCTCGTATTTCTTCTCCGATATTTGGGTTTCCCTTCAGAAATACATTAAATACATTAAATAGACGAGGCACTGGAATGGTTTCCTAGCCGACATCAGTAGATCAGAATAGAAATTGAACTGGATCGTTGACTTGTGATAACAGATACTTTAATCTTGTCAAAAATAGACGAGGCACTGGAATGGTTTCCCTTCAGAAATACATTAAATAAAGTTAGCATGGTCGGGACCATAGCTGCCAGGGATCCAATATAATGATACCGAAAGAATTATTCAAATGATTAAATATTTTTGCAAGAAGCTTCCATGATAAGTTCCACATCGGGTCCATGGGCATGAACACAAAGGTTCAAGGTTGACTCCCACTTCTTCAATGCCTAACCTTTCATTCACTTCTCGTCTTCGAAGAAGTTTTAGGGTAGAAAATTATCTGGTAAAACACCAGAAGGGTATAACTTGTGAAAACTTTCGGGTTCATACGGTTTTAGGGAAGGTATAGGTTCAACCCATCAAGGCATCCACTACAGGAATCAGGAACTTTCCCGTCTGCCATGGCTGACGGCAAAGGCATGCCTAGCGGACGGCAAAGGCCTTTGCCGTCAGCCAGCAGACAGCAACACATCCGGCTGAACAAACTACGGCAAAGGGCCTGGACGGCACACATGGCAGCTTAGGTCCGTTAAGGGGTTAACGGCATGCTTTGCCGTCTGCTGGCAGACGGTAAAGATGCAAAGGTCTTTGCCGTCTGCTAGCAGACGGCAAAGCAACCATATAGGCCAGCCCAGTGCCCCCCAGGTTGCACAGGTGGCTGCCATGTGGCAGCTTTGTCGTCTGCTAGCTGATGGCAAAGCTCTTTGCCGTCTGCCAGCAGACGACAAAGAGCCTGTATAGCCCCTGTTTTTTCTTAAATTCATTCAATTTCATAGAATTTCACAGATATATATATATACACATTTGAAAATACTTTCAACAAGCATACCAACACATGAATCATGAAGAGAGGAACATATGCAACATATCCAACAACAAGCATACAATGGTTTCATCCATACATACATATATAGGTCGCAAGTTTCATCAATGCAAAGTGTAGACTCCAAGTTTCATCCATACATACATATCGTACAAAATCAAAACAAAAAGGAAGCACAAGGAGAAGAGTAGACTCCATCAACGCAAGCTTACTCATCTAAAGCAAATCTGCAAATTGGGAAAGAAGAAAGTTAGAAGAAGAAGAAGAAGAAGAAAAAGAAGAAGAAGAAGAAGAATTTTTCTTCTCTTTCTTTTTCTCCTCCCCTCTTCTTTATCTTCTTCTTCTTCTAACTAAGGTAGGTAAAAATGCCATTTTTTAGCTAAGCTAGGTAAAAATGCTAAGTGTAGGTCATTTTAGAGCTAAGCTGGGTAAATAGGCCATTTTGGAGCTTAGTAAGGTTATTTTGTCATTTTGAAGGAAAATAAGCTAAGTCTATGTCATTTTGGAGCTAAACCAAGGTTATCATGCCATTTTTTACCTAAGTATGCTAAGTATGTCATAAATGAACTAAAGAAGCTAAGTATAGGTCATTTTTTAGCTAACCTAGGTAGTTATGCAATTTTTGAGCTAACTAAGCATATTTATTCATTTTGGAGGACAAAATGGCAAGTGTAGGTCATTTTAGAGCTATCCTAGTTAAAATCGATCATTTTGGAGCTAGGTAAGGGAATTTTGTCATTTTGGAGGAAAATAAGCTAAGTCTATGTCATTTTGGAGCTAAACCAAGGTTATCATGCCATTTTTTACCTAAGTATGCATAGATGAACTAAAGAAGCTAAATATAGGTCATTTTGAGCTAACCTAGTTAGTTAGCCATTTTTTAGCTAACTAAGCAATTTATTCATTTTGGAGGACAAAATGGTAAGTGTAGGTCATTTTAGAGCTATCCTAGTTATAGTCGGTCATTTTGTAGCTACGTAAGGTTATTTTGTCATTTTGGAGGAAATAAAAAACTAATTATATGATAGTTTGGAGCTAAACCAAGGTTATATGCCATTTTTACCTAAGTAAGAATTATGTCATAATGAACTAGGTAAGCTAAGATGATCATATTGAGCTATCCTAGGTAGTTTACCATGTTTTAGCTAACTAAGCATATTAAGTCATTTAGGAGGAAAAAATGCTAAGTATAGGTCATTTTATAGCTATCCTAGGTAAAGTTGTTAGTTTGGAGCTAAGTAAGGTTTTATGTATTTCGCGGAAAATAAGCTAAGTATAGGTCATTTTGGAGCTAAACCAAGGTTATTATGACATTTTTTTTTACCTAAGTGAGCTAATTATGTCATAAATGAACTAGCTAAGCTAAGTATAGATCATTATTGAGCTATCCTAGGTAGTTATGCCATTTTTTAGCTAACTAAGCATATCAAGTCATTTTGGAGGAAAAAAATGCTAAGTATAGGTCATTTTATAGCTATCCTAGGTAAAATATGTCATTTTGGAGCTAAGTAAGGTTACTATGTCATTTTCGAGGAAAATAAGCTAAGTATAGGTCATTTTGGAGCTAAGTAGGTCATTTCTTAAGCTAAGTATGCATTTGTTAAGCAAAACACTTGGGAAAACTTACCATCATCACGGAGGTGAAGGACCGGTCGGGTTTGCGCCAGTGCCAGACGGAGAAGGACCGGTCGGGTTTGCGCCAGTGCCAGACGGAGAAGGACCGGTCGGGGTTGCGCTAGTGTCAGACGGAGAAGGATCGGTCGATGCTTGTCGGGAGGCATGCTACACCAAAGATCATTTGCAATGTCTCGTTAGCATGATGCAACTGAAATGTGAATACTAGTAACTAATGACCATTCAAAGGAAACTCACCGTGGTCGCTATACCAATCTGGGGCATCGGTGGAGGGGTCTGACCGTTGTTCTGGCACACGGTTTGCACATTTTATTTTCACGAGTCAATCATATTAGTTAGTAATGAAACGAACATTACGTGCATGATTTGGCTAATATGAAGGAGAAACTTACCACGAGGAGCTCGTATAGGACCCGGTGAGACGCGTCGTTCCGGTTCCTCTCTGCCTCCAACAGACTAGCCATCCTCTCCTCCAAGTCCCTCTCCCTCTCTGCCGCCTGCCTGTTTGCCTCTGCCAGAAGCTCCTGGGCCCTAGCCTCGATGGCGAGCTCCATTGGCCATGGACAAGGCCTTATCTCAGGATCGGAGCTCGTCTGGCGCTTCTTGATCTCCGGGAGAGTTCTAGGACAACGTATCAGTCCATCCCCAATGGCTACCGAGTGATGGTACCTCCCGCCACCAGATAGCATCACGATCTCTGGATCAAAAGGACTCTGGCTCGGGTTAAAGTCCTCCCCTTTCCTCCTCTTCCCAACGTTTCTGTACCTCACGAGCTTCTTATGGGAGGAGATGTTGGTGAAGCTCTCTGGATGATCGAGGTCATCCTTAGAGAATGCCTTGGCCTTCTTATACGAGGCAGTATGGGCCATGGCATAGAGGTCATACAGCGGTGGCACGTCCTTCTTGTTGTGTTGCGCCTAAAAGAGAGGAACAAAATATTAGTTAAGGGCTCAAGCTAGCATGAAGAATGAAATTGCATGAATCGTGAAGCAAACCACATACCCAGTGATCCCCGTACTCAAACAGGTTGGAGCTCCCTTGATGGTGTGGCACACCTCGCATTTGGGCATGCTTATCCTTGGCCTTGTTGTGGACGGCTAGCCATTGGGGAGAGCACCACTCATCCACCAACGCCTCCCAACAGTCCATCCTATCCGCACACCATCTCGGGGGCACCTAAGTTAGACAAGAGAAATTTCAGTGCTACGCCTACGAATCAAATCAAGCAAACTAAGTACAAGGCCTTAAGAATAGGTAATTACCTTCATGTACTTCTCCTTACTCAGATACTTGGCGCGGCACTTCTTCTTGGCCCTCTTAATGTTAGTCGAGGCGTAGTAGTCTCTAACAGCCTGCACCCGAGCCTCGTGCCGTAAGTTCTGAAGTAGGCACTTGCACTCGGCTTCGAGAACCATAGCCATGTCCACCTCGTGTTACTCAAGACACATGTAGAAGGTCTGTAATCAAACAAGACAACAGTGATTAGTACAATCACTAGGTACTGTTTATTTTTAATTCTGTAAAGGAGAAATTACCCAAAACCGCCGGATCACAATGTCGGCCACCGTCTCGCACAAGACACCGTCGACCCTCTCCTCCAGCGGGGCCGGGGCAGCCACGTATAGCTCCCAGCTCAGTGCTAGCTATGGAACCTCACCCTCACCGGGCAACGTGACCCACCCCGGGAAGTGGCACCGGCAAAGCACACCAAGGACATGGTTGGGCCTGCGGACACCAGGGGCGTGTTTCCAACCCCTGCAGTATGACAAGGCCAACACATTAGATATTAATTTGAAGAAACATGAAGGCAAAAGGTTAAAAAAGAGTAAATGCACTTACTTCTCCCCGTTAGGCTCAATTAACCACCTGTGATCATGGTTCGCCGGCACGGGCGGGAACTTTGTACCACCACGTTGGTAGACCTTCTTGCCCCCCTCAACCAGCTCGCCCTCGCTATAGCTATCCTCAAAAAAGCTGTCCTCGCCACCATCAGCATGGCCACTAGCCTCCGGAGTCACGTGGGACAAAGACTCTGGGACCGGAGTCTCGTGGGATGAAGACTCTGGGATCCTTGTCTCGTGGGACGAAGGCTCGGCGACCCGAGGCTCGTCGGCCCGAGGCTCATGGACCGGAGTCCGAGACGGGTCCACCTCAGACGGAGCAGTCCTGTGGTCGGGAGAATCAGCTGGGGGTGGTGGCAAGGAAGGCGTAGCAGCCCTCCTACCTCTCCCGCTGCCACATCCACCTCTAGGACGCCTCTTCGTCTTCCCCCCACCTCTCCCGGCCGAAGAAGAAGCGCCCGCCAGTGGTGTCTGCATACTGTCTAGCAGCGGTCTCCGGAGGTGCTGGGGTGGAATGGAAACACCCCTCCCAGCACGCGCCGAGGAAGGAGGCTCGGAGCGCTCTCGACCCGCGCCCACCATCTGTCAACACCTGCAATGACAAAGAGTAAACTAAATTAGTACAACATAAACATAATAAAAAATTGAAGTGTATCATCATCATGAACATAATAAAAAATTGAATACCTAATAACATGAACTAATTAATAATATATATATGTACATAATAATAATTGAATACCTGACATTACTAATATTACTCTTCATCGTCTATATATGCTCCGGGGTCAATAAATCAAAAAATATATGACCTAACTCATAATTCACAAATATATGACCCCGTCGGCCTCTGGAAGGCCGAAGAGCACCTTTTTCGGGAGGTGTCGGGGGTCGGGGTGTCGGGGGTGTCGTGTCGGGGTCGGGGTGCTGTGTCGGGGTCGGGGGTGCCGTGTCGGGGTGTCATGTCGGGGGTCAGGGTGTCGGTGGTGTCGTGTCGGGGTCGGGGTGCTGTGTCGGGGTCGGGGGTGTCGTGTCGGGGTCGGGGTGTTGTGTCAGGGTCTCGGTGTTGGGGTGTCATGTCGGGGTCGGGGTGTCGTGTCGGGGTCGGGATGGCAAATCCTCGACCCCTCGGCGACCCTCGACCCCTTTTCCCCTCGACCCCTCGACACCTCGATCCTTGACCCCTAGACCCTCGACTCCTTTTCCCCTCGATCCTTGACCCCTTGACCACTCGGCGACCCTCTTTTCCCTCGGCGACCCTCGACCATCAGTGACCCTCTTTTTCTACTTTTCCTACTTCTTTTTTTCATCTTCTACTTCTACTTCTTTTTTTCATCATCATCTTCTTCTTCTAC
This sequence comes from Thinopyrum elongatum, assembly GCA_011799875.1. Taxonomy (NCBI): domain Eukaryota; kingdom Viridiplantae; phylum Streptophyta; class Magnoliopsida; order Poales; family Poaceae; genus Thinopyrum; species Thinopyrum elongatum. The sequence goes on along the minus strand of CM022301.1, from coordinate 507,562,371 downwards.
TACTTATTGTTCTTTTTTTTCATCTTCTTCTTCTTCCTGTTCTTCTTTTACTTCTTTTTTTCATCTATCTTGTTTATTCTTAAAAAACAAAAAAAAACAGACCTAAACTAAACTAAATCTAACTGAAACTAAACTAACCTAACCTAAACTAAACTCGGCGACCCCTCGACCCCTTGGCGACCCTCGCTCCTCGACCCCTCGACACCTCGGCGACCCTCACTCCTCGACCCCTCGACCATCGACCCCTTTTCCCCTCGACCCTCGACCATCGGTATGTCGGGGTCGGGATTCATCTTTTTCTTCTACTTCTTCTTTTTTTTCATCTTCTTCCTTCTTCTTCTTCTTCTTCTTCTCCTTTTTCCTCTTCTTCTACTTATTGTTCTTTTTTTTCAACTTTCTTCTTCTTCTTCTTCCTTTTTTCCTTTTTCATATTCTTCTACTTATTCTTCCTTTTTTCAACTTTCTTCTTCTTCTAATAATCTAAACCTAAACCTAGCACTAACCTAAACCTACCACTAACCTAAACCTATCAATAACATAAACCTAAACAGCAAAGAACAGTAGAAAAAAAAGCTCACCTTGGAGGATGGTCGGAGGAAGGGTGGAGGGGCCGCCGCGGGAAGGGTGGCGGCGGCGCGGCCTGGCTCCGGCGGTGGGGCCGGTGGAGGGGCCACCGCGGGAAGGGTGGCGGCGGCGCGGCCTGGCTCCGGCGGCGGGGCGGATGCAGGGGCCGCCGCATGGGCCGCTGTGGCCTGGCTCCGGCGATGGGAAGGGGCGGGGCAGGCTCCGCGGCCTTGTTCCGGGGGGCGGGGCGGTGGGGCGATGGGGCGGCGGTGGGTGGTTGGGGCGGCGGGGCGGTGGGGCGATGGGGCAGCGGCGGATGGGGCGACGGGGCGGTCGGGCGACGGGGTGGCGGGGCGACGGGGGGTGGGCGGCGCAGCGGTGGTCGTCGGGGAGGAAATGGGAGAGAAAGAGAGAGAAGGCGACGGCGGGGGCGTGGCTCGTTAGTTAAATTGAACCTTTGCCGTCCGCCTTCTTGCTCTTTGCAGACGGCAAAGAGGGGGGCCGTTAGGGTTTACCAGCCAGTGGGCCAACCTCGACCCCTCGGCGACCCTCGCTCCTCGAACCCTCGGCCCCTCGGCGACCCTCGCTCCTCGACCCCTCGACCATCGACCCCTTTTCCCCTCGACCCTCGACCATCGGTCATGTCGGGGTCGGGATTCATCTTTTTCTTCTACTTCTTCTTTTTTTCATCTTCTTCTTTCTTCTTCTTCTTCTCCTTTTTCCTCTTCTTCTACTTATTGTTCTTTTTTTTTCAACTTTCTTCTTCTTCCTTTTTTCCTTTTTCCTATTCTTCTACTTATTCTTCTTTTTTTTCAACTTTCTTCTTCTAATAATAATCTAAACCTAAACCTAGCACTAACCTAAACCTACCACTAACCTAAACCTATCAATAACATAAACCTAAACAGTAAAGCATAGTAGAAAAAAAGCTCACCTTGGAGGATGGTCGGAGGGAGGGTGGAGGGGCCGCCGCGGGAAGGGTGGCGGCGGCGCGGCCTGGCTCTGGCGGCGGCGCGGCTGGAGGGGCCGCCGCGGGAAGGGTGGCGGCGGCGCGGCCTGGCTCCGGCGGTGGGGCGGGTGCAGGGGCCGCCGTAGGGCCGCTGTGGCCTGGCTCCGGTGATGGGGCGGGGCGGGGCGGGCTCCACGGCCTTGTTCCGGGGGGCGGAGCGGTGGGGCGATGGGGCGGCGGTGGGTGGTTGGGGCAGCGGGGCGGTGGGGCGACGAGGCAGCGCCGGGTGGGGCGATGGGGCGGTCGGGCGATGGGGCGGCAGGGCGACAGGGGGTGGGGCGGCGGGGCGGTGGGACGATGGGGCGGTGGCGGTGGTCATCAGGGAGAGAAAGATAGAGAGAAGGCGACGGCGGGGGCGCGGCCCGTTAGTTAAATTGAACCTTTGACGTCCGCCTTCTTGCTCTTTGCTGTCTGCTAGCAGACAGCAAAGAGGGGGGCCATTAGGGTTTACCAGCCAGTGGGCCAACCTCCCTCTTTGCCGTCTGCTAGCGGACGGCAAAGCTTCGTTGCCGTCAGCGAGTAGACGGCAAAGAGGTGCCTGATGGCAAAGCCATCCTTTGCCGTCAGCCAGCTCTTTGCTGTCTATTTTTTGGTAGCTGATGGTAAAGCCATCAGACGGCAAAGAAGTGGCTGACGGCAAATCTTCTAATTCCAGTAGTGATCTTACGAACATATACCACGAACTTCACGAGTAAATAACACAAGCTCAAAAGTAGAGCATGGTTGACAAAAGTAGAGGATACAATTTACCAAAGGCATTATGTATCAGGTAAAGAACTCACAAGAATTTTGGTTGTGAAGGACACAGTCGGATAATAACCCGGCAATGGGTATGGCGGTCCACAACGGGGCTGATGTGAGTATCGGTACTCAATTAGAGGAAGAAGGAATGCAAAGGCATCGGATTATAGAAACAACTGACTAATTCAAAGCTCAATGGAAAGAAATTTATGATTTCCAAATCAAGGGATCAGAAGCAATCGTTCTGATCGAAAATGAATAAGTTCAATAGACTTAGAAGCACAACCGATCAAGGCATTGATTGGTCAAGAACCAGCTCATATCCAAATGACGTCTTAGCCAGAAGGATAATCCTAGGATTCGACTGATGATTGTGAACATTCGCAACGTATTGAATCAATGGACTCAAAAATGATAGTGACAAAGGATGCCAATAAGATTACTATACTTACGGGATTAACCATAATGCAAGCAAGCAAGAATTTCAAGAACAACTGGCCGTTGAGGATTTTCGAAAGATTAAATAGTATTTCGAAGACTTTGGTGAAACACATGAACAACTGGGGAGAAACAAATCCTCGGTGTGTGTGAGGATTAATTTGTAGGCGTATTCAGGTGACAAGGAACTGCAAGGTAGTAGGCACAAGGATTCTCGAAACAACAACGAGTATTTCAGGGTATTGAAATTTAAATATTGCCCTCTTTCATATCAATCATGGCACCAATAGTACGTAAAAATGGTCTACCAAGTATAATTGGACAAGACGGATTGCAATCAATATCAAGAACAATAAAATCTATGGGCACATAATTCCTATTTGCAAGAATAAGAACATCATTAATTCTTCCCATAGGCTTTTTAATAGTAGAATCCGCCAAGTGCAAATTTAAAGAACACTCTTCCATATTGGTAAGACCAAGCACATCACATAAAGACTTCGGAATTATGGAAACACTAGCACCCAAATCACATAAAGCAAAACACTCATAATTTTTAATCTTGACTTTGATGATAGGTTCCCGTTCATCATGTAATTTCCTAGGAATTGAGATCTCTAATTCCAACTTTTCTTCCAAAGCTTTCATCATAGCATCAATGATATGTTTAGTAAAAACTTTATTTTGTTCATAAGCATGGGGTGAATTTATCATGGACTGCAACAAGGAAATACAATCAATCAAAGAGCAATTATCATAATTAAAGTCTTTGTAAACCAAAAGAGTGGGCGCATCACTAGTTAAAGTTTTGACCTCTCCAAACCCACTTTTATCAATTTTCTCAACAAGATTTTCACCCTCCAATTTATCGGGACGCCTTCTAGCTAAAGTTGACTCTTCTTCATGTCCTTTTTCATCAATCTTAATTTTACTAAACAAAGAATCAATAGAAGAAACACCAATCACTTTAAGGTCTTCATCATTTTTATCTTCTAACGAGATTGGTTTAGCGGCCATTTGATTTACTAGGGTAGCTTGTGCATCGAGTATTTTGCCTAGCAAACTTTCAGCAAAAGCATACTTAGACTGGAGATTAAAAACTTCTTTACTAATATCATCAAGTTGTTTTGTTATAGCATCCAGCACAACAGAGTGTTCCTTAAGTTCTTTAGTAAAATATTTATTGTGCTCAAATTGTGTAGTCATATATTCCTTAGTACTTTTCTCAATTTCAAGCAGAATATTGGGGTAAGGAACATCATAATATTTTCTTTCAGGCATCATGACTACGCAAACAAGATTGCACTCAAAAACAAATCTGACGAGAAAAACAACGAACGAAAAGGAGGGCGAATAAAACGGCAAATGTTTATGAAGTGGGGGAGATAAAAACGAGAGGCAAATGGCAAATAATGTAAATTGCAAGGAGATGAGATTTGTGATTAGGAACCTGGTAGATGTTGATGATGCCTCCCCGGCAACGGTGCCAGAAATTCCTTTTGATGCGGCTTGAACTACGTCGGTATTTCCCCAAAGAGGAAGGGATGATGCAGCACAGCTACGGTAGGTATTTCCCTCAGTGATGAGACCAAGGTTATCGAACCAGTAGGAGAACAACGCAACACTACGTAAACGATACCTGCACACAAAGAAAAAAATACTTGCAACCCGACGTAAAAGAGGGGTTGTCAATCCCTCCCGGGTAAAAAAGATAGATAAAATTTTAGTAGATTGGATAAATAGATCTCGCGGGAACGTGAGATAAAATAAATAACAATAAATTGCAGCAAGGTATTTGGATTAATAGATCTGAAAACAAACGGAAATAAAAATAGATCTCAAAGGCAAATATGATAAAGAAGAGACCCGGGGGCCGTAGATTTCACTAGTGGCTTGTCTCGATAAACTCAAATAACTTTCATGGATAAAAACATAGATCTGATCATAAACTCAAAGTTCATTGGATCCCAACAAACACACCGCAAAAAGAGTTACATCAAATAGATCTCCAAGAGACCATTGTATTGAGAATCAAAAGAGAGAGAGGATGCCATCTAGCTACTAACAACGGACCCGTAGGTCTACAATGAACTACTCACGCATCATCGGAGAGGCACCAATGGGGATGATGAACCCCTCCGTGATGGTGTCTAGATTGGATCTGTGGTTTCTGGAACTTGCGGTGGCTGGAATTGTTTTTTGTTGACTCCCCTAGGGTTTCTGGAATATTGGGGTATTTATAGAGTGAAGAGGCGGTGCGGGAGGCCACCGAGGTGGGCACAACCCACCTGGGCGCGCCTGGGCCCCCAGGCGCACCTTGGTGGGTTGTGCTCCCCTCGGAGCCCCCTCTAGTACTTCCTTGGCCCATCGTCTGTCTTCTGGTCCAGAAAAAATCACCAAAAAGTTTCGCTGCGTTTGGACTCCGTTTGGTATTGATTTCCTGCGAAGTAAAAAGCAAGCAAAAAGCAACAACTGGCACTGGGCACTATGTCAATAGGTTAGTCCCAAAAAATGATATAAAGTTGCTATAAAATGATTGTAAAACATCCAAGAATGATAATATAACAGCTTGAACAATCAAAAATTATAGATACGTTGGAGACGTATCATGCATGGAGGGCCGAAGCCAAGGAGCGCTGGTAAAGGGTGATACGTCTCCAACGTATCTATAATTTTTTATTGTTCCATGCTGTTATATTATCACTCTTGGATGTTTTACAATCATTTTATAGCAACTTTATATCATTTTTTGGGACTAACCTATTGACATAGTGCCCAGTGCCAGTTGCTCTTTTTTGCTTATTTTTTATTTCGCAGAAAATCAATACCAAACGGAGTCCACACGCAGCGAAACTTTTTGGAGATTTTTTCTGGGCCAGAAGACACCTGTTGGGCCAAAGAAGTACCAGAGGGGGCTCCGAGGGGACCACAACCCACCTGGGCGCGCCTGGGGGCCCAGGCGCGCCCTAGTGGGTTGTGCCCACCTCGGCCGCTGTGACGCCCCCGATTCAATCGTACACTAATCATACACGCAAACGTGTACGATCAAGATCAGGGACTCACGGGAAGATATCACAAAACAACTCTAAACATAAATAAGTCATACAAGCTTTAATATTACAAGCCAGGGGCCTCGAGGGCTCGAATACAAATGCTCGATCATAGACGAGTCAGCGGAAGCAACAATATCTGAGTACAGACATAAGTTAAACAAGGTGCCATAAGATGGCTAGCACAAACTGGGATACAGATCAAAAGAGGCGCGGGCCTCCTGCCTGGGATCCTCCTAACTACTCCTGGTCGTTGGCGGCATGCACGTAGTAGTAGGCACCCTCGGTGTAGTAGGGGTCATCATCGAGGGTGGCGTCTGGCTCCTGGGCTCTAGCATCTGGTTGCGGCATCCGAGAAGAAAGGAAAAGGGGGAAAAGGGGGAGCAAAGTAACCGTGAGTACTCATCCAAAGTACTCGCAAGCAAGGATCTACACTACATATGCAATGGTATCAATGAAATGGGTAGTATCTATGGACTGAACTGCAGAATGCCAGAATAAGAGGGGGAAAGCTAGTCCTAGCGAAGACTACGCTTCTGGCAGCCTCCATCTTGAAGCATATAGAAGAGAGTAGCTGGTAAGTTAACCAAGTATCATCGTATAGCATAATCCTACCCTTCGATCCTCAACTCGTCGCCCTGTGAGAGAGCGATCACCGGGTTGTATCTGGCACTTGAAAGGGTGTGTTTTATTAATTATCCGGTTCTAGTTGTCATAAGGTCGAAGTACAACTCTGGGTCGTCCTTTTACCGAGGGACATGGCTATTCGAATAGATAAACTTTCCTGCAGGGGTGCACCACATTACCCAACACGCTCAATCCCTCTGGCCGGGCACACTTTCCTGGGCCATGTCCGGCCTCAGAAGATCAACACGTCGCAGCCCTACCTAGGCTCAACAGAGAGGTCAGCACGCCGGTCTAAATCCTAACCGCGCAGGGGTCTGGGCCCGTCGCCCGTTGCACTCCCGCACATTGCGAGGGCGTCCGGAAGCAGACCTAGCCTCCCTAATATAAGAGCAGGCGTTCCAGTCCAATCTGGCGCACGCCGCTCAACCGCTGACGTCAAGAAGGCTTCGGCTGATACCACGACGTCGAGTGTCCATAACTGTTCCCGCGTAGTTGGTTAGTGCGTATAGGCTCGTAGCCAGACTCAGATCATATACCAAGATCTCATTAAGCGTGTTATTTTGAAGTAACCGCGGACGCCGACCAGGGACCAGGCCCACCTATCTCCTAGGTGGTCGCAACCTGCCCTGTCGCTCCACCACAAAGTGGGGGAGATGAAAACGAGAGGCAAATGGCAAATAATGTAAATTGCAAGGAGATGAGATTTGTGATTAGGAACCTGGTAGATGTTGATGATGCCTCCCCGGCAACGGTGCCAGAAATTCCTTTTGATGCGGCTTGAACTACGTCGGTATTTCCCCAAAGAGGAAGGGATGATGCAGCACAGCTACGGTAGGTATTTTCCTCAGTGATGAGACCAAGGTTATCGAACCAGTAGGAGAACAACGCAACACTACGTAAACGATACCTGCACACAAAGAAAAAAATACTTGCAACCCGACGTAAAAGAGGGGTTGTCAATCCCTCCCGGGTAAAAAAGATATATAAAATTTTAGTAGATTGGATAAATAGATCTCGCGGGAACGCGAGATAAAATAAATAACAATAAATTGCAGCAAGGTATTTTTGGGTATTTGGATTAATAGATCTGAAAACAAACGGAAATAAAAATAGATCTCAAAGGCAAATATGATAAAGAAGAGACACGGGGGCCATAGATTTCACTAGTGGCTTGTCTCGATAAACTCAAATAACTTTCATGGATAAAAACATAGATCTGATCATAAACTCAAAGTTCATCGGATCCCAACAAACACACCGCAAAAAGAGTTACATCAAATAGATCTCCAAGAGACCATTGTATTGAGAATCAAAAGAGAGAGAGGATGCCATCTAGCTACTAACAACGGACCCGTAGGTCTACAATGAACTACTCACGCATCATCGAAGAGGCACCAATGGGGATGATGAACCCCTCCGTGATGGTGTCTAGATTGGATCTGTGGTTTCTGGAACTTGCGGTGGCTGGAATTGTTTTTCGTTGACTCCCCTAGGGTTTCTGGAATATTGGGGTATTTATAGAGCGAAGAGGCGGTGCGGGAGGCCACCATGGTGGGCACAACCCACCTAGGCGCGCCTGGGCCCCCAGGCGCACCTTGGTGGGTTGTGCTCCCCTCGGAGCCCCCCTCTGGTACTTCCTCGGCCCATCGTGTGTCTTCTGGTCCAGAAAAAATCACCAAAAAGTTTCGCTGTGTTTGGACTCCGTTTGGTATTGATTTCCTGCGAAGTAAAAAACAAGCAAAAAACAACAACTGGCACTGGGCACTATGTCAATAGGTTAGTCCCAAAAAATGATATAAAGTTGCTATAAAATGATTGTAAAACATCCAAGAATGATAATATAACAGCTTGAACAATCAAAAATTATAGATACGTTGGAGACGTATCACGCATGGAGGGCCGAAGCCGAGGAGCGCTGGTAAAGGGTGATACGTCTCCAACGTATCTATAATTTTTTATTGTTCCATGCTGTTATATTATCACTCTTGGATGTTTTACAATCATTTTATAGTAACTTTATATCATTTTTTGGGACTAACCTATTGACATAGTGCCCAGTGCCAGTTGCTCTTTTTTGCTTATTTTTTACTTCGCAGAAAATCAATACCAAACGGAGTCCAAACGCAGCGAAACTTTTTGGAGATTTTTTCTGGGCCAGAAGACACCTGTTGGGCCAAACAAGTACCAGAGGGGGCTCCGAGGGGACCACAACCCACCTGGGCGTGCCTGGGGGCCCAGGCGCGCCCTAGTGTGTTGTGCCCACCTCGGCCGCTGTGACGCCCCCGATTCAATCGTACACTAATCATACACGCAAACATGTACAATCAAGATCAGGGACTCACGGGAAGATATCACAAAACAACTCTAAACATAAATAAGTCATACAAGCTTTAATATTACAAGCCAGGGGCCTCGAGGGCTCGAATACAAATGCTCGATCATAGACGAGTCAGCGGAAGCAACAATATCTGAGTACAGACATAAGTTAAACAAGGTGCCATAAGATGGCTAGCACAAACTGGGATACAGATCAAAAGAGGCGTGGGCCTCTTGCCTGGGATCCTCCTAACTACTCCTGGTCGTCGGCGGCATGCACGTAGTAGTAGGCACCCTCGGTGTAGTAGGGGTCGTCGTCGAGGGTGGCGTCTGGCTCCTGGGCTCTAGCATCTGGTTGCGGCATCCGAGAAGAAAGGAAAAGGGGGAAAAGGGGGAGCAAAGTAACCGTGAGTACTCATCCAAAGTACTCGCAAGCAAGGATCTACACTACATATGCAATGGTATCAATGAAATGGGTAGTATCTATGGACTGAACTGCAGAATGCCAGAATAAGAGGGGGAAAGCTAGTCCTAGCGAAGACTACGCTTCTGGCAGCCTCCATCTTGAAGCATATAGAAGAGAGTAGCTGGTAAGTTAACCAAGTATCATCGTATAGCATAATCCTACCCTTCGATCCTCTCCTCGTCGCCCTGTGAGAGAGCGATCACCGGGTTGTATCTGGCACTTGAAAGGGTGTGTTTTATTAATTATCCGGTTCTAGTTGTCATAAGGTCGAAGTACAACTCTGGGTCATCCTTTTACCGAGGGACATGGCTATTTGAATAGATAAACTTCCCTGCAAGGGTGCACCACATTACCCAACACGCTCAATCCCTCTGGCCGGGCACACTTTCCTGGGTCATGTTCGGCCTCGGAAGATCAACACGTCGCAGCCCTACCTAGGCTCAACAAAGAGGTCAGCACGCCGGTCTAAATCCTAACCGCGCAGGGGTCTGGGCCCGTCGCCCGTTGCACTCCCGCACATTGCGAGGGCGGCCGGAAGCAGACCTAGCCTCCCTAATACAAGAGCAGGCGTTCCAGTCCAATCCGGCGCACGCCGCTCAACCGCTGACGTCAAGAAGGCTTCGGCTGATACCACGACATCGAGTGCCCATAACTGTTCCCGCGTAGTTGGTTAGTGCGTATAGGCTCGTAGCCAGACTCAGATCATATACCAAGATCTCATTAAGCGTGTTATTTTGAAGTAACCGCGGACGCCGACCAGGGACCAGGCCCACCTATCTCCTAGGTGGTCGCAACCTGCCCTGTCGCTCCACCACAAAGTAACAATCAGGGGTCTGCCGGAAACCCAGGCCCACCACTACCTGGGTGGAACCACCTGCCCCTTCGGCCCCCCACATCGGAATCACTTGCGGGTACTCTACGAGCTGACCCGACTTTAATCACATCATGTAACCTGTATAATATGAATGTATGTATATACCCGTGATCAGCTCCCGAGTGATCACGGCCCGATAGTATAGCATGGCAGTCGGACAAGAATGTAGGGCCAGTGATGGAATACTAGCATCCTATACTAAGCATTTAGGATTGCAGGTAAAGGTAACAACGGTAGCAACAATGACAGGCTATGCAACAGAATAGGAGCTATCGAATCAGCAACAGTAGCAAACCTAATGCAAGAATGAAAGAGAAGAGAGTGGGTGATATCTGGTTGATCAAGGGGGTTTTGCTTGCCTGGAAGTTCGGCAGAGAAGGACGGGTCGTCAACACCATAGTCAATCGGGGCAGCAGTAGTGACGTCAGTCTCGAAGTCTAATGAAGAGAAGAGGGGGAAGAAACAATAAATACAATGCAAACAGATGCATGACATGGCAATAAACGGTGCTAGGTGTGATCTAACGCGGTACTACGCGATACTGATGAAGGGGGAAAACATCCGGGAAAGTATTCCCGGTGTTTATTCCGAATCATCATATTTTTCTGAGCAACTTTCATGTACAAAGTATTTTCATCGATGTTACAGATTATTTAATATGATTTTCCAAAGTTTTATTGATGTTCTGGATTTATTTATATCCCAAAATTTAGAAAGTAAATACTTTTGTCACTACGTGCAGTGCCAGCCACAGTGTATGACAGGTGGGGTCAGGGTCAAAGTCAATAGTCCAGTCAGCTGTTGACTGGGTCAAACTGGCCGGTGGGACCCAGCTGTCATAGACACAGTGTAAATTAAAAGTTTTATTTAATTTAAAAGATTCGGTGGGGGCCACATATCATATGCTAGCAATTATCCTATCTACCAATTAGACTAACCTAGCACTTAATTAACCCTAAGCTAAACCTACTCTAATTAAACAAGGGTCGGCTACACACACTCACGCACACACACACACATCACACACACTCACGAACACACAGCACACGCCACACTTGGCCATGGCTGTGGCCATGGTCAGCACTAGCAGCAGCCGGCGTAGCAACCAGCAGTAGCATGAGCACGCAGCGCTAGCAGTTAGTGGCAGCAGCAGAGCAGCAGCTTGCGCGGTGGTAGCAGCTTGAGTAGCATCAATTCACAGTGCTAGTATCAGTTGGGGCGAGCGGCATCGGTGGCTGCAGCAGCAGGTAGCCGTAGCGGCAAGCAGCAGCACCAGCACCGGAGTGGCGCTAGCAGTGACAGCAGGTGACCTCGAGGCTAGGCACGGGCGACGCGGCGAGCAGCAATAGAAGGCCGCAGGCAGCGACGGCAGAGGTTGTGCAGCAGCAGCAGAGCAGCTGAAGCAGGGGGCAAAGGAACCATCGGGAGCAGTGGCGGAATGCTAGGCGAGCAGCGCGGGCTGCGGGGAGCGGGCGCATGCCTGGGTGCGGCCTGGGAGCGGCGTGCGCTGCCAGGGGCGCAAAGAGCACAACTATGGCACGGCGACCGTGAGCTCACGGAAGCTCGGGCGCGGGGTGGTGCGGCGGCCTACGATGATCGATTCGGCAGGGAAACAGAGGGGTTTTGCGCGGGGGCTCACCTTGGAGGCACAAGTAGGCCCGGTGGGAGCTTAGGAGCGCAGGGGTGGTCGAACTTGAAGACGAACGTCGGCGGCGACCAAGGAAGAAGAAGCTCGATCCGCACGATGAAGAGGCATCAAGCTCGAACGGGTGGCCGTAGATGACGTAGATGAACACTTAGGAGCTCCTGGACTACTTGGCGGGGTGAAGGAACGACGGTGGCCACAGTGACGATGATGATATGGCGACGACCGAGCTCGGACAGGGATGGTATCGAGCGAAGGAGGGGGCGAGGAAGAAAACAGAGAGAGCTAGGGTTCGGGGGAGGGGTGCCGTTGCTAAGTAGGGCGAGGGGGGGTCGTGGATGCGCGCCATGGCATCCGTGGGTGTGCTCCATGATGCCTCACTGCTACAGGTTGAAGAAAACCAGTGTGGGCTGGGCCTTCGTGCACTGTAGCACTTAGGTCTAGTGGCACTGTAGCAGCTGGGCTTTTACTTTTTCTGTTTTCATTTCTTTTGCCCCTGTTTTGCATTTAGTTGAGCTAGCAAATGAATTTAGTTGAACCCAATATTTAGTTTATAAATACTAGACTATGTAATGACCTAGCGCAACAAGTTTCAAATATTTTCGAATAGTTTAAATATTTGTTTATCTTTAAATGGTTAATTTAAATGATGTTGGTTCTGTTTTGAATATTTTAGGGTCATTTAAATATCCCAAATGTTGTCATTTTACTCATGACAATTAGTTAGTGAATATTTGGAAACCAATGAACATTTTTGTTTTGCTTTTTGAATAAATATTAATTTGACTTTATTTTAAATTGAATTTGAATTCGGTTTGGAACATAGTGATGTTTAGAAAAATAATTGCGATGACATGGCATCATTAGTGAGTGGTTACTGTAGCTAAAATACCGGGGTGTTACAGCCGCCTCCTCCACCGCATCTTTGCTCTATAAATACCCCAAAAATCCAAAAACCCTAGGGGAGTAGACGAAACACAATTCTAGCCGCCGCAAGTTCCAGAACCAAGAGATCCAACCTAGACACCATCACAGAGGGGTTCATCATCCTCATTGGTGCCTCTCCGATGATGCGTGAGTAGTTCATTGTAGACCAACGGGTCCGTAGGCAGTAGCTAGATGGCTTCCTCTCTCTCTTTTGATTCTCAATACAATGGTCTCTTGGAGATTTATTTGATGTAACTCTTTTTTGCGGTGTGTTTGTTGGGATCCGATGAACTTTGAGTTTATGATCAGATCTATATTTTTATCCATGAAATTTATTTGAGTCTTCTTTTGATCTGTTATATGCATGATTACTTATAGCCTCGTATTTCTTCTTCGAATCTTTGGTTTAGTTAGGCCGACTAGATCGATTTTTCTTGCGATGGGAAGAGGTGCTTTGTGATGGGTTCGATCTTACGGTGCTCAATCCCAGTGACAGAAGGGGACATGACACGTATGTTTCATTGCTATTAAGGATAACAAGATGGGATCTATTCCTACATGAATAGATCTTGTCTACATCATGTCATCATTCTTATTGCATTACTCCGTTTCTCCATGAACTTAATAGACTAGATGCATGCTGGATAGCGGTCGATGTGTGGAGTAATAGTAGTAGATGCAGGCAGGAGTCGGTCTACTAATCTTGGACGTGATGCCTATATAATGATCTTTGCCTGTATATCGTCATAATTATTTGAAGTTCTATCAATTGCCCAACAGTAATTTGTTTACCCACCGTATGCTATTTTCTCGAGAGAAGCCACTAGTGAAATCTACGGCCCCCGGGTCTATTTTCTCATCATATATCTTCAGATCTATATTGCTATTTGCCTTTTTATTTATTTGCATCTTTTATTTTCAAATCTATATTATCAAAAACCCAAAAATATCTCGCTGAATTTTATTTGCCGTTATTTTATTTGCATCTACCAAATTATATCTTTACCAATCTTTTACCCGGGAGGGATTGACAACCCCTCTTACGTGTCGGGTTGCAAGTATTTGCTCTTTATGTGCAGGTACCATTTACATAGTGTTGCTTGGTTCTCCTACTGGTTCGATAACCTTGGTTTCATCACTGAGGAAAATACCTACCGTAGCTATGCTGCATCATCCCTTCCTCTTTGGGGAAAAACTGACGTGAACACGAGCCATCAAGAAAGGATTTCTGGCGCCGTTGTCGGGGAGACATCAGCAACATCTATCATGTTCCTAATCACAAATCGCATATCCTTACAATTTACATTATTTGCCATTTGCCTCTCGTTTTCATCTCCCCCACTTCACAAAAATTTGCCGTTTTATTCGCCCCCTTTTTCTTTCGCCGTTTTCTCATCAGATCTGCTTTTGTGTGCATTTTTGTTTGCGTTGTCGCGATGAATCAAGAAAAGACCAAGTTGTGTGATTTTTCCAATACCAATAATAATGATTTTATTAGCACTCCGATTCCTCCTCCCGCCACTAGTGCTGAATCTTGCGATATTAATGCCGCTTTGTTGAATCTCATTATGAAAGATCAATTTTCTGGTACTCCTAATGAGGATGCCGTGTCCCATCTTAACACATTCGTAGAATTATGCGATATGCAAAAAAAAAGATGTGGACAATGATATTATGAAGTTGAAATTATTTCCGTTTTCTTTGCGAGATCACAAAAATTTGGTTTTCTTCTTTGCCTCGCAATAGTATCGATTCTTGGGACAAGTGCAAAGATGCTTTTATTACTAAGTATTTTTCGCCCGCGAAAATTATTTCCCTTAGAACTCAGATCATGAATTTTAAGCAACTTGAGCATGAACATGTTGCGCAATCTTGGGAAATAATGAAATTTATGCCAAGAAATTGTCCCACTCATGGTTTAAATCTTTGGATGATCATACAAAAAATTTATGCTGGATTGAATTTTGTCTCTAGAAATCTTTTAGATTCGGCCGTGGGTGGTACTTTTATGGAAATTACTATGGGTGAAGCTACTAAATTTCTTGATAATATTATGGCAAATTATTCACAATGGCATACTGAAAGAGCACCTACTAGTAAGAAAATTAATTCGGTTGAAGAAATTTCTACTTTGAGTGAAAAAGTTGATGCTCTTATGAAATTGGTTGCTAATAAAAGTGCTCCTATTGATCTTAATGATGTGCCTTTGTCTACTTTGATTGAGCAAAATAGTGATCCCATAGATGTAAATTTTGTCTCTCGAAACAATTTTAATAACAACGCTTATAGAGGTAATTTTAATCCTAGGCCTTTTCCTAGTAATTCCTCTAATAATTATGGTAATTCCTATGGTAATCCTTCTTACAATAATAACAGGAACACCTCTGATCTTGAGAATAATATTAAAGAATTTATCAACACTCAAAAGGTTTTCAACACTACAATGGAAGAAAAGTTGAATAAGATTGATGATTTGTCTAGAAGTGTTGATAGAATTTCTCATGATGTAGAAAATCTCAAGATGAAATTTTTTGTGCCTAAGGTTAAGGAATCAATTAAAGCTCTTTATGTTTCTATGGATGAAAGTAAGAAAAGAACCGCTATTCTTAGAGCTAGAAGAGAATTTTTAGAAAAAGCGTTTTCTAGTGATTGCTTTCATAAAAGTGATGAAGATCTTAAAATGATTGGTGTTTCTTCTATTGATTCCTCGTTTAGTAAAATTAAGATTGATGAAAAAGGTACTGGAGAAGAGTCAACTTTAGTTAGAAGGCGTCCCAATAATTCGGAGGGTGAAAATCTTGTTGAGAAAATTGATAAAAGTGGGTTTGAAGAGGTCAAAACTTTAACTAGTGATGTGCCCACTCTTTTGGATTACAAAGACTTTAATTATGATAGTTGCTCTTTGATTGATTGTATTTCTTTGTTGCAATCCATGATAAATTCACCCCATGCTTATGAACAAAATAAAGCTTTTACTAAACATATTGTTGATGCTTTGATGAAAGCTTTAGAAGAAAAGTTGGAATTAGAAGTTTCAATTCCTAGAAAATTACATGATGAATGGGAACCTCCTATCAAAGTCAAGATTAAAAATTATGAGTGTTTTGCTTTGTGTGACTTGGGTGCTAGTGTTTCTATAATTCCGAAATCTCTATGTGATGTGCTTGGTCTTACCGATATTGAATCATGTTCTTTAAATTTGCACTTGGCAGATTCTACTATTAAAAAGCCTATGGGAAGAATTAATGATGTTCTTATTCTTGCAAATAGGAATTATGTTCCCATAGATTTTATTGTTCTTGATATTGATTGCAATCCGTCTTGTCCAATTATTCTTGGTAGACCGTTTTTACGCACTATCGGTGCCGTGATTGATATGAAAGAAGGCAATATTAAGTTCCAATTTCCACTACGGAAAGGTATGGAACACTTCCCTAGAACAAGAATTAGGCCACCATATGAATCAATCATGAGGGCATCCTATGGATCTCGAAACAAATATGACAAAACTTAGATCCTTTGCTTTATGCCTAGCTAGGGGCGTGAAACAATAGCGCTTGTTGGGAGGCAACCCAATGAATAAAATTTATTTTTGCTTTTTGCTTTCTATTATTGAGTGTTTACACAATTATGCTACTGTTATGATTGTGTTTTAATTAGTGTTTGTGCCAAGTAAAGCCTTTACGATCTTCTTGGGTGATAGTTGTTTGATCTTGCTGGAAAAAACAGAAACTTTTGCGTCCAGAGTTACAATTTTCAATATTCACAAAGCGACGAAAAACTCTGACTTTTTTACAGTATATTGGTATACGAATTTCCTCCGTTGTATTAATTTTTCAGAATTTTTGGAGTTACATAAGTATGAGAACAATTCGCATCTTTATAGACTACTCTGTTTTTGACAGATACTGTTTTCGTTGTGTTCTGTGCTTATTTTGATGATTCTATGGTTTTCTTTGAAGAGTTTTTGCCATGGAAAAGTTAGAATACAGTAGACATAAAGCAATAACAAAATTTGAATAAGTTTTCTATAGTACTTAAAGTAAAGATTGGTTTCTTATACTAACGGATCTCATGAAGGTTTTATTGAGTTTTGTGTGATTGAAGTTTTCAAATTTTGGGTTATCTTACGATGGATGAAGGAATAAGGAGTAAAAAGAGCCTAAGCTTGGGGATGCCCCGGCATCCCAAGATATTATCCAAAGAGAAGCAAGCAACTAAGCTTGGGGATGCCCCGAGTGGCATCCCCTCTTTCTTCTAACGACCATTGGTATTTTACTCAAAGCTATATTTTTATTCGTCACATACTATGAGTTTTGCTTGGAGCGTCTTGTATGATATGAGTCTTTGCTTGTTTTGCTTTTTGTTTTAAGTCTTGATTCCTTGCTGGACACGACTATTTGAGAGAGCCAAAATTATGCCATGACTTGTTAGAATTGCTCTCTATGCTTCACTTAAATTTTTATGAGCTATGGAATTGCTCTAGTGCTTCACTTATATCTTTTTTAGCATGGTGTGCTTTAATATTTTTGAAGAAATGCTCTCTTGCTTCACTTAGATTTGTTTGAGAGTTAGTAAAATTTTCAAGAAATTCTCTCTTGCTTCACTTAAATTAATTTGAGAGAAATAAATATTATGCTCATGATCTTCACTTATATTTGTTTGAGCTTATCAAAAGCAACATATAAAAATTAGTCCCAAAGTGATAGATATCCAAGAAGGATATAATAAAAACTTTCATGAAGATCATTGGACAAAATAAACCTAATTCCTTGTAATAGTTTTGAGATATGATGATGTGATATGTGAGTCATGTTGATGAGTAATTATGTTTTAGTAAGAATATTGGTGTTAAGGTTTGTGATTCCCTATGCAAGCACGAAAGTCAATAGTTGTGCAATGAAATTACATCCTACTTGTGGTGCATTATTCGGTGTTAATTATGCTCAATGCTCGCTTATGAGATTTTTTTGTTTCTTGGTTGGTCGCTTCTCAATCTTTTGCTAGCCTTCATTTTGCACTAAGTATGATCACTACTTGTGCGTCCAAAATCCTTTAAACTAGTTTTGACACATGAGTCCGCTATACCTACCTATATGCGGTATTCTTTTGCCGTTCTAAGCAAATTTGTATGTGCCATCTCTAATTTTCAAAATAAATTTCTCTTTTGTGTGCTCGTACCGCTAACAAGGCGGTGAGGGGTGGCTAATATTTTCCATGCTAGATGTGTTATTCTCACGATGAGTGTTTATTCACTTGTCATTGCACGAGAGTAAGGCAAAGGTATTAGGGATGCCCAGTCCCAAAATGAAAAAAATGAATTTACTTTATGTTGTCAAATAATAAATTCCTTGGAAAGTGTTGGTATGGAGGGCACCCGTGGATACGGTTAGCCATGGAAAGTGAAAGTATGGTTGAAAAAGGAATAAACTTTATTTTCTGTTTGGGAACCGCCTATGATATATCTAGCATGGAAAGTGTTGGGAACTCTAAGTCGTTTTCGTTGGTGGGAAAAGTATGCCTCTCAAAATGTTTTTATCTCTAATTTTCGCTTTGAGCTCTGGCACCTCTACAAATCCCTACTTCCCTCTGCGAAGGGCCTTTCTTTTACTTTATGCAATTTTTATTTTGAGTCTCCATCTTCTCTTATAAAGCACCAACTAGGGGGCACTATGATCGTACTTGAGCATTGGGTGTAGCTAATATGCGAGTGTGTTTCATGAATGGATCAATGATTGAGCATGATGGGCTAGGGATAACTTATTTTAGCGTTGATATTTTGAAAGACATGGTTGCTTGTTGGTATGCTTGAGTATCTAAATTATCATGTCAAAACTAGACTATTGCTTTGAACAATATAAAAGTCCAAATGTCCATGCTATAAAGAAAAGAATATGAGATGACATGTTAGGCAGCATTTCACATCAAAAATTCTGTTTTTTATCATTTACCTACTCGAGGACGAGCAGGAATTAAGCTTGGGGATGCTGATACGTCTCCAATGTGTCTATAAGTTTTTATTGTTCCATGCTGTCATATTATCATTCTTGGATGTTTTATAATCATTTTATAGCCATTTTATATCATTTTTTGGTACTAACCTATTGACATAGTGCCAAGTGCCAGCTGCTGTTTTCTGCATGTTTTTTACATCGCAGGAAATCAATACCAAACGGAGTCCAAACGCAGCGAAACTTTTTATGGATTTTTTTGGACCAGAAGACATCCAGTGGGCCAGAGAAGCGCCTGGGGGGGCTCCGAGGGGAGCACAACCCACCAGGGCGCGCCTGGAGGTCTAGGCGCGCCCTGGTGGGTTGTGCCCACCTCGGGTGCCCCCTGAACCAACTATTTGCTCTATAAATACCCCAATATTCCAGAAACCCTAGGGGAGTTGACAAAAATCAATTCCAGCCGCCGCAGAGTCCAGAGCCACCAGATCCAATCTAGACACCATCATGGAGGGGTTCACCACTTCCATTGGTGCCTCTCCGATGATGCGTGAGTAGTCTCTTGTAGACCTTCGGGTCTGTAGTTAGTAGATAGATGGCTTCCTCTCTCTCTTTTGATTCTCAACACAATGGTCTCTTGGAGATCCATATGATGTAAGTCTTTTTGCGGTGTGTTTGTTGGGATCGGATGAACTTTGAGTTTATGATCAGATCTTATCTTTTTATCAATGAAAGTTATTTGAGTCTTCTTTGATCTCTTATATGCATGATTGCTTATAGCCTCGTATTTCTTCTCCGATATTTGGGTTTTGTTTGGCCAACTCGATCTATTTATCTTGCAATGGGAAGAGGTGCTTTGTAGTGAGTTTGATCTTACAGTGCTTGATCCCAGTGACAGAAGGGGAACCGACACGTATGTATCGTTGCTACTAAGGATAAAACAATGGGGTCTATTTCTACATAAATAGATCTTGTCTACATCATGTCATCGTTCTTATTGCATTACTCCATTTCTCCATGAACCTAATACACTAGATGCATGCTGGATAGCGGTCGATGTATGGAGTAATAGTAGTAGATGCAGGCAGGAGTCGGTCTACTAATCTTGGACGTGATGCCTATATAATGATCATTGCCTGGATATCGTCATGATTATTTGAAGTTCTATCAATTGCCCAAAAGTAATTTGTTTACCCACCGTTTGCTATTTTTCTCGAGAGAAGCCACTAGTGAAACCTACGGCCCCCGGGTCTCTTTCTCATATTATTTGCCTTTGCGATCTATTTTATTTGCCTTTTATTTTCAGATCTACTAAACCAAAAATACAAAAATACCTTGCTGCAATTTATTCTTATTTATTTTATTTGGCGTTCGATCTATCAAATTATTACAACTCTCTCACGTCCGTTTGCCAATTTCTGGCGCCGTTGCCCGAAAGGGATTGACAACCCCTTTAATACGTCGGGTTGCGAGTATTTGTTATTTGTGTGCAGGTGCTATTTACGTAGTGTTGCTTGGTTCTCCTACTGGTTCGATAACCTTGGTCTCATCACTGAGGGAAATACCTATCGTCGCTGTGCTGCATCATCCCTTCCTCTTTGGGGAAATACCGACGTAGTCCTAGCCGACATCAAGGCCAGTCTTTTTGCGCACTCGCTTGACTGATATCCTGAAAATGCCTCCTTATGCAAAGTACATGAAAGACATCATCACCAATCAGAGAAAAATACCGGAAGCTGAAATCTGCACCATGCTTGCTAATTATACTTTTAAAGATGGAGTACCTAAAAAACTTGGAGATCCGGGGATACCAACTATACCTTGCTCCATCAAAAGAAATTATGTGAAAACTGCTTTATGTGACTTGGGAGCTGGTGTTAGTGTTATGCCTTTCTCTTTACATAAAAGACTTGATTTGAATAAACTCACACCTACAGAAATATCTCTGCAAATGGTTGATAAATCAACTGCCATACCTATCGGTATTTGTGAGGATGTGCCCGTTGTTGTTGCTAATGTTACTATTTTGACTAACTTTGTTATACTTGAGATGCCCGAGGACGACAACATGTCGATTATCCTTGGTAGACCCTTCTAGAATACTGCAGGGGCTGTTATTGATTGCAATAAAAGCAAGGTCACTTTTCATATCAATGGTAATGAGCATACGGTGCACTTTCCGAAGAAACTATTCCAAGTGAATGGTATTAATGTTATTGAAAAATCTCCGACAATCACTATTGGAAGTTTTCAACTACCTCTACCTACTGTTAAAAAGAAATATGAAATGCTTATTGTTGGGGATATTCATATCCCCGTTGAGGTAACTTAGTGATTTATGAAAGTTCTTCGGTTTCATGCTAATCGAAAGTGGTTGTTAATAAGACTTGATCAACCTTATTAATGGATCATTTTTGAGAGGTATGAAGTTGATGAATTTAGTGAGCACTACCTTTTGTCCCTACCTTTTGTTTTTTGTTTTTATTAGTTAAATAAAATAAAATGCCATGTTTTGTCTGTTTTCTGAATTTCCCGTGCAATAAAAAATGACCCAAAAATAAAAGTTCTCAGAATGCTCTGAAATTTTAATATGATTTTTTCTGAATATTTAAGAATTTTTGGCGCAAATAATATCAAAGGGAGGTGCACCAAGTGGGCACAACCCACCTGGGCGCGCCAGGACCCCCAAGCACGCCCTGGTGGGTTGTGGTCCCCACGTGGGCCCCCTCACTTATCTCTTCATCCCACATCACCACCTACCTCCAGAAAAAAAATCACCATTGCTCTCTCTCTCGTGTTCTTGCTCTCAAACCCGCGGATTTCAATCTCTTTGTTCGAAGCTCCGTTTCCGAAACTGTTTCGGGGGATTGTTGCTTAGTATGTGACTCCTCCGTTTGTCCAATTTGTTTTTTTATGGTTTATATTTTGAATAATTAGCTACTCTTGGTGCTGCTGTAGATGAGCTTGCATGTTGAATTCTTAGAGTTCTAAGTAGTTTGAATGCTTGCTATGGCCTCTATGCATCCCTATGAGTAGTTGCTATCAATCTTGTAAAGTTTTGTTGAGAAAATTTTGTGGACTAAAAATTTCAGAATTTTGTTCATAGGAAAAACATGAGTATCTTTAGGAAGTTTGCTTCCAAGAAGAACTCCAAGGGAGTGATTGGGGAATCATCTGACAGTGATCTCCATACCCGGAGAATGGCGGAGACACGGCCGTGCGAATGGCCGCATAACCTCTTCATGGAAGGGGCTGGAATCCTTCAAGAGTTTGCACAATATGCTGCTAATGCCGGCCTCACCGACTTCATCGCAGCTGAATGTGAACAGTATCATCTCCTCACAAACTCCTTTGTGCAAAGTTTTAATTTCCTTCCTAGGAATAATCCCCCTGAAGTGCAGTTTAACTTATACGTTGAACCCCATCAAATACCGCTTACTGAATTTTGTGACATATGCTTGATCCCTTCCGATGGGAATTTAGCAGAGCCTAGGCCTGCAAACTTCGAAGGCTTTTATCGTACTCTGTCTGTAGGGGATGAGAGAGGGGTGTCAAGTGTCATCGCTACTAGCTTGCATTTTCCTGTCGTACATTATTTTGCTCTATTCAGTGCAAAGTGCTTGCTTGCTAGAGAGAAGGTGGGTGCACTCAGTGCCCCAGACCTTGCTGTTTTACGTCATGCACTCCAAGGCGACACCACTTATAGCTTGGGAGCTATTGTGGCACGCCGCCTCCACATTAATAAATCCAAGGGCAAAATACATGGTGGTATTTACGCTACTCGCTTGGCTAATCGCTTTAACATTCAGATACGCCAGCATGATTATCCGTTGCCCAAGGTTCGCCTAGATCGCGCGGCCATAGAACACCACCAATTTATTGCAGTCGATTGCCCTAACATTCCTATTCCTTATAACCTGGTTTTTAGTGTGAGAACTCGTGATATTATTCCATTGCCTGCACCTACTTTGTTTGATCCTATTACCAGGGGTGGATACAGGATTATGCCTGCGGACATCATCGCCTACTAGAACAACCTAGCTGCAGCACAGGCTGAGCCTCAGCAGTGGGATCCACAGGCACCCACTCCACAGCATTTCGACGTGGGACCCCATGGTTTCTTCAACTACTGATTACCAAGTTAGGCCAAAACCCTAAGCTTGGGGGAGTACGTATTCCCACCGACATTACATTCATGTTCACACTTTTTCATTGTATTATCCATGCTTAGTTTATTTTCTTGCTTTCTTCTTGTGTGTTTGAAAAACTTTAAGAAAATCCAAAAATGTTTCTAGCTTCTTTTTTCTTTTTCTTTCTAGAGTATTTAGCTGTAGCACTAAAAAGAAAACCCAAAAAGATTTCCTTGTTCTTCTTTTGCTTGTTGGGAGCTTTCCCGTGTAAATAGTTTTTATCGTTTTTGTTTTTCCTTTTGTTTGTTTTCTTTCAAGAAAACCAAAAACTCCAAAAATATTTCAGTGTGTTTCTCTAAATTTCTTTTCCTTTCATTGAGTCGTACCAAGGAGAAGACCACGATGAAAATGTTTAGTGGCTCTCATATGCATTATTGTTAATCTAACAAAGAGCCCATATTACCTTGTCTTCTCATTTTGAATAAAATGTTTGCAGATTCTAGCTTAGTCCACGGCACTCTTGCACTATTATTATTTTCATATCGTTCAGTCGTGCAAGTGAAAGGCAATAATGACGACATTTGATGAACTGGTCGTGGCAGAGAGAAACGGGTATGAACTCGACTTGTTCTGTTTTTGTAAATATGTTTAACCTAGTATCCATGATTCAGCTCCTTATGATTAAACATGTTTCCAATGACAATTAGATATTATAGTTTCTCATGCCATGCATAAGTAGCTAGGAGTGGATAATGATTTATCTTGGATGTCAACATTGCGTTAAAATGATTGTGATGTAGTTGATGATATGGTATCCTCCTCTGAATGTTCGAGTGGCTTGACTTGGCACATGTTCATGCATGTAGTTGAATCAAAACCAACATAGCCTATATGATATTTATGTTCATGGTGTTCATATCCTACTCATGCCAGTGTCCAATGTTACTTATGCATAATGCATGTTCATGACCGTTGTTGCTCTCTAGCTGGCCGCTTCTCAACCTATTTGCTAGCCTTCACCTGTACTAAGTGGGAATTCTGCTTGTACATCAAAAACCTTGAACCCAAGTTATTCCAGATGAGTCCACCATACCTACCTATATGCGGTATTACCCTGCCGTCCTAAGTAAATTTGCATGTGCCATCTCTAAAAACTTCAAATAAATATCATTTTTGTGTGCCTGGATTGTTCATGGAACGACAGGAGGTAGTTGGTATCTTTCATACTAAGCGGATTATTCTCAGGATGAGTGTTTATTCACTCGCCATTGCACAAGAAAGGGGCGGTAATAGGGATTCCCAGTCCCAAACTGCAAACAAAAAAGAGCTTACAAATAATCAAACAAAAACTCCTACGGAGTCATAACCTTTACTTTATCGCTTGGGAACCGCTACTAATGTGTTTAGCATGGAAGATATTGATAACTGATGGTCGCGAAGTAAACAAGAAGGGTGCATTTCTCAAAATATCATTTACCTCTATTTTAAAATTTTGAGCTCTGGCACCTCTGCAAATCACTGCTTCCCTCTGTGAAGGGACTATCCATTTACTTTTATTGTTGTGTCATCACCTTCTAAAAAAAGTGCCAGAACCTGAGAGCACTGCTGTCATGCTGATGCATTGTGTGTAGCTAATGTTGGGTGCATCATGACTGGATCTTTTCTACCATGAATTACAATGTTTAGTCGATGTTTGAACTTTGGAGGTGCTCTGCATTTATGTTTTGCAATCTCAGAAAGGGCTAGTGAGATACCACTATTTTCATATTATATCATGGTTGTTTTGATAACGTGTTGTTGTTTGAGACATCTTATTATTGCTCGCTAGCTGATTATGTCATTGATATGAGTTAATATAATTTTTATGAGTTATTGTCAACATGGTTAGTTATAATATTGGCTAAAAACCTGGGTGCTGTTTAAGCTTATTTATGCAAACAAGAGCAAAAGAGTTCATAAAATTTTTTCTTTTTCACTTTCAGTTTATCAACTGAATTGCTTGAGGACAAGAAAAGGTTTAAGCTTGGGGGAGCTGATACGTCTCCAACGTATCTACTTTTCCTAACGCTTTTCCTCTTGTTTTGGACTCTAATTTGCATGATTTGAATGAAACTAACCCGGACTGACGCTGTTTTCAGCAGAACTACCATGGTGTTGTTTTTTTGTGCAGAAATAAAAGTTCTCGGAATGGAACCAAACTTTGCGAGGATTTTTTATATAATAAAAGAGAATTTCTGGAGCCAAGAACCACCGGAGGGGGGCACCTGGGTGGGCACAACCCACCAGGGCGCGCCCCCTCCAGGCGCGCCCAGGTGGGTTGTCCCCACCT
This sequence comes from Thinopyrum elongatum, assembly GCA_011799875.1. Lineage (NCBI taxonomy): Eukaryota > Viridiplantae > Streptophyta > Magnoliopsida > Poales > Poaceae > Thinopyrum > Thinopyrum elongatum. The sequence continues at coordinate 507,537,307 of CM022301.1, read as the reverse complement.
GGTGGCCCCGCAGACCCTGAAATCGACGCTACAAAATCCTATTTTTCCAGAAAAAATCAGGAAGAAAGAATTATTGTGTTCCGTGAGACAGAGCCGCCGCCGTCTCCTGTTCTTCATCGGGAGGCCAGATCTGGAGTCCGTTTGGGGCTCCGGAGAGGGGGATCTTCGATCTTTGTCATCACCAACCCTTCTCCATCGCCAATTCCATGATGCTCCCCACCGGGAGTGAGTAATTACTTCGTAGGCTCGCTGGTCGGTGAGGAGTTGGATGAGATTCATCATGTAATCTAGTTAGTTTTGTTAGGGCTTGATCCCTAGTATCCACTATGTTTTGAGATTGATGTTGCTATGACTTTGCTATGCTTAATGCTTGTCACTTTGGGCCCGGGTGCCATGATTTCAGATCTGAACCGTTTATGTTATCACCATTATATCCATGTTCTAGATCCGATCTTACAAGTTATAGTCACCTACTACGTGTTATGATCCGCAACCCCGGAGTGACAATAGTCAGGACCACTCCCGGTGATGACCGTAATTTGAGGAGTTCATGTATTCACCGTGTGTTAATGCTTTGTTCCGGTTCTCTATTAAAAGGAGACATTAATATCCCTTAGTTTCCAATAGGACCCCGCTGCCACGGGAGGGTAGGACAAAAGATGTCATGCAAGTTCTTTCCATAAGCACGTATGACTATTTACGGAATACATGCCTACATTATATTTATGAACTGGAGCTAGTGCCATATCGCCCTAGGTTATGACTGTCACATGATGAATATCATCCAACGAATCATCGATCCAATGCCTACGAATTTATCTTATATTGTTCTTGCTAAGTTACTACTGCTATCGTTACTGTTGCACTTGCTACAAAATTACCGCTATCACTGTTACCGTTACTATTGTTGTTGCTACTGCTATCAAACTATCATACTACTTTGTTACTGATCACTTTGCTACAAATAATTAATCTCTAGGTGTGGTTGAATTGACAACTCAGCTGCTAATACTTACAAATATTCTTTGGCTCCCCTTGTGTCGAAGCTATAAATTTGGGTTGAATACTCTACCCTCGAAAATGGTTGCGATCCCCTATACTTGTGGGTTATCAACCGGTGGCAGCCCACCCCGCCGTCCACCTCGCCTTGCCACGCGCCGGTGGCGGCTGGTGGTAGGTCGACCTCCACCGCCCCTCCCAGCTTGCCCCCACCCCCCGCGCACCTTCTAGCACCACCAACCCTGCTCCTCCCTCCCCTCTCCCATCCCGATCTAGACGCTTAACCCACCCCTTCCTCCCCTCTATGAGCACAGCCTGCTCCGTCGGCGGCAACGGCGGCTCCTTCTGGTCGGATCTGGTCGGATCGAGGCAGGGAGACCCATGCTCCCCTCATCTGGTGGGATCCCCTCCTTCGGTAGGATATCCTCATCTGGTGAGATCCCCTCCCCATGGCTTCAACTGTTAGGCAAGCACCCATAAGAAACTTTTTTACTGAGTAATTAATGTATTGAATGCAAGATTGCATTCTTATAGGGACAGAGAGTAGAACACCACCTTCAGTTTCTTATCTGATCCCACCTTCTGGACTCCATGAATGAAGTAAGATAACAATCCATTGTTTTGCTTTGTTTGTCCCGCTTAATTCCTCATCATGGGAGATGCATGCATTAAACATAATGTTTTTTTAGTGGGCATCAGACTTGGTTCAGATGGCTTTTGTTGTGAAAGAAAAGTTATCTTTCTAAAGACTGTACTAATCCTACATCCCATACTTGATTTTTTTTTTTTTGCATAATTTTTTTAGGCCTGATGAGTATCAAATGGCATGGGAAATTAAAGAATTGCATGAGAAGAGTGAGGACGACCAGCAGGTTGGGTTCTCTAAGGAATGCTCATACGAACTCGCTATGGTGAGGATGGCTTAATGAATGGACATGTCGATCATGCTTAGCCAGTTGGTCAGTCAGAAGTTGGAATCGAACCCGAAATTGTGGAGTCCATGCTGACAGCCCTACCAGCTGGGAGGTAGGAACAACCTTTTTCCCCTTCTTTTACAAATCAAATATTTTGATATGCAAGATTGAATATTAAGGCACTATTTTAAATCTATTTATTGAGGCAAGGACATGGAAATAACTATTTTTTTCTCACGTTGCAACGCACGGGCCGAAGGTTATGCGTGTGCAAACCCGTACATATATATCAACATTTTAGCGTGTGTGTTGGAGTTTTGTCTGTTCGTATACACTGATTAGTGCATGGGTTCTGTTGAGCCAGGATGCTTCCTGATCGGTAGGGGGCTCCCTGAAAGAACTGGTGTGGATTGATAGCCTTTGGGTTTCTGCATGGAGTGGCTGCGACATTTACTGGGACTAGAATGAATCTGAATTGTGCATAGTGATTGGCCATCTACTTAGTTATTGTAGGTGTTCTGTTTCAGATAAATATAGATATCTTTGAATCCACTAGAAACTTGCAGTATGATTCTTTAGTTCACATCCTTCTGCTTGTGCAGATCCTAATGCATTTTTTAACGTACCATGTGATTCATTTTTCACTCTTGCTACCCTCTAGAGAAATTATTTGCTCTACCTAAAGTAAAGCTCCTGTGTTGGTATTCATGGCCAATTTGTCGAATTTATGATTAGTAAATTGTTTGGTCTAATTTACTGATTAGTAAATTGTTTGGTCTAATTTACTACCTGCTTAGTCTTGGGAGTGTGGATGACTTCGATTTGTTTTGTGCTTATTCTGCTTATTGTTTGCAAGCATAGTGTTTCTTGCACAAGCATCATGATGAGATAATAAATCGTAGTTCTCTGAATGCATCCTTTTGCCATTAGGTGAAGTTTTAGGAAAACATCCTTTGTGCAGAGTTGAATTGTTTACATGGAAACAACCATTCGGGAATACACAGAGTGCTTTTTATTAGTAGAAGCAAGATATAAGCAAGATACAGGGAAATATTGGGCCTAAGAACTTCTTTTTCGGTTTGTTTACTTCTGTGGCGTGGTTGGTCCCTTAATTAGTAGGTATAGATAAGCACTACTTCATATATTCGGACCCCCTATTAAATAGTCTATTGCAAGATTTATAATATTTAAGGAGGGATCCAGTCTTAATAGGTGTCTGTATGGCACTTTTGATGACTTAATAATCGAATTTTTTTGTTGCAAATTCACACTTTCAGGAGTCTGATGGTCAGGTTATTTAGGTGTAGGGAGTAGCCTGCTAATGGTGGCCCTCACGTCCAGCTCAAATAATAGAGGGCGTGGACCTGTTGGGGAAGCACATACACCTTGGTTTTAGTGAACAGGTAAATTAATCCACATTGTTTCCTCTATGATTTTGCTTTGATGTTGTTGCTATGATTCAGAACACTGATAAATACTTCTCTTCGTTTCACAATGATACGCTTATTAATGTACTATTGTGTATGCTCTTACTATTATACACAATTTGGATTATATCATGTCATCGTTGTTGAGATTCATTGGATTCTTCTGGTTGTTAATAGGTAGGAACCTCCTCTTACTTTGACAGAATCAGAACCCCTTCTTTCAGATTTAGTTGATCATCATGTTTGTCGTTCATTAAGTAGAGGCTCACTGTCTGTGTGTGCGCAGGTTTCCGAAGAAAGAAACACTCAATGCCATTTGGTGGTTTTCAATGTGCCAATCTCTACATTCATAGTACATCATTGAGTTTTACCTTCAACTAGACTCTTTCTGTGTTGGTGATTATTTATGGGACATTTACATTTTTCCCCCCTAATTTCCGCCCGACCTCATCTTTACCCCTAAAAAAACAAGTGCTCAACTTTGCCCCTCTTCCGTCTGGATCACTTATGGAAATACCCCTCTGTACCCTTTTCGTCCGGTCAAAGTGGTTTGACCGTCATCGAGATATTTTCTGGACAAGTATGCCCTTTCATTCTATTTAAAAAAACTTTGCCCTTCCTTCTTACATGTGGGGCTGCCTTCAAACCAGATCGAGAGGAGCTCGCTCCCGAGCGGCGACCTCCATCCGCCTCGGTCTCCGTCGCCAGAGCCACTGCCTCTGCCCGTCCCCTCCCTACTTCGTCTCTCCCTCACCTCCTTCCCCTCCTCTGATCTCTCTTTCTTGCTACAGGGAATGAACTGCGGCAGACCATGGAGGAGCTCCCTCCGCATCTACACGCCTTGACATGCTTGATATTCGACGATCGCCGGCGGCTACCCGCAGCTTCGGCGCCACCGTAGTGACTGGATCCGACGGGATCTGGCCGCTCCCGACCCGATTTGGCAGCCCCACGCCCTGCCCCAACCTCTGTCGTGTTCGCTCGTCGCCGTCGTGCATAGACAGCCCCGGCGTCGTGCGCGTCTTCTGCGTAGGCCATGGCAGGGAACCACCACCCGATTTGCCACCTGGGCCGCGTCGGCGGCACCCCAGCCCAGCATCCACGCCCTACCAGGCCTGCCTGTAACATCCCCAGCCTCACACCACAGAGATCACCCACTGATCATGCCAAGTCACCATGAATAACTACGCTTGATCAACATTGCAACATATCTCATTTCCAATTTCAATTCAAATTCTAATTCAAAACACAAGTGCAAAATGAAGTTGCACCAAAGTTGCTGCAAAAATGTTCAACATCTAGCAAATATTCCAAAGCAATTTCTTGTTAAATAAAACAACATAACTTTTATGCTAGAATGAGCAGTAGCACTTAAACAGTGCTATTTCAGCAATTAAAATTGCTATATCATTTATGAAAATTACAAAATGAATATCAATGACTCCCAAGATATTTGTGGCAGTGTCTAAATTCACCAGGGATTTAAAGGGGCACTTCCCATATTTTTCCCAAGTGCAATAGATGCCCAAATAAATCTTTTCCTTCTCTGTTAAATAAATAAAAGAAAAACAGAGATAAAGAAAAATGGCTGAGAGCTTACCTGTCCACTGGGCCGTGTCAGCAGCAGCCAGCCCAGCCCACCGCAGCGCTTCGTCCTCCCTGCGCCGCTGTCGCGCCCGCGCGTTGACACCGCACCGATCGTCGCCGTGTCGTCGATCCCGCGGTTCCCCGTCGCCGTTAAGTGTCTCCCGGGTTGCCCTCACTCCCCTGCGAACCCTAGCCGCCCCCACTTGCCCCCATTCGCTCTCTCTCCCTTGTTCCCCATCTTGCCTGATAGCTCGCCGCCGACCCCCGCTCGATCCCGCGGCCGCTGTCGTCTGCTCGTCGCCCCACCGTGACAGATCGACGCGCCGACCTTGATTTCTTCCTCTGCAACGACTGGAGCGAGATGGGAGCCACCGAACCGACCGTTGCGCCCTCTTCTTCATCTTCTCTGCTGCCGGCGATCCCCGTCGACCCCGAGCTCCCCTGCGCTACAAATCTTCCAAGGGCCTTTCTTGAGCCGCTAGGTGAGCCCCGCAGTGTTTCCCCTCTGTCTCCTCCCCGTTTTGCTGGCGCTGTCGCCGGCGATGGCCAATCCGTGCTCCGCCGCGAAGCTCATCGCCGTCGCCCTAGTTGCTATCATGCCCATTCGAGAACGCGGTCCGGCTCAAATTCTCCCTGTGAACCCAACGCGCGCACGCGCGTGCCTCCTCGAGCCCTGCTACGCCATTGCCAAAACCACCCGAACGCCGCCGCCGCCAAAGCTTGACACCGGCACCTCTAATAGCCACCTCCGCTCGCTCAAACCCCGTAGATCGACGCGTGAGCATGTAGCCGTTCGAACGCAGCAAAAAATAACGCTAAACGGCTAAGTACAGTGCGTTTCCGACACTTTCCGACGAGGTCGCCGCCGCGGGAGGCTCGCCGGAGCAGCTTCGGCGACTCCGCTGAGCTGGCACCGGTGGGGCCTTCCCCTGTGACACTGCCTGTGGGCCCCACGGGTCCACTAGTCAGGGTTGACTGGGTCAACCCTGCTGACTGTGCAGCGTGGGCCACTGACATGTGGGCCCCGCGCTAATTTAATTAATTTTATAAATAAATAAAATGTTATTTAATTTGGTAATTAGATTTGTTCACTAATTAGTCACTGACTAATGGGGCCCACACCCTAATTAGTTTATGTTAGTTTAGTTTAACTCACTGTTAGACTAACAAAGGCTGACATGTGCGTCCCACTGGACCTACATGTCAGGTTTGACTCTGGTCAGCCGCAGTTGACTGATGACATCATCTTGACGTCCTGCTGACATCATATTTCTTTTTCTGGTTATTTCTGATAATTTAAATAATTTCATAAAATGATTTAAAACTTTGAAAATTCATAGAAAAAAAATCGTAGCTCGTATGAAAATAATTTATATATGAAAAACGATCAGAACGACGAGATGAATCCGAATATGCCCTCCTTATACCTGTCACATGCCTCTAGCATGATGAACATGGAACTTTCCTCTCCGGTTCATCTGACTGATAATTGCCCGGAGCTGGTAAAATTACCTCTGAATGTTTTCCCACTCCGTCTGTAACATGTAGCCCTGCGTTAGGTCACCCCTAGCACCACGTATTTGCCATGTTACACTCTGTGATGCTCTGATTGCTTTGTTATTTATTGTGTTTCCCCTTCGTTACTTCTTTCCGGTAGATTCCGGTACCGACGTAGTCCCCGAGGACGACGCAGCTCCGGAGTACGACTACACCGTTGAAGACCCTGCCTTTGCCCCCGAGCAACCAGGCAAGCACCCCCCTTTTGAGCATTCCGATATCGCCTACTCTTCTCTCTCTTATGCTTGCATTAGAAGTTACTGCTGTTACTATTATTCTATATCTGCTGCATAGCCTGTTTATTGTAACCTGCTGTTGATACATTCCTGCTCATCCTAAACTGCTTAGTATAGGCTGGGTAGAGACCATCAGAGACCCCCACTTTATCCTGACTGCCCCGCTGGAGCATCAGAAGACCCGGTCAACGGGATTGAAGACCAGGCCCCGGCACCGAACCTCACTTCCCCCTTAGTTGCTCGACACTACTGGGTTACTATCGAGTGCCGAGGGTGATACCTCATCAGCACTACTGATGAGAACCTTGTAGGTTAGTTATTCGGTTGTGGTAAGCGAGGGTGATTCCTCCTACACCACCCCCGATAATGATGTTGTCGTGCAACTCCTCAAGTGTGGACCTCGAGGGTGATTCCTCCTTCGTTCACCTTGACGATAACATCAGGTGGAATTCCATAGAGGGTGATTCCTCAGGGTTCTCCTTGGTGTTAGACACATGGTTACTGTGGTTACATTGGCATTAAACTGAACCATGTTACTATAGGCGGGTCGTGTAACATCCCCAGCATCCCACTACAGTGATCACCTCTTAATCATGCCAAGTCACATGGGTTAAGTATCCAATACAAATTCAACTCTGAAAATCAACTCAAATTCATAAGTGAAATATGAAGTTGATCATACCCTGTTGGAAAAATGTCCATAAAATGGCAAATATTCCAGAAGCACCCACAAAATTGTAACCAATGCTACTTGAGTTAGTTAAATGATTCAAACAATTTGCAACAGCACCAAAACAACAATATTAAATCCATTTAAAATCATTTCAATTTAAAATGAAATCCAAATCTGTCCAAAACAGTTTTTGGTGATGGGTAATATTGCATCGCATTATTTGGACCAAGTTCCATATTTTACAAAAGAGCTCAAATGTTCTAGCTATTTCCAAAACAGCAAAGAAATAAAAAGACAGAAGCAAAAAGGGAAAATAAAGAAAGGGAGAAGATCAGCCGCACTGGACTGGGCCTAAGTGCACAGTGCACAGCCCAGCCGGCCCCTCTCTCTCTCCCCCTTCTTCTCCCTCCTCCCCGTGTCGATGCCGCCGTAGACGAGCGCGTCCGCCCCGGTCGACGATCGACAGCGCGACGCCGCAGCGCTCCGCGAGGGGATAAGGAGGAGCCCGAGCATCCCCCCTGGCCTCCTCGCCACTTCTCTCCCTCTCCCCTGCCCTAGTACCCCCTCTTCTCCCTCTGGCCGAGCACCGCCATCGTCGCAACTCCGTCGTCCTCGCGACGACCGCTGACGGCGTCCGCGGGCTCCACCAGCATCTTCTCCTTCCTCTGATGCGCTCAGTTGGAGTAGGGGAGCCCCGTAGCTGACGAATCCCCCCCGCCCCCGACTTCATCTCCGGCCACCGAACACCGCCGCCGTCTCCGACGAGCCCTTCTGCTACTAAACTGTCAAGGGCCAAACGTGCGAGCCGCTCGATGAGCTTCCCCGTCTCCTGCTTCTCCCCTTTAAGCTCCTCGCTCGCTCCAGCTAGCTGTCGCCGTGGCCGAGCTCTGGACACCGCCGGATCCGTCGCCGCCGCGTTCCCGAGCTTCGTCAGCTCGAGCCAGCAGCTCCGACGAGCTCCTAGAGCGCAGTAGACCCCGCCTAGTCGTTTCGTTTGCTCGCCATCGCCTCGCAACGTCGATCCCGCGTCTGTCCCATCTTCGGCGTCCGCTCCGCCACTCGCCACTGCCGTCTCCATCCATTCCCGGTTAAGCCGCCGCCGCAGATCGATGCGGCTTGCTCCGCCCATTCGAACGCGGGGTCGCGCGCGCCCAACGACGCCCTGTAGGCGATTTCCGACGGAAGCCCGAGCCGCGCCGCCGCATTTTCGCGCCGGCCGGCCGACGTGTTACACCTGGGGCCACCCCCGGGTCACTGCCAGTGGGCCCCGCGGGCCCCTTTGACCCCGTTGACCATGGTCAACGCGGGGTACTGTTCCCCCTGACGCTGACATGTGGGCCCCGCTAGTAATTAGTTTAAATAAAATGTTTTAATAATTAAAATCAATTAGATAAACTAAATATCTCACTGACAGATGGGGCCCACTTCCTAATTAACCCTGCTAATTAAACTAACCCACTGTTAGTCTAAAGCAGAGACTGACATGTGGATCTCACTGGACCCACATGTCAGGTTTGACCCTGGCCAGCCGCTGTTGACTTGCTGATGTCAGCATGGCATCAGGCTGACGTCATAATCCCTTTTCTGTTAATAGATTTAATTCCAAGAATTCAAATAAACTTTGAAAATTAATAACTTTTAAACCGTAACTCGGATCGAAAAACTTAAAACATGAAAGTTGCTCAGAACGACGAGACGCATCCGAATACGCAGACCGTTCGTCTGCCACGCGTCCCTATCATAGTGAACCTGCAACCGTCCTCCTTCGTTTCATCTGTCCGGAAAGGCCAGACTTCGGGAAAACATTCCCGGATGTTCTCCTCCTTCACCGGTGTCGTGTAGCACTACGTTAGGCCACCTCTAGCATCGCGTATCGTATTGTTGTGCATATATTGCCATGTATTTATATTGTTTCTTCTCCCCCTTTTCTTTCCGGTAGACCCCGAGGCCGCTGATGATGACCTGGAAATCGACTACTACACGTCGGAGTTTCTTTTCCATCTGCCAAGCAAACAGGCAATCACCCCCCTTTTGAGCATTCCGATATCGCCCATTCTCTTCTCTCTCATGCTTGCATTAGAATTGCTGCTGCTACTGCTTTACCTATTCTGATGCATAGCCTGTTTATTGTAACCTGCCTTGTTACCTTACTGCTTATCCTAAACTGCTTAGTATAGGTTGGGTAGAGACCAATAGAGACCCCACATTACCCCGACTGCCCTGCTGGACTTCAGAAGACCCGATCACCAGGATTGAAGACCAGGACCGGCACCGCACATCACTTCCCCTTAGTTGCCGACACTACTGGGTTACTATCGAGTGCCGAGGGTGATACCTCGTCAGCACTTCTGATGATAACCTTGTAGGTTAGTTAATCGGTCGTGGTAAGCGAGGGTGAATCCTCCTACACCACCCCCGATAACGACGTCGTCGTGCAACACTTCAAGTGTGGACCTCGAGGGTGATACCTCTTTCGTTCACCTTGACTTAAACATCAGGTGGAACTCCGTCGAGGGTGATACCTCAGAGTCCCCTTGGTGTCAGACACATGGTTACTATTGATATTGTGACTTGCACTGACACATGATACTAAAGACGGGTCGGCCCTGAGGGGTACCCACGCGAGCATAATGTGAAGTGATGTGGAATCGGGTGTACCTGGAGGGTACCCGAGAGTTGAACACGAGGCGTGGCCGGGCATTCCTAACCCTTGCCGCAAGTCCTCGAGACGGGGCGACGGGGTCACATCTTTCGTGAGTCTCTGCTCATTACCGCGCGCTCCTAATCCACTAAACGGTTTGGATATTTGATCCGAGGGGCCTCTGGCCTGATAGCACTAACCATCACGTGGGCATAGTATGGGCGTTCTGCGTCGTATACATCAGCCGAAGCTCTAATGACGTCAGCGAGGAGCGGCCCACTTGGATTGGACTGGTTACGCAACCGCGCTTGTATAAGGGGTTGCTAGGTCTGCTTCCGAAGCGTCCTCGCAACATGCAGGGTTCCCGGGGCGAAGGCCCAAGACCCCCGGCGGCATAGGTTAGTCCGGCGTGCTGACCTCTCTTTAGAGCCTAGGTCGGGTTGCGGCGTATTGCTTAGCCGAGGCCGGGCATGACCCAGTAAAGTGTGTTCGGCCGGAGTTAAGCGAGTGTGATGGGTAAGTTGGTGCACCCCTGCAGGGAAGAACTAATCTATCGATAGCCTGTCCTACGGTAACGGACACTCGGAGTTGTTTCCCGATCCGTACAACTAGAACATGAGATGAGAACTGGATAGTACGGCTCTGGGATTGCTTTCTCGCAGGGAGTCGAGAAAGGATCTCCGGACGAGGTTGATGATACAACTACTATTACTTTATTTTATGGTAATCTGTCCTCTTCTAATGCTGCAAGACCGATGAAGAGGCTGAAGATGCTAGTCTTCAATAGGACTAGGCTTTCCCCCTCCATTCTGGCATTTCTGCAGCCCAGTCCACATATACAGCCCCCTTTGAAAATGTTGCATATGTAGTGTAGATCCTTGCTTGCTGAGTACTTCGGATGAGTACTCACGTTTGCTTTATTTTCTTTTTTCCCCCATTTTCATTTGTTACCACCAGACGACGGAGCCCCTGAGCCAGTTGCCCCAGTCGACGACCATGACTACTACAACTAACCATCCGGCGAGTACTACTACTACGAGGAGCCGGCTGACGACCAGGAGTAGGATCGGAGGGTCCAGGGCAGGAGGCCTACGCCTTTCGATCGTAGTATTTTATTTTGCCCCGCCTCTGTGAAGGCCTATCTCTCTCTGTAATATATCTGTACCCAGATATCTAATGTTTCCGCTGACGCTTGTATGCATCGAGCTTATGTATTCGAGCCCTCGAGGCCCCTGGCTTGTAATATAAAGCTTGTATGACTTTATTTATGTTTTAGAGTTGTGTTGTGATATCTTCAAGTGAGTCCTAGGCTTGATCGTGTACATTTGCGTGTATGGTTAGTGCACGATTAAGCCGGGGTCGTCACAGGTTGGTATCAGAGCCGACTGCCTCTGGGAATCCCCCTTCCCAACTCCTTGGCCGAAGTTGAGTCTAGAAACCAAAAACTGTTTTACTAACTTGGCTGTGTGGCTTACGGGCCCACATCGCCAACTGGGTGGTATTAGGATCTTTTATTCCTCGACCTTTAATCTGGGACTCTAATTTCTCTTCTATTCGGGTTTAATAAAATTACTAACGCCGATACTTAGGTTCTCGCAACCACTTTCTCCCGGAGAGCCCCCTCATTCCAGAAGATGGCGTGTCATCATCAAAAGACTCCGAAAATACTTCCCGAAGTTTTCCGAGACCCTTTACCCACTGCTTTTGCAGTTTACTAACACTGATAATCCCCGTGGATATCTACACATCCTTGCCGTTGTATCATCATGGCCAGTCACTCATGTATGTACGAGGTACCCCGTATTACTCCTCCTTAAACCGGGAATCCTTTGAATCAACTGCTGGGCAGCTTCTTACGCACTGCGGTTAATTACTCACAGTACCGGGGATCCGTTCATCCGCAGTTGTTCCTGTGATTCCTAAAAAAACTTTGAAATATCATCTGATCTCCCGAGAAATTCTCTGCAGCCTACTGCACCTGAAATTCTTGCTTACCTACATTATGGTTAGATCCATATGTCTAGTAATTATTGTTGATATCCCTTGTCATTATCATGCCGATCCTATTGATTCAACATGTGTGCGAATACTCGCAATCATCAGCTCTTCCCAACTAATTCATCCTTTCCGCTCAGACATCATTTCGGACATGAGTTGGATCTCGTCCAATCAAGCATTGACTGATTGTCCAGATAAGCTTGAACAATTACTAGTCCCTCTGCTCAGGTGAACTAATTGCCACTCCTGGCTTTGGAAATCATGTTCCCTCTGAACTTTATACTTGGGTTATTCAAGTGTTCCCTTAATCCACTGTGCTTGCCTTCCGTCCTTTCTTGAAGGACTCTCATGTGGAACCAGTTGTTAAAACCTTACCCCGTTAGTTCTCACAGATCACTTGATTCCTTTTGTGGACAGTTATCCGACTGATTCCTTTCTATTCTAAGAACCTTATCGGTTCCTACCCGTTGCCATTGCCTTTGGCACTGAAGCATTCTCTACTTCCTGCCATCTGTATATTCGCCTAGCTTGCATGGCACGGAGAGGTAGTGCATTCCTTCTCCTTATTGATTTGGGACTGACCACTAACCAGGACATGTCCCGTAACCATGGGTGGAGATCTCTGCAAGACGGAACGCTAAAATCGTCCATCTGGTTATATTCAACCTACTCGTCTTTTGATCAGAGCTTTTGTTGCTAATCCTTCGTTTCTGAGCCATAACTCCTTTATACTTAAACGTCGGATTGTTCTGATGTTTCTATAATCTTTTGCCGTCACAACCTTCTTCTTCTGGTTAAGTGCTGCTACTCACGTCAGATCCTGTGTCGTCTACCTGATCTTTTGTTACATTAATATCCGACAGTATCCTTCATATTTTAACATCTTGTGAGCTCTTCCCTTGGTACTTAATACCTTCGGTAAATTGTATCATCCGCTTTGACTTCGACACTTTGCTTTCGAACTCATATCCCTTGCTTTGGATGGTGGTTGTATGGCTTCGTAAAAATGTCCCGATGGGTTGAATCTATGCTTCTGCCATCTACATGAACCCGATAATTTTTCGCGAGTCATACTCCTCTGTTATTTCACCAAGTAGTTCATCACATCCATATAACTTCTAACGGAGCAGTGACTGAAAGGTAATGCATTGGAGAAGTGGGAGTCGACCTTGAACCTTTGTGTTCATGCCCATGGACCCGATATAGAACCTATCATGGAAGCTGCTCGCAAAAATAAAAATCCCTTGTTACAAATTCATCTTGTGTTTTTCTTTGATCCTTGCAATCGTGGTCCCGACCGTGCTTGATCTTCTTTGATCCCATTTCACGGACAAGCTGAAGCACTTGTCTTCTGCAAATCTATATGTCTGCCCAACTTCTATACTGAACTACCTTGAATATTACTCCCTACCGCCTCGAGGATATCATCCTATTGAACTACGTCCTAAGATTTTTCGATGGAGTGATACCTTTCACTGACATAGTCACTCCATGGGTTCTGGGTTGTCGTCAACCGAGACCACCGAACACTGAATTGCTTCCGCTCTGTGATTCAGTATTCCTAGTAACTTGTTGCTGGGGAGTTGACACTACATCACGTCATTACTAGCCTGATCGGCTATATCAATATCGTGCTAAATTTTAACTGTGCTACCTGGTCCTTATGCCCGAAGCAACTTCCGACGATGAGCTAAGCTTACGTCAATCCTCTTCATCTTATCATTTCACCTCGAACAACAATCTTGATTTTGAGCTTGTGTTGTAGTCGTGGTTCCGTTAACCTTGAACCTCATTCCATCTGCTTGGATCATCTTACCGATCGATTCCATTTTTCTTGTGATCCCTGACAGATGTGTCGAGAACATCACCTACATTTTGACTTCTTCTGATTTGTCCTTTGAATGCATGGTGAAAAATACCATCCTTGTTCATCGATGATTTATTATCATCAACAACATCCTTGATTTTTGCCAACACAGACCTGGTTGTGTTTGGTTAATCCTTACGTTCCGAGATAATCTTGGAAGTGTTCCTTTGTATCTCTTGTGATCTTTCGATCCAACCCTTACTTGAAACACCATGTTATCGCTACCTCGGAGCATGACTATGGTATTCCGAATATCATTGAGAACATGTCCCTTCATCAATTATCCAAACATCGTTGTATGGGTAATATCATGATTCTTCCTTCGCCCCTTTATCTAAATGCTTTTGAACTTGCTGCCCTATCATGTATAACCTGTTCCGCTTTTCCCTGGGAAGGATATACTAACAATTTTTGGTGTGTAAACACATCTTCCTTCCCATTGGTTAATTTGAATAATCAATTAATCATAACTTCATTTCCATTGTTTTGTTTAACCTTTCCAGTAATCTAGCTTATCTAAGCAGAAATAATTCTCTGCCTATGAAAACATCTCGGTCTATAATTCTGTCAGTGAGACCCTGTTACTACTGTTGATGACATTACGGTAACCATCGATGGACGAGAACTTTGCCTATTGGTCCGCCTCGTTCAATGAGCAGGAAAATGGTTCTCTTCGTCCCTCGCCCTTGGTACCGATGTTGTTACCGACATAACTGACAGGATACCCTCTGACAGGCTTTGCTGTCATATCCGAACAAATAACACCGTCCTCCCTACTCTCGATCGACACCCCCACAGTTCCACAGGATCGGAACCTGACTCTCCTCTAACATCCTTGATTCTGAGCTATCCTATGCTCTTGGACTTGTGTGTTATCACGAGCCACCCTTCGAGAGATGATTTACTCCCGATACCCTGAACCCCTGTTGACACTTCGATCGGGTATCGATCGAATTTCCATACGATTGATACTTCTTATTAAACCTTCATACTCTGCTCTTGATGTTTCCTAAGTTTCAACTCGAGGGATATTTTCCGCCACATCCCCTGAGTTAACCACCAGATGTTCGACCTTGCAAAGGTCAGTTCTTCCGAAGTTGCCCTTTCTTCCCCACTTAAATCTCGGGACGAGATTTCTTGTAGTGGAGGAGATTTGTAACATCCCCAGCATCCCACTACAATGATCACCTCTTAATCATGCCAAGTCACATGGGTTAAGTATCCAATACAAATTCAACTCTGAAAATCAACTCAAATTCATAAGTGAAATATGAAGTTGATCATACCCTGTTGGAAAAATGGCCATAAAATGGCAAATATTCCAGAAGCACCCACAAAATTGTAACCAATGCTACTTGAGTTAGCTAAATGATTCAAACAATTTGCAATAGCACCAAAACAGCAATATTAAATCCATTTAAAATCATTTCAATTTAAAATGAAATCCAAATCTGTCCAAAACAGTTTTTGGTGATGGGTAATATTGCATCGCATTATTTGGACCAAGTTCCATATTTTACAAAAGAGCTCAAATGTTCTAGCTATTTCCAAAACAGCAAAGAAATAAAAAGACAGAAGCAAAAAGGGAAAATAAAGAAAGGGAGAAGATCAGCCGCACTGGACTGGGCCTAAGTGCACAGTGCACAGCCCAGCCCAGCCGGCCCCTCTCTCTCTCCCCTTCTTCTCCCTCCTCCCCGTGTCGATGCCGCCGTGGACGAGCGCGTTTGCCCCGGTCGACGATCGACAGCGCGACGCCGCGACGCTCCGCGAGGGGATAAGGAGGAGCCTGAGCATCCCCCCTGGCCTCCTCGCCACTTCTCTCCCTCTCCCCTGCGCTAGTACCCCCTCTTCTCCCTCTGGCCGAGCACCGCCGCCGTCGCAACTCCGTCGTCCTCGCGGCCACCGGCGACCCCGCGACCGCTGACGGCGTCCGTGGGCTCCACCAGCATCTTCTCCTTCCTATGATGCGCTCAGTTGGAGTAGGGGAGCCCCGTAGCTGACGAATCCCCCCCCCCCCCCCGACTTCGTCTCCGGCCACCGAACGCCGCCGCAGTCTCCGACGAGCCCTTCTGCTACTAAACTGTCAAGGGCCAAACGTGCGAGCCGCTCGGTGAGCTTCCCCGTCTCCTGCTTCTCCCCTTTAAGCTCCTCGCTCGCTCCAGCTAGCTATCGCCGCAGCCGAGCTCTGGACACCGCCGGATCCGTCGCCGCCGCATTCTTGAGCTTCGTCAGCTCGAGCCAGTAGCTCCGACGAGCTCCTGGAGCGCAGTAGACCCCGCCTAGTCGTTTCGTTTGCTCGCCATCACCTCCCAACGTCGATCCCGCGTTTGTCCCATCTCCGGCATCCGCTCCGCCGCTCGCCCATTCCCGATCAAGCCGCCGCCGCAGATCGATGCGGCTTGCTCCGCCCATTCGAACGCGGGGTCGCGCGCGCCCAACGGCGCCCTGTAGGCGATTTCCGACGGAAGCCCAAGCCGCGCCGCCGCATTTTCGCGCCCACCGGCGTTTAAACGCCGGCCAGCCGACGTGGCACACCTGGGGCCACCCCCGGGTCACTGCCAGTGGGCCCCGCGGGCCCCTTTGACCCCGTTGACCATGGTCAACGCGGGGTACTGTTCCCCCTGACGCTGACATGTGGGCCCCGCTAGTAATTAGTTTAAATAAAATGTTTTAATAATTAAAATCAATTAGATAAACTAAATATCTCACTGACAGATGGGGCCCACTTCCTAATTAACCCTGCTAATTAAACTAACCCACTGTTAGTCTAAAACAGAGACTGACATGTGGATCTCACTGGACCCACATGTCAGGTTTGACCCTGGCCAGCCGCTGTTGACTTGCTGATGTCAGCATGGCATCAGGCTGACGTCATAATCCCTTTTCTGTTAATAGATTTAATTCCAAGAATTCAAATAAACTTTGAAAATTAATAACTTTTAAACCGTAACTCGGATCGAAAAACTTAAAACATGAAAGTTGCTCAGAACGACGAGACGCATCCGAATACGCAGACCGTTCGTCTGCCACGCGTCCCTATCATAGTGAACCTGCAACCGTCCTCCTTCGTTTCATCTGTCCGGAAAGGCCAGACTTCGGGAAAACATTCCCGGATGTTCTCCTCCTTCACCGGTGTCGTGTAGCACTACGTTAGGCCACCTCTAGCATCGCGTATCGTATTGTTGTGCATATATTGCCATGTATTTATATTGTTTCTTCTCCCCCTTTTCTTTCCGGTAGACCCCGAGGCCGCTGATGATGACCTGGAAATCGACTACTACACGTCGGAGTTTCTTTTCCATCTGCCAAGCAAACAGGCAATCACCCCCCTTTTGAGCATTCCGATATCGCCCATTCTCTTCTCTCTCATGCTTGCATTAGAATTGCTGCTGCTACTGCTTTACCTATTCTGATGCATAGCCTGTTTATTGTAACCTGCCTTGTTACCTTACTGCTTATCCTAAACTGCTTAGTATAGGTTGGGTAGAGACCAATAGAGACCCCACATTACCCCGACTGCCCTGCTGGACTTCAGAAGACCCGATCACCAGGATTGAAGACCAGGACCGGCACCGCACATCACTTCCCCTTAGTTGCCAACACTACTGGGTTACTATCGAGTGCCGAGGGTGATACCTCGTCAGCACTTCTGATGATAACCTTGTAGGTTAGTTAATCGGTCGTGGTAAGCGAGGGTGAATCCTCCTACACCACCCCCGATAACGACGTCGTCGTGCAACACTTCAAGTGTGGACCTCGAGGGTGATACCTCTTTCGTTCACCTTGACTTAAACATCAGGTGGAACTCCGTCGAGGGTGATACCTCAGAGTCCCCTTGGTGTCAGACACATGGTTACTATTGATATTGTGACTTGCACTGACACATGATACTAAAGACGGGTCGGCCCTGAGGGGTACCCACGCGAGCATAATGCGAAGTGATGTGGAATCGGGTGTACCTGGAGGGTACCCGAGAGTTGAACACGAGGCGTGGCCGGGCATTCCTAACCCTTGCCGCAAGTCCTCGAGACGGGGCGACGGGGTCACATCTTTCGTGAGTCTCTGCTCATTACCGCGCGCTCCTAATCCACTAAACGGTTTGGATATTTGATCCGAGGGGCCTCTGGCCTGATAGCACTAACCATCACGTGGGCATAGTATGGGCGTTCTGCGTCGTAT
The DNA here is from genome assembly GCA_011799875.1 of Thinopyrum elongatum. Taxonomy (NCBI): domain Eukaryota; kingdom Viridiplantae; phylum Streptophyta; class Magnoliopsida; order Poales; family Poaceae; genus Thinopyrum; species Thinopyrum elongatum. Next base: position 507,519,229 of record CM022301.1, on the reverse strand, counting down.
ACATCAGCCGAAGCTCTAATGACGTCAGCGAGGAGCGGCCCACTTGGATTGGACTGGTTACGCAACCGCGCTTGTATAAGGGGTTGCTAGGTCTGCTTCCGAAGCGTCCTCGCAACGTGCAAGGTTCCCGGGGCGAAGGCCCAAGACCCCCGGGGGCATAGGTTAGTCCGGCGTGCTGACCTCTCTTTAGAGCCTAGGTCGGGTTGCGGCATATTGCTTAGCCGAGGCCGGGCATGACCCAGTAAAGTGTGTCCGGCCGGAGTTAAGCGAGCGTGATGGGTAAGTTGGTGCACCCCTGCAGGGAAGAACTAATCTATCGATAGCCTGTCCTATGGTAACGGACACTCGGAGTTGTATCCCGATCCGTACAACTAGAACATGAGATGAGAACTGGATAGTACGGCTCTGGGATTGCTTTCTCGCAGGGAGTCGAGAAAGGATCTCCGGACGAGGTTGATGATACAACTACTATTACTTTACTTTATGGTAATCTGTCCTCTTCTAATGCTGCAAGACCAATGAAGAGGCTGAAGATGCTAGTCTTCGATAGGACTAGGCTTTCCCCCTCCATTCTGGCATTTCTGCAGCCCAGTCCACATATACAACCCCCTTTGAAAATGTTGCATATGTAGTGTAGATCCTTGTTTGCTGAGTACTTAGGATGAGTACTCACGTTTGCTTTATTTTCTTTTTTCCCCCATTTTCATTTGTTACCACCAGACGACGGAGCCCCTGAGCCAGTTGCCCCAGTCGACGACTACGACTACTACAATTAACCGTCCGGCGAGTACTACTACTACGAGGAGCCGGCTGACGACCAGGAGTAGGATCGGAGGGTCCAGGGCAGGAGGCCTACGCCTTTCGATCGTAGTATTTTATTTTGCCCCGCCTCTGTGAAGGCATATCTCTCTCTGTAATATATCTGTACCCAGATATCTAATGCTTCCGTTGACGCTTGTATGCATCGAGCTTATGTATTCGAGCCCTCGAGGCCCCTGTCTTGCAATATAAAGCTTGTATGACTTTATTTATGTTTTAGAGTTGTGTTGTGATATCTTCAAGTGAGTCCTAGGCTTGATCGTGTACATTTGCGTGTATGGTTAGTGCACGATTAAGCTGGGGTCGTCACAGGTCGACCCTTAGAGGTACCCGCAAATGATGGGAAGTTACCTGTGAGATATTTACGAGGCGCGGCCGGGCATTCTTAGCCCTTGCGGCAAGTCCTCGAGACGGGGCGACGGGGTCACATCGATCGTGAGTCTCTGCTCGTTACCGCAAGCCCTTAATCCACTAACGATTTGGATATTTGATCCGAGGGGCCTCTGGCCCGATAGCACTAACCATCACGTGGGCATAGTATGGGCGTTCTGCGTCGTATACATCAGCCGAAGCTTAATGGACATCAGCAACTGATCGGCGCGCGCCGGGTTGGACCGCGTAACGCAACCGCCTTGATAGTGCAGGTTGCTAGGTCTGCTCACCGGCCGCCCGCGCAACGTGCAGGAGTTCCCGAGGCGATGGCCCAAGACCCCTGGGGCATAGGTTAGTCCGGCGTGCTGACCTCTCTATTAAGTATTTGGTCGGGTTGCATCGTATTGTTTAGCCGAGGCCGGGCATGACCTAGTAAAGTGTGTCCGGCCGGAGTTAATCGAGCATGGTGGGTAAGTTGGTGCACCCCTGCAGGGAAGAAACAATCTATCGATAGCCTGTCCTACGGTAACGGACACTCGGAGTTGTATCCCGATCGATACAACTAGAACTTGAGATGATCCCTGGATATGTGGCTCCGGGATTGCTTTCTCGCAGGGAATCGAGGAAGGATCTCTGAGCGAGGTTGATAACACTACTACTACTATATATGGTGCTGATCTACTCTCTTCTATTGCTGCAAGACTGCTGAAGATGCTAGTCTTCGATAGGACTAGGTTTTCCCCTCTATTGTGGCATTTCTGCAGCCCAGTCCACATATACAGCCATTCTTTGAAAATGTTGCATATGTAGTGTAGATCCTTACTTGCTGAGTACTTCGGATGAGTACTCACGTTTGCTTTACTTTCTTTTTCCCCCATATCCCTTTTGATGCAACCAGATGACGGAGCCCCTGAGATGGTTGCCCCCGCCTACGACCACCGCTACTACCACGAGGGTGGCTACTACTACCAGCTTGCCGACGACCAGGAGTAGATCGAAGGGTCCAAGGCAGAAGGCCTACGCCTTTCGATCATAACTTTTATTTTGCCCCGCCTTTCTAAAGGCTTATCTGTTTTATGTTTCAGTCTGTACCCAGACTCTGATGCTTCCGCTGACGCTTGTATGCCATCGAGCTATGTATTCGAGCCCTCGAGGCCCTGGCTTGTAATATAAAGCTTGTATGATTTTATTTATGTTTTAGAGTTGTGTTGTGATATCTTCAAATGAGTCCTTAGGCTTGATCGTGTGCATTTGCGTGTATGATTAGCGCACGATTAAGCCGGGGGCGTCACACTGCCCCGCCTCTGCCCCTAGTCGACGCCGTCCACCGTTCTCCGGTAGCCGCCAAGGTCATCGCCGGTGACGTTATAGCCCACCCCCGGGAGCCCTATGACCACCTTTAGACGCGCGCCACTCCCAGCTCTCGAATGGAACCAGCGAGGCGTCAAACCGCCGCCTGTAGCGTCGATCCGGTGCATCACCGGCGACCAGCCGCCGACCAAACCTTCATTATATTAGCACCTAATTAACCACCAACCCCCTACTGTGAGGATGACAAGTGGGCCCCTGTTTAATTAACCATGTAGTTTATTTTTTTGCTAAGGGTTAACTTAATCCAAGTGGCCCCGCTGTCAGTGAGTGAGGCTAGACACCCCTGAGTAACAAAAGTATTTCTTCAGACAGGGGTAAAAATGTCCAGGAAACGTCTCGGTAACGGTCAAACCCCTTTGACCAAACGGAAACGGCACGGAGGGGTATTTTCATAAGGGCACCAGACGGAAGAGGGGCAAAGTTGAGCACAGTTTTTTTTAGGGGTAAAGATGAGACTGGGCGCAAATTAGGGGGGAAAATGGAATTGGCCCATTATTTATTTATTCCTTTACAACTTAGATTAGTTCTCTAACCATTTTGCAGCCTCCTTTTTCTGCTCTTATTCAACTACTTATTTATGTACTCCTATCTCGCCAATGGTGTACTTCTTGTTGTGTGTAATTTAATGTGAGGCACTGCACTCATCCGTGCCGGCATTATCGAAATGAAGGCCAACATGATGGAAGGCTGGAGCTGAGATTAGATTTCTCCAAGATATGACAGTGTTTGTAGTCATGGTTCTGGTAACTGTCTTCGATCTCCATGTGCTAACTGTTTGTGAAGACGGAAATGCGAGTAATGTTCTTCTTAGTGATGCTCTTTCCCTTTGATTCGTACATTGCTAAACTGACCACTGAGCTCTCACCACTTTGATTCGTAGATTGCTGAATTACACACATGAACTCTTGTTGCCACAGTTCGTAAACTGCTGAATTTCCCATTATGTCGCTTGCACCTGTGCCATATGGGGAGTGTCTATTGTGTTTTTAACCCGTCAGCTGAGTAGGTATTATGTTATCAGTGGCTTGATTTTAGTCCACAACCACATCTGTTGTATTGATCTGTCCTTGGATTTTTATTTTCTCCCTGTTTAGTTGGGAGATTTTTATGTGTTTTCTATTTAGCCTGCTGAGTAAGTATTATGGGTAAAAGCATGATGGTATTTTGTTATATATTCAGTCCATCCTTTCTCAGTGTCGTGGCCAATTACTACACACTAGCCATTTGCTTGCATATCTGTACTGGAAAGTCTGGAACATATTTAAATTCATTTATTGCTAATTAATTGCCTATGTTTCCCATCGACTATACGGTAAGTTACCAAGTACATTTTTATGGTTAATTGTTGTTTCATAATTCTCCTTGCAGCTTCATTGTATCGGCAAACTCCCCTAATCTGATTTGGTGAAAATTCTTAACCTAGGTTTTCTCACTGAAAGTTCCTGACACTGTACGAAGTTATCAACATTTGGTTTGCTCGTGTCTCTTGGAATAAGAAGTTTTAGCGTTGTGTATGGAAGAACAAGCGGCACGCTCGCTTGGACCTTTGACAATACCATAATTATTTCTTACGCAAATGTTTTTTGCTCTTCCTGAGAGTGTGGTGCACCAAACTGAACATTGAGCGCAAGTTTTATGACTCCCGATGATATTACCTCATCTAATTGAGAAGAAGCCGTTCACTATGCCGCATTGTTGGTTGGAATTGGAAGGGAGACCCAAGTGGGCAACCCTCTTTTAAGATCTCAAGAACCCTGACAACAAGAAGGAAACAATTATGGCTCAAGCCCCCACCAATATATTGGGTTGGATGAAGAGGATGAAACAAGTCGAGCGGTAACCAGACTTGGGACCGAACCGGAGAGAAGTGGGATCATGATGAGGAAGAAGTGAGAGAAAAATAGGGTCGCGGGTGACAGAGTGGCGAGCAAAATGCCGACCACATGGAAAGAACTCCTTCCCAACAAAGGCGTCAAATTGAAAAAAAAAAGGATACAAGCTCTACTTGCATGTTCAAAGGGATAAGATGGAGTCGATAGGGAGAGGGTCGAGAGAAGATGGAGATCGAGAAGATGAAGGCATGGGAGCATATAGAGCTTCAGAAGGCAAAGGCGAGGGGGGCATTGAGATTGATAGAGAGAAGGTGAGGCTTGCGAGGATCACCGAGGAGTCAAGGATCATGTTAGCCGACACTAGCCTTATGGATGACAAGGCCAAGATGTTGTTCACCAACATGCACAAAGACATCAACGAGCGCAACAAAAGCGCTTGATTCATTTGTTTTATCGGTTATCTTTGCATTGTTGAATTTTATTTGTCGTGGATCATGTTGGCTTGTTTGAATTGTTTAATTGTTGTGCTATATTTTTTTGGAATGATTTACACACATTGTTCGCATGGATTTGGTGGTGCAGAGCACCCTACAGACATCACCATCAACCCCACAAGCTCCAAATGGATCAATGACTAGAGCTCGCACACGTGCCATAGACTGAGGTAATTCTCTCCTACTTGAGCTCCCTATAGATTTGGATGAGACTTGGCTACTACCTCAAAGTGGAACTCTATGTGTGATTAGGTACGATGAAGACCACCACGGAGGAGCGAGGAAGTAAAGCCAGGTCCACGAGAAGGAGCAAGAAGGAGGCGTCGAAGAAGATGCCCAGAGATTGAAGACGGGTAGAGTCTCTCTCTGCATACCCCGTGCCCACAGAGCACTGCACCCCCGTGCGCACGGACTAACCCAGAAACTCTCTAGACATGCCGTGCGCATGGGGTCCCTCGCTAACTCTCTGGACACCCCGTTCCCACGCGCCCTTTACCCCGTGCGCATGTGCTTGCATGCGAGCAGTGACCGGGAAACTTCCTCCCTTGCCTCTAGCACCTATATATTTCGCAACTCTCCCATTTTCTAGGGTTAGCAAAGCAAAACTAGATCTTGAGAGAGTTTTGTGATGACCCCGGCTTAATCGTGCACTAACCATACACGCAAATGCACACGATCAAGCCTAAGGACTCACTTGAAGATATCACAACACAACTCTAAAACATAAATAAAGGCATACAAGCTTATATTACAAGCCAGGGCCTCGAGGGCTCGAATACATAAGCTCGATAGCAATACAAGTGTCAGCGGAAGCATCAGATATCTGGGTACAGATATATAACAGAGAGAGAGATAAGCCTTCACAGAGGCGGGGCAAAATAAAATACTACGATCGAAAGGTGTAGGCCTCCTGCCCTGGACCCTCCGATCCTACTCCTAGTCGTCAGCCGGCTCCTCGTAGTAGTACTCGCCGAGAGGGTAGTAGTAGTAGCCGTCGACAGGGGCGGCCGGCTCATGTAGGGTAACGCAGCAGAAAACAAAAATTTTCCGACCTACGCACCAGCCCAGGACCACTATGGAGACTGCATACAAGGTTTGATCATTTTCGTTACCGACCCGTAGCGCAGCGAAAGTAGAGTCGATGACGATCGGTGGTGCAGATCCCCGCAGCTAGGATTTACAACCTCCCAACCGCGAGGATGTATACCCTCGTCTTCCCTTCGGACAGCCCTCCGGGAGGCAGTCGAACAGTCCCCCGGACGGTGTCGCGGACAGCCCTTCGGGAGGACCTTCGAAACTCGAACGGTCACTCGGACAGCCCTTCGGGAGGACTCACAGAACTCGGACCGTCACTTGGACAGCCCTTCGGGAGGCACTCACGAACAGCCCCTCGGGCACTAAGATCGAAACTACGACCTCTCTACAGAGTTGCACACATACGGTGTCAACTATCCGGCAGGGCTTCGCCGTCCAGAACTAGTTCCCACCGGAACCCAGACAGCCTTTCGGCACTACGAAACTCTTTTCGTGGGAGGGAGAGAGAAGCCAGATCATTGCATGGCACTTGTATGTGAGAAGGAGTGAGTCTTTAGGCAGCCCCCTCCACCCCTATTTATAGGCCAAGCCCAAGGGTGGCTTCTCCAAGAAGCCAAGGGGAAAAATACCAAAGGACCCTCAAGGTGGCTTCTCCAAGAAGCCACCCAAAAAGCACTTTCACTATTCACGACGACATTTTTCAGCGTCCGTTCAAACTGAAAATATTTATGTGGGCTTAGAACATTTCCAGTACCCACTAAAATAATTTTCAACGCGTTCTGGAACAATTCCAGTTTAGTGATTTCATCTGCGAAAAGCATCTGAAGCGGTTCCGGCAGCCCCGGAACATTTCCGGTTTTTCTTCCAGAAAATTCCCAGAAGTTTCCAGAATGATTCTGGCATCCTCCAAGAATTATCAGGCATGTGCCGAAACCATTTTGACTTAATGGCATCCCCTGAAACAACTTTTCAGTTTCACCGGAACTCATCCGGTGACCTCTCTCTGCGGAACTTTTCCGCTGTCCGAAACTTTTCGGTGTCCGAAACTTTTTCGGTGATTTTCTCTCAGACTCCCTGTCTAGTATTCAGCAGATAGATGACCCTTAAGCGTGTGACCCTATAGGTTCGGTGAAGTATAGACATGACCTGGAACCCCTTCCGATCAATGATCAACATCGGAGCCGTGGACACCCATATTGACCCCTATACCCACACGAATGAATATTCGAGTGAACCTCCAGTTGCCGTGTGCTATTCCTGTTGCTTCACGATATGTTACAAATACCCAAGGTTAGACATGTTGGCATCCCCGTGGATCAACAACTTGTCCACTATGCCAGTTACCCCGTTATCGGTATTGTTCTCTTTTCTCGTTACCGTGTTCCGGCATCTCCGTGATCAAATCACAAAGTGTCTGGCCAGACGATGATGGATACCGTAACACCGAGAGGGCCCAGAGATATCTCTCCATCGCCGGAGGAGCAAATCCCAATCTTGAGCTATCAAGTTACTTGACATACTTTCCCATGAACCCGTAAGCCGCCGTAATAGCCACCCATTTACGGATGACGTTTAACAAACCCCAAAGTTCATGAAGCAAGCATGAAGAAACTCGATACTCTCATGGTCTGAGGAATCATGCAAACGTTAACCATCTCTGTGCTATTAACCATTAACTTGTGACGAATGTATCTCATAGCATAACATCAATCGGGTCGATTCAACACAAATGTTCTTCTAACATTTGTGCCCTCAAAGTTGCTGGCATAGACATGCCTATGATTGGGAAAACATAATCATCATGCAACACTTGAGCTAGTCTTAGAGGCATGACTAGGAATACATTTTACCGTTTATTATTCCACACGTGCACATGGGTTTTCCCCAGAGCCTTTATGGATATACGGGCTCGGGAACCACAGCAGTTATAGCATGGAACATAAACCTAATTATGAACACGGAGATAAATAATAACATTTATTATTGCCTCTAGGGCATATCTCCTACAGCTCAGGGGCTCCGTCGTCTGGTGGCAACAAAGGATAGGGAAGAAAAAGAAAATAAAGCAAACGTGAGTACTCATCCGAAGTACTCAGCAAGCAAGGATCTACACTACAGATGCATCATTTTCAAGGGAAAGGCTGTATATGTGGACTGGGCTGCAGAAATGCCAGAATAGAGGGGAAGGCCTAGTCCTATCGAAGACTAGCATCTTCAGCCTCTTCATCGGTCTTGCAGCATTAGAAGAGGACAGATTATCATAAAGTAAAGTAGTAGTAGTTGTATCATCAACCTCGCCCAGAGATCCTTTCTCGACTCCCTGCGAGAAAGCAATCCCAGAGCCGTACTATCCATTTGTCATCTCAAGTATCATGTTCTAGTTGTATCGATCGGGATACAACTCCGAGTGTCCGTTACCGTAGGACAGGCTATCGATAGATTAGTTCTTCCCTGCAGGGGTGCACCAACTTACCAACCACGCTCGCTTAACTCCGGCCGGACACACTTTACTGGGTCATGCCCGGCCTCGGCTAAGCAACACGCCGCAACCCGACCGAATACTTAACAGAGAGGTCAGCACGCCGGACTAACCTATGCCCCCAGGGGTCTTGGGCCATCGCCCCGAGAACTCCTGCACGTTACGTGCACCGCCGGTGAGCAAACCTAGCAACCCCTTATACAAGTGCGGTTGCGTTCCCAGTCCAACCCAACGTGTGCTGCTCAGTCACTGATGTCCATTAAGCTTCGGCTGAAGTATACGACGCAGAACGCCCGTACTATGCCCACGTGATGGTTAGTGCTATCAGGCCAGAGGCCCCTCGGATCAAATATCCAAACCGTTTAGTGGATTAGGAGCGCGCGGTAACGAGCAGAGACTCACGAAAGATGTGACCCCGTCGCCCCGTCTCGAGGACTTGCGGCAAGGACTAGGAATGCCCGGCCACGCCTCGTGTTCAACTCTCGGGCACCCTCCAGGTCCACCCGATTCCTCATCACTTCGCCATTAAGCTCGCGCGGGTACCCCTCAGGGCTGACCAGTCTTTAGTAACATGTTCAATGTAAAGTCATGGTCTCCAAGTAACTGTGTGTTCTACACCAAGGGAACCCTGAGGTATCACCCTCGATGGGATTCCACCTGATGTTCGGTCAAGGTGAACGAAAGAGGTATCACCCTCGAGGTCCACACTTGAGGGTTGCACGACGACGTCGTTATCGGGGGTAGTGTAGGAGGAATCACCCTCGCTTACCACGCTCGAATAACTAACCTACAAGGTTATCATCAGAAGTGCTGACGAGGTTTCACCCTCGGCACTCGATAGTAACCCAGTAGTGTCGAGCAGCTAGGGGAAGTGACGTGCGGTGTCAGGGTCTGATCTTCGATCCCGATGATCGGGTCTTCTGAACTCCAGCGGGGCAGTCGGGGTAAAGTGGGGTCTCTAATGGTCTCTACCCAACCTATACTAAGCAGTTTAGGATAACAGGAAGGTAACAAGCAGGTTACAATTAAACAGGCTATGCAGCAGATTAGGTAAAGCAGTAGCAGCAGCAATTCTAATGCAAGCATAAGAGAGAAGAGGGTAGGCGATATAGGAATGCTCAAAATGGGGGTGCTTGCCTGCAAGCTCGGGGGCAAGTGGCTGGTCATCGGGGACGTAGTCGTACTCCGGAGCTGCGTCTGCCTCGGGAGCTACGTCAACGTCAGGGTCTATCGGGAGAGAAGAGGGGGAGGTAACAGGTAAATATAATGCAAACAAATGCAACGTGGTGCGTGCTATGCTATGATGCAGTGCAGGGTTGCCTAAAGATGCATCTAGGTCATATTAGTTATTTTAGTATTAAGGTGGGAATTATTTACCGGTTATAGACACTATTCAACTACCGGATTCGGGCTCGGAGTTACGAATTCTCCTACGTAGGAGGTTCCGACATGGAAACGGACGACACGATCAGATTCGTCTCGTCGTTCTGAGCAACTTTCATGTATAAACTTTTTCGATCCGAGCTACGGTTTATTTTCTATGAATTTTCAAAGTTTATTTAATTTTCTGAAATTACTTTTATTTACAGAAATGATTTATGATGTCAACACTACGTCAAGGTGACGTCAGCAGTCGGCAAAGGCGCTGACTTGGTCAAACCTGACATGTGGGTCCAGTGGGACCCACATGTCAGTCTCTGTTTAGACTAACAATAAGTTAATCTAATTAGCAGGGTTAATTAGGGGGTGGGCCCCATCTGTTAGTGAGAGATTAATCTAACTAATTAGTTTTTATTTATTTAAAACACTTATTAGGTTAATTAGCCGAGGGGGACCCACATGTCAGTGGCTGGGCTGCCCAGTCAGCGCAGTTGACTGGGTCAACCCAGTCTACTAGGGCTCCCAGGGCCCACGGTCAGTGACCCAGGGCTGGGCCCCATCGAGCCACGTCAGCTGGCCGGCGGCTGAACGCCGGCGAGCTCGAAAATGCGGCGGAGGGACGCGGCCGACGTCGGGATTTCGCTACGGGGCGCCAAACCGCACGCAACAACTTGCGTTCGAACCGCGGGAGTGTTCCGCGTCGATCTGCGGTGGCGCCGGACCAAATGGTAGCCGGAGAAGTGGCCGGCGACAAGCTTTGGCGGCCGCGCGTTCGGGTCCTCGGCGGAGAAGCAGCTACGGCGAGCTAGTGAGCTAACGGGGAGGTTGGGGTGGATCTACGCGGCGCGGCGAGTGCAACGAGCGCAAGCCCATGACCAAAAGGTCACCGGAAGGGCGCCGGCGGCGAGCAAAAGCGGCGGCGCGTTCGGTTGTGAGTGGTGTGGTGACTAGGTACGACAACAGGCAGCGCGGAGGGAAAGGAAGGGAGCCGTGGAGCTCACCGAGCGGCTACGAAAAGCCCTTGGTGGCTTAGGAGCAGCAGAACGACGGAGCTCGTCGGAGAGGCGTCGGCGATCCGAGGAAGAAGACGGCTCGATCCCGGCGTAGCAGTGCTCTCCCGCTTGCGCTCGTGGTCGAGGACGAGGTAGACGAGGTCGGCGGAGACGACGGACAGGGCGGCGAGGCGATGCGGTGGCTACGGCCGCGGAGACGGGCGTCGCACGGCGGCAACTGCGTCGGGCGCCGATGAAATCGAGCAGAGGAGAGCGAGGGAAGAGGAAGAGAATGGGGGAGAGGGTCCGGGGGGGACGCACGAGCTCGACCTTATCCCCTCTGCTGCCCTGTTTCGTCGGTGGGCGTCGGCATGTCGGCACGCGGGCGGCGCGCGCGCGCCCGGCCATGGAGGAGATGACAGCGCGAGGGAGAGAGAGAGATTGGGCCAGGTGGGCCGGTGGTCGGGGCACTGTGCATTGGGCCTCAATGCACAGTGCCTCGTTTTATTTTTTTATTTCTGTTTTGTGTTTTTCTTTTATTCTTTTCTGTATTGAAATAGTTAGGTCATTTATGCACTTTTGTAAATTATGAAACTTGGCTCAAATATTAATATGCAATGTAAGCATTCACCAAAAATTGGTTTGAGCAAAGTTGGGCTTCATTTGAAATCGATATGATTTTAAATGTATTATTTATTGCTGTTTTGGTGCTGTTTCATATTGTTTGAATCATTTAATTAATCCAAATATTACTGGTGATATTTTTATGAATGCTTCTGGAATATTTGCTATTTAATGAACATTTTTCCAATAAGGTTTGATCAACTTCATATTTCACTTATGAATTTGAGTTGATTTTCAGAGTTGAATTTGAATTATTTTGGTTAACCACTATGATTAAGCACTGCAAATGATATGACTTGGCAATATTAGCAGTTGATCACAGTGGCATTACACAGGGGTGTTACAAGTTTTGCTCATCTTATCTTGTCCTAGAGGATCAACACCTCCTAAGGAGAAGAATCCCCTTTTGGATTACCAAGACCTCCATATCCTTTGGATTTGAGAAGACTATATCTCAAGACCATCTCTCTTAGAGATTTGGGAAGAACCCTACCTATTGCCTGTGGAGTGATTTTGAGGGGAACAGGAAGCATCACCTAGCCAATTGGGGGAATTTGGGGGTTTAGGGATCCCAAACCTTAAAGAAGTGAATATGAGTCTCCTAGGCTCTTGGATTAAGAGATATATCCAGGGGGGTGGGAAACTCCGGAAACAAGTAATTGATGGCAAATACTCAAATACCTCCCCAAACATCTTCATGAGCTCCTCCACCAATGCTTCCACCTTCTGGAAAGGGGTCACATCTAATCAAAGCCATCAAATTTGGTTATAGATGGATGGTGGGGGATGGGATTAAATTAGGTTTTGGGAAGATACTTGCATTGGTACAGCTCCCCTTGATGTGCAATACTGGTATCTTTACCTCATTTGCATGGAGAAGAATGTTAGTAGCAAAACTCTGTGGGATGGGGACAACCTTAAAAATACCTTTTGGAAGTCCTTTACTCCCCAGGTGATGGAGAAGTGGTATGAATTGGTAGAAATAGGTAAGAGCATTACTTTCTCTGGTGATTCAGATGCCTTGATCTGGCGATTGGAGAATAATGGTGTTTATTCTACTAGCGCTCTCTATTCGGTTATTAATTTCCGGAGTGTGCAACCAGTTTACATTCCTGCGGTTTGGAAGCTGTCTAGTTTACATTCCTGCAGTTTGGAAGCTGTCTGTCCCTCCTAGGATTCATATTTTTCTCTGGCTGCTAGGACATAATAAATTAATGACTAAAAACAATTGCTCAAAAGACATATAGACAAAGGTAGAGAATGTCTCTTTTGTGCCTGTGATGAAAACATCACCCATTTATTCTTTGATTGTGTGGTTTCCTCTGCTTTCCTCCGCAGGTTGTGCAAAGTTAATTAAAAAAGGCAGTGGGCGCCAATTATGAGTCAGTAGCTAGACTGTGGGTTTCTAACAAGAACTTCTCAATAAGGTCAGATTGGATATTTTGGCCGTGATTCTGATTCTGGAGCTGTACCATATCGGCAGCATCTCCATTCTACTAGTTCAAAAGACGTACAGGTCAAAATGTCTACGGATAGCACGGCGAACCCAACATAGGCTCTAACAGACCACCCACTAATCCCATTTCAGGCGCATGGGCATGGCACTATATAAAACCCAACTTAGGTTACGTACAGGTGTGCTGTGTACCAAAACCTTTTGGAGTCAGTTAGGGCATGTACAATGGGGGCAGCACCTTGCTGCTGCCCCGGCCCTCCACGTAGGAAAAAAGAATTGAGGCATTGGGTCCGATTTTTAACCCCCCAACGCAATGACGTGAGGCTACCACATCCTTAGGGCCCACGCTCTCTCTCTCTGTCTCTCCAAACTATCCCCACCACAACTCCTGATATTTTCTCATCTGTACGCATCTTCTTCCCCCAATCTTGCCAATCCTGCCCAAATCAATGGCAATACTTCATAAAAAAATCTCACCAAATCAGCTGCTATGAGACCAGCATCAGCCGCATGGCCGCGATCCGGAGCCCGCGCCGCCGGGCTTGACCTAGTTTTCGATCTCGCGGTGCCGGCCATGGTAGCCTCGAGCTCGCACCTTCCGCCATGGCTGCGCCACCGCGCTCAAGTTGCTGACTATGGCATCGAAGTCCACCTCGTTCACCTCGTGCTCGCGACCTAGAACTCGCCTAGAACTCGTACTTCTGCGTTTGGCCTGTCCAGTAGCCTTCTCCTTTCCCCATTCTCTTGCCTTTTCTTACTTTTTCGTTTGGAGAAGCCGTCTCCTCTGCAAGATCCCGCTGTGCTCTGCAAGCTATAGCTTTAGCGCCGCGCTGGCATCCGAGCCTAGTTGGCCTGCGGGGCATCACCTCTGAGGCTAACCGTTGGCCATGCCCTTACCAAATGGTTGCATCATGGATTGACAGCAACTGAATCATGATCCAGGTGTGCTGCGTGCCAAACCTTTTGGAGTCGGTTAGCAAAAGTTGCATCATGGACTGGCAGCAGCTGAGCTGAATCACATAGGATATTGCTACAGGAGAGCTGTGAAATGAGCAACAGCAAATCTGCCAATAATATGACCTTCGCTTATCAACAGGTTCATATCCATCCGATGAGGACTGATACAACAACACCGAGGATCTTCACGAGATTCTTTACAATTAGAATAGCGTGCCGCCAACCAAAAGAGGCTGGGCCGGTACCAGTGCCCAGCCAATTGCGCTCGAAACCTAGATAATAAGGTTGACGCAGAGTTTGTTACGTCTCGAACTCTCTTCTGGCTCCAGTGGTAAAACTCGGGCGATTTCGCCATCGAGCTCAAGTACGCCGTCAACACGCGGTTCGCCCGTAGCAGATTGAGGCGATGTACAGGTTCTTTGCCCACTTTTCCTGAAAATTTTCGGTTCCCAAGGTTAGGTTCAGTAAAGGCACTAATAATCAACACATGTGACACATGGTTTTTGCACGTCCTTGTAGTATGGTGGACAAAAATGCACGAGGTACCTTCACGTGGTTACTGGGGAAGGCAGAAGTTCGGAGGGTTTCCTGGGTCTCATCCAGTGGCTTCCTCTTTGGTATGCTCAAGATAAAAGCAGCTTGGTCAGGTGTGCCTGCGGATGAAGTTATTCTGTAACCACTCTCCCATCGCCGATGGAGTCCTTCACTTGGATACAGAAAATCCAACTCTACAACCTGCAGGTTGCAACACAGATTCAGTTTCATCACTGGCCATATGGCGACACCTTATGACCTATATGTATGAAAACTTAGACTTGGCACAACTCTACATAATTACTCATCAAAACAGTAGAGCCCAGTTTTCTTAAGGTTAACTGAAGCCATCCTAGCAGCAGCATATGCTTTTACAGGTAGATATTTAATATTTTACATGTGATGCTCAAATTGCTGGTTGTCAGATGTGAACCATCTAAATTTTCAAAAGAGTTTAGCTTGCAGAGATCTACAGAACTGAAAAGCAGACAAGTGAAGTATTGTTTTTCCTTTCATTTTTAGAACATATGCAGTCATTTAATGTATGTTTAAACATATGAGAAACTATACACACGAGGGACTGCCAAATTCATGAAAATGATTCTTTCCAAACGATTTATCACAAATGTGCAGGCATGTGTTTTCACCTGGTCAGAGTAGCCTGCATTCCTCGACATGACAACTCCCCAACGGTTCCCAGCAGTACCCATGGATGTTACATGAAAACCTTCTTTCCACTTTTTATTAATCCACTTATAAGGAAAAGATTCACTGACTTTGTATGACTGCTGTGTGTACGGAGTTCCTGTAATGATATCGAAGATCAAATTAGTCGTATATATCACGGAAAAGGGACCAACGGGCTATACAAAACATCAAGGATGTAGACAGTATACAGATGCTGGTAATTTATTTAACTTCATATGTAAATATTAAAAACAGAAAACTAGTAACAATGTTTGCTCAGCGCTAGTTTATGAAAACAGTGACCAAGGACAGAATTATGTATCCTGTACCAACAATGCTGTGGCAACCTAACCTTGGTGGCTTGGAGGTTCTGCTAAAAACTAGTTTCCTGATAACTACTCATTTTAAAAAGGGAACGGATGCACATACGACAAAATCAGGTCTAAATTTGGTACAGATGATCTAATATGGTAATTGTCTTCACTCTGATCACAGGTCATGTGCTCAAACATTTAAGTGATGCATCAGTAAAAGCATAAGAACTAGTTTGTGTTAAACGTATAGCAGTTCTCTGTCAAACGTGTAATCTTCACCAAAGGGAGCAGTTTCAACAGATGAGCAGTTGTCAAGAGAGACCAGGTAATTTACAAACCTTTGGACATCACAACCAATGAGCTTCCATTGGTTGCTCCAGCTATTGCTGTTATATAGAAGTTCTTTTCCCATTGCTCCATAATCCAATCCTATATATAAAGTCATAAATAAGATAGTGCCAAGATTCTCGATTATCAAAATTCCGACTAGTGGGGACAGAGAGTGTAGCGCACCTTGTGCAGGAAAATTTGTGAAAGCTCGTACACTTGAGAACCAAAGCCAGTCCCAGCATCCATTATGAGAGCCCAAAAATTTGCTGAAGAAGCTACGCAACTGATGTACAAGCCATCTTCATTGCCTTTTTCTATATGCTGATGCAACCTTGAATCGGCTACATTGTAGTGGTAGCTATAAGAAGGACAAATAACCAATTAATACATTAATTTACAAAGGACAATAAATAATTGACCAATAAATATCTCAAGCTCAAGAAAGCCAGTGTAACCAAACACGAGCTTCACAAGCTTAAATCAAAATAAACACAAACCAAGCCCCTTCCATCACTAGAGCTAGCACGAATGGTTCAGTGACAAAAATCAAATAGTGTATATATTCGAATCACAGCTTTTACAAGGTACAATGACACTTCAACGTGGAGTTCACAATAAGAACAATCGTATGTTCAACATGAATCACCACAACACAGTAACTCAAATTCTAGCTTAATCCAGCAGTATAGTCATCAAATGGTTAAACGTCTCATCTGATCCCTGATCTCGAGTATGAAGATCATGTGACGAGTATTGACTGCTGACTGTGTGTCAGGAAGAGAGAGGGGAGGGTGTACTATACTCGTGACAAGGCCAAGTTTGGCCAATAAATTGTCCAAGAGACAACTTATGACAGTTTAAATGGCACCTGAATCACTAGAACAGGCCAATTTTCCAAGGGCAAGGAAATGAGAATTCATAGTTAATGTCTGGGCAAGCAGACATAGAATGAAGAACTTTGCACCAAATTCATATTTTAAGACAATTACCGCTGCTTCATGGGCCGCCTAGCATTATAAACCGAAATCCATTGAGTTGCTGGGCTCCCCAACCGAACTTTCTTCTTAGGCTGTTCCTCTTCTTCAAGATTTACAACCATTCTTCCACGTTTCTGGCCAACCTACAATATATACAGCAGATGCATGATCAAATTTAATACAAAAATAATTAAACTACAGAGCATAGGTACAAACTGGTACAGCAGAACAAACCTTTAGAGCCCCATCGATTCTGATGGGTCTTGAAGCAGGCACTTCAATCAAACTATCAAAGAGAGAAATAAGTTTTGCATAATTTGGCTCTTCATCAAATTTCATATTAGTGACCATCTCAAGAAAATGCTTGAATGGAGGTGGACAGAAGCAACTCAGAACATCCGCAGAGGTAGCCATCTTCTTCTTACAAACAAGAAAGCTCTTGTTGTCTCCCTGCATTAATAAGCCATTAACATTAAAAAGGATTCAAGAGCAAACAGTAAATTATTAGTCAAACTCTTATGAGCACATCTAAGGCTACCTGAAAGCCTTGCCAAGGTAATCTTCCTCTTATTAAAAAAATAAGGGTGTACGCTAGTGACTCCAAATCATCCCTTCTACTGCCTGTACGGCCTAAATGAGCATGGACACTAGCATATCTAATTGTTCCCCTGGAAATCATAAAAAGGAAATAGGTCGATTAATAGGTGAATAATTTTTAGTTTTGCACATAAAGAATATAGTATAGAACCAACCTAAAGATGTCTGGCCTCTGGTCATATTCAACATGCTGACTGGATGATGCTTTTTTCCACTTGGATGCTGCATAATTTAGAAATTAACAGAACCACGTGAAAAGGTTATAGTGGCGCATAAAATGTGTCAAACCATCAACATCCTATTATGTAGCGATTCTTATGACTGAAGGCCACAGTTCACTGAAAACATGAAACTGGATATCTACATATAAAGATGAAACTGTCTTAAACAAGAACATACCTAAACCAAGATCAATTAGGAAAAGCTTCTTCTCATCAGGTGATCCAGGTTGACCAAGCAAAAAGTTTTCTGGCTTTACATCTCCATGGACAAAGCTGACAATAACAGGAAGCAGAAGAAGTGTTAATGCCAACAAAGAATAGGAGAATGATGTCCATGGACTCCAGGATCATTGACAGAGACACATGGCTTTAGAAAATTACCCTTTGGAATGAAGCTTCTCAAGGATTGATATGGACTCAACGGCAATGCAAGCAACCATATGAGAAGACATCCTGTTTGGGATATTGGTGCTTTCAGCAAGGTGTAAGAAAAACATGCTGACAAGGTGAAAAGATTGGTAAAATACTCACGCCTGTCCCATTGAATTCCAAACATCCCAGAGGCTAGGACCGAGCATATCCATTACCTGAAATTTTGAAATGCAGTTTGAATTGACTATGAAAGATCATATTAAGAGGCAGTCTGGAGTTGCATAACTATAGTTGAACTCACAAGAATGTAGTAGTCTCCCTGGCGACCCTTGTAGTGGACTGATGGTATGCCATAACAACCATTGAGAGACCTGTCACAGAAAGTTTAGCATGCCATGCTCCACAGAAAATAACATAATTGTAAAAAGGGTGGATTGTGTATAGTTCTTACTGATAAACCTGCCACTCAAACGGGGGGCCATAACTACATCCTTTGCTTCTTCGATGTTCAAGTTTGAGTGCAACCTACAGCATATTAATCCATATAAGATTCAACTAGATCAAGGAGGACTCTAGTGTCCAACTGAGGCAAGTGAGAAAAGAAACCTCGTATGCATCTGGGCCCGTACGAGAAGCCCCGCCAGTTATTCTTCTGCCAACATAGACCTGGCCAAATCCACCTTTACCCAACTTCCTATCAGTTATATATTCTGGAGAACCACCAACTTGAACCTGCAATAGTTAGATGTAGCATTCAGATTTTTAGGAGCTTATATCATGTAAACAGAACTCTACTATGCAAAACTGTATTGGTGGATCAGTAATAACATCACCACGAGAGCAAACTAAGCAGCACTACAGAAAATGAGAAGCCTATTTTGGTCATTAAACAATATATATGTACTATTCACAGCAAAGTCATCAAATTAGGGAACTCAGGAAATATGTGTCACTCTGCTATAATTAGCAATGACCAGTGGAAGACAAACATGCGGTGTTTTTCCAAGAGAGAGAGAGAGAGTATGAAAATTGATTTGGGTTTGCAGCCAAAACAACAATATTTCGGTATTTATGTTGATGTGAAATTAGTTTCTTCTTTTTAATTCCAACTGGTCTATATTTCAGTATCTTATTAGATGTTTGCTTTCTGCTACAAAACAAAACTACCATAATACAGCCACTCAGTCTTGACTACTCTCATGGAAGTATAAAGACGGTCTCTGATGCACATGCTTAGCTTTTCGCCGTGTTCATTCTTCACATGAACAACAATCGATTATTACTTATTACATCATAAGAAATTTTCTAGAAGGACACACTAGTTGCCAAAGGAGAGATAAATAGGTATGAATGATACAACAAAAGAACAATGCATTTCCACATGATGGTACAAATATTACCAAACAAAGTTAACATCATGAGCAAGTAACATTACAAACATAGAAGAATGGGAAGAAATACTTGCGCAATCAGTGTAGAAATAGGATAATCGACGTAAACAAGTGCACGGGAAAAACAGGAAGTCATACCCTCTCAGGCACTGGCGTCGTCGTGGCTTCATCTTCTGCCGCTGCAAGTCGGTCACCACTTGCACCTTCCATTTTGAAGTTGGCGGCCCTGTCAGCTACCTTGTTCAAACCAAGGTCCTGCTGGGCGGTGCCTGCAACTGCCTCTCCAACGATAGCTTCAGGGATGTCCTCGAAAGGCTGGTCAGTCAAATCAATAGCCTCGACCCTCTTTCCTCTAGCCTTTGGAGCTGGCCTTCCTCTTCCTGCGGCAGCTGCTTTCTTGTTGCCCCTGCCAGCCGCACCACCACCACCACGCCTCCCACCCCTCCCCCGGGGAGCTGGCAACACGGGAGTGGCTACCTGATCTGCAGCCTGGACGTCTTCAAGCCTGCTGGACCTCAGACGAGCTCTCCGAACACCACTTCGCAGCTCTGGCATTATCCGTCCATGCAACCCGGCCTGCCGTTACACCCCTCGGCGCTCCTGGCAATCTCCCCATGCACAAGAAACCAGACAAAAACAATGAATACCAGTAAAAAGGAAATAGCAACAGGCACCCATACATACACAGATAAAAATCCCAGCTCACAACTTGCTCCTTCACCATGTCTATGCAAACCAAACATGAGCAGCCCAGACGAGACACACAGACAGACAAAAATCTGGGGAGGAATCAACGCCGGGGGGCCTTGAGGCAGTCCTAAAGAGACGGCCTGCCTTCCCAGCACCGCAGCCCTCTAGCCGGAATCGAATGCCACCACAACCCCAAAAGGGAGGCGGGCGGGCATCTCCATCGCCCGATGCCTCCTCCCCCACAAGGGGATCTCCACCCACGGCGGAGAAAAATCCCGCCTTTGCCGCGGGGCTGCGGCCAATCGGGCCCCAAATCGCGGCCAGACGATCCCCGGGCCGCCAATCCCACGCGGACCACGCATCCCTCCTAAATCCAACGAACAGCGCGCGCCGTACGCGCCGTCCTACCACGAGCCCAACAAAAGACCGCGCGAATCGGCCGCCGGAGGACGCATCGGGCATGAGCGACCCCTCCGGATCGCGGCCGGGAGCCCGCCGCGCGGCCCGATCGCGAGGAGCGCCGCGCGCCGCCGCCGCCGGATTGGGAAACCGGAGAACCGTGCGAAATGGGGGAGGGGACGACGGGAGGCTTACATCGGGGACGCCGGCGACGGACGGGAGGTCGGCGGGCGGCGGATGCGTCGGCGGCGGCGCCTCGGGGGCCGTGCGGAGAGGAGAGGAGGGGAGGGGAGGATGGGGCGCGCGACCGGGGGCCAGGAATTGTGGGGGGAGCGCTCCCCTCTCGGGCCTTTGTCCTGGAGGGTGTAGGTTGGGGTGGTGGTGGTAGTGCTGGTGCTCGGTGTGCCGCAGCAGCTGACGCAGCTGGGGTGGGGCCCGCAGCGGTCGCCGACGGGTGGGCCCGGGTGGCAGGGGGTGGGGGGGAGTGGGGGCACCTGGCTGGACCTGGGAATGGCGTCGTTGCATGCGCGGGGGTGGACACAGCCTGCGCGCACCGCGGAGGTCTACCCAGCATTTCCCCCGAGGTTTAAATTTACGGAGAGGGGGGGACGGGTTTGCGTGGGCGGATTTCTAAGGACTTTCTGGAAATGTCACGGGCGGAATGGGAAGTAATGAATCGTGTGAATTTGAATGGATCCATGGTTAACCATGTAGGGAGAACATGGTGTCACCCTGTTGGCTAGGATAGCACGGAGCTATCTTGCCGACGCGGGTTTGAGCCACGGAGTGCCCCGTGGTGCTTAAAGTTTCTTCTATAAAAATATGTCTCCAAGGGCCAGTTCTGGATGGTCTTTTTTTTTATGGTTAACGTGTAGGTATTGTGTGTTCTTTAAAAAAAAAAAACATGTAGGTAGTGTGGAAACGGTTATTCGCATAAATTTGAACCGGTGTCTTTGTGTTTGGACTTTTTGTCATTCTTTTGTATCAAGTACCAGCAGATGAAACTTTAACAGAGTTTTAGAAACCCGTCGGAACGTATTTGAAATGGGTCCTATTTGAAAGCCCTTTTCGCAAGAAACACGAATACGAACGGAACTTGGTTTGAGCTTTCGGTTTAAAAGATACGAAAGATTGAAAATCAGAAGCCAAAAGAAAAAGAGTCGATGCCCTCGCACCTGCGTGCCACAAATCCCCTCTCGGTAAACATATAGACGGTGTTGAACATTATCCATGTACTTACTATATGTGTCTTTTCCGGTTTTGATGAAAATTTGGCCAGCGGTATGAATTCAAACCAGTGCTTGAGTCTCTAGCGTTCAGTTGTGATATCAGGTCCACCAAGTTGTTGTTCTGGTCCAACAAGTAGCAGTAGTCAACAATATCAGGGATGCTGCAGATCTTTTTGGTTCTAATATCAGAAAGGAGGAAAAGAAAGAAAAATATCTTTTGGGTGTCCAAGTGGTAATTTTGCCTAGTCAAGCCACACCATGAGCACCACGGAATCAATCATCTCAACAGCAGGTACATCCGTCCTTTGGATAATCGAGCAAAAGTAAAGCACAAGATACCCCATACAAACACATGTTGTTCTATATCTTTAGAGCCAGCATAACATAATCCCCTGGCATACAGCTGCAAGCCCTACAGAACGGAAGGCCACCACCGGCACAGCAACACTTTTACCAAAAGTCATTCCAGAACTATTTCGAGATGCGGCGAACTGATCCCGCCTGTCAGTTCGTCGAGCACCTCCGATCTCTCGCACTGTGCCAATCAGGTTGTTCTCTTATTACGTGTAGGCATTTTTCATGTTATTTTTCCAAAAACATGCTTAACTGTCACCTCAGTGTTATTGATTAGGAAGCATTTTTGCGATCTTCTAATTGTTACCTACTGCCATTTGTGCCAGCATTCATATGCTAGCCTACATAAATAGAAATGGATGAGCATCCACATGTTCTGCATATGCATGTTTTTGCAGGGAGGCAGAAGATATTTTCCTTTGTTCTGCTATGTTTGAACGTAGGATTCTAAAAACTAATCATTTCATTGTATGTACATTGGTGACATGCAATTGGTGATTTACTACATTCCAAAAAAATTGCATGACACATAATTTTAGTCATATGTAAAATGCTATGGAAATATTACGGTCAGAGTGCTACTGGAATATTTCTATACATACATGGACCGCATATGTGAAGATGAATTTCCATTTCCCTGTTTCCTACCTCTATGGATGCTTAGAATGCTTAGGTAGCGAGCATGTTGGGCAGGATTGTATTTGTAATGCCCAGTTTCCAAAAAAAAAAAAAACTCATAGCCCTTGCATTGTGATTGTTAAGAATGTAAGCAAAAGAAAGAATGCATGTGTTCATTGTATGCACTTGGTAATTTGCTACTATTTTCAAATTGTTTCTGTGTCTATTTTTTGCGAATGTAATCTTGAGCATTGGAAGATTTAAGGTCTTATGCGGTGATTATGCTGAGGATTTGACGTTGTTAATTGTTTGTGTACAAAAAAAAAATTATAGTGGATCTGTTTATTATTTCCAGTCTAGCTTAGGCTAAGCATTATGAGTGACGTGCTGTTTTCATCCTTCTGTTGTCAAGAATTGATGTGGGTATGCTCTACCTTTGTCTCTGCAGCCAACCTCCTGCAGTTAGTGAAGAACAAGATAGATTAAAGAAGGACCGTGCTATACTGCTATGTTGACAAGATAAAAAATTATGGATGGAGTACTGCAGTTGTGTAGAAACTTCAGGAGAGGAGGACAGCCAGCCACGTTAGTGCGTGCATTACTTTTCTATTTTTGATGGGCTGATGCGCATGCATTATTTGTGCTTCACTCAAATGAGCTAATTAATTCACTAAATTTTCCGTATGATTTGCAGCTCCTTGTCTAGAATCAACAGAAACTTCAATTAACTGGAATTAATGTGCTGATCTGGTACCCGATGAATGGCACATACTGACCTTAGGCTGGAGAATGTTCATGTAGACAAATATGAAGGAATCTCTAAATAATAATGCAGATATACCTCTCTACATCCTTCTGTAGTTGTAACTTCTGATAAATAGGTGAATTTCTCTGCAATGAGCAGCTCGACAGAAGTTCCAATCAGGCTTTATGTTTACTTGCTTCTCTGTCTTTTGCTGCAGCTGCACTGGGTTGACACTCACGGCATCAACCCATCTGACAGAGAGAAGCTGCTGCAATGCGAACACCCCTTGTGTCCAGAATGAGGACGACGACGACAACGATGACTATGGCCTGTACGACGGCTCCGACAATACCAGGTAAGAAGCAGACCCGCCTTGGCCTGGCGCTCTCATGAGATAACGGCACTTAGTCTATTGCATTTGCTCACTGTTGGGAACTCTTAATGTTTGTTCTTAAAAACAAGTGTTTTCTTAGTAAGATCCTAAAAAGGAAAAGAAACAAAAAATATTAACTTACTTCTCATCCAGTAGGTTATATGCATCTCAGAAGAAATAGCTTGACTTCATTAGATAGCCTCCAAGACAAAGTCATGGTTTTTTCATATGTTGTAATTCTGAATGTATAGATCCTTATTTTTATAGAAATAGGTGGAAGCATGAGACTATAACATTCATCTTCTGAACTTTCTTTTACCCAATCAAATCATGTGTTTTGCATTTTGTTTTACTGTGGCATCAATAGTTTCCTGCCTTAAAGGATGGTCACAGCCTCCGAACAAGTTTTAGGGGTTGATAATGTCACAATTGTTGTTGTGTGGTTCAGCCAGGAAATTCGATGTTAATATGTAATTGTGCATGCCTAATTGGACTTTATCCATGACTGCAGGAATCGGGACTTTGTTGGTGCTGGCTAATTACACATGACCGAACCAGGCAAATCTGCAGGTACAAGGCATGGCCAAACCAGGCAAGGCAACCAACGATCCAGCAGGGGCACGCCAAGGCACGCATCTGGGACTAGTAATGACACGAGCAGGCGCAACAATTTTAAGAGCAGGTGTTCTGGCTGCCCAATTTTTAAACACAAGCTGAGAGATTAAATAGGGAAAAAAATCAGTAGCAGAATACAGGCCAGACTGCATTGTCTCTTATCTACAGCACTAGTATTGCTCAACAAACACGGAGCAATCCAGAAGTGAACAGTTATCTCACACTATTTGGCCGTGAGTTGCGAATAGATGATTGTAACGATGGAAAATATTCAGCGGAAATCACAGGGATGGGTGCCGCGCTTACACGTTTCGGGGGTGGGTAGGCGGCGGCGGTGCCGAGGTCGGAGGCCTTCCTGAGCCGGCGGTGGCGTGGAGGATCTGTGCCCGTTCCCATTGGATCCGAGGCGCGGGGAGTGGTCGGCGGCGGCGGATTCGCAGGGAGGCCATGGAGGTACGGGGCTGATTTGGAGTGGAGACTCGGAGAACAAATCCCACCCGATGCTGCCGACCGCCGACCAGTGCGCGACCTCGCCGCCGCGATGGGTGTGGATTCACTTTGGCCGCCGAGATCAGTTGCTTATTACTGTATTAATTAAGCTAATTGGGATTAAGTTCATTGTTCCCTAAAAAGTTGTTAATTACTAGATAGAGGCAACTACTATGTAATTTCTTAGCTCTCAAACAACTACTCCCTCCGTTCCTAAATATAATTTATTTTTTAGAAGTTCCACTATATAAACTACGTACAAAGCAAAATGAGTAAATCTACTCTAAATTATGT
Source organism: Thinopyrum elongatum (assembly GCA_011799875.1). Taxonomy (NCBI): domain Eukaryota; kingdom Viridiplantae; phylum Streptophyta; class Magnoliopsida; order Poales; family Poaceae; genus Thinopyrum; species Thinopyrum elongatum. The sequence continues at coordinate 507,494,189 of CM022301.1, read as the reverse complement.
TCATATACATCTGTATAGTCCATAGCGAAATCTCTAAAAGGTGTTATATTTAGGAATGGAGAGAGTATATGTTTACTTTGACATCCAAGCAATATGTATACTTCCGTCCAAGTACAAATACCCCATTTGTGCCATCAATATAGACTAATGGATCATTCATTCATTCATTCATCTCACTCGTGCTTTACTTTTTTACTTTAAACACTTTCTTCCATGCCTGCGCCTAGGGCACGTGCCCGGGCTTCACGACCGCGCGTATGATGGCACGAGAACTTGGCGAACTCCGGCGACGACTGACGATTGCCTGGGTGGTAGCACGCCTAAGAGCATCTCCAGCCGTTGGCCCCCCAGAGGGCCTCGTAAAATCGCCGTCTGGGGGCGAACCGGCGCTAAAATCGGATTGGGGGCGATCAGGTTCCCAGTCGCCGGCCCCAGGGTCGCCCCCAGACGCCTCATTTAAAGTTTTTTGAATAGAGATTCGGCTAAAATTCGGCCAAAGGGACAAAGATTCGGCTAAAATTCGGCCAAAGCGACAAAGATTCGGCTAAAATTCGGCAAACATGACATTACTTAAGCGACTTAAATAGTTTTTTACATAGCAAAGTTAAACACTTAGAAAAAACAAAGGCCGCAACTACAGGCCGAAGAACACGCTGAGCACGGCGCCGTCGCCACCGCCGCCGTTGTCCTCGTCGTCCTTCTCCTCCTTCACGCCCCTGCTGGACCCATGCCCGGGGTCGCCCTGGCGGACCGGTGGCGGCGCGTCGTCGTCGCTGTCGTCGAGAACGACGACGCCTCCCTCGTCACGGCCACGACGCCGAGCGGCGATCTGCTCTAGGGAGCGGGGCGCTGGCGCTCCAGCTCCGTCCGCGCCCAGTCTTCGCGCGCCCACTTCAAGGCCGCCGCGTCGTCGAGCCCCGGCTCCGTCTTCACGCCGGCGAGCCCTGGCTCCGTCTTCACGTGGCTGTGCACGGGGAGAGAGGGGGGCTGCGGGCGGGTGCGGCCACCGGCGAGGGAGGCGCTGCTTTATATAGCAGCCGGGGGGGAGCCGGGGGGGGGGGGGCGGCGTCGTGTGTATGCATGGCGGGAGGGGGCGCGTCGTCGCCCCGCGCCGCCCGTGAGGAATCAATGGAAGGCTGACCGGCGGCAGCTTTGGCATTGATTCCCCGCGGGAAACCGAGGCGTTGCGAGGACGACGAGGCGGGGTCGCTGACTCGGCGGGCCCACTGTTCGTTCGGGCCAAAATCAATCGCCCCGGCGCCCCCGGGCGTCCCCCAGCGCGCCGGGTTCGGCCTAGGTCCGCCGGCGCTAGTTTCGGGCCTAACCGGCGAAAAACGGGCTCCTGGGGGCGCGACTGGACCGTTTTTTCGGCGCCGGCGCGTAAAAAGGCGCCCTGGGGGGCCTGTTGGGGGCGCGGCTGGAGATGCTCCGCTTCTCTTTGATGGGTCACAACGGGCTAACACCATGCCGCAAAACAGACTCACCATCTGTGAGATGCGTCCACGGACACGGGTACGCGAGCCAGCCATCCAACAACAAGATATTGTATAAGTCGGGAGATTATGTCAAATATGTTGGGTAGAATACGAAGCATATCTAGAAATTATTTGGGATATTTCTAAATATCTTTGAATGAGTGAACTTAAGATATGAAAAAATGGAAGGTTTTCTATTGAGAATGCTCAAATATTTTTGAACATTACTAAGAAAGTTTCTCCACTCCAAGTCGTTTGGAATCTCAAAGAACACTTGGGTGATTTTTGAGGATTTTTTAGAGAAAAAAGATGGGAAACGTTTCTGGCCGGACGACCGGTTAACGTTTCGGCCGGTCGCACCGCTCATGCACATAGGACTCGCACACATTGTGTCGCTCCTTTCTTTTTTATTCCCTGCACGAACCGCCTGCTCTCTTTCCTTATCTTCTTCTGCGCGAGCACAACCATTAGTTTATCCCCTCGTTTTCCCCCTCTTTCCTCATGCGCCGCTTCTTTTTTCTCCAAGCTCGCCGATCTCGCCATGGTTGTCCAATATTTTTCTGTTGCGCGAGAGAGCACCCACCAGAGGGGCACCGCCGTTAGGGATTGTCGGTGCTCGCACCAATCGAGGGTTGCTGCCGCGATGCCGTCTCGTCGTTGTGCGGGGCCAAGAACGACGGCGCAGTGCCCCGGGGCTGCCATTGATGCGAGCCAAGCACAAGAGTTGCGACGGTGATGGAGGGAATGTTGGACGCGTGTTGCAACCGGCCGACTGAGGTGCTAGGACGGGCGAGGCGAGAAGCTGCAATCACTTTCGACCGGTGCTGGAACCAGACGGCCCATCAGACGGCGCGAGATCATTTTTGCTGGGACCGGCGACAATTTTTGTTGGAACTAGTAAGATTTTTTGCTGGAACAGTCGAGATATTTTGTTACGATCGGGGGAGATGACACATTTTTGCTGGAAACTGTTTCTTTTTTTGCTGGAACCGTCAAATGATTTTGCTGCGGCGGCAACTTCTAGAGTTTTTTGTTGCTTGAGATTATTTGCTGTGACCGGGCGGCGGCGACGCATTTTTGCTGGAACCGTATTAATTTTTGCTGGAATCAGTGTAAATTTTTGCTTCAAGCAATTTACTAAGTTTGCTAGTTGTTCAGGTAGTTTTGCTGGAAACTGCTAATTTTTTTTTGCTGGAACCAGTTTTGGGTTTGCTGCAATTGACCCGGGAGTCCTATTTTTGTTGAGACGTGTTTTTTCGATCGAATCCGGTGGTGCAGGTCGACGGCGGCGACGGTGACGCCGTGGGACGAAATCACTGTTCTGACCTTTGGGCTAAAGAATTGCACAAAATGAACTCGTCAGGAAAGTATTTCACGATCTGACCCTTTTAGAAACGCCACATATCGCGGCGTTGCTGTTAAACTAAGAAACGCCGAACTATCTTGCGTTGCTGGTAAACTAAGAAACGCCGTTCTTGCTTGCGTTTCTACACGTCATAAACGCCGAGCTACTCCGCGTTTCATACTGGAACGGAAACGCCAAGGGCCCTGGCGTTTCTTAGGCCGATACTAGTTTAGGCCCCACCCGAAATGCCGAGCCCGTTCTTCCTCCTCCCTCGCTGCGAACCACCACGAGAAACACCTCTCTCCTCCTCCCAATCCCCCCCTTGGATCTTCCTCTTCCCTCAACCATTTTTGCGGATCTTTGGGGCAAATCGAAGAGGCCGGTAAGCTCCTCCAATCCCTCCAATCACTTTTTGCAATAACTTTGTATTTTTGGAGCATTTTTTGGCACTAGGTGCAACCTAGGTTGTCAAGAAAAACAAAATTTGGTGATGATTTAGTTGTTTAGTATCATATGATTTAGTAGTAAGGATGAGGGCCCACCAAGGATGAGTGCATTTCGAAATATGATGTAAATTTGTGTATTTTTTATAGTTGCAAGTGTGATGGTCAATGCATATTATTTGATTGTTATATTAGCTATGTGTTCATCCTAAATATTTTCGACTACATAGATGTGTGCGTGCACACTTTGTATCATTTGGTACTTGTGAATTTAACATTTATAGGTAAAAAAATGTATTATGTTGAATCCTAAAATTATTTGTTCCTATTAGGTAGGATGTTTGAGCCGGATAAATATCCGGGCCTTGATGATTTCTACGAGCAGAAGCATCGTGCGGTGCTAGTGGAAAGAGGGGAGGTAATTATCCGGGCCTTGATGATTATCTTTCTATATTGGTTGATTTTCATATTGTGACAAGTTGAGAGAAGTAATAAATTATGCGTTTGTTTGTTTAGGTTCCTCCACTACTTCGGTTGAGGGGGCACAACCCGAATGAATCTCTCATATATGACCGTCGGTACGAGCCTTATTTTAGAAGAATGGATCTTTTTCAGTTTGTGCTCAACTTTAAAGGCACACCACCATGGTTGAACTCCACGGCCCTTACCGCCCTTACGGACCGTTGGAGGCCGGAGACGCACTCTTTTCATCTTGCTCTTGGTGAGATGACAATAACTTTGGAGGATATTGCTATGATCACCGGGCTTCCGATCGAGGGCAGGGCTCTTACAGGGAAGGTGAGGTCTGATGGGTGGCGACAACGGGTTGCAGCATTGGTTGGTGTTGAACCTGAGCCGTGGACTCATGAAACCAGGAAGGATCCTAGGCCATCCGGCGTGTTGTTTTCGTGGATACAGAAACATTTTCGCAGGTGCCCAAAGGATGCTAGTCCGGATGTTGTGGAGAGGTACGCCAGGGCTTACCTATGGAATCTTTTGACCCAAGTGGTGTTTCCGGATGGCACGGGGGACACAGCCTCGTGGATGTTCTTGGATCCTCTTCGTGACTGGGATGTTAAGTGGAGTTGGGGGTCGGCGGCACTAGCCTTCTTGTACCGTCAGGTACTGCTTACTATGATGCATTTTCATTATATTAAATAGGTATTTGCGTGTGGTCGTTTAACGTGTGTGCAAATCTGCAGTTGGATGGAGCATGTATGAGGAGTAAGCCGACGTCCACTCTTGGTGGTTTCGTTTGGGCCCTACAGGTTTGGATGTGGGAGCGTATCCCTGTAGGCCGTAACGTCACCCTTCCTCCGGAAGAACCTTGGAAGTACCCTTTTGACGGGGATGCGGAGCGGTACTCCACTATCGCACACACATGGGCTAATGTCCAATGGTCGAGTATCGCAGCCATGGAGCGGTACAAGGCATACATAAGTGAGCTTGACATGCTGACTTATGAACAGGTAATTATCCAAATGCTTTGGCATCGTTTCTGAATTTTTTTTCGTGCATGGGTGAGTGACTTGTTGTGATGTAGGTCAATTGGAGGCCGTACACGGTACTTAGGCAGTTCCCTCTGAGCAATATGTGCCTTCGTGATCAGCATCTTTGGCGTGTGCGGTGCCCCTTGATATGCTTTTTTGCGGTCGAGTGGCATCTTCCTCATCGTGTTTCAAAGCAGTTCGGAGTCCAACAACGCAGCCCGCCGGATCACATCGAGACAAGTGTGAAGCTACATAAGTGAGAGTTTTTTGTATCACCAGTTGATCAATGTCTAACACGAGAAAATGGAACTGATGTATTCTTCTAATGCTTTGTAGGACGAACCGGCAAAACAATAAGAATGTCTTTTTGATACTGTAGCCACTCGGCAACCTTCTTCGGATAAATCTCATTGGGAGGCTTCTCACTCTCACCAATCCACTTGTCGATTTCATCGGAGTGCTTTAGAAAATACTCATTGAGCTTGTAGAAGGTATATTCCGCTATTGCCGTCACCGGCAACTGACGGGCACCCTTCAAGACAAAGTTGAAGCACTCAACAAGATTGCTTGTCATGTCGCCATATCTCATGCCTCCTTCGTCACATGCCCGTGACCACTTGTGTCTCTCATCAATATTCTTTTCTAGGAAATCTTTCCCACCTTCGTTTGCCTTCTCATAGATTATGTTCAATCGTTTCGTGAACGACTCAACGGAGAAGGCCACACATGCGGAGTTAAGATCCTTCGCCAAATCTTTGTTCTTACAAGCCCTGTAAAAGTTTGCAACGAAGTGCCTCATGCACCATCGATGGTGAAGCCTCGCATGCCCTGGCATGTGAACAGCCACGGCCTTCAATATGCCTTGGTGCCGATCGGATATGATGCATACCTCCCTATTCGGAGGAATGACCGTGCTTCTCACAAGTCTCATGAACCATTCCCAGTTGTCTTGGTTCTCCACTGACACCAAAGCAAATGCCACAGGCAACACCTGATCATTAGCATCATGTGCCATTGCTATCATTAGTGTGCCCTTATATTTGCCTGTCAGGAATGTTCCATCTATAGACAAAACTGGACGACAATGCTCAAAAGCTGCAATGCATGGGCCAAACGTCCAAAAGGCACGACGGAACACTCCTTCAATATCTTGGACATAGTGGTACATTCCGGGGTTTCTATAGGACATCGCGCCCAGCAACCTGGGTAGCATGTTGTACGCCTCTTCCCATCCACCGTACAACATTCTAAGAGCGACTTGCTTGGCCTTCCATGTCTTCCCGTACTTGACCTTATATCCAAACCTCTCGTAAACCCAACTCATCAACAACTTCACTTTAATGGTTGGATCCTCAGCTATATGTTTCTGGTATTTATAACCGATGAATTCCGAGGTTAGCTGACGGTGTGTCGTCGGTGCTTCATCGGTCGGCGGTGTGCATTGGTGAGTGGCTTTGCAACTACTTATCTTCCACCAACCATCTTTCGTGAGTCTTCCATTGACTTTCCATTTGCATCTTTCTACCTCGCATTTCACGGTGTATCGCTTGTTGCAGTCCGAGTGAACAACTATGAAAGGCCTGTAGTGTTTGACGGCATACTCACACAACCACATCTTGAATTCTAGCATGTGCTCGAACATCAAACCTTTCTTTAGGTAAGACATAGAAATCGCGTCGGGTGTGCTACTTGGGAACATTCTAGCCTCAATTGTCTTGCTCATGCCACCGTCGACTATAGCCTTATCTGCAAGGCTAACATCACAAAACAAGGGAACTTTATGATCCCTACCGGTGATTTTTGTATACCACTCCGCTTCTTTCTCAGTGAAGCCATCCTCGTCCAACTCATTCACCGGGCCTTCATCATCCGAGTCATCCACACAAGCACGCTGATAGACAATGTCAGGATCCATGTCATCATGCCTTACTTGAGCCTCTACGTCACCAACAATGTTGTGGTGCCTCTCATACTCTTCGTCGGAGTCATGACCATCATCTTTGATCGATGCACTACCTCCGAACTCATATTGGGGATACTCATTGGCTTCCACTTCAACTTTATGCTCAACAATAGGTGGTACACTACTAATCGGGCTCAAATCATCTACTAAGGTTTGGTTCAAGTCAACATGAAAAAGAGGAGCCTTGACCACCATACTTGCAAACACTTCGAGTGACTTGACTACCGAGGATGCAACAACCTCCTTGTATGCAACCCAATGCAAATTGGACTTGATAGGCATTGTCTTCATTCGACACTTGTGTGCCGACCCAACATCATATCTTCCTAATAATTCAACTTGGTCACTTGGATCAACCCACTTCAATTTTATCCGTGTTTCTTCCACAACCTCTTCATAAGTAGGACTCTCAAGAAATATCAACACTTCCTCATACTTGTCAACAATATCAACATTCATGAATGCCTCTTTGTCAACATAATGAATATTCACAATCTTGTCCATCTAAAAAAGGGAACAAAAGTACCAATGGTAAGTATACCACATTGCTAACAAAACAACTAAGAAACATCTATGTCCATCCAAATTAAGCATTACCCAAACCCTAACCCTAACCCTAACCCTAAATCTTAACAATAAGCATAACCCAACCAATACAATGCAACACTATTGGAACAACTATACTCATTAGTATACACTAAGAACATCATATTTTGGAACAATGTTCAAAACTAGGGTTAGAAAACACATGAACAAAAAACCACCCAACTAGACAAATCCAACCAATAAAAATTTGTGAGATGAAGGAGATTACCTCAAGGAACGGAAATGACACCGGATCCACGGACCAAACCAATCCTTTTGGAAGGATTTGAGAGGGGACAAGTGGGGGAGACAAAGGGGAAAAAGGGGTGGAGCTCGGGATAGGTCAATGGGGAGAAGAGAGTGAGTGTGAGTGGTGGGTGAGGGTGGCCCCGGCCCAGTAAGTATCTCTATCAGCAACGCCAGGGACCATGGCGTTTTAGGACAAAGTTGAAACGCCAATGTACGTGGCGTTTCCAAGAAGAAGAAACGCGCACTAGCTCGGTGTTTCTGACGTGTAGAAACGCAGGCTAGGACGGCGTTTCTTTGTTTACCAGAAACGCAAGGTAGTTCGGCGTTTCTTAGTTTAACAGCAACGCCGCGATATGTGGCGTTTATAAAAGGGTCAGATCGTGAAATACTTTCCTGACGAGTTCATTTTGTGCAATTCTTTAGTCCAAAGGTCAGAACAGTGATTTCGTCCGACGCCGTGCTATGGTGGGCAGCACGAGTTGCTGGAACCGACGGTTGGCAGACATGCAGAGCTGCATCCGGCATGTGGTGATGCGGGAATGACGACGAGACGAGGAAGGCGTGAGACAGCGGCGAATTGGAGCTGCGGGGAGAGGAGGCGAGCGGCGGAGATCCAGCGGGTCACGTCGCTCGTCCATGGCGCTCGCGCTCGCCGTGCGTGCTGGCATGATTTGCAGGGGAAAAGATAGAAACAGAGTGGCAGGGACGAAAAGGGTCTTGAATCTGACGGCCAAAGGGATCTTAATCCGACGTATAGGGTGCGACCGGCCCAAATTTGGGCCAGCGCGCCGGTGCCTATCGGTCGCCAAAATAGATATTTTTAACCGTATAAATATCATTTATGCCCTTGTAGAGAATGATTTATAATAAATCCTTATATACCTTTAAAAATAATATTTTTTGAATGGAATAGTGTAGGTAATACACCTCATAAATGACTTTTAATGAATTATTATTTTCATGCAAAAATAAATACTTTTAGTTCAAATCTCTATTTTTAGGGTTCTAGAAAATAAAAAGGGTTCATTTGCTTTTGGCCAAAGTAATATAATACGAAAAATATTTTTGGGCTCTAACCACATGGTGATTGGAAGGGTTTACAGGCTCTGATCACCAATATCAAGGATTCTTGTGATCTTTTTGGTTCTTTCAAAAAGGAAAGGAAAAATATCTTTTAGGCGTACAAGTGGTGATTTCAAGCCACACCATGAGCAGCCACGGAATCAATCATCTCAACAGCTAGCTACATCAATCCTCTGGATAATCGAGCAAAAGTAAAGCACACACGATACCCAATACAAACACATGTTCTTCTTTCTTCCAAGCCAGCATAACATAATCGTTAGGCCCTGGCTACAGCTACAAGCCCTACAGAGAGGAAGGCCACTGGCACAGCAACACTTCTACCAAAAGTCATTCCAAAACTATTTCGAGATGCGGCGAACTGATCCCGTCTGTCAGTTCGTCGAGCACCTCCGATCTCTCGCACTCGTGCCACTCCCGGCGACGGCGGACGATCTTCAGGCCGACGAGCTCCCGATCTTCGTCCTCGACGACGTGCCCGTCCAGCAGGTGGACGCGCTCCAGGATCGGCGACGCACGCATGATCAGCTTCACAAAGCCCGTCTGCCACGCCACCCCGTCGAAGCCGATGACCATGAGTTCTTTTAAGTGATCGTGGTGCTGATGGTGTTCCACTTGCACATCTAGTGATCCTGCAGCACTCGCCTTCTCTGAGCTGTTGACAAACTGCATTCAGATTTCAGAGTTTCAGAAATCTTTCAAACCCCAGAAAGTATTTGTGTTTGAAAAAAACGTTGGACAAACATACATGAACATGGAGCGACTCCAAGGCAGGTGCGGCAGCAAGTAGGGTAAGGATCCAGAATGTATCCCAGTTCATCGCCACGTTTGCAAATAATAGTTTCTTGAGATGATTAAGCTGGCTGCGAATGGCAGCAGGTTTAATCCACATCTGCATAAATGATGTGATAATTAAGTACTATCTTATGTAGCGATGCGATGCTATGATCAATAAAAAAACAATATCATTTCAGGAATGGCTGCTCACCAGACCCCCTCTTAATTGCAGAGCAAGGTACTCTAGCGGTGGCGGAATCCCTAAAAACAACTTGCTTAGTCCACATAAGGAACCATCCTTGGCATTATCTCCAGTTTGCAAGAAGTTCAAACTCACATGCCTAAGTCGAGGCACCTCGCCATAGTGTAATTCGATTGGCTGACCGCGACAAGCAAATGCTTCAAGACAAGGCAGTGAAGTCAGATAGACTTGCCCAACGTTGCAGTTGTCCAATTGCAGATTCTTTAACTTTGACTTAGGAACACGAATATGAAGAGAATCTCGGTTATAACCAGAATATTTCAGGCTCAAATCCACCAGCTGCACGCAGTTTCTCAGAATATAACAACAAACGTGTGAAATATGTGAACATTCTTTGCACAGAGTAAGTGCTGTGAGCCTCTGAAACGTCAAGGACTTGGGTGCATAATGATGATAACAATTGGATAGCACAAGTCGTTTCAATCGCACATTCTTGCATTCATCCAATAGCCGGAAGTCATAGCACCAGGAAGAGTTGTCAATGACAAGCTCCAAATCTTCAACGCCCCATCTGCCAATCGCTGACGTAACCCATTGATCATTGCAATTGCTCGTCCCAAAGGTTTGAAGCCTCAGCTTCTTGATAGACCGTTGCTGAACATTGGTGCGGGGCAGAAGGAACGCATTCACCCGTTTAACATAGCGTCGCATGGCCCAACGCTCATAACGTTGCAGGTGGGTAGTCAGCCGTTGGACTATCCACATCCAGTCATTGACGGCAAAGAATCGGTCTCTAAAAGCATGACTGCCGGCCAAGTTCAGTGCGTTCTTCTCTGCCACATACCCTGCCTTAGCCTCCACCACCATTTGCTTCAGTCTGTGGTAGCGTGGAGGGAGGATGTCATCAACGCCAAGGTCATAACATGTGTGCGAGTGTGCAGGAAGATCCCGCCATCTCTTCGAAAGGATAGTGGTGGTTATCGCCATCCGTGCATCTAGCTTATCGACGATCATGATTAACATCTCATCGGGTAAGCTGCTGATCTTGTCCTCACAGAAACTGGTGTGTTCCTCGCTCGGACGCATCTAGTTTTATTTTGGTGAGACATAAATGAATCAGGGAATTCCAAATAGCTTAAACAGATAACTGAGCAATTTGCCTTAAAAGTAACCATTAACAACATTACTAGTCAAAAATAGTGCACGAACTAGCAAAACAAATGGAAGAGTGCGTCCACCTATTCAACCTAAATATTAATGACACGAGCAGGCACAACAATTTTAAGAGCATATATGTATCATACTATACAGGTACTCCATTCTGCTGCAAAAGATGAACAGGAACAGGTGTTCTAGTTGCCACATTTTTTAACAATAAACTTATAGACTAAAAAGAGAGAAAATCAGTAGCAACATACACACCAAACTGCATTGTCTCTACCTACCACTGGGTTAGGAATGGCTTGTGCGATGGCTTATGGTCCAAATAAGCCTTAAGCTATCCCTAAGGCAAAGCTTCTATGTGGCTGCCAGGGCGAGCCCCTCCCATTTCACGTATGTAGCAGGAAGCCTCAAAAGAGAGGCTTCTCGAGCTTCTCCTCCGCTAGGAAATATGTCTCTGTTCTCATGTTCCTCTCCTTTTCACATTTCATTTCTCAGTTCCCCCCTTTATAATTATTTTCTAAATTTCGCTGTATGGTTGTATGCAAGAACAGTGCCATATTTCCGAAATGTACTTTGCGCTACCATGGATCTCAGATTATTGCACTGCCGAAATGATTTGGTAGCTCTTGTTTTTCATGTGTCACTGCGATACAGTGTTTGTGTTGTTCTTCGTTGACGTATATGGGTGTTTTAGACTTAACACAGTTACCAAATACTCCCATATAAGCTCAACTGCTAGAAGCCATTCCAAACAGGTGGCCAAAAGTGCAAATGCTTCTCCGCGCCGCTGCTTACACGAGGCTCATTTGGACAGCTAGCTTATGCACAAGACCTAGCCTACAGCACTAGTACTGCTCAACAAACTGACACCATTTGGGAATAGATGGTTGTAACGGCCGGATGCAAAACATTCAGCAGAAATCGCAAGGATGGATGCCGTACGTACCCGTTTCGGGGGTGGGTGGGCGGCGGCGGTGCGGAGCTCGGAGGCCTTCCTGAGCCGGCGGTAGCGCGGAGGATCTGCGCCCGTGTCCATCGGATCCGGGGCCGGCGTCGACTGGCGGCGGCGGCGGATTCGCGGGGAGGCAATGAGATGCGGGGCTGATTCAGGAGGGCCGGGCGGGTTTGGATTGGGGGGCACTGCCGAGCGCCCTTCGGCCGGCTCACATCAGTGACAGTCTTCAGTCGATTTTTGGGCCGTTTGTTGCGTGCAAATATTGTCAGGCCTGAATGACACGGCCTCTGGAGAAACGCTATGCAGCTCGAGCCCACTCGGTGCCGCTAGCCCTATAAATTGTGGTTTCACTTTCCTAAAAAAAAACATTCCTAAAAAAAAGTATCATGTTTCACTCACCTCCCTTAATCTTCTTCACATAATCAATTCTAATCTACACAACGGTGCTTCGATTCGAAATAAGTTCTACACGAAAAAGTGCACACCCATGTTATGGTTTCAGTGAGACGATCGGTTACTAATTTCATGGACCGTAAATGTTCAGTTTCATGTCAGTGTTGGAGGGGTTTTAGACCCTTCGAAGTTTCCTTTTGACCACTAGCTTCATCTCGATGTTTCACATGATTTTTATATTGCAAGTTTTTTGTTTTGACGATCATAGACGAGTAGATTTGCATCTCCTATTGGACCACACAAATGTGTTCATGTGTGCATGTTATAAATCGATGAATTTAAAAAAAAAATCCTCATGCTTGGTCAACCATTTGAAATTTTATTTGACCACTAGCTTAATCTCGCAATTTCACACAACTTTCATGTTGTACATTTCACACAAACATGTTCATGCGTGCATGTTATGAATGAATTTTGACAAAAATTTCGCACCTGATTGATCGTTTGAAATATTCTTTGACCACTAGCTTCATCCCGCGGTTTCACACAACTCTCGCGTTGTGTGTTTTCTGTTTTGACGGTCATAGATGAGTAGATCTACATCTTCCTACTGACTGTACAAACGTGTCACAGCTGGGTGTAAGTCGTCTGAAAAACAATTCGCGCCCACTCGATTTCATGACAGATGAATGAGCATCCTAGGGCTGCCACATCTTCTTCTACCTTGAGCTGACCCTTCTCTTCTTCCTTCAGCACCCCGCTTCCACGTGAGGTAAGTTCATCACATAAATAATACTTTCTCCGTTCCTAAATATAAGCCTTTATAGTGATTCCACTATGAACTACATACGGAGCAAAATGAGTGAATGTACGCTCTAAAATATGTCTATATACATCCGTATGTAATTTGTAGTGCAATCTCTAAAAAGACTTATATTTAGGAACAGAGGGAGTAGATGAGATAAATAATTTGTGCGCATGTAACCAAACAGCAGCAGCAGGTTGCATTTGTGGAGCAAATGCTTGTTATACCAAAGGACCGTGCCTGTGTTTTTCTCGGTTAGGCTTGGTATAGGATGCATGAGACCAAAAAAATTGCACAACATGATTTTTACTCTATATCCCCTAACCCAGTCCCAACTCAGCCGTGCTCCAAAAACATAGAGAACATGCAGGTCACCAAACGCCTCCTTTGTTCAAGGTACAATAGTTCTTTTTGAGCGGATTCAGGGTATGATAGCTCGGCGAACTCCGGGGACGAGCACTCGATTTTGCAGCTTCTTTTTATGAGGCTGCTTGATTTTGTAGCTGGCCAGCCCATCCGACCAACCCCCGACCCATGTTCATGTTTTAGGTATGATACACTACCGGAATCGACCCCTATGCCGACGGCCCAGGCCGTTGGCATAGCCCTGATTCCCGTCGGGACAGGCCTATGCTGACGGCCCCCGTCGGCATAGGGCCGTCGGCAACATATGCGTCGGCATACCCCTGTAGGCCGTCAGCATAGAAAGGCCGTCGGCATAGATGATATCCCGACGGCGTCCGTACATCTATGCCGACGGCCTCGGCCGTCGGCAACGTTCCTAGCCTAACGGTGGCTGTCGGCGCCGCCGTCAAGTGCTACCCAACCAGGAGGCGCCACGTGGCAATAGGTATGCCACGTGGCGCCTCCGGATTGCTTCTGGAGCAGGGCTATGCCGACGGCCGGGCCGTCGGCATAGATGCCACGTGGCGGCTACTGGGAACTCCTGGGGCAGGGCTATGCCGTCGGCGTAGTTTAAAACTATGCACCTATGCCGACGGCAAGGCCGTCGGCATAGTTTTTGTCTGATTTTTTTTCTTTTTTCTGTTTCTTTTCAGTTCAATTCAATTCAAAATATACAACACATATGAAAGATGCAAATAGACAAACTGATCACATATAAGTATCATCCGGCACCATCACAACAATATATGCATCATCACACAACATAAGGAGCATCTCACAAACAATATATGCATCATCACACAACATAAGGAGCATCGCAAAGCATAAGCATCTCACAAACAACAATAGCATAACAATAACATAAAGACCACAAGTGTATCATCACCACCAAGACCGCCACAAGTCACCCAAAGGCTTAAGCGCCAGGACGTCGAGCACCGCCAAGGTCGTCACCGCCAAGTCCGCCGAAGCCCAGGTCGTCACTGCTAGTGGCAGCGCTACCGCCAAGACCGCCACCGCCTCCGTGGATCGGAGTGATCGGGCTCCGTGACTCGGGAGTGGTGCCAAGACCAGCACCACCACCAACAGTAGATCCACCGGTTTCCTGGATGTTGAAAAGACATGTTAAGGCGATATATGACTGTCTTGAATAAACGATATGCTTTGGGTGAATAGCTTGGGGATGAACTAACCGGCGAGGGGCCAGAGTTCTGTGCCAGAAACTCCTCAAAGGTAAGCAGCACTGGTTGTGGTGGAGGAGATGGTGTTGGTTGCAATTGAGGAACCCTGTCGGCCGCCATTTCCTCAAGAGCGTGCTGCATCCTGCGATTGTTCTGCTCATGGAATGCAAAAAGGCTCTCTCGTGCCACGCCATGGTCTCCTGGCGTGTGTACTCCATGTAGGCCTCCGGTACGACATGATGGAACTCATAAAACTACTCAATGAGGAAAATAAAGTGAGCAATGAAGATAAGAGGGAAAATACTTACAGATTGCCGCTCCTGAAAGAGGGACTGTGACTGCGCACTGGTCATGGGCGTGCTCGTGCGCTGGCTCAGGGTTGGGTCGGTAGCTCGGAGCTGTGTGTAGGAGATAGAAGGAGTGATCGCAGCATCCAGAACCGCCTCCCGAGCGTGCTTCTTGGGCCCCATGCCCACCACCACCCTCTTGTCCAGATCCGCGCTAATGGGGCAGATGTGCTAGGATGTAACCTCTGATACCCCTCGGAGTAGGCCTTCTTATTCAGCACGGTCTTGCCGTAGTACTTGGCCTCGCCAGGCTTGGGATTCTTCCGCGTATGGGCGATCTCCCACGCCTCCATGTGTGAGAGCGGCCGCTTCAGTTTCTCCTCTTGCACCACCAAACAGAGGTTAGTCATACATAAGAAAGTGACGGTAAATAGAAGAAGAAGATTGTTTAATGAGGTTAGTCATACATGAAGTGTCTTGTGGAGAAAGTGGTTCCGGTTTCCCTGAGCATGTACTCCTTCTTTCCCTTGGTTAGCCTTGTTTTTTATGCTCGTAGCCGCCCAGGCTCCATCCTTATCACACCACAGATCCACCAATGCAGCCTAGGACTCGTCTTTTCCATAACACCAATTTGGATACACCTACATAATGAAAGCATAATGGCATGTCAACACGAAACGATGAAATGTACCACAAACATCGGAATGAAAAATCTTTTATACTTACCGCCAAGTACTCGTGCCTCTCCAAGGTAATGCCCATCCTCCGTGCTTCTTCCTTGGTCATCTTCACACCAAGAGCGTCGTGATAGTATGTCGAGATGGCCACCCAGCGCACCTCGTACTGCATCTGGCGGGCCTTCTTCTTGCATTGGCGAAGCACGATCTGGTCGGCAGTGGCCCTGTGCTCCGGAAGAACTCGATAGTATTTCTACAATCATTCATGAAACCAGAATGGAAGAAGCCATGAGTTAAATCATTCATGAAACCAGAATGGACTTGTGATTCTGAAGAGAACTCACCCAAAAATTAGTGATCACAGCCTTGGCATGGGTCTCATGGTCCGCGTGGGGGGCCGCTTCCCAGTGGTCCCAGCTCATGGCCAAAACCCGACGGTCCTTTTGCCTAACTGGATCCGGACAGTACAGCCCCGGCCAGTGTACCTTCAGCAAGATGGTGATGAGGCCGTTGGGAATACGGGCCCCTTTAGGATATATCCAGTTGCTGCAAAAGAATGAAATATTAGCATGTGACAAGCAAAATAAAGAACTACCGGAATGAGCATGTGACAAGCAAAATAATGAAATTATTATAAAGTGCCACTTACTCTTTCCCCGTGGGCTCAATGAGCCACTTCTGCTCCTCGGTAGCAGGAATCTGTTTTGGTAGCTTTGCATTACCACGCAGCCACCCCTTGTTGCCAACCCCCTTCCCACCACCACCCTCCTCCTCGCATGCCTCCTCCTCCTCGCCTACCTCCTCCTCCTCCTCGTCCCCCTCCCCAACCTCCTCCTCCACCTCCTTCTCGGCCCCATCCCGAACCTCCTCCTCGTCCTCCTCGTCCTACTCCTCCTCCTCGTCAGAGGGTGCCTCACTAGAGGAGGGCCTCGAAGACAACACCCCTAAGTCGGTGAGGGTGTGCTCTTTCTGGTCGCGACCCCCTGTAGTGGCTCTCCCCCCACCCCCTCGCCCTCTAGGGGCTCTCCCCCTGCCCCCTCCTCCTCTAGGGGCACCTCTCCCTCGACCTCCCTATGAGGAGTCATCGTCAAGTAGTCGGGGGGGGGGAGAGGATTACGTGCTCGACCACTCTGACTAGGCATGCCGACGACCTTGTGTAGGAAACCCACGCCATCGGCCTTCCCCTTGCCCATGTTCCACGAACCTGCATTGAAAAGAGAATAAACAATTAATAAAATAAAGGAAAAGGCATAATAAAAAAGCATAAAAAGGCATATTCCTAAACTACAGAAAAAAAGACTTGAAACGTACATTTGCTAGAACCCATACGAATCATCACTGTTGTAACCTCTTTCTCGGTCGGTCTCATCATCACTATCAATCATATCATCTTCGTTGTCTGACGGAGGTGGAGGCTCTTCCTCGTCGTCAGCGTCTTCGTTTAACTTTTCTAGCATAAGTATGTCATTTTCATTGACAATGGTCTCACCATCATTCCGTGCATCGTCGTCGTTTGGATCCACATCATCATCACCCAATGGTCTAGCGTCATCGTTTCTAACCACATCATCATCAGGTTGCTCTTGATAGAACACTCCCTCGTATGTCATGGGGTTAATGTTGTAGTAATCGTCTTCATTTGGGTCCGGTAGCTTACCATGTGGCTGAAGGAAATATGCCCTAGAGGCAATAATAAAATTGTTATTTTATATTTCCTTATATCATGATAAATGTTTATTATTCATGCTAGAATTGTATTAGCCAGAAACTTGATACATGTGTGGATACATAGACAAAACACTGTGTCCCTAGTAAGCCTCTACTAGACTAGCTCGTTAATCAAAGATGGTTAAGTTTCCTAACCATAGACATGTGTTGTCATTTGATGAACGGGATCACATCATTAGGAGAATGATGTGATGGACAAGACCCATCCGTTAGCTTAGCATTATGATCGTTAAGTTTTATTGCTATTGCTTTCTTCATGACTTATACATATTCCTCTGACTATGAGATTATGCAACTCCCGAATACCGGAGGAACACCTTATGTGCTATCAAATGTCACAACGTAACTGGGTGATTATAAAGATACTCTACAGGTGTCTCCAAAGGTGTTTGTTGGGTTGGCATAGATCGAGATTAGGATTTGTCACTCCGAGTATCGGAGAGGTATCTCTGGGCCCTCTCGGTAATGCACATCACTATAAGCCTTGCAAGCAATGTGACTAATGAGTTAGTTACGGGATGATGCATTACGGAATGAGTAAAGAGACTTGCCGGTAACGAGATTGAACTAGGTATGAAGATACCGACGATCGAATCTCGGGCAAGTAACATACCGATGACAAAGGGAATGACGTATGTTGTCATTACGGTTTGACCGATAAAGATCTTCGTAGAACATGTAGGAACCAATATGAGCATCCAGGTTCCGCTATTGGTTATTGACCAGAGATGTGTCTCGGTCATGTCTACATAGTTCTCGAACCCGTAGGGTCCGCACGCTTAATGTTCGATGACGATTTGTATTACGAGTTATGTGTTTTGGTGACCGAAGATTGTTCAGAGTCCCGGATGAGATCACGGACATGACGAGGAGTCTCGAAATGGTCAAAAAGTAAAGATTGATATATTGGAAGGTTATATTCGGACATCGGAATGGTTCCAGAGTGGTTCGGGTATTTTTCGGAGTACCGAGGGGTTACCAGAACCCCCGAGGGAAATATTGGGCCAACATGAGCCTTAGGGGAGAGGGGCGGCAGCCCACAAAGGGTGGCCGCACCCCCCTCCCATAGGGAGTCCGAATTGGACTAGGGGAGGGGGCGCGCCCCCCTTTCCTTCTCCTCTTCCCTCTCCCTTCCTGATTTCCCCCTCCGGAGAAAGGAAAAGTGGGGGGGGGGGGCGAATCCTACTAGGAGTGGAGTCCTAGTAGGACTCCCCCCCATGGCGCGCCCCTAAGGGGGCCGGCCTCCTCCCTCTCCCTCCTTTATATACGGGGGCAGGGGGCGCCTCCAAAGTACACAACAAACATTGTTATCCGTGTGTGGCGCCCCCGTCCACCGTTTACTCCTTCGGTCATATTGTCGTAGTGCTTAGGCGAAGCCCTGCGCGGATCACTTCACCATCACCATCACCACGCCGTCGTGCTGACGAAACTCTCCCTCGACACTTTGCTGGATCAAGAGTTCAAGGGACGTCATCGAGCTGAACGTGTGCAGAACTCGGAGGCGTCGTACGTTCGGTGCTTGATCGGTTGAATCGAGAAGACGTTCGACTACATCAACCGCGTTAAGCTAACGCTTCCGCTTTCGGTCTACGAGGGTACGTGGACACACTCTCCCCCTCTTGTTGCTATGCATCTCCTAGATAGATCTTGCGTGAGCGTAGAATTTTTTTGAAATTGCATGCTACATTTTCCAACAGTGGCATCCGAGCCAGGTCTATGCGTAGATGATATGCATGAGTAGAACACAAAGAGTTGTGGGCGATGATAGTCATACTGCTTACCACCAACGTCTTATTTTGATTCGGCGGTATTGTTGGATGAAGCGGCCCAGACCAACCTTACATGACCGCGTTCATGAGACCGGTTCCACCGACAGACATGCAACTTGTTGCATAAAGGTGGCTGGCGGGTGTCTGTTTCTCCAACTTTAGTTGAATCAAATTTGACTACGGCTGGTCCTTGTTGAAGGTTAAAACAGCAAACTTGACGAAACATCATTGTGGTTTTGATGCGTATGTAAGTACGGTTCTTGCTAGAAGCCCGTAGCAACCACGTAAAACTTGCAACAACAAAGTAGAGGACGTCTAATTTGTTTTTGCAGGGCACGTTGTGATGTGATATGGTTAAGACATGATGTGATATACGCTGTTGTATGAGATGATCATGTTTTGTAAAAGTTATCGGCAACTGGCAGGAGCCTTATGGTTGTCGCTTTATTGTATGAAATGCAATCGCCATGTAATTGCTTTACTTTATCACTATGCGTTAGCGATAGTTGTAGAAGCAATAGTTGGCGAGACGACAACGACGCTACGATGAAGATCAAGGTGTCATGGCGGTGACGATGGAGATCATGACGGTGCTTTGGAGATGGAGATCGAAGGTACAAGATGATGATGGCCATATCATGTCACATATTTTGATTGCATGTGATGTTTATATTTTATGCATCTTATTTTTCTTAGTACGGCGGTAGCATTATAAGATGATCCCTCACTAAATTTCAAGGTATAAGTGTTCTCCCTGAGTATGCACCATTGCGACAGTTCGTCGTGCCGAGACACCACGTGATGATCGGGTGTGATAAGCTCTACGTTCACATACAATGGGTGCAAGACAGTTTTGCATGTGCGGAATACTCGGGTTAAACTTGACGAGCCTAGCATATGCAGATATGGCCTCGGAACACTAAGACCGAAAGGTCGAACGTGAATCATATAATAGATATGATCAACATAGAGATGTTCACCATTGAAAACTACTCCATCTCACGTGATGATCGGACATGGTTTAGTTGATATGGATCACGTGATCATTTAGATGACTAGAGGGATGTCTATCTAAGTGGGAGTTCTTAAGTAATATGATTAATTGAACTTTAATTTATCATGAACTTAGTCCTGATAGTATTTGCATATCTATGTTGTAGATCAATGGCCCGTGCTACCGTTCCCTTGAATTTTAATGCGTTCCTAGAGAAAGCTAAGTTGAAAGATGATGGTAGCAACTACACGGACTGGGTCCGTAACTTGAGGATTATCCTCATTGCTGCACAGAAGAATTATGTCCTTGATGCACCGCTAGGTGAAAGGCCTGCTGCAGGAGCAGATGCTGATGTTATGAACGTCTGGCAAGCTCGATCTGATGACTACTCGATAGTTCAGTGTGCCATGCTTTACGGCTTAGAATCGGGATTTCAAAGACGTTTTGAACGTCATGGAGCATATGAGATGTTCCAGGAATTGAAGTTAATATTTCAAGCAAATGCCCGAGTTGAGAGGTAGAAGTCTCCAACAAGTTCTATAGCTGCAAGATGGAGGAGAACAGTTCTGTTAGTGAACACATACTCAGAATGTCTGGGTACCATAACCACTTGACTCAGCTGGGAGTTAATCTTCCGGATGATAGTGTTATTGACAGAGTTCTTCAATCACTGCCACCAAGCTATAAAGGCTTCGTGATGAACTATAATATGCAAGGGATGGAGAAGACTATTCCCGAGCTCTTCGCTATGCTCAAAGCAGCGGAGGTCGAAATCAAAAAGGAGCATCAAGTGTTGATGGTTAACAAGACCACTAGTTTCAAGAAAAAGGGCAAAGGAAAGAAGGGGAACTTCAAGAAGAATGGCAAACAAGTTGCCACTCCCGGGAAGAAGCCCAAGTCTGGACCTAAGCCTGAAACTGAGTGCTTCTACTGCAAAGGGACTGGACACTGGAAGCGGAACTGCCCCAAGTATTTGGTGGATAAGAAGGATGGCAAAGTGAACAAAGGTATATTTGATATACATGTTATTGATGTGTACCTTACTAATGCTCATAGTAGCACATGGGTATTTGATACTGGTTCTGTTGCTCATATTTGCAACTCGAAATAGGGGCTACGGATTAAACGAAGATTGGCTAAGGACGAGGGGACGATGCGCGTCGGGAATGGTTCCAAGGTCGATGTGATCGCCGTCGGCACGCTACCTCTACATCTACCTTCGGGATTAGTTTTAGACCTGAATAATTGTTATTTGGTGCCAGTGTTGAGCATGAACATTATATCTGGATCTTGTTTGATGCGAGACGGTTATTCATTTAAATCAGAGAATAATGGTTGTTCTATTTATATGAGTAATATCTTTTATGGTCATGCACCCTTGAAGAGTGGTCTATTTTTGTTGAATCTCGATCGTGGTGATACACATATTCATAATATTGATGCCAAAAGATGCAAAGTTGATAATGATAGTGCAACATATTTGTGGCACTGCCGTTTAGGTCATATTGGTGTAAAGCGCATGAAGAAACTCCATGCAGATGGACTTTTGGAATCACTTGATTATGAATCATTTGATGCTTGCGAACCATGCCTCATGGGCAAGATGACTAAGACTCCATCCTCCAGAACAATGGAGCGAGCTACTGACTTATTGGAAATAATACATACTGATGTATGCGGTCCAATGAGTGTTGAAGCTCGCGGCGGGTATCGTTATTTGCTGACCTTCACAGATGATTTGAGCAGATATGGGTATATCTACTTGATGAAACATAAGTCTGAAACATTTGAAAAGTTCAAAGAATTTCAGAGTGAAGTAGAAAATCATCGTAACAAGAAAATAAAGTGTCTACGATCTGATCGCGGAGGCGAATATTTGAGTTACGAGTTTGGCCTTCATTTAAAACAATGTGGAATAGTTTCACAACTCACGCCACCTGGAACACCACAACATAATGGTGTGTCCGAACGTCGTAACCGTACTTTATTAGATATGGTGCGATCTATGATGTCTCTTACCGATTTACCACTATCGTTTTGGGGTTATGCATTAGAGACAGTTGCATTCACGTTAAATAGGGCACCATCTAAATCCGTTGAGACGACACCGTATGAACTATGGTTTGGCAAGAAACCTAAGCTGTCGTTTCTTAAAGTTTGGGGTTGCGATGCTTATGTGAAAAATCTTCAGCCTGATAAGCTCGAACCCAAATCGGAGAAGTGCGTCTTCATAGGATACCCAAAAGAAACTGTTGGGTACACCTTCTATCACAGATCCGAAGGCAAGATCTTTGTTGCTAAGAATGGATCCTTTCTAGAGAAGGAGTTTCTCTCGAAAGAAGTGAGTGGGAGGAAAGTAGAACTTGATGAGGTAATTGTACCTTCTCTCGAATTGGAGAATAGCTTATCACAGAAAACAGTTCCCGTGATGCCTACACCAATTAGTGAGAAAGCTAATGATGATGATCATGAAACTTTAGATCAAGTTACTACCGAACCTCGTAGGTCAACCAGAGTACGTTCCGCACCAGAGTGGTACGGTAATCCTGTTCTGGAAGTCATGTTACTAGACCATGACGAACCTACGAACTATGAGGAAGCGATGATGAGCCCAGATTCCGACAGATGGCTTGAGGCCATGAAATCTGAGATAGGATCCATGTATGAGAACAAAGTGTGGACTTTGGTGGATTTGCCCGATGATCGGCAAGCCATAGAAAATAAATGGATCTTCAAGAAGAAGACTGACGCTGATGGTAATGTTACGGTCTACAAAGCTCGACTTGTTGCGAAAAGGTTTTCGACAAGTTCAAGGAGTTGACTACGATGAGACTTTCTCACTCGTAGCGATGCTTAAGTCTGTCCGAATCATGTTAGCAATTGCCACATTTTATGATTATGAAATCTGGCAAATGGACATCAAAACTGCATTCCTTAATGGATTTCTCAAAGAAGAGTTGTATATGATGCAACCAGAAGGTTTTGTCGATCCTAAAGGTGCTAACAAAGTGTGCAAGCTCCAGCGATCCATTTATGGACTGGTGCAAGCCTCTCGGAGTTGGAATATACACTTTGATAGTGTGATAAAAGCATATGGTTTTATACAGACTTTTGGAGAAGCCTGTATTTACAAGAAAGTGAGTGGGAGCTCTGTAGCATTTCTAATATTATATGTGGATGACATATTGTTGATTGGAAATGATATAGAATTTCTGGATAGCATAAAAGGATACTTGAATAAGAATTTTTCAATGAAAGACCTCGGTGAAGCTGCTTATATATTGGGCATCAAGATCTATAGGGATAGATCAAGATGCTTAATAGGACTTTCACAAAGCACATACCTTGATAAAGTTTTGAAGAAGTTCAAAATAGATCAGTCAAAGAAAGGGTTCTTGCCTGTGTTGCAAGGTGTGAAGTTGAGTAAGACTCAAAGCCCGACCACAGCAGAAGATAGAAAGAGAATGAAAGTCATTCCCTATGCCTCAACCATAGGTTCTATAAAGTATGATATGCTGTGTACCAGACATATTGTGTGCCTTGCCATGAGTTTGGCAAGGGAGTACAATAGTGATCCAGGAGTAGATCACTGGGTAGCGGTCAAAATTATCCTTAGTTACCTAAGAGGACTAAGGAAATATTTCTCGGTTATGGAGGTGATAAAGAGTTCGTCGTAAAGAGTTACATCGATGCAAGCTTTGACACTGATTCAGATGACTCTGAGTCTCAATCTGGATACATATTGAAAGTGGGAGCAATTAGCTAGAGTAGCTCCATGCAGAGCATTGTAGACATAGAAATTTGCAAAATACATACGGATCTGAATGTGGCAGACCCGCTGACTAAACTTCTCTCACAAGCAAAACATGATCACACCTTAGTACTCTTTGGGTGTTAATCACATACCGATGTGAACTAGATTATTGAATCTAGTAAACCCTTTGGGTGTTGGTCACATGGCGATGTGAACTATGGGTGTTAATCACATAAAGATGTGAACTATTGGTGTAAATCACATGGCGATGTGAACTAGATTATTGACTCTAGTGCAAGTGGGAGACTGAAGGAAATATGCCCTAGAGGCAATAATAAAATTGTTATTTTATATTTCCTTATATCATGATAAATGTTTATTATTCATGCTAGAATTGTATTAACTGAAAACTTGATACATGTGTGGATACATAGACAAAACACTGTGTCCCTAGTAAGCCTCTACTAGACTAGCTCGTTAATCAAAGATGGTTAAGTTTCCTAACCATAGACATGTGTTGTCATTTGATGAACGGGATCACATCATTAGGAGAATGATGTGATGGACAAGACCCATCCGTTAGCTTAGCATTATGATCGTTAAGTTTTATTGCTATTGCTTTCTTCATGACTTATACATATTCCTCTGACTATGAGATTATGCAACTCCCGAATACCGGAGGAACACCTTGTGTGCTATCAAACGTCACAACGTAACTGGGTGATTATAAAGATACTCTACAGGTGTCTCCAAAGGTGTTTGTTGGGTTGGCATAGATCGAGATTAGGATTTGTCACTCCGAGTATCGGAGAGGTATCTCTGGGCCCTCTCGGTAATGCACATCACTATAAGCCTTGCAAGCAATGTGACTAATGAGTTAGTTATGGGATGATGCATTACGGAACGAGTAAAGAGACTTGCCGGTAACGAGATTGAACTAGGTATGAAGATACCGACGATCGAATCTCGGGCAAGTAACATACCGATGACAAAGGGAATGACGTATGTTGTCATTACGGTTTGACCGATAAAGATCTTTGTAGAACATGTAGGAACCAATATGAGCATCCAGGTTACGCTATTGGTTATTAACCGGAGATGTGTCTCGGTCATGTCTACATAGTTCTCGAACCCGTAGGGTCCGCACGCTTAACGTTCGTTGACGATTTGTATTACGAGTTATGTGTTTTGGTGGCCGAAGATTGTTCAGAGTCCCGGATGAGATCACGGACATGACGAGGAGTCTCAAAATGGTCAAGAAGTAAAGATTGATATATTGGAAGGTTATATTCGGACATCGGAATGGTTCCAGAGTGGTTCGGGTATTTTTCGGAGTACCGAGGGGTTACCGGAACCCCTCGGGGAAATATTGGGCCAACATGGGCCTTAGGGGAGAGGGGAGGCAGCCCACAAAGGGTGGCCGCGCCCCCCTCCCATAGGGAGTCCGAATTGGACTAGGGGAGGGGGCGCGCCCCCTTTCCTTCTCCTCTTCCCTCTCCCTTCCCGATTTCCCCCTCCGGAGAAAGGAAAAGTGGGGGGGGGGGGGGGGCGAATCCTACTAGGAGTGGAGTCCTAGTAGGACCCCCCCCCCCATGGCGCGCCCCTAAGGGGGCCCGCCTCCTCCCTCTCCCTCCTTTATATACGGGGGCAGGGGGCGCCTCCAAAGTACACAACAAACATTGTTAGCCGTGTGCGGCGCCCCCCTCCACCGTTTACTCCTCCGGTCATATTGTCGTAGTGCTTAGGCGAAGCCCTGCGCGGATCACTTCACCATCACCGTCACCAAGCCGTCGTGCTGACGAAACTCTCCCTCGACACTTTGCTGGATCAAGAGTTCGAGGGACGTCATCGAGCTGAACGTGTGCAGAACTCGGAAGCGCCGCACGTTCGGTGCTTGATTGGTTGAATCGAGAAGACGTTCGACTACATCAACCGCGTTAAGCTAATGCTTCCGCTTTCGGTCTACGAGGGTACGTGGACACACTCTCCCCCTCTTGTTGCTATGCATCTCCTAGATAGATCTTGCGTGAGCGTAGAATTTTTTTGAAATTGCATGCTACGTTTCCCAACAGTGGCGACACCTTGAACACAACTTCCCAACCCTTTAGGTACTCTTTCTGGCATGGGTAAGGCAGATAATAAACTTGTGTAGCCTGGGTAGCCGCAATGAAGAGATCGGCTCCTGCATAGACGGTTGATGGTTTAACTTCGACCAAACCAATGGAAGGCGTATGTCTCTGCCCTTCCCGCGGATCGAACCATCGGCATTTGAACACAGGCAGACTTAGGGTTTCGCGCCCTTTGCGGAATGTAATCTCGTATATATTTTGTACCCTTCCGTAGTAGTCTACTGAATTTTGACCGGGGGTGTACCCTCCGGTATTTATAGTTTTGGGATCAGGCCGGCTGTTCTGGTGCTCCTCTGTATGGAAGCGATACCCATTCACATCATACTTTTTACATGTCATGACGGCAGGGTCAAAACCCATGGAAACCCATCTCAATTCATCATCCATAGATATGTTCGGATCTTTTCCCTACAAGTATAATTGAAATTGCTGGGTGCATTAGTTTGGTTAACTAATAAATGTTGAACTAGGTATTTAATAGGGGAATGTGGAAAATTACTTTCTCCATGAACCAAGCAACAAAATTTTTACGTCCAGGGTTTCCATGACGGAGAAGAGTAAGTGCCTCCACCTCAGTAGGAGGATTCATTCCCGTCCATTCCTCTTGAACGAAATCACTAAAAGAAGAAAAGCGGTGTTAGACCGGGACTAAGTGAACATAGAACATGATGTTGTGGAAGACATAAAGGAATGGTGTAGTGGTATTACCTCATCCACACTTCCTCAACTTCCTTGATGTTGTGCAAGATATAGAACATGAGGTCCTCCCACTCTTGCCATGGCATGTTATAAGATTTCGAGGACCCAACCCTGCCACCTTGCACGTTGAATAGATGGAGCCTGGGTTGATACTTGGGCTCTTCTATATTGTATCGAGGCACCTTGTTATGCAGATGGGGAACGTGGTCTGGATAGTATGATGTCCTGAGGTCTGACACCTCCTCTAGGATAACTGCCTCAGCTATGGAAGCTTCAATCTTAGCTTTGTTTCCACATTTCTGTTGGAGATGCTTGTTCTGTCTCTCAGGACCGTACTGCCAACGATTCTGCACAGGCTCCCCCAACAATACCTCGTTCGCGAGGTGTAGAACGAGATGTGTCATCGGAGTAAAGAAGCCTGGCGGAAAGATCTTCTCTAGCTTGACTATCAACTCCAGTGCCTTCTTATGCAATTGTTCAATCACGTCTTTACTTACTTCTTTAGCACAGAGCATGCGGAAGAAATGGCTTAGCTCGGCATCACCGGCATTATCCGCTCAATCCATACATGGTAGTCATGACTCTTCAGGCCGGTCACTTTGCCCGTTGAAAGATTGACTCCCTTACTTATATTCGATGCATAACCATCGGTGAACTTCAAAATGTGTTTCAGCCAGATAAGTACTTCCTTTTTTTCTGGCGGTTTAAGGACAAAGTCAGCATCTGGCTTGAACCAGTTTTTTCGACCGCCTGTGGGAGGCTTCATGTTTAGACGTGGTCTATCACAAATTCTCTGTTGATCGGCTCTAGCTTTAACGTTATCCTTCGTCTTATCAGGAATGTTGAGGATCATGCGGAAAAAGGACTCTGCGACATTCTTTTTGGTGTGCATCACATCGATGTTGTAAGGAAGTTTGAGGTCCTTGAAATAGGGAAGCTGCGAGAAGGGGGTAATGTGAGTCCAGTTGTGCGTCTCACCATATCCCTCGAAGCCTTTGGCTTTGGCTTTGCCTTTGACTTTAGGCTTGAGAGCTTTTAGCTGAGCAAGAACATCTGCCCCCGAAAATGTTGGAATCTCGGTTACTTCATGAACAACCCGGCCTTTCGTGAAGTTCTTCTTGTCTTCCCTGTCTGGATGGTCTGGAGGGAGGAACTGTCGATGCAGGTCAAAGGCTACATACTTGCCACCCTTACTCAGCCAAATCATTCGCAGAGCCTGCATGCACACTGGACATGGCATCTTCCCACTTGTACACCATCCGCAGAATAGAGCATAGCCGGGAAAGTCATGCATGCAATAGTGCAACCAAACTTTCATCAAGAAATTTCTCTGCAGATCCCGGTCGTATGTCAACCTCGGAAAGTACCAAGAATGGTGCAAATCATCCACCAGCGGCTGCATAAACACACCCAGTTGCTTCCCCGGGTATTCATGCCCCGGAATGATGAGCGACAAGAACATGGTCTTGTGTTGCATTAGGGCACCGGGAGGGAGATTGAGCGGAATTACAAACACGGGCCAGCAGCTGTATGGATTGGACGACATACCATATGGATTGAACCCATCACCTGATATGGCTATTCTGACATTCCCAGCCTCAGCTGCTTCCTCGGGGTATTCTTCATCGAATGACTTCCATGCTTCGCCTTCCGATGGATGTACGATTTTATTTGGATTGTACCTTATACCTTCCTTGTGCCACTTCATCATTTTGGCAGACTCCTCCGTGATGAAAAGGCGCTGCAGTCTTTCTATGAAATGGAGATACCGAAGAACCTTAGCGGGGATGGCTAGCTGCTTTTTCTCACCATCCTCACCGACCATCTCAAGGTACCGAGACGAACCGCACTCCCTACAGTACTTGTCATCCGCATACTCGTGCCTAAACAAAAGACAATTCTTCGGGCAAACATCTATTTTCTCATAATCCATAGAGAGTGCCTTCATGATTTTCTTTGTAGCATACATGCTTTTCGGCAGTTCATGACCCTCAGGGAGGCTGTTAGCCCATACTCCCAGGAATGCTTCGAAGCATTTCTGGCTACAGCCGTACTCAGCCTTGACTGCAATCAGTTGCGAGATGGCATCCAGCTGAGATATTTTCGCACCCGCATAAAGAGGTTTCTTCGACGAGGCCAAGACCTCCAAGAAGGCCTTTGCGGTTGCCTCCGGCTTCTCCGGTTCATTCTCTGAAGGTGTCGCATGTGCCGTTTCTGCAACAATGACATCATCTAGCATGTCCCTGACCCCGTCGTCCGCATAACCATCGATGCATTGTCGCATCACCTCCTCTCTACCATGGTCCTGCTACGCTAAGTTTATCGGCGGCATGTCAAAGTTTGGCATATATCTGTGCGTGCGAAGGTGGTCAGTCATGTCCTTCTGATTTCTACGGTGACATCTGGCACATCTCGCACAGGGGCATGGTGGGATAATTCTCATTGGACTACGGAATATCTCCTTCAA
Source organism: Thinopyrum elongatum (assembly GCA_011799875.1). Lineage (NCBI taxonomy): Eukaryota > Viridiplantae > Streptophyta > Magnoliopsida > Poales > Poaceae > Thinopyrum > Thinopyrum elongatum. Next base: position 507,465,170 of record CM022301.1, on the reverse strand, counting down.
ATACACATCGGTTTTCGCGATCCACTCTGATGTTACTCGATTCCGACGGATAAAACCACTGTACATCCACTGATTATCTGCCATCCTCTGCTTTATTGGGAGCCACACAACTAAATTAAGGATTCATTTAAATTAATCACATCAAAATTTCATTTTCTACCGCGTTGAATCCACCTACATCTCTAATAGGTAAAGATGGGTCCTAATCCCACCCGAGAATGTGTAGATTGAGTATGTTCTCCATTCTACCCCGTTCCGAGACAAAATTTTGGCAGCACCTCCCCACTGTTCTCTAGATACACGTCTCGGCAAATAGCTGAGAGAATGTGCTCCGGAGAACAATGGGAAGGCGCCGACGAAATCTTGTCTCAGAACAGGGTAGAACATGGAGAATGTACCCAATCTACACATCCTCGGGCTGTCCGTGGAAAACGCTGGACAATCCAAAAGAGCTGCGGTGATAAATATGCAATTGAATGCATATTTATTGATGCAACCCTTTCGTACGGGAGACGCCTAGGTTACGCAACTTGACGAGAAAAGAAAATCTAGTGACATGAAAAAGATGGAGGAGATGGATTTGTAGCTCACCCTCGGCTGTAGGGGAAGTAGTCGAACAGTAGAGGGATGCTCAGGGACCAACGCGTCGGACAACGGTCACTCCGATGAAATGCGACACCACAAAGCCTGCAAATTCCATCGCGACAAAAATTTAGAACATCACAACTCATAGAGCATATTTAAAACATTTAAACATGCATTCATTTATTTTTGCATCATGTAGGCAAAAAAACTAACAACATTAACAATATATTCATCATCGTCATCACATATTCATCATCATCATTATCATCTATTCGTCATCATCATTGATTCATCTCATCGAACCAATTTTTTTTTGCAAGATATGCAATATATAGCATCTCATCGAACCACATATATAGCATTTTAACAACATCTCAAATTGTAAGATATGCTTCATATAATTATTTCTTACATTCTAAATACCAAATAAATTCTACCTATCTAACTATCTATCTAATAAAAAAACAGAAAAAATGCCTAAAGGGGGATGCCGGTTCCATATTCTTACTACCTATCTAACTATCTAACTATCTATCTAACCATCTAGCTACAAAATTACTAAAAAAACTAAAAGAAAATACATAAAAAATCACCTTCGAAGAGGAGATCGAGCCCGGGCAGGGGACGGTGAGCTGCAGCACTTGACGCCGGCCGGAGAAGAAGAGGAGCCGGCTGGAGCTGCAGCCGAGGACGCCGGCCGAAGCAGCAGCCGAGCAGGACGAGGAGGGCCGGCCGGCCGGGGTTGGGGCAGACGGCGCGGGCCCAGGCTGGGCAGCGCGGGGCCGACACGGGGTCGGGGCGGGCGGCGACGTGCTCGGGGCGGCCGGCGCGGGGTCGGGGCGGGCGGCGACGTGCTCGGGGCGGCCGGCGTGGGGTCGGGGCGGGCGGCGACGTGCTCGGGGCGGCCGACGCGGGGTCAGGGCGGGCGCCGACAGACTCGGGGCGGGCGGCGCGGGGTCGGGGCGTCGGGCGCAGGGGTCGGGGCGGGCGGCGGCGTGGTCGGGGCAGGCGGCGGGACGGGCTCAGGGCGGGCAGAGAGGACGGCGGAGGTGGTGGGCGGCGGCGGTTGGATCGGGGTTGTCGGGGTCGGGTGCGATAGGGGGAGAGGGAGAGAAATGAGTGGAGGAGGAGGCCCGTCGAGTGGATAAGGTGGCCCTATGCCGATGGCTTAGCCGTCGGCATAGGCTGGGCCCACATGTCAGCGGAAGCGAGCGGAGTGGATAAGGTTCACATATGCCGACGGCTTTACCGTCGGCATAGATACGAGGCCTATGCCGACGGCTTTACCGTCGGCATCTGTGTGACTTAGCAAACTTCAAAGTATAGTCCCACCTCGCCCAAAGACAAACAACATGACCAGTTTAAATAGTTGGCTAATCTAGACGATGTCAGCTCCGGTATTCATTAGACTTCTGTTAAGAAAACGGACAATTACGGTGAAACTTTCAGTGGCCGGCCCGGTCCCCGGGCACTGAAGGTTTCACCGTGATAATCCGTTTTCCATGATGGATGCCGGTGTTTTTTATAAATTCAATTATTACAAATTTTTAGTTTGCCGTGTGTAAGCTGTGGTGGCTGTTTCCCCCTCCGGGACACGGCGGCAGCGATGCCCGTGAGGGGGGGGCACACCCCGGAGCCGCGTGCCGGGTGCCTGTGCCTGCCACCACGCTTCCACAAGTGTAGGAGGGCCTACCGCAACACCTGGCGGCATTCCTACCCCCCAGGTACCCCGTCCCGTCTAACCCTGACACAGACGACCGCCGGATCTAGCCCTTTGACTTTCGCCGGACGGGGTTTGACCGGTGGACCTTTTCACCTGGTTGTCATAGCCCAGCCCATAGCTACACCCCCGAACACCGTCCCGGCCCAACCCACCCCAAGATCCCCTTCGTGTCATGCCGACGTGGCCGTTTCCCCCTCCGGGACACGACGGCAGCGACGCCCGTGAGGGAGGGGCACACCCCGGAGCCGCGTGTCGGGTGCCTGCGCCTGCCACCACGCTTCCACAAGCGTAGGAGGGCCCACCGCAACACCTGGCGGCATTGCTACCCCCCCAGGTACCCCGTCCCGTCTCCCCTCTCCGTGACACGACGGAAGCGACGCCCGTGGGGGGGGCAATCGATATATATATAATCGAGATATGTTTTCTGTACATAAGGCACATTTAAGTTAATCAAATTAGTTTTGGCAAAAAATAAAAAGGAAAAAAGAGAAAATAAATAAAATATTAAAAAATTATTAGAAATATATGCCTACGGCAATGCCGTCGGCATAGCTACGGCCACGGAACGGTAGAGCCCTGGATCGATGATGTGGCGTAGGGTGCGGATCGATGACGTGGCAGGGGCCATGGGCCAGGTCTATGCCGACGGCAAGGCCGTCGGCATAGATATGCCACCCCACGGACCGGCGAGCGGCTCGGATCGTTGATGTGGCGGACCACGCGGATCGATGACGTGGGCATACCTATGCCGACGGCTAGCCATGCCGACGGCCACCGTTAGCCCGTCGGCGTAGGCGTCACGCCGTCAAACGGCCGTCGCCGCCCGGGTAGCCGGGCCCACAGGATATGCTGACGGCCGCCGTAGGCATATGTTTTGCGATGCCGACGGCCGACCTATGCCGACGGCCCCCGTCGGCATAGATGGATATATGCTGACGGCTTGACCTTGGCCGTCGGGATACACCCATCTATGCCGACGGGGGCCGTCGGCATCTGCAGCCATTCTGGTAGTGATATGTGCACCCCTAAAAAAAGGTATGATTTGTAGTCTCCAGAAATTTTCTGCTTCTCTAGCAGGCCTAAAACTGGTGCCCTAATATTTGAAACATGAACGTAAGCACATAATTTCATTACATATTTTGAACTCTAGTACTGAATGTTGAACATTAAAATGAAACGGCATAATTTAGGGCCGGTTCTTTTCGGCCTTATGACTTGCTGTGGAAATAAACTTATAAAGTAAAAAACAATTAGGTCAGACTTCTAGAATAAGCTAGGAAGAGGGCAACTTATTTCCATGGCCAGTAAGAAGACTAAAAAAACTGGCCCTTAAACATTATTATGATTATAATTAATTGCATATTTTGAACTCTAGTATGAAATGTTGGACATCAAACACTACTACGATTATACAAGCTGCGTAGTAGTTTCATACTTTTAGATCTTCAATTTGACTACCGCGGCCTCCACTTGAGAAAAGAACCTAGCGTTCCTCCCGCCGGCACCGCCGCCGGTCTGCCTCGTCTCCGGTGGTCCTAGGGCCATGGAGGTGCAGTGGACCCCGGCCCTTGCCGGCTGGAGGGATCTTGCTCTATTTTGTGGTGTTTTCTGAGTTCGTTTAGGGTTTGTGTCCTACTCAGGAGGACGAGGCGGTTGTGACTCCCTGAAGATGGAATAAGGTTCTCCCCGTCTGGCCCCGTTCTAGTGATGCGTCTAGCGTCATTGGAGGGCGTGTGGAGGTATGTCTCCGCCGGATCTTGCGGGATTCGGTCGGTGCTGGTCTTCGATGGATCCGCTTGGATCCCGTCTTCGTTCACGCATCTACAGGTTGGATTCTTTCGATCTATACTTCACTTCATCGGCGACGGTTCCTGTTCTGGTGCGCTGGTCCTATGGGGCCTTAGCACAACGACTTCCCGGCTGTCTACTGTAACAAGTTTGGCCCGACTCCAGTGAAGGAGGGGTGATAACGACGGCGCGCCTTCAGCTCACTCCAGTACTTGTAGTCATTGCTAGGTGGTCTATGGACGTGGATGTAATTTTTGTTATTTCTGCATTCTTTATACTGCCATGGCATGATAGATACTCCCTCCATTCCTAAATATAAGTCTTTTTAGAGATTCCACTATATAAACATAGACCACGGAGGGAGTAGATAGTAAGTTTTCTCGCAAAAAGAAACACTATTACGCTTACAATTCATATATTCTTAGCACTGCATTATGATCATAGTTCTAGTACCAAGTCGTAGTCATCAACAATTTCAAGGATTCCTAAAATAGTTTTTGGTTCTTTCATAAAGGGAAAAAAAGAAATAGAAATATCTTTAGGCGTACACGTGGTACTTTTTTGCCGAGTTGCCACGGAATCATCTCAACAGCTACATGCCTACATCCATCCGTTGCATAGTCAAGCAAATGCAAAAGCACAAGAAACCCAATTACCCATATGGACACACGTTTTTCCTCTCTCTTCTAAGTCACCATAATCATTCTGTGGCCTACAAAGGAGGCCACCAGCACAACAAACTTATAATTATCAAATTTTATTCCAAAATTATTTTGTGAATCGGGAAGCCAGTCCCGTCCGTAAGTTCTTCAAGCACCTCCAACCTCTCGCACTCGTGCCAGTCCCGCCGACGCGGGACAATCTCCAGGCCGACGAGCTCCCGCTCCTTGTCTTCCACAACGTGCCCGTCGAGCAGATGGACGCGCCCCAGCCACCTCGACGCCCTCATGATCAGCTTCACAAAGCCAGTCTGCCACGCCGCTCCGTCAAAGCCGATGACCACGAGTTCTCTCAGGTGCTGGTGCTGTGGTTGCTCCACTTGCACGTCTAGAACTGATCCAGCAGCACTTGGCTTCTCCGAGTTGTTGTCAAACTGCATTCAGATTTTCAGAGTTCAGGATGCTTGCAGAAATAATACGAAACCGAAAAGATACGTGTTTGGGAGAAAACATAGTTATTAGGTTATTTGGTCGACAAGGGACAGACATGATCATGGAGCGACTGCAAGTAGGGTGCGGCAGCAAATAGGGTGAAAATCCAGAATGTATCCCAGTTCATTGGCACGTTTGCAATGAATAACTTCTTCAGATTGTTGAGCCGGCTGGGAATGACGGTTGGTTCAATCCACATCTGCAGACATGATATAGTGATATGTTGCACCACCTTATGTAGCAATGCAAGGTTACGATTGAGAAAAACAAGATAATTTCAGGAATGGCTCCTCACCTGATGCCCTCTCAATTGTAGAAAAAGGTCCTCTACCGGTGGCGGCACCCCTTTAAAGAATCTGCCTAGTGGATGGGTATTTTTTTCTAGGAAGCAAATAATCCTCACCAGTATAATTGTATCCAATTTCCAAGAAGTCCAAACTCACACGCCTAAGTCGAGGCACCTCACCATAGCATAATTTGGTTGGCTGACCTCGACAAGAAAATGTTTCAAGACAAGGCAGTGAAGTCAGACAGATTTTCAAAATATTGCAGTTGTCCACTTGCAGACTTGCAGATTCTTCAACCTTGAGGTAGGAAAATTGACGTGAAAAGGAGTTCGCATATACGAACAATCCCTCAGCCTCAAATCCGCCAGCTGCAAGCAATTTCTCAGAATATCGTATACGAGGTGGAGACATGAACTGGCCTTGCGCAGAATAAGTGTTGTGAGCCTCTCAAAAATCAGGAGGGGGGGGGGGGGGGGGGTCATAATCATGCAATATAATTGGATAGCAGAAGGCGGTTCAGCCTCACATTCTGGAATCTATCCAATAGACGGAATCCAAATTGCTGGCAAGAGTTCTCGACGACAATCTCTAAATCTTCAACCCCCCATCTGCCAACCGCTGCCGTAAACCATTGCTGAAAACCGCAACTACTAAAGGTTTGAAGCCTCAGCTTCTGGATAGACGGCCGCTGAACATTATCGGGAGGCAGAAGGAATGCATTCACCCGTTTAACATAGCCTCGCATGGCCAGACGCTCATAGCGTTTCAGGATGGGTGTGAGCAGATGGACTTTCCACATCAACCGCTCACGCCGATCTTTGACGGCATAATACCGGTCGTTCTTGTCAGAAATGCCAGTCAGATTTTGTGTCCTCTTCACCGCCTCATACCTGGCCTTAGTCTCGACGGTTATTTTCTTCAGCCTATGGTAGCGTGGTGGGAGAATGTCATAAACAGAAAGGTCATAGCATGAGAGCGATCGCCGAGGAAGATCCAGCCACCGCTTTGAAAGGACAGTGGTGGTTATTGTTGCGCGTGCGTCTAGTTTGTTGAGGATCATGACCAGTATCTCATCAGGTAAGCTGCTGATCTTGTCCTCACAGCAGCTGCTGTGTTTCTCGCTCATACACACCTGATTTCGTTTCCATCAAAGAATAATGGAACTATAGTCAGCGATTCCAAATAGGTTACAAAGATAAGTAGATAACTAAGATAAGTAAGCCATCTGGATTAAAAAAAAAGTAATTATCATCATCAGGATCTGTCATAATGTTACAGAGACTAGCACCTTAAAGAGTGTTTCTATCTAAAACAAACCAAATAGTGACATTTGTTTGCGGGGAAAACCAAATATAATGATATGAAACAAGGAAACGGTTTAAGAGCACGAGGAGAAGTGGTATCCTGGTTGAGCAATTCTGAGTTTCTGACAACAAGTAGATAAATTAACTGCAGCAAAACAATCATCTTACATACAGGTAATTTGAACATGAATTAGCAGCGATGGCAGGAGGAATTGCTTCCAAACGACGTGAAATTTACATATAGGTAAAAAAAAGGAGGACGGAGAGGGGGCGGCGGCGGCGTACTCATTTGAACGAGGAGGAAGCGGTGGTGGCCATGGAGAGATCGGATGCCTTCCTGAGCCGGCGGTAGAGCCGAGGTGGCGTGTCAATGGCCATCGGGTCGGAGCAGCGGCGGCTGGCTCACCAGCAGCTCGGCGGGGAGTGGACGGCGGCGGTGGATCTGGGCTCTGGCGTGTCCGGGTTTGGGTCGAACCAGACTTCCCAACAGCGAAAAACTAATTTTCCTTTTCATCAGATAAGTCGGATTGTCTTTGCCACCTTCCTGAAGTTCAAAGTTCAGATAAAAAAAGTAGAGACCATCTCCTTTTAAATTTACGAATGTTTTTTGTTTCTTTTAACACAGTATAGACGCAAGCGCTCATACATACGCACATAAACTCACCTCTATGAAGGCACACGCTATCCCTATGAGCACCTTCTGTTGGGAAATGTTGCATGGAAAACAAAAAAAATTATACGCACATGTAAGATCGGAGATGCATAGCAACGAGAGGGAAGAGTGTGTCTACGTACCCTCGTAGACCGTAAGCGGAAGCGTTTACTAACGCGGTTGATGTAGTCGAACTTCTTCGGTATCCAACCGATCAAGTACCGAACGTACGTCACCTCCGCGTTCAGCACACGTTCAGCTCGGTGACGTCATCGCCTTCTTGATCCAGCAAGATGGACGAAGTAGTAGATGAGTTTCGGCAGCACGACGGCGTGATGACGATGGTGGTGATGCTATCTCCGCAGGGCTTCGCCTAAGCACTACGAAAATATGACCGAGGGACGAAACTGTGGAGAGGGGCGCCGCACGCGGCTAAGAGATTGTCGTGGTTTTGTGTGGCGCCCCCTCCCTTATATATATAGGTGGGGGGAGAGGGGAGGCAACTAGGAGGCGCCCCCAAGGAGGCCGAATCCTCCTTGGGCTCCTGCCCTAGCCGCCCCCCCTTCCTTATTTGTGCGCGGGAGGAAGGCAGGGGGAGGTGGCGCCCCCCCCCCCCTTCCTTTCTCTCATGAGGAGGGAAAGGCAGGAGGGGCCAACCCTCCCCCTTTCCTTCCCCTAGGGCCGGCGGCCAGGGAGAGGGGCGCACCAGCCCCTTGTGGGCTGGTGTGTTCCCCCTTTTGGCCCATTAAGCCCATATAGCCTCCCGGGGCTTCCCGGTACCACCCGAAACCTTTCCAGAGTCTAAATAGTATCGTCCTATATATAAATCTTTACCTCCGGATCATTCCGGAGCTCCTCGTCATGTCCGTGATCTCATCCGGGACTCCGAACAACATTCGGTCACCAAATCACATAACTCATATAACACTATATCGTCAACGAACGTTAAGCGTGCGGATCCTACGGGTTTGAGAACTATGTAGACATGACTGAGACACCTCTCCGGTCAATAACCAATAGCGGAATCTGGATGCCCGTATTGGTTCCTACATATTCTATGAAGACCTTTATCGATCGAACCTTATGACAACATACGTAATTCCCTTTGTCTATCGGTATGTTACTTGCCCGAGATTCGATCGTCGGTATCTTCATACCTAGTTCAATCTCGTTACCGGCAAGTCTCTTTACTCATTTTGTAATACATCATCTCGTAACTAACTCCTTAGTCACTTTGCTTGCAAGCTTCTTGTGATGTGTATTACCGAGAGGGCCCAGAGATACCTCTCCGATACACGGAGTGACGAATCCTAATCTCGATCCATGCCAACTTAACAGACACCTTCGGAGATATCTGTAGAGCATCTTTATGATCATCCAGTTACGTTGTGACGTTTGATAGCACACAAGGTATTCCTCCGGTATCCGGGAGTTGCATGATCTCATAGTCGAAGGAATATGTATTTGACATTAAGAAAGCAATAGCAATAAACTGAATGATCATATGCTAAGCTAACAGATGGGTCTTGTCCATCACATCATTCTCCTAATGATGTGATCCCATTATCAAGTGACAACACATGTCTATGGTCAGGAAACCTTAACCATCTTTGATCAACGAGCTAGTCTAGTAGAGGCTCAATAGGGACACGGTATTTGTTTATGTATCCACATATGTATTTAAGTTTCCAATCAATATAATTCTAGCATGAATAATAAACATTTATCATGAATAAAGAAATATAAAATAACAACTTTATTATTGCCTCTAGGGCATATTTCCTTCAGTCTCCCACTTGCACTAGAGTCAATAATCTAGATTACATTGTAGTGAATCTAACACCCATGGAGTCTTGGTGCTGATCATGTTTTGCTCGCGGAAGAGGCTTAGTCAACGGATCTGCTACATTCAGATTCGTATGTATTTTGCAAATCTCTATGTCTCCATCCTTGACCTTTTCACGAATAGAGTTGAAGCGTCTCTTGATGTGTTTGGTTCTCTTGTGAAACCTGGATTCCTTCGCTAAGGCAATTGCTCCAGTGTTGTCACAAAAGATTTTCATTGGACCCGATGCACTGGGTATTACACCCAGATCGGATATGAACTCCTTCATCCAGACTTCTTCATGCGCTGCTTCCGAAGCAGCTATGTTCTCCGCTTCACACGTAGATCCCGCCACGACGCTCTGCTTGGAACTGCACCAACTGACAGCTCCACCATTCTATATAAATACGTATCCAGTTTGTGACTTAGAGTCATCCGGATCAGTGTCGAAGCTAGCATCGACGTAACCATTTACGACGAGTTGTTCGTCACCTCCATAAACGAGAAACATATCCTTGGTCCTTTTCAGGTACTTTAGGATGTTCTTGACCGCTGTCTAGTGATCCACTCCTGGATTACTTTGGTACCTCCCTGCCAAACTTATGGCAAGGCACACATCAGGTCTGGTACACAGCATAGCATACATGATAGAACCTATGGCTAAGGCATAGGGAATTGTTGGGAATCGTTGCATGGAAAACAAAAAATTTCTACGCACACGCAATGATCTCTCCATGGAGATGCATAGCAACGAGGGGGAGAGTGTGTCTACGTACCCTCGTAGACCATAAGCGGAAGCGTTTAACAACGCGGTTGATGTAGTCGAACTTCTTCGCGCTCCAACCGATCAAGTACCGAACATACGGCACCTCCGCGTTCTGCACACGTTCAGTTCGGTGACGTCCCCCGCCTTCTTGATCCAGCAAGATGTCGAGGTAGTAGATGAGTTCCGTCAGCACGACGGCGTGGTGACGGTGATGGTGAAGTGATCTCCGCAGGGCTTCGCCTAAGCACTACGAAAATATGACCGGGGGTGTAAACGGTGGAGGGGGGCGCCGCACACGGCTAAACAATTGTCTGGGGTATGCTAGGCGCCCCCCTCCCATATATGTATAGGTGGAGGGGAGGAGGGAGCAGCCAGGAGGGCGCCCCAAGTAGGCCGAATCCTACTTGGGGTCCTCCAAAGTGGCGCGCCCCCCTGCCTTATTTGTCGGAGGGGGAAGGAAAGGGGGGGAGGTGGAAGGAAGGGGGAATCCTATTCCCTTTCTTTCCTTTCCTCCTTCCCCTTTCCTTCTCCACCTTGGCCGGCCCATATGGGGGCCGCACCAGCCCCTTGTGGCTGGTGTGTTTCCCCTCTTGGCCCATAAGGCCCATATCTTTTGCCGGAGGTGCCCGAAACCCCTTCCGGTGACCCGATAAGTACCTGGTGACCCCCGAAACACTTCCGGTGTCCGAATACCATCGTCCTATATATCAATCTTTACCTCTCGACCATTTCGAGACTCCTCGTCATGTCTGTGATCTCATCCGGGACTCCGAACAACATTCGGTCATCAAATCACATAACTCATATAATACTATATCGTCAACGAACGTTAAGCGTGCGGACCCTACGGGTTCGAGAACTATGTAGACATGACCGAGACACCTCTCCGGTCAATAACCAATAGCGGAACCTGGATGCTCATATTGGCTCCTACATATTCTACGAAGATTTTTATCGGTCGAACCGTTATGACAACATACGTAATTCCCTTTGTCCATCGGTATGTTACTTGCCCGAGATTCGATCGTCGGTATCTTCATACCTAGTTCAATCTCGTTACCGGCAAGTCTCTTTACTCATTCCGTAATACATCACCTTGTGACCAACTCCTTAGTCGTTTGCTTGCAAGCTTATGATGTGTATTACCGAGAGAGCCCAGAGATACCTCTCCGAAACTCGGAGTGACAAATCCTAATCTCGGTCTATGCCAACTCAACAAATACCTTCAGAGATACCTGTAGAGCATCTTTATAATCACCCAGTTACATTGTGAGGTTTGATAGCACACAAGGCACTCCTCCGGTATCCGGGAGTTGCATAATCTCATAGTCGAAAGAATATGTATTTGACATGAAGAAAGCAATAGCAATAAAACTAAACAATCATTATGCTTAGCTAACGGATGGGTCTTGTCCATCACATCATTCTCCTAATGATGTGATCCCGTTATCAAATGACAACTCATGTCCATGGTCAGGAAACCTTAACCATCTTTGATCAACGAGCTAGTCTAGTAGAGGCTTACTAGGGACACGATTTTTTGTCTATGTATTCACACATGTATTATGGTTTCCGATCAAATACAATTCTAGCATGAATAATAAACCTTTATCATGAATAAGGAAATATAAAATAACAAATTTATTATTGCCTCTAGGGCATATTTCCTTCAGTCTCCCACTTGCACTAGAGTCAATAATCTAGATTACATTGTAATGATTCTAACACCCATGGAGTCTTGGTGCTGATCTTGTTTTGCTCGTGGAAGAGGCTTAGTCAATGGGTCTTCTACATTCAGATCCGTATGTATCTTGCAAATTTCTATGTCGCCATCCTTGACTTGTTCACGAATGGAGTTGAAGCGTCTCTTGATGTGTTTGGTTCTCTTGTGAAACCTGGATTCCTTTGCCAAGGCAATTGCTCCAGTGTTGTCACAACAGATTTCCATTGGATCCGATGCACTAGGTATTACACCTTCATTTGCTGCTTCCGAAGCAGCTATGTACTCCGCTTCACACGTAGATCCCGCCATGACGCTCTGCTTGGAACTACACCAACTGACAGCTCCACCATTCAATATAAATACGTATCCGGTTTGTGACTTGGAGTCATCCGGATCAGTGTCAAAGCTAGCATCAACGTAACCATTTACGAGGCGCTCTTTATCACCTCCATAAACGAGAAACATATCCTTGGTCCTTTTCAGGTACTTCAGGATGTTCTTGACCGCTGTCCAGTGATCCACTCCTGGATTACTTTGGTACCTCCCTGCCAGACTTATGGCAAGGCACACATCAGGTCTGGTACACAGCATAGCATACATGATAGAACCTATGGCTGAAGCATAGGGAATGACTTTCATTTTCTCTCTATCTTCTGCAGTGGTCGGGCATTGAGTCTTACTCAACTTCACACCTTGCAACACAGGCAAGAACCCTTTCTTTGACTGATCCATTTTGAACTTCTTCAAAACTTTATCAAGGTATGTGCTTTGTGAAAGTACCATTAAGCGTCTCGATCTATCCCTATAGATCTTGATGCCCAATATATAAGCAGCTTCACCGAGGTCTTTCATTGAAAATTTCTTATTCAAGTATCCTTTTATGCTATCCAGAAACATTTCCAATCAACAATATGTCATCCACATATAATATCAGAAATGCTACAGAGCTCCCACTCACTTTCTTGTAAATACAGGCTCACCGAAAGTCTGTATAAATCCATATGCTTTGATCACTTCATCAAAGCGTATACTCCAACTCCGAGATGCTTGAACCAGTCCATAGATGGATCGCTGTAGCTTGCACACTTTGTTAGCACCTTCAGGATCGACAAAACCTTCAAGTTGCATCATATACAATTCTTCCTTAAGAAATCCATTAAGGAATGACGTTTTGACGTCCATTTGCCAGATTTCATAATCATAAAATGCGGCAATTGCTAACATGATTCGGACGGACTTAAGCATCGCTACGGGTGAGAAAGTCTCATCGTAGTCAACCCCTTGAACTTGTCAAAAAACTTTTGCGATAAGTCGAGCTTTATAGACAGTAACATTACCATCAGCGTCAGTCTTCTTCTTGAAGATCCATTTATTTTCTATGGCTTGCCGATCATCGGGCAAATCCACCAAAGTCCACAAATTGTTCTCATACATGGATCCTATCTCAGATTTCATGGCCTCAAGCCATTTGTCGGAATCTGGGCTCATCATAGCTTCTTCATAGTTTGTAGGTTCGCCTTGGTCTAGTAACATGACTTCCAGTATAGGATTCCCATACCACTCCGGTGCAGATCGTGTTCTGGTTGACCTACGAGGTTCTGTAGTAACTTGATCCGAAGTTTCATGATCATCATCATTAGCTTCCTCTCTAGTTGGTGTAGGCATCACGGGAACGGTTTTCTCTGATGAACTACTTTCCAATTCGAGAGAAGGTACAATTACCTCATCAAGTTCTACTTTCCTCCCACTCACTTCTTTCGAGAGAAACTCCTTCTCTAGAAAGGTTCCATTCTTGGCAACAAAGATCTTGCCTTCGGATCTGTGGTAGAAGGTGTACCCAATTGTTTCCTTAGGGTATCCCATGAAGACGCACTTCTCTGATTTGGGTTCGAGCTTATCAGGCTGAAGCCTTTTGACATAAGTGTCGCAACCCCAAACTTTAAGAAACGACAGCTTAGGTTTCTTGCCAAACCATAGTTCATACGGTGTCGTCTCAACGGATTTAGACGGTGCCCTATTTAACGTGAATGCAGCTGTCTCTAATGCATAACCCCAAAACGATAGTGGTAAATCGGTAAGAGACATCATAGATCGCACCATATCTAATAAAGTACGGTTACGACATTCGGGTACACCATTACGCTGTGGTGTTCCAGGTGGCGTGAGTTGTGAAACTATTCCACATTGTTTTAAATGAAGGCCAAACTCGTAACTCAAATATTCGCCTCCGCGATCAGATCGCAGAAACTTTATTTTCTTGTTACGATGATTCTCCAATTCACTCTGAAATTCTTTGAACTTTTCAAATGTTTCAGACTTGTGTTTCATTAAATAGATATACCCATATCTGCTCAAATCATCTGTGAAGGTCAGGAAATAACGATACCCGCCACGTGCCTCAACACTCATCGGACCGCATACATCGGTATGTATTATTTCCAATAAGTCATTAGCTCGCTCCATTGTTCCGGAGAACGGAGTTTTAGTCATCTTGCCCATGAGGCATGGTTCGCAAGTATCAAATGATTCATAATCAAGTGATTCCAAAAGCCCATCTGCATGGAGTTTCTTCATGCGCCTTACACCAATATGACCTAAACGGCAGTGCCACAAATATGTTGCACTATCATTATCAACTTTGCATCTTTTGGCATCAATATTATGAATATGTGTATCACTACAATCGAGATTCAACAAAAATAGACCACTCTTCAAGGGTTCATGACCATAAAAGATATTACTCATATAAATAGAACAACCATTATTCTCTGATTTAAATGAATAACCGTCTCGCACTAAACAAGATCCAGATATAATGTTCATGCTCAACGCTGGCACCATATAACAATTATTCAGGTCTAAAACTAATCCCGAAGGTAGATGTAGAGGTAGCGTGCCGACGGCGATCACATCGACCTTGGAACCATTCCCGACGCGCATCGTCACCTCGTCCTTAGCCAATCTTCGTTTAATCCGTAGCTCCTATTTCGAGTTACAAATATGAGCAACCGAACCAGTATCAAATACCCAGGCGCTACTACGAGCATTAGTAAGGTACACATCAATAACATGTATATCAAATATACCTTTGTTCACTTTGCCATCCTTCTTATCCGCCAAATGCTTGGGGCAATTCCGCTTCCAGTGACCAGTCCCTTTGCAGTAGAAGCACTCAGTTTCAGGCTTGGGTCCAGCTTTGGGTTTCTTCCTGGGAGTGGCAACTTGCTTGTCATTCTTCTTGAAGTTCCCTTTCTTTCCCTTGCCCTTTTTCTTGAAAATAGTGGTCTTGTTAACCATCAACACTTGATGCTCCTTCTTGATTTCTACCTCCGCAGCCTTAAGCATTGCGAAGAGCTCGGGAATTGTTTTGTTCATCCCTTGCATATTATAGTTCATCACGAAGCCTTTGTAGCTTGGTGGCAGTGATTGAAGAACTTTGTCAATGACACAATCAACTGGAAGATCAACTCCCAGCTAAGTCAAGTGATTATAATACCCAGACATTTTGAGTATGTGTTCACTGACAGAACTGTTCTCCTCCATCTTGCAGCTATAGAACTTGTTGGAGACTTCATATCCCTCAACCCGGGCATTTGCTTGAAATATTAACTTCAACTCTTGGAACATCTCATATGCTCCATGACATTCAAAATGTCTTTGAAGTCCCGGTTCTAAGCCGTAAAGCATGGCACACTGAACTATAGAGTAGTCATCAGACCGCGTCTGCCAGACGTTCAAAGCGTCTACATTAGCGGGAGGGGGCTTGTCACCTAGTGGTGCATCAAGGACATAATTCTTCTATGCAGCAATGAGGATAATCCTCAAGTTACGGACCCAGTCTGTGTAGTTGCTACCATCATATTTCAACTTAGCTTTCTCTAGGAACGAATTAAAATTCAAGGGAACGGTAGCACGGGCCATTGATCTACAACATAGATATGCAAATACTATCAGGACTAAGTTCATGATAAATTAAGTTCAATTAATCAAATTACTTAAGAACTCCCACTTAAATAGACATCCCTCAAGTCATCTAAGTGATATGTGATCCAAATCAACTAACCCATGCCCTATCATCACGTGAGATGGGGTAGTCATCAATGGTGAACATCTATATGTTGATCATATCTACTATATGATTCACGTTCGACCTTTCGGTCTCCAGTGTTCCGAGGCCATGTCTGTACATGCTAGGCTCGTCATGTTTAACCCCAGTATTCCGCATGTGCAAAACTGTCTTGCACCCGTTGTATGTGAACGTAGAGTCTATCACACCCGATCATCACGTGGTGTCTCAACACGACGAACTGTAGCAACGGTGCATACTCAGGGAGAACACTTTTATCTTGAAATTAAGTGAAGGGATCATCTTATAATGCTAAAGTCATTCTAAGCAAAATAAGATGCATAAAGGATAAACATCACATGCAATCAAAATATGTGACATGATATGGCCATCATCTTGTGCTTTTGATCTCCATCTCCAAAGCATCGTCATGATCTCCATTGTCACCGGCTCGACACCTTGATCTCCATCGTTGCGTCGTGGTCGTCTCGCCAACTATTGCTTCTACAACTATTGCTTCTACAACTATCGCTAACGCATAGTGATAAAGTAAAGCAATTATATGGCGTTTGCATTTCATACAATAAAGCGACAACCATAAGGCTCCTGCCAGTTGCCAATAACTTACAAAACATGATCATCTCATATAACAATGTATATCACATCATGTCTTGACCATATCACATCACAACATGCCCTGCAAAAACAAGTTAGACGTCCTCTACTTTGTTGTTGCAAGTTTTACGTGGCTGCTACGGGTTTCTAGCAAGAACCGTTCTTACCTACGGCAAAACCACAACGGTGATTCGTCAAGTTTGTTGTTTTAACCTTCTTCAAGGACCGGCCGCAGTCAAATTCGATTCAACTAAAGTAAGAGAAACAGACACCCGCCAGCCACCTTTATGCAAAACTAGTTGTATGTCTGTCGGTGGAACCGGTCTCATGTACGTGGACATGTAAGGTTGGTCCGGGCCGCTTCATCCCACAATACCGCTGAATCAAAATAAGACTTTGGTGGTAAGCAGTATGACTATCACCGCCCACAACTCTTTGTGTTCTACTCGTGCATATCATCTACGCATAGACCTGGATCATGATGCCACTGTTGGGAATCGTTGCATGGAAAACAAAAATTTTCTACGCACACGCAATGATCTATCCATGGAGATGCATAGCAATGAGGGGGAGAGTGTGTCTACCTACCCTCATAGACCGTAAGCGTAAGCGTTTAACAACGCGGTTTATGTAGTCGAACTTCTTCGCGCTCCAACCGATCAAGTACCGAACGTATGGCACCTCCGCGTTCTGCACACGTTCAGTTCGGTGACGTCCCTCGCCTTCTTGATCCAGCAAGATGTCGAGGTAGTAGATGAGTTTCGTCAGCACGACGGCGTGGTGACGGTGATGGTGAAGTGATCTCCACAGGGCTTCGCCTAAGCACTACGAAAATATGACTCGGGGTGTAAACGGTGGAGGGGGGCGCCGCACACGGCTAAACAATTGTCTGGGTGTGCTAGGCGCCCCCCTCCCACATATATATAGGTCGAGGGGAGGAGGGAGCAGCCAGGAGGGCGCCCCAAGTAGGCCGAATCCTACTTGGGGTCCTCCCAAGTGGCGCGCCCCCCCCTGCCTTATTTGTCGGAGGGGGAAGGAAAGGGGGGAGGTGGAAGGAAGGGGGAATCATATTCCCTTTCTTTCCTTTCCTCCTTCCCCTTTCCTTCTCCACCTTGGCCGGCCCATATGGGGGGCGCACCAGCCCCTTGTGGCTGGTGTGTTTCCCCTCTTGGCCCATAAGGCCCATATCTTTTGCCGGGGGTGCCCGGAACCCCATCCGGTGACCTGATAAGTACCCGGTGACCCCCGAAACACTTCCGGTGTCCGAATACCATCATCCTATATATCAATCTTTACCTCTCGACCATTTCGAGACTCCTCGTCATGTCTGTGATCTCATCCGGGACTTCGAACAACATTCGGTCATCAAATCACATAACTCATATAATACTATATCGTCAACGAACGTTAAGCGTGCGGACCCTACGGGTTCGAGAACTATGTAGACATGACCGAGACACCTCTCCGGTCAATAACAATAGCGGAACCTGGATGCTCATATTGGCTCCTACATATTCTATGAAGATTTTTATCGGTCGAACCATTATGACAACATACGTAATTCCCTTTGTCCATCGGTATGTTACTTGCCCGAGATTTGATCGTCGGTATCTTCATACCTAGTTCAATCTCGTTACCGGCAAGTCTCTTTACTCATTCCGTAATACATCACCTCGTGACCAACTCCTAAGTCGTTTGCTTGCAAGCTTATGATGTGTATTACCGAGAGGGCCCGGAGATACCTCTCCGAAACTCGGAGTGACAAATCCTAATCTCGATCTATGCCAACTCAACAAATACCTTCGGAGATACCTGTAGAGCATCTTTATAATCACCCATTTATGTTGTGACGTTTGATAGCACACAAGGTACTCCTCCGGTATCTGGGAGTTGCATAATCTCATAGTCGAAGGAATATGTATTTGACATGAAGAAAGCAATAGCAATAAAACTGAACGATCATTATGCTAAGCTAACGGATGGGTCT
This sequence comes from Thinopyrum elongatum, assembly GCA_011799875.1. Lineage (NCBI taxonomy): Eukaryota > Viridiplantae > Streptophyta > Magnoliopsida > Poales > Poaceae > Thinopyrum > Thinopyrum elongatum. Next base: position 507,446,698 of record CM022301.1, on the reverse strand, counting down.
TGTCCATCACATCATTCTCCTAATGATATGATCCCGTTATCAAATGACAACTCATGTCCATGGTTAGGAAACCTTAACCATCTTTGATCAATGAGCTAGTCTAGTAGAGGCTTACTAGGGACACGGTGTTTTGTCTATGTATTCACACATGTATTATGGTTTCCGATCAAATACAATTCTAGCATGAATAATAAACCTTTATCATGAATAAGGAAATATAAAATAACAACTTTATTATTGCCTCTAGGGCATATTTCCTTCAGGAATGACTTTCATTTTCTCTCTATCTTCTGCAGTGGTCGGGCTTTGAGTCTGACTCAATTTCACACCTTGTAACACAGGCAAGAACCCTTTCTTTGACTGATCCATTTTGAACTTCTTCAAAACTTTGTCAAGGTATGTGCTTTGTGAGAGTCCTATTAAGCGTCTTGATCTATCCCTATAGATCTTGATGCCCAATATATAAGCAGCTTCACCGAGGTCTTTCATTGAAAAATTCTTATTCAAGTATCCTTTTATGCTATCCAGAAATTCTATATCATTTCCAATCAACAATATGTCATCCACATATAATATCAGAAATGCTACAGAGCTCCCACTCACTTTCTTGTAAATACAGGCTTCACCGTAAGTATGTATAAAACCATATGCTTTGAGCACCTCATCAAAGCGTATATTCCAACTCCGAGATGCTTGCACCAGTCCATAGATGGATCGCTGGAGCTTGCACACTTTGTTAGGACCTTTAGGATCGACAAAACCTTCTGGTTGCATCATATACAACTCTTCTTTAAGAAATCCATTAAGGAATGCAATTTTGACGTCCATTTGCTAGATTTCATAATTATAAAATGCGGCAATTGCTAACATGATTCGGACAGACTTAAGCATCGCTACGGGTGAGAAAGTCTCATCGTAGTCAACTCCTTGAACTTGTCAAAAACCTTTCGCGACAAGTCGAGCTTTGTAGACAGTAATATTACCATGAGCGTCAGTCTTCTTCTTGAAGATCCATTTATTCTCAATGGCTTGCCGATCATCGGGCAAGTCCACCAAAGTCCACACTTTGTTCTCATACAAGGATCCTATCTCAGATTTCATGGCCTCAAGCCATTTATCAGAATCTGGGCTCATCGTAGCTTCTTCATAGTTTGTAGGTTCGCCATGGTCTAATAACATAACTTCAGGACAGGATTACCGTACCACTCTGGTGCGTATCATGCTCTGGTCGGCCTATGAGGTTCAGTAGTAACTTGATCCAAAGTTTCATGATCATCATCATTTGCTTCCTCCCTAGTTGATGTAGGCATCACGGGAATGGTTTTCTGTGATATGCTACCTTCCAATTCGAGAGAAGATACAATTACCTCATCAAGTCCTACTTTCCTCCCACTCACTTCTTTTGAGAGAAACTCCTCTAGAAAGGATCCATTCTTGGCAACAAAGATCTTGCCTTCGGATCTGTGGTAGAAGGTGTACCCAATAGTTTCCTTAGGGTATCCTATGAAGACACACTTCTCTGATTTAGGTTCGAGCTTATCAGGCTGAAGCCTTTTGACATAAGCATCGCATCCCCAAACTTTAAGAAACGACAGCTTAGGTTTCTTGCCAAACCATAGTTCATACGATGTCATCTCAACGGATCGGTGTTGTCTCAACGGATTTAGACGGTGCCCTATTTAACGTGAATGCGGTTGTCTCTAATGCATAACCCCAAAACTATAGTGGTAAATCGGTAAGAGAGATCATAGAGCGCACCATATCTAATAAAGTACGGTTACGATGTTCGGACACACCATTACGCTGTGGTGTTCCAGGTGGCGTGAGTTGTGAAACAATTCCACATTGTTTTAAATGAAGGCCAAACTCATAACTCCAATATTCGCCTCCGCGATCAGATCGTAGAAACTTTATTTTCTTGTTACGATGATTCTCCACTTCACTATGAAATTCTTTGAACTTTTCAAATGTTTCAGACTTGTGTTTCATCAAGTAGATATACCCATATCTACTCAAATCATCTGTGAAGGTCAGAAAATAACGATACCCGCCGCGTGCCTCAACACTCATTGGACCGCATACATCGGTATGTTATGTATTATTTCCAATAAGTCATTAGCTCGCTCTAAGGATGGCAATGGGTAGGGCATGGGGCAGGTAGAGCAATACCATACCCATACCCGTGCAGTCAATGGGTACAAAATTCTACCCATACCCATACCCATGGGTATGAAACTTTGCCCGTACCCATACCCGACGGGTACCCATACCCATTGGGCACCCAATGGGTAGATCAAACAGTACAATTGTTATTCACAATTTGATATTCATCGGTAGCAAATTTGACCAAAAAAACATTTATAGTTTCTCGGGGAAAACATTTATCACAACTCAATAACAGATAGATGAGTGCATGAAAATTATCTCAATTCAAATTGACAATTGGTGACAACTTTGACATGGGTTCGCAAGCTCACGACACACTTCACCAAATAACACCCGACAAGTAACAAATAACAAACATTCACGGGTAAGGTCCACATGTCTGTATAAACGGGTCAGGTATGGGTATACCCATGGGTACAAGGCTATACCCGTGCCCTACCCACGACTTAACGGGTAAGGTATGGGTACTACCCATGGGTATAAAATTGTGTCCATACCCTGCCCATGCGGGTACGGTAACCGCGGGTACCCGTACCCATGGGTAAAATTGCCATCCTTAGCTCGCTCCATTGTTCCGGAGAACGGAGTTTTAGTCATCTTGCCCATGAGGCATGGTTCGCAAGTATCAAATGATTCATAATCAAGTGATTCCAAAAGTCCATCCGCATGGAGTTTCTTCATGCGCTTTAGACCAATATGACCTAAACGGCAGTGCCACAAGTATGTTGCACTATCATTATCAACTCTGCATCTTTTGGCATCAATATTATGAATATGTGTATCACTACGATCGAGATTCAACAAGAATATACCATTCATCAATGGTGCTAATAACCCACAAGTGTAGGGGATCGCAACAGTTTTCGAGGGTAGAGTATTCAACCCAAATTTATTGATTCGACACAAGGGGAGCCAAAGAATATTTGCAAGTATTAGCAGCTGAGTTGTCAATTCAACCACACCTGGAGATTAATTATCTGCAGCAAAGTGATCAGTAGCAAAGTAGTATGATAGTTTTGATAGCAGTAGTAACAGTAACAGTAACGGTAACAAAGATAGCAGTGATTTTGTAGCAAGTGTAACAGTAGCAGCAATAGTAGTAACTTAGTAAGAACAATATATGGAAAATTCATAGGCATTGGATCGGTGAATTCGTTGGATGATATTCGTCATATAACAGTCATAACCTAGGGCGATACGGCACTAGCTCCAGTTCATAAATATAATGTAGGCATGTATTCCGTAAATAGTCATACGTGCTTATGGAAAGAACTTGCATGACATCTTTTGTCCTACCCTCCCGTGGCAGCGGGGTCCATAAGGAAACTAAGGGATATTAAGGCCTCCTTTTAATAGAGAACCAAAACAAAGCATTAACACATAGTGAATACATGAACTCCTCAAACTACGGTCATCACCGGAAAGTATCCCGACTATTGTCACTCCGGGGTTTGCGGATCATAACACGTAGTAGATGACTATAACTTGCAAGATTGGATCTAGAACATAGATATAATGGCGATAACATAAACAGTTCGGATCTCAAATCATGGCACCCGGGCCCAAAGTGACAAGCATTAAGCATGGCGAAGTCATAGCAACATCAATCTCAAAACATAATGGATACTACGGATCAAGCCCTAACAAAACTAACTCGATTACATGATGAATCTCATCCAACTCCTCACCGACCAGCGAGCCTATGAAGGAATTACTCACTCCCGGTGGGGAGCATCATGGAATTGGCGATGGAGAAGGGTTGGTGATGACGAAGATCGAAGATCCCCCACTCCGGAGCCCCAAACGGACTCCAGATCTGGCCTCCCGATGAAGAACAGGAGGCTGCGGCGGCTCCATATCGTGAAATGCGATAATTCTTCCTCTCCTCTTTTTTTTCTTCGAAAATGTGAATTTATAGCGTCGGAGATAGGGTCAGTGGGGCCACCAGGTCGGGACAACCCACTTGGGCGCGCCAGGAGGGGGGCGCGCCCTGGTGGGTTGTGCCCACCCAGGGCCCCCCTCCGGTGGTTCTTGGCTCCAGTAATTCTCTTTTATTATATAAAAAATCCTCGCAAAGTTTCGTTCAAATCCGAGAACTTTTATTTCTGCACAAAAAACAACACCATGGTAGTTCTGCTGAAAACAGCGTCAGTCCGGGTTAGTTTCATCCACATCATGCAAATTAGAGTCCAAAACAAGAGGAAAAGCATTAGAAAAAGAAGATACGACGGAGACGTATCAACTCCCCCAAGCTTAAACCTTTGCTTGTCCTCAAGCAATTCAGTTGATAAATTGAAAGTGAAAAAGAAAAACTTTTACGAACTCTTTTGCTCTTGTTTACATAAATAAGCTTAAGTAGCACCCAGGTTTTTAGCAAAGATCATAACTAACCATGCCAATAATAACTCTTAAAAATTACATTAACCCATATCAGTGACATAAACAACTAGCAAGCAATAATAAAGCATCTCAAATGGCAACACTTTGTCAAAACAATCATGATACAATATGACAACAGTGGTATCTCGCTAGCCCTTTCTGAGACCGCAAAACATAAATGCAGAGCACCTCCAAAGTTCAAGCAGTGACTAAACATTGTAATTCATGGTAGAGAAGATTCAGTCATGATGCACCCAACATTAGCTATACACAATGCATGAGGATGACAATAGTGCTCTCAGGTCTGGCGCTTATTTAAGAAGGTGATGACACAACATAAAAGTAAATAGATAGTCCCTTCGCAGAGGGAAGCAGTGATTTGCAGCGGTGCCAGAGCTCATATTTTTTTTAAACAGAAATAAATGAAATTTTGAGAAATGCACCCTTCCTGTTTACTTCGCGACCATTAGTTATCGGTATCTTCCATGCTAAACACATTAGTGGCGGTTCCCAGGCGATAAAAGTAAAGGTTTACTCCCCCTCCATCAGCAAACACACTCCACGGCTAACCGAATCCACGGTTACCGTCCATACCAACAACAATCCTGGGGGAGTTTTGTTTAATTATTTGTAATTTTGAATTCAGGACTGGGAATCCCTATTACCGCCCCTCTCGTGCAAGGACGAGTGAATAAACACTCATCATGAGAATAACCCGCTTAGCATGGAAGATACTGACTACCTCCGGTCGCTCTATGAACAATCCAGGCACACAAAAATGGATGTTTATTTGAAGTTTTTAGAGGTGGCTGATGTCTACTACGCAACTTTATTCTTGTACACTCGTGTTGGGCCTCCAAGCGTAGAGTTTTGTAGGACAGTAGCAATTTTCCCTCAAGTGGATGACCTAAGGTTTATCAATCCGTGGGAGGCGTAGGATGAAGATGGTCTCTCTCAAACAACCCTGCAACCAAATACAAGAAATCTCTTGTGTCCCCAACACACCCAATACAATGGCAAATTGTATAGGTGCACTAGTTCGGCGAAGAGATGGCGATAAAAGTGTAATATGGATGGTAGAAATATATTTTTATAATCTGAATAAATAAAAATAGCAAGGTAGCGAACGATAAAAGTGAGCACAAACGGTATTGCAATGCTTGAAAATGAGGCCTAGGGTCCGTACTTTCGCTAGTGCAATCTCTCAACAATGCTAATCTAATTGGATCATATAACCATCCCTCAACGTGCGATGAAGAATCGCTCCAAAGTTCTTATCTAGCAGAGAACATAAGAAGAAATTGTTTGTAGCTATTCTTTCCGATCGATCTTTCCAAGAGTTCGTATTAAAATAACACCAAGTTATTCTTTCCGATCGATCTATCAAGAGTTCGTACTAAAATAACACTAAGTTATTCTTTCCGATCGATCTATCAAGAGTTCGTACTAAAATAACACCAAAACAAATTCAGATTCATAATACTCAATCCAACACAAAGAACCTCAAAGAGTGCCCCAAGATTTCTACCGGAGAAACAAAAGACGAGAACGTGCATCAACCCCTATGCATAGATTACCCCAATGTCACCTCGGGAATCCGCGAGTTGAGTGCCAAAACATATATCAAGTGAATCAATATGATACCCCATTGTCACCACGGGTATACATAGCAAGACATACATAAAGTGTTCTCAAATCCATAAAAGTATTCAATCCGATAAGAACGAAATCTCAAAGGGAAAACTCAATTCACAACAAGATAGAGAGGGGAAAACACCATATGATCCGACTATATTAACAAAGCCCGCGATACATCAAGATCGTGACATCTCAAGAACACGAGACAGAGAGAGAGATTGAACATATAGCTACTGGTACAAACCCTCAGCCCCGAGGGTGGACTACTCCCTCCTCATCATGGTGGCCGCCGGGATGATGAAGATGGCCACCGGTGATGATTTCCCCCTCCGGCAGGGTGCCGGAACGGGGTCTAGATTGGTTTTTCGTGGCTACAGAGGCTTGCAGCGGCGGAACTTCTGATCTAGGGTTACCCCGAGGGTTTTTGGAATATTTGGGAATTTATAGGGCGAAGAGGCGGTGCGGGAGGCCACCGAGGTGGGCACAACCCACCTGGGCGCGCCTGGGCCCCCAGGCGCGCCCTGGTGGGTTGTGCTCTCCTCGGAGCTCCCCTCTGGTACTTTTTTGGCCCACCGGGTGTCTTGTGGTCCAGAAAAAATCTCCAAAAAGATTCGCTGCGTTTGGACTCCGTTTGGTATTGATTTTCTGCGATGTAAAAAACAAGCAAAAAACAACAACTGGCACTGGGCACTATGTCAATAGGTTAGTCCCAAAAAATGATATAAAGTTGCTATAAAATGATTGTAAAACATCCAAGAATAATAATATAATGGCATGAATATTTCATAAATTATAGATACGTTGGAGACGTATCAGTGGCACATGCAAATTTACTTGGAACGGCAGGGTAATACCGCATATAGGTAGGTATATGGTGGACTCATCTGGAATAACTTGGGTTTTAGGATTTTGATGCACAAGCAGTATTCCCGCTTAGTACAGGCGAAGGCTAGCAAATAGGTTGAGAAGCGGCCAGCTAGAGAGCGAAAACGGTCATGAACATGCATTATGCATAAGTAACATTGGATACTAGCATGAGTAGGATATGAACACCATGAACATAAATATCATAGAGGCTATGTTGGTTTTGATTCAACTACATGCATGAACATGTGCCAAGTCAAGCCACTCGAACACTCGGAGGAGGATACCATATCATCATACCACATCACAATCATTTTAATGCATGTTAACATCCAAGATAAATCATTATCCACTCCTAGCTACTTAAGCATGGCATAAGAAACTATAATCTCTAATTGTCAATGCAAATATGTTTAATCATAATAGGCTGAATCATGGATACTAGGTTAAACATATTTACAAAAACAGAACAAGTTGAGTTCATACCCGTTTCTCTCTGCCACAGCCAGTTCATCAAATATCATCATTATTGCCTTTCACTTGCATGACCGAATGATATGGAAATGAAACTAGTGCAAGAGTACAGTGGACTAAGCTGGAATCTGCAAACATTTTATTCAAAGGAGAAGACAAGGTAATTTGGGCTCTTCGTTAGATCAACAATAATGCATATGAGAGCCACTCAACGTTTTCATCCTGGTCTTCTCCTTCATATGACTCAATAAACGAAAAAGAAATTTAGAGAAACACACTGAAATATTTTTGGAGTTTTTAGTTTTTCTAGAAGAAAGCAAATTAAAGAAGGAAAAAAACAAAAACGAGAAAAACTATTTACATGGGGAAACTCCCAACAAGCAAGAAGAAGAATCGAGAAATCTTTTTGGGTTTTCTTTTAATACTACAACTAATTTAAACTAGAAAGAAAAACCGAAAAGAAGCAGGAAATATTTTTGGATTTTCTCAAAGTTCTTCAAACACACAAGAAGAAAGCGAGAAAATAAATCTATTATGGATAATACAAAGAAAAAAGTGTGGACACCGACAACTGGAATGAAATGTGTGAACATGAATGTAATGTCGGTGGAAATACGTACTCCCCCAAGCTTAGGCTTTTGGCCTAACTTGGTAATCACCACTCGCGGCCTGCGTAATAATCAGAGTGATAGCTCACAGAGGCTCTTGGTGCAGACTCCTCAGTCCGCCGAGCAGCCACAACCTCTGCAAATTGTGCGCGGGCCTCGCTCTCAAGAACATAATACCCTCCCTTGCTGTGAAAATCAAAGAGGGCAGGTGCAGGCAAAAAGGTGTCCACAACAGACTTTTTATTGAACAATAGGTTATAAGTATAATCATGGATTTCCCCAGAAAGGAACTTATGGCGTTTCATGGCATCAAAGTCTAAGTACTGAGTGGGAAGGATGGGGTCATTAGGCTCAAGTGATACACCTAACTTTTCTGCTAAACGTGAAGCATAAATCCCACCATAAAAACATCCACTACCAGCGTTGTGTTGCAGTCTACGTGCAACAATCGCTCCAAGGTTATAGCGTTTAACACCAGTGAGGGCAGTGCATATCAGGTTCAAGTCAGGAGCGCAAAGTGCACTGCAGTCTTGTTTTCCTACGATGCATTTTCCATTAAACAGTGCAAAGTATTGAATTGAAGGGAAATGAATACTTTTTATTCTACCTTGCGTCACCCCTCTATTCTCACCGTAGCAAAGACTAGTTAAAAATAACTCATACTCAGCCCTTGGTGGTTCGTCCATCAAACCCCAATATGGAATTTTACATGCAACACAGAATGCATCTAGAGGCATAGTGACTGAACGATCATAAAGTTTAAACGAAACTCGAGACTCACGAGGATGAAATCTAAACTCTTTAAATGATTCTATGAGACTGAGGTACTAGTTGCACTTATCTTGAATGTAGGGGCCGAGCTCGGCATTGTGGACATATTGCTCAAATTCTTCTTTAATACCTGCACTCAGCATGAAATTGTCGCACGGCCATAAACATGATTTGGTAGCGGCATCCCGTATTGAACTTGCACTTGGTTCAACATAAGACCGACGGGTTGAGCCACTACTAGAAGATGCCTCTGAGGACCTCCGTCTCGAAGAACTCCTTCCAAAGAAGTTCATCATATATGCGTACAAATTTCTGAAAAAAATTGACCACACAATTTTATTAACAAAACTTTGCAAGATTGATAGCAACTACTCATTTACATGCATAGAGGCTATATTGAGCATTCAAACTACTTAGAACTCTAAGAATTCAACATGAAAGCTCATCTACAGCAGCACCAAGAGTAGCTAATTATTCAAAATATAAAACACTAAAGCAAAAACTAATTGGACAAATGGGGGAGTCACATACCAAGTAGCAATCCCCCAAAACAGTTTTGGAAACGGAGCTTCGAGCAAGGAGATCGAAATCCACGGGTTTGAGAGCAAGAACACGAGAGAGAGAGCAAGAGTGAATTTTTTCTGGAGGTAGGTGGTGACATGGGCTAAAGAGATAAGTGAGGGGGCCCACGTGGGGACCACAACCCACCAGGGCGCGCCTGGGGCTGTTGGCGTGCCCAGGTGGGTTGTGCCCACCTGGTGCACCCTGTAACACCCCATGTAATTAGCCACAGTGATCACCCTTAGTAATGCCATGTCAGCAAGTTTATGTGCATTTGCGTGTATGGTTAGTGCACTATTAAGCCAGGGGCGTCACAGGTTGGTATCAGAGCCGACTGCCTGTAGGAAGCCCCCTTCCAATTCCTTGGCCGAAGTTGAGTCTAGTACTTGAAAAACTATTTTACTAACATGGCTATGTGGCTTACGAGCCCACGTCGCCAACTGGGTGGTATTAGGATCTTTTATTCCTCGTCTTTACTCTGGGACTCTGATCTCTCTTCTATTCGGGTTAAATGAATTTTACTAACGCCGACACTTAGGATCTCGTAAATCTCGTCTACCCGGAGAGCTGGATATATGTGCTTAATTCCTTACCATTGATCTGATTAGTCTGATAATCATTTTCCTTTCCATTGTTTTGATTAACCTTTCTCTCCGAGTTGTATTATACTTCTCATTGTCATTTGACAATCCTGAATTTCCTCTGTTTCAGATGGATCGTTTGTTTCCACCATGCCCTACGACGCAGCTTGTGCTTCGCACTTCGGCTCGTGGTGCCCCTGGTTTTCCAGCTGTCCTGATCGCCCTCCTGACCAGACTGGGCTACCGCTGGTACCCCGAGTACATGGCCTACGAGGATTACCGCGAGTTCAACCAGGAGCAGTACCATGCTGATGTTCGTATCTATGATCAGCGCGATGACTCAGACACTGAGCTGCACCTTTTCCACGGTATCGGCGTGACGATTGAGATGGCAGTCCATGATGCCGCCTACTCTGCGGTCGCACGTCTCCGAGGAGAGTCCAGCGTTAGCTTGGATGCCTCTGAGTTCTGATACATTCCGTATGCCCCTGCTGGAGATGCTACTGGATACTACACAGCTATCTGTGCCCCGTACGAGCGTCGTCGTTACGACCCGCACATTCTGGTTCAGTGCACTCAGGCTCAGGATCGCACTATTCGGGCTCTTGCCGTTGAGTTGTTTGCCACTCGAGCACGTCTTTACGATGCTATGACGCAGTTGCTACCCGCTGTTTGTGCAGGGATACATTCGGAGCACATCCTTTACCCACGCAGGACTCAGATGTATGCTGGTATAGATTGGCCTACTGTTGGAGGTCACGCACCTCCTGTTGGAAATATGCCCTAGAGGCAATAATAAAATGGTTATTATTATATTTCCTTGTTCATGATAATCGTTTATTATCCATGCTAGAATTGTATTGATAGGAAACTCAGATACATGTGTGGATACATAGACAACACCATGTCCCTAGTAAGCCTCTAGTTGACTAGCTCGTTGATCAATAGATGGTTACGGTTTCCTGACCATGGACATTGGATGTCGTTGATAACGGGATCACATCATTAGGAGAATGATGTGATGGACAAGACCCAATCCTAAGCCTAGCACAAGATCGTGTAGTTCGTATGCTAAAGCTTTTCTAATGTCAAGTATCATTTCCTTAGACCATGAGATTATGCAACTCCCGGATACCGTAGGAATACTTTGGGTGTGCCAAACGTCACAACGTAACTGGGTGGCTATAAAGGTGCACTACGGGTATCTCCGAAAGTGTCTGTTGGGTTGGCACGAATCGAGACTGGGATTTGTCACTCCGTGTGACGGAGAGGTATCTCTGGGCCCACTCGGTAGGACATCATCATATGCGCAATGTGACCAAGGAGTTGATCACGGAATGATGTGTTACGGAACGAGTAAAGAGACTTGCCAGTAACGAGATTGAACAAGGTATCGAGATACCGACGATCGAATCTCGGGCAAGTGCAATACCGCTAGACAAAGGGAATTGAATACGGGATTGATTGAATCCTCGACATCGTGGTTCATCTGATGAGATCATCGAGGAGCATGTGGGAGCCAACATGGGTATCCAGATCCCGCTGTTGGTTATTGACCGGAGAGTCATCTCGGTCATGTCTGCGTGTCTCCCGAACCCGTAGGGTCTACACACTTAAGGTTCGGTGACGCTAGGGTTATAGAGATATTAGTATGCGGTAACCCGAAGGTTGTTCGGAGTCTCGGATGAGATCCTGGACGTCACGAGGAGTTCCGGAATGGTCTGGAGGTAAAGATTTATATATGGGAAGTCCTATTTTGGCCACCGGAAAATGTTCGGGATTTTTCGGTATTGTACCGAGAAGGTTCTAGAAGGTTCCGGAGTGGGGCCCACCTGCATGGGGGACCCACATGAACGTGGGTAGTGGAGGCAAGGCCCCACACCCCTGGTCAAGGCGCACCAAGATTCCCCCTTAGAAGGAATAAGATCATATCCCGAAGGGATAAGATCAAGATCCCTAAAAAAGGGGGATAACAATCGGTGGGGAAGGGAAAGGATGGGATTTCTTTCCTCCCACCTTTGCCAACGCCCCAATGGATTTGGAGGGCAAGAAACCAGCCCCCTCCACCCCTATATATAGTGGGGAGGTGCATGGGAGAAGACCTTCAGCCCTGGCGCCTCCCTCTCCCTCCCGTGACACCTCTTCCTCCTCCAGTAGCGCTTGGCGAAGCCCTGCTGAAATCCCGCTGCTTCCACCACCACACCGTCGTGCTATTGGATCTCCATCAACCTCTCCTCCCCCCTTGCTGGATCAAGGAGGAGGAGACGTCTCCGCTCCGTACGTGTGTTGAACGCGGAGGTGCCGTCCGTTCGGCGCTCGGTCATCGGTGATTTGGATCACGACGAGTACGACTCCATCAACCCCGTTCACTTGAACGCTTCCGCTTAGCGATCTACAAGGGTATGTAGATGCACTCTCCTTCCCTCGTTGCTAGATTACTCCATAGATTGATCTTGGTGTTGCGTAGAAAATTTTGAATTTCTGCTACGTTCCCCAACAGTGGCATCATGAGCTAGGTCTATGCGTAGTTTCTATGCACGAGTAGAACACAAAGCAGTTGTGGGCGTCGATATTGTCAATTTACTTGCCGTTACTAGTCTTATCTTGATTCGGCGGCATCGTGGGATGAAGCGGCCCGGACCGACCTTACACGTACTCTTACGTGAGACAGGTTCCACCGACTGACATGCACTAGTTGCATAAGGTGGCTAGCGGGTGCCAGTCTCTCCCACTTTAGTCGGATCGGATTCGATGAAAAGGGTCCTTATGAAGGGTAAATAGCAATTGACATATCACGTTGTGGTTTTGCGTAGGTAAGAAACGTTCTTGCTAGAAACCCATAGCAGCCACGTAAAACATGCAAACAACAATTAGAGGACGTCTAACTTGTTTTTGCAGGGTATGCTATGTGATGTGATATGGCCAAAAAGAATGTGATGAATGATATGTGATGTATGAGATTGATCATGTTCTTGTAATAGGAATCACGACTTGCATGTCGATGAGAATGACAACCGGCAGGAGCCATAGGAGTTGTCTTAATTTATTGTATGACCTGCGTGTCATTGAACAAACGCCATGTAATTACTTTACTTTATTGCTAAGACGTTAGCCATAGTAGTAGAAGTAATAGTTGGCGAGACAACTTCATGAAGACACAATGATGGAGATCATGATGATGGAGATCATGGTGTCATGCCGGTGACGATGATGATCATGGAGCCCCGAAGATGGAGATCAAAAGGAGCAAAATGATATTGGCCATATCATGTCACTTTTGATTGCATGTGATGTTTATCATGTTTATGCATCTTATTTGCTTAGAACGACGGTAGTAAATAAGATGATCCCTCGCAATAATTTCAAGAAAGTGTTCTCCCTAACTGTGCACCGTTGCGAAGGTTCGTCGTTTCGAAGCACCACGTGATGATCGGGTGTGATAGATTCTTACGTTCGAATACAACGGGTGTTGACGAGCCTAGCATGTACAGACATGGCCTCGGAACACATGCGAAACACTTAGGTTGACTTGATGAGCCTAGCATGTACAGACATGGCCTCGGAACACGGAGGACCGAAAGGTCGAACATGAGTCGTATAGAAGATACGATCAACATGAAGATGTTCACCGATGATGACTAGTCCGTCTCACGTGATGATCGGACACGGCCTAGTTGACTCGGATCATGTATCACTTAGATGACTAGAGGGATGTCTATCTAAGTGGGAGTTCATTAAATAATCAGATGAACTTAATTATCATGAACATAGTCAAAAGGACTTTGCAAATTATGTCGTAGCTTACGCTTTAGTTCTACTGTTTTAGATACGTTCCTAGAGAAAATTTAGTTGAAAGTTGATAGTAGCAATTATGCGGACTGGGTCCGTAAACAGAGGATTGTCCTCATTGCTGCACAGAAGGCTTATGTCCTTAATGCACCGCTCAGTGAGCTGAACCTCGAGCGTCGGTTGTGGATGTTGCGAACATCTGACATACACGTTTTGATGACTACATGATAGTTCAGTGTGTAATGCTAAATGGTTTAGGATTGAGGCACCAAAGACGTTTTTGAAACATCACAGAACATATGAGATGTTCCAAGGACTGAAATTGGGATTTCAGGCTAGTGCCCACATCAAGAGGTATGAGACCTTTGACAAGTTTCTTAAGCCTGCAAACTAAGGAGAAAAACTCAATCGTTGAGCATGTGCTCAGATTGTATGAGTACAACGATCGATTGAATCGAGTGGGAGTAGATCTTCCAGATGAGATAGTGATGGTTCTCCAAAGTCACTGCCACCAAGCTACTAGAGCTTCGTGATGAACTATAACATATCAGGGATAGATATGATCCTTGAGCTATTCTCGACACCGCGAAAGTAGAAATCAAAAGGGAGCATCAATTGTTGATGGTTAGTAAAACCACTAGTTTCAAGAAAGGCAAGGGCAAGAAAGGGATACTTCATGAAACGGCAAATCAGTTGCTGCTCTAGTGAAGAAACCCAAAGTTGAACCCAAGCCCGAGACTAAGTGCTTCTGTAATAAGGGGAACGGTCACTGAAGCGGAACCACCCTAGATACTTGGTAGATAAGAAGGCAGGCAAGGTCGACAGAAGTATATTGGATATACATTATATTAGTGTGTACTCTACTAGTACTCCTAGTAGCACCATGGTAATAGATACCGGTTCGGTTGCTAAGTGTTAGTAACTCGAAATAAAAGGCTACGGAATAAACGGAGACGAGCTAAAGGCGAGGTGACGATATGTGTTGGAAGTATTTCCAAGGTTGATTTGATCAAACATCGCACGCTCCCTCTACCATCGGGATCGGTGTTAAACCTTAATAATTATTTGGTGTTTGCGTTGAGCAGAGACATGATTGGATTATGTCTATCGCAATACGGTTATTCATTTAAGGAGAATAATGGTTACTCTGTTTATTTGAATAATACCTTCAATGGTCTTGCACCTAAAATGAATGGTTTATTGAATCCCGATCGTAGTGATACACATGTTCATGCCAAAAGATATAAGATAGTAATGATAGTACCACATACTTGTGGCACTGCAATTTGAGTCATAATGGTATAAAACGCATGAAGAAGCTCCATGTTGATGGATCTTTGGACTCACTTGTTTTTGAATCACTTGAGACATGCGAACCATGCCTATTGGTATATATGCATGAAGAAACTCCATACAGATGGATCGTTTGGGCTCACTTGATTTTTGAATCACTTGAGACATGCAAATCATACCGCATGGGCAAGATGACTGAAAGGCCTCGTTTTCAGTAAGATGGAACTAGAAAGCAACTTGTTGGAAGTAATACATTTTGATGTGTGCAGTCCAATGAGTGCTGAGGCGTGTGGTGGATATCGTTATGTTCTTACTTCACAGATGATTTGAGTAGATGTTGAGTATATTTACTTGATGAATCACGAGTCTGAATTATTGAAAGGTTCAAGTAAGTTCAGGGTGAAGTTGAATGATCGTCGTGACAAGAGGATAAAATATCTATGATATGATCATAGAGATGAATATCTGAATTACGAGTTTGGCACAGAATTAAGACATTGTGGAAATTGTTTCACAACTAATACAGCCTGGAACACCATAGTGTGATGGTGTGTCCGAACATCATAACCGCACCCTATTGGATATGATGCATACCATGATGTCTCTTATCGAATTACCACGATAGTTTATGGGTTAGGCATTAGAGACAACCGCATTCACTTTAAATAGGGCACCACGTAATTCCGATGAGATGACACCGTATGAACTATGGTTTAGAGAAACCTAAGCTGTCATTTGTTAAAAGGTTTGGGGCTGCGACGCTTATGTGAAAAAGTTTCAGGCTGATAAGCTCGAACCCAAAGCGGATAAATGCATCTTCGTAGGACACCCAAAACAGTTGGGTATACCTCCTGTCTCAGATCCGAAAGCAATAAGGGATTGTTTCTAGAGTCGGGTCCTTTCTCGAGGAAAAGCTTCTCTCGAAAGAATTGAGTGGGAGGATGGTGGAGACTTGATGAGGTTATTGAACCGTCACTTCAACTAGTGTGTAGCAGGGCACAGGGAGTTGTTCCTGTGGCACCTACACCAATTGAAGTGGAAGCTTATGATAGTGATCATGAAACTTCGGATCAAGTCACTACCAAACCTCGTAGGATGACAAGGATGCGTACTACTTTAGAGTGGTACGTAACCCTGTCTTGGAAGTCATGTTGCTAGACAACAATGAACCTACGAGCTATGGAGAAGCGATGGTGGGCCCGGATTCCAAAAATGGCTCGAGGCCATAAAATCCGAGAGAGGATCCATATATGAAAACAAAGTGTAGACTTTGGAAGAACTACTTGATGGTCGTAAGGCTGTTAGGTACATATGGATTTTAAAAAGGAAGACGAATAATGATGGTGAATGTCACCATTAAGAAAGCTCGACTTGTCATTAAGATGTTTCCCGACAAGTTCAAGGAGTTGACTACGATGAGACTTTCTCACTCGTAGCGATGCTAAGAGTCTGTTGGAATTATATTAGCAGTCACTGCATTATTTATGAAATCTTGCAGATGGGATGTCAAAACATTGTTTCCTCACGATTTTCTTGAGGAAAAGTTGTATGTGATACAACCAGAAAGTTTTAACAATCCTGAAAGATGCTAACAAGCATGCAAAGCTCCAGCAATCCTTCTAAGGACTGGAGTAAGCATCTCGGAGTTGGAATATACGCTTTGATGATGATCAAAGATTTTGGGTTTATACAAAGTTTATGAGAAACTTGTATTTCCAAAGAAGTGAGTGGGAGCACTATAGAATTTCTGATGAGTATATGTTGTTGACATATTGTTGATCGGAAATGATGTAGAATTTCTGGAAGGCATGCAGAGTTATTTGAAAAGTGTTTTTCAATGAAAAAAACCTGGATTAGGCTACTTGAGTATTGAGCATTAAGATCTATAAGGATAGATCAAAACGCTTAATAGTACTTTCAAATGAATACATACCGTGACAAGATTTTGAAGGAGTTCAAAATGGATCGGCAAAGAAGGAGTTCTTGGCTGTGTTATAAGGTATGAACATTGAGTAAGACTCGAAACCTGACCGCGGCAGAATAGAGAGAAAGGACGAAGGTTGTCCCCTATGCTTTAGACGTTGGCTCTACAGTATGCTATGCTGTGTACAGCACCTGAAGTGTGCCTTGCCATGAGTCAGTCAAGGGGTACAAGAGTGATCCAGGAATGGATCACAGGACAGCAGTCAGGATTATCCTTAGTAACTAGTGGACTAAGAAATTTTCTCGATTATGGAGGTGGGAAAAGAGTTCGTCGTAAAGGGTTACGCCGATGCAAACTTTGACACTAATCTGGATGACTCTGAGCAGTAGACCAGATTCGTATAGTAGAGCAGTTATTTGGAATAGTTCCAAATGGCGTGTGGTAGCTGCATCTAGGAGATGACATAGAGATTTGTAAAGCGCACACGGATCTGAAAGATACAGACCCGGTGACTAATAACCTCTCTCACAAGCGAGATATGATCAAACCCAATGGGTGTTGGACTCATTACAATCACATAGTGATGTGAACTAGATTATTGACTCTAGTGCAAGTGGGAGACTGTTGGAAATATGCCCTAGAGGCAATAATAAAATGGTTATTATTATATTTCCTTGTTCATGATAATCGTTTATTATCCATGCTAGAATTGTATTGATAGGAAACTCAGATACATGTGTGGATACATAGACAACACCATGTCCCTAGTAAGCCTCTAGTTGACTAGCTCGTTGATCAATAGATGGTTACGGTTTCCTGACCATGGATGGTCGTTGATAACGGGATCACATCATTAGGAGAATGATGTGATGGACAAGACCCAATCCTAGCCTAGCACAAGATCGTGTAGTTCGTTATGCTAAAGCTTTTCTAATGTCAAGTATCATTTCCTTAGACCATGAGATTATGCAACTCCCGATACCGTAGGAATACTTTGGGTGTGCCAAACGTCACAACACTGTCTGGGCTATAAAGGTGCACTACGGGTATCTCCGAAAGTGTTCTGTTGGGTTGGCACGAATCGAGACTGGGATTTGTCACTCCGTGTGACGGAGAGGTATCTCTGGGCCCACTCGGTAGGACATCATCATATGCGCAATGTGACCAAGGAGTTGATCACGGAATGATGTGTTACGGAACGAGTAAAGAGACTTGCCAGTAACGAGATTGAACAAGGTATCGAGATACCGACGATCGAATCTCGGGCAAGTGCAATACCGCTAGACAAAGGGAATTGAATACGGGATTGATTGAATCCTCGACATCATGGTTCATCTGATGAGATCATCGAGGAGCATGTGGGAGCCAACATGGGTTCCAGATCCCGCTGTTGGTTATTGACCGGAGAGTCATCTCGGTCATGTCTGCGTGTCTCCCGAACCCGTAGGTCTACAACACTTAAGGTTCGTGACGCTAGGGTTATAGAGATATTAGTATGCGGTAACCCGAAGGTTGTTCGGAGTCTGGATGAGATCCTGGACGTACGAGGAGTTCCGGAATGGTCTGGAGGTAAAGATTTATATATGGGAAGTCCATTTTGGCCACCGGAAAATGTTCGGGATTTTCGGTATTGTACCGAGAAGGTTTAGAAGGTTCCGGAGTGGGGCCCACCTGCATGGGGGACCCACATGAACGTGGGTAGTGGAGGCAAGGGCCCCACACCCCTGGTCAAGGCGCACCAAGATTCCCCCTTAGAAGGAATAAGATCATATCCCGAAGGGATAAGATCAAGATCCCTAAAAAAGGGGGATAACAATCGGTGGGGAAGGGAAAGGATGGGATTTCTTTCCTCCCACCTTTGCCAACGCCCCAATGGACTTGGAGGGCAAGAAACCAGCCCCCTCCACCCCTATATATAGTGGGGAGGTGCATGGGAGAAGACCCCCAGCCCTGGCGCCTCCCTCTCCCTCCCGTGACACCTCTTCCTCCTCCAGTAGCGCTTGGCGAAGCCCTGCTGAAATCCCGCTGCTTCCACCACCACACCGTCGTGCTGTTGGATCTCCATCAACCTCTCCTCCCCCCTTGCTGGATCAAGGAGGAGGAGACGTCTCCGCTCCGTACGTGTGTTGAACGCGGAGGTGCCGTCCGTTCGGCGCTCGGTCATCGGTGATTTGGATCACGACAAGTACGACTCCATCAACCCCGTTCACTTGAACGCTTCCGCTTAGCGATCTACAAGGGTATGTAGATGCACTCTCCTTCCCTCGTTGCTAGATTACTCCATAGATTGATCTTGGTGTTGCGTAGAAAATTTTGAATTTCTGCTACGTTCCCCAACACCTCCATGTGGACCTCTTCTTCCAGCTCGAGACCGGATTCTGCATCAGAGTGCACATGGGGTGCAGGATTTTCCTGCAACGGCTATTCGTCGTCCGCACTTGCAGTTACCCCGTTTCAGTGGATCTTCCCGACGTTGATGTAGCCTTTGCTATGTTTCGTGGTGTACTTCCTTACCGCGTGCCTGCGCGCCGCCTACCATGTCTAGCTTTTGAATTTGCGTCGTTATGCTATTCGCATGTACCCGACTCTGTGTATGGATCTGTATGTTTTAATTGACTACTGTTAAGTATCTATTACACTGCTTAATTATTGTCGTGTTACATCATGCTTGTCTCTAGATACCCGCAAATGCTTTTACTGAACTACCCCTGTTGAAACTTAGCAGGATGGTTAGACCAGGTGGTCGTGGTCGAGCCCCTGAACGCTCACCACCGCCAGATTATATGGCAGCTATGATGCAACAATTCGAGCTCAACCGCTAGTTCATGACTGGGATTATGACTCAGTTCCCGCATCTGAACAACCAGAACCAGAACCCTCCTTCAATAACTCTGCCAGAATTTATGTGTCTTAACCCCACTCAGTTCCGCAACTGTGAGAAGCCACTGGATGCTGATGACTGGATTCGCGATATCACTCACGAGATGGAGTCTGCAAATGTCTCCCCTGCCAACTTTGTTGCCTTCGAGTCCTTTTTCTTAAAGGGTCCCGCTGCTCAATGGTGGGACACCCACAAACGTACACTGCCTGCTGGAACAGCCGTTACTTGGCCTGAGTTCCAGGCTGCTTTTCGTGCCCGATATATTCCTCAAGGAATCATGGACCGGATGAAAACTCAGTTCCGCAACCTCACTCACGGCAATAAGACTATTGAAGCTTATCAGCAGGAATTCCTTGACCTGTCCCGCTATGCTGAAGAAGACATCGCCACGGATGCCCATAGACAAGAGAAGTTCCGTAATGAACTCCACCCAGACATCGAGTTTGCACTTGCTGCTCAAGACTTCACCGACTTTACTAGTCTTGTGAACAAGGCTATTCTACTTGAGACTGCTCAAATGAAGCATAAGGAGTCGCAGAAGCGCCATCGTGATGTTGGCTCATCTTCGGGCTCAGCACAGAAGCGTAGAGTCTGGATTCCCAACAACATGTTCCGTCCAGCTGCCCCTGCGCCAGGGAACAACTATACTACACCACGTATCCCACCCAATGCTCCTCTTCGTCCTGAAGATGGTCTGTGCTTCAAGTGTTGCAAACCAGGCCACCTTGCTAAGGAATGCCGCCAGACTCAGAATCAGTTGGCTTTCCCTCGTACTGGCCGTGGCAATGGTCATGGCAACAATCAGGCCCGCAACTATAATACTGGGTCTGCTGCTCATGGTCGTGGACACGCTTACAACATTGATATTGAAGAAGTCCAGGATCAACCTGCCACTGTGATGGGTACCCTTCTCGTTAACTCAATACCTGCTTCTGTTTTATTTGATTCAGGAGCATCACATTCATTTCATCTTGGGAAAAATTTGCATTCATGCATGCCATTCATTATGAGAAGATGCATACTCCGTTAGTCATTAAAACTCCCGAAGGTCATTGTCATGCTGACGTGATGGCACCTAATGTTACCGTCGAAATTAAAGGATTTGAATTCCTTGCCCCACCCATCGTCTTCAAATCGTCCACCATAGACCTCATCCTCGGAATGGATTGGTTGAAAGCTCATATAACTTCGATCAATTGTGCCACAAAAGTTGTCCAACTTCTTCACCCCTCCGATGAGATAGTGAACTACACCGCCCGAATTACTCGGAATGTTGAATCTCACATTTATGCTCTGAATGCGTTGAACGCTTCTCCGCTTGAGGGGATCGAAAACATTCCAGTCGTTCGAGATTTTCCGGACGTTTCTTCGGAACAACTTCCAAGAATACCCCGCTTTCTTTCAGTCTTCCTCTTAATTCTCGGGATGAGAATTCTTCTTAGTGGAGGAGAATTGTAACACCCCATGTAATTAGCCACAGTGATCACCCTTAGTAATGCCATGTCAGCAAGTTTAATAGTGCCTATTCATCATTTGCATCATAATGCATTTTAAACTCATAATTCAAACTTCAAATTGATTTAAAGTGAAAATAAAAGTTGTTCAAATCCAGGAACTAAAATGTTCATAATATTGTAAATAATCCAGAGACAATTCTAAAATTATAATCAACATTTACTAAATTAGTTAAGTGACTCAAACAGTAAGAAACAGTACCAAACAGCAAGGTTTAATCCATTTTAATTAATACAAAATTTATATGAAACCCAACTGCCTCCAAACCATTTTCTAACCGTGGTAAGTATTGCATAGTATTTATTTTGGCAAGTCTCCTATTTTGCAAAAGTCTTTTGGAATAAAAGACAAAACAAAAAAAGAAAGGAGATAACAGAAATCAAAAACAGAAAATGGAAAAGGGGCCCACTATGGCTGGGCTCTAGTCAAACAGCCGGCCCAGCCCTCTCCCCACCTTGTCTCCCTCCTCTGTTCACCGCCCGTGCCGCTGTCGACCGCGCGTGCACACCCGCGCCTGCCCCCCCTCTCCCTCTGCTTGACAGCGAGACGCCGCGCTCGACGTGGCGGATAAGAGCACCCCCTCGACCCCGCGGACAAACCCTAGCGCCACAACCCCCTCCCCTCGCCTTCTTCTTCCTCACCCGACGCCGCCATGGACGGCCGCGGCTGAGCTGCGTGGCCACCGTTCCCCGTTCGCCTCCTCGACGGGTCCACCGTGCTCACCGTCGTCGCCTTCTTCGACCGCGCCAACGAACCAAAGCCAGGAGCCACCGCAGCACCTCCCCGAGCCCTTCTTCCTCCCCGGATCGCCGTCGCACGCTGTCACCGATTCCGGCGACCTTGAGCCTCCCCCGAGCCCATTACGCACACCTGCAGGCTCCCCGTGAGCACCACTACCTCTCCCCTCTCCTCTCTCCCTCTCGGTCGTCCCCTAGCCGCCGTCCCCATCGTGCCCGATCCTGCCACCGCGCGAGCTCGTTGCCGGCGTAGCCACGGCGACCTTTGGGTCCTGTGCGTGCTACCATCACGCTCGCCGCGTCGCGTAGGGTCGCCCTGGCCTTTTAGTTCGCTTGCTACCGCGCTGCAACGCCGTATCCGCCCAAGCCCGAATGCCGCCGCCGCCATTGTCGACGGTGTGCTCCACTCCGGCCATCCCCGACGCTAGCCACGGCCACCATCGGACGTGGCCCTCGACGCCCGTTCGAACACGACCGAAATCACGCCAAACGGAGCATCACAGCGGGATTCCGGTGAACTCCGGCGAGGTTCCGGCCGTCCCCACCGCGTCTCGCCTCACCGGCGGCCGGCGCTGACCTGGCGCCCACGTGGCACCGCATGGGGCCGCCCCTGTGCCGCTGACGCTGGGTCCCGCGGGCCCAATTGACCAGTCAACCCCGCTGACTGGGCTGACTGGGCCACTGACACGCGGGCCCCACCGCTAAAATGTTTTAAAAATAAATTAAAATGTTAATTAATCTGTTAGTTAATCTGTTAACTAAAGCTGACACTGACAGTGGGTCCCACAAGCTAATTAGGTTAATTAGTTAAATTTAATCCTCTGATAATTAGTATTGTGAATGACATGTGGGCCCCACCTGTCATAGTTGACTCTGGTCAGCTGGGTTTGACCCGCTGATGTCATGCTGACATCATGCTGATGTCAGCTGCTACTATTCTGGATAATTCTTATTTAAATAATTTAAATAATTCCAAAAAATGCTAAAATCTTTAGAAATTCATATAAAATAAACCGTAGCTCAGATCGAAAAACTTTGTACATGAAAGTTGCTCAGAACGACGAGACGAATCTGACCGTGCCATCTGTTTCCGTGTCGGGACCCTCTACGGAGGTGAACCCACAACTTTTTGCCCTTTTTTGATAGATGAATAGTGCATATACACCGGTTACTAAATCCAACTTAAATTCTAAAATAACTAATATGACTTAGACATGCTTTTAGGCAACCCTGCACTGCACGTTAGCATAGCCTGCTCTGTGTTGCATATGTTTGCCGTGTATTTATTTGTTTCCTCCCCCTCTTCTCTCTCGGTAGACCCCGACACTGACGTCGTCCCGAGATCGCTGCAGCTCAGGAGCCCGACGACACCGTTGACGATCTTGCCTTTGTCACCGAGCAACAAGGCAAGCACCCCCCCTTTGAGCATGCCTATATCACCGATTCTCTTCTCTCTTATGCTTGCATTAGAATTGCTGCTGCTACTGCTTTACCTATTCTGATGCATAGCCTGTTTATTGTAACCTGCTATTGAAACCTTACCTGCTTATCCTAAATTGTTTAGTATAGGCTGGGTAGAGTCCTACCAGAGACCCCACTTTGTCCCTAGTTGCCCCGCTGGATTATCAGATGACTCGATCCACGGGATCGACAGCCAGACCCCGGCACTGCACAACACCCCCCTTAGTTGTACGACACTTCAGCGTCACCATCGAGTGCCGAGGGTGATACCTCGTATAGCACTCCTGATGTTAACTCTGTAGAGTAGCTATTTGGTCGTGGTCATCGAGGGTGATTCCTCCTTCTCCACTTCCGATACGACCCTGTCGCGCAACACTTCAAGTGTGAACCTCGAGGGTGATTCCTCCTAAGTTCAACTTGACAGTTACATCGAGTGGGCATCCGTCGAGGGTGATATCTCGGATTCCCCTGATGTTATGGACACACGGTTACTGTGACTTTACCCCTGAACCTTGTTAGAAACGGGTCGGCCCCGAGGGCGACCCGAGGGAGTTACTTTTAGTGTAGAACTGGAGGGACAGGCGGTACCACCCAGTAGAGGTGGGCCTGAGTTCCCGACAGTCTTTTGCGAGACAGGTTGACCTGGACGGTGCTCGAGTGATGAATACAAGGCGTGGCCGGGCATTCTTGGCCCTTGCCGCAAGTCCTCGAGACGGGGCGACGGGGTCACATCGATCGTGAGTCTCTGCTCGTTACCGCACCCCCAATGTACTAACGATTTGGATATTTGATTCGAGTGGGCCTCTGGCCCGATAGTGCTAACCATCACGCAGGAATAAATATGGGTACTCTGCATCGTAGCATCAACCGAAAGCTCTGTCAGACGTCCAGTTCAGCATCGCGGCCGAGACGGACCGGCGCCCTCCTGGTGCCTGGCTTCCCCTTGCACGCAACGACCCGGAGTGCACAGGGCGATGGCCCAAGACCCCTGAGCACTTAGGATATAGATCGACGGGGACCTCTCTGCTGAGCTCTAGGTAGGGCTGCGATGTGTCATTTGGCCGAGGCCGGGCATGACCCAGAAAGTGTGTCCGACCGGAGTTAAGCGAGCGTGGTGGGTAAGTTGGTGCACCCCTGCAGGGAAGAACTAATCTATGCATAGCCGGATCCTCGGTAACGGATGCTCCGAGTTGTATCCCGATCGATACAACTAGAACTGGATACTTGTGATGAGAAATGGATAGTATGGCTTTGGGATGGCTTTCTCGCATGGAGTCGAGAAAGGATCTCTGGCCGAGGTTGATACTGATTACTACTACTACTTTATGATGTACTAATCTACACTCTTCTAATGCTGCAAGACCGCTGAAGATGCTAGTCTTCGATAGGACTAGGCCTTCTCTCTATTCTGGCATTTCTGTAGCCCAGTCCACATATACAGCCTTTCTTTGATAATGTTGCATATGTAGGGTAGATCATTGCTTGCTGAGTACTTTAGATGAGTACTCACGGTTGCTTTGCTTTCTTTTTCCCCCATATCCTTTTGGTGCAACCAGATGACGGAGCCCCGGAGACAGCTGCCCCCGCCGACGATCGCTACTACTACCCCGAGGGTCTATACTACTACGAGTTGGCCGACGACCAGGAGTAGGTTCGGAGGGTCCCAGGCAGGAGGCCTGCGCCTTTCGATCGTAGCTTTTGTTTTGTCCCGCCTTGTTAAAGGCTTATCTCTCTGTCTTATGTCTGTACTCAGATATCTAACACTTCCGCTGATGCTTGTTTGGCATCAAGCTTATGTATTCGAGCCCTCGAGGCCCTGGCTTGTAATATAATGCTTGTATGCCTTTATTTATGTTTTAGAGTTGTGTTGTGATATCTTCAAGTGAGTCCTTAGGCTTGATCGTGTGCATTTGCGTGTATGGTTAGTGCACGATTAAGCCGGGGGCGTCACACACCCCCCTTTGATGTTATTTGCATCAAATATTCAAAAAAAATCGTATTAAATTTTCAGGGCATTCTGAGAACTTTTATTTTTGGGTCATTTTTTATTACACGGGAAAATCAGAAAACAGACAAACCAAGGCATTTTATTTTATTTAACCAAGAAAAACAGAGAATAAAAGTTGGGAGCAAAAGGTAGTGCCTACTAAATTCATCCACTTCATACCTCTCAAAAATGATCCATTAATAAGGTTGATCAAGT
The DNA here is from genome assembly GCA_011799875.1 of Thinopyrum elongatum. Lineage (NCBI taxonomy): Eukaryota > Viridiplantae > Streptophyta > Magnoliopsida > Poales > Poaceae > Thinopyrum > Thinopyrum elongatum. The sequence continues at coordinate 507,420,853 of CM022301.1, read as the reverse complement.
CTTATTAACAACCACTTTCGATTAGCATGAAACCGAAGAACTTTCGTAAAACACTATGTTACCTCAACGGAGATGTGCATGTCCCCCACAATAAGCATTTCATATTTCTTTTTGGCAGTAAGTAGAGGTAGTTGAAAACTTCCAATAGTGATTTTTGGAGATTTTTCAATAACATTAATACCATTCACTTGGAACTGTTTCTTCGGAAAGTGCACCGTATGCTCATTACCATTGATATGAAAAGTGACCTTGCTTTTATTACAATCAATAACAGCCCCTACAGTATTCAAGAAGGGTCTACCAACGATAATTGACATGTTGTCGTCCTCGGGCATCTCAAGTATAACAAAGTCAGTTAAGATAGTAACATTTGCAACAACAACGGGCACATCCTCACAAATACCGATAGGTATGGTAGTTGATTTGCCAGCCATTTGCAAAGATATTTTAGTAGGTGTGAGTTTATTCAAATCAAGTCTTTTATATAAAGAGAAAGGCATAACACTAACACTAGCTCCTAAATCACATAAAGCAGTTTTCACATAGTTTCTTTTTATGGAGCAAGGTATAGTTGGTATTCCAGGATCTCCAAGTTTTTTAGGTACTCCATCCTTAAAAGAATAATTAGCAAGCATGGTGGAGATTTCAGCTTCCGGTATTTTTCTCTTATTAGTGATGATGTCTTTCATGTACTTTGCATAAGGGGAAATTTTTAATATATCAGTCAAGCCAGTACGCAAAAAGACTGGCCTAAGCATTTCAGCAAAGTGTTCAAATTCTTCATCATCTTTCTTCTTAGTTGATTTAGGTGGAAAGGGCATGGGTTTTTGAACCCATGGTTCTCTTTCTTTACCATGTTTTCTAGCAACAAAGTCTCTTTTATCATATCTTTTATTCTTGGGTTGTGGGTTATCAAGATCAACAGCTGGTTCTATCTCAACATCATTATCTGGTTGTTTATCATTGTCTGGTTGAGTATCTTCATGAACATCATCATTATCCTTTTCATTATCACTAAGCGAATGTTCATCACCAGATTGAGTTTCAGCATCAGAGATAGAAACATCATTATCATTATCAGGAGGTTTTTCTATTTCAGGTTCACTAGAGGCATGCAAAGTCCTATCATTTTTCTTTTTCTTCTTCTTTTTAGATGGACTAGGTGCATCAGTGTTAATTCTTTGAGAGTCTTGTTCAATTCTTTTAGGGTGTCCTACAGGATAAAGTGGTTCCTGGGTCATTTTACCTCCTCTAGTTGCTACTCTAATAGCAAAGTCATTTATATTATTATTCATTTCATCTAGCAACTCTCTTTGAGATTTAGCAACTTGTTCTAGTTGAGTTTGAACCATAGAGGCATGCTTTCCTACACCTCTAACATCATTGGTGATTCTAAATAACAAGTCACTCAAGCGAGCAATCATATCAGAATTATATTTCAATTGTTTCATAACATTTTCATTGAAGTGATCTTGCTTTCTAATGTAATTATCAAACTCATAAAGGCATTGACTAGGATGCATATTATAGGGATTGTCTTTTTCATTGAATTTCATTAAGGAATTTACCTCTGCCACCTTGGGTGGTGGTGTGTCAAGTCCATGCATCTCTTCCATAGGAGGTAAATTTTTAACATCCTCTGCCTTAATACCTTTTTCCTTCATGGATTTCTTTGCCTCTTGCATAGACTGAGATATAAAATACCCCTCTTCTTTGGAGTTGGTTTATGCAGTGGTTCAGGAAGAGTCCAATCATCAAAAAAATTCAATATATTATTCAATAATTCCTCAGCTTGTTCAACAGTTCGTTTCCTGAAAACACAACCAGCACAACTATCTAGGAAGTCCCTAGAAGCATCGGTTAGTCCATTATAGAAGATATCAAGTATTTCATTTTTCTTAAGAGGATGATCAGGCAAAGCATTTAGCAATTGGATAAGCCTCCCCCAAGCTTGTGTGAGACTCTCTTCTTCAATTTGCACAAAGTTAAATATTTCCTGTAAGGCAGCTTGTTTCTTATGAGCAGGAAAATATTTTTTAGAGAAGTAATAAATCATATCCTGGGGACTACGCACACAACCAGGAGCAAGAGTATATACCAAGTCTTAGCATCACCCTTTAATGAGAACGGAAATAACTTGAGAATATAATAGTAGCGAATTTTCTCATCATGAGCAAATAGGGTGGCTATATCATTTAATTTAGTGAGATGTGCCACAACAGTTTCAGTTTCATAACCATGGAAAGGATCAGATTCAACCAAAGTAATCAACACTGGGTCGACAGAGAATTCATAATCCTTATCATCAACAAAGATAGGTGAAGTAGCAAACTTAGGATCACATTTCATTCTAGCATTCAAAGATTTTTCCTTCAGTTTGCATAGTAATTTCTTAAGACCATCTCTATCATTGCAAGCAAGAAAATCTCTAGTTGTCTCCTCATCCATAACATAGCCTTCAGGTACCTAAGGCAATTCATATCTAGGAGAACTAGGTCTAATAGGTGTTTCAAGATTTTCAGTTTCAGGTACTTCATCAGTTTCATCAATTTCATCAGTTTCAGCATTCTCAATATTTTTAGCTCTAGCAATTTGTTCATCAAGAAAGTCACCTAGTGGCACATCATCATCAAGCAAGGTACTAGCATCATCACGAGTAGCATTCATAGAAGTAGCATCATCAATAACTTGCGACTTATCAGGATTAATAGCATGTGGTGGTGTTGCAAGTCTAGTCAAAATAGAAGGTGAATCAAGTGCAGAGTGTGATGGCAGTTCCTTACCTCCCCTCGTCCTAGAGGGAACGATCTTGGTCTGTGTATCCTTCAGATTCTTCATAGTGATAAATTGATAATAATCCCAAGTGACTCAACAAATATAGCTATGCTCCCCGGCAACGGCGCCAGAAAAAGGTCTTGATAACCCACAAGTATAGGGGATCGCAACAGTTTTCGAGGGTAGAGTATTCAACCCAAATTTATTGATTCGACACAAGGGGAGCCAAAGAATATTTGCAAGTATTAGCAGCTGACTCGTCAATTCAACCACACCTGGAGATTAATTATCTGCAGCAAAGTGATCAGTAGCAAAGTAGTATGATAGTTTTGATAGCAGTAGTAATAGTAACAGTAACGGTAACAAAGATAGCAGTGATTTTGTAGCAAGTGTAACAGTAGCAGCAACAGTAGTAACTTAGCAAGAACAATATATGGAAAATTCATAGGCATTGGATCGATGAATTCGTTGGATGATATTCATCATATAACAGTCATAACCTAGGGCGATACGGCAATAGCTCCAGTTCATAAATATAATGTAGGCATGTATTTCGTAAATAGTCATACGTGCTTATGGAAAGAACTTGCATGACATCTTTTGTCCTACCCTCCCGTGGCAGCGGGGTCCATAAGGAAACTAAGGGATATTAAGGCCTCCTTTTAATAGAGAACCGGAACAAAGCATTAACACATAGTGAATACATGAACTCCTCAAACTACGGTCATCACCGGAAAGTATCCCGACTATTGTCACTCCGGGGTTTGCGGATCATAATGATACGTCTCCAACGTATCTACCATTTTTTATTGTTCCATGCTATTATATTATACATCTTGGATGTTTTATATGCATTTATATGCTATTTTATATTATTTTTGGGACTAACCTATTAACCTAGAGCCCAGTGCGAGTTTCTGTTTTTTCCTTGTTTTGAGTTTTGCAGAAAAGGAATATCAAACGGAGTCCAAACGAGCTAAAAATTTACGGTGATTTTTTATGGACCAGAAGAAGCCCCCGAAGCACAAGAGTTGGGCCAGAAGAGTCCCGAGTCAACGACAAGGGTGGAGGGCGCGCCCACCCCCCTAGGGAGGCCCCTGCCTTGTCGCTGACTCGTGGACCCCCCCTGACATGAAACCGACGCCAAAAATTCCTATAAATCCAGAAACCCCCAGAAAGAAACCTAGACCGGGAGTTCCGCCGCCGCAAGCCTCTGTAGCCACGAAAAACCAATCGGGAGCCCGTTCCGGTGCCCTGCCGGAGGGGGAAACCATCACCGGTGGCCATCTTCATCATCCCGGTGCTCTCCATGACGAGGAGGGAGTAGTTCACCCTCGGGACTGAGGGTATGTACCAGTAGCTATGTGTTTGATCTCTCTCTCTCGTGTTCTTGATTTGGCATGATCTTGATGTACCACGAGCTTTGTTATTATAGTTGGATCATAAGGTGTTTCCCCCTCTCTACCTTCTTGTGATGAATTGAGTTTTACCTTTGAGGTTTCACTATTATCGGATTGAATACTAGTATTGGATTTGAGAACACTTGATGTATGTCTTGCGATGGGATATCTGTGGTGACAATGGGATGTTCTATTGATTCACTTGATGTATGTTTTGGCACTCAACTCGCGGATTCCCGAGGTGACATTGGGGTAATCTATGCATAGGGGTTGATGCACATTTTCGTCCTTGTTTCTCCGGTAGGAATCTTGGGGCACTCTTTGAGGTTCTTTATGTTGGATTGAATATTATGAATCTGAAGTTGTTTGATGCATATCGTATAATTGACCCACAGATACTTGTGGTGACATTGGAGTATCTAGGTGACATTAGGGTTGATTGATGTGTGTCATATGGTGTTATTTTACTATGAACTCTAGGGCTGTTTGTGACACTTATAGGAATAGCTCAATGGATTGATCGGAAAGAATAACTTTGAGGTGGTTTCGTACCCTACAAGCAATTTCATCTTATGTTCTCCGCGATAGGAACTTTGGAGTGACTTTTGTCGCACGTTGAGGGATTGCCATATGATCTAATTATGTTATCATTGTTGAGAGAACTTGCACTAGTGAAAGTATGAACCCTAGGCCTTGTTTCTAAGCATTGCAATACCGTTTCTGCTCACTTTTATTACTAGTTACCTTGCTGTTTTTATTTATTCAGATTATAAAAATATATTTCTACCATCCATATTACACTTGTATCACCATCTCTTCGCCGAACTAGTGCACCTATACAATTTACCATTGTATTGGGTGTGTTGGGGACACAAGAGACTCTTTGTTATTTGGTTGCAGGGTTGTTTGAGAGAGACCATCTTCATCCTACGCCTCCCATGGATTGATAAACCTCAGGTCATCCACTTGAGGGAAATTTGCTACTGTCCTGCAAAACTCTGCGCTTGGAGGCCCAACACGAGTCTACAAGAAGAAGGTTACGTAGTAGACATCAAGCTCTTTTCTGGCGCCGTCGCTGAGGAGGTTAGTGCTTGAAGGTATATCTTTAGATCTTGCAATTGAATCTTTTAGTTTCTTGTTTTATCACTAGTTTAGTCTATAAAAGAAAACTACAAAAAAAATTGGAATTGAGGTTGCCTCATATGCTTCATCTTTTTAATGTCTTTCGTGAAAATGATGGAAAGGAAAATTGTGCTCAAGTGTTAGAAGAAGGAGTCTATAAATTGTTTGGCACTAAATATTTGAATGATGAGCATGATTGCAATGTTGTTGGTATGAATTCTTTGAATATCCATGATGCTAATGATATGCAAAGCCATAAGCTTGGGGAGGCTATGTTTGATGAAGATGATATTTTTTGTCCCCCAAGTTTTGATGAGCAAATTTATTATGATGAAAGCATGCCTCCTATCTATGATGATTATTGTGATGACATGTATGCTATAAAGAATAATGATAACCATGAAACTTGTCATCTTGACTTTAATTTTCAATCCCATGATAGTTATTTTGTTGAATTTGCTCCTCCCACTACAATGAATGAGAAGAATTTTGCTTATGTGGAGAGTAATAAAATTTCTATGCTTGTGGATCATGAAAAGAATGTTTTATGTGATAGTTATATTGTTCAATTCATTCATGATGCTACTAAAAATTATTATGAGGGAGAAGCATATGCTTGTAGGTATTACAATAATATCAAGTTTCCTCTTTATGTGTTGAAAGTTTTGAAGCTATGCTTGTTTTGCCTTCCTATGCTAGTTGATTCTTGCTCCCATAAATTGTTTGCTCACAAAATCCCTATTCATAGGAAGTGGGTTAGACTTAAATGTGCTAGTTATATGCTTCATGATGCTCCCGTTATGTTTCAATTCTTATCTTTTATGTGAGCATCATTGAAATCATCATGCCTAGCTAAAAAGGCATTAAAGAAAAGCGCTTGTTGGGAGACAACCCAATATTTACCCCTACTGTTTCTGTGTGTTAACATGATTAAGCTAATGTAGTGATCATGTTTTATAGCTTTTGTTTGAATAAAGTGCCAAGTAAAGCCTTTGGGATAGTGTGGATGATAGTTGACTTGATTCTGTGCAAAAACAGAAACTTTTGCGTCCAGTACAGAAATTCCTATATTTTACTGAAACTTGGAAAAACTCTGAAATTTTTACAGTTTATTAGCATACAAATTTTCTACGTTTTCCTAATTTTTCAGAATATTTCGAGTTACAGAAGTATGACCTTAATTTAGATCTTCACAGACTGTTCTGTTTTTGACAGATTCTGTTTTTCGATGCATAGTTTGCTTGTTTCCTAGTTTCTATGGCTTATATTGCTCAATATAAATTATAGAAATGATAAGGTACTGTAGGTATCATGTGAGAAAAACTTTGAATCTTGTCTTGACAGTACCAAAGTGAATGATTTGTTTTATCATACTAACCCATCTCACGAAGTTCCGTTAAGTTTTGTGTGATTGAAGTTTTCAAGTTTTGGGTGAGATACCTATATGAGGAGAATAAGGAGTAACAAGGCCCTAATCTTGAGGATTCCCAAGGCACCCCAAGGTAATATTCAAGGAAGATCCAAGCAACTAAGCTTGGGGATGCCCCGGAAGGCATCCCCTCTTTCGTCTTCAACATTATCGGTAACCTCACTTGGAGCTATATTTTTATTCATCACATGATATGTGTTTTGCTTGGAGCGTCATTTTCTTTTATTATTATTTGCTTTATGTTATTTAGATTAATGTTTTTTATCTTTTATTTCAATAAAAGTGTCAAATTTAGCCTTTACCATGCTTATTTTGCAAGTCTATATGTTGCTGTTTTGAAAACAGAAAGTTTTCTATCGTTGTCAGAATTCTTCTGCGAAGTCAGAATATGATAAAATCTTGAAATTTTTACACAATGAGTAAAAACAAATTTTATACAGTGTGATAATTTTTCAGATGTTTTGGAGTTAGGGAAGTATGAGTACAATTGCACTCTTTACAGACTGTCCTGTTTTGACAGATTGCTGTTATGTTTGCATTGTTTGCATATGTTTGCTTGTTTAATGATTCTATTTGAGGATAGGAGTATTAAATATGCAGAGGCATTTGGTATGCAATGTTAAATAATAATTTTAGTGATTTGCTACAGTAGAGAATGATAAGGTTTTGCATTTGATTTATACTAACTTTTCTCACGAGTTCTTGTTGAGTTTTGTGTGGATGAAGTTTTTAAGAATTAGGGAAACCGCGATATAAAGGGAATTAAGGAGACACAAAAGCTCAAGCTTGGGGATGCCCAAGGCATCCCTAGTTAATATTTCAAGAAGTCTCAAGCACCTAAGCTTGGGGATGCCCCGGTTGGCATCCCACCTTTCTTCTTCAACAATGATCGGTTAGTATCGGTTGAGCCTAAGTTTTTGCTTCTCCACATGATATGTGCTATCCTTGGAATGGCATTTTATTTTTTGCTTGCTGTTTGAATAAATCTTAAGATCTGAAATTCTTTTATGAGAGAGAGTCCTCACATAGCAACATAATTATTTGACTACTCATTGATCTTCACTTATATCTTTTTGGAGTAGTTTGTCATTTACTCACGTGCTTCACTTATATTATTTTGAGAGTCTTTAAACAGCATGGTAATTTGCTTAGGTTATGAATTTAGTCCTAATATGATGGGCATCCAAGAGGGATATAATAAAAACTTTCATATAAAGTGCATTGAATACTATGAGAAGTTTGATTCCTTATGATTGTTTTGAGATATGAGGATGGTGATATTAGAGTCATGCTAGTGAGTAATTGTGGATTGTAGAAATACTTGTGTTGAGGTTTGTGATTCCCGTAGCATGCACGTATGGTGAACCATTATGTAACGAAGTTGGAGCATGATTTATTTATTGATTGTCTTCCTTATGAGTGGCGGTCGGGGACGAGCGATGGTCTTTTCCTACCAATCTATCCCCCTAGGAGCATGCACGTAGTACTTTGTTTCGATAGCTAATAGACTTTTGCAATAAGTATGTGAGTTCTTTATGACTAATGTTGAGTCCATGGATTATACGCACTCTCACCCTTCCACCATTGCTAGCCTCTCTAGTACCGCGCAACTTTTGCCGGTACCATACACCCACCATATACCTTCCTCAAAACAGCCACCATACCTACCTATTATGGCATTTCCATAGCCATTCTGAGATATATTGCCATGCAACTTTCCACCGTTCCGTTTATTATGACATGCTTCATCATTGTCATATTGCTTTGCATGATCATGTAGTTGACATAGTATTTGTGGCAAAGCCACCGTTCATAATTTTCATACATATCACTCTTGAGTCATTGCACATCCCGGTACACCGCCGGAGGCATTCATATAGAGTCATATTTTGTTCTAGTATCGAGTTGTAATTCTTGAGTTGTAAGTAATTAAAAGTGTGATGATCTTCATTATTAGGGCATTGCCCCATGTGAGGAAAAATAAAAAGGCAAAAAAAAGCCAATCAAAAAAAAGAAAAAGAAAAAAAAAGAAAAAAGAAAAAAGAAAAAAAAGGAAAAAAAAGAAAAAAATGAGAGAAAAGAGAGAAGGGGCAATGTTACTATCCTTTTTCCACACTTGTGCTTCAAAGTAACACCATGATCTTCATGATAGAGAGTCTCCTATTTTGTCACTTTCATATACTAGTGGGAATTTTTCATTATAGAACTTGGCTTGTATATTCCAACGATGGGCTTCCTCAAATGCCCTAGGTCTTCATGAGCAAGCAAGTTGGATGCACACCCACTTAGTTTCTTTTTTGAGCTTTCATAAACTTATAGCTCTAGTGCATCCGTTGCATGGCAATCCCTACTCACTCACATTGATATCTATTGATGGGCATCTCCATAGCCTGTTGATACGCCTAGTTGATGTGAGACTATCTCCTTCTTTTTGTCTTCTCCACAACCACCATATTCTATTCCACCTATAGTGCTATGTCCATGGCTCACGCTCATGTATTGCGTGAAAGTTGAAAAGGTTTGAGAACATCAAAAGTATGAAACAATTGCTTGGCTTGTCATTGGGGTTGTGCATGATTTGAATATTTTGTGTGATGAAGATGGAGCATAGCCAGACTATATGATTTTGTAGGGATAACTTTCTTTGGCCATGTTATTTTGAGAAGACATGATTGCTTTATTAGTATGCTTGAAGTATTATCGTTTTTATGTCAATATTAAACTTTTGTTTTGAATCTTATGGATCTGAACATTCATGCCACAATAAAGAAAAATTACATGGATAAATATGTTAGGTAGCATTCCACATCAAAAATTCTATTTTTATCATTTACCTACTCGAGGACGAGCAGGAATTAAGCTTGGGGATGCTTGATACGTCTCCAACGTATCTATAATTTTTTATTGTTCCATGCTATTATATTATCCATCTTGGATGTTTTATATGCATTTATATGCTATTTTATATTATTTTTGGGACTAACCTATTAACCTAGAGCCCAGTGCCAGTTTCTGTTTTTCCTTGTTTTTGAGTTTTGCATAAAAGGAATATCAAACGGAGTCCAAACGAGCTGAAAATTTACGGTGATTTTTTATGGACCAGAAGAAGCCCCCAGAGCACAAGACTTGGGCCAGAAGAGTCCCGAGTCAACGACAAGGGTGGAGGGCACGCCCACCCCCCTAGGGCGCGCCCTCCTGCCTTGTCGCTGACTCGTGGACCCCCCTGACGTGAAACCGACGCCAAAAATTCCTATAAATCCAGAAACCCCCAGAAAGAAACCTAGATCGGGAGTTCCACCACCGCAAGCCTCTGTAGCCACGAAAAACCAATCGGGAGCCCGTTCCGGCACGCTGCCAGAGGGGGAAACCATCACCGGTGGCCATCTTCATCATCCCGGCGCTCTCCATGACGAGGAGGGAGTAGTTCACCCTCGGGGCTGAGGGTATGTACCAGTAGCTACGTGTTTGATCTCTCTCTCTCTCTCTCTCTCTCTCTCTCGTGTTCTTGATTTGGCACGATCTTGATGTACCGCGAGCTTTGTTATTATAGTTGGATCATATGGTGTTTCCCCCTCTCTACCTTCTTGTGATGAATTGAGTTTTACCTTTGAGGTTTCACTATTATCGGATTGAATACTAGTATTGGATTTGAGAACACTTGATGTATGCCTTGCGATGGGATATCTGTGGTGACAATGGGATGTTCTATTGATTCACTTGATGTATGTTTTGGCACTCAACTCGCGGATTCCCGAGGTGACATTGGGGTAATCTATGCATAGGGGTTGATGCACGTTTTTGTCCTTGTTTCTCCGGTAGGAATCTTGGGGCATTCTTTGAGGTTCTTTGTGTTGGATTGAATATTATGAATCTGAAGTTGTTTGATGCATATCGTATAATTGACCCACGGATACTTGTGGTGACATTGGAGTATCTAGGTGACATTAGGGTTGATTGATGTGTGTCATATGGTGTTATTTTACTACGAACTCTAGGGCTGTTTGTGACACTTATAGGAATAGCTCAATGGATCGATCGGAAAGAATAACTTTGAGGTGGTTTCGTACCCTACAAGCAATTTCATCTTATGTTCTCCGCGATAGGAACTTTGGAGTGACTTTTGTCGCACGTTGAGGGATTGCCATATGATCTAATTATGTTATCATTGTTGAGAGAACTTGCACTAGTGAAAGTATGAACCCTAGGCCTTGTTTCTAAGCATTGCAATACCGTTTTTGCTCACTTTTATTACTAGTTACCTTTCTGTTTTTATTTATTCAGATTATAAAAATATATTTCTACCATCCATATTACACTTGTATCACCATCTCTTCGCCGAACTAGTGCACCTATACAATTTACCATTGTATTGGGTGTGTTGGGGACACAAGAGACTCTTTGTTATTTGGTTGCAGGGTTGTTTGAGAGAGACCATCTTCATCCTACGCCTCCCACGGATTGATAAACCTTAGGTCATCCACTTGAGGGAAATTTGCTACTGTCCTACAAAACTCTGCGCTTGGAGGCCCAACACGAGTCTACAAGAAGAAGGTTACGTAGTAGACATCACATAACACGTAGGAGGTGGCTATAACTTGCAAGATCGGATCTAGAACATAGATATAATGGTGATAACATAAACGGTTCAGATCTGAAATCATGCACCCGGGCCCAAACTGCAAGCATTAAGCATGGCGAAGTCATAGCAACATCAATCTCAGAACATAATGGATACTAGGGATCAAGCCCTGACAAAACTAACTCGATTACATGATGAATCTCATCCAACTCCTCACCGACCAGCGAGCCTACGAAGGAATTACTCACTCCCGGTGGGGAGCATAGTGGAATTGGCGATGGAGAAGGGTTGGTGATGCCGAAGATCGAAGGTCCCCCACTCCGGAGCCCCAAACGGACTCTCGATCTGGCCTCCCGATGAAGAACAGGAGGCTGCGGCGGTTCCGTCTCGTGAAACGCGATAATTCTTCCTCTCCCATTTTTTTCTCCAAAAATGTGAATTTATAGCGTCGGAGATAGGGTCAGCGGGGCCACCACGTGGGGACAACCCACCTGGGCACGCCAGGAGGTGGGGCGTGCCCTGGTGGGTTGTGCCCACCCAGGGGCCCCCTCTGGTGGTTCTTGGCTCCAGTAATTCTCTTTTATTATATAAAAAATCCTCGCAAAGTTTCGTTCCAATCCGAGAACTTTTATTTCTGCACAAAAAACAACACCATGGTAGTTCTGCTGAAAACAACGTCAGTCCGGGTTAGTTTCATCCAAATCATGCAAATTAGAGTCCAAAACAAGAGGAAAAGTAGATACGACGGAGACGTATCAGGTGCATGACCATAAAAGATATTACTCATATAAATAGAATAACCATTATTCTCTGATTTAAATGAATAACCATCTCGCAATAAACAAGATCCAGATAGAATGTTCATGCTCAACGCTGGCACCAAATAACAATTATTGAGGTCTAAAACTAATCCCGAAGGTAGATGTAGAGGTAGCGTGCCAACGGCGATCACATCGACCTTGGAACCATTTCCGACGCGCATCGTCACCTCGTCCTTAGCCAATCTTCGTTTATTCTGTAGCTCCTGTTTCGGGTTACAAATATGAGCAACCAAACCAGTATCAAATACCCAGGTGCTACAACGAGCATTAGTTAGGTACACATCAATAACATGTATATCAAATATACCTTTGTTCACTTTGCCACCCTTCTGATCCGCCAAGTATTTGGGGCAGTTCCACTTCCAGTGACCATTCCCTTTGCAGTAGGAGCACTCTGTTTCAGGCTTGGGTCCAGCTTTGGGCTTCTTCACGTGAGTGGCAACTTGCTTGCCATTCTTCTTGAAGTTCCCTTTCTTTCCCTTGCTTTTTTTCTTGAAACTAGTGGTCTTGTTAACCATCAACACTTGATGCTCCTTCTTGATTTCTAACTCCGCGACCTTAAGCATTGCGAAGAGCTCGGGAATCATTTTCGTCATCCCTTGCATATTATAGTTCATCACAAAGCCTTTGTAGCTTGGTGGCAGTGACTGAAGGACTCTGTCAATAGCACTATCAACTGGGAGTTCAACTCCCTGCTGAGTCAAGTGGTTATGATACCCAGACATTTTGAGTATGTGTTCACTGACAGAACTATTCTCCTCCATCTTGCAGTTATAGAACTTGTTGGAGACTTCATATCTCTCAACCCAGGCATTAGCTTGAAATATCAACTTCAGCTCTTGGAACATCTCATATGCTCCATGACGTTCAAAACGTCTTTGAAGTCCCGGTTCTAAGCTGTAAAGCATGGCACACTGAACTATTGAGTAGTCATCAGATCGAGCCTGCCAGGCATTCGTAACATCTGCAATAGCTCCTGCAGCAGGTCTGTCACCTAGCAATGCATCAAGGACATAATTCTTCTGTGCAGCAATGAGGATAATCCTCAAGTTACGGACCCAGTCTGTGTAGTTGCTGCCATCATCTTTCAACTTAGCTTTCTCTAGGAACGCATTAAAATTCAGGGGAACGGTAGCATGAGCCATTGATCTACAACATAGATATGCAAATACTATCAGGACTAGCATAGGAAGGCAAAACAAGTGCAAGTTCAAAACTTTCACCATAAAGAGAGGAAATTTGATATTATTGCAATATGTAAAAGCATATGTTCCCCTCTCATAATAATTTTCAGTAGCATCATGAATGAATTCTACAATATAACTATCACATAAAGCATTCTTTTCATGATCCACAAGCATAGAAATTTTATTACTCTCCACATAAGCAAATTTATTCTCATGAATAGTAGTGGGAGCAAACTCAACAAAATAACTATCATGGGATTGAAAATTAAAATCATGATGACAAGTTTCATGGTTATCATTATTCTTTATAGCATACATGTCATCACCATAATCATCATAGATAGCAACTTTGTTGTCATAGTCAATTGAAACCTCTTCCAAAATAGTGGATTCATCACTAAATAAAGTCATGACCTCTCCAAATCCACTTTCATAATTATCACAATAAGATTCAACACCCTCCAAAATAGTGGGATCATTAGTACCTAGAGTTGACACTCTTCCAAACCCACTTTCATCAATATAATCGTCATAAATAGGAGGCATGCTACCATTATAACAAATTTGCACATCAAAACTTGGGGGACTAAAAATATCATCTTCATCAAACATAGCATCCCCAAGCTTGTAGCTTTGCATATCATTAGCATCATGGATATTCAAAGAATTCATACCAACAACATTGCAATCATGCTCATCATTCAAAGATTTTTTGTCAAATATTTTATAGAATTCTTCTTCTATCAATTGAGCACAATTTTCTTTTCCATAATTTTCACGGAAGGCATTATAAAGATGAATAATATGATGCAACCTCAATTCCATTTTTTTGTAGTTTTCTTTGTATAAACCAAACTAGTGATAAAACAAGAAACTAAAAGATTCGATTGCAAGATCTAAAGATATACCTTCAAGCACTCACCTCCCCGGCAACGGCGCCAGAAAAGAGCTTGATGTCAACTACGCAACTTTATTCTTGTAGATACGTGTTGGGCCTCCAAGCGCAGAGTTTTGTAGGAGAGTAGCAATTTTTCCTCAAGTGGATGACCTAAGGTTTATCAATCCGTGGAAGGTGTAGGATGAAGATGGTCTCTCTCAAACGACCCTGCAACCAAATACAAGAAATCTCTTGTGTCCCCAACACACCTAATACAATGGCAAATTGTATAGGTGCACTAGTTCGGCGAAGAGATGATGATAAAAGTGTAATATTGATGGTAGAAATATATTTTTATAATCTGAATAAATAAAAACAGCAAGGTAGCAAATAGTAAACGGGCACAAAAACGGTATTGCAATGCTTGAAAATAAGGCCTAGGGTCCGTACTTTCGCTAGTGCAATCTCTTAACAATGCTAATATAACTGGATCATATAACCAACCCTCAACGTGTGATGAAGAATCACTCCAAAGTTCCTATCTAGCGGAGAACATAAGAAGAAATTATTTGTAGGGTACGAAACCACCTCGAAGCTATTCTTTCCGATCGATCTATCCAAGAGTTCATACTAAAATAACACCAAATAATTTCAGATTCATAATACTCAATCCAACACAAAGAACCTCAAAGAGTGCCCCAAGATTTCTACCGAAGAAACAAAGACAAGAACATGCATCAACCCCTATGCATAGATTACCCCAATGTCACCTCGGGAATCCGCGAGTTGAATGCCAAAACATATATCAAGTGAATCAATATGATACCCCATTGTCACCACGAGTATTCATATGCAAGACATATATCAAGTGCTCTCAAATCCATAAAAATATTCAATCCGATAACAACGAAATCTCAAAGGGAAAAGCTCAATTCATCACAATAAGATAGAGAGGGGAAAACACCATATGATCCGACTATATTAACAAAGCCCGCGATACATCAAGATCGTGACATCTCAAGAACACGAGAGAGAGAGAGATTAAACACATAGATACTGGTACAAACCCTCAGCCCCGAGGGTGGACTACTCCCTCCTCATCGTGGTGGCTGCCGGGATGATGAAGATGGCCACCGGAGATGATTCCCCCCTCCGGCAGGGTGCCGGAACGGGGTCTAGATTGGTTTTCGGTGGCTACAGAGCCTTGCGGCGGCGGAACTTCTGATCTAGGGTTACCCCGAGGGTTTTCGGAATATTTGTGAATTTATAGGGTAAAGAGGGGGTGCGGGAGGCCACCGAGGTGGGCACAACCCACCTGGGCGCGCCTGGGCCCCCAGGTGCGCCCTGGTGGGTTGTGCCCCCCTCGGGCACCCTCCAGGCGCTTCTCTGGCCCACTGGTGGTCTTTTGGTCCATAAAAAATCCACAAAAAGTTTCGCGGTGTTTGGACTCCGTTTGATATTGATTTCCTGCGATGTAAAAAACAAGCAAAAAACAGCAGCTGGCACTGGGCACTGGGTCAATAGGTTAGTCCCAAAAAATGATATAAAGTTGCTATAAAATGATTGTAAAACATCCAAGAATGATAATATATCAGCATGAATACTTCATAAATTATAGATACGTTGGAGACGTATCAGCATCCCCAAGCTTAATTCCTACTCGTCCTCGAGTAGGTAAATGATAAAAGAAATAATTTATGAAGTGTGAATGCTAGCAAAGTGCATAAGTTTGATCAATGATAATTTCAATCACTTTTCCTAGCATTATGACAACAACTCTTTCTTATAAAATTTCTCATGTTTAAAGTAGCAACCAATTCACATGTTAAGGTTCAAACAATGAATTCTCTTGAAACTCAACAACCTATGTTCTCAGTCACCAAGCAATTGCAATTCAACTTATTCAACAGAGTTTAAGTTAGAGCTCCACATACTCAAACATCATATAGTCTTCTATGATTGCTAACACTCACCGCATACACATGAGCAAAACGTTTCAACCAGACACATAGAAAGATAGGGGCTTATAATTTCGCCTCCCAACGTATTCACCTCAAGGGTGATGTCAACAATAATAACTCATGCCACCCATATTCAACTGGACATATGTGCCTAGATCTTTCCTCACGACATGATGCTTGCCAAAGGAGAAAAATAAAAAGGAATAGAGAGAAAAACTTTGACTCTTGCATAAAAGTAAATACATAAAAGTAAAAGACAGGCCCTTCGCAGAGGGAAGCAGAGGTTGCCATGCGCTTATTTGTTTGTATGCTCAACCCCTTAGTGCAAAAGAATGTCACGTTATATTGCCCCTTATGATAGCAACCTTTATTATGTAGTCTGTCGCTTTTATTCTTTGCCATCACAAGTTCGTACAACGCTCAATTTTCTCTTACACTAAATGATCTAACACTTTTAGAAGCAATTTTTATTGCCTTATTGCACCGATGACAACTTACTTGAAGGATCTTGCTCAATCCTTAGGTAGGTATGGTGGACTCTTGAAGATAAGATTTGGGTTTAAGGGTTTTTGGATGCACAAGTAGTATCTCTACTTGGTGCAGAATTTTTGGCTAGCAAAGATGGGGGGCAAGCACCACATGTTGAAGGATCTATGACAATATAACTTCTATGTGAATATGAACAAACATAAATCATTACGTTGTCTTCCTTGTCCAACGTCAACAATTTTGGCATATAATATTTTGATGGGGGCTCACAATCACAAATTTTTTCCAAGATAGTGTATTTGCATGTGAAACTTCTCTTCCTTCTACTAATCATTCATGAATTGCTTGTATGACCAATATTGTGATTGTCAAGCCTCAAAAGATTTCACTGTCTAAACCCAATGTGAAGCTACCACTAGGCATGATATGAACATATAATTTCAACTTCATGATATTCAATTCATTCAACAATTTACTCATAGGATATAAGTGAAGCACAAGAGTAAATGACAAGCTACTCCAAAAAGATATAAGTGAAGATCAAGCGAGTAGTTAAGTAAATGGGTAGCTATTGGAGAACTCTCTTTTATTTAAAAACTTTCAGATCTAAGTACTTTATTAAAACAGCAAGCAAAACAAAATAAAATGACATTCCAAGAATAGCACAACTCATGTGAAGAAGCAAAAACTTAGGCTCAACCGATACTAACCGATAATTGTTGATGAAGAAAGGTGGGATGCCTACCGGGGCATCCCCAAGCTTAGATGCTTGAGACTTCTTGGAATATTATCTTGGGATGCCTTGGGCATCCCCAAGCTTGAGCTTTTGTGTCTCCTTAATTCCTTTTATATCACGGTTTCCCTAAATCTTAAAAACTTCATCCACACAAAACTCAACAAGAACTCGTGAGATAAGTTAGTATAAATCAATGCAAAGCCTTATCATTCTCTACTGTAGCAAATCACTAAAATTACTATTTAAAATTGCATACTAAATGCATCTGCATATTTAATACTCATATCCTCAAATAGAATCATTAAAGAAGCAAACATATGCAAACAATGCAAACATAACAGCAATCTGCCAAAACAGTATAGTCTGTAAAGAATGCAAGAGTATCAATACTTATTCAACTCAAAAAATTCTGAAAATTTAAAACAGTGTAGAAAATTTATCATAGCTTATTGTGCAAAAAGTTTCAACATTTTATCACATACTTACTTTTCTAGGGAATTTTTTCAACAGCGGTAAACTTTCTGTTTTCAAACAGCAACATGTATACTTGCAAAATAAGCATGGCAAAGGCTATCATTGCCACTTTTATTGAAATAAAATATGCAAAACATTATTATAAATAACAGCAAGCAAATCATAATAAAATAAAATGACGCTCCAAGCAAAACACATATCGTGTGACGAATGAAAACATAGCTCCAAGTGAGGTTACCGATAATGTTGGAGACGAAAGAGGGGATGCCTTCCGGGGCATCCCCAAGCTTAGTTGCTTGGATCTTCCTTGGATATTAACTTGGGGTGCCTTGGGCATCCCCAATATTAGGGTCTTGTCACTCCTTATTCTCCTCATATCAATATCTCACCCGAAACTTGAAAACTTCAATCACACAAAACTTAACGGAACTTCATGAGATGGGGTAGTAGGATAAAGACAAATCATTCACTTTGGTACTGTCAAATACAAGATTAATAATTGTACTCACACCATGCCTACTGTAACTTATCATTTCTACAATTTATATTGAGCAATATAAGCCATAGAAACTAGGAAACAAGCAAACTATGCATTGAAAACAGAATCTGTCAAAAACAGAACAGTACATAAAGATCTGAATTAAGGTCATACTTCTGTAACCTCTAAAATTCTGAAAAAATAGGAAAACGTATAAAATTTGTATACCCATCAACTGTAAAAATTTCAGAATTTTTCCACGTTACAGTAGCAGATAAGAATTTATGCACTGGACGCAAAAGTTTTTGTTTTTGCACAGAATCAAGTCAACTATCATCCACACTATCCCAAAGGCTTTACTTGGCACTTTATTGATTTCCTGCGATGTAAAAAACAAGCAAAAAACAGCAGCTGGCACTGGGCACTGGGTCAATAGGTTAGTCCCAAAAAATGATATAAAGTTGCTATAAAATGATTGTAAAACATCCAAGAATGATAATATATCAGCATGAATACTTCATAAATTATAGATACGTTGGAGACGTATCAGTAATCTATGCATAGGGGTTGATGCACGTTTTCGTCCTACATTCTCCGATAGAAACTTTGGAGTGACTCTTTGTTGCACGTTGAGGGATTGTTATATGATCCAATTATGTTATCACTTTTGAGAGAATTTGCACTAGTGAAAGTATGAACCCCAGGCCTTGTTTTCAAGCATTGCAATACCGTTTTTGCTCACTTTTGTTACTACTTACCTTGCTGTTTTTATATTTTCAGATTACAAAAACGTATATCTACTATCCATATTACACTTGTATCACCATCTCTTCGCCGAACTAGTGCACCTATACAATTTACCATTGTATTGGGTGTGTTGGGGACACAAGAGACTCTTTGTTATTTGGTTGCAGGGTTGTTTGAGAGAGACCATCTTCATCCTATGCCTCCCACGGATTGATAAACCTTAGGTCATCCACTTGAGGGAAATTTGCTACTGTCCTACAAAACTCTGCGCTTGGAGGCCCAACACGAGTCTACAAGAAGAAGGTTGCATAGTAGACATCAAGAGTCTATCACACCCGATCATCATGAGGTGCTTCGAAATGACGAACTTTGGCAACGGTGCATACTCGGGGAGAACACTTTTATCTTCAAATTGAGTGAAGGGATCATCTTATAATGCTACCGCCGTTCTAAGCAAAATAAGACGCATAAAGGATAAAC
Source organism: Thinopyrum elongatum (assembly GCA_011799875.1). Classification (NCBI taxonomy): domain Eukaryota; kingdom Viridiplantae; phylum Streptophyta; class Magnoliopsida; order Poales; family Poaceae; genus Thinopyrum; species Thinopyrum elongatum. Next base: position 507,401,298 of record CM022301.1, on the reverse strand, counting down.
ATCACATGCAATCAAAATATGTGACATGTTATGGCCATCATCATCTTGTGCTTTTGATCTCTATCTCCAAAGCATCGTCATGATCTCCATCGTCACCGTCTCGACACCTTGATCTCCATCGTTGCGTCGGGGTCGTCTCGCTAACTATTCACTACTAGGGATAACCCTAGCAGTAGCGCTGGAAATAGAGCTATCAGTAGCGCTGGTACAAGCGCTACCACTAAGGCGCTACAGCTAACTGGTAGCAGTAGCGCTGGTTTTCCAGCGCTAATGATATACCTAATTAGCAGTAGCGCGTCCTGCAGAACAGCGCTACTGATAACCGTAAATAGCAGTAGCGTTTCTTATGAACTGCGCTACTGCTAAATTTTCCTGTAATTTTCTCCTGCTGCTTATTGGCGTTGTATTTGTGTAGGTTTTGTATACAGTAGTTTCATCATATGATTTTATGACCATGATGAGTTATTATATATATCAGTGGGTGAAATGAACATGGATTAGATTCAAGTGGAGGCAACATGGTACAAAGGATTAGTAGTACTTTCGATGTGCACCATGTTGCCTTCACTTGAATCTAATCCATGTTCATTTCACCCACTGATATATATATAATAACTCATCATGCTCATATAACAACTTAGCATCATGCATCATCATAATAATGTATAACTCATCATTGTTATCATAATAACAAGTCCTACTCATCATCATCATAGTCATCTAACAACTTCTACTCGTTAATAATAAGAAGTCATACTCATCATCATACAACTTCTACTCGTTATCATAATAACAAGTCATACTCATCATCATCTTAGTCATCTAACCAACCCTACTTAATTGTTCTTAGCACATGATCACGAGTATTAGCTAGGACCTACTACCCTCTATAAGGTAAATAGCATAAAACAAGATAGCCCCTGACGCTCTATTATGGAGAATGGAGATTATCCTGTCTCCAATTCATGCGCTTCGCACAAGTTGCTTCCAAGTAGCTCCCTATGATTGTTCATACATTTTTTCCATTCTTTGATTGTCATGTCTTCATCGGTTTTAGAAATCTGGTATGAACAGCGGTGAAGCCTAGGATGACTTGGCCGTAAGCTAATAACATCAAGGCGACCTTTCGGAAACATCAGATCAGGCACACAATCCTTTGGGATTTTCTGTTGAAAAACATAATAATAACGTCGTAGTTAGCAATGTAGTTTAGCTTTAGAAGAATATATGCAAAAGATGCATGGATGTCGTAATAGTAAAAAATCTTACCATGCCATCTCCATGGATGTTACCGTAGTTCAACACGTGAACTAGTGGCACGTATTGACCATAATGTGTAGGAGTTTCATAATTGATATTGTAATTCTCAACATCAATAATAAATGAGATAAAATGATCTTTCTCCTCATAAGTTAATTCAACGCCATCAGTGTAGTAGGTTCTGTCTACCATCTTCGGTACATTTTTTGAAGAATGAAAATAAGCTGTCAATGGAAATAAGCTGTCAACTGAAATAAACAATATAAATTACTTAATAAATATGTTTCAGAAACTCACATAGAGGTAGAACTGGAAGCGTATCAACAAGGACCCAAATGTCGATATTAGCTTCATCGGTATTATCTTCATCGACATTATCTTCGTCGACACTATCTTTGTCGATGTCATCTTCAGGATCACCAAGATAGAAGGTGACATACATACCCTCCTGAAAATCATACGGCTTGCACAGTGCTTCCCAATTCGAGCAACCAAAATGGGATACACTCTCCGAATTGTATAGCTTTACAGCAAAATCATAACCATGATGGGTCCTGAGTTGAACTAGCTTTGTCTCCATATTTTCATGATCTTCGAAATTCAGATGCTCCAAGACATAGCGTCTTGCATGGCATGGGATAAGTTAGTCGAATTGTAAAAGACAATATAAAATACACGTTGAAGAAGCAGAAGACTTGTCATGCTTAATTACGAAAAAAGACTTGTCATCGTTGCGTACCGTTTCAACATCAAAGGTCTCGTCGAGCTTAATACTGAAGCGTCGACTGTCTACCAGGTGAGGCATGTCGCATAGACCCCGGTCGTCGCCGCAGTAGTCGCACTCCGGGATCCTATCATCGTCGTCAGACATTTCCTATGTTCATAATTCAAAGATTAAACTTCTACAATTCAATATATGTACTACAAAAACTAAATTAGATCATTATTGTTCATCATGGGTTGACTATCGGTCTGTCGAGTCTTTTCTTGAAAACTCTCAGCTCACGTGGTGTATATATTCGACCGTCGGTGATGGTAGCTACTCCTGTCATTCCAAAGTGCATTACACCAAAATGTCTAGCACATTGGAATGAAGAAGAAGCTACTCACACGACAACAGTCGGGATTCTTCCTCCTCTCATATATGGTGGAGACTCTCCCTCACTGATTCCTCTTTGACATTTGCGACCGTCGGTGATGGTCGTTCTTCTCTTCCTTCCCGTGCATTACCAAAAGGTCTATCACGAGAAAGAAGAGGAAGAACGACCCCCACGACAAAAGTCGGCATTCTTCTTCTCTCATATATATGGTGGAGTCCCGACAGACTTAAAGTCAACCTGAAATGTCATTTAATTATCTTTCTACAAAATCCGGGCCACTCGATATTTCCTACATATTCTAGCACAAGTCATGCCAAAATTCACGGAAAAATCCGGCATGACCTTTGCTAAAAAGGACATATATCGAGCGCCTGAAATTTGCCGGAATGGAAATTAATCAACACTCCGGCAAAACATAGGCCACTGTGAGGTGTTCCCTGCAAACATAGGCCACTTGGGCAAGCACTAGTACTACACAACACTACATATCACATGTCTAAATCTCCATCATATTTGAAAGACCTACATTGAAAATTTTCTATTCCATGAAAATTGTCACAGCTACTCATGTAGCTACTACTCTACTACATCTATCAAAACATCTACATCATCATCGACATGGAGACTTGGCTAGTCTCACCTCGAGGTCGGAGGGGGTCGGTGACGGGGAGGATAGCGGGGATGATGCAGGGGCTCCTTGATTTCTGCAAAAACAAAATATAAACAAAAACATTATTATCATCATCTTAGGACTTAGTGAAATCCTATGTCTAAAACATCATAGTTCTAGCCCTAACATTTACTAAAAATACCTTGTTCTAACCCTAAAAATTGAAAAGACCTATACATTTACTAAAAATACCCTAGTTCTAGCCCTAACATCTGTCCGTCCATCCATCCATCTATCTATATATCCATCAATGTATCCATCCATCCATCTATCCATCCATTTGTCTATCTATGCAATATATCAAAAAAAACATAGTTCTAACCATCTATCTATGCAATGCAGGAGGGATCGGAGGGGAGGAGAGGGTCAGAGGGAGAGGGCTGAAGGAAATATGCCCTAGAGGCAATAATAAAGTTGTTATTTTATATTTCCTTATTCATGATAAATGTTTATTATTCATGCTAGAATTGTATTGATCAAAAACCTAAATACATGTGTGAATACATAGACATACACCGTGTCCCTAGTGAGCCTCTACTTGACTAGCTCGTTGATCAAAGATGGGTATGGTTTCCTAACCATGGACATGAGTTGTCATTTGATAATGGGATCACATCATTAGGAGAATGATGTGATGGACAAGACCCATCCGTTAGCTTAGCATAATGATCGTTCAGTTTTATTGCTACTGCTTTCTTCATGTCAAATACATATTCCTTCGACTATGAGATTATGCAACTCCCGGATACCGGAGGAATGCGTTGTGTGCTATCAAATGTCACAACCTAACTGGGTGATTATAAAGATGCTCTACAGGTATCTCCGAAGGTGTTTGTTGGGTTGGCATAGATCGAGATTAGGATTTGTCACTCCAAGTATCGAAGAGGTATCTCTGGGCCCTCTCGGTAATACACATCATAAGAAGCCTTGCAAGCAAAGTGACTAATGAGTTAGTTGCAGGATGATGTATTACGAAACGAGTAAAGAGACTTGCCAGTAATGAGATTGAACTAGGTATGAAGATACCGACGATCAAATCTCGGGCAAGTAACATACCAATGGACAAAGGGAATAACGTATGTTGTCATAACGGTTCGACCGATAAAGATCTTCGTAGAATATGTAGGAGCCAATATGAGCATCCAGGTTTTGCTATTGGTTATTGACCGGAGAGGTGTCTCGGTCATGTCTACATAGTTCTCGAACCCATAGGGTCCGCACGCTTAACGTTCGATGACGATATAGTATTATATGAGTTATGTGATTTGGTGACCGAATGTTGTTCGGAGTCCCGGATGAGATTACGTACATGACGAGGAGTGTCGAAATGGCCGAGAGGTAAAGATTGATATATAGGACGATGGTATTCGGACACCGGAAGTGTTCCGGAGGGTACCGGGTACATATCGGGTCACCGGAAGGGGTTCCGGACACCCCCGGCAAAAGATATGGGCCTTATGGGCCAAGAGGGGAAATGCACCAGCCACAAGGGGCTGGTGCGCCCCCCATATGGGTCGGCCAAGAAGGAGAAGGAAAGAGTGGAAGGGAAAGGAAAGAGAGGGAATAGGATTCTCCCTTCCTTCCCTCTCCCCCTCTCTTTCCTTCCCCCTCCGGTAAATAAGGAAGGGAGGGGCGCACCACTTGGGAAACCCCAAGTAGGATTCAGATCCTACTTGGGGCGCCCCCTGGCTGCCTCTCCTCCCCTCCCACCTATATATATGTGGGGAGAGGGGCGCCTAGAACACACAACATCAACTGTTAGCCGTGTGCGACGCCCCCCTCCACAGATTACACCCTCGGTCATAGTTTCGCGGTGCTTAGGCGAAGCCCTGTGCGGATCACTTCACCATCACCGTCACCACGCCGTCATGCTGACGGAACTCATCTACTTCCTCGACACTTTGCTGGATCAAGAGGTCGAGGGACGTCATCAAGCTGAACGTGTGCAGAACTCGGAGGTGCCGTACGTTCGGTGCTTGATCGGTCGGAACGAGAAGAAGTTCGACTACATCAACCATGTTGTCAAACGCTTCCGCTTACGGTCTACGAGGGTACGTAGACACACTCTTCCCCCCCCCCCTCGTTGCTATGCATCTCCTAGATAGACCTTGCGTGAGCATAGGAAAATTTTGAAATTGCATGCTACGTTTCCCAACAAGGGCTAGGAGGGAGAGAGGGATGGAGAGAGAGGGGGGCGATCGGAGGGAGCAGGGAGGGAGAAGGGCGAGGGATGGAGGGAGAGGCAAGGTCGGAGGGAGGGAGAAGGGAGGAATGGAAGGAGAAGGGAGGAAGGAAGACATACCGGGCGACGGCGGCAGCGGGCGACGGCGGCGGCGCGACAACGGCAGCGGGCGGCGGCAGCGGGGGTTAGACGATGAGTGTGTGGGAGGGAGAGTGATCGGGCTGGCGGAGGAGAGGATAAGGTAGCATTAGCAGTAGCGCTGGCTCATGGACCAGCGCTACTGCTAAGTTGGGCCCACCGTGCAGACTTACCGGTAGCGGTTGGCTGGTGGCCCGGCGCTGCTGCTATGTCTGTAGTAGTAGCGCTGGTTCCAGCCAACCGCTACTACTACGTGTAGCCCTGCCGGTGGCCATGGGACCACTTAGCGCTGCCAGGGGGCCCAGCGCTACTGCTACTTTGGTACCTGTAGCGCTTGTTGTCAACCAGTGCTACGACTAAGTGGCAGTAGCGCTGGACACATAACCAACGCTACTACTAAATTTCTATCCATAAGCTTTCTCCTAGTAGTGATTGCTTCTACAACTATTGCTAACGCATAGCGATAAAGTAAAGCAATTACATGGCGCTTGCATTTCATACAATAATTAAGAGACAACCCTAAGGCTCATGCCGGTTGTCGATATTACAAAATATGATCATCTCATACATCAACATATATCATATCATATCTTGACCATATCACATCACAACATGCCCTGCAAAAACAAGTTAGACATCCTCTACTTTGTTGTTGCAAGTTTTACGTGGCTGCTACGGGCTTCTAGCAAGAACTGTTCTTAACTACGCAAAAACCACAATGGTGATTATCAAGTTTGCCGTTTTAACCTTCTTCAAGGACCGGCCGTAGTCAAATTCGATTCAACTAAAGTAGGAGAAACACACACCCGCTAGCCACCTTTATGCAAAACAAGTTGCATGTCAGTCGGTGGAACCGGTCTCATGTGCGTGGACATGTAAGGTTGGTCCGGGCCGCTTCATCCCACAATACCGCCGAATCAAAATAAGACGTTGGTGGTAAGCAGTATGACTATCACTGCCACAACTCTTTGTGTTCTACTCGTGCATATCATCTACGCATAAACCTGGCTCGGATGCCACTGTTGGGGAACGTTGCATGGAAAACAAAAAAGTTCTACGCACACGCAAGATCTATCTATGGAGATGCATAGCAATGAGAGGGGAGAGTGTGTCTACGTACCCTCATAGACCGTAAGCGGAAGTGTTTAGTAACGCGGTTGATGTAGTCGAACTTCTTCGCGATCCAACCGATCAAGTACCGAACGTACGGCACCTCCGCGTTCAGCACACATTCAGCTCGGTGACGTCCTCGCCTTCTTGATCCAGCAAGACGGGCGAAGTAGTAGATGAGTTCTGGCAGCATGACGGCCTGATGACGGTGGTGGTGATGCTATCTCCGCAGGGCTTTGCCTAAGCACTACGAAAATATGACCGAGGGACGAAACTGTGGAGAGGGGCACCGCACACGGCTAAGAGATTGTCGTGGTCTTGTGTGGCGCCCCCTCCCTCATATATATAGGTGGGGGAGAGGGGAGGCATCCAGGAGGCGCCCCCAAGGAGGCCAAATCCTCCTTGGGCTCCTGCCCTAGCCGCGCCCCCTTCCTTATTTGTGCGCGGGAGGAAGGCAGGGGGAGGTGCCCCCCCCCCCTTTCCTTTCTCTCATGAGGAGGGAAAGGCAGGAGGGCCAACCCTCCCCCTTTCCTTCCCCTAGGGCCGGCGGCCAGGGAGAGGGGCACACAGCCCCTTGTGGTCTGGTGTGTTCCCCCTTTTGGCCCATTAAGCCCATATAGCCTCCCGGGGCTTCCCGGAACCCCTTCCGGTGATCCGATGACTACCCGGTACCACCCGAAACCTTTCCGGAGTCCAAATAGTATCGTCCTATATATCAATCTTTACCTCCGGACCATTTCGGAGCTCCTCGTCATGTCCGTGATCTCATCCGAGACTCCGAACAACATTCGGTCACCAAATCACATAACTCATATAACACTATATCGTCAACGAACGTTAAGCGTGCGGACCCTACGGGTTCGAGAACTATGTAGACATGACCGAGACACCTCTCCGGTCAATAACCAATAGCGGAACCTGGATGCCCATATTGGTTCCTACATATTCTACGAAGATCTTTATCGGTCGAACCTTATGACAACATACGTAATTCCCTTTGTCCATCGGTATGTTACTTGCCCGAGATTCGATCGTCGGTATCTTCATACCTAGTTCAATCTCGTTACCGGCTAGTCTGTTTACTCGTTCCGTAATACATCATCTCGTAACTAACTCCTTAGTCACTTTGCTTGCAAGTTTCTTGTGATGTGTATTACCGAGAGGGCCCAGAGATACCTCTCCGATACACGGAGTGACAAATCCTAATCTCGATCCATGCCAACTCAATAGACACCTTCAGAGATACCTGTAGAGCATCTTTATGATCACCCAATTACGTTGTGACGTTTGATAGCACACAAGGTATTCCTCCGGTATCCAGGAGTTGCATGATCTCATAGTCAAAGGAATATGTATTTGACATTAAGAAAGCAATAACAATAAACTAAACGATCATATGCTAAGCTAACAGATGGGTCTTGTTCATCACATCATTCTCCTAATGATGTGATCCCGTTATCAAGTGACAACACATGTCTATGGTCAGGAAACCTTAACCATCTTTGATCAACGAGCTAGTCTAGTAGAGGCTCGCTAGGGACACGGTATTTGTTTATGTACCCACACATGTATTTAAGTTTCCAATCAATACAATTCTAGCATGAATAATAAACATTTATCATGAATAAGGAAATGTAAAATAACAACTTTATTATTGCTTCTAGGGCATATTTCCTTCACCTTCGACAGACTGAGCCGGCATATCATTTTGAGATTTACGAAGTCACCGTAGGCGCCTCGTCATCGACGGGAACGTCTCCTCCCACTGAAAGCGCATCGCCGGAAATCCTGAAATAAATCCAGGACTAATGCGAGCACCAGGACTTGAATTCTGGTGGACTGGGGATACCACTCTCCATCTAACCATCCAACCATAGGTTGGGGTAGAGATCTCAATCCTGAAGTTCAGTTCAGATATAGCTGAAAGCTTTATCTATGATACTTAAATACTTCCTTCGTCCGTCGTGGTTTTAGTTCAAAGTTCATTCTTGCTATCTTATTTTTCTTGACATGCATGCTATCCACATAGGCATACCTGCCACATCAGCGGTTTGTTAGGTACATACATACGGGACCAACCAGTACAACAGCCCTGCCATGCAAGCCTTCAGTTACTAGCTAAAGGGACCTTCTACAATCTGGCCTCACGAGCACCCTCTCTCGCTGATTCAGCGCTCTCACAAGTCAACATAGAACTTTATCCTTCCCCTTCCCCTTCCTCCTTTAATTCCCAACCCATCATGTGCCTCCCCCCGATCCGCCTTCCTGCCCCCCTGATGGTGTCCTGTACTAGGGGGTACTACCACGCCGTCTCTCGACCAGGTGGATCGGGCCGAGGATCCACATGGCGGTTCACAAACCTGCCTCCGATGAGACCTCCTAGGCTCTCCCGTCCTGTCGCCGCTAGCACATGTAGCTGCACCCAACAACCGGCTGGCCGCTCAACTCCCTCCACCTGTCGGTTGATTGATTCAGGAGGAAGAGATGAGAAGGATAGTGCGTGTGGCGGCTATAGGGATGAGAGAAGGCAGGGGACCATGGCAGATTCTGACGATGATGGTGTCAACGGGAAAGAGAGAGAGAGAGAGAGAGAGAGAGGACCATGCTATGGGGGGGGGGTGCTTGGAGACGAATTACCAACGTGCTGCCCCTATCCGGAGAAATCGCACGTGGTGCAAACTTCTCGCCATCGCCCAAGATTTGAAGATTTTTTTGTCTTTGTGGTTTCAAAGTTAAGCAAGTGAGCCTTGCATCATATTTCCGTTCAGTGACTGTGTGATTGGTGTCCAAGCTGTTTCGTTTGCCAATATTCTCTCAACAGCACTGGTCGCAAGGCGGGTGAAACATCACAAAATAACGCACGTTGTATAGTGTTTACATGAATTGTGACATCAAAATCAGTGATGCATGCAATTGTCATTTACAATGAAAATGGCAATGCCGTGTACACTAATGTCTTATTGAAAATGTTAGTAACTTAGTGACTATCTAATAAATGCAGTAACAATTGCGTGGTTTGTAAAGGGACCAAGATGAGCAGTTTGGAAAGAACTACAACATTCCTAATCATCCATGATTCTTGATAAGTCTCTACATGACACATACGATTGGACGAGGAAAGCCTGTTGTCCAATGGAGTGGGTTCATAGGCCCACATATGTTGACCTATGATCTAGGCCCATAACAAATGGAAGAAAACACGAGGTAAACATCCAAAGGAGACGACATATACTTGCCTGAACCATATATCTATTGCCCATCTCTCTCACTCCCTCACCTACTAAGCGTCTCCTTGTTGGGGTTTCTCCCACAGTTTTCCCCGCGCCGCCACCACCCCGCTGCCTTGGACCGTCACCATGGCTGCTGCCACCGCCACCCCGCTGCCCCGGATCATCACCGTGGCTGCTGCCACCATCCATATCCTTATATACATGTATATTCCACACTTATGTTCCCCTACCTAATCTCTTTTTTGGTTTATTCGAGTTCCTTGGTTTGTTTTGACGACTAATCAGATCTTCGAGTAGCTTGCTCATGTGTCATGGTGGTTTCCTTTTATTTCTTCGCTCTAGTGCATCCCTGGTGCCTTGGGCGATTCCAAACCCGTTTGCTTGTGAGAATTAGGTTTTCCATTTTTTTTGCGGGTGTTGTTTGATGCTCCAACTTCTCCATGAAAGAATTGCAATTTTTGCAAGGAGTCAAAGGGCATGATCTTATGGCGTTTCCCACTTTGGGTTCTTTCCATCTCTGGATGTTTACCTCTTTTTTGGCACTTTTGAAATGTAGTATTAACTTTTGATTTTTTTTGTTTCAACCTTTGGAATTTGATTTTTTTTGGATTTTTTGTAACTTCTAACTTTTCAACTTTCGGCATTTTAAAAATTGAAATTACAACTTTTGGAATTCTAAACTATTCATATTTTGATCTTTTTAAAAATGAACTTTCAGATAATCAAACTTGTGGAACCCCCCCCCCCCCCCCCCCCCCCCCCCCCCCCCACCTTCTATGGTCTTTTTGAAGAAAAACTAGAAAAAAACAAAATACCTGTGTGGCCCCACTTGGAACTATTTGTGCACATGTAGAGCCACATCCGTATTACGCGCGTAGCCCCACATGGATGGGCCCCTTTCATACTCAACTCCCCCGACAAAGCCGTCATGACTACGCCCAGTGTGTCAGCATCTTGTCCACGCGCCAAGGATTATGTTTGGTACGTTGTTTCTTATTTCCATTCTTTTGCTCCCACTATTCTCCTCTTGCATCCTTAATATGTTCTATGCATGAAAAGTCATATGCATGTAACCATGGTAAACACATATGCCCGTAGGTTCACCAGTTATGTTGTAATCCCCTTTTTGTTCAATTAAGATACTCCCTCCGATCCATATTACGTGTCGCTCTAATGGATGTATCCAGCACTGAAATATGTTTAGATACACCCGTTTCAGTGACAAGTAATATGGATCGGATGGAGTTCTATTTACCTTAGGGAAAACTACCTTAAGAAAAACTATGTCGATACATACAAACCGTTTAGCCCTTATTTTTAAATCTAAGATAATTATTTTTTGTTGAGAAATAATAACTACCTCCTCCATTCACAAATATAAGATGTTTTAAGTTTTTTTCTGAATTGGATGTATGTAGACATGTTTTAGTGTATTTGTCCATTCATTTCAGTTCGAACGTAGTTCATACTGAAATATTCAAAATATCTTTTTTTACAGCAAAATATCCAAAATATCTTAGTGAAGGGAGAGATTATGTACTTTTATCAAAAAAAAAAGGAGAGATTATGTTTTAGACGAAGGATCTGACTCAGAGGTCACGGGGAGAACATGCTGCGAACGGAATGGGCTCTAGGCCCAAATACATCGGCCTACGGTCCGGGCCATAGAAAACACGAGGCAAAGCATCCAAACCCGTCGCCGAATTATTTATCTCTCCTCTCCGTCTCTCTCTCCTCCCCCTCTCCCACCTACCAAACGTATCGCCTCGTTAGGGTTTCTCCCAGGGTTTTCCCCCCGCGCAGCCGCCGCCGCCACCCCGCTCCTCCGGATCGCCGCCATGGCAGCCGCCGCCGCCGCCGCCGCCGACCGTATCCTTATACCTACATATATTCCGCACCTCTGTCCCCCCTGCCTTCTCTCGTTTTTTTGCTTTTTTTTTCGATTTCTCTGGTTGGTTTTTGACGGCTGGTCGGATCTCCGGCTAGTTTGCTCGGGTCTCCCGGTGGCTTGCTTGATTTCTTCGCTCCAGTGTATCCACTGGTGCTTTGGACGATTCCAAGCCGCTTTGCTTGTTAGAATTAAGTTTTTTCCGGTGTATTTTTTTTGCGGCTGTTGTCTGTTGCTCCCGCTTTCCACTCGAAAGGCGTGTAATTTCCTGCGAGGAGCGTGATCTCGTGGTGTTTTTGACCGCGCCGTTTCTTCGCTGGAAACTCGAATCTTTGCTCCGGATCTCTAGTCCACGCTTGTGTCAGTTTCCCTTGACCGCCCTTGCTGCAGAGGCTACGAATTTGCTGCAGAAGTTATCCCTTGATGCCAAGACTGAAGCCATCGGCGCGCCGGCGGCGAAGGAGAAGGTGTGATCCGTTTCTCTCTGCAACACAGTATCGCATCTTATTGAATCACCGTGTGCTGAACCTATCTCTTTGCCCGCTTTCTACTTTGCAGGCATCCGGAGGGCTGGGCGGCAAGTTGAATGGCGTGGCGGCGCCTCGGAACACGCGGGCGGCCGAGCAGTGGGCAAGTCCACAGGATTACAGCGATGCAAGCATGTATTATGGCGCCTACCCTGCTGCTTACTATTGCGCAGGTGAAGCAATATGCCCAATTGTGCTACTCCTATTTAGTTTATGTTGTTTCTGGTGGATTAGTAACATGATTGCAATTTTATAAACTACTTATGGCACATCTAGATGTGCTTTAGCAAAACTGTTTTATAAATCACACTGCATTGTTTTAATGATTTACCCTGTATATGGATGATTGTGTAGTATTTGTCACTTACAAGCACAATTGCATAGACTGCATCTTGGTATAATATTATTGACACCATTTTTTTCCTTTGCAGGCTGGGGTGATTATTCCATGTACTTGAATCAGGATGGAGTGGAAACACCTACCGCTGTGAGTATTACACATCCGACATCACAAGGTTTTTGGCAATTGCAATTGACTGGCCCTCTTTGGATTGACACGTCAAATATTGGTTTTCAGGGTGCCTATGGTGACATGTACTGCTATCCTCAATATGGGCATGATGGTCAGATGTATGGGTCACAGCAATATCAGTACCCATCATCATACCACCAGCCCCAGAATACTGCCACTAAGCCACAATACAAGTCTAAAACTGACAAGCTAGCCCCATCAAAGGATATTTCCTCTACTGTTGCTGATCCGCTGCATGCCGTAGCCAGTGCTCCCAAAGCCACTGCAAACAGCGTTGATGAGGTAAAAGGTCTGAAGAAGACATCCACACCACTGAACCCAAGTGGGAACAATGGCAGTTACCTGAACCAAAGTAGCAGACCAGCTTATCCATGGTACGGTGGCCAAATCTACCAGGGAAAACAGCAGAAGCCTTCTAGTGGCAATCCTACTTCAACTGATTCAAATCCTAAAAGCAAGGTTCAGTCGAAGAATCAGAATACTCTACCTCTTCCTCCTCTGATGGTACGTACTGTTGTTGCCACTAAACCTGTTGTTTTATTTATTGATCATTTCTCAAAAGCTTGTGCCACAGAATATTAGTAACTCTAAGCACTGTTGTTTAATATCTGCACCTCTGTGGCTTGCTGAATGCTTGTGCTTTACTGAGTTTAATTCCTGCCATGTCACCTTGCACTTTGACTGCTTCTGTTGATTGGTGAATTCAACATAACCTGCAGCTGTATTAATTTGTACATTCAGATACTGATTTTTTAAAATGGACATATTTGCAGAGTTTACCTAACTCACCGGTGGCTTCAATGTATGCTGCTAATGGAATGTACAACAGCAATGCCTATGGTGGCTTTTGGTATGGATCCCAGTTTTATGGGCCAGGAATGTATGGTGGGTGGAATAATCTGTCGGATGGAAAATACAAGCCCCGAGGGAGGACAGCATATGGATCGTATGGATTTCCCAATGAAAACTTGGATGGTTTGAATGAGTTGAAGAGAGGACCAAGGAGTGGACTCTCTAATAACCAACAGGGCTTTGGACCTGCTGCTGTGACAGCTGTCAAAGCACAGGATGTTTCTGCTACTGATGGCTCTAATGCAGTCGTGCAGGATCAGTACAACGGGTCTGACTTAGCTGACACTTACGAAAATGCCAAATTCTTTATTATTAAGTCATACAGCGAGGATGATGTTCACAAGAGCATCAAGTACAATGTTTGGGCTAGCACACCTAATGGAAATAAAAAGCTTGACAGTGCTTATCTAGAAGCTAAATCTGCCAATTCTCCTGTATTCCTTCTCTTCTCTGTAAGTTTTCAGATCTTGTGCTCTTTTCAGAAGTCTTGCATTATCAACAAGTTTGTGGTAAGCTGACTAGTATGATGTTCTTTTTTCAGGTTAACACCAGTGGGCAGTTTGTTGGTCTCGCTGAGATGGTTGGCCAGGTTGATTTTGACAAGACGGTGGAACACTGGCAGCAAGACAAGTGGACTGGTTGTTTCCCTGTCAAGTGGCACATTGTCAAGGATATTCCCAACAACTTGTTAAAGCATATCATTCTCGAGTATAATGAAAACAAACCAGTGACAAACAGCAGAGATACACAGGAGGTGAGAATAGTGCCTGTACATTTCATTGTTGTATTACCAAGAAGCCTTAATAAGTCTGAGGCATGCTGCTGTTATTATGACATCTTTATAGGTGTTCGCAAATTTTGCATGCTGGTGTCAAATTGTGCCTAATGTATTTCTTTCCCATACCTACTGCAGGTCAAGCTCGAGCAAGGCCTTCAGGTGTTGAAGATTTTCAAGGATCATGTCTCCAAAACATCCATCCTGGATGACTTCAGCTTTTATGATAACCGTGAGAAGATAATGCAAGAGAGGAAATCACAGCGGCAGCATCAACTGAAGAAGGTAAATACTCCCTCCGTCCCAAAATAAGTGACTCAACTTTGTACTAACTTTAGTACAAAGTTAGTACAAAGTTGAGTCACTTATTTTGAAACGGAGGGAGTAAATAGCACGTTAAGTTTAGTTTGTTGGTGCGAGCCTCTTAGATCTGGCGAAGGGTAATTCTTTGTGCTAGCTTACATTGTCGTTATATGTCATTTTAGAGTGTTCCTAGTTTTTACTTCTATTTTCTGTGTTGGTAGTTTGCATGACCTCCTTTCAGCCGAGTCCTTTCCCTGATTCAATCAACTTATGACCTTTAGATCACCCATTCGAACTACCTTTATTGGTTGTTATGCAGATCACGAGTCCGAAGCTGCTGCCTACTGTTGACAGTGCTGAAAATGACTCTGGCAATGCGCAGGAATCGCAGAAGCCAGAAGTTACCGGAGAGAACAGATCTGCGGTGGAAGACAATGTGGTGGCGGCTGCCGTGGGTGGCGTTGCCCCGAAAGATGCTAACCCCACAGCCGCAAGCTTGGCTGTCGCAAATGGCTGCTGATTTTTTTGTCTGTTGAGTTGTGAGTAAGGTGACATGACAGCTTGGGAGTTTTGGAGGAGGCTGGCGCAGGTCAACTGTTGGAGGCAATCAGGGCTCTGTTGGGGCTCCGTAGGTGTTTTTGCAGAAAGTTTGAGGGATATGATTAGGTTTCTCTTGAGATTTCCCCCCCTGTATTATTATTTCTCTATCTTGGAGTTGAGTTCGGCTGGTCGGAGATAGAGATCATCATTTGTTGATCTGGGGTGGTGATGTGTTGTCTTTTTAATCTTGTCGTCGGTAGAAAATGTACCTAGGTGTGGTGATTTGTACTGGTTTTGCAAGAAGTAACTTGTTTGTTTCATTGTCTATGTACTATGTGTCAGATGCGTCTCATGTTTTCTTCAACAATCTTCTGTGCGACTTTGGCTTACGTTGACGTTTAGTTTTGAAAAATAATAATCTGAAGTGGTGTTATAAGTTTAATTTTTTTCTTCTGAAAATGACTGTAATTGCACATGTATTTTTCTTCAGAAAAACTTAGATCTTTCGAATATAACATCTAAAATGTTTAATAATTTTGGACCCTCTCCTTTACATTTTCAAAACCGTGAAGTTCTCATTTTGGATACAAGAGCATCTCTAACAGACCTTGTATACTCGCGACCCTTATATCGCAGATAAGGGCCCAGAGATTTGAGGGGCGAATTCTTGTGCAGCCGAACAGAAACCGTATTTGAAACCATAAATTTTAAAAGAAAGCATTCCCAGAAGAAATTGAAGAACACATACACTGCATAGTTAAATCATAGCTACATTTGGAAAGTTATATTACATTGCGATGCCGCCGTAACCTAATCTAGGCAAAATCGCAGCTCACCGGAGCTCTACGGGTGCGGCGGCGACCATGCGGCGGCGCTCACTCGTCGTCGGAGGAGGAGACGAAGTTGATGTACTTCTTGTCTTGCTCCTCCTGCTCGCGGCGCCATGCAGCTTGCTTCTCGTCGAACTCGCGCGCGGTGGCGAGCGCCTGCTCAAAGAGGAGGTCGCTGAGCTCCTCATCCCGCCGGCGACGCGCGTTCTCCTCCTGCTCGTGCTCAGTGCGCTCGGCGAGCGCCGCCTCGAAGGCGTCTGCGTCGGGCCCGACGAGGTAGTCCTCCGGGCTGATGACGCTGCGGTCGCACGGGTGCTCCTCACCCGGCTCGATCTTGACGGCGCGACGCTCCTCCCCGCTCGATCTTGACGGCGCGGAGCTCATCGGACTCCCTCTTCATCGGAAGTAGCCTCGCACCAGAAGAGCTCCCTGCGCTGGAGCGCTGCGCATGGCAGAGGTCGTACTCCTCCGTCTCGCGATGGAGGAGGGAGTTCGGCACCGGGCGCCCGTACTTGGTGTAACGCTTGGCCGCGCGCTTGCATGCCGCATCGGAGGTGACGCAGCGCCTGCGCTCCGGGTCATCGCCACCACCGCACCGGCCAGAGCTCCACATCGTCGCAGATCGGTGGGCGGGGACGGCGGATTTCTCACCGGCGACGAGAAAATTGAAGAGGGGAATGGGGAATCGCGGAGGCGGGAGTAGGGTTTCGGCCTGTATACTCGCAGCAAACCCGTAGATATATCACATCGAGGGGCGGCGGTTTGCGGGCCACCGTAAAATTATTTACAGGCCGGGCGACTATACGGGCTCTGATCTGGCCTAAAAAAGGGCCAAACCCGTATAGTCGCCGAAATTTTACAGTTCACGCGAGTATACATGGTCTGTTAGAGATGCTCTAACAGACTGTAGAAGTTCTGAACCCTATTCAATTATCGGGTAGAAGAAACAAAATGTACCCAGAGCATCTCCAACAGGCGCCCAAAAACTGCTCCGCGCGCTAAAATTCGGGTTTTTTGGGCGCCGGGCAGCTCCAGCAGAAGCTGTAAAATAGTGCGCGCGTAAAAAAGGTTTGGGCATGCGCTAAAAAGCGCTATCGCATGCTGCAAATTTGAGGCGCTGGATTGCACGCGCTTCACAATTTGCACTGCATATTTTTTTGGGCGCGCGTTTTTGAGCATCTGGAAAACCAATGTTGGGTCCGACACGCTAAAAGTGCTACAGTGACGCACTAAAACTATTTTAGCACGCGAAACTGTTGTGCGCTTGTTGAAGATGCTCTCAAGCTGTCACGCATGGTATTCAGCTGATACTGTGTCCAAGAAACTTTTGGTGAACAATTTTGTTTTTTTACCCAAACAAAAATGAAATTCTTAGAACCATATGTTGCTGTTTCTTTTTTTAACAAGTGTATAGGAGGGTATTTCCTCCGTAAAGAAATATAAGAGCATTTAGATCACTAGTGTTTATTTTGGAGTTCATCCATTTTTTTAGCAGTAGTTTTTGTTGTTGTTAAGTTTTTTGAGCAGTAGATCACCTTTTTTTTGAGCAGTAGATCACCTGAAGTTCTGAACCACCTCACAAGTCAGTCACAGATCCAACCGTGTGCACCTTCTAAAAAAAAGAAGATCAAAACGTGTTCACGGAAGCGGGCCCCCAAAAGGTCCAGGAGGGCCGCGTGATCAATCTACGGACAGCAGTAAAGCACAAAAATTAAACCCATTAATAAGGGGAAAGGAAGGACAAGCAACCAGCTATGCCAAATGGCACCCACAAATGGAAATGAGTTTCTTTTTTCTTTTTGAGATGTGAAGGCCACGTGTCATTTGTTGTTTGGCTAAGGTCAGATTTTTTTTTGTGAGATGGAGGTGAGAGTATTGTTTTTTTTCTTCAATAAAAATGAAGAAACGAGTACACACCTTCATCTCAGGCGACACGCAATCGCGCGCTCCAACACTAGTCCAAAGCAAGCGGGACAGAAAGCATTAAAACCCTCGAAACCCCATGACGATATACTTAAATACCACCCTTCCTCCACTCGTTTCTCTCGCTCGCTTCCCGCTTTTATTTCTTTCTTTTCTCTCAGGTTGCGGCGCCTCCCCTCCCTTCCCCATCCAGCGTGAAGGTTTCTCTGGGTTTTATCCCTCGCGCCGGCACCTGTCGGACCGCCTCCATGGCCCCCGCCGTCGACCGTATTCTTTCGCCGTTCTGCTGGCCCCTTGGTTTGTCTGCACATTTTAAATCTTTAGAATAATTATACATGTTTTTTTTTCAATTTTTTTAGATCTTTAGAATGAATCATTTACAATGGTATTAAGAATTTTGGGCCCTAACCCTTGCTTTGCGCATGTCCACAGGCCTTTGAAAACTGAAAACCGTGAAGTTCTTCTCGTTTTGGATATATAATAGACCATAGAAGTTGGGATAAATCGTGTCATCTTTATGTCGTTTTTATTACAATTAGAAGGAAGATAGATGTATAATTTCAGAGCCTATTTTTCTTACCCCAGAAAACTGTGAACATTTTTCCATTACCGGGTACTAGAAACAAACCGTATTCACACTGCCACGCATAGTATTCAACAGACATCGTGTCCAAATAAATTTTAGTGAGCAATTTTGTTTTTCACTGCCCTCCATTGTTCTCCCGCCGACAGCACATGCCACATTTGCACTCCACCGAAAGCCCAAAAGGCCCAGGAGGCCCGCACGATGGATGGATCGATCGACAAACAGCAGTAAATCACAAAAGTCCAAGGCAAGCGGGAAGGAAAGCATTAAAACCTCCAAACCCCACGGCTAGGCGAAATACTTAAACGCCGTCCTCCCTCCACTCGTTTCTCTCGCCTCGCCTTTCTTTCGTTTCTCTCGCCTCGCCTTTCTTTCTTTTCTCCCACGCTGCGGCGCCTCCCCCACCCCACCCCTCCCCGCCCCCGCCCACTGCGAGGGTGTCTCTGGGTTTTACCCCCCGCGCCGGCACCCCCCGCCGGACCGCCACCATGGCCCCCGCCGTCTCTATCGCCGCCGATCGTATCCTTTTACCCGTCGCGCTGTTCCGCTGGTTGGTTTGCGCATTTTTTGAAACATTTAACAAAATTTGAAAACATGAGCAAAAATTGTAATTTCAAATATTTTCTGAAAATTCAAATGATTTTTGAAAATTCTGAACATTTTTGGGAAATTTTGAATTCATGGAAAAAAGAAAAAGTAGGAAAAGAAAAGAAAAGGAAGAAAAAAGCAGGAAAAAATAATAATGAAGAAAACCGAAAAAAAAGGAAAAAATCGATTTAGAGAACATTCTAGAAAGTTCCCAAAACTGGTTCCTTCCTGCAAGTGGGCCGGCCAGTGTCGGTCGCTCACTTCGTTCGCTTCGAAGCTACGCCGATTTGACGCTAACGGGCGTCACTCATATAGGATCCACTCCAAACGTGTGCACCTTCTAAAAAAGAAGATCAAAACGTGTTCACGAAAGTGTGCCCCAAAAGGCCCAAGAGGCCCACATGACCAATCTACGGACATTAGTAATGCACAAACATTAAACCCATTAATAATGGGAAAGAAAGGGCGAGCAGCATCTTTGCCAAGTGGCATCCACTGGTTGAGTGCGGTGAGAACGGGTCTTTTATTCAAGGAATGTTTTGATTATTATTTATTTCTTTTAAGATGGAAATGAGTTTTTTTAGTTCCGAGATGGATGTGAAGGCCACATGTCATCTACTGTTTGGCTAAGGTCAGAAAAGTTTTTTTTGTGAGAAGGGGGTGAGGGCATTTGTTTTCCTTTTTTTCTTCAAGAAAGATGAAGAAAAAAGCACACACCTTCATCTCAGGCGACGCGCAATCATACACCCCAACACTAGTCCAAAGCAAAGCCGGAAGGAAAGCATTAAAACCCTCGACCCCATGATGACATACTTAAAAGCCATCCTTCCTCCACTCGTTTCTCTTGCTCGCTTCCCCCTTTTATTTCTTTCTTTTCTCCCAGGTTGCGGCGCCTCCTCTCCCCTCCCCATCCAGCACTAAGGTTTCCCTAGGTTTTACCCCTCGCGCCGGCACGCGCCGTGACCCGTCAGACCGCCTCCATGGCCTTCGCCGCCGACCGTATTCTTTCGTTGCTCTGCTGTTCCGCTGGTTTGTCTGCACATTTTAAATCTTTAGAATAATTTTCCAGATTTTTTATATCTCTAGAATGAATCATTTACAATTGAATTTTGAATTTTGGGCCACTAGCCCTTGCTTTCCTCATGTCCACAGGCCTTTGTAAACCGGAAACCATGAAGTTCTTCTCGTTTGATATATATTAAACATATAACAGACCGTACAAGTTGGGATAAATCATGTCATCTTTAAAGTGGTTTGATTACAAATAGATGGAAGATAGATGTATAATTTCAGAGCCTAATTTGTTGCCCCAGAAAGGTGTGAATCCCTTTTCATTACTGGGTACCAGAAACAAACCGGACTCACGCTGTCACGCATAGTATTCAGCAGACATTGTGCCCAGGAAACATTTAGTGAACATTTTTTGTTTTTTACTCAAAAAATTTGAAATTCTTACCAGCACATGCTATTGTTTCTTTTTTGTATGAGGGTACATGTTTTTTGCTTATGAGTTCATCTATTTTTTAGCAGTAGGTTTTTTTAGGGGATTTTGAGTAGATATGACCTCAGAGTCAGTCACAGTTATTTTTTTGTTTTTGAGAAACACAGTCAGTCACAGTTTTTTGTTTTGTTTTTGAGAAACACAGTCAGTCACAGATCGAAACGTGTGCACGGGGGCGGCCCCCCGTTTGTCCTTCCGTCGTCGACAACACATGCCACATTTGCACTCCACCGAAAAGCCCAAAAGGCCCAGGAGGCCCACGCGATGGATGGATCGGTCGACGGACGCCAGCAGTAAATCGCAAAAATCCAAAGCAAGCGGGAAGGAAAGCACTAAAACCTCCAGACCCCACGGCGAAATACTTAACGCCGTCCTCCCTCCCTCCACTCGTTTCTCTCGCCTCGCCTCGCCTTTCTTTCTTTTCTCCCACGCCGCGGCGCCTCCCCCCTCCCCACCCCACCCCACCCCGCCCCCATCCACCGCGAGGGTTTCTCTGGGTTTTACCCCCCGCGCCGCGCCGGACCGCCGCCATGGCCCCCGCCGCCGACCGTATCCTTTTCCCCGTCGCGCTGTTCCGCTGGTTTGGCTGCGCTTTTTTCCCCTCCGGATTTCCGTTGGGTTTTTGCGGGTGGGTGTCTGGGCGTGTCGTGTCGCCCGCGGCCGGATCTCCCGGTGCCCGGTCTGGTCCCTCCGGTTCCGCGGAGGTTTCCGTCGGGATTCGGGAGGGGTTTGCTCCTGGGGGTCGTGAGGTTTTTGCTGGGGGTAGGCCGTAGGCGCGCTTCCTCGCTGGGGTGAGGGCTTCGGCCCCGGCTGCGACGGGAGCGTAGGGGATTTTGTTTCCTTGTGTTTTGGAGGTGTACTCGCTCCTGGTGCTTAGAATTTCACTCAGCCGCGTGATTTTCTGGATGTGTTTGCCTGTTTGGATTTCGGACATGTCTGCATCAGTTCCCCTTGACCTGTCGTGATGCAGACGCCGCGGATTTGCTGCACAAGCTGTCGCTGGATCCCAAGGGCGTGCCCGGCCAGGCCAAAGACGCGCACAAGAAGGTGTGGCCCGCCGCTCTCTGTAGTCTGTACCATCTCATTGTGTCGCTGTGATGATGTTATGGTGTTCCATAGTCTGAATTTTGAATCGCGGTGCAGGTCTCGGCAGCACCCAATGGCAGGCTGAACGGCGTGGTGGCATCCCCAAACCCTCAGGTGCCGTTGGTGGGGCAGTGGCCAGCCATGGGGCAGCAGGATTACAAGAATGCCAACATGTATGGTGCTGGCGCTGACGCCTACCAGTACTACTATGGAGGTGAGGCGCCAAGGCACCATTTAGTCTCTTGCTGTCTGTTTGTACTATTGAATTAGTTATTGCAGTGCGAATATGTAGTTAAATCATAAATATTTGTTCGAAATTGGTGGTAGTCTGATAGCAATGCCTTTTGGGACTTGCAGGCTGGGGGGATTATTCAGTGTATGTGGGCCTCGACGGAGCAGAGTCACTTAACCCTGTGAGTGTTATATCCTCTACTTTACATACCTTGCAGACACTTGGGGTTTACCTGCTTTAATCGGATGGCCGACCCTGCAAAACTAATCGCCACTGTAAAGCATCTTGAAGATTTTCGCTGCATCTGAAGTGTGTTAGGGTGACTTAGTTTAGCCTGTTGGTTTCTGCAGGGTGCTTATGGGGACATGTATTGCTATCCGCAGTATGGTGTTGCTTCGTCTGGGTATGATGGGCAGATGTGCGGATCTCAGCATTACCAGTATCCGTCCACGTATCTCCAGCCACAGACTACCAGCACCACTAAGCCAGCATACATGCCTAAAGCTGGCAAATCAGATCCTTTACCGCAGAAGGATGCTTCTGCTGCACCTGCTGCTTATCAGAAGCCTGGATTGGTGGATGCTTCCAAGGCCAATTCAAACAGCACTGATAGTTCAACAGGTCTGAACAAAACCACATACCCTGTGAAACCAAGTGGGCGTTCAGCTAGTTATCAGAACCATGGTGATAAAGCTGCTTATCCATCGTATGGTGGTTATACTCAGCAGAAACTTTCTGTTGGAAATTCTACATCAACTGCTTCTAATCCTAAAACCAAGGTACAGTCGAAGAATCAGAATTCGTTACTGCTTTCTGATTTCTGGTGTGCATATTGTTCTTCCCCAGAGAGCTATTTCTGTGTAGCTTTCTGGTCTTTGTTCAGATGTCTGCATCACAGATTTTCAGCAATTATGAGTCGCTATGTATTTTCAATAATTTTCAGTGTTGCTGCTTGTTGCTTGATCCTACCAATATGGTTTGATACGGTTTGTGAAAGCACCTATTTGGATGGTTTGTGATGTATGTCATTGTAATTAGCTGCATAACATTGGGGTTATCTGAGGGCACACACCACAATTAATTTTGCTAGGTCAAAGTGAAAATTTTGTATTCTGCATATCTGTAAGCTCATATGTTTTATGTATTGAAATAGCCTGTTCTTAACATGGAGACATATCTTGCAGGGATTGCTTGGGCAAAACTCAGCAATGGGGCCACAGACACCTGGGTACATGAGTTCCATGTACTCTAGTGTCATGTACAATGCAAATGCATATGGACCTGACTATTGGTATGGATCTCACCTCTATGGATCTGGTATGTATGGTGGGTGGAATGTACTGTCAGATGGAAAGTACAAGCCCAGACCAAAAACCTATGGATCATATCGTTTCGGTAATGAGAACATAGATGGCTTGAATGAGCTGAAGAGAGGGCCAAGAAGCACTGTCATTAAAAATGAACAGGGTGCTGGAGAAGCTGCTGTTGCACCTGCAAAAGGACAGGAGCTTCCTACTGGTGATGCCTCAAATGCAGTTGTGCAGGATCAGTACAATAAGGCTGACTTTGTTGAAACTTACTCAGATGCCAAGTTCTTCGTTATAAAATCTTACAGTGAGGATGATGTTCACAAGAGCATCAAGTACAATGTTTGGGCAAGCACCCCCAGTGGAAATAAAAGGCTTGATGCTGCTTATCAAGCAGCTAAAGACAAATCAAGCAATTCACCTGTATTTCTGTTGTTCTCTGTAAGTGCGTAATAGTTCCGTGCTGCTAAAACAGCTTGTTTTTTCTCTCTGAACAGTCTTCATAGTGGTTGCTGATCTGATGCATCTTTCCTCGTTCCTCTTTTTTCTCAGGTCAACACCAGTGGTCAGTTCATTGGACTTGCCGAGATGGTTGGTCAGGTTGATTTTAACAAGACAGTTGAATACTGGCAGCAAGACAAGTGGACTGGCTGCTTCCCCGTCAAGTGGCACATTGTAAAGGACATTCCCAACACTCTATTGAAGCACATTATTCTTGAGTATAACGAAAACAAACCAGTGACAAACAGCAGAGATACCCAGGAGGTGAGAACTGTAGACTTAAATGCTTCCATCTTTTGCCAATCTCCTTCTAAGTAAAGTTTCTGGTGGTACACCATGGCTGTCCGTTTCAGTGCTCTTGCATAATGTATTATGAACATGGATCAATCACACTGCGATCTATTAAAAATTGGCAACTTGTTCTTAAAATTTTGCATGTTTAGCTGTATGAATGCTGTGGTCAGTAGGGTTTTGACCTGCTTTTCTCGTGTTGTCTACAGGTTAGGCTTGAGCAAGGCCTTCAGGTGCTAAAGATTTTCAAGGATCATGTCTGCAAGACATCCATGTTGGATGACTTTGGCTTTTATGATAACCGCGAGAAGATAATGCAAGAGAAGAAATCCAAGCGACAGCAGCCACTGGAGAAGGTACATGGGCAGGAGCATACTTTATCTAATAAACTGGTGAATCTTATGACTAGATAGTTTTGTTTGCCATTCTTCATACGAGTACACTGTTTTGGACCTCCCAGAAGTCTGAACTACTGAGAACTACCTTGGTGTAGCATATGAGTGCCTTTTACTTTACCATGCAAGTGTTTGCAGCAAATGTGTGATAAGAGGACTAAGTACCTGTTAGTCTATATTCGTTTTCTTGTAATGCAATTTTGTTATGGCAGCTTGATCCTGGTGAATTCCATGGCATCCTTCTGAAATTTAGTACCTAGTCTAGTGTGATTACAATCAAGTTTCTTTTTCTCGAAAAGATTCCAATCAAGCTTCAACTCTGAGAAATGCTGGACTTACTTTCTAACATCCCTTACCGGTCTTGCAGATCATGAACAAAAAGCCGCTTTCTGTCAACAACACTGAAAACCAAGACGTCGATGGGAAGCAGGGGATCATGAACAAAAAGCCGCTTTCTACCAGCAACACTGAAAATCAAGATGTTGATGCAAAGCAGGGGCTGCAGGAACTCAAGGTCCTAGGAGAGAAAAACCCTGTGGTGGAAAACGGTGTGGTGGCAGGGGCTGTAAATGGTGTTGCCCCGACAGACGCAAGCCCCGCAGTGGTCGCAGTTGGCTGTTGATTTCCGCCGCTCAAGTCATTTGATCATCCATTCGAGGAGGACAGCTTATATACAGGGTGAGGAAGCGTTGCCGTGGCTGAAGGAATTCAAGATTCTGCTAGTTGGATATGCTTGTGGGTTGCAGAAAGGTGCAAGTCTGAGGCGATTCAGGATTCGATGAGAGGTTATTTTTCGTGGTTCTGTTCTTGTGTAGTATCTTCGCTATTTCTGGAGTCTGGTGGTTGGGGCGGGTAAGGAGATTAGAGCTCAGTTCTTGTTCTGGTGAGGTGTTTTCGTGTTGGAAATGGCATTAGGAGTTGTACCTAGGGGTTTTAGATGTGCAAGGCTTGTGCAACCAACGATTATGATTGTGGTGCATCTTTTATGTTGGAAGTGAATGCTAGTAGTTTTTCAGTAGTACTCCCTCTGTCCGAAAAAACTTGTCCCAAGCTTATTTCTCAAATGAATGTATCTAGCACTAATTTGGGGCTTATTCCTCAAATGAATGTATCTAGCACTAATTTGGGGCTAGATACATTCATTAGCACTAATTTGGGGCTAGATACATTCATTTGAAGGACAAGCTTTTCCGGACGGAGGGAGTACGGAGTATTGTTTTTGCCATGCTGTCTTTGCCACGCCGATCTGCTTTTCAGTAGATTATTTGCCCGGCATGAAAATTCTGCTGTTGTGGCGACACCAAGGTAGCAGCAAAGCCAGGGGTTGTATGTCTTCATTGTGAACTTTATGATCTTCATCTCCGAAAAGAATAATGAGCACTTGCACACGGTGACACAGAGAACGAACTAGTGTATGAGAACGCCAGTAATAGAGTTTGTACCTGTGAATTGTTCTAACGTTGTTTGCTTTTATCATACATCACAAAACTGACGAGACATATTTAGTTTCGAGGCCCCCCTCCCCGGGTGATCTAACCCTAGCCGCCAGACTCGGGCCCCCACTCCCCCTCCTTGCCGTTGCCGGGCAAAGCCCGCGTGGTGTCGGCGAGGCCCCCCTCCCCGGGTGATCTAACCCTAGCCGCCAGACTCGGGCCCCCACTCCCCCTCCTTGCCGTTGCCGGGCAAAGCCGCGTGGTGTCGGCGACGGCGGGATCCGTCTTGCCCTCGCTTGGAGTGAAAGCCGTGGGGGGCCTCCTCTTCGGCCTGGACGGCAGTTCTAGGTTCCCGGTGCATCGGAGCTCGATGGTTCGTGTAGGCTGGAGGCGGTGCTGGGCGGCGATGCTGGCTGGTGGCGGTGCGTCGCGGCGGAGTGCGCAGGCCGGTGGCGGCTTGGTGTTTCTTGTTGTGATGGGGATCAAACCAGGCCAGATCTGCCCCAGGTGGAGGTGAGGGCTTGTGGCCAGCGCTCGGCAGGTGGGATGGTGGTGCGGTGGGCCTGGCGGGCTCTGGCGGCAGAGAGGTGGCTCGTTCGGGTGGTGGCGGCGCCGGCTGGAGGTGGCGGCGAGTTCCCACGGGCAGGCTGGTGGCGACGCGTCGATGGCTCGGCCAAGATGGAGTCTTAGCGAGCAGCGAGCGGTCGGTTACCCCTGTGCGGCGCGACGAGCGGCAGTACTCTCCTGATGGTGCCGGCCTGGGATTTTTCGTGGAGAT
The DNA here is from genome assembly GCA_011799875.1 of Thinopyrum elongatum. Classification (NCBI taxonomy): domain Eukaryota; kingdom Viridiplantae; phylum Streptophyta; class Magnoliopsida; order Poales; family Poaceae; genus Thinopyrum; species Thinopyrum elongatum. The sequence continues at coordinate 507,374,740 of CM022301.1, read as the reverse complement.
GAGAGGTGGGTCTGATCGACGCAAGGTTGTCCCTTGGGTAGGCGACGGCCATCACGGGTGGTCCTGGACCTGGCCGGAGGTGCTGGTTGGCGCGGATCCTTGTGCAGGCTGGGAGTTGGTGGTGTGGCTGCGGTTACCCTGTTGGTCGTCAGTCCTCGGCGTTGCTGCTACGTCGGCAAGTGCTGCGGGGCGGCGGTGTGAGGCTTCTTGAATAGTGTTACCAATTTCATGGAGGTGTGGAGAGGGGCCACGCGCGGATGAAAATCTTGCTCGGCTTTTGTCGGGCCGGCTGGCATCTGTGGATGTCATTCCCCTTCTTGGAGGCCTCGTCGAGCGTGTTCGCCATTCCCCTCGCTCTCTTGGAGTTGGTGAATGTCTCTGGGCGAAAGCCTCGATTCGGTGTTTGAATCGGCACGATGGCGGTGTCCTCGACATCGTTCGTCTGTTGGAGCATTATGTTTGGAGACATGGCTGGCTCCTCGTTGCTCTCCTCCGGTGTTCACTGCTGTCCTCTTTTGATCCTCTGCGGCGCTATGTACACTGGTCGCCTGTGTGTCTAAGACGGTGTCTTCCCGGATCGGATCGAGTCCTGTCATTCACCTGCCAGTTTCTCTCAGGCGCTTAGGGTGGATGGTGCGTTGATGAGTAAAGCTCTGCGACAGTGGGTGGTCTTTGGAGATGCCCGGCGTCGGTCGAGACGCGGTATTGTGTATGATCTTAGGATAGGCTCTTTTGCGTTTATTAGGCCCCCTTTCATTTTGGCTAAGAGTTTGACCAAAAAATTTAACTAATAAAATGTAAACGATATGTCACAAAATTTATACCTCCAAAAAGCTCTTTCAAATACAAATCTAGCAGTGTACTTTTTTAGCATATATTTTATATTTTATTATCCATAAGGATAGTCAAAGTCTGGCTCAAAATGCTAGGGGCCTGGACGGAGGTAGTAGCTTGCTTTGCGGTGGTGTTTCTCTTTGGTCCTGTCAGGTGTGGTGTTCGAGCTACACTTATTGTTCGCAGCGAATGGTAATTTTCTTGTAACTTATATTTTGCTTTCTATAAAGCTACGGTACGTCTTTGACGTACTCTAAAAAAAAAGACATATTGAGTATCTAGTTGCAGTCAAAGCTAGCTTCAGATAATTGGTTCAGAGGTACAGAGAGAGTAATTCAGTTATAACAAAGTGCCCCTCCGAAGACCTTTTGATTTGTATGTATCTAGACATATTTTAGTATGTATATTCACTCATTTTTGTATATATATAGTTAATATATTTTAAAATAGCTAAAAGGTCTCATATTACGTATTTTGCAGAAGCGACAAAGTCCATTCAATCCACGGGCTACAAGCCACCCAACACATCCAATGGGTGGGTGAGCGAGCGGTGCGTAACAAATGTGGTGGGGATGGAGGCGTGGGCTCGAGCGTCCGATCGGGGATGGACGGCTCGGATCCGGCGCAGGGGGGTCGATCCGCGGTACGGAGAAACGAGCGATGTGATTGGCTCTCGGCGCGGTGGGGCCGGATGCTGGCGTGGCGGAAGCTTCTCCGTCCGTTCGCTCCTCCTCGGCTGGGCCGCGTGGGCCTGTCCGGCCTGATCCGCGTGCGCGAGGTTCGTGTGGAGGTAGCCGTGTGCGCCGCGCGCCGCTCCGTCGCGAAACCCTAGCCTCCGTCCGTCCTGCGCCGTATGTATATACATACGGGGTATTGCCAGGTCATTTCGACCCCGAAACAATTCCCCCCGTGCTGCGGCGCTCTCCACCTACCTAGCTTCCACCCCGAGTAGTAACGGCCGGCGCTAGGGCAGTTTCGCGTCTCGATCGAGGAGGAAGGATGGCCGAGGCGCGTCGTGGATCCGCGGGGACGGCGGCCGAGGCGCTCGACCTCGAGCTGCAGCTCGGCCTGCCGTCCGCGCGGATCGCGTTCGACCTCGACCTCAACGTCGACCTATCGCTCTACGCCGGCCCGATCCCAGTGGAGAACCTCGCCCTCGTCGTCTACGAGGGCCCGGCGGCGGCGAGTGGCGACGACGTGCCGGCGCCGGTGCCGCCCGCGGTGACCGAGGGCGTCGCGGTTGCGGGCGTGGAGACGAGGGCCCTCGTCGTGTACGAGGGGCCCGCGGCCGGGGACGGCGTGCCGGTGCCGCCCGCGGTGACCGAGGGCGTTGCGGCCGCGGGCGTGGAGATGGGGGCTGTCGTCGTCTACGAGGGCCCCGCGGCCGGGGACGGCGCGGTGACCCAAGTCGGGGTTTTGGCCACGCTGGACGACGATCCCGTCGAGGACGGGCAGATCGTCCCGGCCGGCAGCGCCGACTCCACCGCGCTGGCCCAACCGGTGCTGTGCCTCCTCCCCCTGCAGCAGCTGCCGCCCGACGACGGGATCCAGTTGCTCCCCTGGGCAGGCAGCGGCGCACGCCAGTCGAGGCGGAGGGCCGACATGGTGCGGGACCAGCTCCAGAACAAACACCGCCTGCCCAGGGACCTGCCGCTGAGCTACATCGGGGAGAAGGTCCTGTGCCAGTCCGACATGAACCCGCGGCACGCTCGCCTCCTCCTCCCGGCCCGCGCACGCGCCCGCCTCTGCAGAGCCTTCCTCTACCCCGCCGAGATCGCCGCGTGCGGCTTCAAGCCTTCAACACCAACGACCCCAAGCCGATTAGCATCCCCGGGGTGAGGGCCACGCCGACGACATTCCCGGGCGTGCCCTTGTCCGTCTACGTCAGCAGCGGGCGCCGGGGTCGCGGCCAGTGCAAGTCTGACCGCCTGAAGCTCAACAAGTTCCATCGCAACGAAGCCACCGTCATCAACGGTAACGGGTACAGGAGCTTCATGGTGGAGTGCGGCCTGGAGGCCGGCGACGGCGTCGAGGTGTGGGCGTTCCGGTGGCCGCCTGGGATCCGTCCGTGCCTTCTGATCGCCAAGAAGGACGGCGTCCGCGCCCGAAACCCGTAGTTCGAGTTCGATCCTCTCGCTGGGTTGCATTATCTCATACCGCATGTCAACTGTGTCTGGCAGATGGTACTCTGTTGTTGTTGTTTTTTCTTGTGCGAGGAATTGTTGTTGTTGTTATTATTGTTGTTGTATCGTAGTGAGTTAGCCTAGCGGTCGCTTGGTCCTAGGTTAAGTTGTATCTTAGTGATCATCTAGCTCCCCTTAATTATGTTCTCTAAGTACAATTCTGATTATGAATGCAATCTTTTGTATTACTTTTAATTTGTTCTTCTTATGGGTACGAGTTATGGGGCAGTTGCAAGGTACTCCCTCCGTCACGGTTTAGAAGGCGCGCTTGGAAATTCTCTAGGATCTAGGTGGTTATCTATTGGTTGTGAGATGGGCTAAAAAATAGTATTCACACTACACATGCATATAGGAGTAGTACATCGGAGTACTAATTAGCTACTAGGAGTAAATGCAATGCGCCCTAAACCTTGTCTATTGTGGAAACGCACGCAAATTTAACTGTGCCTTCTAAACTGTGATGGAGGAAGTACAATTTTTTTGTGGGGAATTTCGAGAGCTTTTATGGTACGTGCACTGTAGAAATTACTTGGCGCGCACGCACATTTGAAGGTTGCCAGGCGCGCGCGCCCTAGCTACAAATCGGTTGGCGCGCGATTACCCTGGGAATAACTTGGCGCACATGTATATAGATCATGAAATTTGTCGTATGCGAAACTGATTTTTGTTAACTAGATTCCAAAGATAAATATGTTACATTACAGTTCCTAAGAAGTTTAGTTACTTTGGTCAATTCTAAAAATCAGATCTAAACAGATCTTGTTGCTCAGATTTGCAGAATATATAGTCCATAACTTCTAGTTATGACCTTGTGATAACTTTCACATTATTTGGAAATCTTGCCTCATTTATTTCTTAGGCGTGCCCTCCTTGAAATCATTACCATATTTCCAAGCAGGCAACATGCCCCAATCCTTAGATTGACTGGCAGCCGAGCTGGCGGGCAACTCGAATGCATGTTCATTTGGTTATTATATCAAAGTCTACGAAATTTCACCAAATTCTCTCAAATTCTAAGAGATTGTGTAGAATTATGTAGAAAAAAATCCATAAAAAATGTCTCAAGGACAACAAACTTGTAAAAAAGTGTCACAGGGAAAAGAAATTACTAGGTAAAAAAAGTGTCACGGGAATAAAATTCTTGCTAAAAAAAGTTCCAGTATTAAAATAACATAAATAAGGCATCAGGTGTTCAATTCACAAGGATCGGAAACCATATCCCCCCATAGGCTATTTTGTAAGCAATTTGAAATACAGTGTACATCCTTTTCTGTTTCTTGTAGTTTAACTAAAGTCTGAAGAGAGATAGTCTCACCATCATGGAGCGGCAACATTATTGTTCATTTCTTTAAAATGATGCATCCATAAATCAAACTTTGAACAAATATTTCTAATGGTGACCGAACTAGGGTGCCCGAACGTTTCTCGAGTCCTATATCGTCCAAAGTATAGAAAGGAGTACCTCATGCCAGTGGCGGAGCTAGACAAAAATGCTTTTTTTTTGGGGGGGGGGGGGGGGGTGGGGAAGACAAAAAAATTCCATGATGAGCAACTGCTGCTGAGAGCAAATTTATAATAAGTGTAGCTAGGTCTCAGTTGACTGAGAATTAACCAAGCCTCAGTCGAATGCTATAGTATATAAAAAGAAAAAAAACTGAAGAAAAGAATGTACAATTCTCTATGCAAGATCTAAGGGATATAGTACCGACTGAGACATAACGAAGTCTTAGTCGACGGAGACTTAGTAAAACTGATTTATAATGTGTATAGTCCAATACAATCAACCGCTGACCAACTGCCACTTAGAGAAAAAATTGTAGTGCCATCACCAAAAACTTCCCAATTAATTAGATCAAACCACACAAGAAAAAACCCCAGTTTGACTCATTGTACATCAGTGTTGATGTACACGCAACGCTCTTCAGATTTAGGCTGTGCGTCACGGCGGGGGCAGCTGGTTGAGATGAACCACACCACATTGTTAGACTGAACGAGTCATCCGCTGCCTAACTACCTCAGCTAGTCATGTGCTGCCGCTGCTCTATCCATGCACGAACGTGCCCTACATTTAGGATCTGTATGCAATCTCTCTCTGTGTGTGTGTGTGTGTGCTCTTCTTATATAGTACTTGTAACCCCCTTGTGGATGAATACAATGAGTTCGCTGGCTATTCTAGTGACTGCATGCACACTAGATATAATTTACACACATGAGCTGAGAAGCAGGAGCCTGAAGATGGGTTAGTTCGTTGCTGCACTGTGCGTGAAGATGGATTAAGCCGAGCTGCAGCCAGCAGGGGCCACTGCTACCTAGTAATGAAATAAAATCGTTTGGGCTTGGGGGGGGGGGGGGGGGGGGGGGGGGGGGGGGGGGGGGGGGGGGGGGGGGGGGGGGGGGGTGTGGGGTCACGGTTCCCTCAGGTCATAACATAACTCCGCCGTTGCCTCATGCCAAATGGAGTCGCCGATGTTTGACGGTGTTGATCTACTCAATGGTCTTGGAAGCGGGAGGGTGGCGTGATGCGGAGCTGAATCCGCATTGCTTTCGGACTGTTGAGGAAGAGTTGATCAGTGTCTAGGGAGGTGTATGTGTCGGGAAATGTTGCATGAAAAATAATTTTTTTTCTACGCACACGCAATGATCTATCCATGAAGATGCATAGCAACGAGGGGGAGAGTGTGTCTACGTACCCTCGTAGACCGTAAGCGGAAGCGTTTCACAACGCGGTTGATATAGTCGAACTTCTTCGCGCTTCAACCGATCAAGTACCGAACGCACGACACCTCCGCGTCCTGCACACGTTCAGCTCGGTGACGTCCCTCACTTTCTTGATCCAGCAAGACGTCGAGGTAGTAGATGAGTTCCGTCAACACGACGGCGTGGTGACGGTGATGGTGAAGTGATCTCCGCAGGGCTTCGCCTAAGCACTACGAAAATATGACCGGGGGTGTAAACGGTGGAGGGGCGCGCCACACACGGCTATGTAATTGTCTTGGGTGTGCTAGGCACCCCCTTCCCACATATATATAGGTGGGAGGGGGAGGGGAGGCAGCCTGGCGCACCACATAGGTGGCTGGCCGGCCCTAGGGCTCCTGCCCTGGCCGTGCCCCCCTGCCATGTATTCCCAAGGGGGAAGGAAAGAGGGGGGGGGGGGGGGGGGGGGGGGGGGGGGGGGGATGGGAGGGAAGGAAGTGAGAATCCCACTCCACACTTTCCTTTCCCTTCCCCCTTTCCTTCTCCTCCTTAGGCCGGCCTGCTATGGGGGGCGCACCAGCCCCTTGTGGCTGGTGTGTTTCCACTCTTGGCCCATAAGGCCCATAACTTTTGCTGTGGGTGCCCGGAACCCCTTCCGGTGACCCGATAAGTACCCGGTACACCCCGAAACACTTCCGGTGTCCGAATACCATCGTCCTATATATCAATCTTTACATCTCGACCATTTCGAGACTCCTCATCATGTCCATGATCTCATCCGGGACTCTGAACAACATTCGGTCACCAAATCACATAACTCATATAATATTATATCGTCATCGAACGTTAAGCGTGCGGACCCTACGAGTTCGAGAACTATGTAGACATGACCGAGACACCTCTCTGGTCAATAACCAATAGCGGAACCTGGATTCCCATATTGGCTCCTACATATTCTACGAAGATCTTTATCGGTCAAACCGTTATGACAACATACGTAATTCCCTTTGTCCATCGGTATGTTACTTGTCCGAGATTCGATCGTCGGTATCTTCATACCTAGTTCAATCTCGTTACCGGCAAGTCTCTTTACTCATTCCGTAATACATCACCTCGTGACTAACTCCTTAGTTGTTTGCTTGCAAGCTTATGATGTGTATTACCGAGAGGGCCCAGAGATAACTCTCCGATACTCGGAGTGACAAATCCTAATCTCGATCTATGCCAACTCAACAAACACCTTCGGAGATACCTGTAGAGCATCTTTATAATCACCCAGTTACGTTGTGACGTTTGATAGCACACAAGGCATTCCTCCGGTATCCGGGAGTTGCATAATCTCATAGTCGAAAGAATATGTATTTGACATGAAGAAAGCAATAGCAATAAAACTGAACGATCATTATGCTAAGCTAACGGATGGGTCTTGTCCATCACATCATTCTCCTAATGATGTGATCCCGTTATCAAATGACAACTCATGTCCATGGTTAGGAAACCTTAACCATCTTTGATCAAGGAGCTAGTCAAGTAGATGCTCACTAGGGACACGGTGTTTGTTTATGTATTCACATATGTATTTAGGTTTCTGATCAATACAATTCTAGCATGAATAATAAACCTTTATCATGAATAAGGAAATATAAAATAACAACTTTATTATTGCCTCTAGGGTATATTTCCTTCAGTCTCCCACTTGCACTAGAGTCAATAATCTAGATTACATTGTAATGAATCTAACACCCATGGAGTCTTGGTGCTGATCATGTTTTGCTCGTGGAAGAGGCTTAGTCAACGGGTCTGCTACATTCAGATCCGTATGCATCTTGCAAATTTCTATGTCTCCATCCTTGACTTGTTCACGAATGGAGTTGAAGCGTCTCTTGATGTGTTTGGTTCTCTTGAGAAACCTGGATTCCTTAGCCAAGGCAATTGCTCCAGTGTTGTCACAAAAGATTTTCATTGGACCCGATGCACTAGGTATTACACCCAGATCGGATATGAACTCCTTCATTTGCTGCTTCCGAAGCAGCTATGTACTCCGCTTCACACGTAGATCCTGCCACGACGCTCTATTTGGAACTGCACCAACTGACAGCTCCACCATTCAGTATAAATACGTATCCGGTTTGTGACTTAGAGTCATCCGGATCAGTGTCAAAGCTAGCATCGATGTAACCATTTACGACGAGCTCTTTGTCACCTCCATAAATGAGAAACATATCCTTGGTCCTTTTCAGGTACTTCAGGATGTTCTTGACCGCTGTCCAGTGATCCACTCTTGGATTACGTTGGTACCTCCCTGCCAGACTTATGGCAAGGCACACATCAGGTCTGGTACACAGCATAGCATACATGATAGAACCTATGGCTGAGGCATAGGGAATGACTTTCATTTTCTCTCTATCTTCTGTAGTGGTCGGGCTTTGAGTCTGACTCAACTTCACACCTTGTAACACAGGCAAGAACCCTTTCTTTGACCGATCCATTTTGAACTTCTTCAAAACTTTGTCAATGTATGTGCTTTGTGAAAGTCCTATTAAGCGTCTTGATCTATCTCTATAGATCTTGATGCCCAATATATAAGCAGCTTCACCGAGGTCTTTCATTGAAAAACTCTTATTCAAGTATCCTTTTATGCTATCTAGAAATTCTATATCATTTCCAATCAACAATATGTCATCTACATATAATATTAGAAATGCTACATAGCTCCCACTCACTTTCTTGTAAATACAGGCTTCATCGAAAGTCTGTATAAAACCATATGCTTTGATCACCTCATCAAAGTGTATATTCCAACTCCGAGATGCTTGCGCCAGTCCATAGATGGATCGCTGGAGCTTGCACACTTTGTTAGCACCTTTAGGATCGACAAAACCTTCTGGTTGCATCATATACAACTCTTCTTTAAGAAATCCATTAAGGAATGCAGTTTTGACGTCCATTTGCCAGATTTCATAATCATAAAATGCGGCAATTGCTAACATGATTCAGACGGACTTAAGCATCGCTACGGATGAGAAAGTCTCATCGTAGTCAACCCCTTGAACTTGTCGAAAACCTTTTGCGACAAGTCGAGCTTTGTAGACAGTAACATTACCATCTGCGTCAGTCTTCTTCTTGAAGATCCATTTATTCTCTATGGCTTGCCGATCATCGGGCAAGTCCACCAAAGTCCACACTTTGTTCTCATACATGGATCCTATCTCAGATTTCATGGCCTCAAGCCATCTGTCGGAATCTGGGCTCATCATAGCTTCTTCATAGTTCGTAGGTTCGCCTTGGTCTAATAACATGACTTCCAGAACAGGATTACCATACCACTCTGGTGCGGATCGTGCTCTGGTTGACCTACGAGGTTCAGTAGCAACTTGATCTGAAGTTTCATGATCATTATCATTTGCTTCCTCTCTAGTTGGTGTAGGCATCACGGGAACGGATTTCTCTGATGTGCTACTTTCCAATTCGAGAGAAGGTACGATTACCTCATGAAATTCTGCTTTCCTCCCACTCACTTCTTTCGAGAGAAACTCCTTCTCTAGAAAGGTTCCATTCTTGGCAACAAAAATCTTGCCTTCGGATCTGTGGTAGAAGATGTACCCAATTGTTTCCTTAGGGTATCCTATGAAGACACACTTCTCCGATTTGGGTTCAAGCTTATCAGGCTGAAGCCTTTTGACATAAGTGTCGCAACCCCGAACTTTAAGAAACGACAGCTTAGGTTTCTTGCCAAACCATAGTTCATACGGTGTCATCTCAACGGATTTAGATGGTGCCCTATTTAACGTGAATGCAGCTGTCTCTAATGCATAATGCCAAAACGATAGTAGTAAATCGGTAAGAGACATCATAGAACGCACCATATCCAATAAAGTACGGTTACGACGTTCGGACAGACCATTACGCTATGGTGTTCCAGGTGGCGTGAGTTGTGAAACTATTCCACATTGTTTTAAATGAAGGACAAACTCGTAACTCAAATATTCGCCTCCGCGATAAGATCATAGAAACTTTATTTTCTTGTTACAATGATTCTCCACTTCACTCTAAAATTCTTTAACTTTTCAAATGTTTCAGACTTGTGTTTCATTAAGTAGATATACCCATATCTAGTCAAATCATCTGTGAAGGTCAGAAAATAACGATACCCGCCGTGTGCCTCAACACTCATCGGACCGCATACATCGATAAGTATTATTTCCAATAAGTCATTGGCTCGCTCCATTGTTCCGGAGAACGGAGTTTTAGTCATCTTGCCCATGAGGCATGGTTCGCAAGTATCAAATGATTCATAATCAAGTGATTCCAAAAGCCCATCTGCATGGAGTTTCTTCATGCGCTTTACACCAATATGACCTAAACGGCAGTGCCACAAATATGTTGCACTATCATTATCAACTTTGCATCTTTTGGCATCAATATTATGAATATGTGTATCACTACAATCGAGATTCAACAAAAATAGACCATTCTTCAAGGGTGCATGACCATAAAAGATATTACTCATATAAATAGAACAACCATTATTCTCTGATTTAAATGAATAACCGTCTCGCACTAAACAAGATCCAGATATAATGTTCACGCTCAACGCTGGCACCAAATAACAATTATTCAGGTCTAAAACTAATCCCGAAGGTAGATGTAGAGGTAGCATGCCGATGGCGATCACATCGACCTTGGAACCATTCCCGATGCGCATCGTCACCTCGTCCTTAGCCAATCTTCGTTTAATCCATAGCTCCTGTTTCGAGTTACAAATATGAGCAACCAAACCAGTATCAAATACCCAGGCGCTACTACGAGCATTAGTAAGGTACACATCAATAACATGTATATCAAATATACCTTTGTTCACTTTGCCATCCTTCTTATCCGCCAAATACTTGGGGCAGTTCTGCTTCCAGTGACCAGTCCCTTTGCAGTAGAAGCACCCAGTTTCAGGCTTGAGTCCAGCTTTGGGCTTCTTCCCGTGAGTGGCAACTTGCTTGCCATTCTTCTTGAAGTTCCCTTTCTTTCCCTTGCCCTTTTTCTTGAAACTAGTGGTCTTGTTAACCATCAACACTTGATGCTCCTTCTTGATTTCTACCTCCGCGGCCTTAAGCATTGCGAAGAGCTCGGGAATTGTTTTGTTCATCCCTTGCATATTATAGTTCATCACAAAGCCTTTGTAGCTTGGTGGCAGTGATTGAAGAACTCTGTCAATAACACAATCAACTCCCAGCTGAGTCAAGTGATTATAATACCCAGACATTTTGAGTATGTGTTAATTGACAGAACTGTTCTCCTCCATCTTGCAACTATAGAACTTGTTGGAGACTTCATATCTCTCAACCCGGGCATTTGCTTGAAATATTAACTTCAACTCTTGGAACATCTCATATTCTCCATGACGTTCAAAACATCTTTGAAGTCCTGGTTCTAAGTCGTAAAGCATGGCACATTGAACTATCGAGCAGTCATCAGATCGAGCTTGCCAGACGTTCAAAACATCAGCTTCTGCTCCTGCAGTAGGCCTTTCACCTAGCGGTGCATCAAGGACATAATTCTTCTGCGCAACAATGAGGATAATCCTCAAGTTATGGACCCAGTCCATGTAGTTGCTACCATCATATTTCAACTTAGCTTTCTCTAGGAAGGCATTAAAATTCAGGGGAACGGTAGCACGGGCCATTGATCTACAACATAGATATGCAAATACTATCAGGACTAAGTTCATGATAAATTAAGTTCAATTAATAAAATTACTTAAGAACTCCCACTTAAATAGACATCCCTCAAGTCATCTAAGTGATACGTGATCCAAATCAACTAACCCAAGTCCGATCATCACGTGAGATGGGGTAGTCATCAATGGTGAACATCTCTATGTTGATCATATCTACTATATGATTCACGTTCGATCTTTCGATCTCCAGTGTTCCGAGGCCATGTCTGTACATGCTAGGCTCGTCAAGTTTAACCCAAGTATTCTGCATGTGCAAAACTGTCTTACACCCGTTGTATGCGAATGCTACTTCTTGAGCTTGCGTTGGTTTTTCCCTTGAAGAGGAAAGGGTGATGCAGCACAGTAGAGGTAAGTATTCCCCCCAGTCAAGAACCAAGGTATCAATCCAGTAGGAGAAGAACGCGCAAATCACCAATACCTGCACAAACAATCAAACACTTGCACCCAACGCGATAAAGGGGTTGTCAATCCCTTCACGGTCACTTGCAAAGGTGAGATCTGATAGAGATAGATAAATAAAAGATAAAATATTTTTGGGTTTTTTGGTATATAGATCTGAAAATAAAAGATTGCAAAATAGTAGATCGGAAACTAATATGATGGAAAATAGACTCGGGGGCCATAGGTTTTACTAGAGGCTTCTCTCATGAAGGCAAATAATACGGTGGGTGAACAAATTACTGTCGAGCAATTGATAGAAAAGCGCAAAGTTATGACGATATCCAAGGCAATGATTATGCATATAGGCATCACGTCCGTGTCAAGAGAAGACCGACTCCTGCCTGCATCTACTACTATTAGTCCACACATCGACCGCTATCCAGCATGCATCTAGAGTATTAAGTTCATAATGAATGGAGTAATGCCTTAAGTAAGATGACATGATGTAGAGGAATAAACTCAAGCAATATGATGAAAACCCCATCTTTTTATCCTCGATGGCAACAATGCAATACGTGTCTCGCTACCCCTACTTTGTCACTGGGTGAAATCACGCAAGATTGAACCCAAAGCTAAGCACCTCTCGTATTGCAAGAAAAACCAATCTAATTGGCCAAACGAAACCGATAATTCGAAGAGAAATACAAAGATATCAAATCATGCATAAAAAAATTCAGAGAAGATTCAAATAATATTCATAGATAAGCTGATCATAAATCCATAATTCATCGGATCTCGACGAACACACCGCAAAAGAAGTTTACATCGGATAGATCTCCAAGAACATCGAGGAGAACATGGTATTGAGAATCAAAGAGAGAGAGAAGAAGCCATCTAGCTACTAGCTATGGACCCGTAGGTCTGTGGTAAACTACTCATGCTTCATCGGAAGGGCAATATGGTTGATGTAGAAGCCCTCCATGATCGATTCCCCCTCTGGAAGGATGCCGGAAAAGGCCCCAAGATGGGATCTCATGGGAACAGAAGGTTGCGGCGGTGGAAAAGTGTTTTCGTGGATGCTTCTGGTGGTTTTGGAATATATATGAATATATAGGAGGAAGATGTAGGTCAGGGAGTCACCGAGGGGCCCACAAGGTAGGGGGCGCGCCCCCCTAGGGTGCGCCCTCCACCCTTGACGCTGCCTCGTGGCTCTTCTGACTTGCACTCCAAGTCCCCTGGGTGTCTTCTGGTCCAAGAAAAATCATCGTGAAGTTTTATTCTGTTTGGACTCCTTTTGGTATTCCTTTTCTGCGAAGCTCAAAAACAAGGAAAAAACAGAAACTGGCACTGGGCTCTAGATTAATAAGTTAGTCCCAAAAATAATATAAAATAGCATATTAATGCATATAAAACATCCAAAACAGATAATATAATAGCATGGAACAATAAAAAATTATAGATACGTTGGAGACGTATCAGTGAACGTAGAGTCTATCACACCCGATCATCACGTGGTGTCTCAACACGATGAACTGTAGCAATGGTGCATACTCAGGGAGAACACTTTTATCTTGAAATTTAGTGAAGGGATCATCTTATGATGCTACCGCCGTACTAAGCAAAATAAGATGCATAAAAGATAAACATCACATGCAATCAAAATATGTGACATGATATGGCCATCATCATCTCGTGCTTTTGATCTCCATCTTCAAAGCATCGTCATGATCTCCATCGTCACCGGCTCGACACCTTGATCTTCATCGTTGCGTCGTGGTCGTCTCGCCAACTATTGCTTATACAACTATTGCTAACTCATAGCGATAAAGTAAAGCAATTACATGGCATTTGCATTTCATACAATAAAGAGACAACCATAAGGCTCCCGCCGGTTGCCTGATATCTTACAAAACATGATCATCTCATACAATAATGTATATCACATCATGTCTTGACCATATCACATCACAACATACCCTGCAAAAACAAGTTAGACGTCTTCTACTTTGTTGTTGCAAGTTTTACGTGGCTGCTATGGGTTTCTAGCAAGAACCGTTCTTACCTACGGTAAAAACCACAACGGTGATTCATCAAGTTTGCTGTTTTAACCTTCTTCAAGGACTGGCCGTAGTCAAATTCAATTCAACTAAAGTAGGAGAAACAGACACACACCAGCCACCTTTATGCAAAACTAGTTGCATGTCAGTCGGTGGAACCGGTCTCATGTGCGTGGACATGTAAGGTCGGTCCGGGCCGCTTCATCCCACAATACTGCCGAATCAAAATAAGACATTGGTGGTAAGCAGTATGACTATCACCGCCCACAACTCTTTGTGTTCTACTCATGCATATCATCTACGTATAGACCTGGCTCTAATACCACTGTTGGGAAACGTTGCATGGAAAACAAATTTTTTTCTACGCACACACAATGATATATCCATGGAGATGCATAGCAACGAGGGGGAGAGTGTGTCTACGTTCCCTCGTAGACCGTAAGCAAAAGCGTTTCACAATGCGGTTGATGTAGTCGAACTTCTTCGCGCTTCAACCGATCAAGTACCGAACGCACGACACCTCCACGTTCTGCACACGTTCAGCTCGGTGACGTCCCTCGCCTTCTTGATCCAGCAAGACGTCGAGGTAGTAGATGAGTTCCATCAGCACGATGGCGTGGTGACGGTGATGGTGAAGTGATCTCCGCAGGGCTTCGCCTAAGCACTACGAAAATATGACCGAGGGTGTAAACGGTGGAGCGGGGCGCTGCACACGGCTATGCAATTGTCTTTGGTGTGCTAGGCGCCCCCTTCCCACATATATATAGGTGGGTGGGGGAGGGGAGGCAGCCTGGCGCACCACATAGGTGGCCGGCCGGCCCTAGGGCTCCTGCCCTGGCCGCGCCCCCCTGCCACGTATTCCCAAGGGGGAAGGAAAGAGGGGGGGGGGGGGGGGGGGGGAGGGAAGGAAGTGGGAATCCTAATCCACACTTTCCTTTCCCTTCCCCCTTTCCTTCTCCTCCTTAGGCCAGCCTGCTATGGGGGGCGCACCAGCCCCTTGTGGCTGGTACGTTTCTTCTCTTGGCCCATAAGGCCCATAACTTTTGTCGGTGGTGCCCGGAACTCCTTCCGGTGATCCGATAAGTACCCGGTACACCCCGAAACACTTCCGATGTCTGAATACCATCGTCCTATATATCAATCTTTACCTCTCGACCATTTCGAGACTCCTCGTCATGTTCGTGATCTCATCCGGGACTCCGAACAACATTCGGTCACCAAATCACATAACTCATATAATACTGTTTCGTCATCGAACGTTAAGCGTGCGGACCCTATAGGTTCGAGAACTATGTAGACATGACCGAGACACCTGTCCGGTCAATAACCAATAGCGGAACCTGGATTCCCATATTGGCTCCTACATATTCTACGAAGATCTTTATCGGTCGAACCGTTATGACAACATACGTAATTCCCTTTGTCCATCGGTATGTTACTTGTCCGAGATTCGATCATCGATATCTTCATACCTAGTTCAATCTCATTACCGGCAAGTCTCTTTACTTGTTCTGTAATACATCACCTCGTGACTAACTCCTTAGTCATTTTCTTGCAAGCTTATGATGTGTATTACCGAGAGGGCCCAAAGATACCTCTCCGATACTCGGAGTGACAAATCCTAATCTCGATCTATGCCAACTCAACAAACACCTTCGGAGATACCTGTAGAGCATCTTTATAATCACCCAGTTACGTTGTGACGTTTGATAGCACACAAGGCATTCCTCCAGTATCCGGGAGTTGCATAATCTCATAGTCGAAGGAATATGTATTTGACATGAAGAAAGCAATAACAATAAAACTGAACGATCATTATGCTAAGCTAACGGATGGGTCTTGTCCATCACATCATTCTCCTAATGATGTGATCCCGTTATCAAATGACAACTCATGTCCATTGTTAGGAAACCTTAACCATCTTTGATCAACGAGCTAGTCAAGTAGAGGCTCACTAGGGACACGGTGTTTGTTTATGTATTCACACATGTATTTAGGTTTTCGATCAATACAATTCTAGCATGAATAATAAACCTTTATCATGAATAAGGAAATATAAAATAACAACTTTATTATTGCCTCTAGGGCATATTTCCTTCAGTATGAACCATTTTTGGAATCAACATATGGCATTGGACATTTAATTCACCAGAACTAAAATCAGTATTAAAATAACATAAATAAGGCATTAGGTGTTCAATTCACAACGATAAGAAACTATTTTCCCTCATAGGCTATTTTGTACGTTTGAAATAAAGTCTACATCTTCCCCTCCTGTAGTTTAACAAATGTGTGAAGAGAGATAGTCTCACCATGAAGGGGAGGCAACATGATTGTTCATTTCTTTAAACCGATGCATCCATAAATCAAAGTTTGAATTTTTTTCTGATGGCGACCAAACTAGGGTGGTCGGAGTTCACTAAAACTACAACATTTCTCCAGTCCTCAATCTTCCAAAGTATAGAAATGAGTACCTCATGCCAAATGGAGTCGGTGATGTTTGATGGTGTTGATCTACTCATGGGTCTTGGATGCAGGAGGGCGGCGTGATGTCCGGCTGCAGCCGAATCCACATTACTTTGGGACTGTTGAGGAAGAGTTGATCGGTGTCTTGGGTGATGCATGAACCATTACTGGAAACTACATATGGCATGGGGCATTCAATCCAGAAGAACTGGAAAGACATATTAAAATAACATAAATAAGACATCAAGTGTTCAATTCACAATGGTTGGAAACCATTCCCTCCATAGGCTATTTTGTACGCAATTTGAAATAAAGTCTACATCTTTTCCTTTTTCCATCTGTTTAACTAATGTGTGAAGAGAGATAGTATCACCAGGGGGGCAACATTATTATTCATTTCTTTAAACTAATGCATCCATAAAACAAAGTTGAACAAACATTTCTAATGGTGACCGAACTAGGGTGGTTGGAGTTCTGAAAATCCACAACATTTCTCGAGTCCTGAATCTTCCAAAGTATAGAAAGGAGTAACTCATGCCAAATGGAGTCGCCGATGTTTGATGGTGTTGATCTGCTCACGGGTCTTGGAAGCGGGAGGGCAGCGTGATGTCCAGTTGGAGCCGAATCCGGGTTGCTTTCAGACTGATGAGGAAGAGTTCATCGGTATCTTGGGAGGTGCATGAACCATTTCTGGAAACCACATATGGCATTGGGCTTTCAATTCACAATAACCGGAAAGCATTAGTAATATAACATAAATAAGGCATGAGTTGTTCCACTCACAAGGACCGGTAACCATTTTCCCCCATAGGCTATTCATACGCAATTTGAAATAAAGTCTACATCCTTTTCCTTTTCCTGTAGTTTAACTAATGTATCAAGAGAGATAATCTTACCATGAGGGGGCGGCAACATTATTGTTCATTTCTTTAAACCTACGCATCCATAAATCAATGTTGGAACACATATTTCTAATGGTGACCGAACTAGGGTGGTCAGAGATCTGGAAAACTGCAACGTTTCTCGAGTCCTAAATCTTCGAAAGTATAGAAAGGAGTACCTCATGCCAAATGGTGTCACCGATATTTTGATGGTGTTGATCTGCTTATGGGTCTTGGAAGCAGAAGGGCGGCATGATGTCCAGCTGGAGCTGAATCCGCATTGATTTTAGACTGTTGAGGAATAGTTGATCGGTGTCTTGGGAGGTGCATGAACCATTCCCGGGAACCACATATGGCATTGGGCGTTCAATTCACAAGAACGGGAAGCAATATTAAAATAACATAAATAAGGCATCATGTGTTCAATTCACATGGATCAGAAACTATTTTCCCTGATAGGCTATTTTGTATGCAATTTGAAATAAAGTATACATCTTTCCCCCCTGTGGTTTAACTAATGTGTGAAGAGAGATAATCTCACCATGAGGGAACGACAACATTATAGTTCATTTCTTTAAACCGATCCATAAATCAAAATTTGAACAAATATTTCTAATGGTGACAGAACTAGGGTGGCCGGACCTCTGGAAAACTGCAATGTTTCTCGAGCCCTAAATCTTCCAAAGTATAGAAAGGAGTACCTCATGACAAATGGAGTCGCTGATGTTTTATGGTGTTGATCTACTCACGGGTCTTGGAAGCGGGAGGGCGGCCTGATGTCCAGCTGATGCCGAATCCACATTGCTTTCGGACTGTTGAGGAAGAGTTGATCAGTGTCTTGGGTGGTGCATGAACCATTACTGGAAACCACATATGGCATTGGGCATTCAATTCATATGAACTAGAAAGAAATACTAAAATAACATAAATAAGGCATAAGATGTTCAATTCACAAGGATCGAAAACCATTTCCCCCCATAGGCTATTTTGTACACAATTTGAAATAAAGTCTACATCTTTTCCTTTTTCCTATAGTTTAACTAATGTATGAAGAGAGATAGTCTCACCATGAGAGAGTGGCAACATTATTGTTCATTTCTTTAAACCGATGCATCCATAAATAAAGGTTTGAACAAACATTTCTAATGGTGACTGAACTAGGGTGGTCGGAGTCCTGGAAAACTGCAATGTTTCTTGAGTCCTAAATCTTCTGAAGTATAAAAAGGAGCACCTGATGCGAGATGGAGTCGTCAATGTTTGATGGTGTTGATCTGCTCACGGGTCTTGGAAGCGAGAGGGCGGCGAGATGTCCATCTGGAGCTGAGATGAATCCGCATTGATTTCGGACTATTAAGGAAGAGTTGATCGGTGTCTTGTGAGGTGCACGAACCATTTCTGGAAACCACATATGGCATTGGGCGTTGAATTCACAAGAACTGGAAAGCAGTATTAAAATAACATAAATAAGGCATTAGGTGTTCAATTCACAAGGATCAAAAACTATTTTCCCTCATAGGCTATTTTGTATGCTATTTTAAATAAAGTCTACAACTTTCCCCCCCTGTAGTTTTACGAATGTGTAAAGAGAGATAGTCTCACCATGAGGGGAGGCAACATTATTGTTCATTACTTTAAACCGATGCATCCATAAATCAAAGTTTGAAAAACATTTCTAATGGTGACCGAACTAGGGTGGTCGGAGTTTGCTACTTCTTGAGCTTGCGTTGGTTTTTCCCTTGAAGAGGAAAGGGTGATGCAACAAAGTAGTGATAAGTATTTCCCTCAGTTAAGAACCAAGGTATCAATCTAGTAGGAGGAACACACAAGTCTCCAATGATAGCACCTACACAAACAAATAAATACTTGCACCCAACGCGATAAAAGGGTTGCCAATCCCTGCACGGTTACTTGCAAGGATGAGATCTGATAGTGATGGATATAAAAGCTAATTAAAAGGGCAAAATAAGATAAAAGTAAATAAATTGCAGCAAGGTATTTTTGTGTTTTTGATTTTATAGATCTGAAAATAATATGATAAAAGATAGACCCCGGGGCCATAGTTTTCACTAGAGGCTTCTCTCTTGAAAGAAAGCATACTGTGGGTAAACAAATTACTGTTGAGCAATTGATAGAAAAACACATAGTTATGAAGATATCCAAGGCAATGATCATGTATATAGGCATCACGTACGAGACAAGTAGACCGACTCCTGCCTGCATCTACTACTATTACTCCACACATCGACCGCTATCCAGCATGCATCTAGTGTATTAAGTTAACAAGAACGGAGTAACGCCTTAAGCAAGATGACATGATGTAGATGGATAGATCCAATCAATATGAAAAAACCCCATCTTTTTATCCTTAATGGCAACAATACAAATACGTGTCATGTCCCCTTCTGTCACTGGGATTGAGCACCGCAAGATTGAACCCATTACAAAGCACCTCTCCCATTGCAAGAAAAATCAATCTAGTTGGCCAAACCAAATCAATAGATCGGAGAGAAATACAAAGCTATATAAATCATGCATAAAAGAGTTCAGAGAAGACTCAAATAATATTCATAGATAATCTGATCATAAACCCACAATTCATCGGATCTCAACAAACGCACCGCAAAAGAAGATTACATCGAATAGATCTCCTAGAACATCGAGGAGAACATTGTATTGAAGATCAAAGAGAGAGAGAAGAAGCCATCTAGCTACTAGGTATGGACCCATAGGTCTATGGTAAACTACTCACACATCATCGGAAGGGCAACAAGGTTGATGTAGAAGCCCTCTGTGATCGAATCCCCCTCCGGCGGAGTACCGGAAAAGGCCCCAAGATGGGATCTCACGAGAACAGAAGCATGCGGCCGCGGAAAAGTATTTTTGGTGTGCACCCTTGTCTTCGGGGAATATTTGGGTATTTATAGAAGAAAGGTTAGGGTTAGAGGAGCCACAGGGGGCTCACAAGCCTGGAGGGCGCGCCCCCTGGGGCGCACCCCCTGAGCTTGTGGCCAATCCGTGGCCCTTCTGGCCTCCTCCCAAAGCTTCCAGTGTGTCTTGTGGTCCAAGAAAAATCCACAAAAAGTTTCGTTCCATTTGGACTCCGTTTGGTATTGATTTTCTGTAAAGGCAAAAATAAGGAAAAAACAGCAACTAGCACTGGGCACTAGGTTAATAGGTTAGTCCCAAAAAATGATATAAAATAGCATAATAATGCATATAAAACATCCAAGATGGATAATATAATAGCATGGAACAATAAAAAATTATAGATACGTTGGAGACGTATTAGAGTTCAGGAAAACTACAACATTTCTCGAGTCCTAAATCTTACAAAATATAGAAACGAGTAGCTCATGCCAAATGGAGTCGCCAATGTTTGACGGTGTTGATCTGCTCAGGGGAACGGGTCTTGGAAGCGGCAGTGCGGCGTGATCTCCAGCCGGAGTGGAATCCACATTGCTTTCGGACTGTTGAGGAAGAGTTGATTGGTGTTTTGGGAGGTGCATGAACTATTTCTGTAATCCACATATGCATTGGGTGTTCAATTCACAAGAACTGGAAAGCATATATCCCCCCACATAGACTATCCGCATTGCTTTCAGACTATTGAGGAAGAGTTGATCGGTGTCTTGGGAGGTGCATGAACCATTTTTGGAAACCACATATGGCATCGGGCGTTCAATTCACAAGAACTGGAAAGCAGATATCCCTCCTCCCACATAGACTGTCTATTTCTATGCATTTTCGAGTAAAAACTACATGCTTCTATTTTTTCTGTAGTTTAACAAATTATTCAACTTCCGTTTCTCCATTGTAACATTGAGTTCTTACATGATTTTATTTCTTTCCTTCTTTTTTATATAAAAAAGGGACTGTCTTTTAACATTGTATTTCATTTCAATCTAGGCCGAGTAATTTTTCCTATAGTTTGTTAACACATGTCTTAGATTTTGTTTCAGAGTCAAAGTCGCAAGTATGTAACTGAAAAAACCAAAGGAAAAGCAACACATCAGAGCTATGCAAAAAAACATAAAAAAAATTCAGCAAACTATATGATTATAAATGGCTAGCTAGTGAAAAGTGAAACTATGTGGCAAAAATGAACATTTTGGTCAACAAAATTGATGAAAAACCTAGCTAGTGTTAGACAGTCCCTTACAGAAAGTTTAACATGCAATGTAGATTATTTCTTTTAGAGAAAAGGCTTGCCCAAGCCCGAGAAGGGTTTGGGCCTAACCCGACTTTGAATTAACGAAGCCATCAACCGGCCAGTATACAATGAATAACAACATACAAACATAATAGAAAAAGTAGAAGAAAATGGGGACGCAACCCCAGACGACAGATACAAGGTGAGAAAGCTAAGAAAATGATAGGGAAGCTTGAAACCAAGCTACAACAACACAATCTCGCTCATTAGTGCACCTGAAGCAGAGGAATCGCTAACGCCCCTAACACGAAGCATATCAGTGCGCTGCAATGGGACGGAGTCGCCACTGGAGACACGGCTGGAAGGAGAGCACCGCAGCCATAGGACCAAGCCAGAGCTCACTAGGAACAGTCTCCAACACCAACAAGGCATCATAGTCACCGAAGAGGGGACGTCTATCCCCTCCTGCCCAAGCTTGAGGGCGCCGCACCACCAAACTCACTGGAGCAGCTTGATACGTCTCCAACGTATCTATAATTTTTGCTTGTTCCATGCTATTATATTATCATTCTTGGATGTTTTACAATCATTTTATAGCAACTTTATATCATTTTTTGGGACTAACCTATTGACATAGTGCCCAATGCCAGTTGCTATTTTTTGCTTGTGTTTTTACTTCGCAGAATATCAGTACCAAACGGAGTCCAAACGTAGCGAATTTTTTTGGAGATTTTTTATGGACCAGAAGACACCCAGTGGGCCAAAGATGTACCAGAGGGGAGGCCCGAGGTGGGCACAACCCACCAGGGCGCGCCTGGGGGCCCAGGCGCGCCCAGGGGGTTGTGCCCCCCTCGGTGACCTCCCGCACCGCCTCTTCGCCCTATAAATTGCCAAATATTCCAGAAACCCTAGGGGGGTCGACGAAACACAATTCCAGCCGCCGCAAGTTCTAGAACCATGAGATCCAATCTAGACACCAAGACGGAGGGGTTCATCATCCTCATTGGTGCCTCTCCGATGATGTGTGAGTAGTTCATCATAGAACTATGGGTCCGTAGGCAGTAGCTAGATGGCTTCCTCTCTCTCTTTTGATTCTCAATACAATGGTCTCCTGGAGATCTATTTGATGTAACTCTTTTTGCGGTGTGTTTGTTGGGATCCGATGAACTTTGAGTTTATGATCAGATCTATATCCATGAATATTATTTGAGTCTTCTTTTGATCCCTTATATGCATGATTATTTATAGCCTCGTATTTCTTCTTCGAATCTTTGGTTTAGTTAGGCCAACTAGATCGATTTTTCTTGCCATGGGAAGAGGTGCTTTGTGATGAGTTCGATCGTGCGGTGTTCTTTCCCAGTGACAGAAGGGGCAGCAAGACAAACATGTATCGTTGCTATTAAGGATAACAAGATGGGGGCTATTCCTACATGAATAGATCTCGTCTACATCATGTCATCGTTCTTATTGCATTACTCTGTTTCTCCATGAACTTAATGTTGGGGAGCGCAGTATTTCAAATTTTTTACCTACGATCACGCAAGATCTATCTATGTGATGCATAGCAATGAGCGGGAGAGTGTGTCCATGTACCCTCGTAGACCGAAAGCGGAAGCGTTTAGCAACGCGGTTGATGTAGTCGAACGTCTTCGTGATCCAATCAATCCAAGTACCGAACGTACGGCACCTCCGCGATCTGCACATGTTCAGCTCAGTGACGTCCCTCGAACTCTTGATCCAGTTGAGGCCGAGGGAGAGTTTCGTCAGCACGACAGCGTGGTGACGGTGATGATGAAGTTACCGACGCAGGGCTTCGCCTAAGCACTACGACAATATGATCGAGGTGGAAATCTGTGGAGGGGGCACCGCACACGGCTAAATAATCAACTTGTGTGTCTATGGGGTGCCCCCTTCCTCCGTATATAAAGGAGTGGAGGAGGGGAGGGCCGGCCCTCTCATGGCGCGCCCAAGGGGGAAGTCCTACTTCCGATGGGAGTAGGATTCCCCCTTCCCTAGTTGGAGTAGGAGAGGAAGGAAGGAGGAGAGAGGGAGAAGGAAAGGGGGGCCGGCCCCCACCTCAATTCGGATTGGGCTTGGGGGGGGGGGGGGGGGGGGGCCGCCCCCACCTTGGCTGCCTCCTCCTCTCTCCCACTAAGGCCCAATAAGGCCCATAGACTCCCCGGGGGGTTCCGGTAACCCTCCGGTACTCCGGTAAATGCCCGAACTCACCCGGAACCATTCCGATGTCCAAACATAGTCGTCCAATATATCAATCTTTATGTCTCGACCATTTCGAGACTCCTCGTCATGTCCATGATCTCATCCGGGACTCCGAACTACCTTCGGTACATCAAAACACATAAACTCATAATACCGATCATCATCGAACGTTAAGCGTGCGGACCCTACGGGTTCGAGAACTATGTAGACATGACCGAGACTCATCTCCGGTCAATAACCAATAGCGGAACCTGGATGCTCATATTGGCTCCCACATATTCTACGAAGATCTTTATCGGTCAAACCGCATAACAACATACGTTGTTCTTTTTGTCATCGGTATGTTACTTGCCCGAGATTCGATCGTCGGTATCATCATACCTAGTTCAATCTCGTTACCAGCAAGTCTCTTTACTCGTTCCGTAATGCATCATCTCATAACTAACTCATTAGTCACTTTGCTTGCAAGGCTTCATATGATGTGCATTACCGAGAGGGCCCAGAGATACCTCTCCGACAATCGGAGTGACAAATCCTAATCTCGATCTATGCCAACTCAACAAACACCATCGGAGACACCTGTAGAGCATCTTTATAATCACCCAGTTACATTGTGACGTTTGATAGCACACAAGGTGTTCCTCCGGTATTCGGGAGTTGCATAATCTCATAGTCAGAGGAACATGTATAAGTCATGAAGAAAGCAATAGCAACAAACTAAACGATCATCGTGCTAAGCTAACAGATGGGTCTAGTCAATCACATCATTCTCTAATGATGTGATCCCGTTCATCAAATGACAACTCATGTCTATGGCTAGGAAACTTAACCATCTTTGATTAACGAGCTAGTCAAGTAGAGGCATACTAGTGACACTCTGTTTGTCTATGTATTCACACATGTATCAAGTTTCCGGTTAATACAATTCTAGCATGAATAATAAACATTTATCATGACATAAGGAAATAAAATAATAACTTTATTATTGCCTCTAGGGCATATTTCCTTCAGTCTCCCACTTGCACTAGAGTCAATAATCTAGTTCACATCGCCATGTGATTTAACACCAATAGTTCACATCACCATGTGATTAACACCCATAGTTCACATCGCTATGTGACCAACACTCAAAGGGTTTACTAGAGTCAATAATCTAGTTCACATCGCCATGTGATTAACACCCAAAGAGTACTAAGGTGTGATCAAGTTTTGCTTGTGAGAGAAGTTTAGTCAACGGGTCTGACACATTCAGATCCGTATGTATTTTGCAAATTTCTATGTCTACAATGCTCTGCACGGAGCTACTCTAGCTAATTGCTCCCACTTTCAATATGTATCCAGATTGAGACTCTGAGTCATCTGGATTGGTGTAAAAGCTTGCATCGACGTAACCTTTTACGACGAACTCTTTTATCACCTCCATAACCGAGAAATATTTCCTTAGTCCTCTTAGGTAACTAAGGATAACTTTGACCGCTATCCAGTGATCTATCCCTGGATCACTATCGTACCTCCTTGCTAAACTCATAGCAAGGCACACAACTGGTCTGGTACATAGCATGGCATACTTTATAAAACCTATGGCTGAGGCATAGGGAATGACTTTCATTCTCTCTCTATCTTCTGCCGTGGTCTTCTTTGAGTCTTACTCAACTTTATACCTTGAATACAGGCAAGAACTCTTTCTTTGACTGATCCTTTTTGAACTCCTTCAAAATTTTTGTCAAGGTATGTGCTTTGTGAAAGTCTTATTAAGTGTCTTGATCTATCCCTATAGATCTTGATGCTCAATACTTAAGCAGCTTCACCGAGGTCTTTTATTGAAAAATTCTTATTCAAGTATCCTTCTATGCTATCCAGAAATTCTATATCATTTCCAATCAGCAATATGTCATCCACATATAATATCAGAAATGCTACAGAGCTCCCACTCACTTTCTTGTAAATACAGGCTTCACCATAAGTCTGTATAAAACCATATGCTTTGATCACCTTATCAAAGCGTATATTCCAACTCCAAGATGCTTGCACCAGTCCATAGATGGATCGCTGGAGCTTGCACACTTTGTTAGCACCTTTAGGATTGACAAAACCTTCTGGTTGCATCATATACAACTCTTCTTTAATAAATCCATTAAAGAAATGTAGTTTTGACATCCATTTGCCAGATTTCATAAAATGCAGCAATTGCTAACATGATTCGGACAGACTTAAGCATCGATACGAGTGAGAAAATCTCATCGTAGTCAACACCTTGAACTTGTCGAAAACCTTTTGCGACAATTCGAGCTTTGTAGATAGAAACACTACTATCAACATCTGTCTTCCTCTTGAAGATCCATTTATTCTCAATGACTTGCCGATCATTGGGCAAGTCAACCAAAGTCCATACTTTGTTCTCATACATGGATCCCATCTCAGATTTCATGGCCTCAAGCCAATTCGCGGAATCTGGGCTCATCATCGCTTCCTCATAGTTCGTAGGTTCGTCATGGTCTAGTAACATGACTTCCAGAACAGGATTACCGTACCACTCTGGAGCGAAACGTACTCTGGTTGACCTACGAGGTTCTGTAGTAACTTGATCTGAAGTTTCATGATCATCATCATTAGCTTCCTCACTAATTGGTGTAGGCATCACTGGAACTGATTTCTGTGATGAACTACTTTCCAATTCAAGAGAAGGTACCACTACCTCATCAAGTTCTACTTTCCTCCCACTCACTTCTTTCAAGAGAAACTCCTTCTCTAGAAAGGATCCATTCTTAGCAACAAATATCTTGCCTTCGGATCTGTGATAGAAGGTGCACCCAATAGTTTCTTTTGGGTATCCTATGAAGACGCACTTCTCCGATTTGGGTTCGAGCTTATCAGGCTGAAGCTTTTTCACATAAGCATCGCAACCCCAAACTTTAAGAAACGACAGCTTAGGTTTCTTGCCAAACCACAGTTTATACGGTGTCGTCTCAACGGATTTAGATGGTGCCCTATTAAACATGAATGCAGCTGTCTCTAATGCATAACCCCAAAACGATAGTGGTAAATCGGTAAGAGACATCATAGATCGCACCATATCTAATAAAGTACGGTTACGATGTTCGGACACACCATTACGCTGTGGTGTTCCAGGTGGCGTGAGTTGCGAAACTATTCCACATTTTTAAATGAAGACCAAACTCGTAACTCAAATATTTGCCTTCGCGATCAGATCGTAAAAACTTTATTTTCTTGTTACGATGATTTTCTACTTCACTCTGAAATTCTTTGAACTTTTCAAATGTTTCAGACTTGTGTTTCATTAAGTAGATATACCCATATCTGCTCAAATTATCTGTGAAGGTCAGAAAATAACGATTCCCGCCGCGAGCCTCAATACTCATCGGACCGCATACATCGGTATGTATTATTTCCAATAAGTCCGTAGCTCGCTCCATTGTTCCGGAGAACGGAGTTTTAGTCATCTTGCCCATGAGGCATGGTTCGCAAGCATCAAATGATTCATAATCAAGTGATTCCAAAAGTCCATCAGTATGGAGTTTCTTCATGCGCTTTACACCAATATGACCTAAACGGCAGTGCCACAAATAAGTTGCACTATCATTACTAACTTTGCATCTTTTGGCTTCAATATTATGAATATGTGTATCACCACAATCGAGATTCAATAAACCATTTACATTGGGTGTATGACCATAGAAGGTTTTTATTCATGTAAATAGAACAACAATTATTCTCTGACTTAAATGAATAACCGTATTGCAATAAACATGATCCAATCATATTCATGCTCAATGCAAACACCAAATAACATTTATTTTGCAATAAACATGATCCAATCATATTCATGCTCAACGCAAACACCAAATAACATTTATTTAGGTTCAACACTAATCCCGAAAATAGAGGGAGTGTGCGATGGTGATCTTATCAACCTTGGAATCTCTTCCAACACACATCGTCACCTCATCCTCAACTAGTGTCTGTTCATTTTGCAACACCTGTTTTGAGTTTCTAATCATAGCAACTGAACCGGTATCAAATACCCAGGGGCTACTATGAGCACTAGTAAAATACACATCAATAACATGTATATCAAATATACCTTTGTTCACTTTGCCATCCTTCTTATCCGCCAAATACTTGGGGCAGTTCCGCTTCCAGTGACCAGTCCCTTTGCAGTAGAAGCACTCAGTTTCAGGCTTAGGTCCAGACTTGGGCTTCTTCCCGGGAGTAGCAACTTGCTTGCTATTCTTCTTGAAGTTCCCCTTCTTCCCTTTGCCCTTTTTCTTGAAACTAGTGGTCTTGTTAACCATCAACACTTGATGCTCCTTTTTGATCTTTACCTTCGCAGCCTTTAGCATCGTGAAGAGCTCGGGAATTGTCTTATTCATCCCTTGCATATTATAGTTCATCACGAAGTTCTAGTAACTTGGTGATAGTGACTAGAGAACTCTGTCAATCACTATTTTATCTGGAAAGTTAACTCCCACTTGATTCAAGCGATTGTAGTACCCAGACATTCTGAGCATATGCTCACTGGTTGAGCTATTCTCCTCCATCTTGTAGGCAAAGTATTTGTCAGAGGTCTCATACCTCTGGACACGGGCATGAGTCTAAAATACCGATTTCAGCTCTTGGAACATCTCATATGCTCCGTGGCATTCAAAATGTCTTTGCAGCCCCGATTCTAAGCCGTAAAGCATGGTGCACTAAACTATCAAGTAGTCATCATATCGAGCTTGCCAAACGTTCATAACGTCTGCATCTGCTCCTGCAATAGGTCTGTCACCTAGCGGTGCATCAAGGACATAATTCTACTGTGCAGCAATGAGGATAATCCTCAGATCACGGAACCAGTCCGCATCATTGCTACTATCACCTTTCAACTTAGTTTTCTCTAGGAACATATCAAAAATAAAACAGGGGAGCTATACGCGAGCTATTGATCTACAACATAATTTGCAAATACTACCAGGACTAAGTTCATGATAAATTAAAGTTCAATTAATCATATTACTTAAGAACTCCCACTTAGATAGACATCCCTCTAATCATCTAAGTGATCACGTGATCCAAATCAACTAAACCATGTCCGATCATCACGTGAGATGGAGTAGTTTTCAATGGTGAATATCACTATGTTGATCATATCAGCTATATGATTCATGTTCGACCTTTCGGTCTCAGTGTTCCGAGGCCATATCTGCATATGCTAGGCTCGTCAAGTTTAACCCGAGTATTCCGCATGTGCAAAACTGTCTTGCACCCGTTGTATTTGAACGTAGAGCCTATCACACCCGATCATCACGTGGTGTCTTAGCACGAAGAACTTTCACAACGGTGCATACTCAGGGAGAACACTTGTACCTTGAAATTTAGTGAGAGATTATCTTATAATGCTACCGCCGTACTAAGCAAAATAAGATGCATAAAAGGATTAACATCACATGCAATTCAATATGTGACATGATATGGCCATCATCATCTTGTGCTCTTGATCTCCATCATCGAAGTACCGTCATGATCTTCATCGTCACCGGCGCCCCAGCTTGATCTCCATCGTCACCAGCGCCCCAGCATGATCTCCATCGTAGCATCATTGTCGTCTCGCCAACTTATTGCTTCTACGACTATCGCTACCGCTTAGTGATAAAGTAAAGCAATTACATGGCGATTGCATTGCATACAATAAAGCGACAACCATATGGCTCCTGCCGGTTGCCGATAACTCTGTTACAAAACATGATCATCTCATACAATAAACTATATCACATCATGTCTTGACCATATCACATCACAGCAAGCCCTGCAAAAACAAGTTAGACGTCCTCTACTTTGTTGTTGCAAGTTTTACGTGGCTGCTACGGGCTGAGCAAGAACCGTTCTTACCTACGCATCAAAACCACAACGATTTTTCATCAAGTGTGCCGTTTTAACCTTCAACAAGGACCGGGCGTAGTCACACTCGATTCAACTAAAGTGGGAGAAACTGACACCCACTAGCCACCTGTGTGCGAAGCACGTCGGTAGAACCAGTCTCGCGTAAGCGTACGCGTAATGTTGGTCTGAGCCGCTTCATCCAACAATACCGCCGAATCAAAGTATGACATGCTGGTAAGCAGTATGACTATTATCGCCCACAACTCTTTGTGTTCTACTCGTGCATATAACATCTACGCATAGACCTGGCTCGGATGCCACTGTTGGGGAACGCAGTATTTCAAATTTTTTACCTACGATCACGCAAGATCTATCTATGTGATGCATAGCAACGAGCGGGAGAGTGTGTCCACGTACCCTCGTAGACCGAAAGCGGAAGCGTTTAGCAACGCGGTTGATGTAGTCGAACGTCTTCGCGATCCAACCGATCCAAGTACCGAACGTATGGCACCTCCGCGATCTGCACACGTTCAGCTCGGTGACGTCCCTCGAACTCTTGATCCAGTTGAGGCCGAGGGAGAGTTTCGTCAGCATGACGGCGTGGTGACGGTGATGATGAAGTTACCGACGCAGGGCTTCGCCTAAGCACTACGACAATATGACCGAGGTGGAAATCTGTGGAGGGGGCACCGCACACGGCTAAACAATCAACTTGTGTGTCTATGGGGTGCCCCCTTCCTCCGTATATAAAGGAGTGGAGGAGGGGAGGGCCGGCCCTCTCATGGCGCGCCCAAGGGGGGAGTCCTACTCCCGGTGGGAGTAGGATTCCCCCTTCCCTAGTTGGAATAGGAGAGGAAGGAAGGAGGAGAGAGGGAGAAGGAAAGGGGGGCCGGCCCCCACCCCAATTCGGATTGGGCTTGGGGGGGGGGGGGGCGCCCCCACCTTGGCTGCCTCCTCCTCTCTCCCACTAAGGCCCAATAAGGCCCATAGACTCCCCGGGGGGTTCCGGTAACCCTCCGGTACTCCGGTAAATGCCCGAACTCACCCGGAACCATTCCGATGTCCAAACATAGTCGTCCAATATATCAATCTTTATGTCTCGACCATTTCGAGACTCCTCGTCATGTCCGTGATCTCATCTGGGACTCCGAACTACCTTCGGTACATCAAAATACATAAACTCATAATACCGATCGTCATCGAACGTTAAGCGTGCGGACCCTACGGGTTCGAGAACTATGTAGACATGACCGAGGCTCATCTCTGGTCAATAACCAATAGCGGAACCTGGATGCTCATATTGGCTCCCACATATTCTACGAAGATCTTTATCGGTCAAACCGCATAACAACATACGTTGTTCCTTTTGTCATCGGTATGTTACTTGCCCGAGATTCGATCGTCGGTATCATCATACCTAGTTCAATCTCGTTACCAGCAAGTCTCTTTACTCATTCCGTAATGCATCATCTCGTAACTAACTCATTAGTCACTTTGCTTGCAAGGCTTCATATGATGTGCATTACCGAGAAGGCCCAGAGATATCTCTCCGACAATCGGAGTGACAAATCCTAATCTCGATCTATGCCAACTCAACAAACACCATCGGAGACACCTGTAGAGCATCTTTATAATCACCCAGTTACGTTGTGACGTTTGATAGCACACAAGGTGTTCCTCCGGTATTCGGGAGTTGCATAATCTCATAGTCAGAGGAACATGTATAAGTCATGAAGAAAGCAATAGCAACAAACTAAACGATCATCGTGCTAAGCTAACAGATGGGTCTAGTCAATCACATCATTCTCTAATGATGTGATCCCGTTCATCAAATGACAACTCATGTCTATGGCTAGGAAACTTAACCATCTTTGATTAATGAGCTAGTCAAGTAGAGGCATACTAGTGACACTCTGTTTGTCTATGTATTCACACATGTATCAAGATTCCGGTTAATACAATTCTAGCATGAATAATAAACATTTATCATGACATAAGGAAATAAAATAATAACTTTATTATTGCCTCTAGGGCATATTTCCTTCACTTAATACACTAGATGCTTGCTGGATAGCGGTCGATGTGTGGAGTAATAGTAGTAGATGCATGCAGGAGTCGGTCTACTAATCTTGGACGTGATGCCTATATATTGATCATTGCCTTGGATATTGTCATAATTATTCGATCTTCTATCAATTGCCCAACAGTAATTTGTTTACCCACTGTGTGCTATTTTCTTGAGAGAAGCCACTAGTGAAATCTACGGCCCGCGGATCTATTCTTTATCATATTTGCTTTGAGATCTATTTTTATTTGCTTTTGTTTTTAGATCTATTATTCCAAAAACCCAAAAATACCTTGCTGCACTTTTTTGTTACTTATTTTATTTCACGTTTTATCGAGGTCTATTTACCCAATCTACACAATTTTTATCCCGCCAACTTGACAATTTCTGGCGCCGTTACCCGTAAGAGGGATTGACAACCCCTCATAATTGTCGGGTTGCAAGTATTTGTTCTTTGTGTGCAGGTACCGTTTACATAGTGTTGCTTGGTTCTCCTACTGGATTGATACATTGGTTTCATAACTGAGGGAAATACCTACCGTAGCTGTGCTGCATCATCCCTTCCTCTTTGGGGAAATACCAATATAGTTCAAGCGACATCACAGCTTGGGAAGGGGCACACCGCTTGGAAGAGACACTGAACCCGCCTGGAGCAACGACGCTACAGAAAAGAAGGGCCACCACCAGGAACTAGCCAAGCACGCCGCGAGCACCTAGCATCTCCATGCCCAAGGCAGCACCTTGAGGAAGGTGACAACAGTGGCGCTCAGCCACAGAGGCTAGGGTTTTCACCCGAGCACCGGAGAAGGGGGGGGGGCAGGGAAGATGAACCTCGATGTTGCCACCAGGGAGGGAATGGCATCCAGGATGCCATCGATGCCATGCACCACCGATAGTCTGGGGTTTCCCTCGGACAGGCTCCCTGCCAACACCCACCGGACGAGCCAACAGCATCAGTAGGCGCACACGCCGGAGATCCAGGCCGGTCGGGGGTTGTGCAACGCATGCTAGATTGGAACGCCTCAGATCTGACGGGGAGTTCGTGGCCTCCACACGCCACGACCACCGTCCGCCGGGACCTCTCGGCCCACGCAGCCAAGGAGAACCGGCCGACCTCACATACGAGCACCTCCCGCCGCCGGAGGAGAGCCGTCCACACCACTCCAAGGCCGCCGCCTTAGAACCGGGCCCTCACCACCAAACTGGAGCGGCCGAAGGCCTCGTCGCTACCCTCACTGGCAGCCACACGGGGGCCGGCGACCACCTTCGGCAGCGGCAAGGAGGAAGGGGGTGGGGTGTGGGGGGAGGGGGTTGCCCTCGGGAGAGCGACGCATGGGAGGAGAGGGGGTGGCTGACTGTTCCTGCAATGTAGAGTCTTGATGAAAAAACATGTTGCCAATAATGTTTCGAAGCCTCGTTCTAGGAAAATGTTGAATGGCACTGGTCGCATTCTAGTTGGGTAATTGAAAGTGCAACTAATCCCCGAGTGGTTTTGGTAATTAATAAAAACATATATATCATTGATCTAATGAACGTTGATGATAGATTTCAGAAAAGATCAATGATTGGCATGGCAAGGACTAATGGATGTGGACCCCTCAAAATGTCAAGGACAAGAATTGGCTACCCCATGACTCTACATTTTTAGTTTAGTGATCCAAGATCACATTGAGTCCCTTAGGAAAGCCAATAGTATTAAAAGGGGATGAGGCATTGTTGATGAGGTTGTTGCTCAAGTGCTTTGTGATATTGCTCCAAAAACCCTCAATCACTTTCTCAATCACATCTGTCAGAAACCCTGATTCTTCATTTCGGTCCCACCGATATCACCTACTGTGGACCCACCGTGATGATCATTCCATTGCCACAGCCAAAACCCTAGCAATTCGGTTTGACCGAAATGGTTCTCGGTCCTGCCGAGACGGCCTGACCAAGTTTCTGTGATGAATTCGATTCATTTCAAAATCACCGAGATAAACCGATCAGAATTTACGAAACGAGGTCTTGCCCTAGCCATTGCACTTTGGTCCCACCGAGTTGGTATAATCGGTCTCACCGAAAAGCCTAACGGTCAAGTCTTTTGCACTAATCGGTCTCACCGAGATTTCATGTCGGTGCCACTCCAGTTAGGTCAAAGACCTGTAACAGTTGGATTTTTGGTACTGCCTATTTATACCCCTCCACCACCACTTACTCTCTAAGAGAGCCATCAGAACGAAACACATCTTCCACCATTCATTTTCTGAGAGAGAACCACCTACTCATGTGTTGAAATCAATATATTCCATTCCTACCATTTGAGCCTTGATTTCTGATAACCCACAAGTATAGGGGATCGCAATAGTTTTCGAGGGTAGAGTATTCAACCCAAATTTATTGATTCGACACAAGGGGAGCCAAAGAATTTTTGCATGTATTAGCAGTTGAGTTGTAAATTCAACCACACCTGAAGAACTAAATATCTGCAGCAGAGTGATCAGTAGCACATCAGTATGATAGTTTGATAATAGCAGTAACAATAGCAGTGATAAAGGTAACAGTAGCGGTAGCAGTTTAATAGTGATTGTAACAGCAGCAACAACAACAATATTAATTTAGCAAGATCAATATGCGAAAGTCATAGGCATTGGATCAGTGATGGATAATTATGTTGGATGACATTCATCATGTAACAGTTATAACCCAGGATGACACAAAACTATAGCTCCAATTCATCAATGTAATGTAGGCATGTATTCCGTATATAGTCATACGTGCTTATGATAAGAACTTGCATGACATCTTTTATCCTACCCTCCCATGGCAGCAGGGTCCATAAGGAAACTAAGGGATATTAAGGCCTCCTTTTAATAGAGAACCGGAACAAAGCATTAACACATAGTGAATACATTAACTCCTCAAACTACGGTCATCACCGGAAAGTGTCCCAATTATTGTCACCTTGGGGTATGCGGATCATAACACGTAATGGGTGCGTATAACTTGCAAGATAGGATCAAGAACTCAAATATATTCATGAAAACATAAAGGCTTTAGATCTAAAATCATGGCACTCGGGCCCTAGTGACAAGCATTAAGCATAACAAAGTCATAGCAACATCAATCTCATAACATAGTGGATACTAGGGATCAAGCCCTAACAAAACTAACTCGATTACATGATAAATCCCATCCAACCCATCACCGTCCAGCAGACCTACGAAGGAATTACTCACTCCCGGTGGTGAGCATCATGAAATTGGTGATGAGGAAGGGTTGGTGATGATGACAACGACGAATCCTCCTCTCCGGAGCCCTAAACAGACTCCAGATCTGGCCTCCCAATCAAGAACAACAGGTGGCGGCGGCTTCGTATCGTGAAACGCGATGGGACTTCTTCTCTTATTTTTTCTCGGGAATTATGAATTTATAGTGTCGAGATTAGGGTCAGCGGAGCCACATGGGCCCCACAAGCCACCAGGGCTCGCCCCCCCTCGGGGTGGGGGGGTGGGGTGGGTGCACCCTGGTGCCTTGTGGGCAGCAGGTGACCCCCCTCTGGTGGGTCTTGGCTCCAGTATTTTTTATATATTCCATAAAAATCTCCAAAAAGTTTCGTCCGATTCCAAAAACTTTTATTTCTGCACAAAAACAACACCATGGTAGTTCTGCTAAAAACAACATCAGTCTGGGTTAGTTTCATTCAAATCATGCAAATTAGAGTCCAAAATAAGAGCAAAAGTGTTTGGAAAAGTAGATACGACGGAGACATGTCAATTTCTAGCCTCTTCAAGTTGCTTTCCACTCCAATCCTTGTCCTACCCAAGCCAAATCAGTGAGAGAGAGATTGAGTGTTGAGGAGGCTATCATTTGAAGCACAAGAGCAAAGAGTTCATCACCAACACACCATCTATTACCTTTTGGAGAGTGGTGTCTCCTAGATTGGTTAGGTGTCACTTGGGAGCCTCCAGGATCATGTGGAGTTGAACCAAGGAGTTTGCAAGGGCAAGGAGATCACCTACTTCATGAAGATCTGCCCGAGTGAGGCTAGTCATTCGTGGACGGAAGCCATGATGCAATAGACAAGGTTGCTTCTTCATGGACCCTTCATGGGTGGAGCCCTCCATGGAGTCGCGCATCCGTTATACCCTACGTGGGTTGAAGTCTCCATCAATGTGGACGTACGATAGCACCACCTATCGAAACCACGCCAAAAATCATCGTGTCTTCATTGCGTTTGAATTTTTGATGGTACAAAGTTGAGGTGTTCTCTCGAAACTGGCTTTCCCCCTGCTTTATATATAAAGCACCAACCGAGTAAAGTATACGGCCGAATGATACAAGGTGGAGAGATAGCCCTCATACAAAGCTGATCCTGGGATAAGCGGCACACACAAAATGCACATGACTATGCAACCGAAACAGAACAAAGGAAGTAAGGAGTACAATGCCACGGAACACCCTAGTACACCTAGGCTCCATGTCAATGCCCTCGAGAGGGAGAACAATTCAAAGCATCGCCGCTGCCGAGTCCAGAACGGGCAGAGGTTGTCACCCAGAGCTCAAACACAAAGAGGAGCACCACAATGATGTCTTCAAGAAGAAAGCGGCACTCGCGAGCATTGCCGTCGTCGGTGGCAAAGCGCGGAGCTTTCGCTCGGTCACTCCTCGGTGCCACTAGGACACCAGGATGAGCACGACGAGCACCGATCCCCAGATCTAGATCGGGGAGCCTCCACATCTAGAGTGCGCCCGAGACACCCATCGCTATACCTCTTGCCACCCGCATGACCAAGAGATGTAGCCACCACCGCCGCCATGGAGCCACTGGAGAACACAACATGCGGACCACCTTCCAGAGCCATGATACGTCTCCATCGTATCTATAATTTTTGATTGTTTCATGCCAATATTCTACAACTTTCATATACTTTTGGCAACAATTTATATTATTTTTGGGACTAACATATTGATCCAGTGCCCAGTGCCAGTTCCTGTTTGTTGCATGTTTTTTGTTTCGCAGAATATCCGTATCAAACAAAGTCCAAACGCGATAAAAATTTACGGAGATTTATTTTGGAATATATGTGAATTTTTGGAAGAAGAATCAATGCAAGATGGTGCTCGAGGGGCTCACTAGGCATCAGGGCGCGCCCAGGGGGGTAGGGCGCGCCGTGGTACCTAGTGAGCACCTCATAAGTCGGTTGACCCCCTTCTTTCGACACAAAAAAGATAATATCCAGAAAAAATGGTGTTAAAATTTTAGCGCAATCGGAGTTACGGATCTCCGGGAATTTAAGAAACGGTGAAAGGCCAGAAAACAGGAGCACAAAACAGAAGAGAACAGAGAGAGAGAGATCCAATCTGGTTACCATGGAGGCCAAGGTCCAGAGGGGAAAACCTCCTCCCATCTAGGGAGGAGGCCAAGCAAGAAGAAGAAGGACGGGGGCTCTCTCCCCCTCTCTCCCGGTGGCACCGGAGCGCCGCCGGGGCAATCATCATGACGACGATCTACACCAACAACTTCGTCGCCGTCGCCGTCAACACCAACTCTATCCCCCTCTATGCAGTAGTGTAACACCTCTTCTCCCCGCTGTAATATCTACTTAAACATGGTGCTGAATGCTACATATTATTATCCAATGATGTGTTGCCATCCTATGATGTTTGAGTAGATTCATTTTGTCCTATGGGTTGATTGATGATCATGATTGGTTTGAGTTGTATGTTTGTCTTGGTGCTGTCCTATGGTGCCTGATAACCCACAAGTATAGGGGATCGCAACAGTTTTCGAGGGTAGAGTATTCAACCCAAATTTATTGATTCGACACACAAGGGGAGCCAAAGAATATTCGCAAGTATTAGTAGTTGAGTTGTCAATTCAACCACACCTGAAAGACTTAATATCTGCAGCAAGGTGATCAGTAGCAAAGTAGTATGACAGTAACGGTAACAGTAATAGTAGCAATAGTAACAATAACAATTTTGTAGTGATTGTAGCAGCAGCAACGGCGAAAGTAACTTAGCAAAGATCAATATATGAAAGGCGTAGGCATTGGATCAGTGATGGATAATTGCATTGGATGGCATTCATCATGCAACAGTTATAACCTAGAGTGACACAGAACTAGGTCCAATTCATCAATGTAATGTAGGCATGTATTCCATATATAGTCATACGTGCTAATGGAAAAGAACTTGCATGGCATCTTTTGTCCTACCCTCCCGTGGCAGCGGGGTCTATAAGAAAACCTAGGCATATTAAGGCCTCCTTTTAATAGAGAAATGGAACAAAGCATTAACACTTAGTGAATATATGAACTCCTCAAACTACAGTAATCACCGGAAATAATCCCAATTATTGTCACCTTGGGGTATGCGGATCATAACACGTAATAGGTGCATATAACTTGCAAGATAGGATCAAGAACACACATATATTCATGAAAACATAATAGGTCTCAGATGTGAAATCATGGCACTCGGGCCCTAGTGACAAGCATTAAGCATATCAAAGTCATAGCAACATCAATCTCAGAACATAGTGGGCAATTTGAGAAAATGCCACATATTTCCTAGGACTTTGCTCCTAGCACACCTTTCTCTTTATTGGATTATATACCACACCTTTGACTAATAGTTGGACAAAATACAACGACTTGATTGTTTTCCCTTCTTTTCCACATACAGACACTCACCTCATATTTGCCAGGATGAATTTTCCCTCAACTCATTTCCTGTTCATACGAAAGGATCATAGAACGAAGCGCGGTGCCAACTCGTCGTGCTTACTCCCGCCGCCACCGCCTCGCCGTGGCAGCTCCCCACCGAGCCGCCGTCTTGCCGTGCCTACTTTATCGCACCACTACCTTGCCGTTCCTCCTCCCCCACTTACCGCCCGTACCTATGCTTTGCTTCCCCCATCGAGACGTAGCTGATCGTTGCAGTACTGGCTGGCTGCAGAAGTTCTTGCTGTACATGCTGGCTGCTCCATCAGATGTAGCTAGTCATTTGTCGGGGTACACAAACATGGGTGTATGTTTCCCCTGACTTGTGCACGGACAGCAAACCACAGGTCCGACAGGCTCGCAACGTCCAAGTCCAAACTAAGAAAGGAGAGATCAGCTCTTTGAGAGATCAAAGGGAGGATCAAGAAGACCAAGACAAGCTAAATGAGCAAGACACTACTAAGGAGAAACCTCCCTTGCCAGGCAGGCGAGCCTAGCGAGGATGAGGTTACCCCGAAGACAGAACTCAAGACTGCCCTGGCAGGCTTGCCGGGGACACCAAGGGCGGCCTACCCCGCCAAGGCTCCACCGCTCCACCTCACAGCGACGCAAGTCATCGATCAATGCAGTGTCAATCCCCCAAGTGACTAAGTGGCTGTTATTTGACACATGACAGCCATTTCCAGAGGAAACCACCTCCAAATGACACCCGTCCAGAGACGTGTCAAGAAGGCAGACGAGAAGGTGGCCGAACGGCCCGGCAAGGCTTGCCGGGCATGCCACGATGTGACACTAAGTGTGCGCTCTGCTCTGTCTGCAGAGTTTGGTATGATAGCACTGTTTTCTATCTAATCGGTACACAATGACTGATTTGCCATTGTGGTGACCCCTTGATCTATAAAAGGAGGGCCATGGCAACCATAAAAAGGATTCGGACCCTGTACACTCATACACGCGTAGCTACTCTCGCCCCGAGGTAACCTTGCTGGGCTAGAGCGCTATGTTTCCACCACGGTCCTCACATCAATCCACCAAAGCAGGAGTAGGGTTTTACGCCTCGCGGCGGCCCGAACCTGGGTAAAAACTGCCCGTGTGATCTCTGCCGTGCTGTGCTGCGCTCTCCGCTCTTTGTGCAATGTGCCCTTCCCCGGCCGAACCACAAAGGGGCCGATGGCCCCATAGGTGGCCGTGGTTTCCCACATCTTTGGTGCGCCAGGTAGGGGGAAGCGTTTGCACGAACCCAAGAAACGCACGCAGCGCGTCATCTTCATCATCTGCTTCATCGACGGCTTCATCATCTACGACGCCTAAGAAAAGGCGGAGGATGGTGCGAACGGAGAGGGGAAGCGATATCGCTTCCCCCGCCCCCCATTCGATCTCCACCGCCTCCCTCCGTCACGGCCGCAACAGCGGCGAGAACCAGTAATGACAGCGGCAAGCCAACCCCAACGGATCGGGCAACATGACCGCCATGCAAGCCCCGTCCAGGGGAAAGGAGCAAATTGTATGGGTACAAGGTTTCTCTCTCCACCACTCTCACTTATCGACAATTGAGCCACTTTGGGTTTTAGCATCGTCAATGTCGATGAGCACCGTGCGAAACTCGGTTCAGCATTTACCCTGCTTAGGGAAATCCTGAGTGGAGCGCTGGTGCGAATCCATTGATCGATGCCCTGGCAAGTGCGCCCCGGCAAGGCAGTCCGCGTTAGCGTGAATTTTTATGCCAGCCGCCACCAGGTTGTTTAAAGGGTATGGAGAGGAGGAGAGAGAAACCGGTCGTGCCTTACACCGCGTCCTGCCGCCTGCAAGATACATATGATTTTTTACCGGTCCCTGCCGGGAACCGGAGAACAACACGCACGACAGTTATTCATCCCGAAGCATGCGAACGCGGCTGAAAGGAGTGGAAGGAAGCGAAGAAAAGAGCTAAGTTTACGCAATCCTTGCCCAGTTATAAACTTAAAATTTTGCATTTGTTTACCCCTTGGATACCAAGGTGTTCGTATGAGGAAATCTGTCGTATGGACGGTACCTTATCAGGTTTTGTCTACACCCTCGCTCTGTTCCGAGCCTCCTCATAGAACGGGTAGCAATGTCAAAGCTGTCAAGGAAAAACCTGCCGGGACGTATCTTCGCCAAGATAACTGCTAAGGGCCCGACCCTTGCGACAATCGCGGCAGTACGATACCGGCAGGCAGCTAAAATACACACGGAGACTAATTGTACGAGCACCAGTGGGTGAACTCTAAAGGGATAAACATGCAATCGGGATTAAGTAAAAAACATCAGTTCCACACAAACATACGCAGTACGGTGTCTAAACACAAGACATACATCATGTTTTGTTACAGGACAACTCAGTGGCAAGGATAATTCAAGACCGGGCCTGGCGACCTCTTGGAGCGGTAGGGACGCCGAGGACCTTGTCGGCGAGAGGGGCGGCCTTCTTTTTGGCAGCCGAAATGTTTGCACCCTCCGACGGCTTCTTGAAGCCATCGGCGAGATTGAGGTCCGGATGGCGGCAGGCGATGTTGCTCAGAACCATGAAGAGGGCATTGCGGGCAAGCTTCCGAGATTCAGTCGCGAAGCGGCCGGCCCTTCCCTCTTCGTGCGCCTTCAGCTTCTCGATCAGCTCATTGAAGAAGACCCCTAGCTTGACACTGGGGACCTCATGCTTGCTGGCTGAGTAGACTAGCCCTTCCATGCCCATCGCTGCAGTTTGGGCGATGAGACGCTCGGCGACATCGACCAGGCTCTTGATCCAAAGGTCGACCTGCCTGGAGTTGTTTGCCAGTTTGTCCTCTGCATCCCTTTGAAGGCGCATTGCGGTGTCCAGATCCCTCGTCAGCTGATTCTCGCGAGCCCCGCTGGATTCTACCGAGCTTTCCAAGGTGCCAATCCTGGCCTTCATGTCTTCAATGGTGCCATTGGCAGTCACAAGGTCTTGGCTCTTGGAGGAGAGCTGCGATTGCACCTCCTTCAAAAGGATCTCCACTTTCCGTGCCTCCTCCTTGAGGGCCTCGACCTCCTTGACACTCCTGGCAAGCTCCTCTGTCAGCTTGGCCACCTGCTGGTCGAGATCAACCTTGGGAGAAGAGGCAGCGGCAAGATCGTCAGCGAGCTTCTTCAGTTGGGCGGCAGAATCGGCAGTGAGGGCATCCAGGGCGACCTTGTGCACT
The DNA here is from genome assembly GCA_011799875.1 of Thinopyrum elongatum. NCBI lineage: Eukaryota > Viridiplantae > Streptophyta > Magnoliopsida > Poales > Poaceae > Thinopyrum > Thinopyrum elongatum. Next base: position 507,333,315 of record CM022301.1, on the reverse strand, counting down.
ACAAAAAAAAAGGACACATCCGTGACATTTTGGGCCGAATGAATTTTTTTTCTGTCATGCTTATGACACTTCTATGACGATAATTGTGACAAAACCTAGTATCATCATAGATGTGGTGGGCTCCTACTTCTATGACAAAAAATCATGACATAAAATGGGCTTTTCGTCCTGGGCGGGCCGGAGACGCACCTGCATGACATTCTTTGGGCCGTCCATGACGGAAAAAATCGTGGTAGAAGCGAGGGCGAGGAAAATTTCGGGGAGTTCTCGGTTACGGTGGGTGGTCGGGGCCGAGCGATGCACGGAGGTTTGCGCATTTCTCTCGTACACGTACGCGCGTGTGTGCAAGGCATTGCACTCTAACTGAACCCGAGCGAGGCGTTGGGCTCTAACTGAACCCGAGCGATTGCACTAGCTACGTTACTGAACCCCGATCAATCCCTTGCTGTTAACTGAACCCGAGTGATTCCTTCGCTACTGCTGCTAAATGAAGCCGATCGAAGCTGCCTCTTGATGAACAGTTCCCGGTGGGGGTTGGATGAACAGTTCCTGGTGGGGGTTGGATGAACAGGATCCCGTGGTAGTAGAGGCCGTTGCCGCTAGATGAACAAGACCCTGATTGAGGAGGTGGGGGTGGATGAACAGTAGCCGGTGGAGGGACCCCATGGAGGGCTGGTTGAACAGGACCCCGTGGAGGGGCTGGTTGAACAGGACCCCGTGGAGGGCTGGTTGAACAGTAGCCGGTGGAGGCTGGATGAACAGGACCCCGTGGAGGGCTGGATGAACAGTAGCCGGTGGAGGCTGGATGAACAGGACCCCCGTGGATGAACAGTAGCTGGTGGAGGCTGGAGGAGGTCGACGATGGATGAACAGTAACCCCTTGGAGGCTGGAGCGAGGCAGTAGACGGGTGGATGAACAGTAGCCGTGGAGTCCCGTTTTGCGGTACTCCACACCCCTCCCAATGAACAGGACCCCGTTTCGACCGTAGGCGCCCCAACACAATTCCGTTTCCTCCATTTTGCGGTACGCCACACCCCTCCCGATCAACATGACCCCGTTTCGACCGTACGCGGTCGAACACAAGTCCGTTTCCTCCGTTTTGCGGTACGCCAGACCCTTCCCGATGAACAGGACCCCGTTTCGATCATACGCGGTCGAACAGAAGGCCCGTTTCCTCTGTTCTGCAGTACGCCAGACCTCGTTTCGGTTATTCCGTCCAAGCCGGTTGGCTCCTGATGAACACGACGTATTCCGTTGCCTCCCGATGAACACGACGCATTCCGTTGCCTCCCCATGAACACGACGCAGTTTCTCCGTTCCGACCCAGCCGGTTGGCTTCCGATGAACAGGACGCCGTTGCTGCCGTCCGTGGCCTCTCCATGTACACGAGCCCTGGCCGTACATATGCGCGAGTACGCATTCGAGACACCGCCCGTATGTACGTACGTGGCCGTATTTTTTGGTATCTGGCTGTATGTACGTGTACACGGTTTTGACTGGACTACCTGAACTGCTATCGCTCCTTACTCGGCCAAGGTTCATCGTGGCAGACAGACCGATCGACCGGTATGTACACAGACAACGCTACGTACGCTTCGACCGGGTGGGTCCCAGCTGTCAGGGAGGATAAGGACGCACTTCCTTGCGTGCGAAGATATAGCTGGTGAGTCCCAGCTGTCAGGGGGAAGAATCATTTTTTTAACCCGTAATAAGGACGCATTTTCTTGCGTGCGAAGATGTAGCTGGTGGGTCCCAGCTGTCAGGGGGAGAAAACAATATTTTTAGGGTAAAAAGGATGTAGTTGCATGCATGCGTCCATGGGCGTGGTGCGTCCCCACTGTCAGCCTCTCCACGTACAGTCATCTTCCGATGAATCTCGTTTGTTGACCACACCGTGCAGAGCGCAACAAGCCGATGGACGACAGTGAGGCCCAGACTGGAACGCCTCGGAGATGGGGAAGACGCGGCAGTGGAGTCGCAGATGGAGAGGAGTGGGAAACTTGACTGGTTCGGGTACGGGGTGGGCCTACACTCGGCAGAGAATAACAGGAGGTGCAGAGGAGTGGAGGGATGGCCTAGTCGTCGGCGGGGTAGTGTTTCGCTGCGAGGCGCGCAAAACAGCGCCGCTGGACGCCGGAGGCTGGAGCAGGCAGTCCCGACAGCGCTGGGGGAAGAAGACGAGAGATTGAAGAAGAATGCCGACCGTTGGATGTAAATCCAACGCCTTTCTTAGGCTTCGACCTTTGTATTTTTATTTTTTGCGAAAGTGCTTAGGCTTTGACCTACTGGCCCACATGTCAGCTAGTCCATTTGTTTTTTAGTCCATTTGGTGGGCTGGTGAAACAATAATGTAGCATCTATGCAGCCCGTTTATATATTATGGTAGAATTTAAAGCCCATTTGCATTTTTCTCGAAATCCGCGGACTTGCTGGGCTGGGTGAAAATATCATGTTGGGCTGGACGGAGAAATATTATAAAAACATAAACACATGATTGCACGTCTATTACTGCATTGGTCAGTCAAATCTTTGCAAGCTTATGTACGCAATCACTAGGAGTTAACTTGCCAAGTTATATATAAACAATTATTATTACTAGTCGTCAACCCGTGCATTCGCACAGGCTAGTTAATTTATATTGTTTATTTCTTGTTTTATCAGACGCAATTTTCCTACTCGAAGGAACAATGTTGTAGTCACTGTAATGTGTTATATATTGATTTATTTTATGAGTTGTGGAAACGTAGCTTAGAAAAGTTGATGACACATATATTGGAAAAAACAATGATATATGAAGTAAGATGGGATACTAATTGGATAAGAATCTGCATCTTCTATTTTAGCTCGGAGGTAAATTATATTATATATTATTAGATAATTATATAAAGTAGGTGATCAAATAAATGCCCTCAAATCTTGTGTTTCTTCTAACGGGCTTTACTAATGCTCGTCAAGAAGTGCAGCCTTGTTTTGTGTATAACGCCTAGTTCATTTGTTACCTTCATGTGTGGTTTATGTGCGTACAACTTACTCATTATGTATATGACAATCATCACAATCTATCAAGAATCATGTAGATTGATTAATCATTTTTTTGCTTCTGCCTCAAACATGGTGCAAATCGTCATTGCACTAAGATCACGTATCTCTAGCTTAAGGTTCTACCTAATAATAAAATGGGACATGTGGTTAGTGCAGGATAAATTTCTACCTAAATAATGAGATATTATCAAATTTACCTTGGACGTGTCTTCTCAGGTTCTTCACATTTTGGACAGTAGAATTGATTCCTTTTTTTTACTACTTTTTTGTTATATTTGCCGCATTATATGTAGCACCACTTATCTCGTATATTAATTTGCTTCATCGTTGATTCTGCAGTATAGAACTTTTCATGTCCATCGCAGGATAAATTAGCATATAAACATATGAAAAAAGAATACAGGCAAATATATATATCATGGACTATAAATTCAATGTTTGCTCTAACTTCAAATATATTGAATATTAGATGGAATTGGAGCATTCTTACTAATATTAGCCAGAAACTATACTAACCTAAACCATGAGAGTAATCGTGGTGCACAGGCACTGAGAAATATTTCTAACCTAACTCATGAGAGCAATCATGATTCACTACCATGAAATATTGCTTGACATCTGTATGTGCTACGATAGATACTGTTAAAATAAGTGGTAAAAGAAACTAATAATTTTTACGCCATAGATATATATACCTGGCATTTGTGTTTACTCTTAATTTTATTAAATGGCAAGATGCCTACAAAAGTGTCATCCTACCAACCGTGGGTCCTTTATTCATGCATATGTGCCTAGTTCATTATATCCTTTAGCCAATTCAACTTGACATGAGGCACGCATCAATAAGTCACCAGTTAGGCAGTGCGCATGGTCTAAAAATACAATGAATCAGTTCTATGCCGTCGCCCATGGAATTTGTCAGGTGTGTGCTTCTCACCTAGCTAATCTTTGTAATCATTGTTGTGTTGGGTCAACTTCAATAAAATGAACCAATACGCATCATCGCTCTTTCAGATACATGATCTAGTCCTTTTATTTTTTATATAGTCCAATCTGATATTTATCTCAAAAAGTATAATTAGTATATACAAAATATGAAGGCCACTATTTCTGGTGGTTTTCGTTTGGTGCATGACTTCATTTACATGTTAATAGATCTTCCGATGATTACACTGAAAAACTATGTGCAAGGAGAAACAAAAAAGAAACATTGTACATACATGGAGTTGTGTACAGCATGCCTGAGATGTGACAGGAATACATGCACCAAGGTGAGGAAACTTCTTTTCTGTGAACACGCCACATGTCTATCCTGTACAAAGCAATAGATTTATGCGGAAATTCCCACTACGCAAAGCCTGCAAACAAAAGGAAATATAATATTTTCTGTTTAAGCTTGTAAGTAAGCTTAGTTGAACATGAACCAACATGACGAAATTACAGGTTGCATCTGAAATTCTGAACATGTAGGAAATATGGCTTCATCTGAATACAAAGGATGTAGCCTGGCATGCAGAAGAGCTTGCGAGGGAGGGCGAGGCTGCAGGGGGAGCTTGTACGTAGATTGAATTGCTGACAATTGCTGGGTCAAACAAACATATAATCTGAATTTTGGTGCCACAACACCACATGTGAAGAAAAACAAATCTAACTTCAGGTGCTCTTTCATACCAGGCCCATAGCAAAGGCGACGGCTGCGATCTCGAGCAATCAGGATGGGCTGGCGAAACCGCGAGACGGTAAGGGCTTTGATCATTAGCTATGGCAAGCAGGTCTAGATCGGTTCCAGGCCAAGAAAACCACCAAAATACTACTGCAAATAATAACTGGAGGGAGTTAGTCAAACGGATCTACAACAGCGCCGACAGGGAGGAGGAGCATACGCTTGAGATGGAGGTGCCTCATCGTTGAGGATAGAGCGGAGGAGATGAATAAGAAGAGGTAGGTGGGTCGATTTCTTGGTAGGACCGTAGGAGGAGAAGAATTTTCCATGTGGGGATGAGGAGAAACATGAGAGAGGAAGAGGGACATGAGAGATCGAGAGAGAGAGAGAGAGAGACGTGAGAAAGAGAGACTACGTTTTTCGTGGAAGGAAAGAGAGACTACGATTGCTTTCGTTGCGGTCTTATCAGGTGGACGACTCATATACCTATTTTTTTCTATTGCGAAGTTTTTCGAAAGATCTACACCGTTATAATTTGGACCCACCAGATTAACCGCTCATAAATTCTAATTAACATGGTAATTACTTGGAAGTCTGTAATTAGTATAGGTATAGAGGTATAGATAGATAGATTATTATTTTGTAGGAACTTCCGATTTACGAAATAAAATATCATTTTAATTTGACGAGTTAATAGGACGTGGGGTATTATTATTTTTTAGGCTAGACGTGGGACAGTTGAGTTAGTTCTAGGGAAAAGTATTGGGAGAAAACTCAGATTACATCGAAAAAGAAAGTGGGAGAAAATTCAGATATATGATTAATGAAAATGAAAAATAAAGGAAGTGGGAAGGTCTATAAAATGGTTGGACGAACAACAGGTTTAACGGAACCTTATGTTGTTTCTATTATATATATGTAATAAAATAAGATATAAATATAAATATATATACTATTATAGAAGGGAAAACATAGGTTCAGTTTTGCATTCTTATAGAAAAATAGAACTGAGCTGTGCGTCGTCTTGAAAAAACAAACATAACTTGGGCTGCTGATGTTATAGACAAGTTAGGCTGGGAGGCCCAGAGGCCGCTTGATACCTGCTGGATCCAAAAAAAGTTGAAACATGTCGTGGGCTGCCCATGTTAAACAACAAAACCTAGGCCATGGACCTGGTGGGCCCGGGACTGTCAGCTTCTCGACGAACAGTCGTCTCCTGATTCCTCTTGTTTTGCTGACCATGTTGGGAACGACAGATGGCGGCGCCGCGGCGAGAGCACCAAGGCAGAGGACGACGTCGAGACCTCGGACCGAACGAACCGGAGCGGGGGAAGACGCAGGCGGAGGGGAGTACGAGGGTTGACTTGTTCGGGTGCAGGGTGGGCCGGTGGAGCTGCCACCGCCGGACAATGTCTGGGAGTAGAGGGATGGCTTGACCAACGCCATAGGCTATGATGGGTCACCGAGGCGTGCGCGGCAGCGCCGCCAGCCGCTGTATAGGAAGAGGATGAAAGATTGAACAAAATAAAGAAATACAAATGGATAGGTGGTTGGTCCCAGATATCTGTGTACGAGACCTGCTGGGTCCACCTGAGAAGGGGAATATGTTGGGAGGAAGGAGATTCAAAGCACGGCAATTGAGTGAACTAGTTATATACATAAGCAAATAGCCACTAAAAAAAAGCAAACAGGTTAATGGGTTCTTAGAAGAAATATTTAGGACAAAACAGATAATTACGACACATAAGCTAATGCATGAAACACTCAGATGATAAATGTGCTTAAACAGATAAAGTACAACATCTAGACCTTCCTAGCACGCTTGATCGTGACACTGCGGCTGTCCGTGTACTCGTCGGTTACGGGAAGCAGACACGTCCTCTTGTCCAAGATCCGCCTGTACATGTCGTAGCATGCGTATGCGTCCTTGGCCGCGTAGGTTATGTAGGCAAGATTCAGAGGTACCTCCCACGTGTTCAGGTCCTTGGTATCATTGTCTTCTTTCATGTTGGCGTAGCAGGGGTCGATGATGGTCTCGGCGAGGTCAACCACGGAGTCCTTCTCCTGCCCGTTGCCGATGATCTTGTATTGCTTCTGGATGTCGACAAGCTTGTTGCACCAGATGGCCGAATCATCGCGTTCTTCCTTCTCTCCACCGTAGCGAAGGTGCAGTCGGCGCTGCCGATGAAACGGCCGAATGCTCCAGAACCTCTGATGGCCCTACAACAGTGGTAGACGAGAACCTCGTCCCGCACACATACCTGGGCGACGGCGATCCGCTGGTCCATGTCAGGAGACGAATGGATGGGCACAAGGTCTAGTCCTGCGACCTTGTGCTTTCTCGTCTTGTAGGTACTGCTTGAACTCGGCGAGGCAGAGCTTCACCGAGTCCGGATCGTTGGTGTACATCTCATTCAACTTGGTGCAGCCATGGGACTGAACGGCAAACTCAAAGGTGAACTCTTTGCTGAAGTCCATATCCAGCAGGCTCACCCCTCAGATCGCCATTGGAGTCTCTTCAAGTGAACGAGTGGGTAGGCGGCGGCAACAGTTCGTTTTCCAGCTCTTGGGGAACTGGATTCAATAGTAAACTGAGTGTGTACAGGCAACAACAGTTACTACCCCTCTCTCGCCCGCTGCACGCCCGGCAGAACATGCACCCTCGGCGCATTCAAACGCCTCCATTAAGAAACCTATTCCGGCCACACGTCGGTTCACGGAGTGGGTCTGTATTGGTACTGTAATAACAAGTGTTAGTGGTCACTTTACTTAAATTTAATTAGCTTTAATTAAAATTTATTCTTAAAACAAGCAATGCATTGGCTCGTTCTATCAGTGCCACAGGATCAACATGCACAACAATTAGAATTATTATTCTCAGGACGCACACGATCAACACATTTGTCGCACTTTCACACAAATAATACTACCAAGTTTGAACTATTTGTTATGGTTGCTGTCCTCTGCATCATCATGCCATGTTTTCCAGCTTGCAAGATTCAAAACCAACAAATAAGATTCAAATAGTAAGTACAACAAAGATGCCTACATATCTCATTGATTCCCAGCTTGTAAGATTCAGAACCAACAAATAAGATTCAAATAATAAGTACAACAAAGATGCCTACACATCTCATTGATTCCCAGTTTGCAAGATTCAGAACCAACAAATAAGATTCAAATAATAAGTACAACAAAGATGCCTACACATCTCATTGATTCCCAGCTTGCAAGATTCAGAACCAACCCATTAGAGCCTTTTGATAAAGTGAATATCGGGATTAAATCCATCTTGGCTAGCCGTGTCATACAACCCCAGAACTTGGCGAATGCTCTTGACCATCACAACATCTGTAGTTGAGTATTCCTGTTTGCACAACACAGATAATAAAGAGCATGATTACTATAATAGTGGCACTAGTTGAAGTCAACCTGCAGCTCCACTCGATGATTCAATTCATGCGACTTTTTCTGCAGTTCACCTGAAATGAAGCAAAGATTGCATCATTCAGCTAGCAAGAAGTACTTGCTCTCGTGAGCTGGCAGGTTCTTCTTTAGTAGTTGCATAAAAATTGAGCAACATTAAGGTTGGCTGTCCTGCTCATGTAAGGTGCAACTATAATTTGCTTATCCTTTTGTGCAGTTCCACTAAAATAAAGTGCCATTGTGGTGACAGTGACGGCTCATCTTGCAAAGGCTAATAAAATGTTGCACGAGATTACCAGCAGAATTTGACGGAGATTTTGGAAAATCCAATCACCATTTTGTGCAGTTTCACCAAAATTGAGAGATGTTGCCCACGTGACATTTTAGTTGAACTGCACAAGACACTCATTTAAAAAAAAGTGTTTTGTGCAGTTCACCAAAAGGTCACAATAGCAACAAGGTGAAATGGATATCCCTATCTGCACAAAAAGATAGAAAGAAAATAGTTGCTGGTCAATAACAAGATACGAAACATACACGGAATGAAAAGAAGCATCTTAATTATGTTCATGGCAATCACACAAGGACAATAGAAATTTTAAAATGTCAGCAATGCTTCATGTTACCGGAAGCATTACGATCAACAATGACATTCGTCAAATATGGGATTACTTTAATGGTGGCATTGCTTGTTTACCAGATACAGTAGATCAACAGCAGCTAAAGAGTTGGTTTAAGGGCATGGGACCGTGGGGACACCAGGACACTCAGCAGCATAAAGAAGCAACTTACTTATCATACTGGGAAAAACAGCAGGAGTACCATTTGTAACACAGTTTAATTGCATCATATCACTGGAGGCATTAGATTAACAATAACACTGGTTAGACATGTCCTTAAGGTAACGGTGTGATCGCTTCATTTTACATGCGCCCTTACATTAACAACAGCAAAAAGTTGGTATAAGGACATGCGACAGTGGACGCATCAGCACAATGTACCTACAAGGAGGCATAAAGTGGTGATGCCTGATACGTCTCCAACGTATCTATAATTTTTTATTGTTCCATGCTATTATATTATCATTCTTGGATGTTTAACAATCATTTTATAGTCATTTTATATCATTTTTTGGTACTAACCTATTGACATAGTGCCAAGTGCCAGTTGCTGTTTTTTGCATGTTTTTTACATCGCAGGAAATCAATACCAAACGGAGTCCAAACGCAGCGAAACTTTTTGTGGATTTTTTTTGGACCAGAAGACATCCAGTGGGCCGGAGAAGCGCCTGGGGGGGGGGGGGGTGCTCCGAGGGGAGCACAACCCACCAGGGCGCGCCTGGAGGCCTAGGCACGCCCTGGTGGGTTGTGCCCACCTCGGGTGCCCCCCCGAACCGCCTCTTTGCTCTATAAATACCCCAATATTCCAGAAACCCTAGGGGAGTAGACGAAAATCAATTCCAGCCGCCGCAGAGTCCAGAACCACCAGATCCAATCTAGACACCATCATGGAGGGGTTCACCACTTCCATTGGTGCCTCTCCGATGATGCGTGAGTAGTTCTTTGTAGACCTACGGGTCCGTAGTTAGTAGCTAGATGGCTTCCTCTCTCTCTCTTGATCTTCAATACAATGGTCTCTTGGAGATCCATATTATGTAACTCTTTTGCGGTGTGTTTGTTGGGATCCGATGAACTTTGAGTTTATGATCAGATCTATCTTTTTATCCATGAAAGTTATTTGAGTCTTCTTTGATCTCTTATATGCATGAGTGCTTATAGCCTCGTATTTCTTCTCTGATATTTGGGTTTTGTTTGGCCAACTTGATCTATTTATCTTGCAATGGGAAGATGTGCTTTGTAGTGGGTTCGATCTTACGGTGCTTGATCCCAGTGACAGAAGGGGAACCGACACGTATGTATCGTTGCTACTAAGGATAAAACGATGGGGTCTATTTCTACATAAATAGATCTTGTCTACATCATGTCATCATTCTTATTGCATTACTCCGTTTCTCCATGAACTTAATACACTAGATGCATGCTGGATAGCGGTCGATGTGTGGAGTAATAGTAGTAGATGCAGGCAGGAGTCGGTCTACTAATCTTGGACGTGATGCCTATATAATGATCATTGCCTGGATATCGTCAAGATTATTTGAAGTTCTATCAATTGCCGAACAGTAATTTGTTCACCCACCGTTTGCTATTTTGCTCGAGAGAAGCCACTAGTGAAACCTACGGCCCCCGGGACTCTTTTCCAATAAATTTGCTTTCAAGATCTATTTTGCTATTCGCTCTTTTCTTTATTTGCAACTTTTATTTTAAGATCTATTAAACCAAAAATACCTTGCTGCACTTTATTTTATTTGGCGTTCGATCTATCAATATTTACTACTCTCTCATGTCCGTTTGCCAATTTCTGGCGCCGTTGCCCGAAAGGGATTGACAACCCCTTTTACACGTCGAGTTGCGAGTATTTGTTATTTGTGTGCAGGTGCTGTTTACGTAGTGTTGCTTGGTTCTTCTACTGGTTCGATAACCTTGGTTTCATCACTGAGGGAAATACCTACCGCCGCTGTGCTGCATCATCCCTTCCTCTTTGGGGAAATACCGACGTAGCTTCAAGCCGCATCAAAAGGAATTTCTGGCGCCGTTGCCGGGGAGGATCTTCAACATATACCAGGTTCCTAATCACAAATCTCATCTCCTCGCAATTTACATTATTTGCCATTTGCCTCTCATTTTCCTCTCCCCCACTTCACAAAAATTTGCTGTTTTATTCGCCCTCTTTTTCGTTCGCCATTTTCTCGTCAGATCTATCTTTTTGCTTGCAATCATGAGTGATTTTGGTATGGCAGAAACAGATGATGGCCTAACTCCTAAAATGGAGCGTACGGGTAATCTGGATGCCAAAACTTTTGTTTTGGGGCAGGGAAATGTTATGGGAAAAGAACATATCCAAGAATTTTTCAATTGTGTTGGAAATTTGAGTCTTGATGATGCTCCTATACTTAAAAGGACTAAATCTTATGCGGAAGCTATTTCAGTGCTAGTTCTGAAACTTGAAAATAGATTTATTCGTACTCATCCTACCTTGCAAAGATTGTTTTATGAGTTACCCGTTATAAAGAATCCTAAAGCTAAAAAGTTGGCCACTCTTGTTCTTATGAATGAATTTGACTACATAATACGGGAAGCTAGGGAAATCTTTAATTTTTATGGTATGAATCGTGAAAAACCCGTGATAGATGAAATTCTCTATAATAGTGATTATGCTTTAAGGCATTTACTTGGGGATAATCAAATCTTTGATGAGAATCTTAAAAAGCAAGTCCCTGTTTTAGATATTATCCAACACGTTTTTAATGATGTTAATCAACATTATTCTTGGATCACTGCCGGAAATCAAAAGGGATATGATGATAAGCAACTTGATTGTGCTAAAGTTTCCATGGATAATGTGTTTTATGTTGTTTTTGCAAAGCCTCTTGAGAAAAACACCTCCAAGGAAAACAAGAACAAAGATGACAAAACTTAGATCCTTGCTTTATGCCTAGCTAGGGGCGTAAAACAATAGCGCTTGTTGGGAGGCAACCCAATGAATAAAATTTATTTTTCCTTTTTGCTTTCTGTTCTTGAGTGTTTGCACAATTATGCTACTGTTATAATTGTGTTTTTTGTGTTTTAAATAGTGTTTGTGCCAAGTAAAGCCTTTAGGATTATGTTGGGTGTTAGTTGATTTGATCTTGTTGGAAAACAGAAATTTTGCGTCCAGTAAAACAATTTTGAAAATTCACAGCAGAGACGAAAATTTCTGATTTTTTTACACAAGATTGATCTACAAATTGCCTCTGTTGTCCCAAGTTTTCAGAATTTTTGGAGTTTCAGAAGCATTCGAAATATCCAGATTGCTACATACTGTTCTGTTTTTGACAGATTCTGTTTTCTTTGCGTTGTGTGCTTGTTTTGATGATTCTATGGTTTTCTTTGATGAGTTTTTGCCATAGAAAAGTTGGAATACAGTAGATATAATGCAAGAATAAAATATGAATTGGTTTTCTACAGTACTTATAGTAGTGATTTGCTTTCTTATACTAACTGATCTCACGAAGGTTTTGTTGAGTTTTGTGTGATTGAATTCTTCAAGTTTTGGGTTATCTTACGATGGATGAAGGAATAAGGAGTAAGAAGAGCCTAAGCTTGGGGATGCCCATGGCATCCCAAGCTATTATCCAAAGAGAAGCAAGCAACTAAGCTTGGGGATGCCCCGAGTGGCATCCCCTCTTTCTTCTAACGACCATCGGTATTTTACTCGAAGCTATATTTTTATTCGTCACATACTATGAGTTTTGCTTGGAGCGTCTTGTATGATATGAGTCTTTGCTTGTTTTGCTTTTTGTTTTAAGTCTTGAATCCCTGCTGGACACACCTATTTAGGACAGCCAAAATTATGCCATGCCTTGTTAGAATTGCTCTCTATGCTTCACTTAAATCTTTATGAGCAATGGAATTGCTCTAGTGCTTCACTTATATTTTTTTGAGCACGGTGTGCTATATTATTTTTGAAGAAATGCTCTCGTGCTTCACTTAGATTTATTTGGGAGTTAGTAATTTTTTTAAGAAATTTTCTCTTGCTTCACTTAAATTAATTTGAGAGAAAGAAATATTATGCTCATGATCTTTACTTATATTTGTTTGAGCTTATCAAAAGAACCACATGAAAATTAGTCCCAAAGTGATAGATATCCAAGAAGGATATAATAAAAACTTTCATGAAGATCATTGGACAAAATAAACTTGATTCCTTGTAATAGTTTTGAGATATGATGATGTGATATGTGAGTTATGTTGATGAGTAATTGTGCTTTAGTAAGAATATTGGTGTTAAGGTTTGTGATTCCCTATGCATGCACAAAAGTCAATAGTTATGCAATGAAATTATATCCTACTTGTGGTGCATTATTCGGTGTTAATTATGCTTAATGCTCGCTTATGAGATTTTTTGTTTCTTGGTTGGTCGCCTCTCAATCTTTTGCTAGCCTTCATTTTGCACTAAGTATGATCACTACTTGTGCATCCAAAACCCTTTAAACCAGTTTTGCCACATGAGTCCACTATATCTACCTATATGCGGTATTCTTTTGCCATTCTAAGCAAATTTGTATGTACCATCTCTAATTTTCAAAATAAACTTCTCTTTTGTGTGTTCGTACCGCTCGCGAGGCGGCGAGGGGTGGCTAATATTTTCCATGATAGATGTGTTATTCTCACGATGAGTGTTTATTCACTTGTCATTACACGAGAGTAAAGCAAAGGTATTAGGGATGCCCAGTCCCGAAATGAAAAAGTATTTACTTTATGTTGTCAAATAATAAATTCCTTGGAAAGTGTTGGTATGGAGGACACCCGTGGATACGGCTAGCCATGGAACGTGAAAGAAATGGTGGAAAAAGGAATAAACTTTATTTTCTGTTTGGGAACCGCCTATGATATATCTAGCATGGAAAGTGTTGGGAACTCTAAGTCGTTTTCGTTGGTGGGAAAAGCACACCTCCCAAAATGTTTTTATCTCTAAGTTTTTTGCTTTGAGCTCTGGCACCTCTACAAATCCCTACTTCCCTCTGCGAAGGGCCTTTCTTTACTTTATGCAATTTTTAATTTGAGTCTCCATCTTCTCTTATAAAGCACCAACTAGGAGGCACTATGATCGTACTTGAGCATTGGGTGTAGTTAATATGCGAGTGTGTTTCATGAATGGATCAATGGTTGAGCATGATGGGCTAGGGATAACTTATTTTAGCGTTGATATTTTGAAAGACATAGTTGCTTGTTGATATGCTTGAGTATTTAAGTCATCATGTCAAAACTAGACTATTGCTTTGAATCATATAAAAGTCCAAATGTCCATGCTATAAAGGAAAGAATATGAGATGACATGTTAGGCATCATTCCACATCAAAAATCTGTTTTTATCATTTACCTACTCGAGGACGAGCAGGAATTAAGTTTGGGGATGCTGATACGTCTCCAACGTATCTATAATTTTTGATTGTTCCATGCTGTTATATTATCATTCTTGGATGTTTTACAATCATTTTATAGTTATTTTATATCATTTTTTGGTACTAACCTATTAACATAGTGCCAAGTGCCAGTTGCTGTTTTTTGCATGTTTTTTACATCGCAGGAAATCAATACCAAACGGAGTCCAAACACGGCGAAACTTTTCGTGGATTCTTTTTGGACCAGAAGACATCCAGTGGGCCAGAGAAGCGCCTGGGGGGTGCTCCGAGGGGAGCACAACTCACCAGGGCACGCCTGGAGGCCCAGGCGCGCCCTGGTGGGTTGTGCCCACCTCGGGTGCCCCCCAAACCGCCTCTTTGCTCTATAAATACCCCAATATTCTAGAAACCCTAGGGGAGTAGACAAAAATCAATTCCAGCCGCCGCAGAGTCCAGAACCACCAGATCCAATCTAGACACCATCAAGGAGGGGTTCACCACTTCCATTGGTGCCTCTCCGATGATGCGTGAGTAGTTCTTTGTAGACCTACGAGTCCGTAGTTAGTAGCTAGATGGCTTCCTCTCTCTCTCTTGATCTTCAATACAATGGTCTCTTGGAGATCCATATGATGTAACTCTTTTGCGGTGTGTTTGTTGGGATCCAATGAACTTTGAGTTTATGGTCAGATCTATCTTTTTATCCATGAAAGTTATTTGAGTCTTCTTTGATCTCTTATATGCATGATTGCTTATAGCCTCGTATTTCTTCTTCGATATTTGGGTTTTGTTTGGCCAACTTGATCTATTTATCTTGCAATGGGAAGATGTGCTTTGTAGTGGGTTCGATCTTACGGTGCTTGATCCCAGTGACAGAAGGGGAACCGACACGTATGTATCGTTGCTACTAAGGATAAAACGATGGGGTCTATTTCTACATAAATAGATCTTGTCTACATCATGTCATCGTTCTTATTGCATTACTCCATTTCTCCATGAACTTAATACACTAGATGCATGCTGGATAGCGGTCGATGTGTGGAGTAATAGTAGTAGATGCAGGCAGGAGTCGGTCTACTAATCTTGGACGTGATGCCTATATAATGATCATTGCCTGGATATCGTCAAGATTATTTGAAGTTCTATCAATTGCCGAACAGTAATTTGTTCACCCACCATTTGCTATTTTTCTCGAGAGAAGCCTCTAGTGAAACCTACGGCCCCCAGGTCTCTTTTCCAATAAATTTGCTTTCAAGATCTATTTTGCTATTCGCTCTTTTCTTTATTTGCAACTTTTATTTTAAGATCTATTAAACCAAAAATACCTTGCTGCACTTTATTTTATTTGGCGCTCGATCTATCAATATTTACTACTCTCTCACTTCCGTTTGCCAATTTCTGGCGCCGTTGCCTGAAAGGGATTGACAACCCCTTTTACACATCGGGTTGCGAGTATTTGTTATTTGTGTGCAGGTGCTGTTTACGTAGTGTTGCTTGGTTCTCCTACTGGTTGGATAACCTTGGTTTCATCACTGAGGGAAATACCTATCGCCGCTGTGCTGCATCATCCCTTCCTCTTTGGGGAAATACCGATGTAGCTTCAAGCCGCATCAATGCCGAGTTTGTTCATACTCTGTGAGGGCAACAAATCTAATCCTGGAGACCTTTTACTATGTGAGGGCAGCAAATCTAATCCTGGACATACTCTGTTGACTTGTCCACCAGCCTCCACTTTCTATCATTTTTTCAACCAATAATAGATCTGTTCCTTATCCAGTTTGTACTGCGTTTTCCCTTTATTTCCCTTTTCAACCAAGAGACCGGTTGGGTATCCGGTCTCTACTACTTTCCCCCTGTTATTTCCTCTTTGAATCAAGTCCTAGATTCATGCTACGACTTTCCCGCCTTTCTTCGTTATTTGAACCAAGTCCTAGATTCGACTGCACGAAGTAGCTTTACCTCTAATAATACTAAAAATTTAGGTGGCTTTGGAAGAGCTGATGGAAGTAGAAAAAGATGCACATGCAGACACGTGGGGAGCTGGGGTAGTAGAGCAAGGCCGCTTTTGAAGAACTTATACCTGAGGGTCGTCGGGATGTCGGCGGCGACAGGTCGAATCTGCGCACAATATGGCAGGGAGGAAGAAGGGTCGGAGGACCTCCCGAGCCGGCGCTGTGTCGGAGAGAACGACACGGGAAGATGATCGGGACCCGCCGGCTGCTGTGGGTTTCCTCGCTCGCCGGCGATGACCGTGTGAACGATGCACCTAGTCCTCTACACACACCGACCGAAGGGATCCGGCCGGATCTGTGACCAGCGGTGAGTAGAGAGAAAATGTCGCTACCGCTATCTTGTTTAGATCTGGAGAGGATGAGAGAATGAAGAGAGCAACCCTAGTAAAGCAAGCGCTCAGGCCCCTGCCTACATATATAGTGGAGTGATTATCTTTTTTCTCTCCACAACAAGCGTTTCAATTTGTGTACGTGGCATTAAAGAAAAGAAACTCTCTATTTAACGTGACTAACTGTACGACTCCTACTTACTAGTAGTAGTATTGTTCACTTGTGCTCCCCGTCCCTCCATTCATTGAACAACCCCACGGGTGAATAAACATACAGTACTAGTATTTATATAGAACGAACAAACTCGAACTATTTTCGCGTAGTTAAAAGTTGAGGGCGGGGCTTTTCCCGGGCAGTACGCGTGGCAGTTTTCGCGTAGGCGGTTTGACAGAGAGGCGAGGAGGGTGAGGGAGTAGCGGATTCAACTTACTGCTGGAAAGGTAGGGCTGTGCGATTTGACGGCGCGTTACTGCTGGAAAGACGAGGTCTTGTGATATGACTACTCACTATAGTCATGAATTACTGGCGCTATGACCGGGGTGATGCCCCCCTTCCATTCCCACTCTAATCTGGTGCATGACACGTCGACTCGGATGCTGGCTCTCCCACATGTCGGCGAAGTACGTAAGAAGGAGCAAAGAATCATGCAGAATATATAGTGTATATACTGTACTAGTACTACTACTCACGTCAGAGGAGTGCGAACCACGGCAGCCCAGTGAACCAGCAGGCGATAGGGCATAGAAAATAATGTGGTGATATGGCCATAAAAAACAATGTGCACAGTCCAGTCTGTAGCATGTACAGTACTACTCCTCTTTGTTTGGATCCCCGAGTTAGAGCTAGTTTGGGCTAGTTTGGGCTGAAATAGCCTCAAAGTCTCCAAATAGGAGGGGTTAGTTTGAGCTAGTTTGCTCTAACCCAGCTAAAAAAACTAGCCCAGTGGAGAGGTTCTAATTGGGTTAGTTCTCCTGGGGCCCACTAAAAGAGAACTAAAAAAAATCTCCCATGCCCGCACCAGATCCCTCCCTCCCGACCCCCCTCGCACGACTCCTCTCTGTTCCCCATCACGCCGCCCGCCCAAGCGCTGCTCCGCCGCTCACCCTCCTCCGGTTGCCCTCTCCCTCCGGCCTTCGACGCCCTCCTCCGGCCGCCCTCGCCCTCCTCCGGCCGCCCTCTCCCTCCGGCCTCCGAAGCTCGCCCCGCTCCCCCTTCATCGGTCGTTTCTCTCCCTCTGTCGTGCGCGGCGGCGGCGCATCTACCAGGGAGGTCGCGAGAGTGGTGAGTTCGTTCGTTCCTTCTCTGTCTCACAGCCATATCATTGATCTTGCTCGCTCTAGCATTGATTCTGATTTGGAAAAGTAGATCCTGATTAAACTTGGTATAGATTTGTGGTGCACGCATGGAATTGTTTGGTGCTGCTTGAGGAGGTAATAAATCTTTCTAGAGGCCCAAAGATTCAGTTCACCTTTCTAGGTATTTCAGTTTCAGGCTTGCATTATTTCTAGAGGCCCAAAGATTCATTTCACCTTTCTAGGTATTTCAGTTTCAGGCTTGCGTTATTTCTAGAGGCCCAAAGATTCAGTTGGCAGTCGTCGGCAAGCGGCCCTGCTACCCATGCCGGTCTCGACCTCAACTCGCAAGCGCTGGCGTCAGAGGGGTTCCCAGGGCTTGGGCTCTACGGAGCCTTCCTCCAGAGCGACGATGACGAGCTCCTCTCTGGGTGCGTTAGGGGCTCCGGGCTCCCTCCCTATCGTGAATGCCTTCCGTGATGAGTTAGCTCATGCTTGGTTTCATGGAGTGTAATTTTTTTGTGAAGCTTGATTGACGACTTGTATGTTTAAGTGGGATATCTCATTTGTATGGACAAAATAAAATTTATCATGTTTTGCATGCTTGATTTGTAAAGATGGTTCGTTTATGTCAACTGTGAGCGGGAGGAGGCCACACAAGAGCCGGCCACACCAAATCCGGTAGGAAATAGGGTCCAAAGTAGTCAAATGATTGAGAAAGAGCATTTATTGTCAATCTAACCCTGCCATCCAAACACCTCTTTGGTTAGAGTTAGTTCAGGGTTAGAATCTAACTCTAACCTCCAACTGAGTTAGAGTTCCTCCTCGTCTCGGTTCATCGCCATCATACTTTCCCCATTCCTGTGTTTTCAGTATCCTGCGAATCAAAGAGGCCCTTAGACTGGTTTAGGTCCGGTCGTTTTTTATAAATGTGTTATGTCCAAAATTTAATGAACGTGCTCCAGTTTCTACAAAAATAATCCGGTTTCATGTAGTAATTCATTTATTTATTTATTCTTCTGCGGGGGGTTTGCATATAATTCGTGAGGTCTGAAATGTAAAGTACCCCGGCATGGTTGCATATGCTCCGAGTCATGCATGCACTATGACCCAGATGCTCTATGTCCCACATGTCGGCGAAAGGGAGCACGTGGAAATAGCCTAGGAGTACATATAGGAGGATAAATGCGTGAAAAAATATGTACTATGAAGCGAGCTGCGGTTCAAAAAGGAGACCTAAAGTGATGACAGGTATAGGTCGCACGCACCCAACTAGTGGTACTGGACGTACGACTACTTTTTCCCTAAAAAAAGAGGTACGAGTGCTCAGTACTCCTATTCTATCAACACGAGTCCCATCTGACAACAGCGTCCGTGCTACAGCGAGCTCTTCTCCCTCGTTTCTCTCTTCTAATTCTACACTCAGCCGACGCGCGGTGGGCGGGGTGGGGATTTACCGATGGTCGGTTTGCTCAACTGCGGCCCCACCTCACAGTGAAAATGTTATGACTGGAATAAAAATGCCATACACTAATAAAACATTAAGGCCACGAGGCGATGTAGTGCTGGTTACAGGAGGCAAGAAGAAAGATGCATCCATCGATGACGTCCACCTCCTTGACTCAGGGTGCCGGCCCACCGAAGGGCGGCTAAGTAGCAGCAGCTTTCGTGGCCAGGTCGACGTGCTTCTGAACAATGGCGTCCAAACATTCCAGCCGTTGGAAGAAGGCCAACGTCTTTCTGTCCTCGCTGGCCTTGTAGTGGCCTATGTAGACGATTTCCTCGTAGACGTGGATGTGCAGGTCGACGGTTTCTTGCATGGCGAGGCGCTACGCGGCGAGCACGTCCTCGAGGTGCACATTCTTCGTCGCGACCTTCGGCACCTGCAGGGCCACTAGGGCTTGAAAGAGTTCGTCACCATGGAGGCCGATGAGGGTGGCAGGCAATGAGGAGCCTGGGCGCGCGGGTTGGAGCAGTACGGCAAGGTCGTCCGCGCGCTTCTTGATGGCAGTGAACTTGCGGATGGAGTGGACCATCATGTCGTCCATGTGAGAGGCGAAGCCAGCGTCGGCGAGGGCTACGACGCCGGCGGTCGCCAGCACCGTCTGGAAACGCTGTGCGGTTTGGGGCCGCAAGCCGGCGTCTTGGATGATCTGGCATAGCCGACTGCCGCTCGCGTCCATCGCCTCCATAGGTGCTTGTGGCTTCTGGTCACTTGGTCTTGGATTGGAGTGGGCAGTGTTGCGCAGAGACTAGCACTACTAGGAAAATGCTTATAGATAGAAGTTTACCTGTAGCGTTTGTTTATGTCCCCACGCTACTAGTAGTTAGTAGTAGCGCTGGCTAGGAAGAGCGCTACTGGTATTCATTAGCAGCAGCGCTTGTTTTCTAGTACCACGCTACTACTAAGTGTAACACACCACACCCCCTAATCAATAAATATTAGCAGCGCTGGTCATCTAACCGGCGCTACTGTTAGTTTAGGATCTATAGCGCCTGTTTACCTAAATGCGCTACTGCTATTTCTTCTATGTGTAACATTTTACCAGTAGCGTGTTATCCTAGCCCGCGCTATAGGTAGTGCAACACTAGTCGTAGATATTTTGCAGGCACCCATAGCAGTAGCGCGCATTGGTGACCCGCGCTACTGCTATGGCCGCCAGCCACCTACCACCTTTCCCCTTCTTCCTCCTCTCTTCTTCCTCCCCCTTCCTTTATATTTTGTATACCGCCGTTAGCGGTCAAATGATGTAATTTATATTATACTAATTATTATCCGGAGGGTAACAGTGGTATTGCTCCAACGACAGACCAAATTAAACCCTAGCTAGCTAGAGCTATATATACCCCTGCTATACAAACTTGTACAAATGCAAATGAAAGATAAGAAAAAGAAAAGTGCAAATGAAAGAAAAAGAAAAAGAAAAAGAAAAAGAAAAAGAAAGGAAGTTTTGCAAAATGAAATGAAAGAAAAAGAAAAAGAAACTAATAAGTTGTGGAAAATGAAATGAAAGAAAAATAAAAAGAAAAAGGAAGGAAGTTTGTGGAATATGAAATGAAAGAAAAAGAAAAAGAAAAATAAAAGAAAAAGTTAGCAGTAGCGCGGTTTGTGCTGGGCAGCGCTATAGCTAAGTTAGCTATAGCGCGTTTTACTGCGCCGCGCTATAGCTAAGTTAGCTATAGCGCGTTTTGCCACGCCGCGCTATAGCTAAGTTGCCTACACAGACTTATCTCTTTCCTCTCTCTCACTCTCGCTCGATCCCCTTTCTCTGAGCTCCCCAGCCCACGCCGACGCCCCCGCACCGCCCACGACACCGCCGACGCCCCCGCCCAACCGCCACGCCACCGCCCGACGCCCGCAACCCGCCAGCACCCGCCCACGCCGCCGTCGACGCGCGCCGCACTTGACCCTGACGCCGGCCACTGGCCACCCCGACGCTCCCTCCCCCCGTGCTGCCCCCTGCCCTAGGTGCATCCCCGGCCCAGCCCCTCCCCCCGTGCCGCCCCTCTCCCGAGAAGTCCCCTCCACAGGCTGGCGCCATCTTCTCTCCGCCGGCAGGTCTCTCTCTCTCTCTGACCAAATTTGGTCTCTCTGCAGATTGACGAGGAGGAGAAGGACCCCCTCTGCCCCGGCGACCCCGACCTAGGTGCACCCCCTCTGCCCCGGCGACCCCGACCCCGATCCCAACCCCGAGGTGTGCCACCCCCTCTTCCCTCCCTCTTCATATGCTTGTTTTGTTCAAATGCTTGCTGTCCAAATGTTGAAATGCATGTTAGAATGCTGTTAAAATGCATGTTGTTAGAGTGTTAAAATGTCTGTTGTTAGAGTGTTCAAATGTGTGTTGTTAGTGTTCATATTGCTGTTAAAATGCCTATTGTTAGAGTGTTCAAATGCTTGCTGTTAAATGCAATGACAGATTGGTTCATGATTCATATTGTTGCTATCCATTTGGATTTTGTTGCTAGAGTAAATGAAAATGAGTGTTTAGTTTGTTGATAGAGTAAATAAAATGAAAATGAACATTTTATTAGGCAGATTGTAGGTCCACAATTGATCTTGTGTGTCTACAATAATTGATCTTGTGAATGCTTGACGCACAGGTAGATCACCGACGTGCCGCTCGACGACGCCGCTCGAAGATCATCATGATCGCTCTTATCTTCTATGCGGTCATATCATAGTCTACATAGATGATGAAACATGAGTATGTGACCATGTAGTTGCATGTATTGGGAACTTGTAACGACTTGTAACGCTATTTCGAGACATGTGTTCGACCATGATTGATGATGATGAGATACTTGAGACATGTCGAGACTTCTAATAACTTTGGCTCATCGATGACTCACTTGCTTTTCAATGAATATGCATGTTATTTTATAAATAGTGGATCTGTTTAAATGTGTACAGAGCCAAAACACAAAAAAAAACTACAAAAGTTAGCAATGGCGTGGGGGTAAAGATTACGAGTAGCACTCAAATAACAGTAGCGCTGGCTAGATACCCACGCTGCAGATAAGTATCAGTAGCACTGGATGGAACAATGCTACTGCTAGCTTCTGTTACCAGTAGCGCTGGGGCAAACAAGCGCTACTGCTAAAAAATAGCTGTAGCGCCGTAGCAGTAGCGCGTCCACCAGCGCTACTAATAGCAAAAAAACCAGCGCTACTGGTAAGGGTTTTCCTAGTAGTTAGGAGTAGATGGATTGGAGTGGTGGGGCGCCTTTATGATAGTCCAAACTGCGTTGCATTCACATCGTGCTGGCTCCATTCTGCTTCTCCAATTACTTACTCCTACCTCTGCATGCTAATTGAATGCGGAGGCATCATTGACTGTTCAACATTTCGGGAACCGCTACCCTCTGCCTTGTTGGCATTCAAGCCGTATCAACGTAAATGCGTGTCAAAAAGAGACTAGTCAGTAGTAGTATACTCAATATTGTGCACCGCGACCAAGGCGGAGAGGAAAATGAGAGAACTACGTAGTATTTATTTACGGTGTAGATTCACTCATTTTGCTCCGTATGTACTCATTTAGGGTGTAGTCACTTGTTGAAATCTCTAGAAAGGCAAATATTCCCTCCGTTTTTATTTACTCTGCATATTAGAGTTGACTGAAGTCAAATTTTCATAAAGTTTGACCAAGTTTATAAAAAATAATATAAACATTTATCATAACAAATATATATGATGTGAAAGTACATTCAATAATAAATCTAATTGTATTGATTTGTTATTGCTTATGTTAATATATATTTTTATAAACTTGGTTAAAGTTTATAAAGCTTGACTTTTACCAAAGCTAATACGCGGACGAAATAAAAACGGAGGGAGTATTTAGGAACAGAGGGAGTAGTCCCTCCTTTCCGGTTTACAGGGCTATACTATTAAGGGCAAGTACAATAGTGGGCTTATAGCCTGCCTACTTGGCATTTTTGCCTATGTGGAGGAGAGAGATGTGAAAAAGTAAGAGGAGTGGGCTCTCATGCAAGAGCCTAGCTATATGCGCATTTCTAGGCAAATACAATTAATGTGAAGAAAGAGAAAGAGAGAAGATAGAAGAAAGTACTAATGTTATAGCCAACCTTATAGCCCACACTATTGTATGAGTGAATCTAAATGATGGCTATATATGACTTGGCAGTTTCATATAGCCAGCAGCTGGCTATACTATTAACCATGCTCTAAGAGCAAGTACAATAGTGGGCTTATAGCCTGCTTACATGGCAATTTTGTCTCATGCAAGAGCCTGGCTATATGCATGCTCCAAGGCTCCGCACCACGCCCCACCCCTACACAAAGACTGCCACGCGAGCGTTCGCAACTGCCACGTTCGGGTTGCGCTTGGCTATTCGCCTCTTCGAGAAGACGAACAATGATGTTACTACTTCTACAGTATCGAATCAACTGCTGCATGTTCGTCCACCGCGTGCGGGAGGGATAGCTTGTTATAGTAAGCAAAAGCCTGTCCTCGTCTGCGAGCCACCACGCGCATGGGCGAGGGAGAGGGCGTGTAGTAGCAAAATCAAGCTTCTCCTCATTGTACGAGTTGACGCGACACATCATAGCACTGGCCCCACATGCTTGCCTCTAAACTTGGCTAGAAGACCCGCAGTGTACAATATATTTGCTGCAACCTCTAACATTTACCCCACCACAAATTAAAATATATATTCCTGTCTTGACCAGGTGAGCGTGCAAACTACAATCACCAGGATGACAGGTAGGGCCAGAAGATTATTTTAATCAAAAAAATGCTTTGAGACGGCCTCATAGCATGGAGCCGACTCCAACAATTTTAAAGCTTAGAGGCATGGTACACGCTATCCTAGACTATGTCACTATACCTCCCCTACACATGAAACTGCCACACGAGCGTCCGGGTTGTGCTTGGCTCTTCGCCTCTTCAGGAAGTCGAACAATGATGGTACTACTGCAGTGGAGTACTACAGTATGCTTCTGGCCATCTGACACCGAATGAACTGCTGCATGTCCACCGCGTGCGGGAGGGAGAGCGTGTAGTGAAAGCTTCTCCTAGTCCTGCGAGCCCCCACGCTCATGGGCGAGGGAGAGGGTGTTGTAACCAAACTTCTCCTTGTTGTACGAGTTGACGCGACACATCAAAGCAGTGCACTCGATATATTTCAATAATTTGCATTTACCGATGCATTAATTACAACGCATGCATGCATGCCGTGACTTTCCTTTTGATACTTGCATGTGTTGATTTAATGCACCTTGATGTAGTATGAATATGTGACGGTAAAACTTTGTAATGCCCCGGCCCTAAAGCGAGAGATGGTTGTGCACGAGGAGGGCGAGATCATGCCGACGGAACATGACCCGACGATGGAGCTCTCTATGGTCTCTATGGACCTCAGCTTGCTCCAGTGCCCCTTGTGCCTCCGCCCCTTGAAGCCTCTAGTGTATGAGGTTCGAATACACCTCGTCCGTTCGGCTGATCGAGCAAGGTGCAGGTTTCTTGATTGATGTGCTGTTTGATTGATTTGTGCAGTGCAAGGGAGGGCACCTGGCCTGCACGGACTGCCGCGGCGAGCGCCCCGGGAACCAGCGGTAGTGCCAGAAGTGCGAGCACGGCGGCGGCTTTGATGTGCGAAACACGGCGATGGATGCCGTCCTCTCCTCGGTGAGGGTGGAGTGCCCGCAAGAAGGCTGTGGGCTCTACGCCACTTACCACAAGCTCGCCGATCACCAGAGCGTGTGTCCGCTCGCGCCCTGCAAATGCCCCGTGCTCGTCTGCGGCTACAAAGGCCCGCCGCCGGCGCTCTCCCACCACATCAGCATAGTGCATCCCATGCCCGTGCACAGGATCCAGTACGGTAAGGTGCTCCAGCTGCAAGTGCCAGTGTCGGAGCCACGGCTCTTGCTGTTCGCGGAGGAGGACGGCCGCGCGTTTTTCTTGGTCGGCGGCTTGCTCGACATCGGCGCGCCTATCGCCATGTCGGTCGACTGCAGCAGAGCGGGGGCGTCCCCACTGCCGCACTACGCGGCCAAGCTGTGGGCGAACGGCCCGCCCGGGGAGCCCAAAGGCAGGACCGACGCCGTCAAGGTGGAAATCGAGGTGACAAGCAGCAAGGATCCCGGCAACGTCGCCGTGCAGGAGCTGACCTTCTTCACAGTTCTGCCCAAGCTGCTGGCCATGGCTGGGTTGTCGAGGACGGTGTCCCTCCCCATTCAGATTGACAAGCTCGCCTCCTAAATGATTCTACAATGCCTTCTTTTTAATTATCTTCCTAAATATGTAAGACAATTATTATCCACTGTCGTCGTCCTTATATATTCATCAGTCTTGCTATAAGTCGCAGTAGATGCTATATATGTCCGTCGGATCTTACATCAAGATCCATGCAAAATTTTCTTTTCAGATTTTTTTCTCTTAGATCTCAGTCGAGTGAGACATAGCCACACCATTAAACAGGGGCTCGGGCGCCATTAATGGAGACCTTGGGAGAGAGGTGGGTGGCGGATGGAGGTCAAAGGGCTCTCCTCCCGATAAGCACGTGTAGGGGTCTGATCGCACGCCTCCCGTACTCAAATAGCTACCCTGCACGGCGCCTCCTAGCTAATAAAAAAAGGGGACGCGTGGCGGCACGTAAATGGTAAGTAGAACGCCCACGGTTTCAATAATACTACTTGTGTTTCCGATTGTAATGTGACAGCACTTGTTCCAAAATGACTTTGTTGTTTGTTAATGTGTGCGCCTTCGCAAATCGGACAGCAAAATTACACCCAGTGTGGTGCCAGTCATGACAACAACGCAAGTTTATGATTTGCATGCGTGTTTTGGATTTACAGGAATTAAAAAACAAAGTTTCTCAATGTTTTCGGCCGAGCCACGATGCCCAGATGTTTGAATTT
Organism: Thinopyrum elongatum; assembly: GCA_011799875.1. Taxonomy (NCBI): domain Eukaryota; kingdom Viridiplantae; phylum Streptophyta; class Magnoliopsida; order Poales; family Poaceae; genus Thinopyrum; species Thinopyrum elongatum. Next base: position 507,307,172 of record CM022301.1, on the reverse strand, counting down.
CATTCCCATTTCTTGCATGGGACCTAGAAATTTACCCGAGGACACACATGTGATTTTTCAACCAACTTTGGTGCACTAGAGCATGTGCTTGTAGTTCAAAATTGAATTATGCACATTAAATGACCAGAAACTCAATTAATGTATAAAAAAGTCCAAACGAACCCGGACTAATCCCAAAATTTAACATGACACTCATATAGTTCTATGTTGCCTCTGTAAAGAAAATCAAGGGGGGGGGGGGCAGCATATATTGTTTCGCACACAAAGGTGACACGTTACCTCTCACAACCACGAGCCTTCTTGAGAGAAGCTCCGGTTTGCAAGAAGCCTACACCAAAACTTGTTCCAATTCGTCCAAATTTTTTACCACAGCATGTTAGTACCATGACATGACACCATGCCAAGTTTCATGATTTTCAGGCGTGTTTTGGATTTACAAGAATTTTAAAACCAAGTTTCTCAATGTTCTCGGCCGAGCCACGATGCCCAGATATTTGAATTTCATTCTCATTTCTTGCATGGGACCTAGAAATTCACCCGAGGACACACATGTTATTTTTCAACCAACTTTGGTGCACTGGAGCATGTGCTTGTAGTTCAAAATTGAATTATGCACATTAAATGACCAGAAACTCAATTAATGTATAAAAAAGGCCAAACGAACCCGGACTAATCCCAAAATTTAACACGACACTCATATAGTTCTATGTTGCCTCTGTAAAGAAAATCAAGGGGGGGCAGCGTATATCATTCCTCACACAAAGGTGACACGTTCCTCTCAGAACCACGAGCCTTCTTGAGAGAAGCTCCGGTTTGCAAGAAGCTTATAGCAAAACTTGTTCCAATTCGGCCAAGTTTTTTACCACAGCATGTTAGTGCCATGACATGACACCATGCCAAGTTTCATGATTTCCAGGCGAGTTTTGGATTTACAGGAATTTAAAAACCAAGTTTCTCAATGTTCTCGGCCGAGTCATGACGCCCAGATGTATGAATTTCATTCCCATTTCTTGCATGGGACCTAGAAATTCACCCAAGGACACACATGTGATTTTTCAACCAACTTTGGTGCACCGGAGCATGTGCTTGCAGTTCAAATTTGAATTATGCACATTAAATGTCCAAAAACTCAATTAATGTATAAAAAAGGCCAAACGAACCCGGAATAATTCCAAAATTTAACAAAATGTAAACTTAATTAATATCTTCTCTATGTGGGGCATTTAATAAATGTCTATTATATATGTTTTCTACCCTATTCAAATTTAGTAGATATGACAGTTTGATGCTCTCACATAATCTATTATTGACACTATAGGGGATGTTGATTCCTATCAACTACCATATCCTAAAGGTTAAAACAGATACATAATCATCTTCTTTGTTTTGCACAGTGCACTACCAACACCTATCCGATGATGCGCATTAAACTGTTGATACGAGTTTTATGTAAACCAGCGGCTTAAAGTTGATTTTCATATTGTTTGAAATTATGTCAATAAAGATTTTTTTAAGAATATTGTTTGCTGATGTTGTCGGATGTGTGTATGAAAGATGCTTTTTCCCCTCCCATTGCAACGCACGGGCATGTTTTGCTAGTGTATAAAAAAGGCCAAACGAACCTGAAATAATTCCAAAATTTAACATGGCACTCATATAGTTCTATGTTGCCTCTATAAAGAAAATCAGGGGGGAGGCAGCGTATATCGTTTCGCACACAAAGGTGACACATTCCCTCTCGGAACCACGAGGCTTGTTGAGAGAATCTCTGGTTTGCAAGAAGCTTATACCAAAACTTGTCCCAATTCGGCGAAAAATTATACATATGAAAACAGGGTTTAGATTGTCCCGAACATCTCGCTACCTAGACCAATGTACTGTGATTTGAATTCAACATAAAATGGATACAAATATTTGAATTGGAGATCATATGGTACATGTAGTTCATAGTGAAATATGATTACTGCTATATGCATGTTTTCTGTTATCAAGATAATATTTAAATGATGGTATAACTTGACACCAATCGTATTCAAATAAGGAAAATTGATTCAAATTTAGTCCATATGGTAGACGACAATATATATGTTCATAGGGTGGAGTAAAATGTTCATATAAGATGGAAGATCAAAATATAGGACTACATCCATTATAAACCGCAAGGTCACCTAACGATATATTCGAATTCAACATAACATGGATTAAAAAATTGAAATTCGAGATCCTGGCATTTGTAATCATATAAAAAGGGACATGACTCTTTCTTGTGGTGGGAATTGATTTGTTTTTTGTTGTTGTTGAGGGAAGTGCGAGTTGATTTGGTACTGTACAGGGTAATCTTGTTCTCCCGATTTTTTTTTTACATTTTTCTTGTAGTTTTTTCAATGGCATTTATAGCAATATGTAAAAGGGAACATGACTCTCTTGTGTCTTGTATGAATTGTTTTTTTGTACATGTTAAGTTTGTTCTACCGAACATGGAATCCGCGCCTTGTTATCCCGAAATTTTCAAGCTCGAGTATCTTTTGTCTCTTCTGCTGTGAAACTCCCGCCTCTTCAACCGCGCAGCGCCTTGTTATCCCGAAATTTCGACGCGCGCGAAAACTCCCTCCTCATCCGAAATCGGTCCCGCAGCCCAGACACGCGAAATCCCCCTTCTACCCCTCAGCCGAAAATCCTGCCTCGACATCGCGTGGTCAAAACCGATGGGGGTACGTTCGTAACTTACCCTACGTTTCGGACAAGCGCGTCCCTAAGCCATGGCTCCCCTACCTTCCCCTTCGTCCCCCCCATTCGTACATCGAGGCCGCCAAAACCCGCGAAACCCCACGCTCCTCCGTCGGCCTCCCAACCGCCGCCCAGCCGGAGACTCTTCGCCGAGGACGTCGTCCACCGCAATAGCTCGCCATCCCTCATCCACCGCACCAGATGAGGATCCATCGTCGATCTCGTCATCCCGCCGGATTAGCCGCCCCATCCTCCACCTCCAAGGAGCTGCCCCGGTGTTCGCCTCGTCTATCGCACCACCTCCATTCCCACAACGCCATCTTGACCTGCCCCACCGGAACCGCAGCACCCTCACCAATTCCTCCGATGAAGCCGAGGCCTACTCGGCGCCACCAAGGAGGTTCTGCACTCACCGCTGCATTTTATCTTTTATTCGTTCTCACGGGGCTGCCGGTGCTCGATACCGAGCAGCCATGGTGGGTCTCCATCGACGGCGCCGTCACCGGCCACTTCATCCACGATGTCTCTCCCCCATGTCGTTGCTTCCTCGACGGCGACTTCCACATTGGCACTAGCTGCTGCTGCTCCAGCTCTTGCTCGCACTGCTGCTGCTGCTCCAGCTCTTGCTCGCGCTGTGGCTCTGTTCTTGCTGTCGGTCGCGCTGCTGCACTGCTCTTGCTTTCGTTCGTGCTGCTGCTCTGCTATGCTATTGCTGTCGGTCGCGCTGCTGCTCCGCTCGTGCTCTCGTTCGTGCTGCTGCTCTGCTCTTGCTCTTGCTCGCGCTGCTGCTACTGCTGCACGACCTCCGGCAGCTACAGGAGTTGCTGCTTTAGCTGCTTTAGCACTCGCTCGCAGTGCTGCTGCATGAGTTGCTCTCTGCTAGTGCGTTCCCTGCTCAAGCGGCTGCTGATTTAGATCACTGCTTCTCTGCTACTAGTGCTCGAACGCCCTAAACTTCTATTGCAATGCTCTGCTACTAGTTCAATCAGTTTCGACAGTAAAATTCAGTTTCGACTGTAAAGTTTAGTTTCTTCAGTTAAGTTCAGAGTGAACAGTATTTATAGCATTTGTCGGAGCGGCCGTGGTGTGGCTGATGCATTTTACATCTAGCACTTTTTGGTGATGTATTTTACATCATCTATTGTAGATGATATTAGAGTCCCACTTCAGATTAATGTTGTCTGTCTTGTCCTGCTTCAGCCTCACCATCGTACACCTCACCGAAGCTGCTCCAACGACGGAACCGTCCATCACAGCGGAGCAATACCCTCAGCGCCGTATCCAGAGGCCTCAGATCTTCTTCCCCGTCTCCGACAGTCACACCAGCATCACCATCCTCCATGTCCAACCCAATGATGCTGAGGTCGACAAGGCTATGCCAAAGAGGTTGTACACTCGTCGCATCACTTTGTTACTCTGCATTCATGTCGATCCCTCAGGGATCCTTTGGTTCAAAGCAGTTGCAAATCTAGAAATAAATGAATCGTGGTCACAAAGTTAACAGGGAGAAAACTAAATGCTCTTTTGAACCACAATTTTAATCGGTTTAGCAAGATAGCCATTATATGATACTAATGTGGACCAAATCTAAGCTCACAAAATATTTCGAGGGCAGGCTTTAGCCTGTTGAAGACTGCCTACTAGAATCGCCACTGGTTCAAAGAAAAAGTGAAGGAAAACATAGGAATTGGAAACTTTACTATGGTACTACTATTCGTGCATTTGGTTAGAAGGAATGGAGCAAAGCAAAACTGGCGGATTTTTTTCCTTTGGTGTCTCTTTCAAAGAAAAAACGTAGGAATTTTAATATCCACTTGGACGTCCTTTTCAAATTAATATGCATGAAGAACAGGACTAATTGCATTACTGGCATAATAAGATTCTTATTTTTTCATTTTCACATGGTTTGACTTTAATTTGACCATGTTTCTCCATTCATGTGTTCTTCCAATTCATGTGAACCAAACACCCAGGTTGACAGAAATCCTGTGTTTGCAAATGCTCTGTTTTGCACGTGCATTCCTATCCTATTCCTGTGTTTTTCCTGTCCCTGCGTTTATAGAATCCTCCAATTCTAAGGAGCCCTTACAGATTTACTTCATTTTCAGATAGGTGCCAAAGAAAACTCTGTGTGTTATGTCCTGCTCCTGCCGTGCCGTCATCCACCCCACCTGAGGTGCACCATCGACGAAAGCGTTCACTGCAGCAGAGATTCCCCCTGCAGACTTTCTTTCACCGCCTCAGATCATCTTCCCCGTTGCTGGCAGCCACGCCAACTACATTACCATCATCGACTGAGTAGATGAACCTAAGGACTACACAGTTCCGGAAGAGAGGTCGCACTCTTTCGTGTCTGCTTATGTTATATATCGGTTATTATTACCTGCTACTTTATCATCCTGTTCACCTCTTAGACTCTGAGTCAGGTCCAAACTAATGTTCAAACTTGAGTTTTAAAATGCCTGTGGGGCACATATCGAGGCAGCAACGAATAGCATCTGTCTACTATCTGGTTCATCTAGGGTCTTCTACGTGGTTCATGTTGGGTGGGCAACAAACAGTAGATGATCCATTGTCTATCTTTTTAAACTGAAGCTATAATCTACCTGCTATCATTAGTTTTGGATCTATCCACTCATTTGCTACCATCAGTCTTGATTTCTGCATGCACCCCTTAGGCCTTACATAATCTAACTATGTTTTTTTATTATGTATGTCAGTTATTGTACACAATCGTACTGAACATGTAGAGAAAAGGAGAAGACCGTTGCGTGGGAATATAATGTCATGCAGACGCCGCTCCATGGTGGGCGAAGTGGGCCCCCTCCCGCCATTCCAGATTGTATTCTAGAGGAAGATAACTGTTCAGAGGGGGATTCAGAGGGAGCCGACCACTCCTATTTACCCCCTGAGGTGTTTGCTCTAACCTGGCATGCTCATGTTGGTCATATCATTCATATGGCGCCTCGCATTGCTTACATTATACATCTTATATGTCATCAGCTTAGTTTAGATTTGCTTTGTGTGAATGCCACCTGTTTGGTTTCTATATCATACTCCCACCGTTCCTAAATATTTGTCTCTTTAGAGATTTCAACAAGTGACTACATACAGAGCAAAATGAGTGAATCTACACTCTAAAATATGTCTATATACTTCCGTATGTGGTAGTCCATTTGAAATCTCTAAAAAGACAAATATTTAGGAACGGAGGGAGTATATGGGAATTATGCAATGCCATCTTCTTTAGCCAGGCATCATATACTTGAATCATGCAATGCCATCCTGTTTAGCCAGTCATCGTATACGTGAATTGTATCGCGCCATATTTTTTTTCATAATGTATTCCATTTGTCAACAATGTTTATGCATTCATCTACTCTTCCTGTGCATCAGCCATTTGAGTCGGTCATGGGAAAATCTGGAGTGAAAACAAGGTCTTCTGAGCAGTCAGTGCTACCTGTTGATGCAGATTTCTTGCTGGTTACAGATAGCTCCTAAGAGGAGGATTCAGAGACAGATGACCAGTCATATTCCCCCCCGAGGTGCATGCTCTAACTTGGCAGGGTTATATTGCTCATATCATGCATATGGTGTCTTGCATTGCCATACCATCTGCTTAGATTAGACATGCTTTGTGTGAATGCCTCCTATTTGATTTCTATATCAGATATGTGAATTATGCAATGCCATGTTTTTCAGCTAGTTATCATATATGTGAATTATGCACCGCCATGTAGCCAGGCATCATATATGTGAATCATCTCATGCCATCCTTTTTTTCATTACGTATTCCATTTGTCGACAATCTGTGTATATTGAACTACTCTTCATGTGTATCAGCCATTTGAGTCGGTTATGGAAAAATCAGGAGTGAAAACAAGGTCTTCAGAGCAGGCAATGGTACCTGTTGAAGCATATATCTTGATGGTTACAGGTAGCTCCTCAGAGGAGGATTCAGAGACAGATGACCAGTCCTATATCCCACCTGAGGTGTATGCTCTAATTTGCAATGTTTATATTTCTCATATCATGCATATGGTGTCTTGCATTGCTTAGTTTAGACATCATATGCACAATATTGAATTCCATCTGCTTAGTTTAGAGATCATACATGCGAGTGCCAGCTGCTTAGTATATGAATCAATTATGTCAATTATATCATGCCATCCTATATACTTAGACAACATGTATGTGAATTATTTCATCCCAACCTATTTTAGAAAGACATCATATAGTTTTGTCATGTCATCCTGTTTAGATACTCATCATATGTTGAATTATGCCATTATATCCTGTTAAGTTATCCATCATATATCTAAAACTGTGTCATGCTATCCTGTTTAGTTAGCCATCATATATGTGAAATTGTGTCATGCTGTCCTGTTTGGTTAGACAACATATATGTGAATTACCACATCTGTCTATCATACAATGTCTGTACGTTCAATTTCTTTTCTTGTTTACCAGCCATTTGAATTGGAGGGGGTGATGGCAGTATCTAAGGGAGCAAAAACCCGTTCTTCACAAAAGACGGTGCTACCCGTCGATGCAGATAGAACCATGGTTGTACTGGCCCACGAACTAGCCCCACCACACATAATCGAGACTCTTCCAGATTGCACACTTACACCGTTGGATAGAGAACCAACTACAACCCATCTAACCCCAACCCCAGCGGATAGTAACCCACTTCTAGTTGACACAGCACCATGTCCACCACAGAGTACCCCCACATGAGTAGTTTGTAAAGCAACTGCAGTGCCCAAAGCACGAAGACCACCACAGCGAACCCAAACTCCACGTTTAAAGCAGAAGAGCAACTGTTCTCAGGTCAGATTCCGTAGCTATGGTCCATACTCCTTTGCTGTTGCATCACTGTATTTACTCATACCAACTACTTTCGAATTTGAAGGATCCAATTGAAACTCCAATGGCGCAACAGGTATGTTTTAAACCTATTTCTTTAACTGGATTGCTGTTCTAACTTCTTGCTCTATGTTGATTTTAGTTTCAGTTGTATAAACAGTTATGTTCTCATGTGATGCACATTACAAGTGTTGCTCGTGCTGTGTAGTTTCTCACACTTATATTCTGTCTATGCTGTTGTGTCTTAAAAATATATGATTTGAACTGTGTCTCTATCTCTATTTGACAACATAAACTAGAATGATATGGACAATACAGTGACCACAGTACATAGATATATGTTTGTTTCATGCTGTTATACTGTCCACCTTACTACTGAACCGGTTACCAAAATGAGTTTCGTATACTACATGCTAAACCTATGATGTGTCTGCTTGTTTCTCTTGTAGAATGCGAACAGAATATTGGAGAAGAGCACCCCGCTATGCAATGGTAGAGAAAGTAATGCAGATAAAGTTCAAGATAGTGAGACAACCCTGTTGGTCTCCAAGAATGGTGATAAAAACGATCTTGTATATAGTGAGACAACCCCACAGTCCTGCGTTGATGTAGTGTTCGAGTTACTGGCCAGTACCGCTGGCACAAGCTCTTCGAACTCGCTGCCTGAATCACTTCGGCTTCTTCAGTCTCAGCTACAAGCTGAAAGGCAAGCCGCAAAGATTGCTACCACTGAGGGGCAGGAACGTGCTGCCAGGAGTACCCAGGAACTCCTGGAGGGATAAGAGAAAACCTTCAGTGGCATGTCAGGGTTGAGGGTTGTGGTCAAAGGGAAAATTCCCTCCAAACCATGGACACTCTTACCTCAGTTGCGTACTTCGAGCAGGGGCCCCAGCGCCAACCTCGAGGTCAACTGGCACTGGACTTGCGCAGCCCCCCCCCTGGTGCTCGGAGCTTCCGAGTTTGTCAACGATGATGAACGAGAACTCAACGGTGAGCTCAAAACGCCTTCCTAGCATCGCTGTACCAGGGGGTCGAAGAGGCAGAGGACTCCACCACCCGTTCGCCATGGATTTTTCTGTCCTGGAAGTCCATGGAGCAGGCATTAAGGAGATGCAATCTCGGCCACCCCAGCCAGAAATGGGCAGGTGCTCAAGGGAGCAGTGGAAGTCCGGCCCAACAAAGAGCCAAAAGTAAGGGCAAGGGCATTCTTTATATTTTTTTGAGCTGACGCGAGTGGCAGCGGCAAGCAGTCCAGGCTCCTCAGAGGGGAAACAAGGAGACCATTGCGATGGCGGGGAGGGAGGAGCATTGCCAGGAGGGGGCCTCGCCTTGGCAGACCGCAAGGCACTTCTGGACGCCAAGGAGCAGGAATTCTCTCCGAGAGGAGAGCTTGAGGCCAACCTCCATGCCAAGGACAATAATCTGGAGGCCCTCGTGCAGCAGTTGCACCAGGAGCTGGAGGACAAGCACCATACAAAAAAACACTTCTTTATGATACGTGTTGTATAGTAAGGGTCACTTTCTGTACTGCATGCATCCATGACATTTTATGACAGATCAAGATGTAGTCATACCTGTGTGTCGTAAAGGTCCATGACATTACCAAAATTATCATCATGAAGTGTCCACCTTCAATGATGATAAATGGCGCGTCATGGAAGTGCTTTAGTAGGGTAACCAACCATCGTGCGCCATCCCACCGTTAACGGGTCGCCGTTAAGCTATCGGGTCAGGTTTGGATCCGATATAACCCGTTAACAACCCGGACCCAATGGGGATTTTCCACGTGTAAAATTCTCAATGGCCAGAGGACCCACGGTGGCTTCCGTTGGGACAGATGTCATCCACTCATTGGACCCGAAGCGGGCCTATGATTATGTTGACATGTGGCACGGCTCCCAACAGAGGCCCATCAGGTGAAAAGGCGGCCCGTTTGACGTAGGTCAATAATGGTAGGCGGGCCCGCGACCACAGAAAGCCGCTTAACGGCATTTTCGCCCCAATATAACCATTTACAGCCCATCGAAGTCACGGCCGTTATGGCTATCCGAATATTAGGCCAGAGTAGCAGTAGCATTTCTCTGGCCGGATCCATATGATTCAGCCCCATGTAACTTCCGGCCCATGTATGGCCCATGCGTTTTTCTGTCGGCCCATATGAGGCTTTGTAACTCTTGGGCCCATTAACGGCGTAGTGGTGAATTTTTGAAACTGGCCCGTAAGGAACAGTGTACGCTTAGCAGCTATACCAAAACGGCCGCATTATTCCATTGGGCCTTTCCCAGCACCCCCCAAGCCGTTGGCCCATTTATTCTTGGGCTCATTTCCAGATTCGGTTACTTACGCCGTTACATGCCCTTTTCTGTCTTGTGTGGCCAAATCAGCCCATGTTACAGTGCCCTTTGTGGCCGTATTCCGTTGGGCCGTTTTCATAGCATCAATCAAACACGGGCCGCATTAACGTGCCCCCTTTTTTGGGTGCGGCCCATTAGCGGTGAATTCCAAACTCTCAGCCTGTTTACGGCCCATAATGCGGTCCATTATTGCCCATGTTTGGCCAACGACATACGGCCCGTAGAAGCCCATGATGCTATCCCCTAGAAGGCCCATTTGATTTATGGCCCGTAGAAGGCCCATTTGTTTCTACGGCCCGTAGAATGCCCATGGTCACTACAGAGTAAATTTAGGCCCTGGTTATTAGCTGGCCTAGTTTATAAAAAATAGGAATGCGGACCACTAGTAACCGCAGAAAAAATAACTGCACTGACTACAGCAAACAATAAACAAGACAACAAGGAAAAAATAAGAGAACTTATGCTAGGCTATACATGCCTATGACACCATATACATGCCACTGGGCATCAAAGTTTCACCACCAGTGCAATATAGGGAACAAGTCGCAGATCACATACCTGGTGTCAAAGGTTGGCGGACCAGTTGCATAATAACACGCCTGTATCAAAACAGTCCTAGGAACTGAAACCACTTCAGAAGAGCTCAAGAAAAATATCCTAGGTACCCATAATGCTGGCAAGATGCTTAGCAAGCTTATTAACTTTCTCTGTTTGGCGCCTTCTAATCCTTAAAAACGATCTTGTATATAGTGAGACAAACCACAGTCCTGCGTTGATGTAGTGTTCGAGTTACTGGCCAGTACCGCTGGCACAAGCTCTTCGAACTCGCTGCCTGAATCACTTCGGCTTCTTCAGTCTCAGCTACAAGCTGAAAGGCGTCAGTTAGCTGTGCTGCGGCAAGAAGCTGAAGGCCTGAGGAAGTCCCTGCATAATTCAGATGCATACTTTCTGGTGCAACAACAAGCGCTGGAGGATTTAAGCGCCAAACAAGAGAAAGTTAATAAGCTTGCTAAGCATCTTGCCAGCATTATGGGTACCTAGGATATTGTTTCTTGAGCTCTTCTGAAGTGGTTTCAGTTCTGGACTTGTTTTGCTAAGGCGTTTATTTGCACTGGTCGCCAACTTTGACAACCAGTGTATGTGATATGCTACTTTGTTCCCTATATTTGCACTGGTGGTGAACTTTGATGCCCAGTGGATGTAATATGTGTAATAGGCATGATAGCCTAGCATAAGTTGCTTGCTTATTTATTTCCTTGTTGTCTTGTTTATTTGTTTGCTTGTAGTCAGTGCAGTTCTTTTTCTGCGGTTTACTAGTGGTCGCAATCCTATTTTTTAAAACTAGGCCATAATAACCATGGCCTACATATTTACTGTAGTGACCATGGGCCTTCTACGGGCCGTAGAAACAATGGGCCTTCTACGGGCCATAAATACAATGGGCCTTCTACGGGGCATAGCATCAATGGGCCTTCTACGGGCCGTATGATCGGTTGGCCAAACATGGGCCAATAATGGACCGCATTATGGGCCGTAAACAGGCTAGAGTTGGAATCATCCGCTCATGGGCCGACCATAACGGGCCATCGTTAATCGGCCGTGTTTGATGATGCTATGAAAACGGCCCAACGGATTAACGGGCCACAAACGGGCCAACTGTAACCACTGGCTGAATTTGGCCCACAAGCAGAAAAGGCATGTAACGGGCCGTAAGTAACCGAATGCTGGAAATGAGCCCAAGAATAAATGGGCCCAACACGGGCTGGAAACGGCCCAATGGAATAATGGGCCGTTAATGGGTATAAAGCGATACACTGTTCATTACGGGCCAGTTTCACCACGAGCCGTTAATGGGCCAAGAGTTACAAAAGGCCTCATATGGGCCGAAAGACGTCATGGGCCATACATGGGCCGGAAGTTACAATGGGCTGGAATCATATTGGACGGCCCAGATAATGCTACTGGGCCTAATTCGGATAGGCCATAACGGGCCGTGACTTAGTGGGCTGTAAATGGGTTATATGCGAACATGCCGTTAACAGGCTTTCTGTGGGCCGGCCCGCTACCTTTTGACCAAGTCAAACGGGCCGGCCTTTTCACCGGAATGGGCCTCTGTTGGGCCGTGCCACATGTCAACATAATACGGCGCTCGGTCCAATGGTGGATGAATCTGTCCCAACGGTGAGCCGACACGTGGTTCCTCTGGCCATTGAGAATTTTACACGTGGAAAATCCCCATTGGTCCGGGTTGTTAACGGGTTATCGGATCCAAAACCTGACCCGATAGCTTAACGGCGACCCGTTACGGTGGATGCCACGTGTTGGTTACCCTTGACGAAAGCACTTCCATGACGCGCCATTTATCATCATGGAAGTGGACACTTCCATGATGATAATTTTGGTAATGTCATGGAACACTTCTACGACAACACAGGTATGACTATCTTGATTCTGTCATAAAATCGTCATGGATGTACATGCATGACAGAAAACGTGACCTACTATGACAAACACGTATCATAACAGAAGTGTATTTTTTTGTAGTGGTGCTTGTCCTCCAGCTCCTTGGTGCACTGCTGCACGAGGGCCTCCAGATTATTGTCCTTGGCATGGAGGGTGGCCTCAAGCTTCTCCTCTCGGAGAGAGATGTCCTGCTCCTTGGCGTCCAGAAGTGCCTTGCGGTCTGCCAGGCGAGCCTCCTGGGCAATGACATCCTCCCGCGCCATCGAGATGGTCTCTTGTTTCCTCGTGAGGACCTGGAACTGCTTGCCGTGCCACTCGCGCAGCTCGATGCCCTTGTCCCTTAGCTTTTGGTCATCTTTGTTGGCGGACTTCCACTGCTCCTTGAGCACATGCCATTTCTGGCTGTGCCGAGATTGCATCTCCTTAATGCCTGCTGCCATGGACTCCAGGAAAGAAAAATCCATGGCGACGGTGGTGGAGTCGTCTGCCTCTTCGACCCCCTGGTACAGCGATGCGAGGATGCGTTGGAGCTCACCGTTGAGTTCCGCGTTCATCATCGTTGACAAACTAGGAGCTCCGAGACCAGGCTGCGCAAGTACCAGTGCCAGTTGACTCGAAGTTGGCGCGGGGCCCCTGCTGAAGTACCAAATGAGGGAAGAGGGTCCATGGTTTGGAGGGGAATTTTCCCTTTGACCACAACCCTCAACCCTGACATGCC